>OY759187.1:7500-1257500 GCA_963662085.1 Eupithecia inturbata
ACGAAGGCGTTTTGTTTGGATTTTTCCCGTGCACACACGCCGGGAAAAAAGAAGAAAAACAAAAACCACGTGGCCACGAGGTCACTGAAGGAGAGCAGCTGGGTGCCGGGTGACACTTTGGAACATCGGAAGACGCTGCGAGGACGCCGGAGGCACTTCATTTGTTGCTCTAAGTTAAGTGGTTCCGTAGAAACAAGGGTTTAAATTTTTGTGCGGTCGAAACATAATTTTCAAAATTAATATTTTTAAATCTTCAGCGACGACCTACCCTTAAATTTCGGCCATAGATTCTCCATTTGTAAGTCTTATATATTTCGGTTAAAATTTTATTTTTTCGTTAATAGTTTAGAAGTTTAGATTTTTTCTGAATGTAGGTCAACTGCAAATAGCATAAAACCCTTGTTTCTCCGAAACGGTAAGAGATAGGCCATTTTTGACGAGACCCTGCATATTTGACCTTAGGTCAAATATACTAGGTAGTTCCTTTTATCTTGTACGATAGTCTCCCCCCCTAAACTTTTTCCCCCACTCCTAATTAAAAATTAAAATTCATTTAAATTTTCTCTTCCAAACCTAAAAATTGTAGTTGCAATACTTGATTTAAATATAATAATAATAATATTTCATACTAATTTCTAACTGTCACCCCTAATTTTAAATTTAAATTTTTAATGTTTGAATGTAAATATCTCGTAAAGTGAGCAAGATAGCCAAATTTTGACAAAAATTTAATATATAATTCTTAAAGTTTGATCCCCCTTTTTCCAAATTTGTAAAATAAACCCAGTAAGTATCCCCCCCTTCCCCCTCATAAGTGTTTGCCTCATATCTCTTAAACCACTGCCCTGATTTGGACGCGAATTTTTACAAACTCAACATAACAGTAGATTTAAGATTATTTTTAGGGGTTGCAACCCTATTTTTGTTTATTTTTGGCTCTACATAGAGTCGAAATATATTAGCTTTTTAAAATTACATGACTACGTAGATATTAAAGTGTATTATAGTACCCTAAAATAGTGACCTTGGTAGAGTCGACTCTACTTTGTAAATTTTGACAATTACCCTCTATCATAATAAGTTTTTATGTATTTTGCCCAATCTATCTGACTCAACCAAACCTTTGAGAGATTTAAGTGACTCTACCAAAAAATTGTTTAATTTGTTTAATTTATAGAAATCCTATTAATATCTGAAGTTTGACGCTCTTTACACGTCACACTTCAAGTTTGACAATTTGACAAGTCCTACCCCAAATTGTGATGATTAGAACCCCAGACCCTAAGCATAAGCCAGTCGCGGGAAAAGCCGACAAGTCACAAGACGAAATGGAAATTAGCGAAGTAGCAGAAAGGGCTAACCTCTCGACACAGACGGATGATCAGCCTAACAAGGTGAGGCTGAGTGTTGATGCGTTCGATGCGATGTCTTCGGTGGCACCGCCCGCACCAAAAAAGACCTTGAGTCAACCGGGGCAACCAAAGACCAATTTGGCCTTGACTTGCCCCGCACACAAAGACAGCTCTTTGAAGACGAAGGCGGGGACATCGCAGACAGGCGCTGAGAAATCACCAAAGACCAAATATCTGACCCGGACAGCTGAGGCAAAAGCCTGTCTCTCCAAGGCAAAAATAAATCTGGAAATCAGCCGCAACTTAAAAAGCGAGATCAAGATTAAGGTCCTGGAAGCTGTCAATAGATTATACTGCCTGGTGAAGGAGTCCGAAGAAGAAAGAGTGACAGCTCCACCTCTCTCGGATAAAGCCCCTCACACCAAAGTAATTGAAGGTGACAAAAAAGAAGAGGAAACGAAGACGGAAACGACAGGGAAGGGGGAAGAATTGTTTAGGAAGATAGAGGAGCATGGAAGGTTTCTGGAAGATCACAAAAAGGAAATGGAAAGACTGACAGAGACGATAAAAACACAACAAGAGTGGTACACGAGCAGAGGCTCCTATGCGAGTGTAACAGCGGGTTCTCCAAACCGACAGGAGCCGGAAAACACCGCCATGCACTCTATTATAGTTTCTTCTACGAATGACCAGGAGACGGGAGATCAAGTTTTTGAGAGAATTAGAAAGGTTGTGAATGCGAAGGAAGAGGGAGCAAGGATTGACAAAATAAGGAAAGCAAAAGACAGGAAGATAATAGTGGGATGCAAAAACGAGGAAGAGCTAAGAAAGATAAAGGAAAGAATAGTGGAGAGGGAAGGGCAACTTAGCGTGGAGGATGTCAAAAACAAGGACCCTCTTGTCATCCTATACGGTGTTTTGCAGAGCAATACGGATGAGGATATCATGAAAGCCATCCGTACACAAAACGGGCACCTGCTGAAGGGGGTGAGTCGTGACGATGACCGTATGGAAGTACGTTATCGTCGTAGGGCGAGAAACCCCCTCACCTCTCACATCGTAATAAAGGTGTCGCCCCGACTCTGGCAGAGTCTTGTCAGCGCAGGGGCTGTACATATCGACATGCAGAGAGTCAGGGTCGCCGACCAGTCCCCCCTTATACAGTGTTCGCGCTGTCTTGGGTACGGACATGGAAAGCGATTCTGCTCCGAAGCGGTCGATGTGTGCAGCCACTGCGGTGGGGCACACCTTAAAACGGAATGCCCTGACTGGCTGAGTGGAATTCCCCCCTGCTGCGTAAACTGCAACAAAGCAAAGATTTTTAAAACCGATCACGGCGCCTTTAGTAACGAATGCTCGGTGAGGCGCAAGTGGGAGACATTTGCAAGATCCACGGTGGCTTATTGCTAAGGGCGTCCATTATAAGATCATACAAGCAAACCTGAACAAGAAGCAGCTAGCAACAGATGAGGCCCTCCTTGAAGCCGCAAAATGTAAAGCCGCGGCACTCCTCTTGCAGGAACCCTACGTTGGAGCCCCCAAGAAAATGAAGGCATACCCAGGCACTAGGATCTACCAGAGCACGAAACAAGGTGAAGGAATGGTAAAAGCGGCGATTGTAATAATGGACCCTACCTTGGATGTTATCCAATATCCACAGCTCACCACTAATAATATCGCCGTAGTGGGAATTCGAACAAGTGCCTGGGAGGTCAACCTGGTCTCTATCTACTTGGAGGGAACTGAACCCCTAGAACCATACATAGATCAACTGTGCAGGGTGATCAATGAACTGGGGTCAACGAGGCTCATTGTTGGAGGAGACGCAAATGCCTGGAACACCTGGTGGGGAAGCGTCAAGACTAATCCTAGGGGGGAGGAGCTTATGAAGTTTCTGGACGATAAGGGGCTCCAGGTGCTCAACATTGACTCCACACCAACATTTGACACGGTGAGAGGAGACAGAAGGTATGTCAGCCATGTAGACATCACAGTCTGCTCGGAGGACATGCTCACTCTTGTGGATGGATGGACTGTGTTAGAAAACATGACGAGCTCGGACCATAATGGTATTACATTTAATATACAACTACACAAAGCACACGGAACCCAAATTACACGAACAACAAGGCTCTACAACACAAAAAAGGCAAATTGGGTTCAATTTCATGAGAAATTGACCAAATTTAAAGAAGACCACGACCTTACAAATACAAAAGTAGAGCACATACACAATATTGAACAAATAGAAGCAGTTATACACACATACACCCAAGCAATAACACACGCATGCACACATACTATACCTGCAAAGAAACACACACAAGTACTTACCATACCGTGGTGGTCCGAGAAACTCGCACAATTAAAACAGGAAGTCGCCAACAGGAGGAGAAGAATCCGATGCGCTGCGCCAGTCCGGAGATCGGGAGTCATAGAAGAGTATCTGGAAAAGAAGAGAGTATATGAGTTGGAGGCAAACAAGGCAAAGGTTGAGAGCTGGAAGGACTTTTGCTGTAAGCAGGATAGGGAGGGGGTATGGGAGGGGATTTATAGGGTTATAGGCAGGACTAGAAAAAGGGAGGAGGATGAACCGCTTCAGGTTGAAGGCAGAGTACTGGATGCTAGAGGTTCCGTGAAGGCCCTGGCCGATACGTTTTATCCGAAGGACCACAGAGATAGCGACAACGCCGAACATCGCAGAATTAGAGCCGAAGCAGAGAGGGTAAATAGTGAGGAACAAAGTGACCCTTGTGACCCACTGTTCACGATGACTGAGCTGAAAACTGCGATGAAGGCATTTAACCCAAAGAAGGCACCCGGAGCTGATGGTTTCACGGTCGATATATGCGTAGAAGCCATAAAGAACGACCCGGATATGTTCCTGGGCATAACAAATAAGTGCCTAGAACTTGCCCACTTCCCGGACCCGTGGAAGGAGGCCACCGTGATAGTGCTGCGGAAACCTGGGAAAGAATGCTACAATACTCCAAAATCCTATAGGCCAATCGGGCTCCTCCCAGTGTTAGGTAAAATCTTCGAGAAGATGTTGGTCACCCGGATTAAGTTCCATCTTCTGCCAAGAATAAGTACTCACCAGTTCGGATTCATGCCCCAGAAGAGCACCGAGGACTCCCTTTATACACTAATGCGATACGTCGAAAGTAAGCTACAGCAAAAGAAACTTTTAACGATCGTGTCGCTGGATATAGAGGGAGCCTTCGATAGTGCATGGTGGCCATCAATCCGAGTCCGACTGGCAGAGGAAGAGTGTCCGGTTAACCTAAGAAGGGTGATCGACAGTTATCTTCGAAATCGCAGAGTAAGGGTTCGCTATTCTGGGGAGGAGTACGAAAAGCCTACGGAAAAAGGGTGTGTGCAGGGGTCAATTGGTGGCCCAATACTTTGGAATCTGCTGCTGGACCCGCTTCTAAGGGAGCTGCATAGTAGGAGTGACTACGTGCAAGCGTTCGCGGATGATGTGGTGCTTGTTTTCGATGGGGAGACCTCGCAAGAGATTGAGAGGCAAGCCAATGCCACACTCGAGCACGTTCGGATGTGGGGAATCCGAAACAAACTTAAGTTTGCGCCGCACAAAACGATGGCCATGGTAATCACGCGAAAACTTAAGCACGATACCCCACGTCTTAGCATGGGCGGGTGCGACATTGGCATGTCCAGGGAAATCAAATTGCTGGGACTCACCATCGACGACAAACTGACCTTCAACTCGCACGCCGCGAACGTCTGCCGAAAAGCGCTGAACTTCTATAAACAGCTCTCAAGAGCAGCAAAAGTGACTTGGGGCCTGCAACCGGAAGTTATTAGGATAATTTACACGGCAGTGGTAGAGCCCACAATTATGTACGCTGCTAGTGCATGGGCGCCTGCAACAAATAAGATCTGCGTGAGGAAGGAGCTTGATACAGTGCAGCGTGGCTTTGCACAGAAAATTATAAAAGGCTACAGGACTGTCTCACTAACCTCGGCGCTATTACTGGCTGGGTTGCTTCCACTGGACATCAGAATCCGGGAAGCAGCCTCGCTTTATGAGACGAAGAAAGGCTACACCCAGCAGGTAATAGGAGACCGAGATATTGAGACTCCGGTGCCGTACGCAGCCATGCCACACCCAGCATTGCAGTCGGAGTTGGCATTCACCTGCCTGGCGGACGAAATAGCATTGGACCAGAACCTTAACAGCTGCTTGAACATCTTCACAGATGGAAGCAAAATCGAGGGAAAAGTTGGCGCCGCACTGTCCATCAGGGAAGGTGCCACTGAGATTAGTACCCGCAAGTTGAGGCTGGATGAATGCTGCACCGTCTACCAGGCAGAATTGCTGGCTCTCGCTGTAGCTACAAAAGAGGCACTCAAAAGGCGGAAGCCAAGCTGCAGCATTTTCAGCGATTCACGCTCAGCCCTCGAAACAGTTACCAACTTATTTTCCCCCCACCCTCTCGCAGTCCAAATAAGAGCAGACATACGTGAGCTAAGACAAGACAACAAAATACTGAGTCTATTTTGGATAAAAGCTCACGCGGGGTTGGAGGGGAACGAAAGAGCCGATGAACTGGCAAAATGCGCGGCGTTGCAGCTTAAAACCAGGCCGAATTACAATAGCTGCCCGGTTTCGTTCGCGAAGCGAGAAATTCGGCGGGACTCGCTCTGCGAATGGAACCAACGCTACGTAAGCGCTGGACAAGGCGCGACCACAAGGGTGTTCTTCCCAAACGCAATAAGGGCTCACCGAATTGTCAAAAACTTATCACTGAGTCCCATCATGGTCCAACTTTTCACGGGTCACGGTGGATTTTCCTCGTACTTGCATCGTTTTAAGTGCAAGGAGAGTCCATCGTGTCTTTGCGACCCGGAAGTCGAAGAAAGCGTCTTACATCTTATAACTGATTGCCCAAGGTTTGGAAGAGAAAGATACGATTTAGAACATGTTATAGAACTAGATATAAAAATTGAAAATTTGTGCATTATATTAGAAGATAAAAATAAAAGATATGAATTTTTAGATTATTGCGAAAAAGTTGTCAAAATAGCTATAAATAGAAATAAGTAGAATATAAGGAGCCACAATAATGTAATTTTATTATATTAACATGTGCCCTGTAATTGTTAAGTAGAATAAGAAAACTGTAACATTTGAGCCAATAAAGCAGTCGTGAGTTGTTTCTTGATACCCCTGTAAGTATAGAAAGAGATGGAGTAAATAAAAGTGGATAGAGTAAATAAAAGTATGAAAGGAGAAGGATAAAAGAAGATTAAATAAGAAGAATGGAAGTGCGAGAAGCATTAAAGTGAGAACTGGCATGAAAGAGTAGTGCAAACCAGGTCCCTGGTTAAGCTAGGGGTAGGATAATAATAAAAAAAAAAAAAAAAAAAAAAAAAAAAAAAAAAAACCTAACCTAACCTAACCTAACCTAACCTAACCTAACCTAACCTAACCTAACCTAACCTAACCTAACCTAACCTAACCTAACCTAACCTAACCTAACCTAACCTAACCTAACCTAACCTAACCTAACCTAACCTAACCTAACCTAACCTAACCTAACCTAACCTAACCTAACCTAACCTAACCTAACCTAACCTAACCTAACCTAACCTAACCTAACCTAACCTAACCTAACCTAACCTAACCTAACCTAACCTAACCTAACCTAACCTAACCTAACCTAACCTAACCTAACCTAACCATTCGCGCTCCAACCGTGACCGAGAGCGGCCAGAAACAAAGTTTGTCTCCACGAGAAAATTCCTAAAAATAGTTAAAAGTGACCGTAGCATACCGTGTGTTACATTAAAAGAAGCGGGCTACTGAGTTCTACACGGAAGTGAAAACCGTTTACAAAAAAGTGAATTTTTGAGCAAGTATTAACGAAAAACGTGAAATTTTGAAAAATTTTAAAGTTTGGAGTCAAATTTCTCCAGTTCTGCAGTGGTGACCCACAAATTTTCAACTGCTCAAAGGAGGACCTTGTGGAGCACTACACGAAGGCGTTTTGTTTGGATTTTTCCCGTGCACACACGCCGGGAAAAAAGAAGAATAACAAAAACCACGTGGCCACGAGGTCACTGAAGGAGAGCAGCTGGGTGCCGGGTGACACTGTAGAATACTGGAGGACGCTGCGTGGACGCTGGAGGCACTTCAACTTTACCTCTAAGTTAAGTGGTTCCGTAGAAACAAGGGTTTAAATTTTTGTGCGGTCCAGTCATATTTTCCAAAATTAATTATTTCAAATCTTCAGCGACAACCTACCCTTAATTTTCGGCCATAGATTCTTCATTTGTAATTCTAGTATAATTTGTTAAAATTTTTGTTTCATCTCTTATAGTTTAGAAATTAAATTTTTTTCTGAATGTAGGTCAACTGCAAATAACAAAAAACCCTTGTTTCTCCGAAACGGTGAGAGATATCAAAATTTTATCTTCAATTTGGGTATCTAACTTCGTTAGATACTCAAACATTTTTTCCCTTGTGAACTTTACATATCCCCCCCTTTTTCTTAAAACCCCCACCCAAACTCGAAAGTGTATTTTTAAATTTTTGTATAGAAAAGTATTTATATTTGAAAAGTTTATGTGTAGATCATAGTTATTGTAAATTATAGTGTAAAATATTAAACCCACCTTTCTCCCCCCCTCCCCCCCCATTCAGCCTTGTGCACAGAATACCCAATGTAATTAGATTAATCCAATTTTAAAATTTTTGTTGTATAGCTTATTATTTATAAAATTTATCTAAAAAGTTTTTCCTTTCCCCTTCCCACACCTACCCCCTCCTAGAGACTTTCAAACTTTTAAATGTAAATATCTCGGAATCAGGAAGAGTTAGACAATTTTTGACAAAAATTTGTATTTTAGATATTATCTAAAATACAGCCTTGCTTGTCTTCTCTCTGCCTTCAAAAAAGTTTGAAAATCCCCCCACCCCCCCAAAAAATTTAAAGTCCTGTAACTTAAAAACGATAGCTCCAAATTGGACGCGGATTTTTATATTAGTGATAAGATATTAGTATTAAGGGTTTTTTTGACCAAAAAATTGACTCTACATAGAGTAGAAAATCTTTGCACTGTACATTTTTGTGACTTTCTTTACCAAAGCTCAGTTTGACGCGGTTTTAAAAAGCATTTGGCAGTTTTGCCACCACATTGAGACGGACTCTAGGTAGAGCCCTTTACGTTTACTTTAGTTTCTCTTTTTCATACTCACCTACCGGTGAAGTAGCTTCCCCACACACTGTCAGCTTCTGCAAACACCATCTGAAAAGAAAGAAAAATACTTACATAATTATATAGTCTTGCAAAGAAATCTGTCTTGCGTTGTGCTGGCCGTCAAAACACCATCTGAAAAAGAGAAAAACACATTAGAATTAAGACAAATTGTTTTATAACTTATACAAACTTTTATTTTATTTTTCTATTTATACGTAAAACTTAAAAATGGTAGGACGCACACCCCCCAAAAAGCTTAACGTCACCATCGACATTGATCGAAAGTCCCCTCCCCTGACGCAAAAGGCGGGACCATCAGTGGCGGAAACTCTTATAGGAACGACATCATCGAAAGTAAGGCGAAGCATAGGAGAGTGGGAGACCGGAAAAGTTGCAGCTATTCCGGCATCCCAGTCTCCTGAAGCAAAGCAAAAGGCGATGATCTCACCAAAAAATAATACAGCGTCCACGGCTAGTAAGCAAAAGCTAAAGACTGGGCTCTCCTATGATACCAAAGCGGGACCTCTGAAAGGCACATCGGCAGCTGTAGAGAGCTCACCGTCGTCGGGGAAAGTCAAATATTTAGATAGGCTTGCGGAGGCGAAGGCGTGCGTCATTAAAGCAAAACTTAATCTTGGGAATGCGAGAAACCTCAAGACGGAAATAAAAACCGAGGTTACCCTTGCCATAGACAGACTTTTCCAGCTTGTTAAAGAGGTTGAAAACGTAAAAGGAAAAGGAAAGAAGGAAGTGACTAAGGAACCAGAAGAGAAAACGGAAAAGGAAGAGAGAGGAAGAGAGGAATCTGTACTATTGGAAAATATGAAGAAACATGCCCAACTCATAGAGGAGAGCAATGAGAAAATGGAGAAACTAAAAGGAATAATAGAAAAGCACCAGGAGGTCCAAGAACGGTTAACATACGCTAGCGTAGCAGCGACGTCTGCTAAGAGACAGCCTCTGGAGCAGAAGTCACTGCACTCGGTAGTGGTTACCGCAAAGAACCTAACCTAACCTAACCTAACCTAACCTAACCTAACCTAACCTAACCTAACCTAACCTAACCTAACCTAACCTAACCTAACCTAACCTAACCTAACCTAACCTAACCTAACCTAACCTAACCTAACCTAACCTAACCTAACCTAACCTAACCTAACCTAACCTAACCTAACCTAACCTAACCTAACCTAACCTAACCTAACCTAACCTAACCTAACCTAACCTAACCTAACCATTCGCGCTCGAACCGCACTCGAAAGCGCCACGAAAAAAGGTCCCTCCGCGCTTTAAAAATTCGCAAAAATAGTAAAAAGTTTTATTTTGTCGTGTGATACATCAAAAGAAGCGGCAAGTGAAGACGCACACGTCGGTGAAAACCGTGTTGCTTTAAGTGTTGTGGCCACAAAGTTATTGGCGAAAAAGTGTTCTTTTGGGAAATTCCCAAAATTAAAAGCGATTTATCTTGCGAATTTCAGCGACGACCTATCGTTTTTCAATTGTATAACGGAGGGCTTTTTGGTGTTCTACTACTCTGCCAACTTGCAGATTTTTCCCGTGCAGGAGCACGGAGATATCAACAAAAAAAACAAAAACCACGTGGCGGCGTGGTCAGTGACCCCGTGCCCGTGGATAAATCTTCAGAACGCGACTCAAAGGAGGCAGTAGAGAGCAGCCGGGAGGCACCTTTAGATTTGAAAACGGACAATTTTTGACGGAGATAGAGACTCAAAAAGTTTTGTGCGGTTTTGTTTTTTACTTTAAGTGTTTTTATTTTAAATCTTCAGCGACAACATAGGTTTCTTTTTTGTGTATGGGCTGTCCCTATGTTGTCAAACATTTTTGTGAAAAATTTGGATTTTTAGGAGTAGCGGTTCCCGAGCGCAAAAATTTAGATTTATATTACCAACCGCAAATAGACTTAAACGCTTGTTTCTCGGAAACGGCTGGAGATTTTGAATATTTTGCTTGAATTTGTTTATATTATATATATAATATATATTAGGTTACTTCAAATCATAACACCTTTCCAACCCCCCCTCTAAATTTATCCCCCCTCCCTCGAGTAAAAACTTCATATTGTTTATTTTGAGAGTAAGGTTCTAATTAAATATATTTTTATATCGTAAACGTAGATAATATTATATTTCCTTAAAAATTTATTATTTCAATTAACTTATTTCAGTTTACTCTTCTTCAAAAATTTTGCAAAATATTATAAATTTTTCATTGCATAAATCTCCTAACGGTGTGAGATAGCAGAACTTTTACAGTGGCCTTTATATATTGTATATATATAAAAGCTTTTATAAATAGAGACCGACTCTATGGTAGAGTCAAAAATAAATTTTAAGTAGATTAATTTGTTAAAATATTACTTATTAATATTTAGCTATTTTATTATAAATTAAGTAGTTTTAAGTAGCTTAATTTTGACTTATATATAACTTTTACAAACCTATACCTTACTTACCTTCGACTCGTTGCGGGCATTCTATTCATATTGTGACGTACCTGCAACATAAAACATAGATAAATTTGACTTTTACTAAAATTTGCCGATCCACCACGCACGTAGACTGACAGGACCTGGAGACGCCATCTGGAAAACTAAAAATTAGGTAGTGTAGTAAATAACAATAGTTGACTTAGGATATTTATAACTTATACAAACTTTACTAAATTGACTTTTACATTATCCTGCTATTAAGCTTATTTGTATTAATTTAATTCATTATATAGTGTGTAGAATTACACAAGACATCATCCCCCCCGCAAAAATGGGCTTTGGTATTCGCACCCCAGCTAAAAGAACGAGTGTCACTCGCGACACAGAACATGTGAAATCTGTGGTCCAGACGGAGAAGGCAGGACCTTCTAGGACGCCGGAGATGAAAATGAATCCTAATGTGAGACGTAGCATTGGCGAGTGGGAGACTGGAAAAGCAGAAACGAAAACCAAACCTTTAACCCCCCCAAAGAAAATTCAAGAAGCTGAGCTCCAAAAGCCCAAGCTAAAGATGACGTTCCCGAAAGAGACACAAAAACTGCCAATCGAGCCAGTGACCAGCTCGCCGTCAAAATATCTTGACCGACTTACAGAGGCTAGAGCATGCGTAGTCAAAGCAAAGGGCAGCCTAGAAAAATCAAGAAACACGAAGAATGAAATTAAAACTGATGTCTTACAAGCAATCGATAGGCTGTATCAGCTAGTCAAAGAAGTTGACAGCATAAAGGGGCAGGGAAAAGCTCAGAAGAAAACCCAAGAAGAGGCAAAAGAACCACCTAAGGAAAAAGAACCACAAGAAGGAAAAAGCATTGTGGAAAGTGAATTGATTAAAAAGATGAAGGAACACGCGAGACTTTTGGAGGAGAGCAACAGCAAGATGGAGAAATTAAAGGAAACTATAGAAAAGAACCAAGAAATACAGATGAGAACGCACGCGAGTGCTGCGGCCAGCCAACCCAGGAGGCAGCTCCCTGGGCAGACCGCACTGCACTCCGTAGTTATCTCCTCCAAAGATGAAAATGAGACGGGGGAAAAGGTCCTTAGCCGAATCAGGGAAGCAGTGAACGCGAAGGAAGGAGGAATTCAAGTGGATAGGGTAAGAAAAGCAAAGGATAGGAAGGTTATTGTGGGTTGTAGAAGTGAGGAAGAGAGACAGAAGGTGAAGGAAAGACTCAAGAAAGCAGAGTCGCACCTCAACGTTGAGGACGTTATAAATAAAGACCCTCTTCTGATTCTTAAGGACGTTCTGCAATATAACAAAGACGAAGACGTCCTTAACGCCTTACAAAATCAGAACGGAAGTATATTCCAAGATTTCAAGAACGAAGATTATAGAGTAGAGGTGCGGTACAGGAAGAAGACAAGAAACCCACACACATGCCATATCGTCCTCAGAGTATCGCCCGGGATTTGGAACCGAATGATGGATGCAGGCGAAGTGCGCATAGACCTGCAAAGGATAAGGGTTGCTGACCAGTCTCCACTAGTGCAGTGTTCGCTGTGTCTGGGCTATGGACACGGCAGGCGCTTCTGCAAAGAAACAGTGGAAAGATGCTGCCACTGTGGAGGCCCGCATATGAAATCTGACTGTGCAGACTGGCTTGCCGGAGCAGCTCCCTCCTGCTGCAACTGCAGGAATGCCAAACTCGATGCACAAGAGCACAACGCGTTCAGCCAGGAGTGCGCAGTAAGGAAAAGGTGGGATGCGCTAGCCCAGGCTACCGTAGCCTATTGCTAAGGATGACACAGGCTGCAACACAACAACTGACAGAGACACTCCGACCACCAGAAAACCCTACCTGCTGATCCAAGCTAACCTTCAAAGGAAGGAACTTGCAACCAATGAGCTTATGGTTGAAGCTGACAGAAGAAAGGCAGCTCTTGCGCTGCTCCAGGAACCGTATGTGGGTGGAGCAAAAACTATGAAGGCCTACAAAGGAGTCAGAATTTTCCAGAGCGCTAATCAAGGAGACGCTCCTGTCAAAGTGGCAATAGCTGTCTTCGATAACGACGTGGACGTCATACAATGCCCAAAACTCACCACAAACAATATCGTAGTGGTGAGGATTCGAACGATTGCCTGGGAAATCACAGTAGTCTCCTTTTACTTCGAGCCAGACCAGCCCATAGAACCGTACCTGGAGCAGCTCAAGAAAATAGAACAGGAAACAGGACCCAGGAGAATCATAATAGGTGGTGACTCAAACGCGAAGAGTACGTGGTGGGGTAGTCAAATTGTCGACCACAGGGGCGAAGACATGTCGGGAGCTCTCGAAGAAATGGGCCTGCAGGTACTCAACGTCGGAGATACCCCCACATTCGATACCATCAGAGGTGGGAAGACGTATGCTAGCCACATCGACATAACAGCGTGCTCACAGGACATGCTGGACCTGGTAGAAGACTGGAAGGTAGAAGACACCATTACAAGCTCCGACCACAACGGCATAACTTTTAAAATTAGATTAAAAAAGGCATTAGGAACAAATATTAAGAGAACAACTAGGCTTTATAACACGAAAAAGGCAAATTGGAGCCAGTTTCATGAGAAACTGGCCCAATTAATAATAGAAAATAACATAAGCAAAATAGAAATAGAAAAAATTTATAGAAAAGTAGATATAGATAAAAAAGTAGAGACATACACAAACATAATTACACAAACATGCATGCAAACCATACCAAAGAAGAGTACAAATGTTAAACTTACCTTGCCGTGGTGGTCCGAAGAAATCGCGAAGCTGAAGAGAGAAGTTGTCACCAGGAAACGAAGAGTCCGATGTGCAGCGCCAGTCCGAAGAGCAAAAGTCGTCGAAGAGTACCTGCAAGCAAAAGAAAGATATGAGAGTGAAGCGAAGAAAGCGCAGATAGCCAGTTGGAAGGAGTTTTGTGGAAAGCAAGACAAAGAAGGAGTATGGGAGGGGATTTATAGGGTCATTGGACGAACCACAAAAAGGCAAGAAGACTTACCACTGGTCAAAGCGGGAGCCGAGATAAACCCGAAGGATTCTGCAAAGTTACTGGCCGAAACATTTTACCCGGAGGACCTAGAGGAAGACGATAACGAGGACCACCGGCGAACCAGAGAATTAGCGGCCCGAGTAAACGACTGGGGCCATGATGAAAAACATGACCCAGCGTTTACAATGCAGGAGCTAAGTTTCGCCATGGATACCTTTAACCCAAAAAAGGCACCGGGAGATGACGGTCTTACAGCCGACATATGTAAGCACGCCATCCTTCAAGAACCGGAGCTGTTCCTCTCGCTAATTAATAAGTGCCTGGAACTCCAGCACTTCCCCAGGATATGGAAGATAGCAACGGTTGTGGTATTAAGAAAACCAGGCAAAGAGGACTACACAACACCGAAGTCCTATAGACCGATAGGCCTGCTTCCAGTCTTGGGGAAGATCTATGAGAAGATGGTGGTTGGACGCATAAAATGGCATCTTATCCCCCAAATAAGTACTCGCCAGTATGGATTCATGCCCAGAAGAAGCACTGAAGACTCCCTCTATGACCTAATAAAGCACATACGATCCAAACTAGACCAGAAGAAACTCACTACCCTAGTATCATTGGACATAGAGGGAGCATTCGACAGTGCATGGTGGCCCGCTATTCGAACCAGACTGGCTGAGGAAAAGTGTCCGGTGAACTTACGGAGAGTTGTCGACAGCTACCTCGAAGATAGGAGAGTTAAAGTTCGATACGCCGGGGAGGAACACGAGAAGGACACAAATAAGGGGTGCGTCCAAGGCTCGATCGGGGGCCCGATTCTATGGAATCTTCTTCTGGACCCACTGCTTAAGGGCTTGGAACAGCGCGGAGATTATTGCCAGGCTTTCGCGGACGACGTCGTGTTGGTCTTCGACGGTGATACAGCGTTGGAAGTGCAACGACGTGCAAATGACGCCCTCGCGTATGTTCAGGAGTGGGGTGTCAAAAACAAGTTAAAATTTGCGCCGCACAAGACAAATGCGATGGTCATCACACGCAAATTGAAACATGACACACCACTGCTGAGCATGGGCGGAGTCGACGTTTGCACGTCGCGGCAAATAAAGATACTGGGGCTAACCATAGATGATAAGTTAACTTTTAATTATCATGTAACAAATGTATGCAAAAAAGCCTTAAATATATATAAGCAACTCTCCAGAGCCGCTAAAATCAGTTGGGGTCTCCACTCCGAAGTCATCAGAGTAATTTATACCGCGACAGTAGAACCCGTGATACTATATGCGGCAGGCGCATGGGGTTCCGCCTCCAAAAAACTTTTAGTGCAAAAACAGCTCAATGTGGTTCAACGTGGATTTGCCCAAAAGCTCTGTAGAGCATATCGCACCGCCTCTCTAAACTCGGTACTGGTCTTGTCTGGGATACTTCCACTCGACCTCCGCATACAGGAGGCACTAGCACTGTATAAGGCAAAGAGAGGAGTACCCCGGGCAGAGCTGGGAGACAGAGAGGTTGAACGATTAGTGCCGTACAACGAGACGTGGCATCCAGCAGAGCATGTGCATTTGGAGTTCAAAAGCCTGGTAGACAAAAAGCAAGTGGATAACCACAGTGACCAAGCAGTAAAAATTTTTACAGATGGCAGCAAGATTGAGGGCAAAGTTGGAGCGGCACTTTCCTTCTGGAAAGATGGCGCCGAGACCAAAGTTCTCAAACTCAAACTGTCGTCTTACTGCACAGTCTACCAGGCTGAACTCCTAGCCATATACAGGGCCACAAAGGAAACCACAAAACGCTCGGAGTCGAGCTTTGGTATCTACAGTGACTCTAGGTCAGCTTTGGAGACTGTGATTAATCAGAGCTCCCTCCACCCCCTAGCCGTGCAAGCTCGAGATCTCTTAAAAACTAGCAGACTCCAAAACAAAGATGTGTCTTTGTTTTGGATAAAAGCACATGCAGGGTTGGAGGGCAATGAACGAGCCGACGAGCTGGCGAAGGAGGCGGCCCTATATACCAAAAAGAAACCTGACTACGACCAGTGCCCGGTTTCATTCATCAAGCGACAAATCCGTTTGGAGTCGCTGGAGGAATGGAACCGGAGATACCAATCAGGAGAAACAGCCGCAATAACAAAAATTTTCTTTCCAAATGTAATTAATGCGTATAAGTCAATTAGAAAATTTGAACCAACCTGCGCGATGACCCAGCTAATGACAGGTCACGGTGGGTTCTCCGAATACTTGAATCGCTTCAAGTGTAAGGAGGACCCATCGTGCATATGCGAGCCAGGAGTGGAAGAGACCGCCATGCACGTCCTATTAGAATGCCCAGCAAATTCCCTTAGAAGGTATGAGCTTGAACAGTTACTTGATTATGACTTGGTTGAGGCAAACATCAGCACAATCATGACTGATAGCGAAAAGAGAAAGATTTTTATAAAATACTGTACTGAAATTGTATACAAGGTTAACAAAAGGAATAAGTAGATTTCAGCAAAATATGATGAATATATATTATTGAATATATAAATCATACATGTGTAAACTAGATAATAAGTAGAATAGATAGATCAGTATAATAAAAAGACATATTTAGATATATCGAGATAAGAAGATGCACAATAGATTTGTAATAACGAACTTGTTACTTAATTAAGAAAATAACTATATTACAGAAAACAAAATGGAAGTAAACTAGTGAATAAGATCATAATATTGTATTAGAAATAAGAATAAGAAAAATGGAAATTACGAAAATAAAGACAAAACACCGTTATTGCACCCCAAATCCCAAATAAAGAAATAAGAAAGTAAAGATATAGTATAGGTAATTAATTTTGAACGAAGACGGATAAAAGAAAGATAAAGTATGAAGAATGAAAGTACGAGAGGAATAAAAGAGAGAACTGGAATGAAAGGGTTGTGTAGACCAGGTCCCTGGTAAAGCTAGGGGTAGACAGAATATATAAAAAAAAAAAAAAAAAAAAAAAAAAAAAAAACCTAACCTAACCTAACCTAACCTAACCTAACCTAACCTAACCTAACCTAACCTAACCTAACCTAACCTAACCTAACCTAACCTAACCTAACCTAACCTAACCTAACCTAACCTAACCTAACCACCTCTTCCACCACAGGAAAGCAAAGTCCCACTACAAAGAGCTTCGGTGGAGTCGTCAAACAGCCCCCAGAAACAGAACACTAAATACGCGGACAGGCAGAAGCGAGAGCCTGCGTAACTAAAGCGAAGCTGCACTTGGGGAACTCCAGGAACTTAAAGACTGAAATCGAAGAAGGTGTTCTGCAGTCCGTGGACCGGCTCTTTCAACTAGTGAAAGAGTCGGAATTAGTGAAAGGAAAAAAGCAAACAACGGAACCAGAGAAAGACAAGGAGCAAGGAAATACCATAGAAAGAGAACTGGAGAAAGAAAGAGAGAAAGAAGAGCTGATAAAGCGAATGGAGGAGCATGCCCTACTCATACAGGAAAACAATGAGAACATGAAAAGATTGAAAGAATCACTCGAAAAACACCAGGAGGCACAGGAAGCAATGACCTACGCGAGTGTAGCAGGCACGTTCACTAGGAAACCAGCCCCAGGGCAGACGGCGCTACACTCTGTTGTGGTTCATTATCCTGGCACGAGCCACTGTCTCCTACTGCTAAGATGGTCGAAAGAGCAAACCCAGCTTTCAAAAGCGCAAAGCCATATTTAGTGTTACAAGCTAATCTACAGCGAAAATCTCTTGCCACGCAGGAACTCATGCTGGAAGCAAATAAAAGAAAAGCGGCCTTTGCACTTATTCAGGAGCCCTATGTCGGGGGTTTAGGTAGAGTGAGGGATTACCCAGGAGCTAGAATTTACCAGTGTGCCGGCCAAACAGATCAATCAACGAAGGCAGCGATAGCTGTCTTTGATAACGATCTGGATGTCTTACAGTGCCCGGAACTCACCACAAAGAACATCGTTGTGGTGAGAATTAGAACTAGCGCTTGGGAAATTGCGGTGGCTTCATTCTACTTTGAACCCAAACCTACATCAATAGAGCTATACCTGGAGCAGCTGCAAAAAATTAAGCAAAAGTATGACAGAAACCTCTTGATAGGGGGGGACGCAAATGCTAAAAGCGCATGGTGGGGCAGTGCAAAAATAGACAGTAGAGGGGAGGAAATGGCAGGAGCGCTTCATGAATTAGAGCTACAGGTACTCAACGAAGGTGACACTCCAACATTTGAAACTATCCGGGGCAACAGACAATACAGTAGTTATATAGACATTACAGCCTGCGCAACGGAGCTGCTCCACCTGGTGGAAGACTGGAAGGTGGACGGTGGCATAACATCCTCGGACCACAACGTGATAACATTCAAGGTGAAATTAACAAGATCTAAAGGGGTAAGCATAAAACGAACAACGAGAATATACAATAGTAGAAAAGTCAACAGGGACCAATTTCATGAGAAATTGGCCCAGTTACTGGATAAAAGCAACACTAAAACAACAAAAATTAATAAAATTAAGGATATATTAGAATTAGAACAAAAAACAGAAGCGTACATACACACAATAATACAAACTTGCAATGAAATTATACCTAAAAAGAAGCAGAATGAGAAACTTACCTTACCGTGGTGGTCCGAGGAAATTGCCAGCCTGAAGAAAGAGGTTGCCACCAGGAAGCGGAGAATCCGATGCGCAGCGGCGGTCCGAAGGCCCAAAGTCATCGAAGAGTACCTGAAAGTAAAGAAAGTATATGAATCGTTAGCACAGGCAGCGCAAACTGAAAGTTGGAAGACTTTTTGTACAAAGCAGGACAAGGAGGGTCTTTGGGAAGGGATTTACAGGGTGCTAAACAGGACAACAAAAAGACAGGAGGACACACCACTCATAAATGGAGGCCAAATATTATGCACTAGGGAATCAGCGAGACTGCTAGCGAAAACCTTCTATCCTGAAGACAAGCGAAAAGAAGATAATGAGGAACATGCGCGGATAAGAGAAGTAGCCGAACAACTAAATGGTCCAGGCCATGATGAAAACCATGACCCACCATTTACCACTGAGGAACTAAAGTCCGCAGCAAAAAGTTTCAGCTCAAAGAAAGCCCCGGGATCAGACGGCCTCACAGCGGACATCTGCGAGCACTCAATAAACCACGATCCGGACATTTTCCTATCATTGGCCAACAAATGCTTGGAGTTGGGCTACTTCCCGAAAATCTGGAAGGAAGCAACGGTGGTGATCCTTCGGAAACCGGGGAAAAATACCTACACCGAACCCAAATCATACAGGCCGATTGGGTTGTTGCCAGTGATGGGAAAGATTCTGGAAAAGATGGTCGTAGGCAGGATCAAGTGGCACATACTCCCAAGGATGAGTAGACGGCAGTTTGGTTTTATGCCCCAGCGGAGCACCGAGGACTCCCTCTATGTCTTAATCAATTACATACGTAAAAAAATGGAGCAGAAAAAGCTACTCACCCTTATATCTTTAGACATAGAGGGAGCTTTCGACAGCGCATGGTGGCCCGCGATCAGAACCAGACTGGCGGAGGAAAAGTGTCCAATCAACCTTAGAAGAGTAATAGATATGTAGCTACCTACAGAGCAGAAAGGTAAGAGTCCGTTATACAGGCGAAGAGGTCACCAGAGACACCAGCAAAGTATGTGTCCAAGGCTCGATCGGCGGACCCATACTGTGGAACCTCTTAATTGATCCCCTGCTCCAGGAAATGGATCGGCGAGGTGACTACTGCCAAGCTTTCGCGGATGACGTCGTCATGGTTTTCGATGGGGAAACAGCGACCGAAATTCAACGACGTGCAAATGCCGCTCTTGCCTATGTCCGGGAGTGGGGTGTCGGAAACAAGCTTAAGTTCGCGCCGCATAAAACTAACGCTATGCTATTTACGCGAAAGCTCAAGTACGACACCCCAATCCTGAGCACAGGTGGGATTAGCATTGGCATGTCGAAAGAACTAAAGATCTTGGGGCTCACCATAGACGAGAAGCTGACGTTTAACAGCCATGCAGCAAACGTGTGCAAGAAAGCGTCAAACCTGTACAAGCAGTTGTCAAGAGCCGCCAAGATCAGCTGGGGTCTCCATCCTGAGGTCATCAGAACGATCTACACAGCAGTAGTAGAGCCGATCATTATGTATGCCGCAGGTGTATGGGCGCCTTCCACCAAAAAGCTCAGTGTGCAAAAGGTGTTGAACGCAGTTCAAAGAGGCTTTGCTCAAAAAATATGCAAATCATATCGGACTGCCTCCCTTAACTCGGTACTGGTGCTAACCGGATTACTACCTCTGGACCTCAGAATACAAGAGGCAGCTGCCCTGTATGAGGCAAAGAAAGGGGTGTCCCGATTAGCACCAGGAGACGGGACGGTAGAACGGGTAATTGCCTACGCCTGCACACCCCACCCAGCTGAGCATATGGATCTGGGATTCATGTGCCTGGTAGACCAGGAGCAGGTCAACGCGCACAGCTCTCACGATTTGCGCATATTTACGGACGGCAGTAAAATTGAGGGCAAGGTTGGAGCCTCATTGTCTCTCTGGAACAATGAGGTGGAAACAAAGAGCCGGAAATTGAAGCTGTCGTTCTATTGTACGGTCTATCAGGCAGAATTACTGGCCATACGCGAAGCAACCAGGGAGATCTTAAAGCGCTCGGAAGACACTTGCGGCATATATAGTGACTCTAGATCGTCACTGGAAGCAGTGGTGAACTATCGCTCACTAAATCCGCTAGCAGTCGAAATTCGGAAAAATCTAAGAGAGTGTAAACAGCAGGGAAAGAGTGTCGTACTCCACTGGATAAAAGCTCATGCAGGACTAATGGAAAACGAACGAGCAGACGAGTTAGCCAAAGATGCCGCATTGAAACTTAAAACTAAGGCTGACTACGACAAATGTCCGATATCATTCGTCAAGCGTCAGATCCGCGAGGACACGCTTGGCGAATGGAATCGGAGATACATGACAGGCGACACGGCGGCTACGACAAAAGTATTTTTCCCCGATGCTGTAGATGCTTATAAAATCATTAATAAAATCAGGCCCACGGGAGTAATGACCCAAGTGTTAACAGGGCATGGTGGATTTTCCATGTACCTGAATCGATTCAGGTGCAAGGATAGTCCATCATGCATATGTGACCCTGACCAAAATGAAACTGTTGAACATGTCCTTTTAGATTGCCCGGTTAATGGTTACGAAAGATATGAGACAGAACAAAACTTGGAAATTACAATAGAAGCAAATAATGTAAGAAATATTATAGAAAATAAATATATTAGACATAAGTTTTTGTCATATTGTATAAAAATTGCGGAGAAGGTAATAAATAGAAATAGAGATAGATAAGTTATGTTCATATGTATATTGAATATACATATATAAGGAGCATAGAATTAAGTTGGAGGCATAAATGAAATAGAAAATAAGTATGATACAAATAAAATGTTTATTCTTTTAAGATAGAAAATAACAGATTAAAAATTTTTATATATAAATTGGTAAAATTTTTATGTGTAAATTATAAAAATATATATAGTTAATAATATTTCCTCTGTCCTTGTGTAACTAAATAATACGATAGACATAAGATACATATATGATAGAAATACTGTATTAGAAATATGAACAAGAAAACTTAAAAGTGTAAGAATAAAGATAAAAACCCGTTGTAACATCCCAAATCCCAAAGAAAGGAATTACAGATACAGATAGAATAAGTAATAAATTATGAACGACGACGGATAAAAGAAAGATAAAGTATGAAGAATGAAAGTACGAGAAGAATAAAAGAGAGAACTGGAATGAAAGAGTTGTGTAGACCAGGTCCCTGGTAAAGCTAGGGGTAGTCAGGCATTATAAAAAAAAAAAAAAAAAAAAACCTAACCTAACCTAACCAAGCAAACCTGCGGCGCTCTAAACTGGCCACAGCGGAACTACTCCAAGTTGCAATGGATAAGGGTATCACGATCGCCCTAGTTCAAGAACCCTACGTGGGTAAAAACGGGGTCCTTAAACAACACCCAGGGACAAAAGTTATCCAATGCACTCTCAACAGGCAAAAACCAGTCAAAGCAGCTATAATTGTTTTCGGAGACTTGCTGCAGGTCATTCACGATCCCCAGCTGGTGACCGAGACTGAGGCAGCTGTTTTGCTCAAAGGTGGAGACCTGAAACTTGGAGTAATCTCCGTTTACCTTGAAGGGGACCAGGATATGGCACCTTACCTTGAGAGAACCAAAAGTTACTGCAAAAAGCTCGGCACGCAAAACCTTATCGTTGCTGGAGATGTCAACGCGTGGAGTTACTGGTGGGGTAGTATCTCTGAGAACGAAAGAGGAGCGGAATATAACGCATTTCTCAACGAAATGAGCTTCCATATTCAGAACGTTGGAGAAACACCCACCTTTGAAACCTTCAGAGATGGCAGAGCCTGCACAAGCATAGTCGACGTCTCTGCTTGCAGCACGCCTCTGCTTGGGAGGATAGAGAACTGGCAAGTTGATCCAAGTCTCATGACATCAGACCACAACGCGATAACCTTCACACTGCGCCTGGTGAAATCCCTAGAACCCCTAAGGCCCATCACAACGCGCAGGTACAACACCAAGAAGGCCAAGTGGTCAGACTTCAAAGCCATCTTCATGTCCTCCCTTATAGAAAGAGCGATCACAGTTCCATCAGTGAAAGATTCTGAAACTCCAGAGAGCCTTGAAAGCAAGATCACAGCTTACACAGAAGCTATCCAAGAAGCTTGTGAGCAAACCATCCCTTCCACAAGCTCAAGAAAAGGGGATCCAAAGCCCCCTTGGTGGACTCAAAAGCTAGATGATCTTAGGAGTGAGGTTCTCAGGAAAAAGAGAAGAATCAGAAATGCAGCTCCAAGGCGCCTAAATCTCGTTGTGGATGAGTACCTAAAGGCGAAGTTGGAATATAAGGAAGAAGCTGAGCTAGCTCAAACCAAGAACTGGAAGGAATTCTGTACGACCCAGGAGAAGGAGAGCATGTGGGATAAGATCTATAGGGTAATCAGGAAAACCTCAGGAAGGCAAGAAGACATGCTACTGAGAAGCCCGGCAGGGAATACCCTATCCCCACAAATGTCGGCAGAACTCCTGGGAAAAACCTTCTACCCTGATGACTCTGCAAGCACCGATCAAAGTGGTCATGCGGAAATCCGGAAAATTACAAAAGAAATCCCCTACGGAGACCTCTCGGAGAACGATCCACCCTTCATGTCAGCGGAGCTAGAGCTAATCATCCAAGCTCTGAATCCGAAAAAAGCACCCGGTCCTTACGGGATCACCGCTGACATCTGCACAGTGGCCATTCGCTGCGAAATGGAGTTGTTCCTCGTGATAGCTAACAAATGCCTGTCGCTAAGATATTTCCCAACGCAGTGGAAAAGGGCACATGTGGTCATTATTCGGAAACCTGGAAAGACTGATTACACTCTGCCAAAGTCTTACCGACCCATAGCCTAAGAACTGAGAGGAGCAGTTCTTGGTAAAATCATAGAAAAGTTAATGATAAGCAGGCTTCAGTGGCACATCTTCCCAACACTCAACAAACGGCAATACAGCTTCATGCCACAACGAGGAACCGAAGACGCCCTCTATGACCTTATGGAGCACTTGAAAAATGGAGTTAACAATAAAAACATCGTACTCCTAATCTCTCTGGACATAGAGGGTGCCTTTGATAACGCATGGTGGCCCGCCCTTAAACACCAGCTCGCGAAGAAAAGGTGTCCCAAAAACCTTTACGAGATGGTATGCTCATACCTCAGTGACCGAAAGACCATGGTCAACTAAGCCAGAGCAACTTACGAGAAGGAAACCACAAAAGGTTGCGTCCAAGGATCCATCGGAGGACCAATCTTTTGGAATATAATCCTAGACTCGTTGTTGCACGAACTGGAGGCTGAGGAAGTATACTGTCAAGCTTTCGCGGATGACGTTGTTCTCGCTTTTACAAACCGGTCAGTAGATGTTCTGGAGCGGCAAGTCAACACCACACTGGAAAAAGTATCAGAATGGGATTCACAACAAACTTAACTTCGCACCGCACAAAACCAACGCGATGCTTCTAACCAAGAAGTTAGTATGTAATTCCCCAACTATTCATGTCAGGTACGAAACTTAACCTTGTGGATGAAATAAAGCTGCTCGGGATTATCATCGACCGCAAGCTCACCTTCAAAGCACACGTGTCTGCGCAATGCAAAAAAGTAGTAGAAATATACAAACAGCTTGCGTGCGCAGCGAAGGTGACATGGGGTTTGAACAGTGAGGTAACGAGAACCATCTATATCGCAGTGGTGGAACCCATCATGACCTACGCCTCAAGCGCATGGTCACAGGCCGCAGTGCTGCAAATGAATGTGAATCAGCTGAACGCAATTCAGAGAGGTTTTGCACAAAAGATCTGCAAAGCGTACCGCACAGTCTCCCTCACCTCCGCACTTGTTCTGTCGGGTTTGCTGCCTCTGGACCTTCGGATCCAAGAGACAGCAAATCTCTACAAAACCAAAAAGAGCATCTCCCAAGATTACCTCCCTCCCGGAAAGGAACTCGAACTCAAGATTGGGTACCTGGATCAACCGCATCCCTCCACATTAACACACACTGAGTACGAGCTCCTGGAAAGTACCGCCCACGTCACCGGGCCTCAAATCTACACCGATGGGAGCAAGATCGAAGATAAAGTGGGAGCTGCTCTAACGTGGTGGGACGATGGCAGAGAGCTAAAGTTTGAAAGGTTCAAACTCGGGTGGAGTTTGAACCTTTCAAACTTCTATCCAAAAACAAAACGTCCGATCCAAAAACAAAACGGTCGCACTTCTCGAGCTCGAGTTTGGTTTGACACCTTTCGCGCGTGCAAGATCGATGCTCTCAATGCTTGGAGAAAAAGCAGCGGATGTGGGTACCATTTCCCGCATAATCAGCGTGGATGCACTAGTTGTTGAACATGAGAAAGGAGAAGTCGCAGACCGGCTAGGTTGCATAAAAGCCTCTGAACAACATGAGGTGATTGTGTATGAAGATCGAGGTGAAAGCCTCAACTTCTTGAGAGCACACAATTCAAGCTCTGCAACCGACTGCTGGGGACACCCCGTATCAACAGCAATCAGTGGATCTGAACGCCTCCAGAAGAAAAGATCTGCGGAGAAAGAGGCTTCCAAACAAGCCAAAAAACACCAAAAAGATAGAGCTACAAAGAGAGGCCCAATCAAAGCGTTCGTGGAAGCGTTCAGTGCGGCAACAGAAACACTGCTCGGAAGGCCCTCGAAAACATCTGAGGGCTTTACAATGGAGGCAAAGATTCATCCCTCTCTAAAAGCACATATCGAAAACCCCCCCAAAAGAGCAGATTTGGGTCAGGTAAATCGGCCACATCTCAGACCAGTCACTTGTCTACAAGATCATGCAATAAACGCATTCCTTGAGTTCCTTGCTCTCACAAAAGCGACTATAGACGTTAATTCGTTAACCTGTAAATCTATCCTGCAGACGTACGAGCAAGGTAACGTAAACCTATTAAAGGTGAAACTCGAGGAGGCAGAGGCTGCTATATACCACAATGATAAATCCCAGGTCATCATGGGCTCAATGTCAGGGAGTTATATGGCAGCCTTCAGTGCAACAAGTGGCTTCGTGTCGCTAAACGAGGATGGGATGGGACTGAAAGGACCACCAAAGTTTCTGACTCCAGAGGTTGATCCAGTAGTTGTCACAGCCCGGTGCACCAAAATCATGCTCGATGAAAGAATCCTTGAAAAGGCCCAGTCCATATCAGGGAACCAGGAAATCGAAGCGAGTTGGGTCAACTGGGCGGTACCTAAAATAACATGGATCAATGGAGTTCCAGGATGCGGAAAAACAACCTGGGTTGTTAAACACTTCGATGCGGACAAATACGCAATCATCACAGCAACAACAGAGGCAGCAAACGACCTGAGGGAAAAGCTATCGTATAGGAAATTTAGTGAAAACCAAGGTGCGAACAATGGCCTCGGTCTTAGTAAATGGCTTCAGAGAGCAAGATAAATGCAGTCGACTCACGATTGACGAAGCTCTCATGACCCACTTTGGAGCCTTAATCATGGCCTCGCGTTTGTCTGGCGCTGGCGAGATTGTCCTCATCGGAGATGTTAACCAGTTGCCTTATATCGACAGAGAGAACCTCTTCGAGATAAGGTATAGCAGGCCCAATCTGATAGCTAACATCAGCCAAGAGCTTCTGTGCACGCATAGGAACCCATTAGATGTTGCATATGCCCTAGGAGAGATATACTCCGGTATACATTCCTCGAAACTCAAGGTTCACTCCCTGTCGCTTCGGATGTACACAGGAGCGAAAATACCCAGCTCTCTCACAAATACTCTTTTCCTAGTCCACACTAAGGATGAGAAGGAAACTCTTAAAAACCAAGGGTACGGTGACGGAGACGGGTCTCGCATACTTACAATCCATGAAGCCCAGGGGCTCACCTTTGAGACAGTGGCAATAGTAAAAACAAAAAGTGGGATAAAACTGCACGAATGTGTCCCTCATGCTGTGGTAGCAATATCGCGGCACACAAACAGCTGCACTTACTACGCTGATGACACCAACGATGCGATTGGGCACTTCATCAAAAGAGCTATGGTGATACCAGCAAAAACAATCATTATCTATAATCTAAAAATGGCCATAAGAAACAGAAACGCAGCTGTCGTTGAAAAACTGGCTAACTGGCCAGATCAGGGGGCAGCTTAAAGTTCTACCATTTTATAAGATTATACCAAATGTGTAATTGTTCCAATGTATTCATTAAGCTTAAAGTAAAAAAAAAAAAAACATTTTAAGCATTTTAGTTAGAGCACCTAGTTTTGCAAAGTAGTTTAAATAATTTTAATGTTAAAAATTGTAGATTATAAGTAAATATTAATGTTTCCCCTGAGTAACTAGATTCTAAGATATGTAAATAAAATAAGCTCAATAAATAAATAAAGATCAAAAAAGAGCATGGACATAAAGTATGTGGTGAACGCGATGTTTTTTAAAAAAAAAAAAAAAAAAACCTAACCTAACCTAACCTGACCTAATAAAATGAAGAGAGATGATGAGAATGGTTCTGTCTTAGAGCAAGTTTAATTTACTTTGAAATGAAATTTATTTGTTTGTTTAACATTATTTTAATAAACTGTTCATATTTGTAGCATTGTTTGAGTTTCTCACTGGGCAGTACATTTGTTTGGTTATTGGTTATTGCAGGCACTATTTTATTCGCTGGATCAGTTAATTCACATCACCAACGCATTCACTTCAATCACATTGCACTCTGCCAACAGCTACTGTGTGGGCATTTTTCTTGTGTTTGGTTAGTTATTTTGGTAGGGGCTTCAATTATTGTTAACTCTGTGTTCTGAAACCAAAATAGTGATTATTGTTTGTTTGGGAATTCTTTTAGTTTTGCATGAAATAAGGGATTACACTGCTTACCAATTTTCACTTCAATGTCTGTTGGTTGATTTTGATTGGAGACTGATCGCCCTGTGATTGACTTTAAAGCACAATATTTTCTTGCAAAGTCGTGGGAGCTGGGTTAATTATTGCAGGGCGTTTTCCTTCGTTCCTTGAGCCGCAGCTTGTTGAGGTATTGGTTTGCATAACTCTGTTCTTAGGTTATAATAGTCCTTTTTCATTGTATTGACTAAAACCGACCTAAGGAATCTAAGTTTTCATTTTCGGCCTTCCATAATAATGTTATTCAACGAAATTTAGTCATTTGTTTATTTGTGGCCGAGAACGGAAAAGTGAATAATATTGTGATTTAGTCTTCGGCCAACTACAATTTGTATGAAGAAATTAGGTGGCCGGAAATCAGAACCCCTTTCAGTTTTCGGCATTATCGCATTTTAAAAGATATTCGTAGTACAAATCGGAGATTTTTGTAATGGAAACTAACGTATGTATTTTGACATTTTATGGGTATTGAATTGTTTGTTATGTACACAAAAACTATTAGACAAAGGGGTTTGAAGATTTTGGTCCTAACATCGGTCACCGATTTTAGTATTTTGTCGATAATCGTATTGGCGATAATACCTGCCTACCTCCGTGCCACACCACACGCACAACCTCCCGCTCACTTTCCTGTTCAGGTACCTAGTACCTGAACAGTTCCGTGAGTTTTTTTGATAGTGGTTGTGTTGTGGTGTCCGTGTCCTCAATGCACTGGCATTGAGTGGCCGATGTGCGCTAGAATACCATACGAAGTAGGTAAATAACTTAGTTGTAATAAATTAGTTATTTTGCCTGTGTAGTAGATTTTGTACAGTATCGGAGGGCCTCTTAGATTATATAATATACCCTATTGTATACAAAATTTTGAAATTACAAGTTACGATGACGCTCATGAAGTAGACTCATGGAAAATAGCCTGTCCTGACACGAATCTGCTCAAAGTCCTTTCTTCTCAGACAAAAATCTTATTAATACGTCTACCAGCTCATCAGAACGTGCTCGTCTACTTGCTGTCTCCGAGTGGGAATCAGGACTCTGGTTACATGTTCTGCCTTCCAAAAATCTAGGTACCCATTTAGACAAAAAACCATTTTCGAGTGGCCACCTTTTCGCATTTGGGTTCACCTTGCATAATTGCACATCAATGCCAGTGTGCTGAAACCGTTGATTAGTTTGGTCACCATGCACTGGCACATATCTCTAGTTTAGGACGTGTGCCCCGTCGTAGTTCAATTAGCGACATCATTCGTCGGGCTTTTTTACCAGCGTCAGTGTGGCAGCTACCCTCGGACCACGTGGCCTTATGCGAGATGATGGTAAAAGACCTGTCGGTATGACCCTGATTCCCTGGAAGGTGTGTCGGTCTTTATTTTGCGATGCCACGAGTGTGATACCTTAGCGCCTTCACATTTTGCAGGGACATCAGTAAGGGCTGGCTCCGCAGCAATATCAGCGGAGTCCCTCAAATGTCGAAAATACGCTAATCTGGACCTAGGGTTCCTGTTTGAACCGTGGAAACCCTTGGTCCTTAGGGCCCTGGGGCACACGCAATTTATAAAGATCTTACAAAACTTCTCAGAGTCGACAGGTGATCGGAATGCTGGCTCTATTTCGGTCAATGAATTAGCATTGCCATTCAATGTGACAATGCTGCCAGCGTTCTGGGTACTCCTCCGTGCCTTCTGGTGATGGCTTAGATTTTTAGGAAATTTATATTATTAAGTGTAATTGAATTGCACAAATGGATAATAAATGGATGTTCGTTACCTTATCACGCCAAAAAACTAATCAAAGTTGGCCGAAATTTAGCATAACTGTAGTTCTAGACCTGGAATAACATAAAGCCTACGTTTAATCCCGGGAAATTGCGTGATAACCGCAGGGAAAAGCTAATTACAAATATATATTATTTAAATTCTACAGTTATTGTAATTATCCGAATTATCCGGATATGTGAATGATGAAAACTGTATTATCTGGATAAGAGAATTATCCGGATTTCGCAATCCCTATTCAGATACCACCTGTCAAGCGTCCGCCACCCGAAAAGACAAAACTAATACCGAAAACTAACTTCTAAGAACACTCAAAATGCCGTGGACACAGCTAGGCTTTGCCTATTATGAGTTTTGATTACTTTTGTTATTAAAGAACATGAGCAAATAAAAACTATGTTAATATTCTATACTTTTATTCCATAAATAATTAGTGGCCGAAATCGGATTCAGGTCCGGCCGAATACTAAATTTTGTGGTCGAAAACTGAAGTTTTACTCATTTTCGATTATTTATTTTTTTATAAAATAACTATGAGGTTTAACTACAAAAATCTTCCAGTATTTAAAACTCAAATATCTAGACTATCGATTAGTATCATTTTGAACTAGGTTGACAAGTTGCCAATATTTTTTCTGAGGCCTTAAAGTTGGAACTTCGCTAAATGGTCGATATTAGGTGCCACGACCCTATATCTTGTTAGAGCTATAGTTTGTCTACTCGTTGATAGTGAGGGTTTGTGGCGGCATATTTAAATTTTGATTGGTTAATTTGTTCTTGGAATTGTTAGTTTTTCTTGAGAGTTGAGAGTGTGTGACAAGTATATAATACTAATGTTATGCTACTCGTATGTTGTAAGCCAGCGCGGGTAAGTTTTGATAGGGAAAGGGCAGTTGTGCAAGTTATGGGCATTTATTGAAAATTTTGAACATTTTTCTTTATAATGATTTAATTCAGTTCGCATTTTGTTTGTCGTAGGGGGATGGAATCATTGTTTTGCATTGGGAGAACATAAGAGATTAAGTTTAGCTGTTTGATTTCATATGTTTTGTAGTGTTTTGTGTGTGTGTGTCCTTAGGTATATGATGTGAGTCTGAGCTTGGGTTCGAGAATCTTATAGGCTTTTGCGCTGATTTGTGTGTCAAAAACGGTGTTGATGTGTGGGTGTTTTAGTAATGGTTTATTTTTATTTTATTTTTTTTAAATCAAATTTTGTTATCGTCATTATTTTTATGATAATGATCCATTGGTAATTTTATTGATATTGTATAGTAATTGTTTTTTTTTTTATGAACGTTGGAATGCTTGTACCTAATTACACATAATATTAGGTCCTTACATATGAAATTGGCGTTTTTCGTACTGGCCACTTTAATCACAAATTTCTCCTCTTTGGTAAGGAATTCCAAATTCAAATTTGTACAGCTATAGACTCATGTATTTGTGCTTCGATGATCGTCATTCATTTGTTTTTTTTCTTCTGTTTTTTTCTGTTTGCGTCACTCATTTTACAAAATGGAAAACTTAAAATATCGCATTATTTACGAGTACGAGTTCCGCCGTGGCACTAGTGCTGCGGAAACAACTCGAAGGGTGAATGATGTGTATGGCGGTCGTGTTGCAAAAGAAAACACAGTTCGTTTTTGGTTCCAACGTTTTCGTTCTGGAAATTTTGACCTGCAGAACAAGCCCCGTGGACGGCCTGAGACTCAAGTTGATAATGAAGAGTTGAAGGCTATTGTGGAAGCGGATCCATCGCAAACCACGTCCGAGTTAGCTGCAGGCTGCGATGTTAGTGATAAAACTGTTTTAATTCACTTGAAGCAAATTGGGAAGATTAAAAAGCTTGAAAGGTGGGTACCTCACGAATTGACTGAAGCAAACCGGCAAACGCGCGTCGACTGCTGCGTTACATTACTAAACCGGCACAATAATGAAGGTATTTTAAACCGAATCATTACCTGTGATGAAAAATGGGTTCTTTACGATAATCGGAAGCGCTCAGCGCAATGGTTGGATCCTGGCCAGCCAGCCAAATCCTGCCCCAAGCGAAAATTAACCCCAAAAAAGTTACTTGTAAGCGTTTGGTGGACTAGTGCCGGTATTGTTCATTACAGTTTTCTCAAATCTGGCCAGACTATTACGGCTGATGTCTATTGTCAGCAATTGCAAACCATGATGGAAAAGCTAGCGGCTAAACAACCTAGGCTGGTCAATCGCTCCACGCCACTGCTGCTTCACGACAACGCTAGACCACACACTGCGCAACAGACGGCTACTAAATTAGAAGAGCTTCAATTGGAAAGTCTAAGACATCCTCCGTACTCCCCGGACCTTGCTCCAACAGATTACCATTTTTTTCGAAATTTGGATAACTTCTTGCAAGGGAAAAAATTCAACTCCGATGGGGCAGTCCAAATCGCCTTCAAAGATTTTATTGATTCCCGTCCGACTGGTTTTTTTAGTAAAGGGATCAATGAACTACCTATAAGATGGCAAAAGTGCATAGAAAATAATGGTTCATACTTTGATTAATTAAATATATTATATTAAAAAATATTCGACTTTTTGTTCCTCCCATACAAAACGCCAATTTCATATGTAAGGACCTAATATGTAATTTGCAGTTATGTACCAGCGTTGATGTATTGGTAGTAGGTATATATATAGTATGTATCTACTATTATTGGGTGTATTCTGGTACTCTGTGATTATGTTTTTCTGTAATCTGCGGAATAAATGTTAAAACATTTTCAACTGATTCGTCGGAATAAATGTTAAAACATTTTCAACTGATTCGTCGGAATAAATGTTAAAACATTTTCAACTGATTCGTCGGAATAAATGTTAAAACATTTTCAACTGATTCGTCGGAATAAATGTTAAAACATTTTCAACTGATTCGTCGGAATAAATGTTAAAACATTTTCAACTGATTCGTCGGAATAAATGTTAAAACATTTTCAACTGATTCGTCGGAATAAATGTTAAAACATTTTCAACTGATTCGTCGGAACAAATGTTAAAACATTTTCAACTGATTTGTTGGTTAAGTAAGTGGTTTTATTTGTTTTTGAGTTCATTACTAGTTTTGGAATAAAATTTTATAATTACTTTTCTAAGTACCTTGTGTGGTTTTTTTTGTTCTGCAACACTTTTATAAACTTACTTTTTAAATTTGCCGCGCTCTCACGCCTAACGACACTGACACAGCGTCACCTGACAGTTCTGAGTGAAGCGAACGACCATTGACAATCAAGAACAATGAATCAGCTTTTCAATTGTCACTGGCTGGACTGAACTTGCTGATCGCAAAAGTTTTATTATATTAGGTCCTTACATATGAAATTGGCGTTTTTCGTACTGGCCACTTTAATCACAAATTTCTCCTCTTTGGTAAGGAATTCCAAATTCAAATTTGTACAGCTATAGACTCATGTATTTGTGCTTCGATGATCGTCATTCATTTGTTTTGTTTTCTTCTGTTTTTTTCTGTTTGCGTCACTCATTTTACAAAATGGAAAACTTAAAATATCGCATTATTTACGAGTACGAGTTCCGCCGTGGCACTAGTGCTGCGGAAACAACTCAAAGGGTGAATGATGTGTATGGCGGTCGTGTTGCAAAAGAAAACACAGTTCGTTTTTGGTTCCAAAGTTTTCGTTCTGGAAATTTTGACCTGCAGAACAAGCCCCGTGGACGGCCTGAGACTCAAGTTGATAATGAAGAGTTGAAGGCTATTGTGGAAGCGGATCCATCGCAAACCACGTCCGAGTTAGCTGCAGGCTGCGATGTTAGTGATAAAACTGTTTTAATTCACTTGAAGCAAATTGGGAAGATTAAAAAGCTTGAAAGGTGGGTACCTCACGAATTGACTGAAGCAAACCGGCAAACGCGCGTCGACTGCTGCATTACATTACTATACCGGCACATTAATGAAGGTATTTTAAACCGAATCATTACCTGTGATGAAAAATGGGTTCTTTACGATAATCGGAAGCGCTCAGCGCAATGGTTGGATCCTGGCCAGCCAGCCAAATCCTGCCCCAAGCGAAAATTAACCCCAAAAAAGTTACTTGTAAGCGTTTGGTGGACTAGTGCCGGTATTGTTCATTACAGTTTTCTCAAATCTGGCCAGACTATTACGGCTGATGTCTATTGTCAGCAATTGCAAACCATGATGGAAAAGCTAGCGGCTAAACAACCTAGGCTGGTCAATCGCTCCACGCCACTGCTGCTTCACGACAACGCTAGACCACACACTGCGCAACAGACGGCTACTAAATTAGAAGAGCTTCAATTGGAAAGTCTAAGACATCCTCCGTACTCCCCGGACCTTGCTCCAACAGATTACCATTTTTTTCGAAATTTGGATAACTTCTTGCAAGGGAAAAAATTCAACTCCGATGGGGCAGTCCAAATCGCCTTCAAAGATTTTATTGATTCCCGTCCGACTGGTTTTTTTAGTAAAGGGATCAATGAACTACCTATAAGATGGCAAAAGTGCATAGAAAATAATGGTTCATACTTTGATTAATTAAATATATTATATTAAAAAATATTCGACTTTTTGTTCCTCCCATACAAAACGCCAATTTCATATGTAAGGACCTAATATTATAATTATAATATAACAAACAAATAGACACTTCTCACTTAGTTTTGTGCTACAGGAACTTGTGAAACCCCAAATTGGGTAAGAGTTGTGATTTTTAACATAAGTTAAATGTAAGACGGTGCAACGGCTCACGATTTTCATTTCACATTTTTCTTGTATTTATTCTCGTAGTCGTAAGTAATCATTTCTATTTTCACTCATTGTCATACGTAGCCACCTTACACACTCGCAAACATTGCTTTGTTCCATTCTACGTCTTCAAAAAAAGTGCATAATTCATTCTGTCAGCCTTGTTCAAAATTGCACCATCATTCTTTGTCATAATTTCTCACTGCACTTCCACTGCTTATTTTATCCTTATAATTCACTTGTTTGACTGCCTCATCAGTCATCACTGATTACTATTATATGCTAGTTGCCATTGCGTTCACCATGAGCATGGGATGTCGCAGTCAAATTTGGGAAGTGGAACATTCCTTAATGAAATGAATTCCAGGGTTCACCTTACGGGCAGTTGCACTTACTAAAGACTTGACGCACGTCATCATCATCTGCCGAGCTCCAAACTCGAGTCGGCGGCGCCCATAGTGTAGTAAAAATATCTAAGGGTGGCGTTCGTTTAGAATTGTAAATATGGAAGGTATGTGGATGGATGTATTTTAAGCGGCCAATATGACCTATGACGCTTCTGAGGACGTCATGATACTTACCTAAGTATCACAACTTGTATGTATGTACTGAATACACACCTACTACTTACCTAGGTAGTAGGTGTGTTTTCAGTACATACAAAATGCCCGACGGGAATACGCGCGAAACTGAGCAAATTTTTCGTTGCCGCTCTGGGTAGCGATTACCACAATAGGTGTGAACAGGCCCTTAAGTACCTAACTCAAATAAGTGCCACCCGGCTCTGCATTGGGAGGCGGTATGCAAACTATACATTCGAAAGTAATTTGGTCTATGGCACCCAAAAAAAATATGATTTAAACGACGAAAATCGAAGTTTAATTTAGAAAACTGAGCACAAGTCTTATGGTTGCTAGTTTGAAAGTGTTTTTTTTATGTACTTAAGAGGGCGCAAAGCGCGACATTTTGTGAAAAGGATAGGCATAGGACTTCGCGTTCATAGGAGTGGGACAAAGCGTACTTTTTGGAACAGCAGGTTTAAAAAAAATACCGACCGGAATTTCTAACAGGCATAAATTGAGACTCGTTTTTATGTCCCAAAACTGGGTCCGGCGTAGTGTTAATAATAATAATAAATAATTTAATAATGATAATAATAATGAAAATAAATTACACCGCCCGTTACAAACGTCTCTTTTGATAATTTTTTATTTATTTTCGTTAGATGCATTAAAAACCTAATGTTAACAAGAGCAAGAGCTAGGGCGGCAACAAAAGCGCTCCCCAGAACACCACCGCAGCCCGCCTTGGCTAGCTCCCCATCCTCGTCCTCAGATGAAGAGGAATTTAGAACACCACCTGAGACGAGTGATGTGTTGAGCAGCGAAGACGAGCTGTCGCCGTCGCCTCGACCGCCGCGAACACCTGTGCGGCGAGGCCGACCCCCGCTGTCAGCTGGCTTGGGACCTGCAGGGCGCACAGCCTCGCGACCGGCCCCCGCCGCTGACGGAAGAGTGCGGCGCATGAAGTGGACCCAACAAATCAACGAGAATGTCATGCGCGCATATTATAGGGCTACAGAGGGAGGAATTAACTTGACCGCGTACCGTTCTAGGATGACATGGCCATTAGTCAACAGGTCAAACGTGGCAGAGGGAACTTGTCGGCTGCATGGATAGACTATAAGAAGGCTTATGATTCTGTTCGGGTAAACCGACCACGCAGCAGATATGCGTTTAGCTGCGCTTGCAGTTGAATGCGTATTTGCTCGCGGTTACCTAAATTTACTCAGTTCGCGATCGACCGCCATCGTCACGAGTTCAAACCAACACTTATTACCATTTCGTACCATTTATCATTATTCCATAAGTTGGCGGCAGGAGTTTAATTTACCATAAATAACGTGTCTTGTGAATATAGTCCGTACAATACCACACCAGAGACTTTCCTTGACTTCCAACCAAGCTCCATACCAATTACCAATCTCAAAGGGCAGTTTGGGGATCAACCAGCATCAACTACCACAACCCCCAAACCATAACCATTTCAGATTCGGTGCCTCATACTTGGCTTGAGAGGGTCTTAGGCGTTGTCCTAATAGTACGCGAATGCGCGGTCATCGTAAGTTCGCGCGAATTTTACTCGTACGAACGCGCGATCAAACATATTTAACTCTAATAGGTGTCCTAACTGACAATCGCACGACGCGGTCGCGCGACTCAAATGTTTGAAACTCTATTCGCGCGAACTTAGTTCGTACGAACGCGCGATCAAACATATTGAATTTGAATAGGTGTCCTAATTGAAATTCGTGCGAAAACGTCGGCGTGGTACCGCGCCCGCGCCCCTCTCGCCTTGCCGGCCCAGCCAGCCGGCCGGCCGCCATTTTGTAAACTTGACGTCAACGCAACGCACGTGTTTGATTGCGAGAATTGTGTAAAATGTCATTTGAAGATAAATTGATAATTGAGGTGCGTAATCGACCAATTCTTTGGGACAAACGCAAAGATGACTACAAAAACCGTCTAAAGAGTGACAGAGAGTGGAGTTTGGTTGCGAGAAGTGTAAATAAAACAAGTGAGTATATTTTCTATTTATTACTTATTTTCTTTACTACATTATTTACGACGAATTTGAGAAATAATTAGTAAAATTCTGTCTTGCAATAATCGCAGCTCTGGAAGTGTTATTATTACGCCTGGTTCTGTTTAATCTCGTCAATGTGTTGTGCCGTCGACGATTTATAAGGTGTTGTCGATCGCTATAATATGTTTTGTCCATATCTATTAAAATATTGTGCAAGAGACAAATTGACATTACACAATTTTAATAGCGTTTTCAACCGAGGTCTCTATAGGTTTATAAAGTATTCGAAATTTCGAGGCCATCATTCCAAATGTGCATTCTACACCAACTCTCGTAGCAGATAATATTTTATTGAATCTTATTTTTGTGACATTTGTCGCTTGCCTTCTTGGATAAGGTCGCATTATAAATGTTTTTAGTGGGAATGCCTCGTCTCCTAAAAACACATAAGGTGCCATAATGTTAGAGTTCGGTAATGGTTCTGCGGGAGGAAGTTGAATATCTCCGTTTTCCAGCTTTTGATAGAAACTTGAATTACTGAGCACACCGCCATCACTGTCTTTTTCATATGCACCTACGTCAATAATTATAAACTTATTTTTTGAATCTGTGACAGCTAACAGTACAATGGAGTTGTACATTTTATAATTGTAGTACATGCTGCCACACTTCGCCGGCTTTTTGACACGAATGTGTTTGCCGTCCAAATTGCCACAACAATGTGGGAATTTATTTTTCATTGAAAAAGATTCTGCTATAGTTTTAAATTCTTCAGTACTGGGAAATTTCATGTGTTTGTTATGCATACTTTTCCAAATAGCAGTACAAACTTCCAACACAATGCTTGCTATGGCTGTTTTTGAAATACGGAAAGGTACTGATAATTTCCGGAAAGATGTTCCTGTTGTTAGGTACCTGTAAAAAGAGAAATATTTTTATTTTATTATAATGTAATATTTAAAAAAAAAAATATTTTGTATTCAACCTAGGTTGCTTATATAGAGAAAAGTTATTTTTATATTCTTATCACATTAATATTTTTATGATTGTTATAGAAGCCGACGTCAAAAACAAGTGGAAAAATTTGAGAGACGTCTTCATGAAGGAAGCCAAGAAAGTACGTCGTCCTCGATCGGGTGACCCAGGCAGTCCTAATAGCGATGAGACTTATATAGGCAAATGGTGTTATTTTAAGGAACTATCTTTTTTAAAAAATATAGTGAAACCTAGGCACACCCAAAGCAACTTTCAGGATTTAAATGCCGGATCTGATAACAATGAAACTCAAAATTCAGACACGGTTGAGATTCCAGAAATAGATCAAGTTGAAACTCCAGAAATGGATCAAGTTGAGACTCCAGAAATGGATCAAATTGAAGAAGTGGTGGAATATCAAGAACCTGTTTCGGAATCTGTTAACGCAAGTTCTCTAGCTAGTGGTAATTTGATCCCCCGAAATAGATTCCCTACGACGACAGACGACAGCGAGTCTGGTTCATCTAGAGCAAGCGAGTTCAGGCAAAGGCAAAGACAGGCAAAAAAATCAGAACTGACGCTTTTTCAACAAAAAATGATTGAAGTGGAAAAACAAAAAATACAAGCTTTTAATGAGAAAAACAAAGAACAAGACAATGAAGACATGTTGTTCTTAAAATCATTGGCGCCATATTTCAAGTATTTAACGCCTGTACAAAAACTAAGACTGAAAAGTAAAATTCAAAATTTTATTGCTGATGAAATTAGTCTCACTACCTCTTCAACATCATCTACGCCAATATCGCAATCTATATTACCCTCTCCAATAAACGCGTCATATCATTCAATGTCGTCGGTGCGGAACTACTACGAAAATGATCCCCTACGTCTACACGAGTACGATACTGAGCTATCGTAAATGATTACTAACTTTGCAGTTTGTTTGTTTTTTTTACTTTGAACTTAAATAAACCTTCAATTTAATTTATACCTACGTAATTTGTTTTCCTTTCCTTCAATAAATTAAATTAGTCAGCGAAATTCAAATCCAAAAGACTTGAAATCTCAAATATTTATACAAAGTGCGTAGTTCCCAAATGTTCTGCAGAAATTGGCTGACTGATTTAATTAAAAAAAAATAACAATCAAATCGAAAAGGTACATAGTCAACAGCACATCAAGCGTAACACATTATGCGACTTTTATACGCATGATGTAGTGTTAACTGTTCAATTTTTATCAACTTCATCAAATAAAGAGGATTGATTCACATACAAACACTCGATTTTTTTTTTGTTTTGATTTTAATATTTTTTTCTTGGATTTCTTTTTCTTGGGTTCCTTTATCGATACTGAGTCTACCCCTAAGCTATGGCACGCAATTACTTTAACACCCTGTATATTTGAACAAGTACCTAGTAAATTATTATAGAAATTACACTCACCTAATCGTCAGCACCAATCTTTCCTCCACACTTATAGGTCTTCTGTAGTTGGTAACAACATGATTGCAATCGTCTCTGATCATATTGCATAGGTAGTCAAATGCTTCTGGTGACATAGACATATAATCATAAAATGCAGACTCATCTTCTCGTAAGTCAAAATATTGATTGTGAAATTCACCACGAATTGGTCTCATTTTTAACAAAGCACTTTGCGTCCCACGTTGTTTTTTTTCATTTCCATCTAAATCCGCACAAAACGTCATCCAAATATTTCCCGACAGCAAAAATTTTGCGTGTCTGACGTCCATGGTTGTTGGTATCGACCGTGCCACTGCCCTAGTCCACGGTCACGCTTGCTCCCGTCGTCAAATCGCGCGAGCGAGATTCGCGTAATCGCCTATTCGCGTTCTATTAGGACACCCAGTTTTTGACGTCGCGCGAACACGCGATAGTCGCATCGCTCGCATCGCGCATTCGCGTTCTATCAGGACAAGACCTTAGAGTTGTATAAATTAGATACTACTCTAAGATCATTCTTGGGATCATGTATGAGGCAGTGGACCACTGTTCTTCGTCATCCAGGGAGCCGATTGGATCCAACAGCCACCAATGATCTGATAAGAATGGAGAGGGGTATATTTCAGGGCGACAGTCTGAGTCCCTTGTGGTTTTGCCCAGTTCTGAATCCACTCAGTACTCTACTGCAAGATTCAGGAATAGACTATCGCCTTCAAAAAGATGGTGAGGTCATTTCTCACTTGTTGTATATGGATGACCTCAAACTATTTGCGTCGATTAAAACACAGTTAATGGTGCTTCTGAATATCACACAGATATTCAGTAGTGCTATTAACATGGAGTTCGGCGTTGATAAATGTGCGGTCATACAAATACAGCGAGGGAAAGTTGTGAATTCTAATAATTTACAACTTTCAGAGAGAATGTCCCTCAAATATCTCTCAGAGGGTGAAACCTACAAATATCTTGGTATGCCAGAAGCGTTGGGTATAGTAGATGGCGACATAAAGCAGTCGGGGAAGGAGCGCTTCTTTTGTCGCCTCACAAAAGTGCTAAATAGCCTTTTGTCAGGTAGCAACAAGGTGCGTGCCTTCAACGGCTGGGTAATGCTATTACTCATTTATACCTTTGGCATACTAAGATGGACTCAGACTGAACTAGACGCCTTGGACTGTAAGGTTCGTCAATTTTTAACCACTCATCGCATACGACATCCCCGAGCTTCGGTAATGAGATTGTATATCCCGCGGAAATGTGGTGGTCGAGGATTATTAAACGCCAAGACCCTACACAACCGTGAGGGCAATGCAATCTCAGAAATCATTTTCATCAAGCCGAATACCAGATACATTGTGATGTGGTTGCAGTTGATAAGAAACTTACTCCTCTCTCCTTAGCTAACGAGAACTGGCGCAAACTTAAGGTGATGAGCATTCAGGACAGGAAGGCTATATGGGAGAGCAAAGAGCTGCATGGGAGATTCTACAAGGTCCTCACAGAACCTGATGTAGATCTCCTAAGCTCCGTAAACTGGCTGGGCTTCGGTGACCTCTTTGGGGAAACCGAAGATTTTGTCTGTGCAATTATGGATGAGGTGATAAAGACGAACAATTACCGAAAGTATATAATGAAAGATGGCACGATCGATATTTGTCTTCCTGGGGAGACCCTTCGTCATATACTTTCGGGTTGTTCGCACCTTGCTAGCTCTCAGTACTTGCACAGACACAACCAAGTAGCCAAAATTATACACCAAAAACTTGCTCTCCGTTATGGCCTTACTGGCCCTGAAGTTCCGTACTATAAGTACCTACACACCGGCGCCAGTTCTCGAAAATGGCCGTGCCACGCTCTATTGGGACCGATCTATCATTACAGACAGGACTATTCTTACGAATAAGCCTGATATTGTACTGATAGATCGGTTAGAACGGAGGGCGGTGCTCGCTGATATCACCATACCACATGATGTTAACCTCGTTAAAGCTGAGAAAGATTTTGAAACTTAGCAAATATCTTGACTTGGCCAACGAGGTTGTCAGCATGTAGGATGTTGATTCAGCGACCATCGTCCCGATAGTTTTCAGTTAACGGCGTAATAGCGAAGAGCCTCGATCAACATCTCAAGAGACTCGCTAGGAAGTTGGATCAAGGGTCAGATTCAAAAGGCGGTACTCCTGGACTCGGCGCGCATCGTCAGGAAGTTCCTCTCTCTGCAACCCTAGTCACCAGCCGCTTAAGGCTAGCTTCGCGGCCGGTGATTCACCGTTTTAATATATTTTTTACTGTAGAATAGTTTTGTAATATTTTATTTTCTATAGTGAAAAATGTATTTTATAACGAGATTTAAAATAAATGAAGAGAATAATAATAATTTACGGGTTGTAAGCTATGTAAGCTTTTACAAAAAATATGTAAAAACGTTTAAGAAATATTGTGTGTAAGTATTTATTCTAAGTATTTTATTTCAAGACGGTAACCTTAGCTGCCTCAACCCGGCAAGAAGGTAACCTTAGCTGCCTCAGTCCGGCAAGACGGTAACCCTAGCTGCCTCAGCCCGGCAAGACGGTAACCCTAGCTGCCTCAGCCCGGCAAGACGGTAACCCTAGCTGCCTCAGCCCGGCAATACGGTAACCCTAGCTGCCTCAGCCCGGCAAGACGGGCAAGCCATGTAGGTACCTACTTGTAGAATTTGACACGAGCGCGGATTGCGCCGCCTGCTATCGATCAAAATAAAACAAAAGTAGCTAATTACATGAACAGATTTATTCGTTGACTTCTCGGCAAACTTTATTGGTCCACCTTTATTGCTTGTAACTAGATGTGCGCTGTCACGCGGCGTGCGAGGGGGCCCGCGCCGCCGGGGGCCGCGCCGGGGGCCGGTGGACCAGCCAAGTGCCGCAGCGGCGCCGGGGTCGCGCCGCACCTACTCTCACACTTAACCTATCTATATACAGAATTAGTACCCGTTTAGACGAATGTATTATCTTTAGTATGTACAGGATGGCGCTAGTGCGCGGTGGCGGTGGCCTGCGGCGGCGGCGCGGGCGTGGGTGCGAGCGCGGGCGCGGGGTCCACGTCCGCGACGCGCGCCAGGGCCTTGTAGAGCTGCGAGTTGACGAAGCGCGGGTAGGAGTCGCGGTGCATCAGCGTATAGATCTGCAGCTGCGCCTCGTCGAACGTGTGCGGCGTCGGCTCCACCATGTTGCGGTTCACCACCTCCCGCACGCGTGAGTCGAGCGACACCTGCGGACAGGGAGGGCTGTAGTGGCGGGCGGCGCGGGAGAGACAGAGATAGAGACACGCACCTCCTTGGGAGACAGGATCGAGATGTAGTCCTCATAGATGAAGCGCGCCTTCTCCTCGACGGCGGCGGGATCACGCTCGCGACGCAGCTCCTCGCACGCCAGCCAGAACATGATGTTCTCCTCCGAGTACTCGCCGCGCAGGAAGTCGCGGAACACTGCGCGTCCCGCTGCAACACAACACAACCATCATCAGAACACGCACTGCAACACAAGACAACCATCACCAGAACATGCGCTGCAACACAACACATCCATCATGACACATTCGTTCGTAGTAGCCTGTGCGGGGCCCGTAGCAAAGTTGAACAGGAGGCCGTTAAATTGCATTATCTATTCAAGAATTCTGAAGGAAAATTCCGTTTTGGAGAGTTGTGACCTTTAACGGTTGTCAAGCTCTGGTCGGACTGGACCGGAGCAAGTAGGAAGAACATCATTTTTATCGGCGAGCGGAGCGATCCGAGCCAAATTTTCGAGTTATTATATGTTAAATTTTTAGTGCAAATTGGTGAACAGTGAGCAAAAAAATTTAATAAGCCAACACAATGGCGAGAGGAGCGAGCTGCACTTTCATAGAGTGTTGTTTGAGGCAGCAGCAATATTACATTTTACTATATTTTGTGTATTTTTATAATAAATAATTGTAGAAAATATAAAAAATTACCGCGGGGTTTAACCCTCATAGGAAACAGAAAACACGAAATTAATAAAACGACGATTATGAAAGTGACCACTTTATATACCTATTTATTTCCTAGTTTTACTTGTGTAGGTACTTGTAATGTAATTTGTAATTTGTGACGTGTCTTGTAAGGTCTAAAGGAATAGCACTATAAGTTTAGAGTTTAAAAATCCTGAAACACGTGTTCAATAGTTTTGTATTTTTAGTATTCTTTGTAAGTATCTTCAACCCCCTTTTCACCCCCTTAGGGGTGGAATTTCCAAAAATCCCTTCTCAGAGGGAAGTTGTGTAGTAACAGGTACCTGCTTTTCAAATTTCAGTTTTTTAGCTTCAGGTTTGGGCTGGGCGTTGTCCCCAGAAAATAGCTTGTTCTTTTGTATATTATGATAACTTTCTACCCCTTTTTAACCCCGTTGGGGATGAATTTCAATAAAATACGAAACATGTCTTCCATTAATTCTGTTAAAAAAGGTTTATGCAAAATTTGAAGTAGATTGGACGGATGCTTAAATCATACAAAGAACACACCCTCCAAGTTTCAGGTCTCTACGATCAGCGGTTTAGGCTGTGCGTTGATCCGTCAGTCAGTCATTCAGGACAAAGCATTTTATATATGTATAGATATGCGGGCGGCATATCTCTCACAGATCCCGATCAGTTTTCTGAGAGCACCGCTCGACTGGCTCAGCAGCACCATATCATCGGCATAGCTAATGTTATTCACCGAAACACCATCAATAGAGCAGCCGATCCAGTGATGCTGACCTCACGAAGCAGACGGTCCGTGTACCTGCAGGTTGAACATTCAGGGTGAGCCCACTCCGCCCTGCCGCGATGCCGCACCCCACATTCCAAGCTGTATTCGTCCGATAGTGATCTCGACCACTTCACATACTCGTAGGTGCTCTGGTTGCCATACCAGTGTTTGAGGAGTGACATGACCTCACGGGGAAGGTCGGTATCCTCTGTCAGCTTCTGCCACAATCTCACTAGATCGAAAGCTTTCGATAAGTCGAGAAAGCAGGCGTAGACAGGCGTGCTTCTGCTGGTGTACTACTGGACGGTATGTTTGAGACATAGTACAGCAGACTCAGTGGACAGCTCAACTCTACCTCTATATCCGAACAGGGCATTATGCAGGTCAACATTTTCAGTGAGATGCACATCAATCACTCCGTCCAATACCTTTGCCATCACAGTAGCCAGGGATATAGAGGTAGGCCTGCAATACCTTTGCCATCACAGTAGCTAGGGATATAGGCCTGCAATACCTTTGCCATCACAGTAGCCAGGGATATAGGCCTGCAATACCTTTGCCATCACAGTAGCCAGGGATACAGGTCTGTGGTTGCCTGCTGGAAGCGTCTCCAGTCTTATTTTTAATAATAGGTACAATTGCAGTCCTTAACAATCCCCTGGTAAATGCTAATGGCTGACGCAGAGGGTGAAGGACATGGCGAGCACCCCTGGCAGGTGTACACCTGTGCAGGTGTTCAATGCTCAGTGAGTCATGGCCTGGGGATGTTATGTTCCTCGCTTCATGTCATGTGATAAGCACTGTCCACGGGACTTCGGCACGGGGTGGGGTGCGCGGCGTGCGGGGCGGAGCAGGCGGCGCGGCAGACCAACTCCTTTCAGAATGTTCAGTCTCAACTGAGGCTAGGCATTGCATGTAAACAGGACATTATTAAAGTGCACAAGTGTGTGCGCAAACAACGGTGCACTCTCTATTCGTTTACTCTCTTACTCCGATGGGACGGCAGACCGACACAACCGGGGAGAGGTCCGACGCTGGACCTACGGCTGACTTCCATGCAAGGGAATCACAAACAGTGCTTCCTCTCCTTCGAAAACTAATATCTATGCTCGTCTCCAACTTTTTGCCAGATTCCATCTTTCTTCAGGTCTTCCTCTTATTTAATTTGAAATATTTACAAGACAGATTTGGTTCTTATGATTTACTACAGATCGGACCCATAAAAATACATGGTCATATTTTTTTTTAATTTTAGTTTGTATCCTGAATGATAGTACCTATTTTAGTTTGTATCCTGAATGATAGTACCTATTTTTGTTGGTATCCTGAATGATAGTACCTATTTTTGTTGGTATCCTGAATGATAGTACCTATTTTAGTTTGTATCCTGAATGATAGTACCTATTTTAGTTTGTATCCTGAATGATAGTACCTATTTTTGTTGGTATCCTGAATGATAGTACCTATTTTTGTTGGTATCCTGAATGATAGTACCTATTTTAGTTTGTATCCTGAATGATAGTACCTATTTTTAAATTTTCTTGAATGCAGTTTTAACATGTTTCCTTTCATTAAAACTTCCAAACGAATATTATACTACGCAACTTACTTGCAAAGTGAGCCGCGGCTTCGCACAAAGCCGCGGGCAGAAGCTAGTCTAATATTCCAGGTAATTTCCCTCCTTGTCCATAGAACATTCTGAACCTATAGTTATTCTGTGTCAGCTGGTGTCAGCCAAACACTTGTCTTGTAGGAGCTTAAGTCAGAATGATGCCGTTGAGCGCCTTCTGGCTGAGCTCGAGGCTCGAGGTGCATAGTGTTGTAGTATCGTATCGGAATGGGAGCGCCACGCGCCGTGCGCCGTGCGCCGCGCGCCGCGCGCCGCGCCGCTCGCTCCAGATAGCGGGGAGCAGTCGGTGTGACCTACTTGTTGGCGGTACGGAGCGGGGCGCGGGGCGCACGCGCGCACGCTCGCGTAATGTAAACAGTGAAGTGACTCACCGGCACTGCGCATGAGCCGGTCAAAGGACTGCCCCCAGCTCTGGATGTCCTCCAGCGACGGGCTGAAAGCAACGAGCGGGTGGTTAGTTAGCTGACTCCACTGTGCAGGCGGTAGAGAGGTAGGTACTCACGGCGCCTCGTGGTCGGGCCGCAGCGGGTCGATGGGGCTGGGCGGCGCGCCCCGCCCGCCCCGCCGCCCGCCGCGCCGCCCGCCGCGCCCGCCGCGCGCCCCCTCCGCGCCGCGCGCCGCCACGCTGCAACAACAACAACAACACTCTACCATGCATCCACTTTACGTAGGTTGTGTAAAAGAGCCATATCATATGGACCACCATAAGGAAAATATTAAATAAAACTTTGATTTAAGAAGTTTAATCAGCCTTATTTATTTGAATCTGGAATATATATTTGGTATTAAAAATGATACCAAAAATTCTAAAGAAACATCAACGATTATGCGATATCAACATTTTCTAAATTATGTAATTTTTCAGTTGAGTTACCTGTAGATTGTTTGTAACAGTCTGCAGTTAGATTAATTGTTTTAATTGTAAATACTAGTTCTAATTTGTTTTTATTATTGAATTGTAATTTTCTGTTTCAATAAAGAATAATTTTTAAGAACTTACTAAAACTGAACATAATATGGACCACATAGTTTTAAATATAGTATAGTTTTAATATGGTTGTACAGAAAATTAAAAAACCTAAATGATACTTAACTAACTACTAACTTAATATTTGTACTAACAAAATAATTCACTTTCACGTCAAATAATATTAATTGAAGTGATGATCTTACGCAGTTAAAAAATAGATTCAGGCGTTACTTTGCGGAAATCTATTAATAATATTTGGATGAAACAATTTTTAGTAACCATTCCGCGCAAAACCTTCTCTGATAAGATTCAACAAAGTGTAGTTCGCGTGCACCGCCCGCCGTTCCACAAATAAATATGAAATTGCCAAGTAACTTACCCTCCAACTCAAGGCTCGCACACAACATAATTAGTCAAAGAAAAGACCACACCAAATACACAATGAACAAACTCATCAAACTAACTCGTCAACTAGTTTCGTCTCTTTACGAGTCATCATCAGTACATCACAATACTCGACTTTGACACTGAGTTTGCCAAGCAACAACGACATAGTCCTGCCAGTGATGTTGCCTTTCCGAGCTCCGCGAGCAAAGTGAAATGACATAGCGGGCGCACTAGCATTAACATTGTTTTTTGACTAACGGTAGTGGCAACACAGGCGATGGGAGCAACAATGTGCACGCGAATTGCATTTTGCTGGATCTTATCAAAGAAGGTTTTGCGCGGAATTTTTACTAAATATTGTGTCATCCTAATATTATACCTAAAAAATTCAATCGCAAGTTGACAAAAACTAAAAATGAACCCCGTGAATACGTCCGCGCTCTCTGCCTGCCTGCCAGCGACTGGCGAGCGAGTAGCTGGACAAGCAGCTTAGCGTGTCCGTCCGCGCTCTCTGCCTGCCTGCCAGCGACTGGCGAGCGAGTAGCTGGACAAGCAGCTTAGCGTGTCCGCCAACAAAGAACATGCTTTCAGAAACGTCAGTGGTCCATATTACCGCCCTGGGCCATAATTGGCTCTTTTGCCCTACCTCCCTACCTACTGCCACTGGCATGTCACGTACCTACAGGTTACACCTGATCCTGACTTTATCACCGCATTCAATTACAATTTCTTGAATACTCCATGCGCTAATCAAGTTCACATTTCTATGTTAACTGCATATTTTTCATATTTTTTCAACAAATTTTTTCTATGTTACATATTTTGATTTATTTGGAAAACAAAAAGCTTATATTTAGAAAACAATATTTTTTACTATAAAAACTATCGCAGTTCGACGAATTCCCATGTGACTGTAGTAAATGTTACAAGGGTGAGACGAAGAGGAACATATCCTCACCACCAGGATTTCTGAGCACACGCGCCGTACCTCACCACCAGGCTCTCTAAGCACACGCGCCGTACCTCACCACCAGGCTCTCTGAGCACACGCGCCGTACCTCACCACCAGGCTCTCTAAGCACACGCGCCGTACCTCACCACCAGGCTCTCTGAGCACACGCGCCGTACCTCACCACCAGGCTCTCTAAGCACACGCGCCGTACCTCACCACCAGGCTCTCTGAGCACACGCGACGTACCTCACCACCAGGCTCTCTAAGCACACGCGCCGTACCTCACCACCAGGCTCTCTGAGCACACGCTCCGTACAGAATGTACGGAGCGTACATTCTGTACGGAGCGTACAGAATGTACGCTCCGTACATTCTGTACGGAGGTGCTAGAGCACTGTATTGAGAAAGGACCATCGCATTACGTACGTTTCAAAGCCTGAGTCTTGTCTAGGTTCAAAGCCTGAGTCTTGTCTAGGGAAATATTATTTGTTCTCGTTCTGTAAATCGGTTAATTAGTTTTAGCAATATTTTAATATTTGTGTAAGGAAAATGTTCTGAACTGAATGTCTGTAAGTTTGTCTGTCTTTGATCTAAGAACTTTTTATTGTTTGTAAATGTTTAGATATTATGATTTTATATTAATTAAGCCTATTTTTACTATGTAAAAAACCTAAAATTATAATTATTTCATAAGCAAATGATAAACTATAAAACTCTAAAGGTTTCGGGTCAAGTGAAAAAGTTACGAGAAAAAGGGTAAAAAGCGCGTAGGCGTCTATCCGGTGAAACTTGGCCATTTAAATAAAGGCAGCAGGGATAGGGACGGCTGTCAGTCGTCCCGCTCCCGCCCGCAGGTGCATGCGTTCATACACCTAGGCGAAACCTCCCTTCCCTCTTGTAGCACCTGGCAACAGCCCAAGCCGAGATTCGCACCAAGTGATGGCCCTTGTGCGTGTTGCCCCAACATAACTTTACCGGCGAGCCGCGCTCTGCGCCCGCCAAAAGCCCGGTAACGCTGTCGCGGCCATCTGCGCTGCGGTCAACAGCATTATTAGTCATTTCATAAAAATAAAAAACGGCAGTCAGTCGCAGCTCAGCCACCGAGCAGGCAAGATGAAGACAGCAAGTAGTAGTAGGGAAACCCAGGAACAGCCGAAACTTAAGATCTCCAGAAGAAATGAAAGGCAGGATAATATCCTGCCTTTCATTTCTTCGGAAGTCGAGGTCCTCATAGTAAGGAAGATCAGGTCGTCGTGGTCGTACCACACAACCATACGCATTCAGAGTTGCGTGGCGACGTGCGTCTATCAGCTACGGAAAAGCAAAGGAACGCACGTCGTACCCAAGTTGGGATACTGTTCCAGGGCGTACCAGGTTCATCCGGGTAGCGTCCGCAACAATTTAGTGCGGCAACTTTTTTTGTACGAAATGACATGTCATAATTTTTTTTTTGAATTTTTTTGAATTTCTTTATCTTATCTTTTTTATCTTATCCTATCTTATCTTTCTTTATCTATAATAATAATAATAATAATAATAAATCGTTTATTTACCAAAAACACATGCAATAAGTAGAGTGCCAGTGGAACTCAAACTAAGCAAGAATGCTTGTATCTTGAGATCCATGAGTGCGTTTGACAGATACGATTTCAGAACACTGGAAAATGTAGTACATACTTATAAATATTTTTTTTTTTTTTAATAAGATTGTAATTGATTAAAATTAACATGCAAAATTTATAATTTAATTAATTAAATTGACCATTCTGGTATGAACATGAGAGCCAGTGAGTTTGTAAAATTGTGTTAGGTGTATAGTGTACCTAGAATGTATGTTTGTGTGTTGTGTGTGTTTGTGTGATGCATGTGTGTACTGGACCTCGTGAGGCACCAGAGCCTCACTGAGGTTGGGCGACAGGGGGCGGGTGTGTGAGTCATGAGGGAATGTGTAGTGTGTGTGAGTGTGAGTGTTGGGTCTGCGAATGCTAAGTCAAATGAGGTTTTCTGTTTCGGAATAGGTAAGTTCTAAAAGTTTGTTTTTAACAAGTGATTTACACAAGAATAGGGATGTATCTTTTAAGTCGCAAAGCTTACATAATTTATTATATGTGTGGGGCAGGGAAAAGGCTGGGCTACGAGTAGCTATGAGTGAGTGCGTCTGTGGTGTAGGAATTCTGTACACACGTTTCTTAATAATGTCGTCGTAGTTTGGGAGGGCTTTGATGCTTCTATGCGTCTTAATAACTGCACTTAAGACGAAGAGCTGTCGTACCCGAAGTACTTTAAAATATCTGTACAGGTCGTCTGTTGGGAAACGGAAGGGCTTTTTCAGAGTGACCTTGATTAGTGCCCTTTGGGCTCTCTCTAAATTCATGAAGAGTGTTTTACCAGCACTGCCCCACACTGAGATACAGTACTGTATTATCGACTGACACAGTGATACATAGACAGTTTTCAGAACATCTCTAGGGGTGCAGTCGCGTAGTCGTTTCATAACAAATATTAGTTTTCTAACTCGGGCAGCCATTTCTGCGATGTGAGCTTTGTACGTAAGGTTTTCATCCAGTACAACGCCCAAATATTTTATATTAGTGGCACGGACGATAGCAGTGCTATTATAAATATCATTAATACCCATGGATCCATCGGGGACACTAATAGTTAGAGAGGCAGGGGGATTGGCTACTACAGTTTTTGAAAAGGCTAAGTATTTAGTTTTTTTAACATTAATTGTAAGTAGGTTACTATTAAGAGCCGTCACTGTCGACAACAGCCCCTTTTCCGCGTCTGAGTAAGCGTTCTCCCAGCTATCACCATGAAACAAAATCGCCGTATCGTCCGCGTATGCAACAAGTTCGGCATTTTTTAGTTTTTGTTGCAGAATATCGTTTAAGTAAAGGTTAAAAAGAGTAGGTCCCAAGACGCTACCCTGGGGTACACCGTATTTAATTGGGAGCTCTGAGCTTAGCTGATTTGATATTTTTACACATTGCCTACGATTTGACAAGTAACTCTTGAACCAGTTGTGTGCGACTCCCCGTATTCCGGCTGATTCCAGCTTCTTTAAAAGCAGCCCGATCGACACGGTGTCGAATGCCTTCGCCAGGTCGATAAAAACACCTAAACAACACCTACCACTATCAACATGAGAAGACACTAAGTTAGTGAGCAGCGCAACCGCATCTTCGGTCGATTTACCTCTTCTGAAACCATATTGCCTTTCGGATATGAGGTTCTGCGATTCTAAAAATGGCACCAAGCGCCTACTAACAATTTTCTCCAGGACCTTTGATAGGATACTCAGGAGAGCTATCGGCCTATAGTTGTCGGGAGAACTCTTCAAGCCGCATTTGTAAATAGGCGAGATGACTGCAGTCTTCCAGACGTCTGGGAATACGCCACTCTCCAAACTTAGGTTAAAGATATGAGCTAGAGGAGCAGCTATTGCGGACAGAGACCCTCTCAACAGTGGAACAGTTAGATTGTCTAAGCCAGGAGCGCTTTCTTGATTAAGTTTCAGTATTATTGCTATCTCTATCTTATCTTTCTTATCTTATCTTTCTTTATCTTTCTTTATCGGTCGAGGACCTGAACCGGATGCTGGACGGATTAGCTACCAAATTATTTATTCCTTGCATCGGTCTTGGCATGAATTGGAATAAAACGAAAGTCATTATCAATGGCCAAATAGAATAGAGTATAATAGAATAAGAATTTATTTAGCACACACACAAAAAACTAAGGGAAAGTAAAAACAATAAACTATATTAAAACACAACATTAAAGGAAAACAAACAGACACATAATATTGATCCAATATCTATGGGTCGTCTTATGGCCGCGGCCACCTTCTCGAAATCATTTCCGAATACACTTTCTTACCTCAACTCGAGCAGACTCCGCAGATAAGTAAAAACTATTTAGAAGAAGAAGGGGCCAAAAGCTACGAATGTTATTGCCGATCAGAGCGTGCCGCGAAACTCTTGTGGTTTCGTTTGATTTTTGTAGTGTTAGGCAAACTGACCTCAAAAGAGGAATGACAAAAATGTTGCAGGCGAGAAGAGAGAGCCACGACAAATTTTGGGTTTCGTTACATTTTTGTGTTATTTTTAGCAAATTTGGCAAAGCAATCTAAAGCGGGGATCGAACTCTGGACCAGTCAGAAGGAACTAATGTAATCACGAAGCCAATCGAAACGCGAAAATCTTGTTGTCTTCTTAGATATTTTTGGTCTGGTTGACAAAGTGACCTCGAAGATTATTTGTTACAGTATTGTGCTATTAGTCAATCGTACAAGATAACAAATTCCATTGAAGGCAAAGGAATTCCAAGAATTGGCTAAGTGAGGAAAAACTATTTAACTACAATATATTAGAAAATATAGATTTTTGAAGAAATCTATATTATCGATAACAATATTATAACAATGTCGGCTTTCATTAGGATTCCCACCAGACATGTGGTCTGTAGTTGATTGCTTACGTGCGGACATAGCCCAAGTAACACATCGAAGCAGTTTAACGGCAGACTTACAGCATTTCTGTATCGTTTTCGCATTTGAGTTAGTTCTGTAGTAGCATTACAAACGTTTAAACGGCTACTGTAATGCTTATTTGGGCACAAATTATACGGCCTTTGATCCTAAATAGGTTCACACAATAGTTGTTTAATTGCATTAAAGGCGCATTATATTAGCATTATTGTGGTCAAAAAAAGTCTCAATCGCATTAAAGAAGCATTATTGTGGTCAATGAAGTTGCCAATCGCATTACAGTAGCATTATTCTAGCAATATCATTGATAATGAAGATGTTAATTGCATTACAAAAGCATTAGACTAGCATTAGAGTGTAGTAAATGAATGATTGGAGCTATTTAAGTGCTCACAGTTAGAAGGTACCCATCACACTAAGTTCCATTGAAAATAGGTAGGTACCTACAACCGATAGAATAGATACATCATTAATTTAAAAAAAATTACATATACAAAATACTGCAAGACAGTAAAATACCAAAACAGAATTGCTGCAAATATAAGAAAGAAAAAAAATATACCTCACAACAAGCAAAAATATAAAACATTTAGCACAGATACAAAACAATGGGCTGAAGGATAGGATTCGTAACGAATACATTCGACAGACAACCAAAGTTATCGATATAATTCAAAGAATAAGCAAGCTGAAGTGGCAGTGGGCCGGCCATGGTTCACGAAGAACCGACAACCGCTGGGGTAAACGTGTTCTCGAGTGGAGACTGCGACTCGGCAAACATAGTGTAGGATGCCCTCCGGCCAGGTGGGATGACGATCTGCAAAATACTGCAGGCAGGTGCTGGATGTGGCAAGCTGAAGACAGGCGCTATGGCGCTCATTAGGGGAGGCCTATGTCCAGTAGACTAAGATAGGTTGATGATGATGATGAGCTACCGCGCCGGCGGCTTCCGACCGGTGCACACGCTTATTCGTTGCAACAAATTATACAGCGAAATTCACTTTTATTTTTATAAACAGTTCTACGTTTATAGAAATAAAAGTGAATTTCGTTTGTGCATCACTATTGGAGTTACGTTTTGTACAACTCCGGAAAACCACCTCGAGTCGTCACAGAATACCCATAGTAGTCACAGCGCAAACACAATAAGCGGTGCGAGAGCGACTCAAGTGATCTTACGTCTTGTATAAGTATTCCCAGAGCGCACCGCACGGCGCACGACGACACTGGCTTATGGAAGGATGACTACACACCATTCACCAAAAAATAAGAATCTCCAAAGTGTTCTATCGGAGCCAGACCTATGATCGCCTGGTATTTCTGATTTCGCACCCCAAGCAAAAATTATACACCTTTGCAACAAACTGCTGAAATATCGCGACGCTATCTGACTAGGTATACCTCTAGTATAAGCATACAATCACACTACCTACCCGAACCAAAACTAAAAGGTACAAGTTCTGAGCCAAACGCAATGCCATCAAAAATCTATAATAAGGACGTTTTTAACGTCGAATGATCAGGTATATACTACCTCTATAATCGACTTAATAACCTTTATATTTTATACTTATAATAAAACTGAAACGGGTCCAATTCTGTATATGGAAGATATTTTGAAAATTTCTTTTGGGTGGCACTCTACCTCTATCGATACTGAAGCCCAAACTGCAAGTTCTTTCACTTTAGTCTCTATCTTGGCCGCGCATCTCACCGAAACTACTGAATGAATTCTAATTAAACTTGGCACGATTTGAGTTCATACTATAAGGACATAGAATACTTTTTGTTCCGTAATTCAGTAGTTACGGCTCCCCTGGGAGAGGGGATGAAATGCAAAACGTGTAGGTCTTAGTTGTAATTCATTAACGCGTCGCGTCGCGTCGCGTCGTCCGATTTCATTCATTCTGGTTTTGTTTTTGTTAAAACAGTGTTGCGATCGAATTTGACTAAATTAGTAGAAAGTCGTGTAGAAAATATGTTAATTGAAGAAATATCAGTAGATTTTGAAAAAAGCTGTTTTTAGGTAAGTTTGTGTCAAAAAAACTAGATCTATGATCTATTTTTTTCATTCAAAACGCACCCATTAGTTAGGTATTGGATTCGAAGGTTATCATGTCCAGGTTAGTACTCAACGACAATGAGTGTGCCGACGAACTAGCACGTTCCGGGACCAAGGGGACTCAGCTGGGCCCGTCGTGCCAGCCGTTCTGTGGCATACCTAAAAGCCTGGCTCACAGAATCCTCTTGGATTCCTGCTACGAGGTATCGTTAAGCTCTGGAAGAATTCATCGGGCATGAGTCACTCAAAGTCATTGATAAAAGCCTTCGATAAACGGTACACTAACCGAATCCTAGCACTTAGCAGAAGCAACCTTCGCATCATGACAAGGCCGTAACTGGACACTGTTGGCTCAACAAGCACATGTTCAAACTGGAGCTAAGCGACACACAACCCTGCATATTCTGCGAGGAGGCGGAACAACGCTTCTACATCTGCTAGGAAAGTGTGGAGCACTGATGCAGAAACATTACATCCACCTGGGCTAGCACCTGCACAGCCTAGGCGAGCTAAGATACAGCTGCATGGTTACTGGCAAATTATGAACGCCGCAGCTTCAAGGCTGAAGATATACGAGTAAAGTGGAGATCACAATAGGCCTATCATGGCCGCAGTGACACGAGAGCCACCTAGAGCAAAGAACAAGATCCGTCAAGTGCGAGTGAGACTCGCGCGAAGAGGGTTTCAGAAAATAGAGAGCAGTAGTAAAATTTTCAAGTTTTTTCAATATATTTCGAAAAATATGTACCTAATCTACAGAAATTGAAAAACTGTTTTGAGATCTACAAACCGATACCTTTTTAAAAGATTTACCAATACCTTGATATGCAACCTCCCCCCTCTCTGTGTCCATTTTTTCAAAAAGCGTTCTACTCACAGACTTCTCTATATTTTTCCTGTAAAATATAGATCCATATCTACAAACGCTCGGAGATAGTTTAGCAGAATATGGCCCTAGCTGAACGGAACCACGGAACCGCGAAACCGATCATATTTTGTTGTGTAGGTGTGTCCACAGTTTGTTGTGTAGGTGTGTCCGTAGTTTGTTGTGTAGGTGTGCCCGCAGTTTGTTGTGTAGGTGTGTTCGCAGTTTGTTGTGTAGGTGTGTCCGTAGTTTGTTGTGTAGGTGTGTCCACAGTTTGTTGTGTAGGTGTGTTCGCAGTTTGTTGTGTAGGTGTGCCCGCAGTTTGTTGTGTAGGTGTGCCCGCAGTTTGTTGTGTAGGTGTGTTCGCAGTTTGTTGTGTAGGTGTGCTCGCAGTTTGTTGTGTAGGTGTGTCCGTAGTTTCTTGTGTAGGTGTGCCCGCAGTTTGTTGTGTAGGTGTGCCCGCAGTTTGTTGTGTAGGTGTGTTCGCAGTTTGTTGTGTAGGTGTGCTCGCAGTTTGTTGTGTAGGTGTGTTCGCAGTTTGTTGTGTAGGTGTGCCCGCAGTTTGTTGTGTAGGTGTGCCCGCAGTTTGTTGTGTAGGTGTGTCCGCAGTTTGTTGCGTAGATGTGTTCGCAGTTTATTGCGTAGGTGTGTCCACAGTTTGTTGTGTAGGTGTGTCCGCAGTTTGTTGTATAGGTGTGTCCGCAGTTTGTTGCGTAGATGTGTTCGCAGTTTATTGCGTAGGTGTGTCCACAGTTTGTTGTGTAGGTGTGTCCGCAGTTTGTTGTATAGGTGTGTCCGCAGTTTGTTGCGTAGGTGTGTCCGCAGTTTGTTGCGTAGATATGTTCGCTGTTTGTTGTGTAGGTGTGTTCGCAGTTTGTTGTGTAGGTATGTTCGCTGTTTGTTGTGTAGGTGTGTTCGCAGTTTGTTGCGTAGGTGTGTCCGCAGTTTGTTGCGTAGGTATGTTCGCAGTTTGTTGCGTAGGTGTGTCCGCAGTTTGTTGCGTAGGTATGTTCGCTGTTTGTTGTGTAGGTGTGTTCGCAGTTTGTTGTGTAGGTGTGTTCGCAGTTTATGACACTTCTTTACACTGACACAGGCCGAGTCGTAGCAACAAGTCGTGTAGATAAGGAATGGGATGGAAGATGACAGCATGCTATCCCGCGCAGACCCTATACGATTTATACACAATCTAGGTTCCTAAACCAAAATAAATTTTAATACCAGCATTCTCAGGGCAAGGCGATGCATGACTCTCAACTTCTTTTGCACATGATGTAGAGGTAGTATAACTACCCTTTATTCTTATTTACCTTTTGTGTCTTTTTAAAGTTTAATGAATATAATTTTATTGCTTTATTAAGTGTGCAATTGTCGACGAAATAATTTTTTTTAGTGTTCACACTTAGGTAGTTTGTTATGATTCTATTAGCGAATGCCTATTATTAGCTATCTGTGTCTATTTTAATTTTATATTGTACCTAATAAGTTAAGCTGATGGCAATCCGAATTAAATAAATAAATAAATACCTATATTAAAAATGATAAATAATTCTGCACATTGAAGTTTTTTTTGCACAGCGTTTCGTTATATAAGAGAAACTGTGGCCTAAAGTGAATTTCTAATTAGTCGGCAGGTATGGCAATCACGAACAAAGTCGCGGGTGCAGCTAGTGTGTTATAAAGACCTACTTGTTAACTACAAACTAAGTTATTGAATTATATTTTTCTGCTGAAACATACATATAGATTTGATTATAACCCAGTCCACTTCCACTCCTAGTACCTAGAGCCACGCCCAGCTTGGGTACCATTATTGTGTCTCTTACAAGATACCTAGATACTAACAACCTGCAAATGTACAATAATAGCAATACAGAAATATACTGACCAGGAGGAGCAGGAGCAGCAGCAACACCAGCAGCACCAGCTGAAGGGCAGCTTAGCGGGCGGGGCGGTGGGGGCGGGCGCGGGCGCGCGGGGGCGGCAGCCGCCCGCCAGCGCCGCCAGGCTGCACATCTGCAACACAACACCTCGTCACTCCTGCGCCCCGCACACCCGCACGCCGCACCGCACCCCGCGACGCTACACCCGCGCGCGCCCGCTCACATTCATCTATTCCATCTAGCCCTCCCGATGAACTACCTACGCGTAACATTACGATGTAGCTTCTGCCGTGAACTACATAGGAACACAAAGAGTGGCACGCGGTGGCGCGCCACTCGGCGGCGACACTGTCATCGACCGGTGTAAACATGCTGCACTGACATATTGTAGTAGTGCTGTGAGCTGGTTCTGTAGCGCATCATTTACAGAAATGAGGAGCGCCGAGTTCATTTCGTGAAATAACCTAGGTACCGACGATGTTCTGAGTATTACGCAGCGAAGGAGACTACCGATGAGTCGTTCTACCACAGGTGGGTAGGCACCTGCTCGTACGCCGTAAGTAGGTAACCTACGTGAGGTGTTTCAGCATGTGGAGTCCTGTAACATACCGTTCTAGTTCAACATAGTAGTTGAGATTTGAATCTGCCCCAAACTATCGGTCGTCCATTGGGAACTAAGTGTGCGTGCGTAAGCTTCAGTTGGACTTTCGGAAATAGGGCAGAATGCTGATCTCCTAGATTGGATCGGAATCGGTTCCGGGCGGAGTAGTGAGACGGGCGGGGCGGGGCGGGGCGCGGTGCCGGGGCGCCGAGCGGAGTGGAGCAGAGAACCACACGCACGACGACGGGTCGCGGACGTACGGTCTCATCGTGGGACGCGCTGGGCGAGCGCGACATGCTGGGCGTGCGCATGCGCGGGTCGATGCGGGCACGTCGCCGGCGCGCCGGCGCTAGCGGGGGCGCGGCATGCGGGGTGCGGGGCGCGCCCACACCCAGCGAGAGCGCAGCGAGCTGCCGTCTCCCGGGGACCCGCGCTCTCGGCGCCGCACCCGACGCGCGACTGACGCCCGCCCGCGCGGCGCGCCGCCCTCCGCACACCCGCACAGCCGCCCGCCCGCGCGCATGCGCAACAACACGCGCTTCAATGAAAGCCCGCGCATGTATCGATTTTATTTAATGCCAACGCACTTCTCTATCTCACGAGAAAAGATTTAAATTGTCAGGAAGAATATACGATTGCACGTCCTGTTACACCCTTCACAACTCAGGAGGCAAACAGTCGGAACTGATATTAAAGATCTTTACGGTATTGAGGTCTAAGAATAAATGCAACTACCGACCTACTATCTTCCTTGAACTTGAACAAATTATAGGGCGGAAGTCAGCGGGGCGCTGCGCCGTAGCCGAACTACGGGCACCGTAGCAGTGCGGAGCTTCTACGATGCGGCCTGGAGACGCGCTACGGCGTAGCCGCCGCCGCCGCCCCGCCTGGCGCGCGCGCCGCGCCCGGGCTGCCCGTAGCCATCTGTAGCCCTGCAGGACTAGCCAAGTTGACGCGACTGTGTTCGGCTCATTCCACAACACGGGCAGCAGAGGAGACGTGATGCCATACTAATTGTACTTGATTGACATTGTATATGCGTAACCAATATTAGACGTCAATTTGCTAGTGATGTAGTCATTGTAGGTACCTATTTGACGTTTATCGATATCATCAAAATACTATTTAAAATTAAATTAAACTAACTTTTACCGACAGATGACATGTGACTTTATAACAACCCCACCCATCAAAGGGACTATGAGGTGATTGTGGATACAACATACCAAAAACATTATTTATTTTAAGTAAATACCTAAGCAGTAGGTACCTTCAATTGTCTGTGCTCTCTGCACGGTAATGATATCTAGGTGTATAACATTACCGTGCTCAGTGCTCTCTGCACGGTAATGATATCTAGGTGTATAACATTACCGTGCTCAGTGCTCTCTGCACGGTAATGATATCTAGGTGTATAACATTACCGTGCTCAGTGCTCTCTGCACGGTAATGATATCTAGGTGTATAACATTACCGTGCTCAGTGCTCTCTGCACGGTAATGATATCTAGGTGTATAACATTACCGTGCTCAGTGCTCTCTGCACGGTAATGATATCTAGGTGTATAACATTACCGTGCTCAGTGCTCTCTGCAACATCAAACCTACAAACCAAAGGTAATTTCAGAAGGCTTATGGTTAACTCATTTTGTTTAGTGCTTTGTCAAAAAACTATCTTCAGTGGAGGGACCGAGATACGGATAACGGATCACCATATATTTATACAGGGTGCCCTATGTGTAGTGGATAACCTTGAAGGTACTTGTGCGGGGGGGCAAGGCCAATCGGAAACAATTTTTATTTATTAACATGTTCGTTATTTAATATTTCACTTTATGTAAATTTGGAAAAATCTTTGTTCACATTTTTGGACCAAGTCCAAAAATGTGAACAAAGATTTGGCCACAAATTTAACATTTTTTTATTTTTATTTTTGGAATATACTCGTACTAAGAAGAAATAGCTTATCTGAACAGCGTTTGAATAATTATGGTAACTAGGACCAGTAATTTTTAAGAGGTTTAGAGGAAAATTTTAGTTTTTCATGTAATTATGCTAAGTTTGAGCATCTGTTCTGTAATTATGCTAAGTTTGAGCATCTGATCTGTAATTATGCTAAGTTTGAGCATCTGTTCTGTAATTATGCTAAGTTTGAGCATCTGATCTGTAATTATGCTAAGTTTGAGCATCTGTTCTGTAATTATGCTAAGTTTGAGCATCTGATCTGTAATTATGCTAAGTTTGAGCATCTGATCTGTAATTATGCTAAGTTTGAGCATCTGATCTGTAATTATGCTAAGTTTGAGCATCTGTTCTGTTCTGTTAACAAAAATTTATAAACACCTAAAGTTCCATGTACATCAAAAACATGCGCATTTTAAGAAGATTCTAAAATAATAATAAACAACGAAATTTAATTCATAAAAAAAAACTGAGATATCGCTACATTTGTGTGAATGGGGCCATTCTTAAAAATAAATAAAATAGAACCAGCACATCAATAAAATATATTTTTCACTAATTTCGTTCTAAAACGGTGACTTTTCTGCTTAAAAAGAGTGAGTAAAATCTATTTTTGCTTAATCATGCTTCGCACATAAAAAATATTGAAATAAATACATAATAATCTAGCGGAAAGTAAACAGAGTTTGTGTTATGTACGAATTTGGTGGTATTTGAATAATACAATTTACCCGTATTTGGTGGTATTTGAATAATACAATTTACCCGTATTTGGTGGTATTTGAGTATTACAATATACCTGTATTTGGTGGTATTTGAATAATACAATTTACCCGTATTTGGTGGTATTTGAATAATACAATATACGTGTATTTGGTGGTAGCTAAAGATGTGTAGATGTTTTTAGGGTTTCGAAGATCGGATATCGGTTTCGAAACCCTTATGGCTTTTTCTGTCCTTTTTTCCGTCTTTAATTTCTCCGCAAACACAGCAGCAAATAACGTGAAATTTAAAATAATAATTCATTTCGTGCGCTTGTACTGATTAAAAGAATAAAAAAATATATATAAATAAAAAATGAAAAAAAAAACTTTCAGTACTAATTGTGATGTCGAAGTCATTCCGAACTTTTTTCATACATTTCGGTAAGAGAGTCGGACTTCTTCAATAAAGAGCCAAAATTTTTGTTGTGGGTGGATCCGCTATAATTATGTATAATAATATAAGGATAAATATAATAATATGAGAAAGAGAGAGAGAGAGAGCCTACACATTTGCTCCCTTTGGGGTCGAGACCCTAGGTCCGTGGGGTACCGAGGCTCTCCGGGTTTTTAAAAAGTTATCTGAGCGTCTATTCGACGCGACGCGTGACCCGAGAGCTGGTGGATATCTGGCGCAGCGCATCAGCGTTGCCATACAGCGGGGCAATGCAGCCAGCGTCTTGGGGACGCTTCCGACTGGTATTGATATGGATCAGGTGAGCTACCTGTAGATTGTTTGCAACAGTCTGCAGTTAGCTTAATTGTTTCAATTGTAAATACTAGTTCTAATTTGTTTTTATTATTGAATTGTAATTTTCTTTGTCAATAAAGATTTTATGAAAAAAGAAAAATAATAATATAAACAACAACAAAGAAAAACTATAATAAGATAATCTATGATGGATGGGTAGACCAGGTACAACAAGCTTTTACTTTCAAACTTCGAATTCGATTCGAATATCTTCAGGTCATTCTTAGGTTTGCGCTGAGAAAGTTCTAGATTGTTAAGGTGAAATTTATGAACTTCTTGTAAAAAATTAAATGTCTTCAAATACAGTGGGGTGAGCTCGCCCCGACTTTTCAACCTGTACACGGACCGACTGATTCGTGAGCTCAGCAGCACTGGAATCGGCTGCTCTATTGATGGTGTGTTGGTCAATAACATTAGTTATGCCGATGATATGGTGCTGCTGAGCCCATCCATCAGTGCTCTCAGAAAACTGCTAGGGATCTGTGAGAGATATGCGGGGGCCCATGGGCTCAGATACAATGCAAGCAAAAGTGAATTCATGGTCTTTATATCAGGCTGTTCAAACCATTGAACATGTTTTATTATAACTAAATTAATATTATATAATACTTAGATAATAACAAAATACATGTATAATAACTTAATTAAAACGAGCCAAGTCAACGGCGAAACTAATGTAAGCGTAACTGCATTACGCAGTTACAGCATCTTTTAGCCTACTACCATAAGTCCAAAAATCAATAGAGCGTCGACTCAGCAGGTACTGCTGCGTCGACGGTACACCGACTGCACGTGTTACCTGGATATTAAGTATATAAACTGTACATTTTTTTAAATAAATCACTTGGAATGAAGCACTGAGTCGAGTATTACTCCTCCCCCCTCTACGAAGACCCTACGGACCCTGAAGTACCAGCACCCGCTGATGAGCAGTTCTGAAGTGCCAGCACCCGCTGATGAGCTGACCAGAAGTTCCCAGCACCCGCTGGAGGAGCCGCCCAGAGGTCCCAGCAATCCGCTGACGAGCTGCCCAGAAGTTCCCAGCATCCGCTGGAGGAGCCGACCAGAGGTCCCAGCATCCCGCTAGATGAGCTACACTTTCATGCTTCCAGCATCCTCTCACTGTGGCCAAGACACCCTTAGCCATTAGTATCTGATCGGTCTTGTGAGTCTGCTTGACCGGCAGTGAGAAAATCATTCCTGTGTACATTGGACGCCGTACACGCCCTTTGCTCCTTCCCACCTTCCGTCTGTTACCTTAGGTCTCCTGGTAACAGATATCCCGTTTTATCTATATATTTATTCAGTACACTAATATGGTCAGGGATAGGGTTATAGGGACACATACACATGAATAGGGCTACATTGTTAGGGGTGATAGACTAAAATACGTGGTTAGGGTCCGAATATAGGTGCCGTAGGTAGGGGTTAGGTAGGGGTTATGCTCTAGGGTTAGGCTACGTAGAGTAGGCTACGTAGATTAGGTAATAGTGAGTAGGATCGCCTTGTGCTTGTGTACACCCGTGTGTACCTACATTCAACGCCCACACGTAGGGTAAAGCACTGGGTTCTCCTACAGTAGGAGTTTAGTGTCTGTACCACCGCCCGATCATCACACACCCGTGCGTTCACCAGAAACGTACGTAGGGTTAAGTGTAGACTGTCAGGCGGTTGTACACAGGCAATAAGACATATAACACCATTCCGCCGATTTTCCTGAACGGCAGCGAACTGAAGCGAGTAGCTTGCTTTAAGTATCTGGGCCATTGGGTCACCGAGTCTCTTACGGATGACCAGGACATGGAAAGGGAACGTAGGGCATTATCCATCAGAGCAAACATGCTGGCCCGTTGGTTTGCGCGTTGCTCTAAGCAAGTAAAAACGACGCTTTTTAGGGCTTATTGCCAGTCGTTTTATACGTGCAGCCTCTGGGTCAAGCACACCAAGAAGTCTTGGAATGCCCTGCGGATCCAATACAACAACTCGTTCAGAGTGCTTATGGGGCTGCCGCGCTTCTGCAGCGCGTCGGGAATGTTTGCTGACGCACGAGTAGACGGGTTCGCGGCGATAATGCGCTGCAGATCTGCGTCCCTGATGCGCCGGGTGCGCGACAGCTCCATCAGCTACATACAGCTCATTTCTGAGAGACTGCATACCGACTGTCTCTTTATGGAACACTGGACAAGCGCGTATATTATACTCTCTTGACCAGCGTTTCAGTAGCTATTTTTGATTATTTTTGGTTGTTTTTATTATTAGTTTATTTTATTTTATGTTTCATCCCAAATATGGACTCCTTAATTTATTTTGTATTCTTAAAAAAAATTTTGTTGTCAGAAATAAATGAATTTATTTGTTTAAAAAAAATAATAAATAAATAAATAAATGAATTGAATTGAAATAAAATTAAGATTATTTTATTTTATTTGTTTTAGTCCTAATTGTTGTAGAATATTTATCGATGCAACTATGATTTAGGTAGGCACACTTGCTTCTAGGTACAGTCCTATGCCACGAGGCCGACTCAACAAAAACTGTAAAATGTATCTTATGCCCCCTGCATAAAGTGCCTGCTTGTAAACCTGGTCTTGTGACTTACCTTGCGTAGTTTCTATTCTCAAACTTCAATTGGCCTCAAAGAGTCTTGATCACAGTAAGAAATAGGATTGTTTGGCAACAAAGAATATTTTTAGTTAATAAACTGTTTTCGTGTATAAAATGTATGGAAAAAGTGTTTAGCAATTTTGTGGCATTTCTAGTACAGAAATACAGAAATACAATTTATTTATACAGCCGATTTACTCAAACCTCAGTCGGTCTAGTAGAGACTTTTGAACCATATAAGAAACAGGATCGATTGGCATCAGAAAAAGTTTTTGTGTAAAACTACCAATACAATATAATACAATACAAAAATACTTTATTGTACACCAACAAAAATACAATATAAAAGACATAACATAAGACACACGTACAATGGGCGGCCTTATCGCTTAGAAGCTACCATTTTCTTGCTGACTGTAAATTTTTTACAAATCTTTGAATGCAGTTCAGAATATCTCTAAAAGTTATGGATGTTCTCCTAGGTACGTTTTCATTTAACTGTAACGGTTGCGGTACCTGCCCTTACTGTCCCGTCTCAAAAGTTATGGATGGTCTCCTAGGAACGTTTTCATTTAACTGTAACGGTTGAGGTACCTGCCCTTACTGTCCCGTCTCAAAAGTTATGGATGGTCCCTAGGAACGTTTTCATTTAACTGTAACGCTTGAGGTACCTGCCCTTACTGTCCCGTCTCAAAAGTTATGGATGGTCCCTAGGAACGTTTTCATTTAACTGTAACGGTTGAGGTACCTGCCCTTACTGTCCCGTCTCAAAAGTTATGGATGGTCCCTACGAACGTTTTCATTTAACTGTAACGGTTGAGGTACCTGCCCTTACTGTCCCGTCTCAAAAGTTATGGATGGTCTCCTAGGAACGTTTTCATTTAACTGTAACGGTTGAGGTACCTGCCCATACTGTCTTGTCTAAAAGTTATGGATGGTCTCCTAGGAACGTTTTCCTGTAACTGTAACGGTTGAGGTACCTGCCCTTACTGTCCCGTCTCAAAAGTTATGGATGGTCTCCTAGGAACATTTCCTGTAACTGTAACGGTTGAGGTACCTGCCCTTACTGTCCCGTCTCAAAAGTTATGGATGGTCTCCTAGGAAAGTTTTCCTGTCAATCAAATCAATAGCTCAGACATAACAAAAAAATTGTCGCCCCTTTTTCCCTCGAAACCATGTAAAAACTTCAATGACATAATATACATATATAGGTCTTTACCTATGAAATTGCCGTTCTTCAGTACTGGTCATTTCAAATAGAAAAAAATTTGGAATGGCTTTGTATTCTAAATTCAAATTAATTTTGTTTTAAAAACATGACATTCTTTTTACAAACTCAGTCTTTTATTTATTGATTAGCGTTGTATTTTCATTACATTTGAACATTTTTCGTCACAATGGATACTTTAAAAATTTGTGTAATTATGGAATATGAGTTTCGTCGTGGCACTAACGCAACTCAAACGGCACGTAACATCAAAAACGTTTACGAAGAGAACTGTACAAACGAACACACAACCCGTTATTGGTTTTCCCGGTTCCGTTCTGGAAATTTTGACTTGAAAAATGAAGCTCGTGGTCGTCCGGAGACTTTGGTCAACAATGATGAATTAAAGGCGATTGTGGAAGCTGACGAAACTCAATCTACACCTGAGCTAGCAGCAGCTTTTGATGTTAGCATCAAAACAATTTTGATCCATTTGCGACAAATAGGCAAGGTAAAAAAACTTGATAGATGGGTGCCCCACGAACTTAACGATCGCCAGCGCAACGAACGCGTCGAGACCTGCCTCGCGCTGCTCAATAGGCAAAGAAATGAAGGAATTTTGAACCGAATTATGTGCGATGTAAAATGGATTCTGTTCGACAATCGAAAGCGCTCAGCAAGTTGGTTAGATCCTGGTTCAGCACCAAAGCAATGCCCTAAACCAAAAATTACCCCAAAAAAGGTGATGGTCACTGTTTGGTGGTCTAGTGTGGGTGTGATTCACCACAGCTTTTTACAAAACGGCATGAGCATTACTGCAGATGTGTACTGTGAAGAACTGGAGACAATGATGGAGAAGCTTGCACATCGGCAACCAGCTTTGGTCAATCGGTCGTCCCCACTGCTCCTTCACGACAACGCGCGACCCCATACTGCACAACAGACAGTCTCCAAGCTGCAAGAGCTGGGGTTGGAAGCTCTCCCTCATCCGCCATACTCACCAGACCTTGCACCTACCGACTATTACTTTTTCCAAAATTTAGACAACTTTTTAGTGGGTAAAAAATTCAATTCCCGAGAGGCAGTACAAAATGCCTTTGAAGAGTTTGTTGCCTCCTGTCCAGCAGATTTTTATAAGAAGGGCATCAATAAACTGCCAATGTGTTGAAAAAGATGCGTCGATTGCATGGGTGATTACTTTGAATAATAGAAATAAAAGTTTAAAAAAAGAAGTACTTTCACTTATTCCATACAATATGGCAATTTCATAGGTAAAGACCTATATATATTTTTGTTATTGTTAAATATTACAAATCGCGTGGCATCATGAAACCAGATAAATGAAAACATGTCGTTTTAGCGGTTCCAAGAACCTCGATTTACCCGCCGCTATTCATGTATTATTCTCGATTTCTCTCGAAAACGTTGCGACACGACGTAGCTCAAATTTAGAACCCTCCTCTTTCAAATCAACTTATACTTTGTTGAAAAACGTAACAGTAACTTTTTGGCAAACAAAGCCATGCCGAGACTTTTTTACCCGCGACGGAACGGTTGGCAAACAAAGCGATGCCGAGCCTTTCTTACCCGCGACGGAACGGTTGGCAAACAAAGCGATGCCGAGCCTTTCTTACCCTCGACGGAACGGTTGGCAAACAAAGCGATGCCGAGCCTTTCTTACCCGCGACGGAACGGTTGGCAAACAAAGCGATGCCGAGCCTTTCTTACCCGCGACGGAACGGTTGGCAAACAAAGCGATGCCGAGCCTTTCTTACCCTCGACGGAACGGTTGGACGGTTGTGATGTAGTTTGTTTGTTTATATGTGTGTGTGTGTGTGCATTTGCACATGTTCTCAACTATCTACAAAACGGGTCTTTTTGAATAATAAAGAGATTTTTGAAAATTGGTTCTAAATTTTAAAAGGTCGATTGCAACGCCCACTGGTGAGTAAACACTATACAACTTAGCTAAGCACCATCAGCAATGAACCACCTTTTACAAAAAAGTGTGTCCAAATTTTAAAAGGTTGATTGCAGCGCCCCCTAGTGAGTAAACACTATATCACTTAGCTAAGAACCATCAACAATTAACCTTATACCTTTTACAGAAAATTGTGTCTAAATCGATCAAACCGTTCTGGACATAAATGGGAACATTATATCCAGAACGGTTTGAACGGTCCATGAGATATAGCCCGCTGACAGACGGACGGACAAGCAGCAGATGCTTAGTATTAGAGTTACGTTTTTACCCTTCGAGTACGGAACCCTAAAAAAGTACATAGTAAATAATAAATAAAGATCTAGTGTAGGTAGTGTTGTTTGATTTTATAAGTGGAGACTTGCAGTTTCAGGTTTTTCTAAAACCTATAGCAAGCTCCAGCCTCTCACAATACAGGTTTAGATATAGATCTCTGTGCTTATGATAACTAAATTTTAAGTAAACCTATTGTGTAGAGGAAATAAACAAAATTATTAAATTATTATTATAAGTGTGTGTGAGAAGGTATGTGGTAGAAATTTTGACATTATTGGCAATAACATTACAACGTTATATCAATAAACAAAATATAAAAGTAGAAAAAAGAGTAGACTTAACTGGAGAACTAAGGGTTTAACCTATTAAAGAACGTTTTCGCTATTGATACTCAGTGGTACCAAACCATCTGACTCACGCAGAATTCGTAGCACGTGCTATGCAGCTCCTCGAAACAACACATTATTTAGTGTGCAGTAAGAAAGTGTGTGCGCGTTGAAGCCTTTTGTATGCTACGCCGGTCCTTCGTAGCATCGTAGCACGTGCTACGAAGTCTACGTTAAAATATGTTTCTCTTTATGGGGAAGTAAGTGGGTAGGGAGGGGAAAATGAGTTGTTGAATGAGAATGAGAACAAAATTTTCTACACAATAGTGAAATTTGCAACTTTCTGCGACGTCTATTTTGAGAGATATTAGGAGTTTTGTGATTTTTCGCGCAACCTTCATCAGGCTTCAAGAAAATTTAAAAAAAATCTCTAGCTAAATTTGGGCTAGCCGTTCCCGAGTTTTGCGCTTAGCAACACTTAGCAATAAAAAAAATATGTAGTTTATTAATTAAGTACTAAAACAAAAATTACGAATTCCTTGTTGTTGGTTTTAAACACTATTAAAAAACTTCTCGATTTGAGATCCTTTCTTCAATAGATATTGATAACTAGACACGTGATTTGAGATCCTTTCTTCAATAGATATTGATAACTAGACACGTGATTTGAGATCCTTTCTTCAATAGATATTGATAACTAGACACGTGATTTGAGATCCTTTCTTCAATAGATATTGATAACTAGACACGTGATTTGAGATCCTTTCTTCAATAGATATTGATAACTAGACACGTGATTTGAGATCCTTTCTTCAATAGATATTGATAACTAGACACGTGATTTGAGATCCTTTCTTCAATAGATATTGATAACTAGACACGTGATTTGAGATCCTTTCTTCAATAGATATTGATAACTAGACACGTGATTTGAGATCCTTTCTTCAATAGATATTGATAACTAGACACGTGATTTGAGATCCTTTCTTCAATAGATATTGATAACTAGACACGTGATTTGAGATCCTTTCTTCAATAGATATTGATAACTAGACACGTGATTTGAGATCCTTTCTTCAATAGATATTGATAACTAGACACGTGATTTGAGATCCTTTCTTCAATAGATATTGATAACTAGACACGTGATTTGAGATCCTTTCTTCAATAGATATTGATAACTAGACACGTGATTTGAGATCCTTTCTTCAATAGATATTGATAACTAGACACGTGATTTGAGATCCTTTCTTCAATAGATATTGATAACTAGACACGTGATTTGAGATCCTTTCTTCAATAGATATTGATAACTAGACACGTGATTTGAGATCCTTTCTTCAATAGATATTGATAACTAGACACGTGATTTGAGATCCTTTCTTCAATAGATATTGATAACTAGACACGTGATTTGAGATCCTTTCTTCAATAGATATTGATAACTAGACACGTGATTTGAGATCCTTTCTTCAATAGATATTGATAACTAGACACGTGATTTGAGATCCTTTCTTCAATAGATATTGATAACTAGACACGTGATTTGAGATCCTTTCTTCAATAGATATTGATAACTAGACACGTGATTTGAGATCCTTTCTTCAATAGATATTGATAACTAGACACGTGATTTGAGATCCTTTCTTCAAAAGATATTGATAACTAGACACGTGATTTGAGATCCTTTCTTCAATAGATATTGATAACTAGACACGTGATTTGAGATCCTTTCTTCAATAGATATTGATAACTAGACACGTGATTTGAGATCCTTTCTTCAATAGGTATTGATAACTAGACACGTGATTTGAGATCCTTTCTTCAATAGGTATTGATAACTAGACACGTGATTTGAGATCCTTTCTTCAATAGATATTGATAACTAGACACGTGATTTGAGATCCTTTCTTCAATAGATATTGATAACTAGACACGTGATTTGAGATCCTTTCTTCAATAGGTATTGATAACTAGACACGTGATTTGAGATCCTTTCTTCAATAGGTATTGATAACTAGACACGTGATTTGAGATCCTTTCTTCAATAGGTATTGATAACTAGACACGTGATTTGAGATCCTTTCTTCAATAGGTATTGATAACTAGACACGTGATTTGAGATCCTTTCTTCAATAGATATTGATAACTAGACACGTGATTTGAGATCCTTTCTTCAATAGATATTGATAACTAGACACGTGATTTGAGATCCTTTCTTCAATAGATATTGATAACTAGACACGTGATTTGAGATCCTTTCTTCAATAGATATTGATAACTAGACACGTGATTTATTTTTGTTGTAGCTAATTTTAAGCTGGACTATAGTTAGGTAACTTCGGATCAATAAACTTTTATGTATAACTCTACGTTTAGAACATTTGCAAAACAAATACAGTTTGCCGCTCGTGCATATCAAAAGTAACTCTATTCCAATGACATAGAGACCTTAGGAACTGGAAAATAAAAGTTGTCGAACATCGTAATTCGTATGACGTCACCAGATGTCAAAATGCAAAAAAGCGACGTGACCTCACGTCCGTCCGAGAAGGCATCCAGCCTCCGACTGAAGTTAGTGGAAACGATTTTGAGCATAATATTGAAAAGGATGTCTGAATAATATGGTTGAAATTATTTTGGAAAAATATTATCGTTGTTGCAATTACTTCGCAAAACGCCTTACAAAAATGTGTTTTTGGGATTTATTATTATTGTATTGAATCCTATAAACAATACGATTGATTAACGGAAAGATAAAATGTTGAAGTAGTGGTTTTCTTCTTTATTCTTCTTTTATTCAAAGTACTTATTTAAAAAGGAAAGATACACTTTAGAAGTTTTTTTTAAATAATGTGATATTATTCATCACTTAGATTAGATGCACTTTCGAGAAATTTTAAGGACGGCAATGTCGGAAATGTATGCAAGGCATTCTGGCATAGGTAATGCTGGACAATCCACACAGCATCATCTAGCCCCAAGCTAAGCAGAGCTTGTGTTATAGGTACTAGATGACTGATATACTTAATACAATACATAATATTTATTATACATAGAAAGAAATACCCAGAACACCCGGAACCAATATTTGCAGATCGTACAAATATTTATCCCAAGGCGGGAATCGAACCCACAACCTCCAGCGTCGCAGGCGGACTTTCGCCCGCTGCGCCGCTTCAGTCGCAATGGTTCCTAACATTCAGTTGCTATAATTTACTATTATATGATAATTTAAGGTACGTTTTGATGATCAGAACATTCAATATATTTAATTATAATTTTAGATCTAACTGCAGACTGTTGCAAACAATCTACAGTTAGATGATCCATATCAATACCAGTCGGAAGCGCCTCCATGATAGAGGTCATACCTTAGTAATAGAAGTCAGGTGACCCAAGTTAATAATGAATCACAAACTGACATCACTTACGAATCATGCGCCAGAGTGGTGTCACGCGGGGTGCCCCAGGATAGTGTTCTAGGACCACTCCTATTTTTGATCTATATTAATGAATTACCCGAAGTGACTATGCATCCTACAACGGTATTTGCGGATGATAGCACTATATTATTAATATCAATGATAAAACGCATAATTTTGAACTTGACATTAAATCTACTTTGACATCAATTATAAATTAGCTATCCTCAAACAATTTAAAGATAAATTTAACAAAAACTTACCTAATGAATTTCAAAGTAAGAAATAATTCCAGTCTTGGCGTTGGCATTGACTACTTCGTCACCAAAGTGGCTGAAGTAGACTCTACCAAGTTTCTAGGGCTTAACAAAGTGGCTGAAGTAGACTCTATCAAGTTTCTAGGGCTTAACAAAGTGGCTGAAGTAGACTCTACCAAGTTTCTAGGGCTTAACAAAGTGGCTGAAGTAGACTCTATCAAGTTTCTAGGGCTTAACAAAGTGGCTGAAGTGGACTCTACCAAGTTTCTAGGGCTTAACATCGACAGTAAATTAAATTGGAAACATCATATTGACATTACCTGTAAAAGGTTAAAACAATTCTCTTATGCTCTTTTTAAACTAAGCCAAGTATCTAATCTATCCACCCTACTCACTGCTTATCATGGAAACGTGTCTTCAATTTTAAGATACGGCATCATGTTATGGGGTAACTCGACTGACAGCCTTAGAGCATTCAAAGCCCAAAAGCGTTGCTTAAGGCTATTCGTGGTTTACGGAGACGTAAGTCACGTAAACGTCACTTTATCAAACAAAAACTACGAACATTTCCGTGTCTATACATCTACGAAGTTGCAGTTTTTGTTAAAAATAACCCCGACCTGTTTCTAGAACTTGCAGTTGAAGCCGTTCTGAGGGCAGACTACGCAATGTGCCATGCAGAACAAAGTTGTTGCGTTCAAGTGTGTTTTGTATGGCAACAAAAATCTTTAACAAAATCCCAAAAGTTATTCGTGATTTGTCCTGCAACCAATTTAGTGCAAAACTTAATGATTTTCTAATTGATAAAGCTTAATATATGTACAGTGAATGATTATGTTAATTTTTTTTTTATTTTATTTGGTACACAAAACACATAACAAGCAATAACAATAATTGAACACAAAAATCTAAGAAAATATGAACTGGCTTGACATGTAACACTATATGCACTCAACAAATAATTAGGTATATTGAGTAGAAATGTAAACAAAAGCTTAGATTGGTTTGAAAACGGTGATACAAAAAAAAAAAAACAACTTGTTATGAAATGATCATTACTTTATTTATTTTTAAACTAAAACATTTTTATCCAAATTATGAAATTTGGTGACTGTACTATTGTTTGACATTGTTTATTTAAATTGACTATCATACATTTTTATTTTATTTTTTGACATGTTCATCTCCAGCTGACATTAATTAATTAACTATTTTATTTTAAATTAAATTTCATACTTTGGCATTGAGTAGAAGTGATAATATTGGAAATAAATTATAAAATTGCATGCTTTTAAGTCAAATAAAAACGTTCTGATTGTTACTCAGTTTTCACATGTATAATTAAATGTTTGTACGCCTAAGCGGCCGAATTAAGCGATCTAAAATAAGTCTTATGTACCGACTGTAAAATTACCTGATTCACATTGATGAGGCGCGTGTCAGATATTGTTATTTGTTTAGTGATAAATATATAATATAACAAGTGTATGTAGTGGTAAATAATTAGGCTTTAAAAGATATTCAATAATAAAATGTAACAGGACTGATTTCCTACTTGTTTACCCGCTCTAATTCAAATACTAGTACAAATCAGTTCCGTTAAATGTATAAGCTGTAACATGTGTGTCCAATGGTTATAATTTGTTGAATTATAAATATTAAAAAGTGTTTATTGTGGTATACAGTAAGGTTTAAAAGATATTCTGTAATAAAATGTAACTTGCTTGATTTCCTATTTGTTTGCCTCACAAATTAAAATACTAAGACAAATCCGTTTTATTTAATGATTAAGCTATTTCATATTGGATGTACTAATTATCTTAATTGTTAATTTATATTTAAGAACATTTGTCATTGATATTTTATCATATTAGAAGATATTTCAATGTATTTAGTAATGAAATGATGTGCCAAACCCTCTAGCCGAAGTTTGACGGTATCACTCGAAATGTAACGAAGAAACAAGTTCGTTTTGTTGAACCAATGCTATAAATAAGAAAGCCTGGCTGGCTGGCCCTCTCACTCTGTTCTGAACCTGTAAGCTGAAAGCATCTCTCATTTATGGTAAGCTTTTGTACGTTGTAGCACCTTTTTCTAGATGTGTCCTAGCTTTGAAATTGTTGAAGGTAAAGTTTGAATTATAAGGATATGTATTCTTTTAGAATGTTTCTATTTCTATGGTTTAATGCTTTTATTTAATAACAAACATATATTAGACACATAAGTGAGTATATAAATGTGCTGGTGGTTTCTTTTTCACTTCTTCCACCAGTGGACAAAAGATTGAAGTGAAGAGAAACTCAATAACACTTTACTTCTTATTTGATAGTAATTAATGGTTGGTATTTCACATGTCTACCTATGTGCTTATTTTGTAAGCCTAAAGAAATAACGTTATTGACTTCTGACTTCTGATTTCATTATTCTCAATTCCCAAAATGTTAGGTTGTAAGGTAGACAATTCCATGATTCTATCGAATTAAGATAATTTACTAGGTAGGTAAAGCCCTTCAAATCTAACACGCGCAACACATTGCATCCAACCGAAGACATGTTGCTATACGGAAAGTTACGGGATCCAATAAAGTGCCAGTGTTAAATGAAGGAAATGTTTGCAACCAATGTCCTGACTCCCATTTAGAAACGGCCAGGAGACGGGCATGATCCGCAGAGCTGGAGCACGTTTGTAACAAACAGTTCCGTGTCAACTCACACGAGGCCCGTCCCATTGCCGTTGGGATAAAAGAGATTTTGGGGCAAGCACTATGCCAATAAATTCCAGATGGGACCAAACAAGATAACTTTAAAAATTTTTCAACTAAAGAACTAGTGCTTTAGACGGAAGACAGGAACGCTAAAATTTCAAGTGTAGCCCACACTTGAAATTTTACGTATGTACATATACCTAAGCCTCCCAAATTGACAGGCAGGGAGGCCTGCGACCATGCCTTGTCATCTAAATCGACATTTAAAACCGATGATAGAGTATTCTTTATTATGTTGTCTAAGCCTTCCAAGAGCTCGCTGTGTTTCCACAGTTGACTACATCTCAAAGAATACGTAAATTTAGGTACAAAAAGTCGAAATCGAATTATTGTAGAAGCCATATGGCTATTAATTTTAAGCAGTCTCTCTGGAGTTTTGTTGAAATTTTGAATTTTGTCATTTACAAAGGACTGAAAAGAATCATCAAGAATTGTTGAAGCAAGGAGGCGGAGTGAACATTTATCTACAACTGTAATGTTGGGGGCCAAACTATTGAATTTTCCAATGATATTGTTTTTGTCTACACAAGAGTTCGAAATAAAAAGCTCGCATTTTGAAAAATTTCATTCCAAACCTATTTTTCGAAATTCATGTGTGATGATTTTTAGATCATCAAAAACTGTGATTACCTCTCCACTTAATGTTCCGTCATCCAAATACCAAACATTGAGCTTGGATTGGAGAGGTTGAATTATCGGTTGGATGGCAAGGCTAAATATGGCCGGACCGAGAGGGTCGCCCTGCTGACATCCAACAGCTGACAAAATGACTTTGTTCTTGTAAATTAATTTTGACGGTGAACCGTAACATTGCCAGAGAAAAGAGTAAATTTCTGGAATTTTGTCGTTAATTTCTTTTAGCAAGGCGCCCCTGTCTACTGAATTGAAGGCGTTTTTGACGTCTACCTTCAGAATTACCTCCCCATAATTTTGGTCTAAAAATGTACGAAGGGAATGTACTGCAGCCTCACATCCGCCTCGCGAACCAAAGCCTAGCTGAATTGGTCGGAAATAGTCGCCTAGATAGTCGGCTTCTTTCCGACAGCAGACTTTAGCCGCAAAGCGGCGGTATGTGGGGCCACGGCTATGGGTCTTATACCGTTCGGGCTGCCTGTTGCCATCTGTAGCCCTGGGCCGCTACGGTAGCCGAGCTACAGCTACCGTAGCAGTGCGGCGCCTCTACGACGCGGCCTGTGGACGCGCTACGGCGTAGCCTGCTACCGCCTGGCGCCCGCTCGGGCTGCCTGTAGCCATCTGTAGCCCTGAGCCGCTACGGTAGCCGAGCTACGGCTACCGTAGCAGTGCGGCGCCTCTACGACGCGGCCTGTTGACGCGCTACGGCGTAGCCTGCTACCGCCTGGCGCCCGCTCGGGCTGCCTGTAGCCATCTGTAGCCCTGAGCCGCTACGGTAGCAGAGCTGCGGCTACCGTAGCAGAGCGGCGCCTTTACGACGCGGCCTGTGGACGCGCTACGGCGTAGCCTGCTACCGCCTGGCGCCCGCTCGGGCTGCCTGTAGCCATCTGTAGCCCTGAGCCGCTACGGTAGCCGAGCTACGGCTACCGTAGCAGTGCGGCGCCTCAACGACGCGGCCTGTGGACGCGCTACGGCGTAGTCCGCCGCCGCCTGGCGCCCCCTTGGGCTGCCTGTAGCCATCTGTAGCCCTGAGCCGCTACGGTAGCCTTCTGTGGCTAGCGCTCTCAGCATCCCATTCGTGGCTGACATTACATTAGGTCTGGACCGCGGGTGGCTCACAACAGAACCGACTGGCCCGCGCGTCCGCCCTCGCTCTGTCGGTTCTCAATCGTTTGCGCTACGAGTATACCGCTGGTGCCGGATAGAAGCTACTTTAATATAGAATGAATACAAGTTATACCTCTACATGTAACGTGCAAACAGGTGAGCGGCGCGCGGCGGTGCCCGCTCAGAATATGTTATTTCGTACTAAAAAAGTTACAATTAACAAATTACAGCACTAAATAGAAAATTAGCTAAAAATGTTAATTTAGTTGTTACTTCCAATGGATACATAATCTGTATTCATAAATGAAATTGAAATGAAAATGTTTATTAAAAAAGAAATACACAATAACAATAACAATGGCTAACTCTATGTAAGCTAAAGTTAGGTGTTCTCAGTTTCAGTTTCAGTGGAAACTGTAGGCTTCAGTTATCCAATAAGTTTAACATATTGAGGTTTGTTAAGCTGATAGTTTACCTAAAATATAAAAATAAAATAAAAAAATTCCACAAACAAAATTTGTGGAAAAATCGAAAATGTTAAACAACATCTTAAAAATAGTCAGGAGGCTTTTCAGGGTTAAAAAAGCCGGCATGCTATTGCACTTGGTTCCACCTGCCCCTGTTACCAAAATGGCACACGGCCTGCCGCACAACCTGCCTAATAAAGTAGTTTCTAATAATATCTTGTGCATATACATATCTGTGCAGGCTCAGGCTCCCGCACGGCTGTTACATCGAGTTATTTCACGAGATTATACCCTGATGTACTCCGTACCGCATGGACATTGGACAGCACACTACTTATATAGCAAATTGTAATTATGATAGCAAGCCCGCCTCGAGGCGAAGGGAGTGTGCGGGTGCGGGCGGGCCGCGGGGTGTGGGGGTGGCGCGGCGGTCGATAGCTCGTGAATGGCAGAGTGGGTGCGGGTGGTGGGGGGGGGCGCGGCGGGCGGCGGGCGTCAGTCGCGGCCGGCGCGCCGCTCCGAGCTGTGGTGTGTTCGCGCGCGCGTCTCCGGTAGGCAGGTGAGCGCACCCCCAAGCGCGTGGAGGCGCCCGCCTCGCGCCCCCCGCCCGCTGCACTTGCAGGGGGGCGCCTCCTCGCGTGTCCCCGCTACAACCCGACACGCGCGAGTGCCAGGCCGCGGCGGTGTCTCCTTCCCCCGTTGGATATTTGAACAGTAGGAAGTCGATTATATCAACAATTAACAAGGGCAGACAATGAAACGCACTCAACTATGCAGTTTTTTTTATATTTTTGATCATCAACATAATAAACAAAATATATACCACATTAATTAAAAAAAACGTCTTCGCGGCCGCCGCCGGCATAAAATGCGCAACTTGTGCCGCTTTTATATTTAAAAGCGAAAATCACATTATTTCATACCTAAGCTACGTGGGTACTACTTAAATACCTACCTACCTACACGTAGGTTCAGGGTTCCGGAAGGAAATAGTTAATTACTTTGTCTTAAAGAGGATTTCGAGTTAACGGGGTTCGAGTTTAAGAGGTTCCACTGTATATTGTAAATCAATAAAATCAATTCCTCGGATTGATAATCGTAGCCATACTCGTGGGCTGGTAGACCGGTACCTAATGCATTGTGTTGTGTTGTGTGTGACCGGCGGAAATGTTGTGTGCAGGTGTTTGCGGCGGGCGAGCGACGCGATGGAGGGCGGGGGAGCGGGCAGCGTGGCCTCGCTGGCGCTGGACTGCGAGGACATGTTCAAAGAGATTACCAAGAAGCTATACGGGGAGGAGGCGGGGGATGGTGTCGCGCTGGAGTTCCCCGGCGCCGGGGAGCTGGACGACGCGCGGCCCGAAGAGCACCTTACGGCGTGGGGGCTAGCCGCGCTCATGCAGCACGGGGTGCCGCCGCCCGGAATCCTGCAGGCCAACTTCACCCCGCGCACCGACCCCACGGCCGAGGACCGCTGGACGGCGGCCGAGGAGCCGCTGGCATGGGCCCACTCGCGGGTCGCCGCCTACAACCCGGCGCAGCGGCTCTTCAAGTGTGCCGACTGCGAGTGCGTGGGCTTCCTGGCGCGCGTGGCCGAGCACTGGCTCGGCACGCACTCGCACGCGCGCGCCTTCCAGTGCCCGCTGCCGGCGTGCGGCTTCGCGAGCGGCTGGGCGCGCGCCGTGCGCCAGCACCTCGCGCGTGACCACCACTCCGATCCCGCCGCGGCGGACCACCTGCTGCGCGACAACCCCGCGCTCGACGACCTCACGCGCTACCTGCAGCGCCTCAAGGCCAAGGTGAGAGCGAGGTGTGCTGTGCGCCACTTGCTTAACCAATATTTTCAGTAGTTGTGTCGACAACACGACCTATATTATAGATTGTACGATCAGCCCTCTTCTGCAACACAAATACGGTGATAATATCTACAGCGTTCCCCCACAGCAGTATGCCATAAGACATAACACTATAGAAGTAGCTGAAATTGACTAGTCTAGAAGTATCAACGTCTGTAAGATGACAGATTGCATACGCTGCAGAACTAAGTCTCTTCGATAGCTTGTCTATCTGTGGGGTGGGAAGTTTACTGTATAAGGTTATTCCTAATAATAATACAGTACTGTTAACAATTTTTTACGTTTCTCCTTTGACGTTTACATCAGCCTTAACTTGTTTTACATTAGGTAGAATCAATCATTGAATCATCAATTTGATTCCATGAAGCAAAAGGTTATTGAAATTAGTGTCAATAACCTTAGCTTAATGGAATCAATGGACTACTTCTGAGATTGCGTTATTCACATCGTCGAAATTTGTGTTTTGTCGTTTCATTTTAAAAATGTATGTATTAAGTATCATCAGCAAACAATACGATCTCGTGATTATCCTTTACAAGACGAGGCAGGTCGTTAATATAAACTAAAAATAGGAAAGGATCGAGGATAGAACCCTGTGGTACACCCATTGTAACTACAGACCCCGAAGACCATTTCCCATTAATGTCAACTCTTTGTATCCTATCACTCAAGTAAGATGTAAGAATATCCAAAGAGGTGTCTCTTAATCCGTAGTGATGTAGTTTCCTGATTAATGTTTCATGGTGTACGCAATCGAATGCTTTAGACAAGTCGCAAAAAACACCTACAGCATCTTGCGACTTCTCCCAAGCATCAAAAATATGCGACGCTATCTTAACACCGGCATCAGTAGTTGACCTGCCGCGAGTAACCCTATTTGCTTACTATGTAGCGGTTCATTGCCTTTGAAATGTCTAAGCAATTGATGTAGAATAAGTTTTTCAAAAACTTTGCTGAATGTAGGCAGTATTGATATTGACATTGGTCTAAAGTTAGTGGGATCAGACCTACTACCCGATTTAAGCAGTGGGTTTATTTACTACATTTCATTAGATCAGGAAATACGTCACAATCAACAGATTTATTGAATATAAAAGCTAGATCTGGTGCAATCAATTAATAATTCAAACGGAAATGACCCAGAGATCTGCAGTTTTCTTTATATTTAAAAGTTAAAAGGCTTTTTGAATATCATCGACATGGTTAAATTTATGTTTATTTTCGCATTTAGGTACATTTTCTATAAGTATTAGGGTTCCTTTTTTCCTTTTGAGGTACGGAACCCTAAAAATTGCTTCATCAGCATTATCTATCCTTGTATAGAGTTAGACAATCTTATTTTAATGTTGTTGATGACCTCTGTAGCGCGGTGGACGAAGGTCCGCCTGCGACGCAGATTGCTGCGGGTTCGATTCCCGCCTTGGGAACAAATGTTTGTACGATCTGCAAATATTTGTTCCGGGTGTTCTGGGTATTTTCTATGCAAATCCATCAACCGTGGCGGCGGCGGAAGTAACTTCGTTTCCCCAGTGATCAGCCATGCAAAGATTCCAAAATCACTTGCGCCCCCCTTGCTTCTGTTGCGTCAAGATCTACTGATGAAACGCTCGACGCGACGCGACGTTACAAGATCTACTGATGAAACGCTCGACGCGACGCGACGTTACAAACTCTGATGATACGCAAGCTAGATTCCTTACTGAAGACAGATTCTAGCGAACCCTACAGTGTGAATTGTCGTCTCTACAGATTCTGGCGAACCCTACAGTGTGAAATGTCGTCTCTACAGATTCTGGCGAACCCTACAGTGTGAATTGTCGTCTCTACAAATCCAAAATGACTCTGTCTGGTCACGCTTGAAATTCATAGATGACCAATTCACTGCATTCCAGGAAGCAATGCAATTTGTAAACATCCAATTTTGTGAAAGAAAAAATTAATGAAAAGAATACCACAATAGATACATTGAAAAAAGAATGCAGCCTTGCAGATGACTGTCAACAGGATGAACCTCACAGAGCAGCACCCAAGAGAAAGCAATGGCATTCCAGAACAACGTACTGAGAACTTATCCAAAACTGTTCTCCAACTGGCCCGTTCAGTCAAATGCGACATTGCTGATGCTGGTGTCCTACATGTAACTCGGGTAGCTAAGATGATTAAGGATAATAAAACCCCAAGATCTGTCATAGTGGAGCTGCGCAGTCCCCGGCTCCGAGACTCCTTGCTGGCTGCTGCCTCCAAGTTAAACAGTCATAGTGGAGCTGCGCAGTCCCCGGCTCCGAGACTCCTTGCTAGCTGCTGTCTCCAAGTTAAACAGTCATAGTGGAGCTGCGCAGTCCCCGGCTCCGAGACTCCTTGCTGGCTGCTGTCTCCAAGTTAAACAATCATAGTGGAGCTGCACAGTCCCCGGCTCCGAGACTCCTTGCTGGCTCTCCAAGTTAAACAGAGACAACAATAAGGACAAACTAAGCTCCGAGCACTTGGGAATTGGAGGACCATGAGCACCAGTGTTTGTTGCTGGACATCTGACACCTGCAAACAAGTATCTCCATGCAGCCACTAGGAAGAAAGCCAAGGAACTTGGATATGAGTTTGTGTGGCCAGCATCAGAAAGGATGCGACCAGCCAGGCCTACCTCATCCGCAACTTGGATTGCCTAACTAAATAATTTAAAGAAAAAGTTTTTATTTTTTTCCATAATCAGGTTTGTAAAGCTAGTCATCACATTATGGATAAATTAGAAATATATTATCAGAATACTAGAGGCCTAAAAGCTAGTCATCACATTATGGATAAATTAGAAATATATTATCAGAATACTAGAGGCCTAAGAACAAAAACGGATATATTTTACACCAGTATTTTAAATAATAATTATGACATTGTAGTCTTAACTGAAACCTGGCTGAACTGTAATATTTTAAACAGTGAGTTATTTGACTCACGTTACACTGTGTATAGAAAAGACAGGACAATATCTAAGAACTCTAAACAAGATGGCGGTAGGGTTCTTGTTGCAGTGTGAAATAAATGAAAGGCTACTCGGTTATTCAATTGTGAAACTGATTTGGAGGATTTGTGGGTTACATTTGATGTTACCACAAATAAATGCACTTTATACTTGCGCTCCGTGCTGTTTATCTTCCGCTGCCATGCGCCAGTTAAAATAGAGTCTCTCAATACATTTTTAGATAACTCAACTGATACTCTTACCATTTTGTTGATGCATTAATAATTGGTGACTTCAATCTGAGATTCATCAATTGGTATTAGACACATTTATTTATTTATTTAATTCGGATTGCCATCAGCTTAACTAATTACAATAAAAAATTAAAATAGACACAGAGAGCTAATAATAGGCATTCGCTAATAGAATCATAACAAACTGCCTAAGTGTGAACACTAAAAAAATGATTTCGTCGACAATTGCACACTTAATAAAGCAATAAAATTATATTCAATAAACTTAAAAAAGAAACAAAGGTAAATAAGAATACTACATCATGTGCAAAAGAAGTTGAGAGTCTTGCATCGCCTTGCCCTGTGAATACTGGTATTAAAAGGCCAACAACATCCTGCTGAAATAATTGAAAGTTCTACTCGCTCGCACTATAAATTAGTTTTGTCTATAATTAGTTCCAACAAGACGTCATGTGAACATAAGTGTACCTGCTAGTGGTTTCTTTTTCACTTCATCCACTAGTGGACAAAAAATAGTGAAGAGAAAAGCATTAACGCCTTATTTCTTATTTGATGATAATAATAGTATACGATTACTTTTTAAGCCTACCTATAGCAATAGAGTTACTGAAATGTGAAAGTACTGACACCAGTCACTCTCGCAGGTCGAGTCGCTGCGCCACGAGCGCCGGCCCTCCTCCGGCGGCAGCGCCAGCGGCCCCGAGCCGGCCGCGGCGGGCCCCGCGCCCCCGGGGCCCGCCGCCCCCGCGGACGGCGACGGCAAGCGGTACATCTGCGGCGCCTGCCCGTACTCCACGGACCGGCGTGACCTGTTCACGCGGCACGAGAACATACACCGCGACGAGAAGCCCTTCCACTGCTACCTCTGCCAGAAGCAGTTTAACCGCGCCGACCACGTCAAGAAGCACTTCCTGCGCATGCACCGCGACCAGCCCTATGACCTGAACCGTATCCGGCGGCACTCCCCCAAGGCAAGCCCGCCGCCGCCCGCCGCGCCCGCACCGCCGCCCCCGGCGCCGCACTACTACTCCAAGCCGGCCGGCGAGCCGCCGCCGGGCGCCTCCATGCCGCCGCTGCTGGCCGCGCCGCCCGCGCCTCCGCCGCAGGTGGACTACCGCGCGCCGCCGCCGCTCGTCAAGCAGGAACGCGTGCAGCTCAAGTCGGAGCCAGCGGCGCCGCCTCCCCCGCCGCCGAAGCCGGCGGCGCCCGCCCTGCCCGTCGCCGCCGCGCAGCCGCCGCCCTCGCGCCGCAAGGTACCTAAGTGCCATTAGGGAGCGGGTGCAGCGGAGCGGAAGCCTGTATATGTAGCGCATGCATCTGTTGCAGGGCGAGCGGCGGTACGCGTGCGGCTACTGCGCGTGGTCGGGCGTGGACAACTGGTGCCTGAAGCGGCATCTTAACACGCACCTGAAGCCCTTCGCATGCGCGCTGTGCGAGTACAAGGCGGCGCGCGCCGAGCGGCTCGCCACGCACGTGCACAAGGTGCACAACAAGAAGGCGTGCGGCAAGTGCGCCTTCCTGGCCGACGACCAGCCGCAGCTGGCGGCGCACCTGCGCCAGGCGCAGTGAGTACCCTCATCGCGCCCCGCGCCCCACGCCCCGCGCCCTACACTCACCGATCTCCCTCCTTGCAGCCACATCGAGAGCCGCAACCTGAAGGTGCCATCGGCGAGCGTGCGCGGTGCGGCCGTTACTCCGGCGCCCGCGCCCGCCGCTCCCCCTGCCGCCGCTGCCCCGGCCGGGTACATCGTGCCGCCGCCCCCGCAGCAGACGGACGGCGGGGGCGCCGGTGGGCAGGCGGCGGCGGCGGCGGCGGCGGCGGCGCGGCGGCGCGAGGCACGCGCTGGCGGCGGCGCGGCGCGCCTGTTCGGGTACCTGGAGGCGTCGGACGGGTCGGGCGACGAGTACGACGCGGCGGCGGCGGCGGCGCTGGCGGCAGACTACGGTGCGCCCCCCGCCCCCGCGCCGCCACCCCCCGACCACTACGCGCGCGACAAGGAGAACGCGGCGCCCCCGCTGCACCACGCCGCGCCCCCGCTGCAGCACGACCACTGCCTGCGCTACTAGTCACGCGCACGATCCCTAAGCTTTCTAACCGTTGCTGATTTGCTATAGGCATTAAGTTAAGTACCATTTTTAACCGACTGCAAAAATGTCTAGGTATAATCTTTTTGGTATGATGTGTGGGGAGTAGGTATTATAGTATGTGTGGGGAGTAGGTATTATAGGCGGGAGTTCCGTTGGCTGACGCTGTATCCGCTGTAATGATACGAGTATTTTTAACAAAACATGTGGTGATTCGTCTCGTACCTACCTAGGTAGGTACACTCGACGCATGGACAAAAGTACATTGCAGGTCGCGTCACGTAAAAAGAACGCTGGCCTTCACCTGCGCACTGAGCGATTTGTCGCGATTTACCCGCGCGCAGACACTTCCCCTCTCCCCCCTCAGCGTTCTGTTTACGTGACGCGATGTGTAGTAGGTACTACCTACCTACAGTGAAGTACTATACATTGTATATGTCATTCTATCCGATTTTGTTTTCCAGATTATTAGGTCCTTACATATGAAATTGGCGTTTTGTATGGGAGGAACAAAAAGTCGAATATTTTTTAATATAATATATTTAATTAATCAAAGTATGAACCATTATTTTCTATGCACTTTTGCCATCTTATAGGTAGTTCATTGATCCCTTTACTAAAAAAACCAGTCGGACGGGAATCAATAAAATCTTTGAAGGCGATTTGGACTGCCCCATCGGAGTTGAATTTTTTCCCTTGCAAGAAGTTATCCGAATTTCGAAAAAAAAATGGTAATCTGTTGGAGCAAGGTCCGGGGAGTACGGAGGATGTCTTAGACTTTCCAATTGAAGCTCTTCTAATTTAGTAGCCGTCTGTTGCGCAGTGTGTGGTCTAGCGTTGTCGTGAAGCAGCAGTGGCGTGGAGCGATTGACCAGCCTAGGTTGTTTAGCCGCTAGCTTTTCCATCATGGTTTGCAATTGCTGACAATAGACATCAGCCGTAATAGTCTGGCCAGATTTGAGAAAACTGTAATGAACAATACCGGCACTAGTCCACCAAACGCTTACAAGTAACTTTTTTGGGGTTAATTTTCGCTTGGGGCAGGATTTGGCTGGCTGGCCAGGATCCAACCATTGCGCTGAGCGCTTCCGATTATCGTAAAGAACCCATTTTTCATCACAGGTAATGATTCGGTTTAAAATACCTTCATTATTGTGCCGGTTTAGTAATGTAACGCAGCAATCGACGCGCGTTTGCCGGTTTGCTTCAGTCAATTCGTGAGGTACCCACCTTTCAAGCTTTTTAATCTTCCCAATTTGCTTCAAGTGAATTAAAACAGTTTTATCACTAACATCGCAGCCTGCAGCTAACTCGGACGTGGTTTGCGATGGATCCGCTTCCACAATAGCCTTCAACTCTTCATTATCAACTTGAGTCTCAGGCCGTCCACGGGGCTTGTTCTGCAGGTCAAAATTTCCAGAACGAAAACGTTGGAACCAAAAACGAACTGTGTTTTCTTTTGCAACACGACCGCCATACACATCATTCACCCTTCGAGTTGTTTCCGCAGCACTAGTGCCACGGCGGAACTCGTACACGTAAATAATGCGATATTTTAAGTTTTCCATTTTGTAAAATGAGTGACGCAAACAGAAAAAAACAGAAGAAAACAAAACAAATGAATGACGATCATCGAAGCACAAATACATGAGTCTATAGCTGTACAAATTTGAATTTGGAATTCCTTACCAAAGAGGAGAAATTTGTGATTAAAGTGGCCAGTACGAAAAACGCCAATTTCATATGTAAGGACCTAATATTATTTCCAAATAAGGTATTGGTTAGGGCTTTCACTGTAGGTACTTTTTGTTTACACCGAACTAAGTACTTACCTACCCACTTCGACCTACTAGGGGAAGTAGGTACATCCAAAATGACATACCATGGGTTTTCTTGAAACATCTAATCTTTATCTAAAACAGCTAGGTGCACAGCTGGGTGCACGTGCAGTGTGCACGTGCAGCCGTGCCTACACGCATCACCATTGCATTCTGTCTGCAAATCAACTTTGGTAACATAATGAGGTTTGATAAGCTGTTAGTTTTCCTAAAATATAAAAATAAATAACATAAAAAATCAATGAAAATACTGGGACTTTGAAATGATTAAGTGCTAAACGAGAACGACAAAAACAACATTTTATCCTTACATAATAAATAGCTGATAGGCACAAGGATCAACCGTTACCCCCCTACCCAACCACCGCACCGCCGCCCGCTGACCCGGGGGTGACGGAAGCAAGTCCCGATTCGCTTCAGCACACTGAACACCCGACCAAAAACCGACCTCGCCGGGTGCGGGGTCGAAGAGTTTATTTATTTTAACAAAATCCACAGTCCTTATTCTACATAAACTTATAAAATATTTTTTTCTTGAGTTCCCCGCTTCCGCCCATAGGTGCATTCGTGCACCTTGGCGAAACCTCCCTTCCCTCTTGTAGCACCTGGCAACAGCTCAAGCCGAGGTTGCCACCTAAGTGGTGGGCCTCGTGCGAGTTGCCCCAACATAACTTTACCGGCGAGGCGCGCTCTGCGCTTGCCAAAATTCTAACGCTGTCGCGGCCATCTGCGGTCAACAGCATTATTAGTTCTTTCAAAAAAAAAATAAACTTAAATTAAAATAAGGCGGCGGTTACACACGCACGGCCGACACGCACGGAAATAATACCTATTTACTATTCAAGGGGTCATCTCACTCATCCGAAGTGCGTAAAATTTGCGTGGATGAGATGAGCACCCACTCCCACCGTAAGTAGGTAGGTAGGTAGGTACTTACCTGTGCTGTGGTAAGAAAACACTTGAACATGCCGGATACATAATTACGACTGCGTCTGACAAAATAAATATGATTGCAAACTGTGGGGTGTGGGGCTTACCTAATCTATGATTGCAAACTGTGGGGTGTGGGGCTTACCTACTCTATTATTGCAAACTGTGGGGTAGGGGACTTACCTATTCTATGATTGCAAACTGTGGGGTGGGGGGCTTACCTACTCTATGATTGCAAATATGTACCTACACAGTAGATAGGTCGCTGTTGGGTAGCAATTTATTATTTTGTCACAGATTACGATTATTAGTAATTTTTTCTTTTGTCATTAACTTTTCATTATACCTAATAATTTAGTTAGTTTCAATTGTAAATACCCACAGTTCTAATTTGTTTCTATTCTTTGACTGTAATTTTCTAAATTTAATAAATGTAATTTATTTTTATGGTTCCGTACCCGAAGGGTAAAAACGGAACCCTATTACTAAGCCTTCGCTGTCCGCCCGTCCGTCCGTTTGTCACAGGGCTGTATCTCATGAACTGTAAGAGGTATACAGTTTAAATTTTCAGAGAATGTGTATTTCTCTGACCTCTATAACAACAAATAATAGAAATAAAATAAATATCAAAATTAACGACCGATGTGGCGCGGCGGGCGAAGGTCCGCCTGCGACTCAAAAGGTTGCGGGTTCGTTTCCCGCCTTGGGACAAATGTTTGTACGATCTGCAAATATTTGTTCCGGGTGTTCTGGGTATTTTCTATATATAATAAAAAATATCTATCTATGTTATGTATTGTATTAAGGCTAGATGATGCTGTGTGGATTGTCCAGCATTATTTATTTATTTAAACTCCTATACAAAAAACGTGTTTTTATTTGCCTTTTTTTGCTCTTTATTTGTCAAGGCTGTATCTCTTAAACTATAATAGGTAGACACATGAAACTTTCTATAAATAAGTAACACTTCAACTGTAACAACAACAAATACTAAAAAAAAAATAAAGTTGAAAATTTAAAGGGGTCTCCGAACAAGTGAAAATTTGATGTTCTTTGAGAAAGTTGCCTGATTTTTAGGGTACGAAACCCTTCGTGGGCGAGTCGACTCGCACTTGGCGGTTTATTTTGTTTACATAATGATAATTATTTATTTAAACAATTTTAGAAATACGTAATCAGTAGATACTGTACAAAAATGTCAGTTTACAAATTCATTTTATTTTTTGGTGGGTTGCCAGAGTCGCTCTTTGGTAAATTTTGTCAACAAAAGACTTTTTATAGTTTTAGGTACCTAGTGCATTATATGTTTTTCCACACAGGGCAGAACAGTTTCTATGGAATGAACGGCTCCTGGAATGCCTAGTACTCGAAACTATCCTAATTTATCCTATCAGGATCCCGTGTATTTCGCGGACACAGTTCACTCGCCTTCAAACAATTCATTATGTTTCCTTACGAACAAGGCTGCCTCGAGGTAGCGTTCGTAGTTTGAGTTCACTGAATAACGGCTTACAGGGTTCCCACGGTCGGTGGTAGGTGTAGGTATACCAACAATTGCTTTTACATATTTTTTCTGCGCTATGAAGGCTTTATTCACATAGGAGCCATTTCCCCATACCTAGTAGGAATTAGTCCATAGCACAATACCGAGGCAACACAGCCATGGTATGCCTATGAAACCATCCTTTGATCAGACGTTTTTCTTAATCTATGTGGAGCAAAGACAGATTTATTCAGTTTATTTATTTATTCAAATTTATTTATGCATAGTATTTATATTTACATAATGTCATTCGCTGTCGTTTTGTTTTAATTTAATTTCTTGCCATTTTTGCAATTATTATTATTATTTATGGTGCACAGAACAACTGGGACAAAAGTTGTCCCAGTAGCCTTGTGCACAAAACTACAGCTCGGGACAACGGAGTTAGCGACGAGAGGGTGAGCAGGGCACCATGTAGAGTAGAAGCAAACCGCCGCCGCCGCCCGCTAAAGCGCCGATTTCGAGCAAAATGCGTTGTCGCTTTGTCCGTTTAATTATGTAATTTTGGACGTACCTCCTTACATAAATAATTCCCTTTAAATGAAACAAAGAAGGCATCTCGTATGTACCTAGTACTTCGAGCAGCATGCAGCCAGGCGTGATGCTGTGGCATCATGGCATGTCCGCCGCGCGCCGCTGTTCCGCCGATCAATACAAAATCGTTTATCATTGGCTGCTAAAAATATTTTTTGAAAGGTAGTACCCACAATTCTGTAATCTGTGGTACCCACATGGAATACATACATATAAATCCTTAGTTATTATGGTAACTTAGTGCCATACTAAGTAGTAGGTAGGTACTTACTTTCTGATCTCGCAAAATAATTAGGTTGTAAATAGAATGTAGGTACTACATATTATGTACCTACCCTAAGTATGTAACTCAAGTTTAGTACAAGCGTAGATACCGGAGGGGAGGGGAGGGGAGGGGAGGGGAGGGGAGGCGTGATACTAGGTAGCTATTCTAAGTAGGTTTCCGTAGACTAGACTTTGTTGTTATTTGTACGTGTTCTAGATATATCGAATATATTTAGAAGATTTTGTTTATTTCGTTGTTAGAACATAAGTTTCAATGACTGCGTGTGCAGAAATAAATAATATTAATTCACCTGACTTGTGTAATTATTTATTATTAAGAAGGTAGCTACCTGCTATCCGCGACTTCGTCCGCAATGAGGCATGTCCAATTCGTATTGCGCCATGTTGGCAACACTAGTATGTCAAATAAAAATGTCGTCGTGAACACTTGTTTGTTTTACAAGAAAACCAATTTGCCTTTCCAAATCTAATTAGGACCATAAATCATAGTACATAAATTGGTCCTTCGAGCCGGATAAACAAAGATTGAAGAAAGGCACGCGGACTTGACCGGCGAAGGCTCGAAAACGAACATTCCAATAATGCGTCTTTGTGCATCTGTGAACTTAGATTTTAGAGAACTTGAGTTTAGTGATTGGTGAACCGTGAACAATTTAGGATTTATCCGTTTGCAATTCGTTTGTTTATAAAGACATTACTTCAATATTGTGGTGAGAACATTTAGAGACGATTTAGACATTGTGTACATAACCTACAAAAAGTGAAGGACAAAGATCAACCTCGGATTTGCAGTGTTTTGGTTAGGAAGTTGAGAATTATTGTGAGAAGTGATTATAAAGTATGTCTCCGCCGACTGCAGAACAAAACCAATACTTGTCCGTGTTGGAGGATGTGGCAAACACACTGAAGAGGACCCAAAGTAATATGAAAAAATGCCCTAAAGTCAGGCTTACTGAAGGATACATAAAGGCGAAAATTAAGTTCATAGAAGGTTATTGGGATACATTTAAAATGGCTCATAATAACCTAACAAAATGCACACCGCGAGAGTCAAGAGGTATTCTTCCTTATTTTCTTAATGAAGAATTTTATACATTTGAAGAACTATACATATGTCTACAAGCAGATTTAACTGACCTACTTCTAAAACTGAGCGCGGAAGAAAAAAAAAAGAGACAAATGAATCCCATAATATATCTCTGTCCTCCACACAAGCATCATCATTTGCAAAACTACCCCGAATAACACTGCCTATCTTTTCAGGCAAATATGAAGATTGGCCTTCCTATCAAGATTTGTTTACTGCACTGGTACACGACACCACAACTATTGATGTACAGAAGTTACACTATTTAAAAACAACATTGCAGTATCTGGTGAAGCAGAATCGTTACTTAGAACTATACCTATAACTGGAAGTAACTATTCCCAAGCATGGCAGTTATTAAAGGAGATTTGGAAACAAAAGAATGATTGTGAATTCTCTTCTTAAGAGACTATTTGGTCAGAAGAAGGTCACCAGCCAGTCAGCCACTCAAATTAAAATAAATGTTTAAATAATGTTTTGGATACTACGTCAGAGTGTATTACAAGCTTAAATAATTTGGATATTAAAACCGATTCGTGGGATCCCTTTATAGTATTTCTGGTTGGACAGAAGTTGGACTCAGAGTCATTGAAAGACTGGGAGGAATATGCACAGAGAGACAATGAAGGTATCACGATGCCGACTTGGGATGAGTTAAGCAAATTCCTTGAACACAAGTTTCGGACACTCGAACTGATCGCACCAATAACTCCAAGAGAGAGACCAAACCAACACACAAATCTTTTCACATGAGCACGGATGAAACTGTAGAAGAAACCGGGGATGACATTTTTCAGTCAGCGCACGCCGCTGTAGCCACTGCTTCACAATCACCACCAACCTGTACATTTTGTAAAAATAAAGGACATTTCATTCACAACTGCAAGGAATTTGCGAATCAATCAGTGGATCAAAGACAAGCCTTTGCAAAAAACAGTAACCTTTGCTTCAACTGCCTGATACCAAATCATAGTGTATACAGATGCAAACATAGAACAACATGCCGAGTCTGTGGAAGAAGACACCATTCCCTTCTTCATAAAGCAACCGAATAAACAAGATGAGAGAAGAGAAGACAAACCAGAAATTGAATCAGAACACAAAGTAACAAGTGAACACCTCTCGGAGAAACAATTCCGACAACAAGTATTATTAGCCACAGCACAAGTAAAGGTCAGAACAAAGAATGGAAACACCCATTTACTTCGCGCTTTAATTGATCAAGGGTCAGAGGCGTCCTTCGTTTCAGCAAGAGCTGTAGAACTATTGGGGTTAAGTAAAACCAATATCAACGGAGTCGTCTCTGGAGAAGGAGAATTAACAACTGTCCCAATAAAACACCTGGTCGAACTGTCAGTCATGTCACGATTTGAGAAAGCTAAAGACATCCGAGTAAGAGCATATGTTTTGAAAACGATCTCAACCAAACTGCCCTCAACACACATTGCTACAGAAGGACTTCAATCACTATCATTGGCGGACCCTACGTACGATACACCTGGTAGAATAGATATACTACTTGGAGCCGACGTTTTTTGTAAAATAATAGAAGACGGACTGGTAAAGATGCCTGAAGGCGTAGTGGCTCAAAAAATAATATTGGGATGGATACTTTCTGGACAAAGAGAAGACAAATCATACAACAAACAACATCATGTCATAACACTACATGTAACAAGAATGATCGCTGAAGACAATGACATGCTAAGAAAATTTTGGGAAATAGAACAGAATCATACAAAGAGAAAAGGATACTTACTAAAGAAGAAGAAAATTGTGAAAAAATATACAAGGAAACAATCAAAAGAGACGAAAATGGGAGATATGTGGTGCACTTACCTTTGAAACAATCTATAGAAGAAACATTACACCAATGCGGTGAAACTAAACAACAAGCTATAAATAGATTCAAACAGTTAGAAAGGAAATTTACAAGAGACTCAAAACTAAAATCAGAATATACTAAAGAGATCAATGAATATAAAGAGATGGGTCATATGAGAAAATCGGAGACACCAAATAATGAAGTTGCAATCTACCTACCACACCACGCAGTCGTACGCGCAGACAAGGAGACAACCAAGGTTCGAGTAGTTTTTGATGCTTCCGCAAAGGGCTCAAACGGACACTCCTTAAACGATGCCATGATGGTAGGACCGGTCATACAACCTGATCTTAGAAGTTTAATGATAACATGGAGAAAACACAAGATATGTATAGTTGGGGATATTATAAAAATGTATCGAATGATTAGCATGACCGAAAAACATACCAATCTACAAGGTATTGTATGGAGAGACAATATAAATGACGAAATCGAAAGCTACAATTTAACAACTGTTTCTTTTGGCACAGCAGCCGCACCCTTCTTGAGTGTACGAACTCTGCACCAACTAGCTGATGAAGAAGAACCAAATTATCCAGAAACAGCACCTGTAATAAGAAAATCATTTTACATGGATGATTTGATGGCAGGACATGACAATATAGACAAAGCTAAGAAGATGTGTAAAGAAATAAACATTATATTAAAGGGAGGATTCGAAATGCAAAAATGGTCTAGTAATTCTAAAGAAATACTACAATACTTACAACAAGAAAATAATGACAAGGTTAAAGATCACATAGAGATAAAATTAGATAAAGTAATAAAGATTTTAGGGTTAACATGGGATAGAAAAGAGGATGAATTCAATATCACAGTTAACTTACCAGATGTCCAGGTGTGTTAATCTATCCTATTACGAAGAGGTCCATCCTTTCAGACGTTGCCCGGTTGTTTGATCCGTTTGGATGGCTGGCGCCTGTTGTAATACCTAACTGCTAAAGTATTCATTCAGAAGTTATGACTTTGCAGTATGGGGTGGGATGAGGAACTGCCCGTCGATTTGAGAGAAGAATGGCTTACATATAGAGAAGAATTAATTCATCTAAAAGACATAAAAATACCGCGCTGGTTGAAGACTGGCCCTAATAAAAATATCCAATTACATGGCTTTGCAGATGCCTCTACACAAGCATATGCTGCAGTTACTTACCTCAGAGTAATTGAAGAAGGCGAAGTTCATGTGACAATGATTGCATGCTGAACAAAGGTTGCCCGTTGAAGCAGCTGACGATCCCTAAACTGGAGCTTTGTGCGGCGACACTACTAGCAGATCTTATAAAGGATCTTCAAGATATTTTGAACATTCCAAAAAACAGTATTTTCTTGTGGACGGACTCAATGGTAGTTTTGTCGTGGCTTCAATCTGAACCTAGCCGTTGGCGAACCTTTGTCGCAAATAGAGTTGCTGATATCACCCGAGTCCTGGACAACGACCGATGGAGACACGTTCAGTCTGCCGACAACGCCGCTGATATCGCTACTAGAGGCATTAACGCCAGCCATCTACGCGATTTGGACATATGGTGGACTGGACCGAAATGGTTAAAAGAAGTGACACTAGAATTTACGAGCGGTGATATTCCTAAGACAGAATTGGAATTAAAAAAAACATTTCACACAAATTTACAAGAGGATGAATCAGTTTGGGAAAGATTTTCAGACATTACCAGAATGAAGAGAGTTTTATCTTATTGCCGAAGATTTATTAAGAAAGATAAAAAAGGAACAAGATCGTTGAACTTAACCACTAAAGAGTTAGAGGAAACATTAGAAGAATGCATAAGATACTATCAAAAATTAGTATATGGAAAAGAGATAGAAGATTTGAAGAAATACAGTAAAGTGAGTGCCTTTCCAAATCTAATTAGGACCATAAATCATAGTACAAGGCAGGTAACCTATGTCCTTTCTCCCGAGGGAAGTTAGGTAGGTACCTACTAGGGAATCCAATCCCGCATTTATTTATTTATTTATTCATGCATGAGTTATAGAATTACAATATATTCCAAAACGTCAAACACTATAACAACTTCTAAGGTAGATTATTATTATACATAACACAAAAACATAAGTTAAAATTTAAAATTTAATATACATTAACTATCTGTAAAACAAATACTTTGTCATAGACAGATCACAATAGCAGGACAATTGTAAAGTGTAAAATATGGACTTGACAAAAAATTAAATTAACAATTATATCTACTCGAATACTTAGTCAATAATATCAAAAACAGGTCAAAACGTACAATTCAAAAATAAGAGCATCAACTGGTGTAATTTGGCGATGCTGTCAAAGAATACGTCGGCGTCAGTTAAAGAGATGAACTCGTTTAGAAGGGTACCTAAGTACTCTAGGGGTGGGAGCCCTCTCCCCAGCACGCCTTCGGTATCCGGGTGGTAGCGCAAATAGCACAGGCCGACGCCGAGGGCCGACAGCTCCTACTGCACCTACCATGTGCCGTCTCGGGACCGCAAGGCCCTTTTGCTGTAAAGCTACTGGGTTGTCAACTCTACCACCCAGCACCATGATTATAATGCATAAGCAGGAGGAGCTTCCGCCTTGAGTGTAGAGTGTCCAGACCGACCATACCAGAGACGAACAAGGATGGGTATAGGTATGGATAATACCCGTACATGCGTTTATACGAATAACGTGCAAACTTCCTCTGTAACCTCTCGACCATCATGCTGTACTTGTCCTCGTGAGGATCCCAAACAATCGCTCCAAACTCCAAACGACTACGTACATAGGCATAGTACAACATCATCACTGCTCGTAAGTCGGGAAAGTCCCAGGATACACGCATTACGAATCCTAAGATTTTGCAAGCTTGCTTGCATATTACCTGCGCTCAGTCGGATGGCGTGTGTGGTCTCCGCCGATGTGGTTCGTGCTTGTTTTTTTGCAACAGTCCAGTCGTTGCTTCAGTATGGCGCCGAGCTATGGGCGCGCGCGGCCGACTGGGAATGCGCGTTCCGGATGCAAAAAAGGGCCGTACGAGCCATTGTTAGGATTCCAAGCGAACACTCGGTGAGACCCCACTTTAAATCCCTTGGTATTCTTACATTGCCATGTTTGGTTATTTACCAGGTGGCAATGTACGCCCGACAGAACCATGGGACATACGCGACGCTAGGCAGCACTCACTCGTACGCCACGCGCGCCCGCGGCAGGCTTGCCGCTGTGACGCGCTCATTGACGAAGTCGTCCAAGCAGCTGACACACGTCATGGGTCCTAAGGTGTACAACAGACTTCTCAGTTCTGTTACAGGAACCCACAGTCTTCCTGCATTTAAAATCAAACTTAAACGCTGGCTTATTGAGCGAACTTTTTATACCTACGATGAATTCGTAGCATATAAAAATTAAGTGATCCAACATAATGCACTTAGTATTATTTATTGATTTTTAATTGTTTTTAATTAGCTAGTGGCTAATTTATTTTTAATAGTAATTTTGTTACATTTGACTATTGTATGATTTTTGTTGTTGCTTTTTTTTAATGTATTATTTCATTAATTTTTAATCAACTTTAAATTATAAAATGTATTTCAACACCTGATTTGTGTTTACCAATGTTGACTTATAATAATTATTATGAATAAATGACTATTACCTGTATATGGGCATTGAAGTTGAGCTTCAGATCCATCACCAGACCAAGGTCCCGTATGGTTTGAACACGCTCAAGAGGAGCATTAGACAGAGAGTAGCTGTGCACAATGGGATAGCGTCGACGTGTAAAGGTGATAGTCTTACATTTGGAGGTGTTAAAAGGGAGGTGATTGGCTTCACTCCATTCAGCGACAAGGTCATTATCACGCTGGTGTGCTAAGCAGTCGTCCGTTTCACGCACAGCCGTATAAAGTTTAAGGTCGTCGGTGAACAGGAGACTCTCAGAGGAGACAACAACAGATGGTAGGTCGTTTATCATTAGTAGAAACAGGGTGGGACCTAGTGTACTTCCCTTACATAGTTGTGTAGAGTTGGATAAGGACTCACATCTATGTCCTTTACACCAAACTATTTATCAGATGAAATTAGACGAGAATCTTTGTGTCAAAAGCCTATCCGACCAGTGTCAATCATCATCATCACCCTTGTACGGTTCACGTACAACACAAATTTATATAGAATTATTTCGGCTGACACCGCGATCAGCCGCGACCTACATTTTCAGTTAAGCCTGTACCGCGGACTAGAGCGGATGAGTATCTTTCTTAAACTTGTATACTTTTCACAATATAACTACGATTGATTTACTCAGTGGTTTAATTCAAACTAACTAACTGCAGCTCTGGGCTCGTACATGGTCCTTCGAGCCGGATACTTTTTTTTCGGAAGACTTTGAACGCTCTAAAACTTTCAAAACGTCAGAGTTTTTTGATGAGATGAACAACTTACAAGTACAATGGTCCTTCGAGCTCTAAACAGTGAATTTAGGTGGTGAGTGTCTCTATAAGCGATAGCGAATCGTTTCAATTGGTCTCCCACAAGCGGGTCGCCACAGTTGGATTGAGAAGGCGCACATATTGTAAGAAGAGAGCTTCTATACTTAACATTCACGAGCGAAAACTTCGCTTACTGAACTGGTACCTGCGGTTTACTACTACTACTCTACCAACGGTCAACGTATATTACTAACAACAATGGCTCAGAGCGCAAAGGAACTAATCAGCCGACAGGAGACGATCTTCAACAACTTGAAGCAGATCTGCATCAACTACAAGAAGGATAGTCCTAGCAGAAAATCTTTAGATTATCTAGAAGAGCGTCATTCTAGCCTTAAAGTTAACTGGGAACAGTTCGTACGCAACCATCAGCTACTAGAGGAGTCGGGAGCAACCGACCATCAATACTTCACTGATGATGTGTACAACACCACCAAAAGAATGTATGAAGACGTACTTCAGGACATTCTAAAACGAAAGGCAGGGTTACCGGCTGCAAACACTAGTCAAGTGGAATCCGGCGGAGCATCATCTTTGGCGTCGACTGCCCAAGAAAAAGCTAGATTTAACTTTGACGACATAAGGTTTCACGTACCCCCTCGTGACACAAGTGAGACCAATGACAAACAACAAGAACTATTGCGTCAACAGTACTGCAACTTTAGAGCTTTTGAACGTGCGGTGGACAAGATAAATTTAACTCTGACTATCACTAAGGAGAAATGGGAACTGGAAGACGATCTAAACATCCTTAAGACTAAATGGCAGTACATCGAGAAAGCCAACTGGCAACTTGACTATATTTTACAAGATGAGGATTCCATCTATAAGCAGAAGTATGATGCTGCGGAGGACATTTATGACGACATGCGTAAGAAGCTGCAGCACAGGATCTGGAACAATGCGCACTACGAGAAATCTACACCGAAAATCGAGATACCGGACTTTTACGGCAAGTACAGTCAATGGTTAACATTTAGAGATCTTTACGTAGAAAGCGTGCACAACAACCCAGTACTATCCAAGGCCCAGAAAATGCAACACCTGAAGACGAAGCTGAAGGGCGACGCGGAGAAACTGGTTCAGCATCTTGGGATCAGCGCAGAAAACTACACATCATGCTGGGAGATCCTTGCTCATCGCTACGATAACAAAAGACTGCTCTTTACATCTTACATGAATACGCTTCTAAACCAACCAACTATTCAACAAGCGAGCGCCGCCAGCATAAGAAAATTACATGACGTCGTGCTGGAGTGCTTGAATGGTCTCAAGAACATTGGACTAGACATCTCCAATTGGGATCCGATTGTTGTACATCTATTGGTACAAAAACTAGATAGCGTAACATACAACGAGTACATAAAGGATATTGAGAATCCTAGGGGATTTCCAGATTTGAAAGAATTCACGGAATTTTTGGAATCAAAATTTATGGCAATGGAAGTCTTACAAGGAAACAATCAAAAATTGTCCACGTCAAATAAACCAGGGAAGTCAGACAAACAAAACAATTACGCAAACGAAGTCGAACGAAACACTAGTCGCGGTTCATCGTACTTTAAGAAGTCACAATAGTCGCCTAAAGTCTTATTCACTACGGCTCGAAACTGTCCAATTTGCAAAACTGATCACGTACTTATGAAATGTGACAAATTTTTAGCAATGAATGCAAAGACTCGCCGGGAAACAGTGCGAAATATGCATATTTGCCCAAATTGTTTGTACGATCACGAAGAAAAGCAATGCAACTCACGCAAAACATGTAGAGTATGTCGTAAGGCCCATCATACACTTTTACATGAGGCCGATCTTGAACAGCCAAACAACCAACCTTTATAAAGAGCGTCATCATCATCAGCATCGAACTCTACCTCTAACTCTTACGCAGTCAACAATATCTTGGACGACGAGAAGGAAGTTTTGTTGACGACTGTACTAGTATAGGTCAAATCGATAGATGGTGAATACCTCAACTTAAGAGGGTTACTCGATCAAGGTTCACAAGTTAGCCTTATCACAGAGAGCGCAGCGCAGCGTCTCAGGCTAACGCGCCGAAAAATGAGCGCCGTAATTTCAGGTGTCGGGGCACTAAGCGGTAACTGTAAAGGAACAATAAACTTAGAATGCAAGTCAATTCATTCAGAATACAAATTGAATATTGAGGCGAGTAGGGTAGAATTGTACGTTCTGCATCACTTCGCGATGCAGAACGTACAATTTGTATACTTAAGCACATTAAAAAATGATAGAAACCATTTAACACAAGCAGTTTATAATTAAGCTACTTCATTTGTGTGGCCTAAAGGAACGCTTGGTTTATCTTTTGTCATTGTTATGTCATTATTAGCTAAGACCTTCGAATATCGTTTTTCAATTCTCTTTAGAAATTGATAACTATCTCTCCAAGTACTTCTTCGATCTTCTTCATGGCCCGGAACATAAAAGTAAGTAACTTCTTCGCTGAACCTAACTTTTTTTTTTAATGACGACATGGCTTTACTTGACATGCGCGCTTATTGAAATTCTAATTGGTTATATCTTTCAATTAATTGATTTCTCAATAAATAGGCAGGCGTATAAGGATCTACGTAGGTACTAAGAAAATAAACAAACAAGTTAATATAAAAAAAGTTATTGTATTATATTTAATTTATTATCTAAACACCAGTTTCTTAAACATAAAACATTTCTCAAAGCACACACAGTAGAATGGTAGATACAAAAAAACACATTTTCGCGTGAATTATATTTGGAATCCAAATCATATAAACTAGGACAGCCTTTTTCTTCTAAATTATAAATCTCAGAGTTATTATTAACAATATTTTTTATCCATGACTGTCGGCGACGAAACCTTAATGTAAGGCTGATTCGTTTAAGACATCGTTTTGTTTAAGTACTTTTTTGTTTATTGATGAATCATAACAAAAATAGTGTTATTTGAAGGGTCTTGGCTTGGAACAAGGTTTTCCGTTTGAATTGTATAAATCTGTAATTAAGTTTTGTAGTTATTGTAAAATTAGTATAAGGAAAATGTTCCAAATCAAGTTTTTTATAAGTTTTAGTTCTAGAAACTTTTTTATTTGTTAAATATGTTCAGATTTTGTAATTTTATATTAATAAGGCTTGTTTTTGTTATGTATAAGGCATAAATTTGTAAGTATTTTTTAAGAAGATTACAAGAAATAAAGGTTTAAAGGTTTCGGCTCAAGGAAAAAATTAGATAAACTTGAGTCAAAAGCACGCAGGCGTCTTGCCGGTAAAACACGGCCATATAAATATGAGCGCAGTTTGTACGGCCGTCAGTCGCAGTCCAGCCACCGAAGAGGCAAGTCGCAGTCCAGCCACCGAAGAGGCAAGTCGCAGTCCAGCCACCGAAGAGGCAAGTCGCAGCTAAGCCACCGAAGAGGCAAGAAGCAATAGGAAGACAGCAAGTAGTAGTAGGGAAACCTATGAACAGCCGAAACCTGAAAAAATTCAAGATCCTGTTTCATTTCAACGTCGAGGTTCCCCCATAGGAAGGAAGATCAGGTAGTCATAGCTTCATACGCATTCAGGGGTGCGTGGCGGCGTGCGTCTACCAGCTTCGGAAGGAGAAAGGAACGCACGTCGAACTTAAGTTGGGATACTTTCCCAGGGCGAACTAGGTAATCCTGGTTACCGTCCGCAACAGTTGGTCCTTCGAGCCGGATCCCTGCTAGAAGAAGCTAGAAGATTCCAGAGGAAGAACCCGGAAGGAAAGAAGACTCAAGATGCCGGTCACCAGGTCACAGAAGGATGCCCCCTCACGCCCTGTGTCCCGTCCCTTGGGAAGGGACGAGACAGAAGGAACGTCAGGGTCAGAAGGGGTCACGTCTGCGTCAGGGACGGCATCTTCGGGAACCATGGGAACTACCTCTGACTCTTCGGGAACCATGGGAACTACCTCGGACTCTTCGGGAACCATGGGAACTACCTCTGATTCTTCGGGAACCATGGAAACTACCTCAGACTCTTCGGGTACAACGACCACTCAAGAAACCTCTACTACGGTGGCTACTGCAACCACGGCTGCGTCCGGGAAGGGACAGAAAAAAGAAGAAGCAGCACAGAAGACGGCCAAGAAGACCCCAGAACAGGCCCCGGCACAGGAAGGTGGATCAGCCACAACTCTGAAGCCGACGGGGGTCGGTCGTCAAGCGCGGTCTACAAAGACCACGAGTTCTTCAGCCAGACGACGTGAGCTGGAAGCCAGAGAAGAATTAGCGCGCCGGGAGCTGAAGCAAGCCCAGGCTGCGACGAAGCTGGCTCGCGTCAGATTGGAGTTGGCACAATATGAAGATGAAGATTCCGTGGATGAAGACCAGGTGGAACAAGAGGACAGAGCAGCACAGGTGCAGAACTGGATTCAGACATCCGTATTGGAAGACGACAAAGATGGGGCAGAGCAACAAAGTCGGAAACCACCAGAAGAGCCCCAGAAGGTGAAGCCTGAAGAAAACCACTCAACAAGAGGGGCCACGATCGAGATTCAAGCGCTGGCAACAGCCTTGAAGGAAGCCTTCACCGGAGGAAGAGGTCCAGCATCGCAGCCGAACTACATTCACGAGCTACCCTACTTCGACGGTGACAGCAGCGAGTGGTTGGCATTCAAGGTCGTCTACGCCGATACAGCACCAATGTTCAACGATGTCCAGAACATGGCTCGATTGAGACGAGCACTGAAGGGCAACGCAAGAGAAGCTATCAAGAGTTTGCTGTACTCCGAAGCTTCTCCGATGGAAGTTATGGAAGCCCTTAGAAGAAGATTTGGAAGACCTGATGCGCTGGTACTGGCTGAACTGGACAAGGTCAGGGCGTTGCCGAAGATCACGGAGAACCCGAGGGACATCTGCATCTTCACAAGCCAGATCAGCAACAGCGTAGCAGCAATCAAAGGACTGAAGAAGCCTCAGTACCTGCATTCACCGGAGATAGTGAAGCAAATCGTGGAAAAGATGCCGACAGTTCTCAAGTTCCGTTGGTATGACTTCACTGCAGCATCAGAAGAAGGCGAGTTCTCGGATCTAACGCTTGTTTCTAGGTTCCTGAACGCAGAAGCAGATAAGTGCGGGGCCTTCGCGACATCAGAGGACAAAGGCGGTGGCTTCAGGAAAACCAGACAAGCGGCGCACTCAACAAAAGAAAAGGACTTCAGGAAAACGGACCCGAGGAAGACGGAGAAGACTTGTCCCATCTGTGAAGGGGAACACTTCCTCGTGGAATGCCAGAAGTTCCTGGAGGCGTCAGTTCGAGACCGCTGGGCAGCCGTCAAGAGGAGTCGCGTCTGCTTCAAGTGCCTTCAAGGGAGGCATAGGAAGGAGAGCTGCAGGAAGCCGTCGTGCAAGGAGTGCAAGAGGTGGCATCATCATCTGCTGCACGTCGAGACGGAAGATAGGACCGAGGGGGAGAAAACTAAAGCATCACCAGAGACATCAAGTGTCACTGGGACAGTGAACTCGGTCAACAACGCAAGGGCGTACCTGAAGATTGTTCCAGTAGAAGTCTTCGGGTCAAAGACATCCAAGAAGATATTGGCCCTCATGGACGAAGGGTCAACGGTATCACTTCTGGACAAGAAGGTGGCAGAAGAGATCGGCGCTCAAGGGAACAAAGAAGAATTGGTCATCGAAACAGTGGGAGGCAAGCTTATCAAGAAAAAGGACTCACAGGTGCTGAACCTCATACTGAAGGGGGTTCATCAAGGACATCGGAAGACCTTGAAGAGAGTCCGGACGATCGACGACTTGAAGCTTACGCCACAGTTCCTGGACAAAAAGAAGATACAAGAATATCCACATCTAAAGAAGATCGCCGAGGCTCTACAATACGAAGGAGAGTCACCACAGCTGCTCATCGGGCAAGACAACTGGGAGCTGATCGTGACTCAAGAGATAAGAAGAGGCAAGCCAGGCGAACCGGTCGCTTCTAGAACGGGACTTGGATGGGTGCTCCACGGAACTGACGTCGGAGGTGCAAGGCCAGTGCACTTCCTCAACACGTGTCTACATGTCAGCACGCCGGAGGAGGAGATGCACCAAGTCATCAAAGACCACTTCGCCATCGAAGCTCTTGGTGTGCAACCCAGAAGACCAACAACGGACTCTGAAGAAAGAGCACTCACCATCCTGGAGAAGACCTGCAGAAGACTGGAGGATGGGCGCTTCGAAGCTGGACTCCTATGGAAAAATGAAGAGGAACCGATGCCGGAGAGCTACGCTTCCGCCAAGAACCGCCTCTTCAACATCGAAAAGAAGATCGACAAGGATCCGCAGTTAAAGATGGAGTATAACAAGCAGATCCAGCATCTCGTCGACAGCAACTACGCAGAAGAAGCACCCGATGAACAAGGAAAGTCCAAGAAGATGTGGTACCTGCCGCACTTCTCCGTGGTTCACCCTTTGAAGAAGAAGATAAGGATCGTCTTCGATGCTGCAGCCAAGTCCAAGGGAAGAAGCCTCAACGACGCTCTACTGCCGGGACCAGATCTGCTTCAGTCACTCTTCGGAGTTCTACTGAGGTTTCGGCAGGGACCCTTCGCAGTGGCAGCTGATATCAAGGAGATGTTCCTGCAAGTCCGCATCAGGCCAGAGGATCGAGACAGCCTGAGGTTCCTGTGGCGAGGGGATCGTCGCGACGTGCAGCCGAAGAAGTACAGGATGACATCAGTCATCTTCGGCGCAACATCATCTCCGAGCACAGCAATCTACGTCAAGAACAGGAATGCAGCGGACTACAAAGGGCAACATCCAGAAGCAGCAAGGGCAATCGAGCTGAACCACTATATGGACGACTACCTCCACAGCTTCCATTCAGAAGAGGAGTTCCGAAGAGTGACAGCACAAGTGGACTGCATACACAAGAAGGCGGGCTTCGAACTCAGAGGTTGGGCATCAAACCAACCTGAGCTGCTACAAGGAATCAAGACTGAAGCAACGGAAAAGACAGAAGTGGACCTCGGCGAGAAAGAGGAGAAAACTCTGGGACTACGCTGGTTCACGGAACAAGACTCCATCGGCTTCAGGGCAAACCTCCGGAACACACCAGAAGAAATAGCAAAGGGGCTTCAAGTGCCTACCAAGAGAGAAGTCACCAGCGCCGTGATGTCGACCTTCGACCCACTAGGATTGGCATCACCAGTTCTCATCCAAGGCAAGAAGCTGCTCCAAGGCATCTGGCGAAGCGGCGTCGGCTGGGATGAAGAGATCGAGGAAAATGAATACTCAAAATGGAAGATCTACTTGGAGAAGATGAAGCTGCTTCAAGCCCTACAGATCCCGAGATGCCTGACGCCACATCGCACCGAGGGGGAGCTACACACCTTCACGGATGCCAGCGAGACGGCATATGCAGCTACAGTCTACTGGAGAACAGAAGACCAAGGCGGGACCTACCACATCAGCTTGATGGCAGCGAAAGTACGAGTCACTCCATTGAAGCCGGTTTCAATCCCAAGGCTTGAGCTTCAAGCAGCCCTCCTAGGAAGCAGATTGGCGCATTCGGTCGAAAAAGAGTTGGACCTGAAGGTGACAAAGAAGACATTCTGGTCGGACTCCAGCATCGTACTTTCTTGGATTAAGACGGATCCGAGAACTTTCAAGACGTTCGTGGCTCATCGATTGGCTGAGATAGAAGATCTCACCAAACCTCAAGACTGGAGATGGGTCCCCACAGCACAGAACCCGGCAGATGACGCAACACGTGACGTGCCAGAAGACTTCAACTGCAATCATCGATGGTATACCGGGCCGGACTTCTTGAAGAAGGAAGAGGTTCACTGGCCTGCGGCGAGGACTTTCAAGAAGGAGACCACCGGCGAGGAAAAGGCGACGGACGTTACAGCGGCAGCGAGCTTCACCCATCCAACTCCAGATCCTGAGAGGTTTTCATCATGGAAGAGGTTATGGCGAGCCACAGCAAGAGTACTGCAGTTCATCAAACTCTGCAGAAGAAAGGAGAAGGTCAACGTCAGCCAAGCAGACCCTGACTGGAAGAAGACTACAAGGAAACCAAAGAAGTCCATCACTCGGAGACAATCATCTTCAAGGAAAGCGGTTAACTACGTACCGCTGGAAGCAGACCTACTAGAGCAAGCTGAAACTCTACTACTAAAGAAGAGTCAAGAAAGAAGCTTCAGAGAAGATATCAGATGTCTTCAGCAAGGAAAACCAATGGAGGGCAGCAGCAAGTTGAAGAGGCTCGACGTGGTGCTGGAAGATGGACTTCTGCGGATGAAAGGAAGAATCGACGCGATACAAGGCGTGACCAGGGACTACAAACGACCTATAGTGCTCGACAGCAAGGACAAGGCAACGCGACTCATCATAGAAGAGTTCCACCGCCGCTTCAACCATGGGAATCACGCAACGGTCATGAACGAGATAAGGCAACGCTTCTGGGTGCTGGGATTGAGGTCGGCGATCAAGACAGTTCAACATCAATGTCAATGGTGCAAGACAAGAAAGGCAAGACCTCAAGAACTACCGACGGGCAACTTACCAGCTGAGAGGTTGATGCACAGTAATCCACCCTTCACGTGCACCGGCATAGATTACTTCGGCCCGATGACAATCACCGTAGCAAGACGTCACGAGAAAAGATGGGGCGCTCTGTTTACATGCTTAACAACTCGAGCTGTACACATTGAGCTTGTTCCTTCACTCTCTACGGACAGCATGATCATGGCGCTACGAAGATTCGCTGCAAGAAGAGGAATGCCGAAGAAAATCTACACGGACAACGGGACCAACTTCGTCGGCGCAAACAAGGAACTGAGGGAAGCAATGGACAACATGAAGAAAGAAGACCTCATCTCAGAAGCGGAGAAGATCGGCGTGCAATGGAAGTTCATCCCACCTGGTGCACCAAACATGGGCGGTGCATGGGAGCGTCTGGTGCGATCCATCAAAACCGCACTAAGCGCCACACTCTACGAGAAGTATCCACGAGAGGAAGTACTCCACACCCTCCTGCTAGAGGCCGAGCACATGGTCAACTCTCGGCCTCTAACTCACCTCTCCGAGAGCCTTGAGGAGGAAGCGCTCACTCCAAACCACTTCCTCCTCGGGCGATCCAGCGGTGCTGCAAGAATCGGCAGCTTCGAAGACCACGAGCTCGTAGGCAGACACACCTGGAAGGCCACGCAGCGGCTTGCCGACCACTTCTGGCAACGATGGCTGCGAGAATACCTGCCTACTCTACTGCCGAGGAAGACTTCGAAGAGGACCAGCATCACGGATCTACAAGTTGGAGACATCGTGTTGATCGTCGACCACACCCTACCGAGATGCACTTGGCCACGCGGCAGAATCCAGCAAGTGTATCCTGGACCTGATGGGCGCACTCGGATCGTCGACGTCGAGACCAGAGGAGGAGTACTGCGCAGACCCAGCTCGAGAGTGGTGCTGTTAACGACGGGAGGATCGCCGAGTCTGGAGGATGGTGCGACGCACGAGGGGGAGAATGTCGGCGACGAAACCTTAATGTAAGGCTGATTCGTTTAAGACATCGTTTTGTTTAAGTACTTTTTTGTTTATTGATGAATCATAACAAAAATAGTGTTATTTGAAGGGTCTTGGCTTGGAACAAGGTTTTCCGTTTGAATTGTATAAATCTGTAATTAAGTTTTGTAGTTATTGTAAAATTAGTATAAGGAAAATGTTCCAAATCAAGTTTTTTATAAGTTTTAGTTCTAGAAACTTTTTTATTTGTTAAATATGTTCAGATTTTGTAATTTTATATTAATAAGGCTTGTTTTTGTTATGTATAAGGCATAAATTTGTAAGTATTTTTTAAGAAGATTACAAGAAATAAAGGTTTAAAGGTTTCGGCTCAAGGAAAAAATTAGATAAACTTGAGTCAAAAGCACGCAGGCGTCTTGCCGGTAAAACACGGCCATATAAATATGAGCGCAGTTTGTACGGCCGTCAGTCGCAGTCCAGCCACCGAAGAGGCAAGTCGCAGTCCAGCCACCGAAGAGGCAAGTCGCAGTCCAGCCACCGAAGAGGCAAGTCGCAGCTAAGCCACCGAAGAGGCAAGAAGCAATAGGAAGACAGCAAGTAGTAGTAGGGAAACCTATGAACAGCCGAAACCTGAAAAAATTCAAGATCCTGTTTCATTTCAACGTCGAGGTTCCCCCATAGGAAGGAAGATCAGGTAGTCATAGCTTCATACGCATTCAGGGGTGCGTGGCGGCGTGCGTCTACCAGCTTCGGAAGGAGAAAGGAACGCACGTCGAACTTAAGTTGGGATACTTTCCCAGGGCGAACTAGGTAATCCTGGTTACCGTCCGCAACAATGACACTTTTTCAAGACCCTTACAAAAAATAATTTTGTCTTTCAGAAGCCCCTTTAAAAGAATTTTATGATTCGCCTAGGGTATATCGCCACTACTCCAGTATATCTTACGATTTCTTTCAATCCAACGCACTTGTTTTTTTTCTGTCCCAGTTAAGTCAGAAAATGGAAATGGTGCTTTAATTAGAAAAACGTGTAGTCGATTGTCACTAAAAATAGCTATTTCTTTTATAATAAATTTATTATCATCACTTTTAAATCCTTGAACATCTACAATAGCACTCATGATAGCTTTCTAATAATATTACTCAGCGGCTTGTACTCCAAAAGACGATCGTTTATGATGAGACAGTATGCAGTTGTGTTATCAGGAAAATCGACAAGACTTTCAATTTCCAAACGGACGTCTACTGGTCCAGTTTTGAGATTATCATTTTGTTTCGAACAATCAATTATGAATAATGGTGCCTTATTTTTAAAACTTTTTAAATCAAGCAGCGGGTCTGCGGGGAGATTGTAAAAGGACTGACGGAATTTAGTATACGTTTCGTATAATATAGAATATTTGTTTTCGCTGAACTTTAAATTCAAAGAGTCATATGGATAGTACTGCGAATTCAAGAACAAAGTTACGTTAGTAAGGTTACAATGATCAAAAACTGAACAATCAGATATTTTGCTATTTTTTCTATTTGTCTGTAAACCAAAAATAACATATCTCGGTTTTTCTAACTGTGAAGATGTTTTTACTGCCCAAGAATGTTTTGTGGTCTTAGGTAGCAAGGGATATTCATATAAGTCCCAATTTCGAAAAGCTATTTGTAAAGTTTTATCTTTTTCTAAACATTTAAGTAAAGATATCCTTACTTGATCCGAAACTTTTATATGCGGCATTCGCCATTGTATTTTATCTATTGTTACATCAATATTGTCGTTTTCAGACATCAAAATACTATTAAGATTTGTATTACTTCTAGTCAAGACAAGTTCATGTTTACAATTCATAATTATTTTATTATAATCGTCTGCAAATCCTAATATCTTATTCAAAGGTATAACAGCACTGAAAAATCCGTCACTTTTATTGTCATTTAAATCCCAATTCCAAAGAGCCGCATATTTACTTTCTCCTTCATTCATTGAAACGTAAAATTTCATTGTCGAGGTTATTCCCAAATTTTTTACCCGATCTATTTCAATACCGTTCATTTCATATCTAATATCTTGAAACAGGAATAAAGTAGAATTATTTGTAAGTTTAGCGGGTTTTCTTATCGTTTTACCAGATTCGTCCTTAGAAAATGCTAAGGCACGTCCTTCGATGTAAATAAAACTGCCAGATGGCAAAATGTATACATCTTGTTGGTGAATAGGTATTCTTATTTCATCATTATTCTTAAATGAATTTGTATAGGGGTTATAATTATGAATTTCATAACTTTCTATAGAGTTGTCGAAATGCGGTAAATCCGTTATATTAAGTAAAGTCATATTTTAAACCCTAAACTCCTTAGAAACTCTTTATTTATTTTAGAAATATTTTTAGTAGACTTGACACGTCTATATGCCCTTGAAGCGCGAGAAGAATTAATAGGTTTTCTTATTTTAATGACATTTTTATTAAAAATAATCATTTTGATCGACGAAAATGAAGACGCAGTTGAATGTTTTCTTTTCTAAAGTCGATGTAGTTGCCACTCTCATCAAGAATTTTAATTGTTATTAGTGAGATATTTTTTGTATTCAAAGGAAGATAAATTACATTTTTTGGTACTTCTATAAACCGGTGACCAGGAGGAACGTTCGGAGTAAACTCATGAATTATATGTGATGATACTCCATTAATATATGATTCTTTTATATGGTTACATTCAATTCGTATCACTGACACTGCATGAATGTTCACTGGGGTCTCAGACTCATGCCATATATTGGGCTCTAGTTTGCCTTTACTAAAACCTAATAAGCATCCAATACTATTATTGTCATCAAAATTAACTACTTCTGTGCAAAAAAGAGAACATTTTAAAGTATTATAGTTTGGTTTGATTTTCACTTGACATTCTTGTAAATTATTTTCCAAGTAGTTACAAATGTCATAAAAATCATAAGCACCGTGTGGTAAAATAAGTTTGTTTCTCTTAATGCCATGCGAAAATATGTTGTTCTTAGCCGTAACGTTCGGTATGGAGTTAAAGACTGAAAAATATAGCAATCCGCATTCCCATTCATCATTAATGTTTAGAGGAGGATAAAATTGTGATTCTAGTATTGAATTATTACCAGTGATTGTGACAGTTGAAGACATTGTAAGGAAATGCCTAATATTGTTGATTCAATTATATTTATAACTTTACTCTTTATCAACATTTAGTTTTTGCCAGTAATTTATTAAAAATTTTATGCAAAGGTGACCGCAGTTATAAGGATGATTACGCTGAATGTTATTATAGTTATAAGTAAAATTAGATCCTAGATAATTAATAAACTCCTGTGGCGGCTTTAAGTTTCCGTAACTATCGAAATACTCTATGTAATTTTTATTTTTGGCATAGGCTACCCAATGTGATCCAAGACTTTGCGAGCTGTCTAAGTTAATAATACCGCACTCTTTTTTCCAAGAACGTCGAGGCAATTCATCTCTCATAAAAACTCCTCTAAAGTATGGTATATTACCAGCATGCTTTAAGATATCAAAATTTGTCAATGCTCGATTAGGTAGCCTAGTTTTTAGTTTTTTTTATCTTGAGAAATATATATGCCTAAACCATTTTTATAAGGTTTAAGACTTAGGCCTCTTCCAATACATAAAGCTTCCATTTTTAAATTATGCCTCTTTAACTCAGCAAGTTTCTTTTTAGCTTCTTTAAATTCACTTATAGCTTTAGCTATTCCAGCAGCACCGCCTGCTATACTTCCTGCAGCAGATAAGCCGGCGAATATAGGTATAAGTGGTAAAACACCTCCTGTTTTTGGAATAGGTATCATTCGCGGAAGTTTCATATTAAGATTAGAAGAAAATTCTTTCGCTGCAGCTGCTGCAATTTTAATAGCCATTTTTTTACATTTAGGTTTGGCTTTACGTATATATTTTTTTGTTTTATGTATAATTTTCTTAAAATGTTTCTTTAAACCCGAATCTTTAGGATACTTGGCGTTAGTTTTCAAACCCGAGCCTGAACTGATCTTGGCTAACATAGCTTTGTTCACAAAATTCGCTGCAAGTTTTTCTCCAAACTTCGCGTCCGAAGCTCGTGCCCGTTGTTTAGCCATTTTCATTAAAGCTATATCGGCTATATGACGATCACTTAAATGGTTCGAATTACTATAGGCAATATCGTGTTGTTTGCAATACTCGTCTAGACGGTTTATTGGTCGGTCTTTACGATATAATCTAGACTTTAAATTTGTTCCAGGGCCGCAGTAATTATAACCCGGTAAATGTAACTCAAATGGTACACAATTAATAAAGCTATTGAGAAGACTGTCTTCTTTCATGCTCAACTTTGTAATGACAAAATTTCGGTGTAAATCATTTTATATTTTATTTCTTCTACAGAAGTAATTAGGTAGGTAAATATTTAGAACTTTAGACAATGTCTTTTTTATTTATCCAACTATTTTCTGTCATTGGTAAGCCTAGCCACTTAACGAACATTTTATTCCCTTTTCTTTTTAATATTTTTTCAATCAGGTAAAGTTGAGGATTTTTGGTTTTTTGCAGCTCTTCTTGGTAAAATGCTCCGAGTATTGGTTGATGATTCGCATCTTTAATAAGGTAAGTAGTTGGATTTGTGTCTTGAACTTTCCGTATTTGAAATATCTCTGCGGACCAGTTAGGAGTAAAACCTTTTTCAAAGACGCCTTTATATTTACTAATACGAACGAAATCTCCAGCTTTGAGTTTTTTTTTCTTATTATTAGTATCACATACAGATTGTTTTGAATATCTATTCAAAATAAACTGTTTATTACTATTATCAACATGCGCTGGACATAAACCGATGGTTCTATGATGCGTATGATTATATCCATGGACGACTTTATCTAAAGTACCATCAACCCACTTGTAGTTTCCTTTTAAACTAAATTCTTTATATAATTTAGATTTTAACGTTCTTATTAATCTCTCAGCAATAGAAGCTTTTTTAGTTGTAAACGTGGAATAGTGATTTATATTGTAATCAATTGTCAGTTTTCGAACTTTTTCATTAAAGAATTCTTTTCCCAAGTCTGTTTGCAAATTTTTCGGAACACGTCCTCTTTTCAACAGCTTTTGTAAGGCCTCAAAAACAAACACTTTTGTTTTACGTTTAAGCGGATAAGTCCAAGCATATTTCGAAAATGTATCGATTATCACAAATATATATTTAAAGCCAGAATTTTGTTTAGAAATATTTTGCATATCCATTAAATCGGCTTGCCATAAATCATCAACATCTTTCATAACAACATGCCGTCGACGAAAATTAACTCTAGCGTATTTATGTATTTCATTTACCACATCTGCTTTGCTCATTTTTTTTGTTTAGTTGGTCTGACGATGTCGTTACTATGTTTCTCTAACTTGTTAATTTTTTCTTTCACTTCTGCAATTAGTTTATCTAATGCTTTCAAACTTTTTTGACAAGTGTCTATAGAATCATCAACATACATCTTTGTAGCACAATTACTAGGTGAAATTGGTTTCCCCACATTTATAATAGCTTTATTTTGTGCATCAATATTTCCGTTATTAGAAAGCTTAAAAATACAGTCATGTGACTTATTATCATTATTTCTTTCTTTTAATAAAACATAGCTGCCAAATTTATCAACATTCATGTTGAATGATGAAAGAATACTGAGTATTTGTTTTAACAAGTCTAACCTTTTATAATTTTCGCTTCTTTCAACTCTTCTATAATTGAAATTATTTCATTATCATGATTATTATTTCCAGCATCGCGTGATGCAATCAATAATTTTAATCTTTCAATTAATTCATTGGGATCATCCCAATATACTAAATCTGTATTTTGTTTGTATTTTTTTAATGTTGGCAAATATCCGCCATACTTTGAGGAATCTTCGTCATTTTTATCTTTTTTATTCGTTTCAAAAAATAGTCGCTTTATTATGTGACAGTATTTTTTGCTTTTGTCGCCTTTTATCTGTCCTGATGGATTGAATTCTCTTCTATGAGCATGGGTATTATTTAAAATATCTTTATAAACTAGCATGTCTGTTTCTTCTACGATATTAAAGTTAGGGTTCTTTTTCAGCAAAAGTTCTTTAATTCCGGGAGTCATTTTATATTCTGTATCACCAATAATAGCTATAATCATTTTTCCGTTCCCAGTTCCGGTTTCAGAAAATTTAACAACCTCATTTCCCATCATTAGTTGTGTAGAAGATGATCGTATACCGAATGGAATATTTAAACAGTTATCCTCGTCCACTATTTTTTCATCAAACATCCAGAGCGGAATTATTCCACCGGATTGAATACTTGTATTTTGAAATTTTACGGGTGTTTTAAAGTCTAAATTGAATTCATTTGAAGATTCGTCACTTGTTTGATTATTAGAGGAGTCATATATATCTCGAAAACCTACATTACTTGAACCTTTTGAAGATTTTGATATGCTCCTAAAACGTTCAACTTTTGTCCCGTATGTACAATCATTCTTAGGTTTTAAGATATCACTGATAATTTTCATAGGTTCAGTGATGGGTTCAAAAACTTTTCCAAAGTGTGTTTTCGTTTTATCTTCCTCCTCTCGCATTGCTTTCAGTTTTTGCTTAATATAATTTACTGATTTAATAAGTTGCTCTTTAACTTGTCGCTCCATTATGATATCAAGACACAACCGTTGTTGAAAAAGTACTGACCCATATTAACAGAGATGCATCTAAATTTCCTTGTTTTATTATAATCAGAGGTATTAGAAACTAACATAAACATCAAAAGCCTTTCTGTATCTACCTTTATTCATTTCACAGTCCTTATTTATCAATAAAAACGAATAAGGATCCTTCCAAACTTTGCAGCAAAGATTCTTAAAATCAACCCATCTCATATCCGAGTTCACATGTTCATCATAAATGTGTTTTAAGTTTATATCATCTTGTTTGAAAATTAATAAAAAATTAGCGTTATCACGTATTAGTTGCTTGGGTATTTTAGAATACGTTTGCGATAAGTAAAAACAATCAACTTGCTTATGCCTGCCCATACAATAATAATTTCGAATGTTAACCTGATTTTCGCATGCGACATCATCGAATATGAAAATTGAATTTGGTAATACTTTATCGGACGAAATAACTTCCTTGTTATCTTTAAACATGTAAAAATTAACTCCACGTACTCTCTTGAAAATTTCACTCAAAAAACAATATTTGGGCTGAAATGCTGTTTTTGAATATAAATAAACGTTTCGAAACTTAAGACCATTTTTATGAAGCAGCAAACTTATCATCACATTCGTTTTTCCACAGTTTGAAGGTCCGCATATTATTGAGCGTATAGTATTAGGCAACAGACTGCTATGTCTTATTACTGAAGAACATGGTTCTATTTTTATATTATTGACTTCCAGAGACACGGGTTGTTTAGTTAACTTCATGATAAAATATGACTCTTGTATCATGTCTTCATGTGCTTAAATATATTGTATTAAAATATATTAAATGCATGTATTTACATTGTTTCAGCCTATGCAAAAAAATTATGCGTTTGTAAATTCCTGCTAGTGATCTTATTTCAAATGTAACAAAAAAAATGATGCGGTTGCAAATTCCTGCTAGTGATCATATTTTAAATGTAGCAGTAAGATGCGACATTGAATATCCAATATCATTTCTACTAAAGCTTTTCTTAAGGAAGCTTGCGTAATAAATATTTTATTTGAATAAAATTTTTGTCAGGTAAGAATATTTTTAATTAAACTGCATTCTATTTAATAAGGCTATTTTTAATTGTGTTTTAAGTAAATATATTTTTTATCTAATATAATTTGTGTAAGTACTAATTTAATTTAAAAAAACAGGTCCGATGGCGGCTCAGTCGGCTTTCTTCGCGCTAAACGGACTTGGCGAACAGATCACAAATCCATTTTACTATACTCATGATACTGATGGTAATTCTGAGGCAGAACATAAAAAACAGGACCAAAGTCTTGTAATTCGAAATAATGAATGGGAAAATAATTTATCAGCAAAGATCGGAAAGCTCAAGAAAAACATGAAAACCAATCCTTCCAAAAAGATTTCAAAAACTAAAAAACCTTCAGTAATTCCAGAGTCGGTTCTTTTATCATATGTCAAGAAAAAGGTTGTGAGAGGACACCGTTTGATAAAAATTGATGTGTATGATATAAACTCTACTAGATATACAAATAAAAGTGATGCCATTAGTGATGAATCTAATAATAATAATATATTAAGTGTGCAATATGTTGTAATGAACGAATTTGATGAAATTAAAGATATGACTGAGAACTTAGTCGAAAAAATTGTAAAAAGTCTTAGTGTAAGTGAAACTATGTAGTGAAATAAAAATAAATATGAGCGTAAAATTGAATTAAAATTTTTATTTCTGTGTAATGCTTTAAAAAATTATCCTTCCTCAATTCCTTATGGTAGGTACAGTCAGGTGCAGATATAATTTATTAACAATATCCCTTACTCATACTTATTTAATACCTACTTATTAAAAAATGTAGGCAAGTATATAAACATTTTAAAAATTAGTCATAATTTAATAAAGTTATGTAAATACTTGGAAAAACTTTCTGTTCATAGATTAGGTTTATAAGAATAGACAGGCACTTAAAATAAAAATAAAAACAGTTGAATTCATTCATAGCTTCGTATATTATACACTTTATCAAAATCTTATAATAGGATCAGCTTAGTTATATGCTTAAATGTTATTAAAATTAATTAGGTTTATAAGATTAGACAGGCACTTAAAATAAAAACATCTGGATTAATTCATAGCTTCGTATTATTATGAACTTTATCAAAACTTAATAATAGGATAAGCTTAGTTATACGCTTAAATATTATTAAAATAAATTTAAAATCGATTAATCGATTAGTGTTCAATACATAGGTTATTACAAAATATTACTACAATGACCCCAGGGCAAAGTATGTGTACCGTTATTTAGCAACTGCCTTTTGTCATCGGATTTGCTTAAGACTAGCTTATTCAATCGTTGTGAAAACAGTTTATGGTTTTTAGATTTAATAATATACATGTCATCTCTAAGTTCAGTGTTACTAAACAAACATTGTTTGTATTTTTCCATACTAAGTTTTTTAGTTACACATTTTTTAGTCCCTTTTGCTTTTTTAACCGATAACATTTCAGTATCTATACAATACAGTTTTGCTCGTAATCCTGTAAATTCAGAAATCACTTGACCTCCCATTTCATCTTTGAAATATCCTGGTATCTTCATATTAACTTGAGGTATATCATAAATATTATCAAAAACAAAGTTACTGGTGTCAAAGTATTGCAAATGATTCTTTATGTCCTCATAAAAATTGGCAGTTTTAATTAAATACAAAAGACTGTCAGTATCTGTGTAGCATAGATTAATGTTATTCTTGTACATATTTTTCATCACTGAATAATGAAATTTGTACAAATGTGTTTTCGCAAGCTCAAGTACTGTAAAACCGATGTATATTGGTCTGTCCAAAATAATTTTAGTTTGCTGCAATTGGACGGCAACCAAATCCTCAGAAAAAATGGCCAAGTTTCGAAAATTTGGAGCGCTTATGTACTTTTCTGCGCCACATAGTTTGTTAGTTTTGTTAGAAGTATCTTTCCAAACATTGACGAGCTTAACATCAATTTGGTTTCTTTTATTTTCAATAGTTTTTCCAAAAATACAATTATTTTGTTTTTTAAAAAAATCTCTTTCAAAATCGGAGGTTGCTTTTTGTCTAAGAGTTGTATTTAAAATAATGTATGGTTCAAGAAACTTTTTTTGATGGAAAGCCAAAAATCTATGTATTTTTAATAGACGAAGACCATTTTTTAAACAAACTTTTAAATGAGAATAGTGAATAACATACTTATATTTATTGTGAAGGTTCGCAATTAGTTTAACACTTTTACCAGAAGGCGGCACATATTTTTCAGGTGCGAATGGTAAATCTGAATGATCATCATGAATATTCATCGGATATTCAAGGTCAACCTCTAGTATGTAGCCCTGTTCACTATCATCGGGTAACGATTTAATGTTGTTAAAAATACTGAACTCCTCAACGTGTAAAAAGCGAAAGTTATTCGTTGGAAGACATTTCATCATAGTAAAACCGTATAAGTTTACGCAATCAAGATAAACAAGATAGGATGTAGGATTCTCCGGTTTGTAATTTTCTAAATATTTGTTGTTGGCTTTTGCATGTCTAAGAGAACATTGAGCAAGGCCTCCTCTTATCCCCTTTTCTAACATTTGATAAATTTCAACATCTGATATTAAATCTAACTCAATTTTTGTAAACAATAACATCGCATCCCAACTTAAGGAAGGAGATGATACATAATGACAAGGGTCCAAATTGTAATAGGTTAGACTCATTGATCTAAATTTTTCGAATACATCAGCTAATAACAAAACATCACATTTTAGGTATAAGTCAGTGTATTCTCCCAAGTTTTTTATTCGGAACGTATTCCAAATGTTTTGAGCGTGTTTGTATTCATCATCTGATATTTCTTCGGAGGTAAGCTTATTAAAAAAAGCACTTTTTTTAGGTAAGCCTGTTTCTTCATACCGTTTTTCAGAATCTACATAATCATAGCAATATATACCTTTTTGACGCAACAAATTAAACAATTTCGTATCAGGATAGTAATGTTTCAAGTTTATGAAATCGTCAGGATTATTCGTCGTATTGACCAATTTATTTAAGCTACAGCTTAAGAAATTAAAAGAGTCTATAAACTTTAACTGAGCTGAATTATTAGGGTCTATTGGTATAAATTTTGTGACCGATATGTACTTTTCTTTTGTTTTTGGAATCAAGTTGATGCGACCAACTACTTTAGATAATTCTGTTATAAATAAATGACAATCATAACCAGAAAGATTGTGAAATATAATAGGAATAAAATTGCATGACTTTGCATTCAAATTGCATGTGTTATGAGCAGGTCCTCTATATTCACCAGTAAAATGATCATGATCTAAAACAATTTCATCGTTTCTGTGAAACTCTGAATGGCACAAATGACAAGAGATAGCATTATCAAAGGAATTCTGCTCATCTGGGGTCAGAGGTAACATTGCTTTGCTATCAAATAATAATTTACTTAATTCAATAACGTTCGTAGTAATCATGTCCACGAATTTTTTTGCACAGTTGGGGCCGCGATACGTCACGAATTTATTTAGATTTGGTTTTGATTTGCAACAAATGTAATAAGCAAAACATGTTGCTTCATGTATTTGCACATTTTCAACATGTTTTGATTTATCCTTATCAGAATATTCCTTAAGCAAACTTTCAAAATCGCCATATATTACGATAGGTATTTTTTGTGTTCTTTCGACATGTGAAAAGGTTAATTTACTCCCAGGTTCAGGCAGCACGGTTTTTACTCTTGAACAGTCATGATCATGTAGCTTTTTTTCTGATTGAAAGTAAATGAAACACTCATCGCATAAAAATATTTTACTGTTGTTCTTTGTTAGCTGTCTGTGCACAAGTCTATTAAAGTTCTTGATCAAACAAAAGTGATTTTTCACTTTACTTTCAACAAGAAGTAGGCTTACATGCGTTAATTTGCGGTGAGCAGTTTTATATAAAGGTCCGATGACTTCGTCTTTCTCTAATCCGTAAATATTGACTGAAATGAGGGGATTATTTTTTTCGAATATTTTAATGTCATTTAAAGTTGGAGGAAAAGTCATGCCTTTTGTATTTAGAATATTCTTGTAAGATGGATATGATTTTACTCTGTTCGGATTACTTTTAGCAGGATACATATGCGCAATAATGCACCACAAGAAACAGTGATCATCATTGTTTTGAATATTTAGACATGATTTAGTATTACGGATTTTCGATGGTAAAGGAAGATACGAGCCTGCTCTTAATGGATTATATTTATTTAAATTCAGTTCTAAATGACTAATAGAGTCAATAGTCCACCCAGATTCTGACAGTTCAAATTCTGAACACTTCTTTAAAAGTTTTTCACCACATTCCTGATAGAAAATTTCTAAGTCAGTATTGAGAAAAATTGGGCTAGTTTTTAAATTAAATGACTTAAGCGACCTCTGATCATCCTTCGGTAAATAATACGATACAAATAGTTCCATGTTAGCTTTTAATGCTCTGTGTTTTTCAAGCGAATTTTTAATCAATTTAATTACTGCTGCAGTAACATTACTCAAAAACTGTTCGGGCGCTAATATTGTATCTTCTGAATTTATTCTATAACTGACAATTCTTTGTTTGAACGCACTTGCAATAATCTTCACATTCTGTAACTCAGACTGAATCAAACTATTTGACTTATGAAAGTTCGTTTTTTTATGTGCTGAGATATGGGTAACGTAAACATTACACTCTTTACAATATGTCATTTTATCTGAATTCTGATCAAACAAAAAGCAAACATAAACTGTCTATTTTTACACCATTCGTAAAGTTTAGTATAAAGCCGTAAAAAGTTTAATGGTACTGATAATGAGAAATTTTAAGTTTTTTATTAGTGTAATAATCCGAAAAATCGTATTACAATGTCAATCATGTATCCTGCGAGAAACTGATAACAACTAACTTTAGTTTAACATAGATTTAACCATTGTTGTTGTGTTTTTAACTTTAATTTTCAATATATTATTTAATTTTTAAATTTTAATTTCTTGTTCAATTAAATTTTTCAATTTTCGTTTAATTTTTTATTAAATTTTTCATTTTTTATTTCATTTTCAATTCAATTTTCATATTATTTTCACTTCAATTATTAAATTTTGAGACTTCATATAACTTCTGTAAATAATCTATAATTAAAAAAAGAAAAATACAATATCATCAATGATTGCAAAATAAGTATCCTGCGAGAAACTGATAACAACTAACTTTAGTTTAACATAGATTTAACCATTGTTATTGTTTTAACTTTCATTTTCAATATATTTTTAATTTTTAAATTTTCATTTCATGTTCAATTAAATTTTTCAATTTTGGTTTCATTTTAATTCAATTTTTCATTTTTTATTTCATTTTCAATTCAATTTTCATTCAATTCAATTTTCATTCAATTCACTTCAATTATTCAATTTTCACTTCATATAGATTCTGTATATAACCTATAATTAAAAAAAGAAAAATACAATATCGTCAATGATTGCAAATAATAAGTTTTTCAATTTTCATTTCATTTAATTCAATTTTTAATTTTCATTTCATTTTAATTCAATTTTTAATTTTCATTTCATTATCAATTCAATTTTTCAATTTTCATTTCATTTTAATTCAATTTTTTATTTTCATTTCATTTTCAATTCAATTTTTCAATTTTCATTTCATTTTCAATTAAATTTTTAACTTTCATTTCATTTTCAATTTAACTTTTCAATTTTCATTTCATTTTATTTCATATAATTTCTGTAAATAATCTATAATATAAAAAAGAAAAAAATAAAAACACAATAAGAAAAACACAATAAAAGAAAAAAACAATGATTGCAAAATAAAGCTATAACAGTTCACAGATCATTGGGATACATTATTGGCTGAATTTTCTTGAAGTCTTGTTTAACTTCTTTGACCAATTCTGATACTGACTTCCAAATAGCGGAGTCAGTATTTACGCATGTTTTAAAAGAAAGCAGCGCCTTCCGCCAGCGCTCATTACTGGGTGTCTGCTCGGCTTCCTGAGTGTTATAAACTCTCAGTTCAATATAAAACTCGCCCGATCGTACAGGATCTCTCTGAAAAGTGTAGCCAGATGAGCCGCGCTGAGACAAAAAACTCTTGAGTGTTGCCGCCCGCCTAGGTTTTAGCGATGCAATCTGAACCTGAAATTAAATAATTCTAATTTAGGACGTGTAAACAAAGCCAGCTTGCTTTTAAATTTCCTTAAAATTCGGAGCTAATTAACCTAAATACAACACTTACTCGGCAAAAAAATTTAGCTACTTTCGCCCGTATAATATTAGTATGGATGGGTATAGATCACATTTATTACTAACTAACTGCGCCCCGCAGCTTCGCCCGCGTGTGTTAATTATACAAGGTAGGTTTAATAAAGGTACTTACGTTAACAAAGTTTTTAATAAGATAAGTAGGTAATATTTGGCTGCGTTTTATAAACAAAAAAATTTAAAGTACTCACCTTACGCTCGCCCGACTGCGCACAGGAAATGATATTATCATCTTCTTCCGCTTCCGTATCCGATGCAAAAATGTCTAGCGCTGATGATGTAGATGGCTTTGGATTTTTCAGCGGAGCGACGACGCTATCAGCGGCGCTTTTCCTCTTCCTGGGAACCGCAGCTGACGTCTTCTTTTTGGCTGGCACTTTTTTCTTCTCAGTCGCGTTGGTTTGCGCTATCATAGAAGGAGACGTCTCGACATTCGTCGAGAGCCCCGCCTGTTCCAATTCTTCCGGATCCTCGTCCCAAAAAGGATTTTGCGACCAACCAGGCCTGAAAAGCATTTAAATATAAATTATTTTTATGATATTATGACACATATTCCTTGTAATCCTAACTAATAATTATTTTATAAATGTTTATATATCTCAAAGTTAGCAGGTAGAGAATGCTATCTAACACTTTGTTCGTGTATGTTTAGTTTAGATGCCAGTTACTCAATCACGCAAAAAACTGCTGAATTAATTTTGATGCAACACATAGTATTTAAGTTGTTATTATTAGGTATCTAAAAATATTAGATAAAAAGTAGCAGACAAAAGAATGACGATAAATAAATAATTTAAGTGTTTTGTAAGTTATTCTAGGTGCAATAAAATAAGTATGAATTATCTAGGTACCTATAATTAAAGCTTTAACTTCTCGTTTTTCTTCTCGTACATGCGTTCATTTTGATGCGCCTAAGAAATTAAAAACACTACATCCGAACAGAGGTTGATTTTGTTAATAATAAGCAGGCAGGTAAGTACTTACATACTTGTTGAATGTTAAATCACCGCAAACAGGGAGCACTTGGCACTATGCACCACTCGATCGAGACAGAAAACAAATGACGAATTTTATATAAAAATGATGACTGCTCTGAATTACAAAGTAACGATAGGAACCTTAGGGCGAGAATTACTGGCGGTGTTTTAATAATATGATGACCTTCGTATTTTGTATAAGGTTAAGAGGCAGTTTGATTTCAGCATTATGATTAATTAATCGAAGGTTCATAATTGCATGCACTTCATTGACTTTATAAACAACAGTTGTAAACGTGCCTTATCTTTATTCCAAATAAGAATGACGGCGACACGATGGCGGAGTAATATGATGCGAAATTTTCTTATGGTAGCACTTGGTACTTTAGGTCTAATAGGACAACATCGTATTTCTAAAACAGGTTTTATTCAGTTCTCAATAAAGGCTAAATTAGAGTATCAATTTAACATGTTGTTTATAATAGAGGACAGGGGCCGTTCATTGCATAGCAGTCGGAAGGCGACTTGAGCGCGTTCGATTCTTACTATGGAAGCATATACCTTCCTAGTATAATTTTATCATCAAATTAAATACTAATAAATGAAAAGCTTATCATAGGCCTACTTATTACTGGTAGATTATTAAAAGGGGTCTACAAAAAATGTACATACCTACCTATTAGGTAAGTTTCAGAAGATAATTTGTCTAGCCAAAGCTACTTATAATTAGCAGCAATAAGTTTTGTCAACAGGTGAAGATTCGAACCAGCGACCGACTGAATAACAGTCGGGCTAATGTACCTTCACGCTGACAACGCTTACGGTATATAATACGAAATTGGGTCTGAAGTTAATTAACGAAACAAATATTAACGACATCTATCCCAATTGTCTAAAACTACTAATAGCAACCTGGCTATAACCACTTCAAGTGGATTCAAATCTAGTAAGATAAATTTGATACGTCATACATAAATAGGTGGCGCCTCCGTAAGGACGCTTTTAAATTATGAAAACTTGAGCCAAGTAAATTAACGAAACAAATATTAGTGACATCTATCCCGGCTGTCTGAAACTGTTAAATGAACAACCTGGCTATATCCGAACCACTTCAAGTGGGCTCAAATCTAGTAAGAAAAATTCAATACGTCATACAAATATAAATAAATAGGTGGCGCCGATGATTTTCACCTAGGTACCCCATCTTCACCTGCCTATTTTCTATTCGTTTCTTTGCGCGGTTGAACAACTTATAGCAAACTGCATCAAAAATGTTGCAGCAAGTTAATCGACCTTATTATGATCAATATTCTACTGAAATTACTCGTATACGCAGCTTTGATTCCTGGCCCATGGGTATGCCACAAAAACCATCAATATTAGCAGAAGCCGGATTTTTTTATACAGGGCGAGCTGACAGAGTCATTTGCTATTTTTGTGGTGGTGGAATAAAGGACTGGCTACCTGATGACATACCTTGGATAGAACATGCACGCTGGTTTTCTACGTGTCCATATGTGCTGTTTTTGAAAGGAGAAGAATATGTGAAGAAAATACTCACCGAAAAATTAATAAGACCTTGCGAAATAAAACCATCGGAACGCTGTGATACTATAGAAAATGAATATGTTAATAAAACTGAAGAAATAAAAACACATAGTGCAAATTTGATTTGCAAAATATGTCTTGAAAACGAACTGAACACCTGCTTCATTCCTTGCGGGCATGCTGCTGCTTGTGTTAAATGTTCTTTATCTCTAAACAATAAATGCCCCATATGTCGGAGAGTGTATTTATATTTAATAAAAATTTATTTCTAATTATAGTTTAATTTTTTAATGTGTCCAAGTTACCTGGCTACTGTAAACATACAAGTTGGACATTCAATCGATGTAAAATAAATTGTTGAGCTACGTTAGATACGCTCAGTTGGCTCGCACCGTGTCGACAAAGTATTGCGTTCCAAATGTAAATAAAACAATGTTAGCTAGCCCCAGCAATGTGCGCGCACTGCATTTTGTCCGAGAGAATACAGATCAAATGATATAGCACGACTGTCTCGGCTGGATTTGAATCGCATCTTGCGCGTGATTCATAAAACCTATTGGGAGTTCTAAATCAAAATACGTGATTCAGCTATCAGAATTGTATGTTCTGCATCGCGAAGTGATGCAGAACGTACAATTCTACCCTACTGAGGCGCTTATTATGAACAAACTTATAAGCAATTTGCCAACCGCATCTTTTTCGATTAACAATTGGAGCTACTTAGAAAACCTTAAACTAGCTGACCCGCACTTCAACACATCGGGGCCTATTGACACTTTTAGGTGCCGATATCTACGCAGAGCTCATTTTAAATGGCGTAATGAAGAGTGAAAACAGTTGGTACCCTGTAGCGCAGCAAACTAAAGTGGGGTGGATTTTATGCGGAAAAGTAAAAACATTCAACTGCTTCGTGACGCTCAACGAACTAGAGAACATGACAAGGTTTTGGGAAACTGAGGACATTACTTCAACTACTGACATGTCAACTTCAACTACAGAGGAACAGTATTGTGAAGATAACTATAACTCAACCACTACTAGATTGACAAACGGACAGTATGTCGTTGAAATGCCCATGAAGCCGAACTACGAATCAAACATTAACAGCAACAAATCACAAGCTTTGGCTCAATTTCTTCAACTGGAAAGGAAAATGCAAGCAAATCAGGAGCTGAGTCGTGAATACATTAAATTTATGGAAGAATACATTATTATGGAGCATATGAAGCCTGTACTATCACAAGAACGAATGAAAATCTACTTACCTCATCACGGCGTGATTAGGGCTGAGTCTACCACAACTAAATTACGAGTAGTGTTTAACGCTTCTTACAAATTAAAAGATAAAGCCAGCCTCAACGATCTCATGTACTGCGGGCCTAACCTACAGAAAGACATGTTTACTCTACTGATTTATTGGAGAACGTGCAGATATGTCTTCACTGCAGATGTGGAGAAGCTGTACCGCTTTATCTGGCTGAACGAGAAGCAACATAATCTCCAAACTGTTCTGTGGCGACCATCAGGGGACCCTCAAAAACCGATACGAGAATGGAACTTACAGACGATTACATATGGCATGAAGTGCGCCCCTTATCTAGCGATGCGTACGTTGCACCAGCTTGCTAAAGATGAGGGTAATAGTTATCCGGAAGCATCGAAGGTACTACAAAACTTCTTCTATATGGATGACTTAGTCTACGGGCAAGATACTATTGAAGCGTCGAAAGAACTGGTTGGTCAACTGATTGAGTTATTGAAAAAAGGAGGTTTCAATTTAAGAAAATGGAAAAGCAACGAGCCTACGATCTTAGGAGACTTGCGAGATGATCAGAAAAGCACTAACACAAACATCGACTTCAATCCAGAACAAATATCTAACACAAGGATGCTGGGAATGAGATGGGATCAAACAAGTGACAACTTTACATATCAGTGGAAGCTACCTGAACAAAAACGCTTGACAAAACGAACCTTACTGAGTGAAATAAGTAAACTATACGATCCTCTAGGTTTATTATCTCCTTTTATAATCAAAACTAAACTGCTGTTTCAAAAAGTTTGGACCACTAAAACAGACTGGGACGAATGTTTACCTAACGAAATTACTGCCGAGACACTTCGAAAAAATCTCCCTTTGATAAATGGACTTTCCATACCTCGATGGCTACAGTGCCAAGACACTAACGTGGAAGTTCATGGGTTCTGTGACGCAAGCGAGAAAGCCTACGCGTGTGTGATATACAGCCGCGTAATGAATCAGCATGGCAATTACGTAATTACCTTAATCATCGATGAAGGGTGTATCATCAAGAGCGAAGCTATCACGATCATCGCTCACAAAACTAGCAAATACTCTTCGAGAAGAAGCGGACGTGCTGAAGATTGAGATCCCTCCAATCAACAGCATATTCAACATACCAACTCCTCTGTCTACCGGTCTAAATCAATGTGATTACTCTAATCACCAAGAGTATTTAGAGGAGATAGAGAGGCAGCCCCAACAGCTTAAAGCTAACGCAGCAGAAGGAGTACTGACTGACCGAGTCAGTTATCATGACGTTCATCACTACGTCGCTATTTATCTGGTGTTGTTCGCAATCGTCGTTGGAGCAGCAGTCCTGTTGTGGCGCCGCTGGCTGGCGGGCGCGAGCGCAGCCCGGAGCGCCTGCCGCGGCGCCGCCCGCCCCGATATCGCCGCCTGCGCCTCAGCGCGCAGAGGGAGCGCTGATTGAACTACGAGCGACAAGCTTCGAGCTTCCTACGAAATCCTGAGCCTGAGTTAGAAAAGTCGTTTAGTGCGCGTGTGATCTCAGATAAATCTAGTGCGCCCGTATTTTTCAATCAAAAGTTCAATCGTACCGCATGAACTATAAATCTATGGGACAATGCTATTACTACAAGACTGGACAATTAGTTATTCTTAAGAACTATTATATCATTATTTTGTAAACTAAATTGTACCATCAGCATCACCTTGTGTCACGTCATCCACGTATAATTTTCTCCAACAACTTATCCTTAATTTCTGGCCCGGGAATATGCACGCACATTGTGCATTGCCCTAATTAATGCCAACCGCGCATTTACGCTAGTCATCAGTTTTAGCAATACTTTTTATTATATATTCAGTTCGCGATCATCTGTCAATCGACACCCGCGTCTCACTTCATTTCATAAGTAATTACAGTTTATCGTTAAAAATATATCAGTTAAAATTTATCTCTTGGTTTTACTGATATATCCAGCTTAGTTACTATACGTGGTGTACGGACCGTACATGATGATTCACGCAAGACATGTACTTGTTACCTATCTCGCGTCAATGCTCTCTCCGATTAATGAGTCAAGTCTCTGAGTCGATCCTAACGCGCTGCTGGGACCGCTACGGCGGAGGCGCCCTACAACTAGACTTTTTATGCTGAGTCATTGCGTCGATTCTAGCGCTGCTGGGGCCGCTACGGCGCCCTACAACTAGACTTTTTATGCTAAGTCAATTCTAACGCTGCTGGGACCGCTACGGGACCCTACAACTAGGATTTTTTATGCTGAGGTGGTGCGTCGACTCTAACGCTGCTGGGACCGCTACGGCGCCCTACAACTAGACTTTTAATGGTGAGTCGATGCGTCGATTCTAACGCTGCTGGGATCGCTACGGCACCCTACAACTAGACTTTGAATGGTGACTCGATGCGTAGATTCTAACGCTGCTGGGACCGCTACGGCGCCATACTACTAGATTTTTTTATGCTGAGTCGATGCGTCGATTCTAACGCTGCTGGGACCGCTACGGGGCCCTACAACTAGACTTTTAATGCTGAGTCGATGCGTCGATTCTAACGCTGCTGGGACCGCTACAGCGCCCTACAACTAGACTTTTAATGCTGAGTCGATGCGTCGATTCTAACGCTGCTGGGACCGCTACGGGGCCCTACAACTAGACTTTTAATGCTGAGTCGATGCGTCGATTCTAACGCTGCTGGGACCGCTACGGGGCCCTACAACTAGACTTTTAATGCTGAGTCGATGCGTCGATTCTAACGCTGCTAGGACCGCTACGGCACCCTACATATAGACTTTTTATGCTAAGCCGATTCTAACGCTGCTGGGACAGCTACGGACCCTTCAACTAGATTTTTTTATGCTGAGTCGGTGCGTCGATTCTAACGCTGCTGGGACCGCTACGGCGCCCTACAACTAGACTTTTAATGGTGAGTCGATGCGTCGATTCTAACGCTGCTGGGATCGCTACGGCACCCTACAACTAGACTTTGAATGGTGACTCGATGCGTAGATTCTAACGCTGCTGGGACCGCTACGGCGCCATACTACTAGATTTTTTTATGCTGAGTCAATGCGTCGATTCTATTGCTGCTGGGACTGCTACGGCGCCCTACAACTAGACTTTTTATGCTGATTCGATCCAAACGCTGCTGGTATCACTACGGTGCCCTTCAATTAGACTTTTAATGCTGAGTCGATGCGTCGATTCTAAAGCTGCTGGGACCGCTACGGCGCCCTACAACTATATTTTTATATGCTGAGTCGGTGCGTCGATTCTAACGCTAATGGGACCGCTACGGCGCCCTACAACTAGACTTTTAATGCTGAGTCGATGCGTCGATTCTAACGCTGCTGCTGGGATCGCTATGGCGCCCTACAACTAGACTTTTATGCTGAGTTGATGTGTCGATTCTAACGCTGCTGGGACCGCTACGGCGCTCTACAACTAGACTTTTAATGCTGAGTCGATGCCTCGATTCTAACGCTGCTGGGATCGCTACGGCACCCTACAACTAGACTTTGAATGGTGACTCGATGCGTAGATTCTAACGCTGCTGGGACCGCTACGGCGCCATACTACTAGATTTTTTTATGCTGAGTCAATGCGTCGATTCTATTGCTGCTGGGACTGCTACGGCGCCCTACAACTAGACTTTTTATGCTGATTCGATCCAAACGCTGCTGGTATCACTACGGTGCCCTTCAATTAGACTTTTAATGCTGAGTCGATGTGTCGATTCTAAAGCTGCTGGGACCGCTACGGCGCCCTACAACTATATTTTTATATGCTGAGTCGGTGCGTCGATTCTAACGCTAATGGGACCGCTACGGCGCCCTACAACTAGACTTTTAATGCTGAGTCGATGCGTCGATTCTAACGCTGCTGCTGGGATCGCTATGGCGCCCTACAACTAGACTTTTATGCTGAGTTGATGTGTCGATTCTAACGCTGCTGGGACCGCTACGGCGCTCTACAACTAGACTTTTAATGCTGAGTCGATGCCTCGATTCTAACACTGCTGGAACCGCTACGGCGCCCTACAACTAGACATTTAATGCTGAGTTGATTCTAACGCTGCTGGGACCGCTACGGCGCCCTACAACTAGACTTTTTATGCTGAGTCGATTCTAACGCTGCTGGGACCACTACGGTGCCCTAAAACTAGACTTTTTCAATTCAATTTCCAAAACAACAAAAAATATACCTAAGTCCGTTAGTTGGTTCCGATATCGATATCGAAGCTAACTTCGATGGTTATTATAGAAATAAGAACGCAACGTTCAGTAACACTGTTTATTGAGTACAAGCAGGTCGCACTCGGACACAACCCGCGACATACAACCGGCAGGTCGGTACATACATCCATACAAACTAGCAGATCCATAGATAGGTATAAAAGTGATGCGTCGATGCGATATTATCTTACGGCTAGGTATTAAAATACGGCGGAGGCGTTTCGACCCTTCCGGTAAAATTACTTCGAAAAATAGAATGGCCTTGCGCGCAGTCAGGGCTGGGCGTGGGACCGAGTGGGGCGCCGTCAGGCCTCCGCATGGGGCTCCGAGAGAGGCTGGGCGGGGCGCGGGTGCGGCGTGGGACGGCGCAGCAGCGCGGGCTTGGCGGCCACCGCCGGTTTCAGCGAACCGCCCGTCAGCGTGAGCTCTGCGAACTTGGCGCACACGCGCGCCGTGTTGCGCGCCGGCACCGGGCTGCCTCCGCCCGCCACCGTCCCCGCCTCCGTCTCCGCGCCGCTCTCCCCCGCGCTCTCCTCGCCCGCCGGCCGCTCTCCCGCCCTGCTACCACACACTACGTGTTTACAAATACGAACGAAGAGGACAGAACAACGATCACGTCTAACGGTGTCGCTCCAGGGGCACCAGAAAGAGAAGCTAGCCTCGGAATTCCGTGATTTCAACTTGTTCAAATAACTGAGGAAAATAATGTCCAGTCAGAGATCATGGTAGTGAGCCCCCTGCTCGTCGCTAGGCCGCTAGGACGGTCACAAGGGGAAGGTGTACATAGCACATCATAGTGACCTGTGGGCGGGCCTCTTCTTGAGCGTGTCTCGGTTGTGCGCGAATGTGTCCGCTGCGTCGAGCGGCGCGGGCGCGGGGTCCCCCTGCGCGGGGGGCGCGGGCGCGGGCACGGGGTCCCCGTGCGCGGGGGGCGCCCGCAGCGGCAGGTCCAGCACCAGGTCGGGCGTGCTGTCGGCCAGCAGGCGCCTGCAACTCATCACACATTAACAACGTGCCCAAAAACCACACGTCTAAGTCAGACCCCAAACTTTGTTTTCTTGACCATATCGAGACGTCATCGGCGTAGTTCCATGTCCGCACGTAAGAGGCGCTGCGCTGTACCAAATCAACAATGGAAGGTCTCGATACTACCGGGAAAGCAAACTCTGGACTCATGTACAACAGTTTGGTTACCGGCACGGCGGCGTGGACGGCGGCGTGGCGCCGGTGAGGGTCTCGGCGGGGGGTCCGGCGGAGGGCTCGGAGGGCTCGGCGGCGGAGTCAGGGACCTGCTACACACACAAACTTACATTTATTACCTATTCATGGACCTACCAAGTAATAATCAAACCAAACAATGAGAAACATTTGATTTGTCCTGCAGGGTTACTCAGACTCCCCGCTACCGAGTCATCGACACGGAATCTCACACAGATTCGCGCGAAATTCTAATGTTTTAGCTGTTTTTAATATTTTCTGCATCCTGCAAGATACTACCAGAAAATAATTTTCCACAAATCGTAGACCATGTCCTATGAACCCATGTTACAATAAGTAGGTAAGTTTAAGTTATTATGAGACACCTATATCTATCTCTACCTTTGTAAAATGAAATAGTACTTATGTTTTGATTTTTAACACTAATTTAAACTTGCTATTTGACTGTCCGTTTTAAAATTATCATCTATAAAATGTAAATCCGTTATTGGTCGTAAGAAAAAAATATTTTATAAGTTTATGTAGAATAAGGACTGTGGATTTTGTTAAAATAAATAAGATATAATGAATCTTTTAGTAATATGTTCATTTTAGTGATAAAGCTCTTATATTTATATTGCTCCAGAAGTGGCACTAAATCGAAATTTGTTAAAACATGGGTTTATAGAAAATATTTTATTATGGAAAACTACTTTTCTGGTAGTTTGATTTCTTGCAAAACACAGAAAATATTAAAAACCGCTAAAATATATGAATTTCACGCGAATTTGTGTCAAATTCCGTGTCGATGACTCGGTAGCAGAAAGTCTGAATAGCCCTGCAGGTGTCGGCGAAATCCAATCGTTATTTTTTCCAACATTTGTTGAAGTTGTTATAGGTGACCTGGCTACTGCACCTGGCTAAGGAGTGGTTCTAGCTGAGTAGCTCCGAACAGGTGGTTTAAATTGTAGATTTCTTGGTACTCAGGTAGTTTAAAACACAAATGTGTATTCCAGATGAGTATAAAAGTGTAATGGGCGCTACCGAACCAGAACAACATTGGAAACACCCGACGTTTCGTCGCGTCTCGGGTGTTAATGATGTGATTCCGTTCATAGAAAATCAATAAGTTTTGACTCAATTCAACACGCAACGTGTTTCGTCGGGTCGCGTGGCGTACCAATAGTGTGCTTACGGCTTCATTCTCGCCATCAGAATGGGCGAAACCTTGTCAAATTAAATATTTGAGGTCACATTTCGAGTACCTCACGAGGTACAATCCGCGAGTGGTCGAGTGCGACGCAAGCTCGCCCCCATGTTGTGTGCCTCTCTCTGTCCGACCCGACTGCGTTCGATCACTTGCAAATGTTCTCGTCCCATTCTGATCGCGTGCGGATGGTAGTTGACTTGCGAGGTGCTCGTATCAACAGGTTTGTTCACTCACAACAAGCAGACAGTACCTACAGTAAATCAAACACACACATGCAGACCACTACGTTTATTGCGACAACACCGCCACTACACTACACTACACTACACTACACTACACTACTATGTATGCGCATGTAGAGCCCTGAGAGTCGATAGAGTCTCGTCTCGACGACGAGACGGTCCATTTCTGTATGGCATACCTAGTAAGTAGTTATATTTTTGGTCGGTAGATAGATAGATAGATAGATAATTTATTCAATAAAAATTCGTTACAAAAATTGGTAGAAGCGCTGTTCCGAATCGTCGTCGACACGATACGATCGACTCAGGGCTGTACGGACACGCAGCGCCGCCCTCGCCCGCAGGCCGCAGCGCACCGCTCGCCGCGCGCCGTACGGAGCGCTGCAGCTTCACAGACGAGGTACATTCATGGTAGATCGTCTCCTGTACAACTGTCATTGGACATTCGACTAGCACCTCAATGATCAGGCCAGAATAGACTCCTCACAAACGGTTTCGGTCATTTGCGCCCTTCCGCGATTCTCCGCCCCTCCGATGCAGTGCTCAACACATTTACAGTAGGTATTTGCTACTCGTCATAAAACGTTTGATATGAGTCAAGTAGCCTAATAGGCTCCTTGACTCATATCAAATCTGGCGCAATAAAGAAACTTACAATCAAATAACAAAAACAAATTAGAACTAGTATTTACAATTGAAACAATTAAGCTAACTGCAGACTGTTGCAAACAATCTATCCGCAATAAATAAATATTTTCTCTGGTATTTGACTTTAAAAACCAATTTTTATCGATTTTAGATATTAAAAGTGTCAGATTATGACTACCTACTTTTTTTATGTTTTATAAAACTACTTGCTTATTAAACCTAGTTTCCACATATGAGTATAATATTAAGTGTCACTTCGTTTTTTTTTTAATTCACTTATTAATTACTTTTGAACTCGAAAACGCTGTTATGTTGTGACGTCAGAGGACTTTAAGCAAATTTCATGTCGGATCATAAACAAGTGAAACTTGGCTATGCAGTCTTGATGTATAACTCAGTTCATTAAAGAAAGGAATCGTGTTATCTCGCTTGCACTCTAGTGCCGTCTATACTCACTCTCGCGCGTACCTCTGGCAGAAAAAAAATTAGTCTCGATTTGCTTTCACGCTGTCTTGACGCGCTCTGTAATTCTTTTTACGAATTCCTTGTTATAGTTTTTTGTTATTTTTCCGTTGTTACCAGTTTGTTATTGTTGTTAAGTTTTGTTTTTGGACTATGCGGGGACAGTAACGTTCTTTTAATGTTATTGTATAATATTTAATGTTCGATAGTTTTTAATGAATTGTTACGCGTTCATACACTACGTCCGTATCATTTAATTACGAGAGGAACTTGAAAATGTGTTTTTTTCTTTGTTGAGATATCTTAACGATTTTTCCGATAAAAACAACAAAATGATCTTATCAAAGTCAAAGTCAAAAACTCTTTATTTCCATAAATACAATAAATGTACACTTAGAAAAGGTCAAATTCTTAATAATTAAACACTGACATGGAAATAAAGTGATATTTTTGATTTCAGTCGCTTCGGTATGTAGATTAAAGTAAAGAAGCGACGAAGAAACCTTTAGCCTGTTAGGTAGTTGTTATTTTTCGAGTTGGAACAAATCCCGTCCCAAGCTTTTTTATCCTATAGATAATCTGATATTTTTTATTAGGCCTTTTTACACAAGAAGGTTTTGACAATTTGTTTGAATTTATTTACTGATAATTTTTGCAACTCACTTGTTGTAGAAGCATTGCCCTTTAAAAGATACATTAATTTTGTGTAGTCTAGTTGTGGGCACAGCGAGTTTATGTTTATTTCTTGTATTCAAATTATTAACATCGCTATTTTTAGGGAACCTTATGACAATAGATGGCACCATATACCTTTAAAATTTTCAATTTTAACGCGGGCGAAGCCGCTGGCACAAACTAGTTTGAAATAAAATCGACACGGTCATGTTTTTATTATTTTCAATTTAAAAAAAAATCTTCGACTTGCAATTTTATTTGCTAACTGTACTATCTGTCAACGCAAGTACAAGCCGCCATTTTAAATTCCTTTCTTTAATGAACTGAGTTATACCCATATAGTCTGTCTGTATTTTTACAATGATAAGCGTTTGCTAAAGCGCTAAAGGTCTAATGTTTGTTGACAACCGTTACCCGTGTGACGTCACAATAGACTAATGTGTCTGTACGTCTGTTTACGAAAACTGCACATAAAATAAACTTTTGCGGTTTTCTAGCTCCTAAAAATATGGTAATATTTTTTTCCCTCTAATCGAACAATAATTTTAAAGACCTACTTTAAAAAAAGAATCAACTCGCCTATTGTTGTTTAACAAAAATAAATTGATGAACTTTTATTATTGATTGATTACCTTTTGTGACCGTTGTATAATGTTGCCGGAGGGAACTGATTTGTTCAACATCTCAACGAAATGGAAGGCGACTTTAGTTAAGTTTCTGTACCGACAGAACACAAACCATTTATTCAGTTCTGTTAGTAAGGTAGAGAATGTCCACACGCTGCTGTACGGGGACGGAGGCCATCGCTCGCGTGTCGGCCCGCGCCCGCGCGCGCGGCACGAGGCGGCGGCGGCGCCGCGGGCGTGCGCGAACACATAGCGGTAACATCCTCATGAACTGCGCGGTACCTCAGCCTTAGAGATGTACAACAAACGGAGGCCGATGTGAAAATAATCCAAATGTTTATCCCACATACTACACATAATGTAGTTCGGGAATGGTGTCGACTCACTTCCCACCGGCCTCCGCTCGCGTCCCATTCACCCGCGCCACGGCCAGCAGCACACGGCACGCGGCATGTGGCACGCGGCACGCGGCACGCGGCACCGTGAACACAACACAACCTTCCTTACTTATACATATCAATATATTTATCAACTTTAACCAATACTTAAGTAGTGTTCCTCTCACTCTGACATGATGGAGGAGCAGAGATAACAAGCGACTCGTAGCTGTTGTTTCAACTTGAAAGGGTGTAAGGTTAAGGGGTAAGAGGCAAATACACGATACGGCGGCGTGCAACATGGGGCGGGGGCGGGGGCGGGGGCGGGGGCGGGGGTTGCCTCTAGCACTCACACGTCACGTCGTCGCACCGCGCCGCGCCGCCGCCCCGTCCGCAACACGCCCTGCTTGTACTACTCTGCGCATGCTTCATACACTTCACATTACAAACGATTGAAGTGAACCAAAGGACCAATTTGTCCTAGTATAACGTTTGTAATTTAAAATGTTTGACAAATGTCCTCGAGCCCTGCAAGGTGTACAGACAACAAAGCGCGCCCTCTCTGGCCCGCGCCATGCGCCACCACGCTGCACGTCCACAGTGAGTCCAACAAGCCGCGGTACTACTAGAGGCATGCGTGGGCGCGGGGGCGCCGCTCGGCCCGCGGTACTACTAGAGGCAGGCGTGGGCGCGGGGGCGCCGCTCGGCCCGCGGTACCTGGGAGGCGCGCCGCTCCGCGCAGCTGCTTCTGCGGACAACACAGGATACTCACTCAACTACATGATCACTGATCAGGTGTTTTCTATGTTTAGTAAAACGAGATTCGTCAAGTGCGAGTGTGACTCGCGCGCCGAGGACTTCAAACGTTTCTTAAGTATACCTTTAAGTATATAGATGCCGGTTAGAAACTTTGCTATTTAATGAATGCCTAAAATTTAAAGTACCTACATTTCAGATGGATCGGTTTACAAACTTCGGAAAGACATGGTAAAATTTTCGACTTTTTTCCAATGACATTATTAAAGAGAGAAGACAAGGTATCCAGTCACTGTCACCGAGTCACCGAGTCACCGAGACAGCGCGCATAACACGATACAACTACGTCTGACGCACTGACGCCAGTGGCAGCGGAACTCTTTCTCGTGAGCACGTGCTGTCTCCTTGTCTCTTTTATTTATATTTTTTATTTTTATTTATTTATTTAATTCATACTATAGATTCACAGGGAACACTTAGTGAAGTCAAACATATTCAATACATTTCAAAAAACAAAATAAAATTCATAACACAAGCTGCAATAGAATTGTCATAGTGTAAAAAAAAAAAAACATTAAAATAAAATAAAAATAAAATGTCCCATTTCAAATGTCAAATGTAGGTACATTATTCAATCAAATTTAATGTAAAAATATTTTTATCAGCAAAAGCTTCATCCAATCGATAATAGCTTTTATCTATTAATCTGCTCTTGATAAACAATTTAAATTTTATATTAGACATAGATCTTACATTAATTGGTAACATATTGTATAATTTGATTGAATTGCAAACAAAACTTTTTGAAATTTTAGCTAATCTTGTTTTTGGGACAACTAAGTTATTTTTATGTCTTGTATTGTAAACATGTCCATCCCTAAAATACTTAAGATTATGTAAATTATTTCTAGCATAAAGTAAATTCTGATAGATGTATTCTCCAACCATTGTCATCACACCTACTTCCCTAAATTTGTCTCTACACGAATCCAAAAACCTTAAGCCTAATACGTAACGTATTGCTCGTTTCTGTAACAAGAATATTCGGTTTGCATCAGCTGCTCTCCCCCATAATAATAACCCGTAAGTCATAATCGAATGGAAGTAGGCAAAGTAAACCATTCGTGCTGCTTTAACTCCTCCTATTTCTCTAATTTTTCTTATGGCGTAAGTTGCCGAGCACAGTCTTTTTGTTAAAGCATCAATGTGAACACCCCATGTCATTTTTGTGTCAAGCCAAACATCTAGAAATTTTACTTTATTACTGTGACTTATATTTAGGGTTTCTAATGTTTCCTTTTTAAGACGTCCGGATAAGTCATTAGGTCTAGTGCTTAGTGAGAACGGAGTTATATTGGTCTTGTCTATGTTAAGGAGCATATTATTCACTGAGAACCATATTTTTAATTTATCTATTGACTCTAGTATATTCTTATTTGCCTTTTCATAAGAGGAGTCCTTTATAACTAAACTGGTATCATCAGCGAATAAGATAACATCTACTTTGTCGAGTACAGTTGATACGTCATTTATGTATAGCAAAAATAGCATGGGTCCCAAAATTGAACCCTGGGGAACACCTATCTTTACCTTGCACTCCATAGAGCGATGGCCATTCATTTCAGTTATTTGAACTCTGTTCATCAGGTATGATTTTAATATATCTATTTCTACTCCGGAAACTCCGTAGTATTCTAGTTTCCCAATAAGAATATCATGCGACACACAGTCAAATGCTTTGGAAAGGTCACAGAAAACGCCAAATGTTTTCTGTGACTTTTCCAGGCCAGAATATACGTCCTCTACAAGTCTTATAATTGCATCATTTGTTGACTTACATTTCTGAAAGCCATATTGCCGTATAAATAATATTTCTTTAGTATTAAGAAACTCCAACAGTTCTTCTGCCAAATATTTCTCGAATATTTTGCTAAGACTGGGCAATACAGAGACTGGCCTATAATTGTTACAGTTAGATGTTTTTTATGTATTGGTACTACTTTAGCCACCTTCATTTCATCCGGAAACACTCCCTTTAAGATGGAGTCGTTAATTATGCTCATAATTGGTATTGCTATTTCTGTATCTATTTTCTTTATTAGATTTGGCGTGATATACCAGCAGTCATTGGAATTTTTTGGCTTAAGGGATCTTGTAATCTTAATTACCCGTTGGACAGTAATGGGAGCTAAATTAAAATTTTCATCAACTTTACTCCTAAATTCACCTAAATACTTTAGTGATTCATTCAAAGAACACATCAATGGTTGCGTCAAGTTTACAGATACATTTGCAAAATAATTATTAAAATGATTACAGATTTTATTGAAGTCAGTTATGATTGTATTATCATTATCATTAATCATTTTATCACAGGTAATTGTATCACAGTTAAATTTCCCTGATTCACTTTTAATTATTTGCCAGGAACATTTTATTTTGTTTTGAGATGCCATAAGTTTATTTGTACAGTAAATATGCTTAGCGTTCCAACAGACTCGTTTAAAGATTTTGCTATAATTAGTCACATATTCCTTTTTTATGTTGCTGTTAGGTTCTCTTAATAGTCTATAGAGGTCAAAAAGCCTTACCCGAGAAATAAGTATACCTTTTGTGGCCCACGCATTAAAGTTAGCCTGGCCTCCTATATTTAATTGAGTGACAGGAATATGTTCGTCAAGTTTGTCCAGAAGGCATTTAAAAAATGTTGGATAATTTTTATAAAATTCAGGTTGCTGCAGAGCTTGTCGTAAGCTTTGCTTTAGCAATACTAGGTTTGGAGCAGTCACTTTTCTTAGTAATCGCTTAGGGGGATCCCTTAAGTCTATGTTGGTTTTAATTTTGATGACCTGGCAGTAATGGTCGGATTTTACACCTTGCAGAACATTTAAGCTGACGACGTTTCCAGAATCGGTAAACATGTTATCAATACAAGACCTAACAATAACGCCATTTGTAACAACTACACGTGTGTACTCAAAAACTTGCTGTTTTAACAGAAAAGAGTTTAAAACGTCAGACAACTGGTTTGGAGTGTCTTTCATTAGGGAGAAATGGACATTAAAGTCGCCACAAAGGATTACAGTTTTATTACTGTACCTAGTCACTTTATCTAGACATTGTTCTAGTTTGGACAAGAATATTTCAATATCAGCTAATGGTGATCTATACACTACTAATATATACATTTCTTTTAACTCTATACAATTCACTTCAAATTCTTTCTCTACAGACATTTTATTAATATCGTCTCGTATTTTAAAACATATGCTATTTTTCACCAATATTAGACAGCCTCCCTGAGTACATTTAGTTCGAGAAAAATATGTAGCTTTTTTATAGTTTTCTATCGTAAATGTTTCTATATTCCTGTCATATAACATGGCTTCTGTGATGCACATAATATCTATGTTTTCTTTGGCTAAAAATAGACTGAGGGTCATTTGCTTCTTATAAATACCTTGTACATTTTGGTGGCAAATACTTAAGTGTTGTCCTCTCGCCCAGGTCTTGTTTGAAAATTTGTTCCTGTCTCAGAAATCTCAATGCCGCATGCCGTCGTGTCACTCTCTGGTCCAGTCCCGGACTTATCCTTGATGTTGACTTTAAATTCATTAGTAGGTTGGTCTTTCTTCTCATATCTGTTCCCTGTCAGAGAATGTTCGGCATCTACCTCGGTCTTGTTATGATAGGCTCTCGCCTCACAATGGTGCAGAATCGTCAGATTGCTTCTGTTGACTCCAGTCTCGCAAGCCAAGGCAATGTATCGTGCGTAATATTTCATAATATAAGGTTTCCTCGTTACACGTATTTTCCCGTTCAATACAATACAATACAATACAATACAATACAAAATACTTTATTGTACACCAACAAAAATACAATACAAAAGACATTACAGAAGACACAAGTACAATGGGCGGCCTTATCGCTAAGAAGCGATCTCTTCCAGGCAACCTTTGGATGGAAAGAATTAAGTGAATTTAAGAAAGGCAGGGGGTGTACCAAAGAAAATTTTAAATAAATATTGACAATTATAAATACCTAAAAACAAGAACAATTAAATATAACAAATACCTTACTATATATATACATATATTCATACATAGGTACATTTATAAATAACAAAAATATACTACATAGATACCTGAATAGATAGTGCCAATATTCACTTTTCTAACAGGAAAAACTCCTTGACACGAGCTTTGAAAACTGGTAAGGATACACTTTTCTAATGGACTCTGGTAGAGCATTCCACAACCTAATGGCCTGGATGGAAAAGGATTTGTCGTAGAAACTGGTTCGGTGAGGTGTCATACTCAGTACCAGATTTTCTGACGAACGGAGGATACGGGAAGGATGAGGATGGGAATCGTGGAGGAATTCAAAACGCTCCTTTAAATAGAAGGGAGTAAGAGGGTTATGAAGAATTTTATGAAGAAGAGAAAGGATGTGGGAATTTCGGCGTAGACGGACAGAAAGCCATTTGAGTTTAGTACGATACTCCGAAATATGATCATACTTACGTAGACCAAAGACAAAACGTATACAGACGTTTTGTAGTCGTTCAACCTTATTAAGCTGCTCTTCGGTAAGGTCAAGGTAGCAGACATCAGCGTAATCAAGAATGGGAAGCATGATAGATTGAGCAAGCACAACTTTAGTGGCAGTAGGCAAGAAGTTGCGGAGTCTTCTCAACGAAGCAGCGGAGGCGAATATTTTACGACTTACCGCATCCGTTTGAGGGCCCCAAGACATGTCACTGTCCATAAAAATTCCTAGATTTTTAACACTTCTGCTAAAAGGAACTGTTACGTCATTGAATTTAATTTTAGGGAGAGTGGACCAGTCGATTTTAGCAGAAGTGCGCGAGCTACCTATAATTATGGCCTGTGTTTTGCTGGGGTTAACCTGGAGACCGTAGTCCACGCTCCAATCACGAATATGGACAAGATCAGTATTCGTGCGGTGAACCGCGCTAGCTAGGTCATGTAGTGGGGCTTGGGTGTACATTTGAAAATCGTCTGCATAGAGATGGTAGTTCAATTCAATTCAATGATGTTCAAGTTGTTGTGCACTGATGCCATTAAGTACAATTTACTATTGATGTTCATAATTCTGTTGTTTATGTGTTTGTCTTTCCCGTAAGTGATCGTAGTGGTTATAATTTGTTGCTGATTTTTCTTTAGATTAGTTGCTATTCTGTCAATTGTGTCTAGATACTGTCCAACATTTCCATTTATTGTTGTGTAGTTGATGTATATGTAGCTATACCTACCTAGCTACTGATGGTACTCGCGCGGTCGTGCACCGCGCGTCATTGTAATTGCTTGGCAGTAATAAATGAGCTCGCACCGCGACCGGCTGTTTTACTCATATCTATACATTCCACTGGCGATCGAGGACGGTCTACCCCCACGCGCTAAAATAAATAGTGAAAATGAACACTTATTTTGGGAATTTGCCTGTGTTTGACCATAAAACTAGTGACTGGTTGATTAATAAAGGTAAACTCACGCAATTTTTGAAGATAAATAGTGTTACCAACGAAAAGAAGTGCGGAATTTTGTTAACCCATCTCACGGAAGAAACCTACCGCCTCGTGCTTAACCTAGCGTACCCAGCGGAGCTGGATGCGCTCACGTTTGAGCAGCTTGTTGGATTACTCGATAGCCATTTCAAGCCAAAAAAATGCACCTTCGTGGATAAGGCAAAATTTTTTGGAGCTACCAGAAAATCAGGCGAATCGTTAGGGGAATGGGCGGCGCGATTGAGAGGACTCGCAACTTATTGTGACTTCGGTACCGCCCTGGAAACGAACCTGAGGGATCGTTTCGTCCTTGGCCTTGGGGCCGGTCCAGAAAGGGACAAGTTGTTTGATCAAAGCCCGTCGTCATTGACGTTGACGAAGGCAATCGAAATGGCGGAGCAGGCGGCTTGTGCTAAAGAAGCCAAGGCTTTGTACAGTGAGGCTATAACTGTCAAGGAGGAGCCAATATATCGAGCAGGATTCCAGGGTAAGGCGAGTCGCGGCCGCGGCGGTGCTGGCCGAGGCGCCGGTGCTAGCGCAGGCGGCGGCGGCGGCGACGGCGCGAGCGGCGCTGGTGGGTCGGCGCGCAGCGATTCCGCTCGCTGCACCGTTTGCGGAATGAAAAATCATTACAGTGATCAGTGCCGTTATAAAGGTTACAAGTGCCAGAAGTGTGGTAAAAAGGGTCATTTAAAAAAAGTGTGTGCCGGTGCAAATCAGTCGAGTGTTTTCCATGTGAAATCAGATCAGGATAGCAGTGACAACCAAGAGCAGGACTCCATTTGCGAGGAATGCCAGAACTTTAATATAAGGTACGTCACGGACAAACCTATCACGATAGACTTAATTTTAGGAAACCAAAATATTTCAATGGAACTTGATTCGGGCTCGGGAAGAACCGTTATTTCTGATAGATTGTATTTGAAGAAGTTTTCGAACTATAACTTGCAACAATGTACTGTAAGCATGTGTTTGTACAATGGACATAAAATATCACCTTTGGGGTTTTTCACGATAGAAGCTTTGTTTAACAAAATCAAGAAAAATATAAAAATTTTTGTAATAAAAAATGGAGGACCGCCACTTCTCGGAAGAGATTTTATGTCTACCTTTGATTTGTTTATTACAACCGATTTGAAATCTTTGCAGTGCAGTTATATTTCTGATAAAAATGTTTTGGATTTAATTGAAAAGTTTCCAGATTTATGGCGAGATGAGTTAGGCTCGTTCAATAAATTTAAAGTTCATTTACAATTAAAAGAGAACGCAGTACCTAAGTTTTTTAAGCCACGAACTGTACCTTTTGCGCTGAAAGATAAGGTCGAAAAGGAATTGGCGCGTTTAGTTGACGCAGGTATTTTAGTTCCGGTAGACCATTCAGATTATGCCACGCCGATAGTACCTGTTTTAAAGGAAAATGGTAAAGTTAGGATTGCAGGAGATTTCTCGGTCACGCTTAACAGAGACCTCGTTATAGAAAAGTATCCGTTGCCTAGGATAGAGGAGGTATTCGCTAAAATAGGGGGCGGTGATTTGTATAGTAAAATTGACTTAAAAAATGCATACAATCAGTTCATTTTGGATGACTCTTCTCAAGATCTCGTGACTATCAATACGCATAAGGGTTTATATAAGCAAACAAGGCTGGTTTACGGCCTAGCCAACGCTCCGGCGATTTTTCAAAAATCATTAGAAACCCTTATGACAGGGATCGATGGAGTCAGCGTCTGGCTTGATGACATATGTGTCACAGGTCCTGATCGAGAATCACACTTAAAGCGGCTAACTGAAGTTTTACGTAGGTTGAATAACGCAGGTCTACGCTTACAGAAAGAAAAGTGCCAGTTTTTCAAGAAGAGCGTGACATACCTAGGTTATGTGATAAGCAAGTCAGGGTTAATGACCTGCGCTGATAAGGTCAAGGCAATTATGAGCGCTCCGGAGCCTACAAACGTCACCGAAGTCAAGAGATTTTTAGGGGTCGTCAACTACTATAGGAATTTTATTCCTAACGCTGCATCCATTCTTAATCCATTACACGAGCTATTACGGAACGAAGTGCCTTGGGTATTTGGTGATAGGCAGCGGGGAGCCATGGCGGCCGTACGCCGCGAGCTGGCTTCCGAGCGCGTGCTGGCGCACTTCGAGCCACGCGCGCAGCTGGTGCTGACGGTGGACGCGGGGCCCGCCGGCCTCGGCGCCGTGCTGGCGCAGCAGACGCAGGACGGCCAGGAGCGACCCCTCGCTTACGCCTCGCGTTCGTTGACCGCTAGCGAGCGAAATTATAGTCAAATACAAAAGGAGGCAACCGCCATTATTTTCGGTGTGAAACGGTTCCACCAATATTTATACGGAAGAAGCGACCCATTCATACTTAGGACCGATCATAGACCCTTGGTGTCGATATTTAACAATAAAACCGGTATTCCGGTGACTACAGCGTTGCGTCTGCAGAGATATGCTATAATGTTATCGGCGTATAATTATGTAGTTCAGTATGTGTCGGCCGATAAAAACTTAGTAGCGGATTATTTTTCACGCGCGCCTGTGTCAGCTTCGGATAAATTCGAAGAGGTCGATAGCGAGATTGATAATTATTTTGCGCTAAAATTCTTAGACGAGACATCTCCGGCTACTACGAGTCGCGATATCACACGGGCGACCGAGGGCGATAAGACGATTCAGACCGTCGTTAAGTACATGCTTAGTGGTTGGCCGCGTAAAATATCCTGTAAATCTGTATTGCCTTACTTTCAATGCAAATCAGACTTGCAATTCGAAAACGGGTGTTTACTTAGAGGTCATAGGGTTGTTATTCCGTCAGCGCTGAGAGAAAAAATGCTACGGGAACTGCACGACACACATTTAGGTATAATTAAAACTAAAAGTAATGCCCGTGGTAGAATGTGGTGGCCAGGCATCGATAACGATATCGAACAGTGGATAGGCGGATGTGCGACCTGCGCCCGCGCGCGCCCCGCACCCCCGCGCGATCTCGCGCCCTGGCCCGCTGCCGCCGCGCCCTGGCAGCGTGTACACATTGACTATATGACCGTCGGACAAAGGGTATATCTCGTACTGGTAGATTCCTATAGTAAATGGTTAGAATGCCTGCACATGCACAATGGTACGACTACGAAGGCATTAATCGCAAAATTAAAAGGTATTTTTTCAACCTTTGGTATTCCGAACGTCCTGGTATCGGATAATGACGTTAAGATTAATTCAATTGAATTCAAAACATTTTGTTCTAGTAACGGTATTAAATATATGACTTCTCCCATTTATCACCCACCAAGTAATGGTCAAGCCGAAAATTCAGTCAGAACATGCAAGAAGATGCTTAAATGTGTCATAAAAGATAACATGCCATTGTACGAAATTAACGAATTATTATTAGGCCACCTTTTCAATTACAGAAACTCAGTACACTGTACCACCGGTGAAAGTCCATCTAAATTGATATTTGGGAGAAATTTAAGATCCCGTCTGGATTTAATCATGCTTCAGCCTGACAACAAAACTAAATCTGTGCCTTGTAAGCGTCAATTAGAAACTGAGGATATTGTTTGGGTCCGTTGGTACAGTGCGCGGAAAGAATCCTGGCAGTTAGGTATAATTAAAAAAAAAATTGGTAATCGGATGTACAAAGTTGTGATAGTAAATTCAAAAGCGGAGTGTATACGCCATGTCGATCAAATATTTAAGTATACAGGTAGTAATGGGCAGTTGATACGATCTGGTAGTTATAATAATACGGAAATGTCTCATCAGTTTCAATCACAATTGCCGGAAAGTGCGGGCCCTTGGGAGCCAGCACTAGAGGCAGAGAGTGGAGACGTTCAAATGGTAGCATGCACTCCGGCATTGACCGAAACTGATGAGTCACCAGTTACTCCTAACTACGGAAGCGTCACCGAAATGAAGGATGACGGGGAAGTTTGGGCAGACTGTGCCGGGGAAGAGTGTGCGAGGGAGACTGTCGCGATCGCAGACACGGCGGCGCCACCGGCAACTAGCCAGGAGGCGCCTGTGCAGCCACAGGGTTCTAGAACGACCGCCGCTCGTCTGGTGGACGATCGGCCAGCGCTGTCACCCACACTCTCGCGTCAAAGACGTGTTCCCAAACTGGATTATAAAAAGTATTTTTAGAAATAAGTGAACTTTGTGTAATGTTAGAGTTAATCGTTTATTTCGTTGTCAACAGATCCATTCAATAAGTAGTGGTGGAGGAATGATGTATATGTAGCTATACCTACCTAGCGCACGCGCGGTCGTGCACCGCGCGTCATTGTAATTGCTTGGCAGTAATAAATGAGCTCGCACCGCGACCGGCTGTTTTACTCATATCCATACATTCCAGTAGTTCCCTATTATTATTACTATTTTGTTGTCGCTCGTCCTATTGTATATTTTGTCTTCGTCTATGATATGGTTGAATCTCCATCCCGGCAAACATGTGTTGCTAATTTTATATGAGGGTATACATTCCCCGATGTGATGCGCCATGTCCTTTCCGTAGTTATCAGAATAGATGGAAACTTCCTTGTTGTAGCTAGTCCGTACCTTTGTTATTTGTCCTAAAGATTCAGCTGCTGACGTCTTAACTTCAGTTGTGCGTCCATTTGTCCCTCCCATCTTTCCAACTTTATCTTCAATAATTTGTTGAAGTTTAAGCAGTTGTTGCTTCAGAAAATATACCTTATTTAGCGTAACTTCTTGATCCTTTAAGTCTTGTTCATTTTTATATATTATTTCAAGTAATTTGTTGCTCTCTTCTGCTAGTGATATAATAGTCTTTTCTCGTTGTTTTAGCTCTTCATTCATTATTTTCTTAGCTGTACTTAGTTGTAGTATTCTGTGCATGATTTTGAAATGTTTCTTATTCATTGTCAGTTTTCTTTTCTTTTGTGTCTTTTTCGTTGTAAATCCTTTCAGTGGCGTCAGTAATTCATAACGATTTAGTAGCAACTCACTGTGATTTCGCTGTAGGTCCTGATATCCCTTATTTCTTAGATATAATGTTTTTTCTAATTCTCTATACTCCTTAATATTAGTATATTTTTCTTGCTCTTCTAGCATCAGGGTATTTTCGTCGGTTAAATCCTTAATTTGTTTCTCGAGTTCCAATCGAGTTACTTCCTCTTCATACATTCTTTTCTTCAGAACGTTTATTTGTTTGCAAACATTTTCAAATTCTTGTGCATTACTTTCCTGCTCATCGATAAGCGTTTGTGTCAGTTTTTCTTTCGCTACCAGTTTTTTCTCTAGGTTCTCAATAATAATAAGGTAATTTTTTTCCGATATCATATTGTTTTCGTGATTATCATCTTTCCCGTCGTCAATTTGCTTTCTTCTAGATCTTGTTAAAATACTTCTACTCATTTTGAGATCAATTTTCCCTTCAATTCAATTTATAATCGATTTTATTATCGATTTTCGATTTTTTACGAATAATTTGTAAGTGGCAATCCTAAATGGTTTTTGAACAGAATCACAGAATGATAGTGGCTGTCAGTTGCGTCAGTTTGTGTTTACAGTTTTGCATTGACTTCGGCGAAACCGGTGGTAGTTTTTACTAGTTTTTTGTACCTCTACATATTACAGTTCTATTGGTTGTCCAAAACACAAAATTTCAAATAATGCGTTAGTGTGAGTGTTTCTCAAAATCAACCGTTTCATAAATCCTATTTCATAGTTGATTTTTGACGTAAATCTAGGACTTGCCGGTATGTTGGATGTCTTTCTAATCTTCCAGGTTGGTAATTGTCCAAGTTATTTGTCTTCCTCGTAAGTATACGTGAGATTTCCTATTATTTGCATAAACTTTCACAAGGAGCTGCGATAAACAACGTTAATAAGTCGCGCACGCACACAGATCAGTCTCATTGCTATTATGAATGCCTTCTTGTTCATTTGACAAGTGCCTGAATCATTCAGGGAAACAATAAAAGGCGTCAGGAATTACCTTCATGCTTAAGTGCTCGTAAAATTATAAAATAATTAAAATCAGTATTTTTTAAATCAATTTGATTAATATCCTAATTTTGTGAAAACAATTTTGTGAAAAAAGGATAGAATATACAAAAACGCGCGCGTGTAACACGAACCACAGTACGCGGTAGACGGTACCTTACAATAAATATTCTGCAGAGGGGAATTCCCCATTGTTATTTTATTTGAAGCTGTTAAGTGTGGATGCGGAGCTGTGATAACCGTTGCTGTCTCTTTCACGCTACAGTTTTAGTACGTCTCCCTATCTCTGTCATTGATTACAATGTGCACGACATTGGGAATGTATCTGCAAGGGTAAGTGTTTGCGTGTATAATGTAATCTAGCTCAACTATCGAATACGCAATGTATGAATATGCCTTGTCTTCTCTCTTTAGTAATGTCATTGCATTGCTTTTAACAGTATATTTGGAAAGATATGTAACCTACAGGAATTCTAAAAACTGTTGAGATGTAGAAACCAATACCTTTTATTTGATACGCCACTCGGTGTGGTAGCCTTTTGAAAATTATCCCCCCCCCCCTTTTGACCATTTTTCTTAAAGCGTTGTAATTACAGACTTCTCTATATTTTTCCTGTAAAATATAGATCCATATCTACAAACGCTACATACGTTTCAGATGAATCGCTCTGCAAACTACCTCTATATAGGGGCAAACTCATAGCCTTTAACATAGCTATAAATGGGCCTAGGACGAGACGAAAGAGTGCTTGCATGAACAAACATGGGATAAATGAGATGAGTTGGACGATGGGAGCTATCCTCTTTAGGCAGAGGGTAAGGACGAGACGAAAGAGTGCTTGCATGAACAAACATGGGATAAATGAGATGAGTTGGACGATGGGAGCTATCCTCTTTAGGCAGAGGGTCAAGGCAGTGCCTCCCACTCACCTCGTCGTTACATAGGAGTAAGTCCAGTATACGACTTAATTTATTTAACTCATGATTGTATTGGCCCAAACTATTGAAGTTAATTATATCTATTAGTTATGTGGTGATAAATAGACATTATCAGAACTCTGTTTCCAGCTAATGTCACTTAGGTTGAAGTCGCCCAATAGTAATATTTTATCTTGCGGATTCTGCATCGAGACACTTGAGACTACCTCAACGTGGCTAGTGTATCCATAACACAAGCTCTGCTGAGCTCGGGGCTAGGTGATGCTGTGTGGACTGTCCAGCATTATATATTTGTTCAGATCATACAGCAGTCGGTCCCGTGGCTCCCGAGCCCTGCCTGCGGCGAGCCGATAGTCTCCCACCCGCACCCCTCACTCACCCGCCGGCCGCGTCCGGCGGCCACTCGCCGCTGTCCGGCTCGGAGCTGGACTCCTCTGGGAACACAACCACACTGTCTATATATAACGTGCTATACACGTGCACAACACTTTATAACACAAACAAATGGCTCAACTTTCTTTATAATACCTAAGTATCGTATTATATTATCTGTGATGATACATTCAAAACACTGACCCGATGATGTCGTTGACGAAGATGCTAAAAATAAGGAGAAGCGAGTCCTGTCGTACGCCGGAGCATCAGTGCTGATGCGTTCCTTCACACCGCAGGCTGACAGCACTTGCACTGCACTCTGCTCTAACGGTCAGGCCGTTAGAGGCAAGCTGCCACAGACATTCCATTCCAGCAGAATATAGTCGGTCTAACAATCAGAATGGAATGGTCGATGCGGTCGAAGCCGCGCTACAGTCAGTAATGTACAACTTACCGTCTGTGTCGGAGACGTCGGGCTCCTGCGGCGGCGCGGCAGGGGGCGGGGGCGCGCCGTCCGGCTGCTCCTCGCCTTCCTCCTCCTCCTCCTCTTCGTCACTGTAACAGAACAGGCGTGCAGTGAGCGGGGGACGGAAGGCGGGGGATGCTTGCGGTCGCGGTCGGGACGTTACCTGGGCGGCGGTTGGTAGAGTGCGTGCAGCGCCACGTCCTGCGGGAAAACCTCGCGGTGGTGCACGATGGTGCGCTTCACCAGCTCGTTGAGCAGGTTCTGGTGCGCCAGTTGCTGCGCGGGGACCGGGGGGGCCGCCAGCAGCGTGGGGCCCACGCAGATGGCCAGGTTCCACGCGTCCATCATGTTGTGGCGGGAGTGCCGCGCCAGGTGCGCCAGGAACGCGAACAGGTAGCGCAGCACTAGCAGGCTGGGCAGCGGCAGCGCCGCCAGCGTACCGCGCAGGCGCGCCGCGAACGTGCCGTCCTCCGGCAGCGCCGCCAGCCGCGCCAGCCGCTCCGCCAGCGCGACCGGGAGCAGCGGCGGCCGCACGCCGCGCAGGTACATCTTCAGCAGGCCGCACACCGAGTTAACGTCGCTGGCGTCGCGCGCGGTGCGGAGCGGGTCCTCGCCGCGCTCGAAGGCGGCCCGCAGCGCCTGCATCTCCACCTGCGAGCCCGACACTCGAAACACACCCTGCTGCCGCAGCCCGTACGTCGAGATGACGCGCACGCATTCCGTCAGCACGCGCGGCAGCTCTGTGTCCGTCTCCGGCGCCGCGAACAGCGAGCGGGAGCCGGCGCGGGCGGCGGCGCGGGGCGCGCGGCGCGGCGGCGACGCCGGCGGGGCAGCGGGGGCCAGCGGGGAGGAGGGCACGCCGAGCGCCGCGCCGCTGCGCAGCGCCGCCGCCTTGGTCTCGAGGCGCGCGAGCCGGCCGGCGCAGGCCACGTACGCGCGGAACTTGGCCAGGTAGTAGTCTTCCTGGTCCTCGGCGGGCGGCGGCGGCGCGGACAGCGAGTGCGCGGGGGGCGCGAGCCCTAGCGCGCCGGCGCCGAACAGCGGCGTCACGTCCCAGTGCTCATCGCCGCCTTCCATCTGGCGCAACAGCTCCGCCTCGGCCGCGTCCAACGTCTTGGCGCTCTCCTGGCACTCGGCGCGCAGCTGTCGCGCGCCCACCTCCAGCTGCTGCAGGCGCGCCGCCAGCTCGGCACCTAGCTCCGCGTCCGGCTCCGCCTCCTCCTCCTCCTCCTCGTCCGCGGCGTCGGGCGCGGGCGCGGGCGGCAGCGGCCGCGGCAGGGCGAAGGCGGCGGAGTGCGCGTGCATCAGACGCGCGCGGTCGTGCAGCGCGTCCAGCGCGTCCGCCTGCCGACGCAGCGCCGCTGCCGCGCCCCCCGCGCCCGCACCGCGCGCACTCTCCGCGTGCGACATGCACCGGACCACGCGCCCCACCACCGCCTCGAACCCCACCTCCATGCACTGCAATCACACATAATTTGGGTTTTAACTGTTAGTCCATTTGTAAAATAAATAAATAAAAAAAAAAAAAACAGCGACCTTCGAAACTGCAAACTAATTTACCTCATTGCCATACAGCAGCGCGGGGCAATGCAGCCAGCGTATTGAGAACGCTTCCGACTGGTGTTGATATGGATCAGTTGAGCTACCTGTTGTTTGCTACAGTCTGCAGTTAGCTTAATTGTTTTAATTGTAAATACTACTTCTAATTTGGTTCTATTGTTTAAATGTAATTTTCTCTATTATTAAAGACTTTTTTTCAAGCGGCGAAGTTACAATCAAATAATAAAAGCTAGTAAACTAACCTAAGAGTTAACTAACCTCAACTATCTCCGTTGATATTTTTATTTATTATTTTATATACATACATACATACATACAGTGGTGGCCATCTAATTACAAACACCTACCTGGGTTTATATTTTTATTGCTAATTCCCTTCCTAACTGATTTGCAAGGTATCGTATCACTGAGTGCTGCTACGTATTGTACTACAATCGATGTATCGGATATAACATTGGATCGTTATCATTAACATTATACTAATACAAAACAACGGTTGTTTTTGCAAAACTGAAACATATATCAACATCAAAATAAAATACGACAAACAAGCCGGACAACTAATTAGAAACATCAAAAAATAATTACTTACATCATTATTAAATTGATCAAAACCCTAATAGTTTTGAACAATACTAAAAATACTACATCTGAAAGACACAGTACAACTCCGATTACTGAATTAGGTGATAGGTACGTAATGAAACGACCGTCTCAGTAGTAGTTATTTATTAGAAAAATCCCAAACAGATTGTATCCAAAACCGTGCGTTCTCGTCAGCGCGATTCAGCCCTCGTCCACTTTTACCGGCGACATCTAGTTATAATTTTAAACACTAAAGTAGGTAGCCTCGTATCTACATCTTAAACTTACATTAAACATACCACCCGCCAAGAACGACACTGACAGTTCTTAACTCTACCACCCGCCATGAGGCTTGGATACACAAATTTAGAATAAAACTCTAGAAAACTTAAACAATACAACAACAAATGTTACTCAACAAATTAATAGTGTCCTCGATAGCACAGTAAATAAACTAGGTTTAGAAATCTTTACATCTACAAATACAACAATACATCAGTCAGTGACCGGTAGGTAACAGACACAATTTTGAAGTAGGTCTCTTTATGAGAGATTGGCCACACTTCAAAGTTACAACACGTACAACCTGGTCTGATCCAGGATGAGTAAATACCACTCTGCCTAACAACCAGCGAGCTGGAGGAAGATTGTCCTCCTTAACAAGAACCACATCGCCAATTTTGGGTTCTAAATACTCGCTGGACCACCTTCGCCAAAAGTCTTGCACCATTTTTTGCGTCATCTGCCAGCGTCTTAATGAACTGACATTGCTCTGCTCGTAGTTTTGCTCAGGTACCAAGGGTTCACCAATCAGGAAATGTCCTGGAGTTAGCGGGGTTGCATCGCTGTGATCATTGGGCAACATCGACAACGGCCTAGAACTTAGGCATGCCTCTACCTGCGTGAGAACGGTGGACAACTCCTCATATGTGAGCGTAGCATCACCAATAACTCGTTTCAGATGAAATTTTGTCGATTTCACGCCCGCTTCCCAAAGTCCTCCGAAATTCGGAGCATGCGGGGGAATAAAATGCCACGACACGCTATTGGTGCTTAACCATTTTCTTATTTCAAGAGCTACTGACGACTCTTCAGCTGTGACGAGCTTGACAAGTTCTTTGGACGCTCCTACAAAGTTCGTCCCATTGTCGCTCCACACATCACTTGCGTGCCCTCTTCGAGCCACGAATCTTTTGAAGCCAGCTATAAAGCCTTCCGCAAATCCTTTTTAACCTTCTCAGCTGTTTCTGGGCAGTCCTTACCCTCATCTGTCACGACTTGCTGTAGGCTCTTTACTGCCAAGTATGGCGTCGGTGCCGTGCCAAAAGTTACTCTTACTAATCTATAATCTTCTGTTTCAGCTTCCGGATCGTCTCTCCACACTAGTCTCTGAAAATCTGCATCTTCATCCGCAACGACTACTTGGCGATACATTTTGACGATATCTGCGCTGAGGCAGATTGGATGCATACGCCATCGGATGATGATGTGGCGTAAATCCTGCTGCAGCGTAGGACCGATCATCAAAGTATCGTTCAGAGAAACTCTATTCATTCCCTTGCATGATGCATCGAACACTACTCTGACCTTGGTCGTGGACTTGTCTTCGCGTATTACGGCATGATGCGGCAGATAAACCGCGTCTGTTTTCTTACAATCCTCGCCAGTAATACGTACCATGTGTCCAAGGTCCAAGTATTCATGCATGACATCGGAATATCTTGCCTTGATTTCGGGGTTCTTCTTAAAACGATTTTCAAGAAGGTGAAATCTTTTGATGGCTATTTCTCTTGAGTTGCCGTACTTACACTGCGGATCAAGATCCCGAAACGGCAGTCGCACAATATACCTACCTGAAGAGTCTCGACGAGTTGTTCTACTGTAGAACTCCTCACACCGCTGCTCTTCTTCGCTGATAATCTTTACACTAAGGGTGTCGGATTCGAGTTGCCAGAACTGCTTAAGCAATTCGTCTGTACAAAAGTGCTTACTTACTACATTGTGAAAGCAATGTTGATCACCATCAGCTGCAAACTGATGTGTAGGACCTGATAAGATCCATCCCAATGCCGTGCACTGCGCTGTTGGAGTGCCATTGGGTCCCTTGATCAAACCCTCTCGGATAATCTTACCGTACACGTCGGCACCGAGCAAAATGTCAATTCTGCTGGGCGTGTGAAACTGTGGATCTGCAAGAGCGACCTCAGCCAGCTCTGGCGAGTCCACATAGTCTGCCTTCTCTGATGGAAGGAGACCTGTGATTGCGCGTAAAACATGTGCACGCACCTGCAGTTGGAAGCTTGGGTCATGGCGCGATTGTAAGTTCATCACGACAACGTGCTTAGAAGCTAATCTTTCATCGCCGCCTAAATCCGTAATGCTGTTCCTACTTAGCATCTTACGGAGACCTAGCATTTGTACTGCTGACTCTGTTACAAATGACGCTTGAGAGCCCTGATCTATAAGTGCCCTTAGCAGACGAACGTCTCCGTGGTCTGCCTGAACTCTCACAATCGCCGTAGCTAACAGAACCTGATTAGTTCCCTGATTCAGGGAGAAATGTACCTTGACATTTGAAGTTGCTTCGTCCAAAGACGCCTTAACGTCGTTGACAGCTGACTTGACTTCTACTGCTAAATCAGATTTGGCAGTATCTACTAATTTCATAGAAGCCTTTTGACTTGGGTGGAGCAGGGAGTGATGTTTGTGCTTACAAATATGACACCTAGAAGAAGCTCGACATGTGAATGCAGAGTGGTTTTTACCTAAACAATTGAAACATAAGCTGTTCGTTTGAACAAACGAGTGCCTGTGATCATAATTCTGTTTTGAGAATTCCATACACTTTGAAATCTTGTGATCATTACTCTTGCAGCATGGACAACATACCTTGGCCCCAGAATCGGACCCACCAGCCGAAGTTGCGTGCATTGCTTTGGGTGCAGAATTTGGTTTGGTCCTTAGCTTAGGTTCTATGAACTCAAGGGACCGGAATCGTGACTCTAAAAATTCTCGTAGTTGGTTCAAAGCTATTCCCATTCCTTACGTGAGTCTGAGTCCAGCTTTGAACAAACTATATAGATCACGATAGCATCCCAGGTACTTACATTGATACCCGAATTCTTCAGCCCGTTCAGTGTATCATTTGTAATATCTAACAAATCTTTGATTGCACTGCATGATTCAGCTGTGATCTTGGGTTGGTTCATAAAACGCCGCAATAAATAGTTTGCCAAATACCTTTTATTGTTAAACCGATTATTCAGTGCCGACCAAGCTTCTTGGTAGTTGGAAGCTGTGATGGGCACATGCCTTAACAGCTGTTCAGCTTCTCCCGACAAATGCCCTTTCAAATAATGCATCTTTTGCACATCGTCGATTGAGGCGTTATTATGCACCAACGAGGTGTAAAAGTTGTCCATTCTGCATAAGAACCCGAAAAAGTAGGGATGGATATTTTGGGCAATTTAACATTTAATTCTCCCGAGGCAGTAGAGCGCGAGCTTGCAGGAGCAACCGACTTAAGCAAGCTTAAAGCGTCCCGCAACTCAGCCTTATAATCAATATAGAGGTACATCTCTTCTACATCCTCAAAAACATTTTCTAAAATGTACTTAGATTGACTAGTGTCCTCACTACTTATTATGATCTTAGCATGACTGTCCGCAAACATTCGCCACTTCTCTTCCAAAGACTCAATTCGTGTTAGTATGTACGACTCTTTACTTAATCTGTCCTTTGGAGATTTTTTAAAATTAATAGAAGACTTTTCTATCGATAACTTAAGACTTAATTGACTTTTGATTGCGGACAACATATTGACATCAACCACAGTACAAACAAATAAACCTTAAACACTTTTTGGCACCAAAATTTTACAAGTTCAAAACAATCCTTAAAATTTCAAACTAATTCCTAAAACTTTTACAAGTGTTTGAAGTTCGGACCAGAATCGGGCATAGGTTCCCCGTCGGTTACGTTTTCGCGAAATTATTCGAAGTCTTAATTACCATGCATAAAATTTACTAAGTCCAAAATTTACGTTAATGTTCATATTAATCTTCAAATTCTTCTAAGTTAAATTTCTTCAAAACAATCACCAAATTACACCACAAATAGTACTCACAGATCACAAAGGCAAACCACTGCGATACGTCACTGCTGCGCGCTGCCTGCCTCGTCGTCACTCCTGTGACGACACCCACTGCCAGATGCGCCCGCTGTCCCCGGCGGGGCGGCGCTGCTGCTGGTAGTGGTGATGTCGGCGGCGCCGTCGGCCGACGTTTCGCACGCCTTGCTGCTCCTCACTCTTCTCCAACAAATGACCGGCTCGTTTGGCCAGGCCACTCTTACCGAACCTAGGCGGATAGGTATCGGTAGCACTGCTCAGCGGAATCGCCACTGCTCGCTAGTGCCGGTAATTTAAAACAAAAGACTATCCAGATCGAAGGACCATGAAAGACACAGTAACAACTCCGATTACTGAATTAGGCGATAGGTACGTAATGAAACGACCGTCCCAGTAGAAGTTATTTATTTGAAAAATCCCAAACAGATTGTATCCAAAATCGTGCGTTCTCGTCAGCGCGATTCAGCCCTCGTCCACTTTTACCGGCGACATCTAGTTATAATTTTAAACACTAAAGTAGGTAGCCTCGTATCTACATCTTAAACTTACATTAAACAACATCATTAGACAATTAGCATTTGGTAGGGCCTCTGTTATGGATTACAGCTTTGCAGCGACGCGGCATTCATTCAACCTATTTATTACAGAATACTACATCCTTAGACAATTAGTATTTGGTAGGGTACCTAGCCTCTGTTATGGATTACAGCTTTGCAGCGACGCGGCATTCATTCAACCTATTTATTACAGAATACTACACTGCCGGCCAAAAGTTTGAGACCACTGTAAAAATCTTTGTCACCAACAAAATATTTCAAAGTACACATATGATAATGAGCTAATTTGAACACCTGCGTATTCTATTATTATTAAAGAATTTCTAAGAGTCATTATTTATGTTGTTGTTTAAGTTATCATCCTAATAAGGTCTATTGTTTCAAAACATCAATGAGCGCCGCGCAAGGACCAGGTGGTAGAGTCATTGTAATATTTTTATGATCTGCTCATTACTTATTGTTTTGGGTTTGTTTCGCGTTAACCGATATCAGGGATTATGTTAGCTTCCTAAAACATATTTAGTACCTGAGTTTTTTTGGAGTAAATTATTTTCTACCTTATTAGTCTGAGCTCGTCGTTGTTACAGTGAAGACATCTTAAAATGGGAAAAGTTCGCGAAATTAGCAGTGAAACTCGCTCTGCCATAGTTGTTTTATACGGCGAAGGCAAATCTGAACGTGCGATTGCCTCTCAACTTAAGTTGTCGAAGACTTGTGTTCATAACACAATAACCCGATACAAGGAGACTGGCAGTAATCAAGATCGTTCGCGTTCGGGAAGGCCGAGAACTACCACTTCTCGCGAGGATCACTTCATCGTCACTACCAGCAAGCGGAATAGACGCCTAACAGCACCAGAAATCCGCGTAGAAGTGAACAAATCCCGATCAGAACCTGTATCATTGACTACAGTAAAAAGACGTTTGAGAGATGCTAAGTTATTTGGTCGCGTCGCCGTTCGAAAACCACTACTAAGGCCACAAAACAAAAAGAAACGGATGCAGTGGGCCCTTACCCATCGAGACTGGACTGAAGAAGACTTTAAACAAGTTCTTTGGTCAGATGAATCCAAATTTGAAATATTTGGTTCAAAACGACGAATTTTTGTTCGACGTAACGTCGAGGAAAAGATGATGCCAGACTGTGTGGTGCCAACAGTCAAGCATGGTGGTGGTTCCATTATGGTCTGGGGATGCTTCTCGGGCCATGGAACCGGAGATTTGGTACGAGTCGAAGGAATCATGAAAAAGGAGCAATATAAACGAATACTACAGCAAAATGCCATTCCGTCTGGTTCAAGAATAATTGGAGATGGATTTTTTTTCCAACAAGATAATGACCCAAAACATAGTTCAAAATTATGCAGGGGTTATTTAGAACACAAAGAAACAGAAGCGGTTTTAAAAAACATGGTGTGGCCCCCTCAGAGTCCGGATCTCAACCCGATTGAGCTTTTGTGGGAAGAGCTTGATAGAAATGTGCGCAGTTGTTGTCCCACTTCGCAAGAAGACATGTGGAAGGCTTTACAAGAAAGCTGGAACAATATATCACAAGATACAATCGACAAATTGATTGCTCGTATGCCAAGAATAGTGAAAGTAGTAATAAAATGCAAGGGAGGGTTTTTCGACGAAAAATCTGTATAAAATATGAGCGACATTTTTAAAGTAAATGGTTGATTTTTCTTGATTTTTTTGTTTTCTTCATAATGTATGTGTATTAGGAAATAAGTATTTTAATTCATAATTAAACCTCTTGCTTTGTATTTTGAGTTTTATTTCATTTTCCTACTTTGATGTAGGTGGTCTCAAACTTTTGGCCGGCAGTGTACATCCTTAGACAATTAGTATTTGGTAGGGTACCTAGCCTCTGTTATGGATTACAGCTTTGCAGCGACGCGGCATTCATTCAACCTATTTATTACAGAATACTACATCCTTAGACAATTAGCATTTGGTAGGGTACCTAGCCTCTGTTATGGATTACAGCTTTGCAGCGACGCGGCATTCATTCAACCTATTTATTACAGAATACTACATCCTTAGACAATTAGCATTTGGTAGGGTATCTAGCCTCTGTTATGGATTACAGCTTTGCAGCGACGCGGCATTCATTCAACCTATTTATTACAGAATACTACATCCTTAGACAATTAGTATTTGGTAGGGTACCTAGCCTCTGTTATGGATTACAGCTTTGCAGCGACGCGGCATTCATTCAACCTATTTATTACAGAATACTACATCCTTAGACAATTAGCATTTGGTAGGGTATCTAGCCTCTGTTATGGATTACAGCTTTGCAGCGACGCGGCATTCATTCAACCTATTTATTACAGAATACTACATCCTTAGACAATTAGCATTTGGTAGGGTATCTAGCCTCTGTTATGGATTACAGCTTTGCAGCGACGCGGCATTCATTCAACCTATTTATTACAGAATACTACATCCTTAGACAATTAGTATTTGGTAGGGTACCTAGCCTCTGTTATGGATTACAGCTTTGCAGCGACGCGGCATTTATTCAACCTATTTATTACAGAATACTTCTGCAAACGTTTTCACGTGCACTGTGAAGTTATGAATGTTAGTAACATGTTTCTGCGACCGTTTGGTCTTTATACTTCGCCACAAATTTTCTATATGATTTAAATCCGGAGTATTTGCAGGCCACTCTATCACTGTCATCGATTGTTCTGTGAGAAACGCTTTAAAGCTGCATGCTGTGTGTCGGAATATGGAATCACCGAGGCGGACTAAACGGGGCTTTGAATAACAAGTATCTACCTACACTAAATTGACATGTACGAGCCCAGAGCTGCAGTTAGTTAGTTTGAATGAAACCACTGAGTAAATCTATCGCAGTTATATGTATTGTGAACAGTGTACAAGTTTGATATTGTGCCTCTATGAGTATCACTTATCGGACACTTACATTCTTGTCTCTATGAGTATCACTTATCGGACACATACATTCTTGTTTCTATGAGTATCACTTGTCGGACACATACATTCTTGTTTCTATGAGTATCACTTGTCGGACACATACATTCTTGTCTCTATGAGTATCACTTATCGGACACATACATTCTTGTCTCTATGAGTATCACTTATCGGACACATACATTCTTGTCTCTATGAGTATCACTTATCGGACAACACATACATTCTTGTCTCTATGAGTGTCACTTATCGGACACATACATTCTTGTCTCTATGAGTATCACTTATCGGACACTTACATTCTTGTATCTATGAGTATCACTTATTGGACACTTACATTCTTGTCTCTATGAGTATCACTTATCGTATACATACATTCTTGTCTCTATGAGTATCACTTATTGGACACATACATTCTTGTCTCTATGAGTATCACTTATCGGACACATACATTCTTGTCTCTATGAGTATCAGTTATCGGACACATACATTATTGTCTCTATGAGTATCACTTATCGTATGAATATTTTATATTCAATTTATGTTGTACGTGAACCGCACACGTAGTTTATCAGATCAGTGCGAGCCTAGCGCATAGCGTGTTCTAGTACAGTGAGCGTGTCAGAGGGCGTGTCTGACTGAGTACATATCAGTGCGAGCCGCGTGTTCTAGTACAGTGAGCGTGTCAGAGGGCGTGTCTGACTGAGTACAGATCAGTGCGAGCCCAGCGTGTTCTAGGTAGAGTGAGCGTGTCAGAGGGCGTGTCTGACTGAGTACAGAGCAGTGCGAGCCTAGCGTGTTCTAGGTAGAGTGAGCGTGTCAGAGGGCGTGTCTGACTGAGTACAGAGCAGTGCGAGCCTAGCGTGTTCTAGGTACAGTGAGCGTGTCAGAGGGCGTGTCTGACTGAGTACAGATCAGTGCGAGCCTAGCATGTTCTAGGTACAGTGAGCGTGTCAGAGGGCGTGTCTGACTGAGTACAGAGCAGTGCGAGCCTAGCGTGTTCTAGGTACAGTGAGCGTGTCAGAGGGCGTGTCTGACTGAGTACAGAGCAGTGCGAGCCTAGCGTGTTCTAGGTACAGTGAGCGTGTCAGAGGGCGTGTCTGACTGAGTACAGAGCAGTGCGAGCCTAGCGTGTTCTAGGTACAGTGAGCGTGTCAGAGGGCGTGTCTGACTGAGTACAGATCAGTGCGAGCCTAGCGTGTTCTAGGTACAGTGAGCGTGTCAGAGGGCGTGTCTGACTGAGTACAGAGCAGTGCGAGCCTAGCGTGTTCTAGGTACAGTGAGCGTGTCAGAGGGTGTGTCTGACTGAGTACAGAGCAGTGCGAGCCTAGCGTGTTCTAGGTACAGTGAGCGTGTCAGAGGGCGTGTCTGACTGAGTACAGAGCAGTGCAAGCCTAGCGTGTTCTAGGTACAGTGAGCGTGTCAGAGGGCGTGTCTGACTGAGTACAGATCAGTGCGAGCCTAGCGTGTTCTAGGTACAGTGAGCGTGTCAGAGGGCGTGTCTGACTGAGTACAGAGCAGTGCGAGCCTAGCGTGTTCTAGGTACAGTGAGCGTGTCAGAGGGCGTGTCTGACTGAGTACAGATCAGTGCGAGCTTAGCGTGTTCTAGGTACAGTGAGCGTGTCAGAGGGCGTGTCTGACTGAGTACAGGGGAACTCACCAGCACGATGTCTGCGACGTCGTCGAGGTAATAGCGCTGCAGCGTGGCGTTGGCGGCCTCCAGGCTCAGCACATACTCCACGCGCGCGCGCAGCGCCCGCCCGCGCGCCGCGCCGTGCCGCGCGCGTCTCTGCAATGGAGGGAAGGGTGAGTGCGGGGCGCCGCTGAGCGGGGCTGAGCGCTCGCTCGACACGCACTTACCTTCTCCAGCTCCTTGTCGAGCGCCTTCATCTTCTTGTGCTTGGGCGGGTCCTGGCGGGCGAGGCGCGCGAGGCGCAGCTTGGCGGCGGCGGCGCGCCAGTCGGCGTGCAGCGCGGCGTGGTCCTTGCCCGCGGCGGCGGCAGCGTGCAGCGCGGCGCCCAGCTCCTCGTGCCGCTCGTGCAGGATGTCGCGACACTTGCGGTGCAGGCGCAGCGCGTCGTCCGCCGCGCGCTGCAGTCGCGCCGCCAACGCGCCGCCGTACAGCTCCGCCACGGCCGCGTGCTCGCGCGCGAGCGAGCGCGTCGCCTCTAGCGCCGCCTGCCAGCACTCAAAGGCGCCGGTGAGCGGCCACTGCTCGCGCTTGTGCCGCTGCTCCTTGTGACGCGCGTGCGCGGCGCGCGCCAGCTTGTCCAGCGCGCGCGCGTACTCGTGCTCGAGCTCGGCGCGCCGGCGGCAGTAGTCGTGCAGCTCGCCCGCCACGCCGGCCGACGCCTCGGCGCGCGCCTCCAGCACGCGGCTCTGCTCCGCCAGCTGCAGCTTGATGTCTGCAACACACACTGATGCTCACTCACACGCATTGAGATGAGATAAGTACCTATGTAGTACGATCTCTAATAGAGCTCGGTAGAGAGCGCGCGGCGCGGCGCGCAGGCACGCACGTCGAGTGTGAGAGCAGTAGTACGATCTCTAATAGAGCTCGGTAGAGAGCGCGCGGCGCGGCGCGCAGGCACGCACGTCGAGTGTGAGAGCAGTAGTACGATCTCTAATAGAGCTCGGTAGAGAGCGCGCGGCGCGGCGCGCAGGCACGCACGTCGAGTGTGAGAGCAGTAGCAGAGGAAGGACTCGACTCCCTTCTCCGGCGCTGATCATAGTCCTGTGTTGTGCTGTGCTGTGCTGAGTGACGTTATAATATAACTTGCAGACGCCACCATTATTAAGAGCAATGTAAACTAAAATGACGTTCATTAAAGGAGCTTCATCCGAGCTTTAGGAGAAAGCTTACCTACATATTTTATGCAATCTAATAATACATAATTTTAGCTGTGGATTTAGTAGCGGTGTTGAGTGACGTGGAGCGGAGTGACCGTGGAAGTAAAACCCCACCCAAAACATAAATGTGAAATCATGATAAATTTGAATCTAAGTCATCTAGAAGTGGTTTAGGTTTCTGATGAGTTATTTGTTAAAAATGGCTCACTTTTTGTTCCTCAATAACTCAATAGTATTTGAAAATAAGAATGCCTATCTATTCATGGATCTCACCACACATGCAAAATTGCAAGCCTGTAGGTTTAATAATATCTGAGATACAGATGGGACCAAAAGCGTACCCAATGGTTCGTGTAAAGATAAGTACCGCTATAATATTGCGTCACCCATTTCTTTGTAAACTTGGCTGGACGCTCTATCGCGCGTTGTCTTGTGACAAGTCGATATGCAGCGAGCAAGGGTGCGTTGTGCATCCAATGTCACGCGCGAGGGGAGCGCCTCGCCCGCTTTGTTTATCTACAGGCCGCCGCCGCCGCCTGCCGCCTGCCGCCGCGCCGCACAGTGGATCGAAAAAGCCCTTCCTATAGACATAGAACTTTTTTTTTCTAAACATGCTTTTTCTTATTGGAAACCAAGACAGAATCTTATTAGAAGCCCAAACTATACCATATTTTATGAACCTAGGTGATAATGACGCAGAAAAGATTTTTTGAACTTTAATTTGTATGGAGAAAAACATGAAAATCGATATTTTTCGGCTCTCGTGCGAGTGCCCGTTATTTCCTCCGGCATAAATAATGTTCCTATTTTTTACTATCTTTTGACATATAGCACATATGGGGCACTCGATGGACTTCAGGTGAAAAAAAATTAAATATATTTTTAAATTTTCATTTTGCATTTTATTCATTATACAAGGTACATTACGACCTAAAAATAATATTTCAACTCACCTAATTATTGTTACAGTTTTAATGCAATATTTCACCAGCCATACTTTATAATTTTACCTGATAATTCCATATTATATGGTGGTTTTATGATATTTAGCCGTTAAAGACGATACCTATTGTATATTTTTTTGTTAAATTTACAAGGGGCCATTAAGTTAGGTACTCGACCTTATCATTGTTACAAAATTTATTGCAGAGGTTTACCTACTTATCTTGAACTACCTGCTAACCCGTCACTTATGATTGTATTATTATTCTAAGAATTCCTTAAGCCCCTTGGCTTTATTATTAAAAATGGATGTTATTTAAGTAGGTACTTACCTAATTAACAATTTGTCATTGTCTACTTTTTTCTAGTAGTCGTTAGCCGGTATGAAGTAAGTATAAATATGGAGGGAACTGAATATTTTTTTAGTTATATTAAAACTTACTACGTAAAACATCTGTGAAATTTCGAGTTAAAAATGGAAAAGCATAGTGTGGTGACCAATCTGGATCTATTTGTGATTCGTTTTAGAATCACAAATAGATCCAGATTGGTCTGGCAAGCTTGGAAACTATTTAAAACTGTTAGAAAGTGTTAAATTTCAGTTGAATTTGAGTTTATCTGAAGAAGATACAGACTCTCTCCAAGAATTCTGTCGAAGTTTAGTCAGTCTGTGATAAAAAGATGGAAATCTGCAAAATGTAACACAGAAACTTTCAAAAAACACTATACAGATTGGTTGGAGCAGAATATCGAGTGGCCAACTTGTGTACGTGAAAATATACGACCACAACAGCTAAATACTGCAATTCAAGAAACAAGTGAAGCTGGCGAATTGTTTTTACCCTCTCCGAGTACATCAACTGTTGGAACATCAACGAAAACGGCTCCAAGTCCGCGCAAACCTTTCACAGAATTTGGAACAAAACAAAAGGTACGAAGGATTTAAAATTATAATTATAAAGGCCGAGAAAGTTCAGAATTGGCCTTTGCTTTAATTGCTAATATGAAAAATGAGGGTAAAGATATTTTGGCAGCAGCCATAGATCATATTCTAAAGAATCCAAAAGAGGCGGAAAAAATCGTGGAACAAGCAAATGAAAAAAATAAATGTGTTTTCACCCCTACCAAAGCGCTCGGCTTATTACTGTCACTTAAACTATCAAAGTGGCAGTATATAACGTTGAGAGAATCTGCCATTCAAGAAGGCATTACAAATTTGTATCCATCATATTACAAACTGCAGCAAGCCAAGATGGATTGCTTTCCTCCGAAAGACGCAATCACTGTTACAGATACAATGGCCAAAGTAGCTCTTCAAGCACTCCTTGACATAACTGTTAAAAGAATAATAAAAAGTTTACCTGACGAGATTACAAACCAATCAATGATATTAATATCGAAATGGGGATTTGATGGTGCCTCAAGTCAGAGCACATTAATTCATTGATCCAGAAGACACAGATTCTGACACAGATGCTGATATGGATGTCTTTTATTATGTTCTAATTGTTTTACAGAAACTTTGTAACTTATATGTAGGTACATAATACGTGTTTTTTAAATAATTATTGTGTATGATAACTTGTAATATAGAAAAATTTGCCTTGTGTCTAAAAAAATAGTAATATTTATTTCGTGTGAATTGTTTAATCGCCTTTGTAGTTTGTAATTATTATTCTTTTCTTTTTAAAAATAATGACTGTATTTGATAATTATGCTTTTACTTTAACAAAATATAAAAATTTTATATATTTTCATTATTATGATAGGTGAAATATTACATTAAAATTGTAACAATAATTAGGTGAGTTGAAATATTATTTATAGGTCGTAATGTACCTTGTATAATGAATAAACTGCAAAAAAAAATTTAAAAATATATTTAATTTTTTTTCACCTGAAGTCCATCGAGTGCCCCATATGTGCTATATGTCAAAAGATAGTAAAAAATAGGAACATTATTTATGCCGGAGGAAATAACGGGCACTCGCACGAGAGCCGAAAAATATCGATTTTCATGTTTTTCTCCATACAAATTAAAGTTCAAAAAATCTTTTCTGCGTCATTATCACCTAGGTTCATAAAATATGATATAGTTTGGGCTTCTAATAAGATTCTGTCTTGGTTTCCAATAAGAAAAAGCATGTTTAGAAAAAAAAGTCCTATGTCTATAGGAAGGGCTTTTTCGATCCACTGTGCGCCGCCGCGCCGGTAGGCAAGTACAATCAAAACATTTATCTGCGATGCTATTCCGTTACTCTACTGGTTTGGTAGAATATACAAATGTTTACAAAAACTAATTCTAATAGGTAACATGCATGCTGGTCATCCTTGATAGAAGAAGCCAGCAAATCAATATAGCGACTGGAGTTGGCGGATGTTGTTCGAACCAATGTTTGTCAGGCGGACTGCGACCGACTGTTGCCATACACGATCATTCAGTGAATTAGTGATCGAGGAGCAATAACTCTGAGAGTGTGGGACATTCCAACGGGCGCGCGTCGCGTCGGGAGAGCGCACCGTTAGGTAGCGCGGGGCGCGGGCGGGAGGTCACGGCCGCGCCGCGCCGCCGGCTGAACGACTGAGCCGAGTGATCGCTTGCATGCCAACCAGGACTCACTGGAGCGAGCAGGGAGCCTTCGCCCAGAAAGTGCAAGGCTCATTAGCTCGACTTGTAGATATTATTAGCTATCGACGTTCATTTGGCCGGTCCGGTTAGCCTAGCCCCGCCCCGTTGCGATGGCGGCGGCGCGGCAGACAGGCGGACACGGTCTCGTACCGGGGAAGTCATCGGCGAGGTGGTGGTCGGGCCAGTGGCCGCGCGGCTGCACGATGCAGTGGAACATGTCCGCAGGCACGCACCGGCGCGCACTCGCTGGCGGTGGCTGGCGCGGCCGCGAGGAGACTGCCGGCCGCGCGCAGCCTCCACCCGCCCTGCGCACTCCCGACCCTACCAATCATTACGACCGCCTCCTCATCTCACCCCGAGACCACATCACAGTAACCACAGCTTCCAGCGCCCAACCAACACAACACAATGATGACAAAGTTTTATGATATGACGGCCATCACACGTGCGTGCTGTTGTTATTCGAATGTATAACGATGCTTGAAGTACGAGTAGTACCAATCACCGCGATGTTTCACTCACATACCTACTATACATTAGTATGTGAGTGAGAGTATGTGATGAATGATTTTGTACGACAGAGAGGTACGTATCTACCTAACTAGTCACAACACAAACACAAACAGACAAGTACCCACCTATAGGTACTTGATTGGATTGTCCGGTTGCATGGAACCGGCGAGCTAGCGAGCGTGACTCACGGTATCAGTTCACATTCGTGATTCACATACAAGCATGTAATTAATAACTGCGTAGAAGGAGAAGGGCCGGCCGGCGCGCGGGCGCCATTAAACTTTGATTAAAACTTTTAAAAAAACATCAAAATGGCCAAATTCGAGTTCGAATACGATGAGAGACTAATGAAATGAAATAAAGCTGTCGAACCAATTTTTTTTAGGAATTTCCGCGATTTCACCTATTGTCGAATATTTTCTACCAGTATTTCTTAGTTGGCATAACATGTACATGTGTACAAACAATATATAAGACGCACGCTACTACTATAGATGTGAAGCGGTTACAAGCGCTGTACACCTATAAAAGGTGTTCACCCGCTCCCGCTGTACACTTATAAAACCCTGATAGAAACTGGGGGCTTTAGACTGTTTTGGTTATACGTAGTTTTAAGCATCAATATTCAATCATAGGATAATAATGTATTGTGAAAGGTACCTAATCAGAATCACCTATTTGTTATTGGTAGGTTTCGGAACTTATAGGTTAGGAAGCTATGTACTCGTATGTATACTTCATCGGTACCTATTGATTTTGATTTTACCTACCTATATCAGTTACATTGATTTCCACATAATTTTATACCATTCCAGAACGACCGTACACATAAACCTACATTTTATACCATTCAAAAACGACCATACATATAAACCATGTACAGGCGTACAGGCTGAAATGTGGGGTAAGACAGGGAGGCATATCTACGCCGAAGCTTTTTGTCTGTACGTGAACGAGCTCATCGGCGAGCTCAGCAGCATCCATGCGGGTTGCTCCATCGATGGTCAGAGGATCAATAACATTAGCTACGCGGATGACATGGTGCTGCTGTGCCCGTCGGTGTGCGCGCTGAGGAGGCTGCTGCTTGTATGCGAGGATTACGCCGAACGCCACGGGCTCAAATATACCTAACAACAAGAAGAGCGAGGTTATGGTCTTCGCTACAAGTGGCCGCCTTCCCAACAACATTTTCTCTATCTGCCTGGATGGTCGCGAACTGGTTAGGGTAAGAAACTTTAAATATTTAGGACATTGGGTCACTGCTAATCTACGTGATAATTGTGACATAGAAAGGGACCGTGGGGCGCTGGCGGTACGAGGAAACATGCTGATCCGCAGGTTCACTCATTGTTCAGTAGATGTTAGTCTCTTTATTTAAATCCTACTGTCAATCTTTTTACACCAGCAGCGGCCTGTGGGTTACTTAAATACGCGTCCAACCCTACGCGTCCTTTATAATAATTTGTTTAGAGCAATGGTGGGGCTGCCCAGATACTGTAGTGCGTCGGGCATGTTTGCTGACGCACACGTAAAGGGCTTTAACGCTGTGATTCGTAATAAAATAATATCTGTAAAACGCAGGATGCTGGGCAGCACCAACAGTCTGATAGGGGTTCTGGCTGACAGACATTATAGTAAACTGCAAAGGCACTGGATGCCAAGCCTGATCAACCCTTGTGCCAAACACATTTATTATTTAATATTTTTTTTTGTGTACCTTTTTGTTTATAAGAAACTGTGTGACTTAAACTACCTACTCTAATCTATGAATCTTTGTGTTATCTGAATAAATAAAAAAAAAAATTTTGTTTAATTTAATTAATAAACCTACATTTTATACCATTCAAAAAAGGACTTTACGTATAAACCTACTTTTATACCATTCAAAAACGACTATACGTATAAACCTACTTTTATACCATTCAAAAACGACCATACATAATAGGTACCTATGAAATTACCGTTCTAGTTTGGTTAAAAGTTTGGTCGACAATGACGAATGAAAGGCGATTGTGGAAGCTGATGATACTTAGTCTACGGCTGAAATAGCAGCAGCTTTCGACGTTAGCATCAAAACAATATTGATCCATTTGCGTCAAATTGGCAAGGTAATAAAAAATTACAAATGGGTTCCCCACGAACTCAGTGATCGCCAGCGAGAAGTACGCGTCGAGACGTGCCTTGTACTGCTCAACCGGCACACAAACGAAGGAATTTTGAAAAGCATTGTAACCTGCGACGAAAAATGGATTCTGTTTGACAATGGCAAGCGCTCAGCAAGTTGGTTGGATCCTGGTTCAGCACCTAAACAATGCCCTAAACGTACAACTTACCCCTACAAAAGTGATAGTCACTGGTTTGGTGGTCTAGCGCCGCCGCGCTGGTGTGATTCATCACATCTACTTACCAAACGGGATGAGCATTACTGCAGATGTGTATTGTGAACAACTGAAGACAATGATGGAGAAGCTCGCACGTCTCCAACCAGCTTTGGTCAATTGCTCGTCCCAACTGCTCCTGCACGACAACGCGCGCCCTCATTCTGCACAACAGACGGTCTCCAAGTTACAAGAGCTGGGGTTAGAGGCTCTCTGTCATCCGCCGTACTCACCAGACCTTGCACCTACAGACTTGTACTTAGAGGCTCTCTGTCATCCGCCGTACTCACCAGACCTTGCACCTACAGACTTGTACTTGGAGGCTCTCTGTCATCCGCCGTACTCACCAGACCTTGCACCTACAGACATGTACTTAGAGGCTCTCTGTCATCCACCGTACTCCCCAGACCTTGCACCTACAGACTTGTACTTAGAGGCTCTCTGTCATCCGCCGTACTCACCAGACCTTGCACCTACAGACTTGTACTTTTTCCAGAATTTGGATATCTTTTTAGCAGGGAAAAAAATCAATACCCAAGAGGCAGTGAAAAATGCCTTAGAATTTGCTGCCTCCCGTCCAGCTGATTTCTTCAAGAAAGGCTTCAATAAACTGCCACTGCGTTGGCAGAGATGCATCGATGCATACATTGATTAATAGAATTAAAATTATGAAAAAAAAATCGTTTAGTACTTATTTCATAAAAAATGGCAATTTCATAGGTAAAGACCAAATATAAACGTACATTTTATACCATTCAACGACCATACATATTAACCTACATTTATACCATTTCCAGAACGACCATACATATAAACCTACATTTTTACCTAGCATAGTCGGGTGACTAACCTATTTTTTAACCCACTTCAAACAGGAGGTTCTCAGTTCATCTGTATGTTATTTTATGTGTTACATATGTATGTTAGGTACTAGATTTGCAATCCGGATATTCGAATTATCCGGATATCCGCTAATTTTCATATCCGAATTATGGGAGCACCTTTAACCGGATATTACAAATAATACGGATACCTAGTTGTTTTCTCTAATTCACAACACTACAGTGTCCATCATTTTAGTAATTTTATATATTTATGCCACTGTTACCAATGTTACGGCAATTACCGAGTTCTACGCCTATCAGGTAAAAATAACAAAATACACCGCCTACAGCTACATCCCTGTGGCCTGTTACCGTAGCCAATTCTACGGCTTTTCGCAAATTCTTCGGTACCCAATTTATTTTATCGACAAATATATCAATTCATCAATAAACCTTATATTACATCAAACAAATATTGCAATTGCATCCCTATTTACATGTGTATCCAACCAAATAGAGAACATTGTCAAACTTTTGAAGACATTTTATTAATAGCAACCTTTGTCAGAATAACTCATTTTTCATTTTTCAAACCCACTTAACGATCAATCGAGGTGTCATTTTTGTACGGATCACGTTTAATAATTTTTTCTATACATTTCGCATAATTATGGTGTCCTTTTTTTTAAATAAAAATAATGAATAAGTAATCATAGTACCTAAACCTAGCTATAACCTAACAAGATGGTGACAAAGGTTGATTTTGCTGGAAATTCAAGTGACAACCCTTGGTTTTTCAGGAAATTAAAGATAAATGACTCAAAACACAATTTAATTGAACAATAAATGTTACAAGAACTCAACCACTTCTACTTACACAGAAAAAAACTCTAATTATATTACTTTAACTAGGTTTTTTTTTGCTAACTTAAAACTATTCTTCTCCACTGCTAATTTATCAGAGCTATCAGCATCTACTCCATTCCCATTGTTAATACCAGTCAGAGTTTTGTAAAACTCATGGTTTCCAGTCACTTTCCAATTAATTTAGTTTTGCCCTGTTTATGGGAATTTGACCACCACATAAGGCAGAATGTTACCTTATGCATAAAAACTTGAAATAGCACCTTTTGGCTAATGTTGAATAGTATTTCCTTATTTTGAGCAAGTGAAACGGCTGACCGGTAATCTGTATTCTAAACACGGCTTTTTTACATTACGTACATAGCCGCCTAAAAATATTCATTGGCAACAATAATTTAAGCACACATTTTTTGCGCAGTTAGAAATATACCTACATGTATTGATTCGTGCATGTCTCTGAACTTATAAGGCAAGCAAGACCTACACTAGCGCGCAATCGCATCACTAGCATTGACACTGGTTGGTCAGTGATCCGACGCCGACAGGGACCGGTCTTCGCGCAGCGCAGCTTCCCCACACGGAGGAAGCATTCCTATTTATGTCAAAACAATAAGTTCGATGGAAAGAAGTAAACCGTTTTAATTTTTATTTTAGTTTTTCAACCCATTTGATCGATACTCTTATTTTTAGTCTCTATATTGTTTAGTTTCTATGTTAATTCTATTGATATTTTAAAATAATGTTATTCTTACATTCTTGAGTATTCATTTATACATTCCGACTGATACATTCAGAAGGAAAATAGTTTCCTTTTTTTAATTGAAATTTTATGTATTTTTATAAATTATTCGAACTATCCGAATTATCCGGATACGAAAATTAATCAGATAATGCAACCCCTATACTTGATATCTTCGCCCATGGGTAACCGATTTTACTGATTTTCTTTCACTATTGTATAGAGAATGATCCCGAGGTGGTCCCATAAAAATGTTATTCCCGAAGGATTAGTATTTATCCCATTAAACTTAAAAAGCAACATAATATTTTTGGAGAATCACGACTAGCTTCAACAAAATTGGTGATATCTGCGCCAATTGTTAATAGATTTAGATGATTGTTTCGTTGTTGTATAAAAATTTATTTTGAGGTAGTTTCCTATGAATTTGATTTTCGAGGAATTGCTAGTGCGCCATAAAACATAGGTTTGTAAAAATTCTTCACAATGTGATAATTTCATTATCATTTATCACCCATAGATATAAATATGTATGTTATCACCTAATTAATGGTTTCCATGGCAACGGGCGTCAACCGCTTCATCCATTGTGTCATCAAACTAAATTAGACTTGAATTACAACTAGATGTCGCCAGAGTTTAACTAAATTCCAAAAGGCTTTGTTTTTTATTTTATGTTATCACAGTTCGATTTTAGTATGATTTTTATTTTAAAAATTATTGTGATTATTATTAATGAATGTCAATTTATTGTGCATTATATGGTTGTAATTTACAAACCGATTTTCTTTAATGTAAATTTAATGAATGCTAGCTTTTGGATTAATAATAGGGGTTAAAGTATGAAATTACCGTTTTTTTGTAATAGGTACTTCGAATTGACATAGAATCTTCATGGTTTAAGATTTTTAGGCGAAACCTTTTTCTCATGGTACCCAGGAGGTTCTTCTTTTAAAAAATGTGCAACATTCGATTATCGACTTTCAGTTGTTTTTTTTTATTCAGCTTAACAAGAAAGATGGATACATCGAAAAATTTAGTGATTTTTGAATAAGAGTTCCGACGCGGAACAAACGCGGCTGAAACAGCTCGCAATATAAGTTGGTGTTGATAGGGTTTATTCTTGGCTCATTAACAACGTCCTTACTCTGAATGCCCTTAAGACTAACTACATAACGTTTGCTCTTAGATCTAATCTACTTCCGCCCTCTTCTTTTTCAATACGAGCTCACTCCTGTCTTACAGCTACTCCCAATTGCTCCTGTCCATACATCTCAAGAACTGATCATACTAAATATTTGGGAATTATTCTGGACCAAACACTTACTTTTAGAAGGCACATAGATGCGCTGGTTGGCAGGACGCGTAAGCTAATATACGTTTTTAAGGGATTAAGAAATGTAGCAGATCGCAAAACTGTCCGGGAAGTGTACACGGCTTTGTGCGAGTCGATCTTGCGATACTGCATCACCTCTTGGGGTGGCGCAGCAAAGACTCACCTTATAGAACTTGAGAGAGCCCAAAGGGCCGTGTTAAAGGTGAGTGCGTGTCTTCCTTACCGTTACCCTACCGTTCAGCTATACAAGGAATGGAATCTTCTCTCGGTAAGGCAAACATTCCTTCTTCAAATCATCCTTATGAAACACTCTCAACTAGAGTACAATCAGGAGTTAGTTAAAAAGAAGCGTAGGAAAGGTAAGGTGTGCGCCGCTCAGAGCTTTCACACCAGCCGATCTCATAAATTCAGCTGCTTCTTGGGACCCTACATCTACAATAAGGTTAAAGCCATTCTCAACATCTTTCGCCTACCTAGAATTAAGTGTAAAACGTAAGTAGCTGAATGGTTGAAAACACTGAACTATGTAGAGACTGAAAATCTCCTAGCCACCCTTTCATAACCTACCATAACCATAACATACCTAACAATATACATTATTAAACTGGGGATAGGGGGTCTGCATGATGAACATACCTTCTTAGATTCGCGATCATATACGCGCTACACAAAAATACACATACACACACACACATGGGTCGCCCGGACTCTTAAGAGACCGGTGTCCTCAGGAATACCCTACCAAACATGCGCACATACCACACTCTTTTACACTACACTGGCTTCAAACACCTATACACACCCTCACACACACCTATAAACAAACATTTAATCTATCTGTATGTACTTCTCTTAAATTTTTAATTTGTTGCTGTTATGGTGTTTTATTTTTGTAATCTGGTGTTTTCTAGAATAGACTAAGATTTAAATTGTTTTTTTCCCTGCCATGCAACCTATGTTTATTTTATTCATGATTAGTTTCAGGTCCAACTTATAATATTCTCATTGTTTTGTATTGTGATCCGTGGAGTGGGGACTCTGGAGACTTACAGTTTCAGGGTTTTCTAAAACCTGCAAGCTCCAGCCTCTCACAATACAGGTTTAAATATAGATCTCTGTGCTTATGATAACTAAATTTTAAGTAAACCTATTGTGTAGAGGAAATAAACAAAATTATTATTATTATTATTAATATCCATGTTGCGTTTGGAGAGGGGACTGCTAATGATCGCACCGTGCGATTTTGGTTTAAACGCTTTCGTGATGGAAACTTTGATTTGGAAAACCGCCCACACAGGTGAATAACAATGAATTGAAAGAGATGGTGGAAGCCGATTCGAGCCAAACTACCCAGGAATTAGCGGCAAGGTTTAACGTTACCTTACCAACAATATTGACTCATTTGCGTCAAATCAATAAAATAAACAAAATATGAAAAATGGATGCCTCATGATTTGACTGATCTGCAGAAAGAAACGCGTGTTGAAACATGAGTTGCCTTTTTGAATCGATACAGAAATGAAGGAATATTGGATCGAATTGTGACATGTTATGAAAGCTGGATTCTTTACGATAACCGTAAGCGAAAAATGCAATGGCTGACCCCAGGTCAAACGCCGCAACAGTGTCCTAAAGCAAAGCTTACCAATAAAAAGGTAATGTAACTGTTTAGTGATCTCAGCATGGTGTTATTCACTATAGCTTTCTCCGAACTGTTCAAGCAATAACGGCAGATGTCTACTGTACCGAACTCCGAACAATGATAGCAAAACTAGCAGTGAAACAGCCCCGACTCATGAATCGATCTTCACCATTACTGCTCCCTCCATGATAACGCGAGACCTCATACAGCACGAGAAACCGTTCTAACTCTACAGGAACAGCAATTAGAAACCATTCGTCACCCTCCGTATTCGCCAGACCTTCCTCCAACGGACTACCATTTCTTTCGTGATTTGGACAATTTACTACGAGATAAAAAGTTTTCTTCCCAGGAGGCAGTACAAAATGCTTTCACACAGTTTGTCGAATCTAGATCACCAGAGTTCTATAGCAAAGGCATAAATGACCTTCCTATTAGATGGCAGCAATGTATAGATAATAATGGTAACTATTTTGATTAAATAAATGAGTCTATTAATTAATTAATAGCATTTATTTATTTATGAAGATTACAATAACAGATTTAAATAATTACAACTAGTATATACACATACATCTATTTCTTAAAAATCTAAGCTGTCACGTCAATAAAAAAGTATGTTAAATTAAAAAAAAACTAATTTAAATTTTTCAGAACAAATCGACAATTTCATACTTTAACCCCTAGGTAATATTATTATTATTACTGTAATTTTGATATTGTAGTTTATAAGTTTGTACTTTGACATATCTGCAACATTTATGCCATATTATTGTAGGTACATATATACATAATATCTTTGACATTTTGTTTTGTCAGCTAACTTGTTTGTGTTTTAAAATGTTCTAATGTTAATATTAACTGTCTAAGACTACACGATTATATTATTTATTGAACAGACACTCCTCATTTGAAAGCCAGATAGTCTACCTAGCTAAGAAAATAAATAAAAAATACAATTTCGGTACAAAAGCCTAGTAAAAATAAGATATTTTTTAGAAACTTGATAAAAAAATTATTTGTATTTTATTTTTGATCTGTAAGTTTAAAACTGGGTTGTTGAGGTGTACTTTTTTGCATGTTGTATTAAACTTCATATTTTTTTCTACAAATCCTCCAAAAACTATGGGTATGGGACAGAAAGTACCTAATTTAATTTAACTGGTGAATAGCATGACATCGAAAAGAGATAGACCCATAGTTTTTGGAGGATTTGTAGAAAAAATTATGAAGTTTAATACAACATGCAAAAAAATACACCTCAACAACCCAGTTTTAAACTTACAGATCAAAAATAAAATACAAAGCACGCTGTATTCATGCAACATGTTCGTGGTATATTCAGCAGTGTTAAGTTGCAGGCATGGCATGCGTTCTCTCGTCAGTTAGCGAGGCCGGCCGGGAATACAACACGTGTCGATGGATACTCAGCCTATACCGACACTCGGCGGCATGAGCTGGGAACTCATTGCCTGGCGCAGTAGCCTTGGCGGCGTGATGGTAAACATGGATAGACAGGTCAGCCCGCGCCGTGCGCTGTGAGGTACGAGTATTGTCTCAGTTGTTTGTTTGGCTTAGCGGGGCGGTGGAGCGGCGCGGCGGCTCCGGCGAGGCGGCGCTAAGAATAGCGCGCCGCTCTCCCGCTGAGTGACGCGCACTCTCGGCGTCGTCTATAGTGAAGCTCCGTGCTATTCAAGCAGGTCTTGTCAGGATGTCGGCTCCTCTCAGCGGCGCGGGCGGGCTGGCAGAAGGCGAACGAGCTCGAGAGGCGCGTTCGTAAACATGAACACACCACACAATAAGTCTTCTAATTCAACGCACATGTTGCGTTGTTTGGAATAATTATATAGCTAAGGTACCTAGTGCAGATCAGATCATAGCCATAAATACTCATTTAGAAAAAAACCCTTAATCGGGATAGAGAGTGAATATGTGAGTGTATGTTTGTATAACAGGAGAATGCAGTAGGGACGGGCACGCGGCACGCGGCACGCGGCGCAGGAAGCGGGGCGGGGCGCGGGCGGGGGAGACGCTCGCGAGAGGAAGCTGCCCACGGGACGCCGGGATATCTACTAAGTGCCTCTTCATTACGAGCTCTACATTCTTTTACACGCCACTTAAATAACGTCTTGGTATTGTTTATCATGATCAACTCAGCCTACAGACACCCACCCCCGGCCAGGGCCAGGGCCAGGCCTCTCCTCTGCTCCAGTCGTTGTGTAACCCACACGAGCACCCGCTGGAACCTCATGTCGGCGGAGAGCGCTGCGCTGTCTTCAGGGCGGGATGGTAGCTGCTCAACTGTCAACCGATACCATAACAAACACGGCCGTGCTGCTGGAACCAGCTCCCGATGTGATGATGCATTCTATATGATCTGAACTCCATTTTCCTCATTACAACTGGTTTTAACAGGAATTTGCTTTTCGAAAATAACTATGTGATTACTTAATACGATATATTCCCATCTGCCCCATTAACCTCCCCATCAATGGGGCGGCTACCTACATGATAATCCATACTATTATTATAAATTCGAAAGTAACTCTGTCTACCTGTCTGTTACCTTTTCACGCCTGAACGGATGAACGGATCGTAATGAAATGTCAGGGAGGTAAATGGTATCCTGGGGACGGACATAGGCTACTTAAAAAGCGCGTGCGAAACCGCGGGCAGCAGCTAGTAAGCAATCATTTAAATTGCGCCGTTTTGCAAACGGATTTAACGTCACCATCAATAAAATGTATTTGTTCCCGTGTTCAAGCGTTCGTTTTGTAATCGGCCATTCAGACGACCGAAGTGGCGCGGCGGGCGAAGGTCCGCGTGCGACGTAGTAGGTCGTGGGTTCGATTCCCGCCTTGAGACAAATGCTTGTACGATCAGCAAATATTTGTTCTGTCTGGGTAAAGTCTATGTATGAATAATAAAAAACATATCCATGTAACGCATTGTATTAAGTTTATCATTCATCTAGTACCTACACACATCATAACACGAGCTCTGCTTAGCTCGGGGCATCTCGGGGATGATGCTGTGCGGGTTGTCCAGCATTATTTATTTATTCTACAAACAGGCTTATTCTACGATCCGGCGGCGACATACACCTACTTTACATTCTACGATTCGGCGGCGACATATACCTACTCTACATTCTACGATCCGGCGGCGACATATACCTACTCTACATTTTACGATCCGGCGGCGACATATACCTACTCTACATTCTACGATCCGGCGGCGACATATACCTACTCTACATTTTACGATCCGGCGGCGACATATACCTACTCTACATTCTACGATCCGGCGGCGACATATACCTACTCTACATTCTACGATCCGGCAGCGACATATACCTACTCTACATTCTACAATCCGGCAGCGACATATACCTACTCTACATTCTACAATCCGGCAGCGACATATACCTACTCTACATTCTACAATCCGGCGGCGACATATACCTACTCTACATTCTACGATCCGGCAGCGACATATACCTACTCTACATTCTACAATCCGGCAGCGACATATACCTACTCTACATTCTACAATCCGGCAGCGACATATACCTACTCTACATTCTACAATCCGGCAGCGACATATACCTACTCTACATTCTACGATCCGGCGGCGACATATACCTACTCTACATTTTACGATCCGGCGGCGACATATATCTACTCTACATTCTACGATTTGGCGGCGACCTATACCAACTCTACATTTTGAAATATTGCTTGCACTAAACGGTAATTGAAAGTACACAAGTAAATATATGCCTACCTGCTAATAATTGTTAATTGTGTATCAATAATTAACATGTTTTTATTTTGAATTTATTAAAATTATAATATAAATTATTGTTTTTTAAGAAATATGTAACTACATTGGTACCTACTTGACTTATAACTTGGTGTTGTCAATAGAAATATTGTATTGTATTTGTATTGTTTTGCTAGGTTTAATTATTTAATAATATATTATACATTGCACAATGAATTGAAAGTGACACATGCAATGAGTCGAGAGGAAGCATATTATATGACTGTACTCATCACATGAGCTGCGCCCGCGGTGACACGCACCGTGAATAAACGAATGTAACGGCCAAAGACTGCATTTCCGCTCAAAATTAGGCTATGCGTTCATTTATTTATTTATTCAAGCATCACTTACAGAATTACAAATATTCCGAAGTGTCAAACATTATTACAAAATCTTTGATAAAATATCAAAACATTAGTTAGGATTTAAAATTAAAATCAGTAATTATCTGTAAAACGAATACTTAGTCATAAGCAGGATTAGCAGGTCAATTGTACCTCTATGCTCTAAAATATGGAAATGTCAAAAAAATATATAATATCTACTCTAATACTTAGTCAATAATAACAATACCAGGCCAAAACGTTCAATTTAAAAAATGAGCATCAACTGGTGTAATTTGGCGATGCTGTCAAAGAATACGTCGGCGTCAGTTGAAGAGATGAACTCGTTTAGAAGGGTAAGTACTCTAGGGGTGGGAGCGCCCTCCCCAGCACGCGTTCGGTATCCGGGTGGTAGCGCAAATAGCACAGGATATACATACCTAAGCTATCCTGGTACCATATTTATTATTTAGACAGTTTAAATTTTCAGAGAATGTGTATTTCTCTTGCCGCTAGAACAACAAATAATAAAAATAAAATAAATATCAAAATTAAAGGGGGCTCCTATACCAAAAATGTGTTTTTTTTCCTTTTTTGCTCTTAATTTGTCTCGCACTTTTTTATTGAAATACCTTTACTAGGTTGTTTTTATGAATATTGAAAAGTTATAAGTGCTCGTGTTCTGCATCTTCAATGAAAGTCTATTCTCCTGAAACTTTAAGTTTAGTGCAAGAACCTATTCATGAAGCAACTAAGTAGTTCCGTTCCGTTGTGTCGTGTGAGGAGGTAACAAACATCCCAACCAGACCATTTATAATATTAGTGTGATTAATTCTTTCCCGCAAACAAATAAATTAATTTAATACTTGTTCCTTCAACTGAATACCTAAGTAACCTTTGCCCTTACTGAACAGAACAATAACCTTTGCCCTTACTGAACAGAACAATAACCTTTGCCCTTACTGAACAGAACAATGACATTCAATTATAATTCAGTAATATTTATTCAATAGTCAATAGTCAAATTTTTATTGCAAACATGTTGTACAAGGGATCTTACCTCTATAAAATAACAAGAAGGTGGTTCCAAACATGCACCCTGCTAGGGCACGGCAATATTATGCTAGGTGGTTAATAGGTACCTAGAAACTTATTCTATATATTCTAGGCTTAAAATATAAAAGCTTAAATCAAAATGTTTAGGTTACATTTTATAATATTTATCTATCCTTATTATTAATGAGATCTAATAATAGTAAGTACTTAAGCCTTAGATAACTACCTACATACTTAGAAATTTATTTTTTTGTGAAGAAACTAGAAATCTAAAAACTGTTGCAGAGAATAAAAACAGTTTTTTATTAAGAATGTTTTTAGGAGGGACTTGAATTTATTTATTTTGATTTCGTTTTGTATTTCTGGAGGTATTTTATTATATATTTTAATAGACATAGCGTAGGGAGGTCCCTACGCTTCACTCAGGTGAGTGAAGCATTTGCAGTTTTGAGAATGGTCTATCTAATCTGTTACAGGGTCTGAGGTTCTGCGGTCTGGTATAAACTTTAAAGATATCTAGATTCTTTTTAACAAATATACTATTTTCTAAAATATACAGGGTGTCCGGTAATTAATGGATAACCCCGCAGGTACATGTGGGGGGGCAAGGGGGCAACTCAAAAAAAATTTAAAAAAAAATCTATCTGCAAAGGTCTAGGATTTTTTTAAATTTTTTTTTAAGTCCGAAATTTGATACCTTTGTTAAAAATTTTGAACACTACGGCTACAAATTCAATGATAACGAATTGATTTTCTCTGGAAATAACCGTGAATAATTGGTCTTGCTATGGCGTATCACAAATTATTCCTAGCCACAACTGTTTGTTTTTTTCAAACAGTTAAAAATAAAAATTAGTGTATTCGATTTTTTTATGATAAAGTTTGAGCACCTGTGGTATAAAAAAAACGTATGGAGACCGGGGTGGCCCACAGCTTAAAAAATATGCCTACTTCATGTAGTTTCTTAAAAAGTATTACACTTAATTTTTTTTATTGTCAAATAACCGACTTATGGCTACCTATGTTTCTCTAGCCCTATTTTTCTTATAACAAAAACAAATAATAAGATAAGAAATTTATTTTGAAAATCAGTGAAAGTGTATTTTGGGGTGGTTGGGGTGTTATTAATAATTGAAACAACAATTTCAAATAGGTAGTCTTATAATAAATGTTCAAATTGTTTGCCACCTACTCTAATACAGGCTCTACATCTTCTTATGAATGACCTTTTCAGTAGGCGCGAATACCTGCGCTCTCCAATTTCTCGAGCCGCGTCCAAAACACGTCGACGAAGTTCCTGTATTGTTGCGATTGGTTTTTTGTACACTATTTCTTTTAAGCAGCCCCAATAAAAAAAGTCCAGTGGGTTTAGGTCGGGCGATCGTGGTGGCCATAAAATAGGTCCCAGGCGGCCGATCCACCTGTTGGGATACCGTTCGTTCAGGTACCTCCGTACGGGCGTAGCGTAATGTGCTGGGCACCCATCATTTTGCAGCCACATTCTTTGACGAACTATCAAAGGTACATCTTCTAATAGGCCAGGTAAATCATTTTGTAAAAATGTCAAATAACCCGGTCCATCTAGGTTTCCTGGCAATTCGAATGGGCCAATAATTTGACCATTAAATATTCCGGTCCAATAATTAATTTTAAATTGGTATTGGGATCTGTCTTCGCGCATTATGTGAGGATTTTCTAGTTGCCAGCTATGAAGATTGTGTAGGTTAAGGTACCCATCTCTTTTCACCGATGATTCGTCGCTCCACAATATCCGGTCGCAAAACTCCGCGTCTTCATTAATTTTGCTCAACATATGGCGACAAAAATTTACTCTTGCATCATAGTCCCTTGGCTCTAAAGTTTGCACACGGCTCACATGGTAAGGATGAAATTTGTGTTTCTTCAAAATGCTATGTACTGTCGACTTTCCAATGCCTTCCCGTCTTGCTATTTCTCTTGTTGAAACAGAAGGATCTTCCGCAATGACATTGAGTACAATATCCTCATTGTCACTACGCTGGGGTCTTCCTTCGCCGGAACCACCGACGCCATGTCCAGGTATTCTTCCTTCTGAGAAAGCGTTGTGCACTCGAATAAAAACACGATAGTCAGGGTGACGCACGTTAGGGTATCTCTCCCGATAGAGTACAGCAGCTGCGTTGGCATTACCGCCACACTCCCCATAAATGAAATGCATGTTAGCATACTCCTGAGTACTGTATGCGGGGCATTTCAGTATCGTCTTGACACCAATAATCCAATCGTAGTGCACAAAACAATGAGTCCAGTAGAATGCCGAGTCGTTGAAATATCACCAAACAACAGTCCAATCGTAATGCAAAACACTAATAGTCCGATAGTAACGCCGAGTCGTCGTAAATCGAAGATAATGCACGAGAACCGAGATAAGTACATGTGGTGTCGAAGGTATCGAAACACGCACTAACTAAACAAAACAATAATCAAATGAAGAAATGAAATGAAGGCAAGGAAGCTTCCTTTTTATGTCCTTGTTACTCGCATACAGTTAATATTGTTTATCTCTCTCACACAATAAGCAACCCATTGAACGTGGGCCTACGCAGCAGGTAGTAAGCTATTCAAGGTCAGCTTATGTTCGTTTCCGTTTGAGCCGTCGTCGTCAGCGTTTTAACACAATCAGTTAAGTACTTGAATTAAATTTACTGCAAGTATTTTTTTGAAATTTAATAAAATCTTATTTTATTTGAAAATCATCGTTCCAGTCTGTTAATAGCCATAACTCGGTAATTTGACAATAAAAAAATTGAGTGTGATACTTTTTCAAAAACTACATGAAGTAGGCAAGTTTTTTAAGCTGTAGGCCACCCCTGTCTCCATACGTTTTTTTTATACCACAGGTGCTCAAACATTATCATAAAAAAATCGAATACACTAATTTTTATTTTTAACTATTTGAAAAAAACAAACAGTTGTGGCTAGGAATAATTTGTGATGCGCCATAGCAAGGCCAATTATTCACGGTTATTTCCAGAGAAAATCAATTCGTTATCATTAAATTTGTAGCCGTAGTGTTAAAAATTTTTAACAAAGGTATCAAAATTCGGACGTTAAAAAAAAAATTAAAAAATCCTAGACCTTTGCAGATAGATTTTTTTTTTAATTTTTTTTGAGTTGCCCCCTTGCCCCCCCACATGTACCTGCGGGGTTATCCATTAATTACCGGACACCCTGTATATACCGGTAAGCGTTAATATGTTATATTTAATGAAATATGGTCTACAGCTTACCATCTCGTCTAGGTGATGGATAATACGAATACACCTCTTCTGCAAAATAAAAAGTTTATTTACGTCGGTACTATTACCCCAAATAATAATTCCATATTGTAGCCAGGAATGGGCATATGCGTAATAAGCGGTGGTTGCAGTTTTTATGTCTGTAGTTTTCTTAAGTTCGAAAAGAGCGTATGTGAAACGTGATAACTTAGCTGTAATTTTTTTAACATGTTCCTTCCAGTTTAGATTGGTGTCAAGATCTATGCCCAGTAGGGAGTACGAATTTACATTTTCGAGTTTGATGTTCTGAAAGGAGAATTGAATATTTAAAGGATTTTTTTGATAAGGTCTAAATTGAAGCAGTTTTGTTTTTTTTAAGTTAATTTGGAGATTATGATCGCTAAGCCAGTTGTCTATTGTTGTTATGGTCGTATTAAGAAGGTTATTTAGTGACGAATTTGAATTGCATGGAAGTACTACAGATATATCGTCCGCAAACAAGGAGCATGGGTTTTCGATTATTTGGGGTAAGTCGTTAATATATATTAGGAAAAATATACACCCAAGGACACTTCCTTGGGGTATTGATTTTTTTACTTTAGTTTTTATAGAAGAGATTTTACTAATGTTTCCAGTGACCTGGTCATGGTGTTCTATTTGGACATATTGGCTTCTGTTTTTGAGGTAGGAGAGAAACCAGTCAAAAGCTGGGCCTCTGACACCTATAGACTGTAGTTTATAGACTGTAGTTTGTTTAATAGGATGGGGTAAAGGACTTTATCATAGGCTTTACTCATATCGAGTAGTATTCCAATCGCGTAGTTCTTCCCGTCTATTATGTTTAAAATTTCATTTACATATTTGAAAACGGCAGTAGATGTTGATTTGTTTTTTCTAAAGCCATTCTGACATTCATTAAAGATCTTATATTTTTCGCAAAATGAATAAAGTCGTTTCGACATAGCAGTTTCTAAAATTTTTGAAAATGTTGGTAATATTGGTCTATAATTATTTAAATCTTTTTGATCACCTTTTTTATAAAGTGGTTTTATAACGGAGATTTTCATTGAATCCGGAACCTTTCCCTCCATAAAAGATTGATTAATTATATAAGCCATTGGTGGAGCTAGATATTCCGCACATTTTCGAATAAGTAGGGGAGGTATTTCGTCATGGCCGAAGCTTTTTTTATTTTTTAAGTTTTTGATTATTCTAAATATCTCGAGTGTGGTAACAGGCTGTAGGAATATTGAAATTTCTGCTCGGGTTATTAGCGGCCTACCAATTGGCGTCACGGTTCCTTCACTGTCTCCCACAGAAGTAAAAAAGTTGTTAAAAGAATTCGCTATTATATCAGGGTTAGTTATTTCGTTTTTATTAATTTTTTATTTAAAGTTTTTTCTAATTTTTGAAGGAAGTTTGTTTGTTTGTTCTTTGACTATGTGCCACATAGTCTTTATTTTATTTTCAGAGTTCTTCATTTTATTTATATTTTGTATTTTTTTAGATGACGTTACGGTTTTCTTTAATATTTTTTCATATAGTCTGTAGTTTTTATTCAAAATAGCATTGTTAGTCTGAGATATTAAATGTTTTAGTAGTCTTTTATTTTTACAAGACTGTTTTATACCTTTTGTTAACCACAATTTTTTATTATTTTGTTTAAGTTATTTTTACTATGGGTATACATTTGTTCAGGATGATTTTGATGGATTCGCTAAATGAATTATAATTTTGGTTTGTATTTTTTTCGCTGGAAATTACTAAAGTGAAATTTGTTTTCTTTAAAGTGTTTATGAAGTTTTGTATATTTTGTTCGTTGAATAATCTTTTCTCTATAGTCCAATTTTTCCGTGTTTTTATTTTTTGTTTTTGCATATTTACTAGAATCCCTTTGTGATCACAAAAACCATATTCTGTGACATTAACGTTAAAATCTTTGTCATAAAAATTTGTGAAAACAAGATCTATGCACGATATTTTAGCTCTGTTCGTCTTTTTTGAAGTGTATATTCTAGTCGGTTCTTTAACATGTTGATAAAAATTGAAAGTATTCATTAAATTTAATAACGTTGAAGAAATGCTGCTATCTAAAACGTCAACATTAAAGTCTCCTCCAATTATGATTTATTTTTTACTATATTTGTGTATTAACTGTTGTAATAGTTTTTCTAACGTTTTGTAAAATAAATCAGGCATTCGTTTTCTATCTGGCCAGTAAAGGCAAACTAATACTAAATCTATCGTTGGTACTTCGATGGCACATATTTCAATTACATATTCTAAACTTAAGCTTACAATTTCCTTAACTTCAGAGTAATCTATTTCTTCTTTGATGAATATAGATACTCCTCCGCCTTCGCGATTAGATCGGCAAAAGGAAGACGCTAGTTTATAACCATCAACTCTTAAGAGGTCTTGTTTGGCTGTTGTCACCCAAGTTTCCGAGAGGCAAAGATAGTCGATGTTTGTTCCTTGATCTGTAACTTCTTCTAGCAAATGTCTTTTGTTGCATAGACTTTGCATATTCTGGAACAATATATTTGCTCTAGTCCCGAAGAAACGGGTCGGGTGAGAGAAAGGTCTCGGCTTCTTGTGGCCTGAGTTGCTTTTTACTTTGATGTCTTTTTGTATTCGTTTGGCTATACTTAATCGTTTCTGTTATATGTGTATCGTTTTCTTTTTGTGTTAGCGTCAGATTCGGTATTTTGTTTTCATTATATTGTTTTCCATTTACTATAAGTTTATTGTTTATTATGTTGGCACGGTATCCATTTTTGCGGGCTTCTACCAGTTTTTCTATAAGTTTTTTTCTGTTTTGTAGTGATTCAGGGCTTAGGAGTTCTGAAACCGCTAGACCAGTATTTTTGAAGCGGTGTTGGTTTTCAAGAATTATTTTAGTAATTTTTTTGCTAAGTAGCTCAATCACAATGGGTCTTCGGTTCCCCCATTTACCTAGTCTTTTGAGGTCTTCAAGGTATCCACTCAGGTTATTGTTGAGTATATCTTGGAATAGGTAGATTACTCTATTGTGTAGCTCACACAAGATATGGTAAATACCTAAATACATTGGTGGAAAAGAACAGTAGAGCTGCATATCTCGCCCGAGTACAGGCACGTGAATATTTTGTGATTTAAAACGTTAAAATTAAAATGTCATTGAAATATTTTTTTTTTTACATGAACTTGTAAAAAAAAAAAATATTTTTGTTGACAAAGAAAATTACAATTCAATAATAAAAACAAATTAGAACTATTATTTATTTGAAGTAATTAAATTAGAAGATGATATTAATAAATTGTAGGTCAGAACTCAGAACTTAATACCTACTAAGTATCACTCTGTGACATGATAATCTTAAAAATTTTCATTTCGTCCGCAAATCAGATTCTACCCCAGGATTCCTTTGTATCTAATAGAGAAATTTTCATTAGAGTTTAATTTGATCTCAAACTCAATGATTTTTTTTTTCTTTCATTTTCATTGGATTTGAATAAATAATTTTTAGAGAAATGGTTTTGCATTTAAGTCACACTCTTTAAGGCTTACTGTCAGAGTTTTTAGACGGGTAGTATGTGGCTCCGGCATACCTATAGATCGATGGACGCCCTACGAGGCTAATATAATAATATTATTTCGGAAGATGACTATATATATATGACTGCCCCGATTCTGCAGTACGTTGGGAATGTTTGCGCAGTACCACACCGATGGTTTCCATGCGCAAGACAACTGCGACCCTGATGCGCAGAATACGGGACAGTCGCAACAGCATGCTGAGAACTGTGGCAGAGGGACTGTCTCCTCCACTCTGGAGGTACTTTGTGAAGTCAAATAATTTCTGCATTGATAATTATCCTCAGATCAGCTGTCACAGTTTTCTGTATTATTTCTTTTATTATTATATTTTTTTCTATTTCTATAGTCGTGTGTCCTTTAAAATGTTTCTTTTGATTGTATTTTGTCATAAACCTGTGGGCTAAGTAATTATTGTCTGAAATATTTTTTTACTTTATAATTTATTTATTTATTTGCATTGCATGTTTGTTAACGACCTCTGCGACGCAGCGGGCGAAGAACCGACTGCGATGCAGGAGGTTGCGGATACGATTCTCATCTCGGGACAAATCTGCAGATAATTGTTCGGGTGTTCTGAGTATTATTTATTTATTAAGGACTCCCAACAGAAAAATCACATCGCTCGCCTTTTATTTTTTCACGGTGACTTTATATCAATTGCAAACCTCTACACAGTTTGAATGGATTTCAGTGAAAAGGCTGTGCCTGTTTATTTATTCCGATACAGGCAAGAAACGGTTCGCTTCCCTCGATGCTATAACGGTTTGCTACTGTTCCGCGCAAATGTTATTTTAACTAGCTTCGCGCGTCACAAGCCTAAGCTGTGCCTATGGATGTTTACAGTCATGGTCCACCCAGTGCTAACCTACGGTGCTATATAGTATGGTGGCCTAGAACAAACTTAGTCACCACCATAAATAAATTACAGCAAGTTCAAACTCATCTGCGGATGCAGGAAATCAACCGCATCGGCAGCACTGGACATAATACCTACTAGGAATAACGCTTAGCGCATATTCACATACAGCAGCAAGCAAGTGGAAAGGCGAATCAGGCCTAACAAGCAGAATATCACGCACAGCCATTACTGCAATTCCAGAGGCGACGTATGGCACCGACAAAGTAGTGTCTACATACTTAACCGGGAAGACCTACGCAATAACGCATGAAGAGAACGCAGAAGCGATCACCTCACATGACGTCACCACATATCACATCTACACAGATGGGCTAAACACAAAACAGGAGCTGGCTGTGGCTACTCTTGTCCCGAAATCGGGCTCTCAAGAGCCCAGCCACTAAACTCAGCTACGACGGCCTTTCAGACGGAAACACGGGGACTCTCACTGGCAGCATTTGATATGCTTCTGGAAACAACCGTCAACGAGCCAACCAGACGGATGCAGCTGGTCTTCAAAACAGACAGCGCTGCGCTAATAAACACACTCAAAAGAACAGACACAAGATCAAAAGCAGTTGTTGAATGCCACAACGCTCTGCAAGATCATTGCAGGATCATGTGCCGGAGGAGTTTGTGCACCGACGGAGGCGGCCCGTCCTATTATCGGTACCAAGAGGAAGGATCAACCTCCTAAATAAAGCACCTCAGACGCGCGGCATTCACACGCTTAATCTGCTAGCTGAGAGAGTGGATCTTTTTTGCTGTTCCATGAGCGAAGTCCAAAGGGCTTTGTTATTTATATTATGTTACCTATATGAATAAAAGGTGAGATTTATTATATAAATTTGTATCTGATTTGATTTAAGGTTTGACGAATTTTTATGTTTTAATATTATGAAATTGTAATCATTTTGACTCGCACTTTGACAGATTTTTTTATTTTATTGTGATACTAAATTATTATTATTATTATTCAATTCATTTATATTAAATCTCGTTATAAAATACATTTTTTACTATAGAAAATAAAATATTATAAAACTATTGTACAGTAAAAAAATATATCAAAACGGTGAATCACCGGCCGCGAAGCTAGCCTTAAGCGGCCCGTGACTAGAGTTGCAGAGAGAGGAACTTCCTGACGATGCGCGCCGAGTCCAGAAGTACCGCCTTTTGAATCTGACCCTTGATCCAACTTCCTAGCGAGAGTCTCTTGAGATGTTGATCGAGGCTCCTCTCTATTACGCCGTTAACCGAAACGACTATCGGGACGACGGTCGTTGAATCAACATCCCACATGCTGACAACCTCGTTGGCCATGTCAAGATATTTGCTAAGTTTATCTTTCTCAGCTTTAACGAGGTTAACATCATGTGGTATGGTGACATCAGCGAGCACCGCCCTCCGTTCTAACCGATCCGAAAAATTAAGATGATCCTTATGTAAGTACCTATTATGTACTTGCTAAATGTAATTTTGAATACCAAATAAATGATATGGGAATCTACTAAAATATTTACAACATTGCTAACAACATAATTAAACATTAAAATATAACAATATTAACATGAAAAATCACAGGTCCTAAAATAAACAATCACAGTTAAACATTAAGATTATTTTAACTACTTAAAATATGTACTTTAAATCATTGAAATCTCCTAAATATAGAGGTATAATACTGAAAACAAAAATAATGATATGTGTATACCTAAGCGATCACTTGATTTTTGTTATTGAAATATAAAAGAAAATTCAAATTACCTGTTTTCCATTATGGAAAGCCAACCATCTTCTACTTCTTCTTCAGGCAGAAAAGCAAGACAGGCGCACAGTTTTACATACAATGTGGTCTCCTCATGTGCCAATAATCCCAAAGTCTTTGCTTTTCTGTAAATGGCTCTTTGGAAGTGAACATTACACCCATGTATTTTAACCGCCGGAAATACCTCTTTTATTGCCAGCATAGTAGCTACTTCAAAATCCACCGTGATTTTCACGGGATTGAAGTCCGGCACAGCTTCTTTAATTTTTTTGATCATAATTTCATACGTACTCTTTTTTTTGTTTACTAGTAGCACGTAAAATATAGGCAAAACATTGGTTTTTTGTGCATCACTCCCTACATCTCTGTGAATGGTAAATATTTGGTAAAATGGACCTGGGCAGCAATCAAATGTACCATCCCCGAAGTAGTGTTGTATATTTTCGATGTCTTTTAAAGCCTCTGCTGATGCAAATACGATAATGCTATTACCGTTCTCACAGTGATCAATCAATAAATATTTTCTAAAAATCTCAGGTGTAATGACTTCAGCTGCATTATGAAACTGTGTCTTTTCTACATTTAAGGCTTTGTTTCGACTGTTGTATAATTGTTGCTTGACATTGTTGTATTTTGGAATGTATTCTTCAAACCCTGTACCTGTACTCTGTAACTCGGTAATTGTTGCTTCAAAATTTTGTTGTATGGAGCTGAAATTTGTTTTAACGTCCTCTTTTAATTTTTCCACAACAACTATAACTTCGTTTTTAAATAAGTTAGGTTGGCACTCAGCATTATAACACCTTTGAACTTGAACATTGTCACTTTCCTCACTTAATTTTACACCATTACACTTGCCATGTCTTTTATTTACACATGTCCACACACTCGATTTTTTTATTTTTTCTGTGGAGATTATAAGCAAATCCGACATGTAATAACGTTCTTCCACCTAGTCTATTTGAAATTTATTTGTAATTACTTTGTGCTAAGCCCTGCGAAGGACCTGGACTTGTCATTTTGAGATGACATGACTGACTAAACTTTCTTATCAGTAACTTATTGCAACAATAACTTGACTTCTGCGAGAAAGGGGTAGAAATAGTGTCCACTGCTATAATAGCATTATCAATTAGTCCGTTTACCTGAACTCTATTGTTTTCAATTCTTTGCGCGAAAGAGATAGATAAGAAAGCGATCTGGTTTTTGTCAAAAACCAAATTTTGGTCAGACGGCTCGTTTGAAAAGGTACAAAATAATGTAATTTAAGAAAACAAACTGTAACAACAATCTAAAAATATTTTCTATTATTTGTTAGTTATAAAATACCTACATAATCAGATAATTCCACCTGTATGTAACGCATCATACTCATAATAATCATAAACATGAAATTTCAGTGAAATTTAATGACTTATTCAAAAACACTTTTTCGTCGACTGTATCTGGTACAAATTACTTTTATTCTGACGAAATCGGCTGTTATAATAACATAATTGAAAATCGGGTGCCTCCACGACGGGGGCATCACACACCGGGGGCCTAACACACGAACCCAATTGTTCGTCTTTACCACCTCATCCATTAATTATTATTATTATTTCTTTCATATAATTATTATTATTTTTAATGGTATTTTATTTTTGTAAGGAATGTTTAAATGTTAAAGAATAGTCTAGAGGTAATTTATTGCCTTGGGTGCCTGCGCCTGTAAAATAAATAAATAATTCTCAACACAGCAAAGTCTGCATAGAATGGACAGAGATTCGATCCTGCCCAGGCAACATAATTGCAGACAGACTAGCAAAGGAAGGAGCGAGACAAACTCCAACACAACAAGATATAGGTCTCTCGAACCGGCCCGCAGCAGAAGTCAAAAATAGACTAAAACTTAACTCAGTTATAGAACACCAAAAAATATAGGAGCGTCGAACAGACTGTAAGCATACTAAATTGATATTCCCCTCTAAAGATAGGAAAACCACAAACACGATGCTCAAGATGAGCCGCGAGGACATGAGAACGATGGTGGGTATCATCACAGCAAACTGAACCATCATCTTTTCAAGACTGGAGCCACAAACAGCAGCATGTGTCGTGGCTGTTTCCAAGAAGAAGAAACTGTGGAACACGTTGTGGTACACTGCACGGCCACAGAGGAGGCCAGACACAAGACGGGGCTGAAGAGTCTCATTGAGGCATCAATACCCGTCCACACCCACAGAGAAGCTGAAACGAAGCTGTCAGTCACCAAAGGTCCTGCTCCGGTACTTCAAGGAGCTGGGCTGGTTAGGGCCTGTTTAGGCAGGGGGCAATGCACAATACACTCCCATGCGAGATGTCGTGCAGACCTCAGTTACCCCCCACTAAGAATAAGAATAGCTTGGCGCGTAGCGTTGTGAATACCAAACCTCATTAAAATTTTCGCGTTTCGCTTTGCTCGCCTTTTATTCTTTATTTATTTATAGGTACCTACTTAAATTGAACGACCATATGCCTTTAACACAAATTATAATTATAGTCCATGTCATATTATTACATTATTTATCCCTAAACGTACACAATCATAATTACTAAATAGAGTCAAAATCAGCTAAATAATCGAAAATGTCAAAACCGCCAAATAAAAGGTTCCATACCGTAAAAATCAAGTTTTTCAAAGAAATCATATTATCACGGGGAATCCTTTAAATTTTCAACTTTATTATGTTTTTAGTATTTGTCGTAATTACAGTTGAAGTGTTACTTATTTATAGAAAGTTTCATGTCTACCTATTGTGGTTCAAGAGATACAGCCTTGAGAAACGAAGAGACAAAATAAACTCGTTTTTTGTATGGAAACCCCCAATAATTTGCATATTTATTTAATTTTTATTATTTATTGTTATAGCGGCAAGAATACACATACTCTGAAAATTTCAACTGTATAACTCTTACGGTTCATGCATGAGATAGGGTGCGGTGACAGACGGATGGACGGACAGCGGAGGCTTAGTAATAGGGTTCCATTTTCACCCTTCGGGTACGGTACCCTAAAAATTACACTAAAAATTTCTTATTATTATTAGTGTAATTATAGACGAGCAGCTGAGAGCTGATATGTCTATATCCCAGTGCTTTTAACGCTTTTCACTACATTAGTTTGTCCTTTATAGTGGTCAGATTGTGCGTTGTTGATTTAGATTGATTTTTTTGGTGAAGGTGAAGACAACCCGGTGTGATACAAGTAGTGGCAATACAGGATTTATTTGTTCAAGAGCTTAACTAAGTACCAAGAAGGCAAGCAATTTTTAATTGGTTGTATATCAGAATAAAGAAGACAGACACAACCAAAAAATGTAGCTCTACTTTTATTTTAAACCTGTGCAGAGTGGAATGAGCTTCTTGCGTCTATTTTTGGCTGTCGAAAGTTAAATCGCAGTAAGGCAATTTTTTGACATTTTAGGATGTATCCCCAATCCTGCTAAAGTAACATTCTTAGTACTACCTCTAGAAACGTAGTACATAAACTTCTTTTATTTAAGTATTCCATTTTGATCCTCACAAAACAAACAACTAATAGCTTGAATATTTACAAATACATATTTCTAAAAGCTAACAATTTGCAACTTTTGAACTAACTTTTATTAAGCTCAGTCGAGTATTTTCTTAGGACAGGCTCTTGAAGTGATGAACACCTTTTTTGACTCTTCTGTAAAATTTGTCTCATGTCCCTAGTAGCTAGAGACAATCTAGGAGTCATCAAATCCAGAGTGAATAAGTTCTTTCTGGGAAAGATCTTAGGTCACAACTTCACTTACTTCAGTGACATGGTGGCTAAAAACTCACCCAATACCAATTAATAATAAAAATATCTAAGGGAATATGCAGCTGGATGCTAGCAACCTATTCATTAAGATAAGAGCATAATTTGGGGAAGTATAGCAACTTTAACAATGTCTCGCTTATTGGGCAGTTAAGACGGTGAGGTGGGCATTTCATTAATAGGTATCTACTCGGGAACTCACATGGGACCTCTGTCACCATCTCTACACTAGAGGCTTCTAACTAGCAGTGCAAATACAGATGATTTTAATGTTAAATAATCATGAGATCATCCATATTTCCAAAACAGTTGGTGAAGGATACTCCTACCAACTGTTTTGTCCCTAACTTAGCCAAACAAAACAGTTGACTGTTGTATAGGGGCCTTAGCATACCTATTCAGCACTGCCTTACATGCATTACAGGCAATCTTGAAATGCAATATAAGTTAAAATTAATGGGATGGGAAATTAATTATTTTAGAAAGATAGATTGTACTGTTACGGAGTCTACACACCTAAGTCGGTGACCAGCCCAGGGGGTTGGTGCAACCACAGTGAATGTATGAACATTACAAATGTTACAGTGTTTTATCAACATAACAACGGCCTGTCAACTTTGGTGTGTCTCCATTAAAAGCAGGAGGATCGCTAGGTAGGTAGCAGTGGTTGATACTGACTGTTGAAGGCTGCCAGCTTCCTGGTGGAGCCAAGGCGCTTCATGGGCGTGCGCGGTTCCAGGTCCCGCTCGTCCAGCGGCGGCGCCTCGCCCCCCGCGCCCGCGTCACCCGACATGCTGCACTCTACGTTGCACGCTGCGCCAGACACATCACTACGCGACACAAACCAAACTACTACTACCTTCTATTTCTCTCACTCTTTCAACACAATATGAAAGCAGAGCTTTCTGATACTTTCCATTAAATTTAATTATCTCAGTCCGATCAGAGCAGAGTTAACGTTTGTTTATGGCCGTCCGACACTGATGAAGGATGCGCGTAGACTAGACAGGCAGGACGTAAATAAAGCAAACTTTACGTGGTCACGAAAAAAAGTTGTAAAAGCTCAAGCTGAACAAATCACAGCGTAGGAGTTGCAACTATACTAGAGGGATACTGACTGAAACTGAATGAATGAACAAAAAACTAACAACTAAAACAAAAAACTAACACATGGCAAAACGAGTAAAAGTTTATAAGTTTCCACTTCGAAAATATTACGATCCTGCCCATTGAACAACCATTGAACTGCCGTCCGACCGAACGAACGATTCGTTTTCGGCTGTGTTCGGGACGGGACAGGACGAGACTGACGCCCGCCCGCTAGGTAGAAGTGTGGCGTTATTTCATATAAAGGTATAGTTAAATTAACGGTTATTGGATTTCCGTTAAAATAATGTTTAGCCACGATTCAATTAATATCTAAGGCAACGAAGTCAAGTCGAGTGAATCGTGAATTCGTTAAGATCGTTTAACTGTTTGTGAATAGTGAATAGGTAGGTACGTGAGTTGCGTTATTAAATTACATCACATTATTCGTTGTTGATTCGTTTAGCGATTAACTGACTGATAAGTACCTAGTTATTGTTTAGTGAAAAGTTCATTCTTTAATTAAATTAAATGATCACATGATCACCCTTGGATACGGAGATGGCGGGCGGGGCAAGTTTATTGCTCCATGTGTTAGAGCTTACTCTTATTATGTCTTATCTTAGAGACCCAGCAATGTGGGTCTGTCTCGAGTGGTTCCGGAGTTATGACTGTTTGAAGTTGGCTCCGAGGGAACTGCTTCCGTTAATTACATAGACACCTCACACGATAGGCCAATCTCCCCTAAATACGGAATATGGCGTAAGGGGTTTATTTTCTGGCATAACATATATTTTTTTTCAAGCTACCTATGAATGGTGTCCATAATCCGGAAACAGTGTGAGGTGAAGAGATGATTTTAGCGTGCTCGAAATGAACTCGTTTCTTAACAGTTTTTGACGTTAGCTTAACGTCAACATTTACGCATTTAGCTAATTGCTCATGATATCATCAACGTCCTAGTTGTTAATGATTTTTAACGATAGATAGTTATTTAACGGTTGTCGTTGCCCATTATAATTATAGTTTCGTGATTTTCGTGAAGTGAATGGAAATTTTGTTATCGACACATTCTACCGCCGCCGCCGCGGCCTGCGCCCCGTCTGCCTTGCCAGCTATTGCCAGATCGAATTTTACCCAAGCAGTAGAAAACCAGTAGATTGAAGAAATAAATCAATAGATACAAACACTGTTATTTTTATACAATGACACTTTCGTGCATCAAAGAAAAACAGGTACCGACCTCTTTTTCTTATTTCAGCAAAATGGACAGTGCTGATTGAACATCCAGTAACAAATATATTTAATGATGAGGTGATCCTAGTATTTAGTAGGCTAAGTATTTAATGTCCTGTTATAAGGGCGCCGATGCTTGAAAGGTAGCTAAGCTAATAACACAAGTAAGTAATGAAGTAAGTAAGTAGTATAAAGTTGGTCACAAAACTAAAGTTAATTTAATTTCTTTATGTAGGTATTGCACAGAGTTAATTAACTAAAATCGAGGTTGAACTACTTAAGTTAAGTTTATCATCAATTTATATTATTATTATTATCCATTAATGTAACGTCTTTAAATTATTTAATTGAGTAATAAGTTTTAGTTAGGAGTTAATAATTACCTAATGAGTTTTAGTTCTTCAGAGAAATCTGGAATATTTTCGAATTTTGAGTATTAAATCAGCACTCTCCAAAAATCAGAGTGCTAAATTCTAGGCTAAATTAGTAAATCAGGCAACCCTGACTGCTCGCCCGCGCCCCCTCCTGTGCCTGTGTCAGCCCAAGGGTACTAAGTAGTAGTTATTCTGTGGTGGTACCAAACACCGTTCCGTCTCTGTTTAGCATTCGAAATGTTAGTTAGTGTCGTCGTCTCGTTTTACACATGGTACTTGATCTGATCTATCTACCTACCAATTACTTCAGTTCGCGTCATTGTTTCACAAGTTATCTAAACTGTTTGTTAGTTTTGTCATATCCGAGTTAACAAAATATAATTTAAAGTTAAAATGGACGTACCATTATAGAAGAAGACTTACGTACACCCAAAAGTACAGAACTGTGTGGGAAAACCAAGAAGAGTTGTATGAATGAAACATTTAAAGCCGTTGCAATTTATTCAATTTTGATTAGGTAACCTACATCTTTTTTTATTTTTTTTTATGTAATATTTATGGAGAAAGGCAAATGGCCCGCCAGATGGGAAGTAAATGGTAGTTATATTCAAGTAATAAACGCTTAAATATGAATCGTCTTATATTAATGCAATATCCATATAAAAAAATCTAGCGACATTTAGCTAAATTTTTCATATATCTGGGAACGGTGCTAGTTTAGTGACTTTTTTTTGCCTGAGCAGCAACCCTGTTCGAATAGATAGATAGATAGATCATTTATTCAATAAAAATTCGTTACAAAAATTGGTAGCAATGCCTTAAAGCCTATGTTAGGTTTGTCTAAGCACTGGGTTCTCTTTATTTTACGAATTGATTATTACCTACTACCTAATCTTAAACAAAACAATCAAAGATAACAGTCATAAAAAACACACACATTGGTAACGATTTTCTATGCATTTACTTATCTACGACTGGAATGTTGCAAAGTTCATTCATTCAGCGCATTATCGCCGCTTATTACCATCATCTACAGAGTACTCCAATTCAGCATAGAGTTTTTGATAGAAAATATTGCATTAAAATAGTTTTAATGTTTTTATTATTTATCTTATTTTTCATTTCTAAAGGTAGTTCATTAATGAGATGGGGAATTAAATATTGGGAGGTTCTTTGGCCGTAGATGTTACTAAATCTGGGTTTTGTTAACATCTTATGCGTGAATGTTTGACGTTGATTTTATTTAAAATATCATAGGGGCGAACCTTACGGGTTTGGTTGTCAAACTAGGCCTATATCAGTACTCACGGGATCCACGTGGTAAAAAACACGAATTACATAAAATTCAACATTATTTCTTTGGTTCCTTGAATGTAAAAACACGATTGAGAAAAAAAATACAATAAAAATATACCATGAAAAGCAATGATATTAAATATCTCATTGATGAAAGTGCACTGTTTCGCACATAATTTGGTCGGGATCTCAGGAACTCTGCGGTATATTGAAATGACTTTATGTTTTGATGCGTAGGTTATTGTTATTACCAATTACTTGGTTCCTGGAACCATTTATTGTTTCATAATAAATATGTTGTGTAGTTTACTTGTACCTAAATACGCAAAAACTTGATTTTTGCACTTCGCGTTCCAAAAACGTAAGTTCTGTCCCGCTCCTATGAACGCGAAATCCTATGCCTATCCTCTTCACAAAATATCACAAAATGTGGCCAGCTGTGACAAGGATCGGGTGGGAGTCCAAAAATCATGATATTCGTTTGACGTAATATATGGATAACGCCCTAGACTAGAAGGGGTTATGAATCGACGTTGGCGGAACAAGGTTAACCAACGTACGGTTTACAGATGACGTTGTCCTATTCTCCTCCCGAGCTGAGTTACAGACAATGCTTGAAGACCATAGCATGGCGAGCCTTGATATTAGACTGAAGATGAACCAGTCAAAGACTATGCTCATGACCAGAGTTAGAGTAGACGGACGAAGAAGAATTGCTCTACGCTGAAGACTAATCTTTAACTCCAGGCAAGATAAGGAAATCGCACGGCGCGAACCAAAAATGCCTGAAAGAGTCCGTTACACCGTACTGCGCTCTATGACGCAAATCGCTGTCGTAGTTCGGAAAGCCGCAAAGCTGAAGTGGGGTTGGGCTGGTAACGTCTGTAGCATGCTAGGAGAGCAGCTGTGGCCAAAGGTAGCCACCGATTGACAGCGGCCTGACCAGCAGCTGTGCGATTACGGTAAAATCTCCCATTCAATGGATCGCCATCCGGTCCACCATCACATGTACGAAAACAAATACCTACATTAAGTACAATTTTCTGGCTGGGTGGAGCCGATTACACTACAAGTGCGTCTGCTATTTAGCTGGGTCTAAAGTCTCGCTCTTTGCATAGTGTACAAAGAGTTACCCTCTATTTCAACGCAGAAAGACCGCTGTTAGACTTTTATTTTTGACATTGTAAAAGTTGCATTGTTCGGTAAAATATCCCCGACCGGATCGGAATCATTCGGAATAAACGTGGGATGAGAACCACTTTGTTTGTTTGTTTTGGCTCTGGGGTGCAGTTTCGTTCGGGGCATTTAGTATAACTTCACATGAGTTAGCTACTTCGTCTCCACATCTGTACATAATAATATGCCGCGAGTGAAAATAGATTACGTTGTTAGCTTCAGCAGCGAAGACCCGGTTAGTGTGTTAGATATAAGTAGAAACGGTTACTTCCATCTAATTTAGTAACTTTTAATTTATTTCTCAAAGAAATTACATTATGTAGGTATACCTAAAGTCAATAGGTACCTACCTAGTCAAATTTTTGCTGCAAATATGTTGTACAAGGGAATAGGGATCTTAAAAAAATAACAAGAAGGTAGTTTCAAACATGCACCCTGCCAGGGCACGGCAATAGGCAATAGGCTACGTGGCTAATAGGAATAGGCACATAATCTAAATTTTCTAGGCATAAATTATTATAAAAGCTGAAATCAAAAGTGTTTAGGTTATAAATTATAATCTATATCTATCCTTAATAATAAGGAGAACTAGTAATTGTAAGTAGGTATGTACTTAAACCTCCTTCGGTAGGTATCTAGGTACCTACTTGGAAACTTTATTTATTGTGAAGGAACTAGAAATCCAAAAACTGTTTCAGAGAATAAAACAGTTTTTTATTAAGAATGTTTACAGGAGAGACTTGAATTTATTTATTTTCATTTCATTTTGTATTTCTGGAGGTATCTTATCTATATGTATATATAAAAGAAAAACGTGTTAGTTACACTATTTATAACTCAAGAACGGCTGAACGGATCTCGGTGAAATTTGGCAGCAAGGTAGATGGTATCCCGGGGCAGGACATATGCTACCTTTTATTCCGGAAAAAAGTGTGCGAAGCCGCGGGCTGCAGCTAGTTACTTATATATTTTGAGAGACAGCATAGGGACCTGAGTGAAGCATTTGCTGTTTGGAGAATGGTCTAATCTGTTACTCTGTTAATCTGTTCTGAGGTTCTGTGATCTGGTATAAACTTTAAAGAGATTATTTTTATCAAATATATTAATTTCTAAAATATGTACTGGTAAGGGTTAATAATGTTATATTTAATGAAATACGGTCTACAGCTTACCATCTCGTCTAGGTGATGGATAATACGAATACACCTTTTCTGCAAAATAACAAGTTTATTTACGTTGGTACTATTACCCCAAATAATAAGGGTTATTCCCACTCGTCCCCTCGTTTCGTTTCCAATGGGGACCAGCGGGAAGTTTTTCAGTAGTTTGTCCCCATTAAAATAATATGAGGATAATTTAAATAAAATCATTCTATTTTGTTTTTGTTATGTATGTAACATGCAGGTACTTGTCCATCTTATTTGTATAACAAGATTGACTAAGTTAGGGTAGTTGTATATTTTCATGTGTCAATTAGTTGTGAATTGCTACAAAGCTCAATACATATGATTTACCGAAATATCGTGTTTTATTGGACATAACAGTGGCGACTTGGATCAAAAGTGAATTATGACGACTAAATTAGAGTGAGATTTAGTGAATTCAACATAAAAATGGACAATTGGGACAACTACATAGTGAGACTCAAATACTGCTTCGAAGCCAATGGAATCGACGCGACGCCGATTCAGTAAAAAGGGCTAATTTTTGTACAGTTTGCGGCCCTCAGACATTTGAAACACTTCTTGAGTTAATAACTCCGAATAAATCGAGCGTTGTATCTTTCGAGACTTTCGATGAGATTGTAGACATTCTGACGAAGCATTTCAGTCCGAGACGCAATGAGATATCTACATCATATACATTTTACAAGCGCGATCAGGGGAAGGATGAAACATCTTCAGAGTACATTGCTCAGCTGAGGAAGATCAGTGCCGACTGCAACTTCCCGAATTTGGAGCGCATGCTGCGGGACAGGTTAGTGTGCGGCATGAGCGACCGCTCGCTGCAGTACGACGACGACACCGGCTGCCTGGCCCCCGGGCCCCCGGGTCCATTTCACGGACTGGTTTCCCTATCGTCCCCGCGCGCAACGGGGTAGCGGCGGCGCCGCAGGCACCAGCTCCGGCCCATAATACACGCAAAGGACCAAAGCTCTCTCAACAGAGGCCAACGCAGATAGACGCCGAAACATGGACATCTGTTGTAGTATGCCATCAAAATATTTGTGCCTTAGACAAAAAGTCTCAGCAACTAGAAGTACTTCTGGGGGACGAGCTAAAGTGCGACGTCCTCGCCCTGACTGAACATCATCTGAACGAAGCTAATTTAAAATGTGTAAACTTGGACGGGTACACATTAGTATCCAATTTCAGTAGAACTGAAACCACTCGAGGTGGTTCATGTATTTATATAAAAAATGGTGTAAAAGCTATCGAATGTTCTGAATTATGTAAAATGTCTAAAGAAAGGTACTGTGAGGTGTCTGCTATACATCTGATTGAATTTAATATATTAATTGTTTGTGTTTACAGAACGCCACTAGTAAGTTCTATGGAATTTTTAAATGATCTAGAACCCCTTCTCGAGCGAGCCTGTGACAGTGGTAAAACCTTTTGTTTGTGGGTGACTATAACATTGACTGGTTGAGTGACTTATGCTCTGTTAGGAAACGGTTAAATGACATGTTGGCGGTTCATAACATGGTGAACGAAGTAAATTTTCCAACGCGAGTAAATAGCAGCTCGTCTAGCTGCCTAGATCACGCGTACATTAACATGCCTTGCGGGTCAGTATTGACGGCGCCGGTCGCGAGTCGCTGCAGCGACCACTATGCCGTGAGAGTCGAGCTCGCCTGCGTGCGCTTGGCGCCGCCGCCCCGTACTAGGTTAGCTAGGCAGTATTCACACTCGAATCGTATGGCTTTCCAAGCGGCAATTTTGAGTGTTGACTGGGAAGAAATTTTCAATAAGAACTTGCGGTCTGTAGACGAGTTAGCTAAGTCTATTTATAATTTACTTGCAAATAAATATCAAGTGTGCTTCCCAGTTAAACGGAAAAACATTAGAAAACATTCCTGGGTTACAGATGATCTAATAGGACTTAAAAAAATACTTTTTGATATAATTGAACAATTACATGAAAAATACCGGATAAGCAATGGAATCCGTATATTGACACTGTAACAATTCAGTACGAAAACGCGATGAAAAACCAAAAGTACATGTACTACAATAATTTAATTTCTAGCAGCTCAAATTCCCATAAGGCCATATGGTGCGTTGTGAATGCTGAAAGAGGAGTGAAGACCGGTGCTCCAGCTAGTTTTACGGATGTCACTAAAGACGTCAATGGTAAAAGGTTCCAATCTCGTAAGGAGGCTGCAGATGCCATGAACGAGAGGTTCGTCGGTGCGGCGACTGCGTGCGGCGCGCCCACGGCGCAGCTCGCGCTGGTCAGCGCGGCCCTGGTAGCCTCGCGTCCGCCCGCCGACCGATCACTCAGACTGGCCAGATTTACCGCAGCTGAAGTCTTTCGAGTCATAACATCGCGCATACCTCGAAAGCCCACTAGGGATATCTATGACATCTCTATGGAACTGCTGAACGTCGCCGCGGCACCATTGGCTCCGTGTCTTGCCATTCTATTTAATAGATGCATAGAGACTGGAACGTACCCGAAAACTCTTAAACTCAGCAAAATCTCACCTTTGTTTAAGGGGAAAGGTAAGCGAGAAGAGATAGATGGGTACCGACCAGTTTCTATTATACCCGCGATCGCGAAAGTTCTCGAGAACGGTTTATGTACTCGCCTCACCGAACACCTCACGCTGACGGGCGCGATGTCAGAGCGCCAGTACGCATACCGCGCCGGACGCTCGACAACGTCGCTCACTCGCGAGGTCCTCCGCCGCGTGCTGGAGGCTTGTGAGCAGAAGCAGCAGGTAGCAGTATTATGCTGCGACCTATCAAAAGCATTTGACGTCGCAGACCACCGCGCTCTGTCTTTCAAGCTCCAGCACTACGGCATCAGTGGCCAGGCGCATTCGTTGCTTACGGACCTCTTGCGAGACCGCAGCCAGGTAGTGGTGGGCGACGGCGGCGAGACCAGGTCCGACGCTCTCGGAACCGTGATGGGTGTGGCGCAGGGCTCGTCCGTCTCGAACATCCTCTTCTCTCTGCTGCTGAATGACCTGCCCGAGCACGTGACAGCGGGCGAAGTGTTCATGTACGCGGATGACGTGGCCGTGGTTGTGCGTGCTCCGTCTCTTAATCGACTTGAGCAGCGGCTCAATGAGACTGCCTGGCAGGTTGCACAGTGGTTTGAGTGGAATGGACTCGTCCTGAACCTAAAAAAAACCCATTTCATGCATTTCTCTATCTCGGGGCGGCAAGTGAGGAGCCTATCTGTATCGATAGGTTCTACAACTATAAAACAAGTGCAAACTATCACATTTTTGGGTTTCCAAATTGACAGAGGCCTGACCTGGAGCTCACATGTCGACCATCTTTGTGCGAAACTGGGTAGCGCCTGCTATGCGTTGCGTAGACTGGGCCGCGTAGTATCACATGACGTTGTTCGCACGTGCTACTTTACAACGGTGCATTCGCTCTTACAGTACGGAGCTGAACTGTGGGGGCACGCTGCCGACAGGGAGCGCGCGTTTCGCATGCAGAAACGTGCTGTGAGAGCGGTTGCGGGCGTGGCCTGGGACACACCGGCAACAACGCTGTTCACGTCCCTGGGAATACTCACGCTGCCCGGTATCGTCATCTTCCAGGTTGCGATGTACGTGCGAGCAAGCCATGAAGCGTTCGCAACACGCGGAGACGGACACGCCCACCGTTACAAGACCCGCGGAGCTTACAAGCTCGCCTCAGTGGAGCACAGGTTGGCGAAATCGGATAGGCTCACTCATGTGCTGGGACCTGCTGTCTACAACCGACTACCGGAGCATGTTATCACCGCACCCAGCTTCTATTCATTCAAACACAAACTAAAGGTATGGCTCATCGAGAGGGCGTACTATAAGGTCGAGGATTTTCTTGACTAAAAATTGTGATATGTGACATAAATTTGTTATTTAAATTATTTAGGTACTTATTGTATTAATTATTATTTTACTTTGGACATTATTTTATTTTATTTTTATATTAGGTACATTAACAATTAATTATTATTTTAGTATTTAAAATTATTATTTAATTTGTTAGAAGTTACCAATTTTTAATTACATTTGACTTGTAAACATGATTTTACCAATAAAATGACTATCTGACTATCTGACTATCTGACTACGAGCTGCTGAAGCGGGACCGCCTGCAGTACGCCGACGTCGTGGACGCCATGCTGTCCGCCGAGAGCGCGGGCTGGGACGCGCGCATCATGCACGTCGCACCGCCCGCCCCCGCGCCCCTCGCCCACGCGCCGCCACGTGACGACGCCTCGCCCGCATTTGAGCCGATGGAAGTGAACGCTCTTCGAGCTAGAACAAACTTACGACTTTGCTACCGTTGCGGAGATCGTCACGGTGGGGAATGCCGTTTCATCAATGCAATATGCCATTACTGCAAGAAAAAGGGACACATCGAGAAGATCTGCACCGCTAAAAAGAAAAATGCTTCCGGAAAAATGAACTACGCTGACGACAACACCGAGCAAGAGCATGAACGGAATCTACAGAAGACTATCTACTTCGCCTACGAAGTACGCGTGGCGCTGGATGGCGTGCCGGTCGTCATGGAGGTGGACTCGGGCGCCGCCTTCTCGCTGCTCAACGAGCGCACGTGGGTGCGCCTGCCACCGCGCGCTGCGCTCCACCCGCTTAGAACCAAGCTGCGCACGTGGAATGTATCGCGAGTTACGGTTCTTGGACAGGCCACGGTTTCGGTGACATATAAGGACATTAAGCGTGAACTAAATGCAGTGATAGCTAAGGGCGCAGGCCCGAACCTGATGGGACGAGATTGGTTTGAGGCTCTGAACATATCAGTAAATGTAAATAAAATTGTAGATATTGACATGTCTGCGACGGAGGCTGTAGTATCTAAGTATGAAGAGGTATTCAAAGACGAACTCGGTACCTACCGGGGGGACCCAGTCGCGATTCAGTTAAAACCGAACGCGACATCCAAATTTCTAAAAGCGCGACTTGTACCTACCTTACGCGATCAAAGATAGAGTCGAAAAGGAGATAGATCGGTTGGTAGAAGAGAACGTTCTCAGGCCGGTATCTTTTTCGGAATGGGCGACTCCTGTCGTACTAATCATCAGCGAGGTCCGCCTTTGCGGAGATTATAGGGCACGGTGAATCAGGCTACCGAGTCGGATACGTATCCGATGCCCACTGCTAGCGAAGTTTTCGCAACCATCTCTGGGGGGAAAGTTTACACGACACTAGATCTTGACAGGGCGTACACTCAGGTGGTAGTCACGGAATCGACGGCGCGACTTCTAACTCTGAACAAATGTAAAGACCTTTACACAGTACATAGACTAGCATTCGGCGTGAAGGCGTGTCCAGGTATCTTCCAGAGTCTGATGACGGCGCTGCTGGCGGGCGTGCCCGGCGTTGCGGTGCTTATCGATGACGTCATCATCAGTACTGAGCATACCGGAACCTAAAAATGTCCAACAGCTACAGGCATTCCTAGGCTTATACAATTTTTACGAGAGGATTGTGCCTCATAAAGCCACAATCTTTGAGCCTCTACACAGATTGCTCGACAAGTCACAGGCGTGGACGTGGACTGACCGTGAACAGAACAGTTTCGACACTGCCAAGCGCCTGATGTCCTCTGACATAACACTCGTACACTACGACCTAAACAGGCCGCTGGTACTCACTTGCGATAGTTCCGACTACGGAGTCGGGGCTGTGTTGTCCCACGTCTTGGACGACGGCCAGGAGCGCCCCGTGGCGATGGGCTCGAGGACTCTGCACACGCACGAGCGACGGTACAGTCAGCTGGACAAAGAGGCTACAGGTATCATGTTTGGAGTGAGTAAATTTCACAATTACTTGATGGGCAGGTTTTTCATGATTGTTACAGATCATAAACCGTTGTTGGGAATTTTTGATCCAAAAAGACCCATACCGAATGTTTTGTCACCTCGACTCATGAGAATGGCTTTAGTACTTACTTCGTACAGCTATGACATCTCGTACAAACCTGGGCTACAGATAGGTAACGCTGATGGTTTGAGTCGTTGGCCGCAGCCAGTTCCGGAACAATCGGAACCACAACTGTGTGACATACTGCTTACGGCAGAGGCTCCCGAGGATTTTCCAATTGATGTCGATCAAATTGCATCAGCTATTAAGCGAGACAAAGTCTTGAATCGGGTAAGTCATCCATCACATACTATGCGGTTGGCCAGCTAGGGAATCAGACACTGAGCTACGTCCAAACTGGTTGCATCGTGCTGAGCTGTCGATGCACGAGGACTGCATCTTACTAGGTTGTCGCGTGGTGGTGCCTCCATCGCTGCGTGACGCTGTTCTGCGCGCGTTACATAAAGCACACAGTGGAATCGTACATACAAAGTCATTGGCCAGAAGTTACGTTTGGTGGCCACAATTAAACGATGATATTGAGGCTTTAGTACGAAACTGCAACAAATGTTTGAAATATCGTCATATGCCCCCCAAGACATCTTATGACTGAGTTATGCCGGCTAAGCCTTGGTTCTTAATTCTTTATTGCACTAATAAAAACAAATACATGTAAAACTTAAAACTAGAGAGATTATGGCAAAGGCGAGCTTAACCCTAAAAGAGTTCTCTTCCAGCAAACCTTATTGGGAGAGAGAGACAAATTTGTTACAGTGCTAGCTACTTGTTCTAGGTTGAACATCGATTTCGCTGAGCCATTTCAGAATAAAACATTTTTGATAGTTGTCGATGCATATTCTAAATGGCCTGAGGTATTCATCGTCAATAACATGACCTCCACTACAGTGATACGGCATTTGCGGACGATATTCGCCACCCACGGACTGTGTGAGACTCTTGTGTCCGACAACGGCACACAGTTTGTGTCTGAGGAAATGAAACAGTTCCTGGAAGCCAACAGAATAAAACATATCAGGTCTGCTCCGTTCCACCCATCCACAAACGGATTGGCGGAACGTATGGTACAAACAGTGAAAGACAAACTGCGTAAAATGGATGGCATGTCTTGGGATGTAAAAATCCCGGCTATGTTGTTAGGACTTCGTGCTACACCTTGTACGTCTACAAACAAGAGTCCTGCAGAGCTATTGTTCAACAGACGTGTACGTAAACTGCTTGATACAATAAATCCACACGAGCGACAGCGTAAAATCAGGGAAGAACAAGTGATTAGAAACAGTACGAAAAAGAACAGACAGACAAACTTAGGGCAAACCGTCATGTACAGAAATTTTAGCAGTGGACCACGTTGGTTGCCTGGAACCGTTGTGAGCAAAGAAGGTCCCGCTAGCTACAGAGTAGAGACAGGAGAAGGAGAAGGGAACATTGTCAGTAGGCACATTGATCAGATATTTAGAAAGCAAACACCGGACACAGAAACACCACAAACAGAACAAGATAGTGATCAGGATTCTGATTTCATTATAATTACGTAAAGAAAACAAGGTTCTTTAAAAAGGCGATCACTAAAATATATTTTGAAGGACCAGTTCATACAGGAATGCCAAAATGAATTGGTGGATGGAGACATCAACGTGGGCCATTTCCTGGAAAGGGATAGAAATTAATTTAAGTCTAAGTAGAGCTGTGATTTTGCATGTTAAATAATAGAGGTAATAGTAATGTAGAGGTATACCTTCAGAACTGTGATTGTATACGAATATTATGTGTATGGTATGTAAATAATTAGAGGTAAGCGTGTTATACTTTAATCGACAAAGAACTTCCTTCCAACTGTGATTTTGCATGCAATAATATTTAATAATAATAATATGTTCGTATACAATAAATATAGTAGGTACCTAAGATTGTTTTTGAAACGTGTTTTTTGTTTTGGCGTAGCAGATACCTTATTTTAAGTTATTTAAGCCGTTTTTTATTACTTTTTAATATTCACCTATACCTAGTGTGTGTTTGTTACTAATAACTAAACCAAATATTTATAATGTTGATTATTTAATGTATATTTTTAAATAAGAAACAATTAAAACTTGATTTGAAATGTAAAATTTAAATTATAATACCTTATGATACTGACTGATATTCTTATAAATTCTATTTATGTTATGCCTAGTTATTTAGATGAGCACGTGTTTTATGTTTATCTAGTGTATGTTCTATAGTTAAGTACCTACTATAATTCTGAAATATTTTTTTTATGATGTTGATTTTAAGTTTACAATTTTTAATTAAAATATTATATAAAAGTTGATTACAAAACATAGTATGATTTATTCAAATTATCCTCATTTTATTTAAATGGGAACGAACGCTACTGAAAAGGTTCCCGCTGGTCCCTATGAAAGTTTACTTCCCGTTAGTAACAGTTTCATCCATGTGTCATCAAAAAAATTAGACATTAATTATAACTAGATGTCGCCAGTGCAAACATATATTTTTGCACGACAACAGAACATAGACCTTCGGTAAGGACTGGAGGGGTGATTTCGTTCGTCTGAGACATAGATGAATATTATCTAGATCTGATAAAAGGTCGTTACGCTCAGTTAGATCTGCATTGTTCTATCACGATCACAAAACTGCAGCCTTCAGAGGAAGTTTTAGATACTCGGCAACGAAGTGCTGGAACAATATTCCTCCCCCAATTCGTAATGTTAAAACTAAATTTACATTTAAATTACATTTTAAAAAGTTTTTGTTACAAAAACAAGTTGAGGGTATTCCTAAGCGCTTCGTTTGCCAAAAATAACACCTACTTCTGTTATCGCTTCGCCCTGTTGCCATGTAGGTACATTACAAAGAAACGCCGATATTGCTACACCCATTTGGACTACATTATTACTACACAAACATTTTAGTACACATTACACTTGAAACTCGTTCTGCTTGCTCTCTATGGGTTATGGCTGAAAATCAGTGTTTTTGCTTCTTGAGCAAAATATTCCGCTGAGCCATTGCCTTTTTGATGTACTGCAGCACACACAGACATTTAACTTAGATTGTTATTATGTTATTATTTGTTTTTATTATTTAGTCAACTGTATTTTTATTATTGTTTCTTTTTTACTACCATCCTGTTTAATTGTTATTGTCTGATATGTATGTGTGTGTCTGAAGTCTTAAATAAAAACCTTATCTATCTATCTATCATCTAGGTATCGGAATTTGAAGTCGGTTTATCGTTTATTTTATTTATTAATAAAGGTTTACCAACCACATACATAAAAATCATTTAAAACAAACTTATAATATATATTATAAGTTTAGTAACGACCACGACAAAATATAAGTTTATTGACGGCTCTATTGACGACCGATGTGGCGCGGCGGGCGAAGGTCCGCCTGCGACGCAGAAGGTTGCGGGTTCGATTCCCGCCTTGGGACAAATGTTTGTATGATCTGCAAATATTTTTTCCGGGTGTTCTGGGTATTTTCTATATATTAGGTCCTTACATATGAAATTGGCGTTTTTCGTACTGGCCACTTTAATCACAAATTTCTCCTCTTTGGTAAGGAATTCCAAATTCAAATTTGTACAGCTATAGACTCATGTATTTGTGCTTCGATGATCGTCATTCATTTGTTTTTTTTCTTCTGTTTTTTTCTGTTTGCGTCACTCATTTTACAAAATGGAAAACTTAAAATATCGCATTATTTACGAGTACGAGTTCCGCCGTGGCACTAGTGCTGCGGAAACAACTCGAAGGGAGAATGATGTGTATGGCGGTCGTGTTGCAAAAGAAAACACAGTTCGTTTTTGGTTCCAACGTTTTCGTTCTGGAAATTTTGACCTGCAGAACAAGCCCCGTGGACGGCCTGAGACTCAAGTTGATAATGAAGAGTTGAAGGCTATTGTGGAAGCGGATCCATCGCAAACCACGTCCGAGTTAGCTGCAGGCTGCGATGTTAGTGATAAAACTGTTTTAATTCACTTGAAGCAAATTGGGAAGATTAAAAAGCTTGAAAGGTGGGTACCTCACGAATTGACTGAAGCAAACCGGCAAACGCGCGTCGACTGCTGCGTTATATTACTAAACCGGCACAATAATGAAGGTATTTTAAACCGAATCATTACCTGTGATGAAAAATGGGTTCTTTACGATAATCGGAAGCGCTCAGCGCAATGGTTGGATCCTGGCCAGCCAGCCAAATCCTGCCCCAAGCGAAAATTAACCCCAAAAAAGTTACTTGTAAGCGTTTGGTGGACTAGTGCCGGTATTGTTCATTACAGTTTTCTCAAATCTGGCCAGACTATTACGGCTGATGTCTATTGTCAGCAATTGCAAACCATGATGGAAAAGCTAGCGGCTAAACAACCTAGGCTGGTCAATCGCTCCACGCCACTGCTGCTTCACGACAACGCTAGACCACACACTGCGCAACAGACGGCTACTAAATTAGAAGAGCTTCAATTGGAAAGTCTAAGACATCCTCCGTACTCCCCGGACCTTGCTCCAACAGATTACCATTTTTTTCGAAATTTGGATAACTTCTTGCAAGGGAAAAAATTCAACTCCGATGGGGCAGTCCAAATCGCCTTCAAAGATTTTATTGATTCCCGTCCGACTGGTTGTTTTAGTAAAGGGATCAATGAACTACCTATAAGATGGCAAAAGTGCATAGAAAATAATGGTTCATACTTTGATTAATTAAATATATTATATTAAAAAATATTCGACTTTTTGTTCCTCCCAAACAAAACGCCAATTTCATATGTAAGGACCTAATATAATAAAAAATATCTATCTATGTTATGTAAAGTATAAAGTTTATCAGTCATCTAGTACCCATAACACAAGCTCTGCTTACTTTGGGGCTAGATGATGCTGTGTGGATTGTCCAGCATTATTTATTTATTTTAATTAGGTTCTGTTCTGATAAGCATGTTATTAACAGGTAAACACGACATTTGTAAGAATGACCTTCACAAATCTACTTAAAATTATATAAACTGAATTTTTATTTTTAATGAATCTACATAATAAAAATAAACTATCTGAGAATAAACTATACAAAATAACATTGTTATTAACAATAAGACCAACTATACCTCTATTATGTATCACTACTAAACTATAATTATTTAATCAGGCGGGTCCTCTAGAGGATATCGGAAATGGTCCAGCCTACTTACTTACTTACTTTTAAATTTTGTAGCACTATCATTGAAAAAGTCTATGTCTATCTTTGTGTTCATGAAATTGTATTGGTTACACAATCTCATAGTCGGAGCCTGCAGGCCAGTATAATTATAGGTATGACAGAAAGGAGTGCTTAGAATTTTTGAAATAGGGCGTCTAGGAATTCTAGTGGGAACGGCTAACCCGACGTTCATGGTTAATGAGGAACAGTCAATTGTACTGTTTATAACTTTATGGAGGAATGATAGTTCGAGTATCTTACGGCGACAGTAAAGGGAATCTATTTCAAAGTGTTTCAGTCTATCGGGGTATGGAGATCTATGGGATATTCCAGGAGAGGTAAATGCAAGATGTCTTGTGAAAGAGCGTTGTATACGTTCAATTGTTTGGGAGTGAACGCTGTATATTGGGTTCCAAATGGTGCAGGTGAATTCCAGAATGCTTCTAACAAGAGTATTGAAAAGGAGAACTTTGGTTTTAGGTTTTTTGAAATCTTTAGCGTTACGTTTTATAAATCCCATTGATTGTGCAGATTTTTTAATGATGTTGTTATAATGTGAAATATAATTGAGTTGGTAGTCAAGGGTGACGCCTAGGTCTTTAATTTCTTTTACTTTGCAATTGTGTTATTATTAATGAAGTATGTAGATTCAGCGGCAGTTTTTTCTTAGAAAACTTAATATGGTAACACTTTGAGGAGTTTAGTACCATACCGTTAATTTCGCACCAATTTACAACTGAATTTATGTCATCTTGCATTAATTTAACAACTAATCTCTGTATAGAAGAATGGCAAGGTTCCATATATCTGCTGACCTAACTTTTTTGGCGCCGTGCATTACCCAGGTCTTTTAAAATGAATAAAACACAAATTAAGGATTACGAAATCAATAGAATAAACCTTTTACAAGTTGGGAGAAAAAAGTTATTGTACCTCTAGGTTATGCCTGTTAGAAACTCATAATTGTATCGATGGTATAGTAAGTAGGTTAATTGTATGAATAAAAATGTATCTACAGGACACAATGTATTTGTAGATAGACAGACGCATTTTTACGTATATTGCGCTAACCTTAAAAACCATGATTATTTAAAAAAACATATTGTGCCAACGGCTATTAAAGATAGGTATTTAAAAACATGTTTGTACTTTGCTATTTATATTGATCACACAGTACCTATACTATATAAATAGCATAGCATTGCAAATCCAGGTCAATAATTATTCATTAAATTAGAAGGCTGGCCAATAATGCAGCTAGTGGTTGAAGGTTTGGTTAATGACTTGCATAACTCAGGTACCAGATTATGCTCATTACATGTGAGCAACACCCAACCGTTCTTTTGCCTGCTGCACGTCGCGTCTAGAAAAAGTAGGCAGACAGCTGGCCAGCTGGCTGGTCCAGTCGTACGATAATCAGAAGATGAGAGAAAGCCGTTTTATCAATTTGTTTTCAACTTCAACCGTTGAAGTTGAAAACAAATTGACGCCGCCCGCTTTATGTGTTACTTGGTTTACTTTGACATTGATAGTCAAAGTAAATCAAGTAACACGACACGACAACAAGACACGTTCTAAGCTATGTTGGCTACCAGTCGTTTCTTTCTCGCCCAAAATATAAATAGGAATATATTTTGACTCCCTGCTTCTAAAAATGTAAATGATTGTTAGAAAATCTATAAAAACATAACAAATCCGGCAGTAGTTATAACATGTCTGCACGGCCCTTGTTTATTTTTATTCGGGATGGATCAGATATTGCCATCCTTCTTTCAAGTCATCTGCATACATGGAAAATTTACAATGTTTTATGTGCTGTGAAAAGTCATCGATGAATATGAGAAATAGTATAGGTCCCAGATAGGAGCCCTGCGGAACGCCAGATTTAGCATAATAAAATAAACCAGTCATATTTGAGTCATAACTTTTAATTGATACTACTCGTACTTGGGGTCTGTTATTTAAGTACGACGTAAACCATTCTAATAATGAGCCAAAGATACCCCGCAAAAACAACTTGTTGAGAAGCAAAACATGGTTGACTTTGTCAAAGGCGCTGCTGAAATCTGTATAGATAGTATCAATTTCTACGCCCTTGTCAAAACCTAACTACAAATCCGATATAAAAAATGTGAGGTTCGTTTCTATAGAGCGGCCACGTCTAAATCCATGTTGTGAGTCTTCGTTGCACAGCACCTCACACCCTCCAACAAGTTTCTCACGCAGCGGACGCATTCAGGTTAGGAAAGATGAGACCAGCCAGGCAATCCTCATCCGTAACTTGGATGATTTAAAAAAACTAAAATAGAACCTAAGTTTTAAGTAATCTTAGTTTTTATGTTATATTCTATAGTGTTGCTAAGTTTGTGTATCTTTTATGAATAATTTAGAAGTATTTTACCAAAATTCTCGAGGCTTAAAAACTAAAACTGACTCATTTTATAGTAGTATTTTAAAAAAAAATTATGATGTTATAGTATTGACTGAAACTTGGCTCAAGCCTGATATTTTAAGTAGTGAATTGTTTGACTCACGGTATACTGTTTACCGCAGAGACCGAGTTACCTCTAAAAATCCTAAGCTTGATGGAGGGGGAGTCCTATAGCAGTACACAACAAATTACAATCTTATCGAATTTCTAATTGGGATACTGATGTAGAAGACATTTGGATTACTTTAGATATAACTATTAACAAATGTCCGAAAAAACTAGCTTTATGTGCTGTGTACCTCCCAATCATCACATTTGTATATTGCGTGGTTGTGGCTACAATAAGGACAGGTCAATAATGTGCAAGCTGTAGAAATAAATCCAAGGTCGCCTGAATTACTGTAGCTTGATTGTTGTTGATTATTTAGCTTGCTGCATGGTCCCTTTGACTGGCTGAAGGGTTTCTTTGCTTGAGAGGGATTTGGTCTCAGGGGCTGCCGCACTAAAGTACCCATTTCCCCCTTGATTATTAGTGAACTGGATTTCGGAGACTGCAGCACGGAGGTATCCTTCTCCCTTTTCATTATTGGTCCTAGATAACTGAACTTATTATCAATGAAGTCCAGAAGCTTATCTAGTCTGTCTATACTTGTCACAAGGTGCTTATGAGTCTTCTGACTCGTTGGTTCTTTGAGGAAGTTGGTCCTGATGTGTAACATAGCTTCAAGAATATAAGGTTCTCCTTCAAGTTATCCATGATTAGTAGGTAAAAGAAGACCTCTTTGATATAGGATAGGTACTTGTCCTAGAGCTGCTCTGAGATGTGGGTTCCGACGAGCAATGTAGGGAACACAATTCGCACAATACTACGTGTGTATGCGACGTAGTAGCTTTACGATAACGTTTTAGTAACGTACGTTATCACGTTGTCCTTCAAGAGACAGTGGTGAGCGCGACCGCGGATTTATACTGTAAACCCGGCTCGAAGTATGTTAGAGGTACCATGAAATGATAACTCCAACGCTGATAATTCGCAACTGGTTTATTTATTACATTTAAGTTACATGAAGTTTCAATGCGGAACAACAAAGATCACGTATTGCAAGTAAACATTATATATAATGTAGGACTTTAGGTGAACCAGATTCTCGGCCTGACCTGACACATTGTACTTTGTACAGTACCTACAGGCACAGTTATTGTAGGTAACGGCAGCCACTTGCTGTTAAAATAAATGCATGTCTTGGAGTTGACTCACAATTCAATTATTTATTTATTTTATTCTAATATAAGTTTATGTGTATGTAATGAAACGAGGTGTGTCGGCGGGAATGCATGACGGGGGACGACGGGAGTAGCTTATCATATCACAGAGAGGCAGTTCAGTAAACAGAGGGATGTGGTTACTGGGGGTTTCCCGAATGGCTCAATGAGACTCTAGTTTAGTCAAACGAGTCAGCGGCCTGACAATCCGAGAATCACTTCTTCGATAACTAGACTGACAATAAGTTAAAACTACAAAGACCAAAAATCGATTGCTGTTTAGAATGTAGTGTGTTGGCAGGAGAACCCGGCTGCGAACCTGCTATCGTGGGAGGCTGGGCGCGGGCGCTGGCTGTGCGCGCGCGGCGAGCCCGCCGCCTCCGTGGTGCTGCAACTCGCGCGCGCTTGCACGGTACGCTACTGCCTCTCTACTGTAACCTGGTACCGTGAAAGGCGGGGCGCGCCGCCGGTGCGCGGACTTGCGCACCGCCCGCGCCTCACTAGTGAAAGAGACGGCGGCGGCGCGGTGGCGCGGCGCTAGCTTTAGCGAGCCTAGTCTATTAGGTCAAATATCCTAATTGGTTTCCAGATATCCTCCGTGACCATCGGCGCTCATCAAGCGGCACTGGTGGAAGTTCTGGTGGGCCGCTCGGAGACTCCTTCCGAACCCTATCAGGTAACGACACAAAAGACTCGGTTCTGTGACTAACATCCTCGTGTCGTGAGTATTGCTCAAAGCCAGATGGAGTACCAATGCCTGTTTCCCCGTGTGCAGGTGCTGGTCCCCAGCAGCGTGTTCCTGGGCCCCCGCGAGTCTCGCGGCGCGGGCGCGGGGGCGGGGGGTGCGGCGGCAGAGCGCGTGCGCACGTTCGCGCTCGCCACGCTCTCGTCCGCTGCGCGCGACCAGCGCTGGGACCGCGTGCGCATCGTGGCCACGCAGCCTTACAACAAGCATTGCAAGGTGAGTTGAATAATGAATGACGTACCTACCTATAAAAGTTCCCGTACTGTATCGCTCGACGCAGCCTCTGTACCGTGCTGTGCTGTGCTGTGGTAGTCTGTAAGCGGGTCGTTGGTTCCAGTACGGCATATCGTTCGTGCACATGTTCGAGCCGGAGCAGGCGCCGGCGCCGGCACCGCCCGCCTCGCCCGAGGAGGAGGAGGAGGCGTTCCGCCCCGGCGAGCTGTTCGCGCTGCACCAGCGCGCCGCCGCCGCCGCCGCCGCCAGCTCCGACACAGGCGAGACAACTCACCCTACCCACACTCACAAACATTTGCAATGCTCAATAATATTACTAGTTACTAGTTCGACCGCTCATCGGGTGCCATGTTGCCATGCCACGTACCTATTCTTGGCTTTCTGCAGGAACCTGCTTTTGTTATTAAACTTTTATTTCAAACTTTTCAAATTTCATATGGTATAATTGCTTAGAAATAAATATACATAGAGTTGGTCGTAAGATACAATGTGTCACATATTCTGCATTCGAGCAGACGAATCTCAATATAATTACAATAATTAGGTAATACAAAAATTAAATAAAACGTCAAGTGCGAGTCGACTCGCGCACCAAGTGTTCCGTAAGACCTTGTTTCTTGCCAAATATCATGATTGTAGGTCAGGGGGAAGTACCTACTACCCTATAGGTTTTATCCCATGGCGAGAATCAAACGTATATTTTTTTTTATATAAACACCAAATTTTGCGTATTTAGGATTGTTCCCCTTATCTGTGCTATAAGACCTTGCTTCTTGGTCAACGGGAAGTACCCTATAGGTTTTGGTCCATGGCGAGAATCAAACGTATTTTTTTTTTTAATAAACTTCAAATAAACGGCTTTAACTTTTGATTGCGTTGACTCAGAAGTTTAATTTATGTCGCGGCTCCAAGAGTTTACGGACTTGAGTATTTGATGTTAATTTTAACTCGATACCACCACGCGGTCCTTAGAAAAGGGGATTGACAGACGGACAACAAAGTGATCCTATAAGGGTGCCTTTTTAGGGTTCCGTATCCGAAAGGTGAAAACGGAACCCTATTACTAAGCCTCCTCGCTGTCCGTCCGTCCGTCACGTGGCTATGAGGTAGACAGTTGAAATTTTCAGATAATGTGTATTTCTCTTGCCGCTATAACAACAAACAATTAATAAAAATAAAATAAATTTATATCAAAATTAAAGGGGGCTCCCATACAACAAACGTGATTAAGTTTAATTTAAGTGAGCCAAAAAAATCTTTTGGCTATTTTTGCTCTTAATTTGTCAATTTCTCAATTTCTCTTGAACTACAATAGTTAGACATATGAAACTTTCTATAATTAAGTAACACTTCAACTATAATACTAGCAAATATTAAAAATAAAATAAAGTTGAACATTTAAAGTGGTCTCCGAACAAGTGAACATTTGATGTTCTTTGAAAAAGTTGCCTGATTTTTACTGTACGGAACCCTTCGTGTGCGAGTCGACTCGCACTTCTTTCGCTTTCGAGAAGCTAGTACCCTATTTCCCGAATCGTACTTAATTCTATGTACGTATATGGCAATAACAGACTGTAAACTTTCATGGCGTCCTCAGCTCGAAGTCACCTGTAAGAAATGCTTCAGCAGGTTCACTTAGGAAGTTGCGGTACTTTCATGGCGTCCTCAGCTCGAAGTCACCTGTAAGAAGCTATATGCTTCAGGAGGTTCACTTAGGAAGTTGCGGTACTTTCATGGCGTCCTCAGCTCGAAGTCACCTGTAAGAATCTATATGCTTTAGCAGGTTCACTTAGGAAGTTGCGGTACTTTCATGGCGTCCTCAGCTCGAAGTCACCTGTAAGAATCTATATGCTTTAGCAGGTTCACTTAGGAAGTTGCGGTACGTTCATGGCGTCCTCAGCTCGAAGTCACCTGTAAGAAGTTATATGCTTCAGCAGGTTCACTTAGGAAGTTGCGGTACTTTCATGGCGTCCTCAGCTCGAAGTCACCTGTAAGAATCTATATGCTTTAGCAGGTTCACTTAGGAAGTTGCGGTACGTTCATGGCGTCCTCAGCTCGAAGTCACCTGTAAGAAGCTATATGCTTCAGCAGGTTCACTTAGGAAGTTGCGGTACTTTCATGGCGTCCTCAGCTCGAAGTCACCTGTAAGAATCTATATGCTTTAGCAGGTTCACTTAGGAAGTTGCGGTACGTTCATGGCGTCCTCAGCTCGAAGTCACCTGTAAGAAGCTATATGCTTCAGCAGGTTCACTTAGGAAGTTGCGGTACTTTCATGGCGTCCTCAGCTCGAAGTCACCTGTAAGAATCTATATGCTTTAGCAGGTTCACTTAGGAAGTTGCGGTACGTTCATGGCGTCCTCAGCTCGAAGTCACCTGTAAGAAGCTATATGCTTCAGCAGGTTCACTTAGGAAGTTGCGGTACTTTCATGGCGTCCTCAGCTCGAAGTCACCTGTAAGAATCTATATGCTTTAGCAGGTTCACTTAGGAAGTTGCGGTACGTTCATGGCGTCCTCAGCTCGAAGTCACCTGTAAGAAGCTATATGCTTCAGCAGGTTCACTTAGGAAGTTGCGGTACTTTTTGCCGACCGCTACCAAAATTGCACTTGCCCAATCCCTTCTTCTCCCTGTTCTGGACCATGCTGACGGCTGCTATTTAGATCTGCATTCGGTTCAAATTTGGTTTACGCAAATATGATCATGTCTCTCCTTTTCGCACCATGCTCAAGTGGCTCCCTATCCGACTTCGCCGGGACATGCATGTTCTTTCTCTTCTCTATTCTATTCTCTTTAATCCCTTTTCTCCTGCGTACCTTAAAGAAAGGTTTGAGTTTCTTCATTCTTCTAACTCCCATAATCTTAGATCATCAGATAACCTACTACTCAAGTTTCCCAATAATTCCCAAACCTTCTATGGCAACTCTTTTAGCGTTCAGGCTGTACGGCTTTGGAACAAACTGCCTGTCGATATCAGACTTGCGCCTTCAATCAACTCCTTCAAATTTAAACTGAAGTCCTATCACCTACCTTCAACTACCTGAAATCTTCCTTCATTTTCTCCTCCTTTTGTAGCTCCAGATGTGGTTGTAGCTCCATCAGTGATCAGATTTCGCGGTAATATATTTCTTTAGAACCTTTTTGTATTAAGATATTTATAGGTATACTTCTAGGTTAGCTCCTAAGTTAGTTTTGTATTGTTTTATATTGTATGTATGTAGTATGTATTTTAAGATTTTTTTTTATACTGTTTGTTTGTGCTCTACCCACTCTTATATATAACTCTTATGTATACTTATATCTTTTTCTACATCCCTAGGTTGCCTGGGAGAAATCGCTCTCAGCGATATGGCCGCCTATTGTACTAACAATTTGTTAAATGTAGATATAAGGTTTATATTATGTTATTTTTAAGTACAATAAAGTGTTCATTCATTCATTCAATAACAGCTTTTTCCATTGCGTACCTACATAGAGAGAAAGGTGTGATGCTGTGTTTAATGGAGTAGAGTTCACGTTAATGGATAAGTTGGACGGCGCGCGGCGGCATCTCTATAGCCCGAAGACATCATTTCTGTGAGTCATGCATGATGCCAGAATTGAAACCAAAACTATCGGTTACAGTTGCGAGTAGCCTGTAGGTGTAGGTGGTGGCGCGGGTGCGGCGCATCAGGGACGCGATCCCTTGTGCGAACAATTGAGTTAATGTCATCAAGATGTGCATCTGTAAACATTCCTGATGCGCTACAGAACCGCGGCAGCCCCATCCGCATCCTGAACCCGTTGTTATACTGGACCCGTGCACTGTCGCTTTCTGCGTATATCGTATCCATTGCACAGGCTGTACGTACATATAAAGTTTTTACAAAACGCCTTAAACAGAGTCAACTTGACTTGAGGCAGGACACCGTGCAAACCTACGGGCCAACATATTGCATCTGACCGACAGTGCCCTACGTTCCCTCTCAATATCAGAGCCATCATTCAGGTCATCAGTGACCCAGTGGCCCAAGTACATGAACTTGTTTACCCGTAGTAGGGGAGTTCCAGCAGGACAGGAGTAACAGTATAGGTTTTAGTCCCAGCTTTAAACTGCATTACCTCACTCTTTTTCCCGTTGTACTTGAGCCCATGAGCCTCTGCATATTGTTCACAAATATTCACCAGCCGTCTGAGAGCACTTATTGAGGGACTCAACAGGACTATGTTGTCTGCGTAGCGTATTGTCAACAATAGTACCGTTAATTGAACATCCGACTTTAGCTCTGTTGAGCTCCTCAATTAAACGATTTATGTAGAGGTAAATGTTGGAATCGAGCTAACCATATAAGCAAGATCATCGTTGTTCTAGGCGCCCAAATAAGACAAGCGAGCTCGCAAGCCCTCAGGAGCGACCCCGACGCGGCCACCACACTCAAGAAGACCCACATTCCTCGGGGCAGAGCGAGCGGGACCGCGCCGCGCAACAAGGACGCGGCGGAGGACCGGCGCCCGCACCGCACGATCGACCACGTCGTACAACAACACGACTCCGACACATCTAGATTGAAGACCATTGAAACCAGTAAAGCGGACAAACCCCCTTCTAGAGAAGAGGAGTCATCTACTTGTAAAACATTACTAAATAATATCGAAACAGACAGAAAACGGCTACAATCCAATAATAAGGGTAAGAAACCACTAAAGTACTTTTGTACAGCACAAAGCCAACATAATAGGGAATCCACACGTAGGCAGGGGCGGATCAACCCTAGGGCAAACTAGGCAACCGCTAGGGGCGTGCGCGTGGACAATTTTACACTAGGAAATAATTAATTATGGCCGCCTATAGAGGTATATACCTCTATAATAATATCCGCCATTGTCTAGCCGCTAGACAGCGGCGGACTATCCCTAAGGTCAACAAGGCCGCTGTTAGAGGTACCGGGAACGATAACTCCTATGATGAAAATTCGCAACTGGTTTATTTATTACATTTCAGTTACACGAAGGTTCAATGCGGAACAACAAAGATCAGTTATTGCAAGTTGTAGTAATCGCGGCTAGCTCTTCCCGGGATGCTGATTTAAAAGTCGAGTTTATAAAACAATAGCTGTATTGTATAAAACTACGAGTAATATTGATGTTAATGAGTGCAATTGAAATGGCTGCTGCTGATGCACTGACCTCCATAGGCGCCCGGTCCGCGCTCGCGGCACGAGTAACCTGCTTAGGTCAAACTGCTGATGATGCTAAATACATACCTACGTGATCGATGTATCGAACACAAGTAGACATTATATTATAATGTAGGACTTTAGGAGAACTAGACTCTCCGCCTGACCTGACACAGTGTACTGTGTACATCTTAGCCACTAGAAAAAGGGAAAACAATGTAATGCTAATGTGTAAGAACTGTGTAACACAAGAATCCAGACACAACTAGGAGTCTTCCCTGAAATTGAACACTACATTATACTTCGTACACCCTGGCCACTCGCAAAAGGAAACAAGTATTTATTAAAACATGACAACAAACAAAGTTGGTACTTATTCATGTAAAAGTGTAAAAAAACTATTGTAAATGAAAAAGTAAATGAATGTAATCTAGAGGTATAAAAACTGTATGAGATAAAGAGATCTTAATGTTTTCAATTGTCACTTATTAAAGTGGGAATATTCAACCCTAAGCTCCATCGCGAAACACTCAGCGCTGCTTCATTTCGTGTTTCTACCGTGGGGATATTCAACCCTGAGCTCCATCGCGAAACACTCGGCGCTGCTTCATTTCGTGCTTCTATCGTGGGGATATTCAACCCTGAGCTCCATCGCGAAACACTCGGCGCTGCTTCATTTCGTGCTTCTATCGTGGGGATATTCAACCCTGAGCTCCATCGCGAAACACTCGGCGCTGCTTCATTTCGTGCTTCTATCGTGGGGATATTCAACCCTAAGCTCCATCGCGAAACACTCGGCGCTGCTTCATTGCGTGTTTCTACCGTCGGTATATTCAACCCTGAGCTCCATCGCGATACACTCAGCGCGCACTACTCGTCCTACGCTGCTTGATGCTGTGCTGCCTTGAGGCCTTCCACAAGGGCCGCCAAGTTGACCGTCGCTGTCAGATGAGGTCACTCAAATAGAACATTGGCTTAGGCTTTTATGACTTTTCTTATACATTAACCCAGTGTGAGGCTTACGCACTATAATGAGAATTCGTGGATGCAGAAGGTTCCCAAAATGAGTCATGCAATAAAGAATTGTGTCGACCTTGGCAAACTCTACATGAGCGCCTTGAACTGCACTGACGTAGCTCATGCTGAAGTAGGCAATTTTTACAAATGCCTAACTGCGTCGTTGCATTTAACGTGTCTTTGGCATTTAGTTTTATGAAATCATCACATTTGTATATTGCGTGGTTGTGGCTACAATAAGGACACGTCAATAATGTGCAAGCTGTAGAAATAAATCCAAGGTCGCCTGACTTACTGAAGCTTGATTGTTGTTGATTATTTAGCTTGCTGCATGGTCCCTTTGACTTGCTGAAGGGTTTCTTTGCTTGAGAGGGATTTGGTCTCAGGGGCTGCCTGCCGCACTAAAGTATCTATTTCCTCCTTGATTATTAGTGAACTGAATTTCGGAGACTGCAGCACGGAGGTATGCTTCTCCCTTTTCATTATTGGTACTAGATAACTGAACTTATTATCAATGAAGTCCAGAAGCTTATCTAGTCTGTCTATACTTGTCACAAGGTGCTTATGAGTCTTCTGACTCGTTGGATCTTTGAGGAAAATGGTCCTGATATGTAACATAGCTTCAAGAATCTCCTCAAGGTTCTACTTCAAGTTATACATGATTAGTAGGTAAAAGAAGACCTCTTTGATATAGGATACTTGTCCTAGAGCTGCTCTGAGATGTGGGTTCCGACGAGCAATGTAGGGAACACAGTTCGCACAATACTACGTGTATGCGACATATAGCCTTATGATAACGTTTTAGTAACGTACGTTATCACGTTGTCCTTCGAGAGACAGTGGTGAGCGCGACCGCGGATTTAGACTGTGAATCCGGCTCGAAGTATGTTAGAGGTACCGTGAAATGATAACTCCAACGCTGATAATTCATTGTTAGACCTCTTCCCGGCCGTGTCCGTGACGCCGTCCCATCAGTTAGAAGTCAGGCATTGCTCCTGTGTTAGACCTTGTCCGTGTCGAAGTCCACCCGGCGCGGGCGCCGGCGTTGTCATAGTATATCAAGGCGATTGATTGATTATCTACAGACCGCCAAAACAGATTCATTTCTTATTGATGGTTGCCATCAGTCGACTGCGACAGATTGATTTTACTGTAAACGAGTCAGTCGAAGCGCTTCGTCACGTCCCAGTTATTGGCAGATTTCATGGTGTTCCCATAATTAAATATGCAAGGTTTATAAGACAGATTCAATTCTTATGATTGACTCTACCGATCTGTCTCATAAAAAATACTCGATGATATTTTTTGGATTTCAGTGGGTTCGATTACCAGATAATTTTTAAAATTTTGTGAATGCAGTTTGTAACGTAAAATGTTACATTTATTTTCCATAAGGGTTTTCAGTGGTTAGTTCTACGCCAAGGAACCCTAAAACAAGTTCTTACACTGAACATAACCATATAAGGACATCGGCGTGCCTGCCTCGCCGCTATTGGTCCGCGTGCAAAACGCGCGATGCGTACGTGACCCAGCTCAGGCCTAACAAATTCCTTTGTCTTGGCGCGCGCTTAAATAGCCGCCGAACGATGCCCCGTGGTTCATTCCTCACTCTGCATTTCAAGAGACACACGTTCTCGTACAGATATTTACCTACCTATCTAGGTAACCTAAAAGTATCGTGAAGTGGTCTTAAACCATAATTATAAATCACAATTGTACTACAAGTGTAGTTATTCCCCCAAATTGGGTAAGTGTGCACAATATCGCTGTTAGGATGTAAATACCTACTTACATATTGTATTTCTTGTTTGTGTATTGCATCATCTAGGTTTCATTTCATGCCTGTGCTTCCTCTTCGCAAAACCTAGCTTAGCTGTGCTATCGCGCTGGTTATTTATTGTAATACCTACCCAGGTACATGTTTTACCTGCGGCTTGGCTTGTATAAGAATCTTACCCAAATACTACCTATCTTTTCATGTGCTAGTATTCTGTGTACATTAATGTTTCTACCTTCAATAATACCTATGTAAACTCCGCTCTGCTTGTTCTCATGGCCACCACCACATTATACTCATGCGGCTTCCCTAGAAGTAGCTTCGTTTCGCTGTCGCCTTCAGACTCTCGCCGTGGTGGTCATGGACAAGAACTCATAAAGCTCAACACATAGTTTATCATGGACATTGATTCCAGGGTTCCAAGTTTGGGATTAAGAGGTCGGAATGGCGCACCAGCTCCATCGGCGGACGTGGGGACGTTTATTTCCCATCCGTCGACCTTACGGACATCTGGTCGCGCCACGTCGGCAAGATCCCGAGTTTATACCAAAAAGGCTGGAATAAGGCACTTCGTCTCACTCGGCGGACGTGGGACCTTCACTCCCCTTCACCGACTTTGAAGACGAACGCCTAAGACAACCTCCTGGAACCACACCCCTTTATCGGCGCTCACCCTGGACCCGGACCTACGGCCCTACGTTCCTCTAGAAGCCTCCGTTACAGGGAGTGCCGTAGATAAATGTTGTGCGAAAGTTAGGCGGGCCATAGAACCTACGACCTACCTTCATTATAAAAGGTTTAATAAAAATTTTCATGTTAACGTTCCTACGTCTGTGTTCTTATTTTATCCAACCCACGTAGGACGCTAAATACGTTACAAGTTATACTATTTATTTTCAATTATCTTTAACATTTCTGGTACATACTTGCCCTCCATATTTCGTGTCCCGTGTGCCGTGTCCCGGGCCGCGGGACACCCTGCTATAGTTAATACTAATCAAGATCAGTTTTTTTTATTGGGAGTCTCAAACAATGACACTCTTAGCCTAATTATAATTAAATAGATAATATTCTAACGTAAGTACCTACTACTAGGTACGAGTAGGTAGGTAGGAAAAAGATAAATAAATGACAGTTATTTACATTTATTACCAGCATATTGTATGTCACACGCTACGTACTTATAGTTACTACAGATCCTTTCTGCTATTTAAAGATTTTATCTCAGTGATCAGTTGATTGTTTGCAACCATCGAGCATGTACGAGCCCAGAGCTGCAGTTTGTTTGAATGAAACCACTGAGTAAATCAATCGTGTAGTTATGATGTGAACAGTATGCAAGCTTAAGAAAGATACTCATCCGCTCTGGTCCGCGGTAAAGGCTTAACTCAGAATGTAGGTCGCGGCTGATCGCTATATACACGTTGTGTTGTACGTGAACCGAACAGAGCACATTTGCAACAGTCTGCAGTTAGCTCAACTGTAAATACTAGTTCTAATTTGTTTCCATTCATAGATAATATTGCTTTTAATTTTCTTTGTAATTTACATTTGCGACATTTATGACGTATAATGTTACAGTATTTACGCAATCGCTATTAGGCAACTACGTAGGTACATAACGGTCTTGTGTATTCTATTGCAGCGGGGGGCGGGGGCGCGCGGCCCCTGGAGGGCATCGTGTTCGTGCTGAGCGGGTACGAGAACCCTCGCCGCGCGCGCCTGCGGGACCTCGCCGAGTCGCTGGGCGCGCGGCCCCAGCGCGACTGGGGGCCCGCCTGCACGCACCTCATGTACGTAAGAGAATCATGCCCTCGCCGTATACTCTACCTACTCCCCGCACCGCACCGCTAACCCCGCTCGTGCTTGCAGCTGCGCGTTCCCCAACACACCCAAGATGCGCGCCGTGCAGGCGGCGGGGGGAGCGCGCGTGCCTGTGGTGCGCGCTGAGTGGCTGGAGGCGTGCGCGCGCGCGCGTCGCCGCGTGCCGTGGCGCGCGCACGCCACCGACCCCGCGCTGCGCGAGCTGCCGCCGTCGACAACACCGTCGCCGCCGCACCCCGACCCCTCGGGTAGGTCGCTCCATCCACTTCAGCTCTCCGCAGCCAGCGCAGCCTCGGAATACTCTAACTCAGCCATACTCTAAGTATCTTCCGCGGAACCCTAGGGTTCCGCCATACCCCTGTAGGGGTTCCGCAAGTAATTAGAAAAAAAAAACGAAACACCTCTCACTGGTCGACCGTTCTGACGCGGCGCGGCGTATCAGGCGCAGCCGAACTTAGCCGCCTCGAACAATTTTACTTAGCCGCCGCCGCCGCCGATACCTACTTGTGAGCGCGCAGTCCCTTTGATAAAGCCGGAATTACATTACGAAATTAGTGTCATGCATGTTGAAATCAGTTTCACGAAAGTACTTTTGATATATGCGAAAGTAATTTCGTAAAATAATAAGCGTCGTGAAATCCACAGTATCGCAGTAACCATGGCCCCATCAGCATCAAAGCTATATTTTACACACATTTAATATCAGCGACAAGAGTGTCTCTTGTTAATATTCATTGATGAATTGTATATTTTTATCTGTACTCCATCTTTGTTTTGCCATTTTCAACGCTTGAAGCGCGCGCAATGATAAAAATACACACGTCCGCACAGAACAGGCGCTTTCGCGACACTAGTTTCACGTCGCATCTACACTATGAAATTAGTTGCATGACACTAATTTCACCTAAAAATCGCGCAGGGCACGAAACTCATTTGCATTCATGAAATTAATGCATGCATTACGAAAATATTAAATTACATGTGAAACTGTTCTTAAAAAGCCGCCTCTGAGATTAGACGCTATAATTGTGAACAAGCTACTTTCGGCTCTAACTTCAAAACGTATTAATTCGAGATTGTTTACACCACATTTTTGAATTTCTATTTTTATTTATCAAAGACGCTGACTCGAGTATTTTTAAGAATGTTCGAGATCGAGGCTAGGACTCTATATGCGACCATCGCGCCTTGACGATTAGCGTTCGGAGCGATAAGTACTCTTCTACGCAGTAACGATCGTGCATTATTTGAACCCCACCATCCTGACAGTATTTGGAACGTTGGCTTAAAGGCGTTAAACGTGTTGCAATAACATCTTCCAACGAAGCCGAATGTTCAAAAGCAGTTCGCGCGGAGTATACAGCAGTTACCGATCCAGCCGATGATGCAACGACGTCAAGTTCCACGGTTTCAAAGGCGAAAACAGGAAGTATGATGAATCATAATCAGTTTCGGATTTGTTGATTCCAACGGCTCACCTCGCTGCATGTTATGTAGTAAACTGCTTCCTAATAGTTCCATGGCACCTGGGTCGTTATCGCGTTTCGTTCAGATTCCTTTTCCAAGGCCATAACTCGTATGTGTTTAAGGTTTATTAAAAATCTGAGTATGAGGAAATATTGCCGTCTAATCAAGCTTTAATGCCACCGAGCACCAAACAGCTATGTGGCTGTATAAAGAAGTAGCAGAAAAAAAACATGTTAAAATCTCATTACGCTCCCGTTCCAAACGACCTATCACGATCTTCAATGTTTTTTTATTCTACTTTGTTTTCAAAAAACTTGTATAAAATTCTTCGTATTACATAAGAAATTATCAAAGAATATGTTAATGAGGCCGGCTCGTTAAAAAAGCGGTTGTAACCTCGCGATAATCAAAGTTTTATTTTTGTCAAAGAAAACATTTTATTTCAATCCGAATTGACGGACATCAACATTTTTATCGAGTTTGGCCCTATACAGTTGTTGCGGACGGTAACCAGGATGACCTAGTTCGCCCTGGGAAAGTATCCCAACTTAAGTTCGACGTGCGTTCCTTTCCCCTTCCGTAGCTGGTAGACGCACGCCGCGCCGCCACGCACCCCTGAATGCGTATGAAGCTGTAGTATGACGACCTGATCTTCCTTCCTATGGGGGGACCTCGACGTTGAAGAAATGAAAGACAGGATCTTGAATTTTCAGGTTTCAGCTCTTCGGTAGCTAAGCTGCGACTTGCCTCTTCGGTGGCTGGACTGCGACTGCCGGCCGTACAAAATGCGCTCATATTTATATGGCCGTGTTTTACCGGCAAGACGCCTGCGTGCTTTTGACCCAAATTCATCTAATTTTTTCCTTGAGCCGGAACCTTTAAACCTTTATTTCTTGTAATCTACCCAAAGAACACTCACAAATCTATGCCTTATACATAACAAAAACAAGCCTTATCGACATAAAATTACAAAATCTAAACATTTTCAACAAATAAAAAAGTTCCTGGAACAAAAACTTATAAAAAACTTTATTCGGAACATTTTCCTTATACTAATTTTACAATATCTCTAAAACTTATTAACAGATTTACATTATTCAAACGGAAAACTTTGTTCCAAGCCAAAACCCTTCAAATAACACTATTTTTGTTATCATTTATCAATAAACAAAAAGTACTTAAATAAAACGATGTCTTAAATTAACAATAAACTAATCAGCCTTACATTAAGGTTTCGTCGCCGACAACAGTGGCTTGGCCCTGTCCCGCGCATCCCGCAATGAACCAGTCGTCGTCACACCTCAATGAGGAAGGACGTGTGTCGCTACGAAAAGAATAAAATACAATCTGGTGTCGCTGGAAAGACTTTGTCACGGTTGCGCGGTCATTACTGTCCAGTGATTTTAAAGTAAGTAATTTTTTTTATTGTTTCTTAGATACCTACCTAATTTTAATCGTTATCATTGTACTACCTACTGTTCTAGGTTATGCATAAAAGATTTCTGGTACACGCGTAATTTGAATAATCTAAGATTAAATGCAATAAAAATTGTACTGGATAGTAACGAAAGCGTTTGGAGAGGAATGAAATGTTATCGAAATTATAAGTTTGTATAAGAATTTCGTAGCATTTTTTTATCTTAAAATTAGATCTATGTGTAGGGTTTAGTGACTTAGGTTCCTACCTGTGCACTTAGCCGGAAACAATAAATACGCGTTAGCTAAGGCATAATATAGAAATGATCTGGGCCACTAAAAAAAACCCACATAATTTAATGAACGATAGCGATTTCAGCACGCTTATCTTCTCACCTCAACGGGCGGAGTACAAGGACATAGTTCTGCCTCTTATTTTAATTGGGGAAATTATTATTGACTCGACTAAATAATACCGATTTGTTACTAAAAACTTTGAAATCTCGTTCGGTTCACTCCCTCCATCTTAATATTATTTTAATAACAGACTTGCTCTGAGATAAAGAAGACAACTAAGTACCACTTCTATTTAATTTCAGAGGCTCCAATGGCAAACACGAAGAAAAAGCTTACCAAAGAAGAGAAATTAGCTAAAGACAGATTACGAAAGCGTCAAAAATATGCAGAAATTAAAAACAACCCGGAGCTTATAGATATCTTGCCTGGCTCATTAATTCTTCAGAGTTTGAGTGAGCCATATGAGAGCAGAAGAAGACAATATCATTTTAAAGATTTACCAAATTTTTATTACGAATAATACCTAATTCCAAAAAGCTTATTAAAAAAATAATAAGTGCCTGTGATAATTTATATGAATGTTAATTTTCTATTCGTTTACGAAATTTTATTTCAATTTTGCTTTGTAGAAGTGTTTAATTTGTAAAATCGCAATTGAGTGTTTATTTGTTCCCAATACGAAAAGTTCCTACCTAATTGTTATATTTAATGTTAAAATAATTAGGTATGCATGCTAATTTACTAATTAGCTACATATTCCTTTGATATTCCTTGTTTAGGGTTTTTATTCCGATATTTATTGTATAAGAATTTGATTTTGTTTTTTGTCTAAAAGTATTAAAATCTTAATATAAAAAAAGAACAAGCGATTTTCTTTTCTTTCCAGCCCAAACCGCTGAAGCTAGAAAGCTGAAATTTGAAAAACAAGTACCTGTTACTACACAACCTGCTAAGGGATTTATGGAAATTCCACCCCTAAGGGGGTGAAAAGGGGGTTTGAAGTTTTTTGTAACTCTAACCAGTAGCCCAATTAGCTTGAAACTTACAGAGAATATGTGATATGTGTAAGTTACTATGAATATAACACTCTTGAACACGTGTTACAGGACTTAGCTAAATTTTCCTGAAAATGGGGTAAATCGGGTTATTAAAGTTTGTGATTCGTAATTTGGCTCTGTACTGAAATGTCTGTAACTTTTTTATGCATAATGATAATGACCTGACATTTTCTGTATATATCAAAATAATAATAACTTATAACACATGTTTCAGGAATTTTCCGAAAAACCCTTAATGAAGGGTAAAATGAGGGTTGAAGTTATTGAGGTTTTTTTTGTAACTCTTTAACCAGAGGCCCAATTAGCTTGAAACTTACAGAGAATACTAATAATACAAAACTTTTGAACACGTATTTCAGGATATTTTAAAATTTTTCTAAAAATGGGATACCCTCCACACGTTTTCATTACTTTACAGGCAGATATCATTGCACTTCAAGCATAGTTCATTACTATCCAGGCGATTTTTATTACCTTCTACACGTCCATTCCTTTCCATCGCTTTAGTAAAAGTTTTTGACTTACGAAGGTGCCTTTCATAGATTCATATTCAGGATACGTATCCCGATCTATAAATGCAATCAATTAAGTAAAAACCGAAAAAAAAATCTCTCCAAAATCGAAAATCCGAACGAAACGCGATAACGACCCACCTGCCAAGTTGCGCCGACATTTAAAAACTGTAAACACAGAGTAATTATTTTACAACAAGAATAAATATTTTTTTGTACGTAAAAAAGAACAGTTAATGTCAAAAAACTATGATGCATGTAACCGAAATCTATCAATGAAAAGGCGACGGAGGCATCTGTTTAGTTAGCTACCGCATTGCACAAGCAGGTGAAGCACACACTCACTACACTATGTATCGCTGAGAATTTAATAAAACCATGTGTTTTAGACATACCATTCCTATCTAATGTAAGCTCGATGAAAAATCTGCAAAGCATCTTTCTACTGCGCCGCTATCAAACGATACGGCGAATTAATAATCTGGCTATCTTGCTGGTTATCGTGAGATATCTATATGAAAGTTCTTTTGAAGAAGACATGCTTATGTGTTCTGTTCACCTCTACACACAAACAAAACAGAAAATTGTAATATATTTTTTGAGGAAAATAATCTCAGTTGGAACGATTGCATTAACATTTGTACAGATGTGGCCAAGGTGATGACGAGTAATACAGCAGGAGTAGGAGGAGGAGAAGAAGAAGCAGAAGAAGAATTGGTCCAATATCTCACTTCGATGCGCGCATCTTTTGAGAAGTATTTTCCCGAAGAACAGAATACAAAAATGAAACTGAATATTTTATGGATTCATAATCCTTTTTTACCGAACTTACAAAAGCCCGAAAGTATGTCCAACGAGATATATGACTCTCTTTTAGAAATGTCATCAGACACAAGTATGGAGTCACTGTTCAAAACGACGCCTCTCAACGATTTTTGATGCAGAATCCGTGATGAATGTCCAATGCTTGCCAAAATGGCACTGAATCTTCTTCTACCGTTCCCAACAACATATTTGTGCGAAATAGGATTCTCAACCTACCTATGCTATGCAGCCACGAAAACAAAATGCCGCAATAGACTAGATGCCGTTTGGTCAACTGCCCTCTATCAACCAATTGATGAAAAATAAAAAACAGTTTCATACCTCCATTAGTTAAATTGTTTTTCTTTTTCAATGTCTTCTATTATTTTAATATACTTGTTATGTAAGTAAGTAATAAGTAACTGTTACATGGTACTTTTATTATGCTTATTAATAAAAAATACACTTTTAATAGATATTAAGTGTATATAATATACTAATTGTAATTGTTTTATCCTGTTATTGTAATTTATTTAAGTAAAAACAATAGTGTGAAAATATCTTTTAAAAACTATTGTTTTATTGTAGGGTTCCGTCAAGTATTTCGCTTTCCAAAAGGGTTCCGTCACCAAAAAAGATTGAGAACCGCTGCTCTAACTGAACGAACCCACATCCACAGAGTGCGACACGGACGATGAGATAGAGGAGGTGCTGCGGCAACAGAAGAGACGCCGCACCGTCGTCGGCTCTCCTTCCACGCCCCGCGCCGGGGGGGCGGGGGCCGCTGGCGAGGACGATGTCCAGTTCGTGAAGGACGAGAGGAGGCAGGTAACGATCGACACTTGTCGCACGACGCGGTTCAAAGAGTGTATGTTGGATGTGATCAAGCGGTACATTTGTCCAGGGCAACGTCACGGTAGAGTCTGACTCGAACGACACGGAACCGGAGACGGAGACGGAGGGGCAGGCAGCAGATGCGGGTCGGGGAGAGCTGCCGCCGCTGCTGGAGGGGCTGGCGTTCCTGGTGGCGGAGCGCAGTGCCGCGCCGCTGGACGTGCAGCTGCTGGCGCGGTACGCGCGCGCCTACGGAGGACACCTGCTCACGGTGAGCAACACACAGGGCTCGTACATCTTTGGGAGATCGGCTGTGGATGCTGACGCGTGAGTTGTCCGCAGGCCGGCGAGGCGGAGAGCCGCGCCGCCCCCTACTACGTGCTGTGCGGGACGCGCGGGGCGGCACGCGGGGAGGGCGGCACGCGCCTGCGCGCCGACTGGCTGTGGGCCTGCCACGAGGCGAGGGCCCTGCTGCCGACAGACGACTATCTACTATCGGCTACCTGACGCTACGAGACAGTCTAATTATTGTGAAGGGACGAATAAAAAAATGAGTCAAATAAAATAAACCTTTATTGTTCCTAGTCCAATGGAATTATTTTTGACCTTGTAGTGTTCCTATTGATTGTTTATGTCGAGGAGACTAAGATGCCTTGATGACGACAGCTCTCACGCGAGCGTGCGCGCCGAGGGGGGCTACTGAGATGTGAGGAGGGTCAATTTCTCGTTCAGTTGAAGTTGGGTCTTGATGAGTTGCGCCAGCGTTACCACCTGAGGGCGAAACAATCGTTTGTAACAGTTTTCTCTTGCGATTTCGCTCGCGTGGTATTCTGGGGCACAAATTAATTTTTGAGAATCCAACACCGAAATAAATCAAGCAACAAAAAGGCAAAAACAAAAATTGTTAGATTCAGGAATAAATGGGACTTGAGATTTGTTGAGATGCCAACAAGGTAAGGTAAGATCAAGAGTGACAGTCACCATGAGCAGATCCTTGACCCCCGAGGCGAAGGCGTCGGCGAAGGCCTCGTGCGAGAGGTTGGGCACGGAGTGCACGAGCTGCAGCAGTGCGCGGCCGGCCGCCGCGTCGGGCGCGCGCCGGCCCGCCAGCACGTCCTCCACGTACGCGCCCACCTGGTCCAGCAGGCCAGCCAGCCTGGCGCCCGCCTCCGCCACCTGCGCCAGGTCCTGCAGCGGCGCGGTGGTGCGCGCGCGCCCGCCGCCCGCTACCGTCTTCTGGCACAGCTGCAGGCCCACCACCTCGGGCTCGTAGCACGTGAGCGCCACCTCTATCGGCGTGAACATGCAGCCCTGCTTGCCGCGCGGCACGCCCAGCGCGACGCACACGTAGGCCCGCAGCCCCATGCGCGCGCCGCCCAGCCCCGTATCCAGCGTCACGTGCACGGGCGCGCGGCACTCGCGCGAGTAGTACTCGTGGATCACGGACGAGTGGTTCGTCACCTCGTTGCCGGTCGCCCACCATCCTGACAACAACACATCTCTTACAATGCACTGCACTGCACGCGGACCTGGCACTCACCACCAGTTCACATCCCTGCCTGTGCTCTGGTCATGTTTCACATGCCCCGGTGGAAGGTGACTAGTACAACATTAGTAAGTGTAATAAATAATTAATTAATGTGGCAAGCAGCTCCAGTCTAGAAGGCCTTTTTGTTAGAGATGCAACAAACGTTTGATCACTATTCGGTATTCGGCCGAATATCTTATAAAAACAAATAAAATGTAAACACTTAGGATGACTTGAGCTACACCGAGAGTCGGCCGTAGGGCGGCCAACTAATGTTATAGCGCTCGGTATAGCGTAACTAACGCTATACCGAGCGGCAACCGAGTGACGGCCGAGCAACGGTCGGAAACAACTCGGTCCCGGCTCGTCTCGTTGCATGAATACAGTGATGCCGCCGCCGCCGCCGAGCTGCGCCCGAGCAGTCGATGTGATGCTATACAAGTGCACTGACGTTTTGTTCTATTACTGCTCGGACCGGCTCGGTGACCGTGCTACGGCCAACACTCGGCTCGGACCCGACACGAGGGGTGGATCATCGGTGGCTGGGGGATGGGGGGACCTCAGTACCTATCGATTTAACCCCCCTGTATGTTCTGCGATATTCAGTTGTTCAAAAGTTATTTGGACGGTAAAATTGTAGTCAAAATCAGATTTCAATTCTATTGAATAAAGACCACCAAAATGTTTTCCTCCTTATCCTTAAACCACTGAATATCGCAGGACACCCCTGTATGACCTACGATATTCAGTGGTTTAAGGGTCGATGGTACCTGCATCGCTTATTGTTAGCGATCATATCTTCCACAATACTGAAGCATGTACTTTGAGATTAATATATCTATGTTATAGTTCAGGATTGATGCTAGAACGCTAGTGTTCGATATAGAACTTCGGAGATATTGTGGTTTGTTTCAAAGCCTTTTCGGTCGATAATCGAGTTCCGGTTCAGTATTTTCTTTCTTTACATAAAGGCATGTAACGAAAATGAATTCTATTATTATTATTCAAATATAGAATATTCACAATTAAAAAAAAAACTTTGGTGTAATAGTATTTTCTTATTTGGTTTTTTATAAAAATCTAATTATCGGCGTTGGAGTTATCATTTCCCGCTACCTCTAACAACATGGAGATGGTACAGAGAGGAGATGTTGTCATTTGATTTCCATGAAAAACAACGCGTGACAATTTGCGGGGTGAGGGGGTGTTAGATCCCGCCCACTTCTTTATTTTCCATCTACCGGGCAATAGCAAAAATTGCTAGATTCATTCTGTGTCGATGGTACGAGGTAGTTTAACTACCTCACACTAGATGTCACTAAAGGCCCGTCCGCTGCGCCATGTTTTGAACAAACATTGTTCTTGAACATTGTTTGTTCAAAACATTTCCCGTTCGCTGCGACTTTAGCAATGTTCAGTAAACAAAGTTCAAAACTTCACATTAGTAAAATATTCTGAGCGAGACATCTTTCTGCGTCAAAATCTAACATAAAATGAACAATTCCCCTGCCCGCAGACGAACGCCGGGATGTTGTCCACAAACTCCGGCAAACTCGTTCAAGTGTAGTATTTGCTCGACAAAACATTTAGGCCACGCCCCTATGTTGTGTTTTCGAACAATGTTCTGTTCAAAACATGGTGCAGCGGACTAGCCTTAACGCGCGGTGTAACTGGGACGTATGCAGAATTTTCGTACCAGGAAGTAACCAAGTAACCCGCCTAAATCAAAAGTTGCATGTCGTCTTTTTTGTCACTACGAAGCCTATATGATGATGTACGAGTATGTATGGTGATGACGGGTACAATTTTTGTGATCCACTGCTGTTTAAGATTATCTTCGGATGGAAATCTAGAACATACATAATTTAAAATTTAATTAATGGGCGGGCTTCACATACTTTAAATTAACTAAACAACAACTGTTATAAATGTTATAATAGTTGTCTCACGGAGTGAAAGTACTTTCAATAATGTAGATAGAATATTTAATTTAAACGAGGCTTTATTTTATTTCCTGCGTATTTTACAATAAAATTGTTCTTATTCATATTCAAAAAAAATGTGACAACCCTAATCAACATAAGCAAGTTACCAACATTCAACAAACCTTCCAAACTTAACTTGAGGCATAAGGAGGTACTTATTTATGAATGCAAATTGATGCATTCATGCTTGTGTTGTAGGTACAAATCAATTTTCCTGTCAGGCTGGTACCAAAGGACATTTTTTTAAACATTTAACACAGATTTTGGTAGGTTTAGCAAACACAGTATTTATTTATTTATTAACTTAGAAAACCAACGGCTTATACTACCCTAATCAGCCAATTAAAGATTTTCACGTGTTGTGACAATTTAACTAACAATTGTAAAGTTATTTACACAACAGCTCCAACGACATGGAATAAAAGAAATCTGCAACAAACTATAAAATCAATGTAAACCTAAGGACCCACATCACTATTGAAGTTACTTCTGGTCAGTCACTGTCTGGCTGAATATGCACTCATACAGAATAGATCTGTCTAAATCAGGGTGCCTACAAAACTTATTGAATAAATCGCTTGTTCACCATAAAAATCAATTTTGTCTATAGTTTGTGCCAACAATAGGTATAGAAATGGTAGGACTGAATCGGGTGATTTTGGACGGGGCATGAACATCTATTTTACTGAGTATTTGAAGCATTTAGGGTATGATCACTATTAATTTTATAGAATAGTACCTATCTACACAATTTCATTTGCAGTAACATAACAATATATAAACTATATAAATGTATTATGTTTTGTCATCACAATTTTATAATGTTTTCAACATGTACGCTACTCTAGCAGGAAAGTGGCTCCTAGAGTGATATGAGTGGGAAACATTATTTAGTTTTATTTCTAAACAACATCTACAAATTTTTTTATGCTACGTACATACACATCAGTTTATGCACATGCAGTTTGGTAAATTTTTATTACACCACTGCCTTTTAATTTCTGAGAAAATAAATGGTTAGACCATATTAGTACCATATTTAATACATGTAAGTCTAAACTTAGTTAAGTTAAGACCTGGACCATCTTGAAAATTTAATTTTTTTGGGAACTTATTGAATAGTTTAGTTTAGTAGCTTGTCCTAGTTTATGGTTAGTTAGTAAGTAGGCACAGATTTATGCATCATAAAAAATCTAATAATGTAGACTGAGCATTTTCCACAATAAGTCAAGACACTTTGGATGGTAAATAAAGTCAAGAAACAGCTGAATTTAGGGTTGATACATTAGATAAAAATCACAAGAGATAACAGCTTCTTTTTCTTTGAAAATTATTGCAACTTGAAGAGTCATAAAACAAAATTTGTTCACAGTGGAGAGCCTCACATCATCCTTTTCTGCTTAGTACACCCATAAACTGTCAACCTGTGTAATAAATAATACAGGGATGGTGCATCATTTTGAAGACATATAAACAATTTTAGAAAATGCTTACCCACGATGGACTCATTGGCGTTGACTCTCCGGTTGAGCTCGTACACGTCCATGGCATAGTTGAGCTCGGCCTCCACCTGGTCGGCATGTTCCTTGTGCGGCACGCAGAAGCAGTTCGTCACTTCCACCACGCCCTTGTCGCTCGTGCCTGCGCAAACACAACGTACAGCGCTGGTCAGTGGTCAGATCACCCTAACCAAAACATAACCTCAACCAGTTGCTGGAATATCATCAGATAAAAGACGTAGGTACATTATGTTACGGTATCAAATGTTATAGTGTGGATCGGAGGCTTAGTTGAGTAAAACGAGTGAAATGTATCTATCAATTTTTCATGTCGAATGCATATACTCGAGACCCAAGAAATAAGAAATTATTTAGGTAGATACGTTAAAGGTAGTTACGGCTAATACCCTACATACCCAAAAGTGTGCCAATAACTCTGTGTGAATCAGCATTTCGACGCTCGTAAGCATCCACAATTTGAAATAACACGACAGGATGAACTTTTACACTTAGATTGAGCGCCATTTTGGACTAAAAAGGACAATCGTAGAAAGAGAGAGAAATTCTTCGGCAATGGCAGGAGTTATTTTACCTCAAGATCAAATATGAGTAGATAAATAAATAAATAAACGTTGTACACTGGTTTGACATCTTGCTCCTAAGGATAATGGCATATGAAAAAAAGAGACGAGTATATTTTAATAGGTTTTACATGAACACAAAATATGTGGTCAGTTTCATTCATTTCAACTACATAATTTCAAACTAGAGATGTATCGTCCAACCAGAAAGAGTAGAAATTAACTATCGAGGAACTAAAATTTACTATAAACTGGCAACTCTTTATGAAACGCCAGTGTGGCCGCTGTAGGGAATTTGTCGCCAGATTCAGCTTTTCTTTGAAAAATTATATGCACGTATTTAGCTTAGATACTTACCTACTTTTACTTATATTTAAAAATCATGCTTATATTACAAAATTAAAGCATTCAAAAGGTTTTGTTGAGATAACATTATATAATTTTCAACCATCCAATGGTAAAACAAAAATAAATTATATAGGTAGGTACTAATTTATTTATGTTGACTTATTTTCATAATATCAATATACTTATACAGAATTAAAAACCAGCCGTAAAAATAATTTCTTGAAATCTTGCAGTTTTTATTTGTTGGACTAACCAGAATAATTTTCCCCTAGCGGCAACACTGCAGTTTCCCATTGAATCTTATGTTGTAGTGCAACCCTTTATTTTTGATACTTAGGTTTGGCTGCAGGAAAATGATGGTTGTAGGTTTGGTTGAGGAAAATTTGATACTCCTGCGAAGCGCAGAAAAGGTCGTCCTAAGAAAGTGCTGGATGATTTTGATTATTAGTGCTATCAGATAAAAAAAAACACCATTTTTATTCAGTTATGAAAGAAGTTCCTACATTGTCGAAATTGCTAGCTGTTTTAAAAGAAGATAACAGCTAGCAATATCGACAATGTAGAAACTAACTGAGTAAAAATGATGATTTTTTTGTCTCATAGCACTAATATCAAAATCATCCAGCACTTTCTTAGGTCGACCTTTTCTGTGCTTCGCGGGAGTACCAAATTTTCCGCTATTTTGTGCCTTCATCAATCCTCATAACAATGCTTTTAGATTTTCCTGCAACCAAACATAAGTAAAGTATCAAAAATATAGGGTTGCACTACAAAATACGATTCTATGGGAAATTGCAGTGTTGCTGCTAGCGTAAAACTATTCTGGTTATTCCAACAAATTAAAACTGCAAGATTTAAAAAAAAAATATTTTTCACGTCTGTTTTTTAAATTTAGTATAAGTATTCTATTGTTGTGAAAATAAATCTAAATCGGTACCTACCTATATAATTTATTTTTATTTTATCTTTTATATGGGTATAGTAGTAGGGGTGTGGCGTGCTGCTCCAGCTGTACGAATTACCAAAGATACAAATTAGAACTTTAGAATAGAATTATGAAAACCCGAGAACCTACCTCAACCCTTCGTACGGCCCTGACAGAAGTCCTTAGTGAGGACCTGTAAAATATCCCCACTGCGCCGAACCGCTCGCGCGCCGGCGCGCAGCCGCGCCCCGCAACGACCAAGGCGGACGGATAGAACAACTAGTGGAGAAACAATACTGAGCCGACCGCACGTCTCTCTGCGTACCAACGACGCCCGCGTAAACACGCCGCGATCTAGAAATACACTGAATAAACGTAGAACTGTGCCGGTTTTGTGATTAATAATTGACTGTGTAACCACTTACGAACCCTTTGTGCCGTGTACTTAATCAATAAACTTTGTAACTGCAACAACTCGTGTTTGGCTGTATACCTACCTACCTAGGTACGATCCAATCTCTCGCTGCTATATTGGTGACCCCTCTGAAAACTACACGCTAACGCACGATGGCAAACGCAACGGAAAAGGAGCGCGGGGAAGATCTAAAGCCTGCAGAGTTGTTTCGAGTTGGTGTTAGAGTGCCGCCATTTTGGCCCGACGAACCTGAAATTTGGTTTGCTCAAGTAGAAGGCCAATTCGAGATCTCCGGCATCTCATCTGACACTACGAAGTTTAACCACGTGATTGGACAACTCAACCATCAATTTTCAAAGGAAGTGAAAGATAGGTATAATCATCTCACCACCACCTACAGATAAGTACGAGAAGCTCAAATCGGAGCTTATCAAAAGGCTTAGCGCTTCGCATGATAAGAAAGTGAAACAACTGCTAATGCACGAAGAATTAGGCGAGCGAAGACCATCACAGTTCCTTCGCCACCTACAGGGTTTAGCTGGACCCAGTGTGCCTGAAGAGTTTGTGAAGACTATTTGGACCTGCCGTCTGCCACAAAACATCCAAACCGTGATCGCCGCTCAACCTACAGCATCACTAGAGGTACACGCTGACTTGGCTGATAAGATACAGTACATCGCCACTCCTTCGCCTCAAGTCGCAGCAGCTCAAGGAGGAGCCGGATCCAGCATGGACACCATGGCACGAGAAATCGCCGAGTTACGTAAGCAATTGCAAAATTTATCATCGCAGCTAAACTCGCAGGACCGGCGATCTCGCTCTACACAGCGCCGTGATCGAAGCCGATCAATGACTGGATCCGAATCCAACTACCGCAGATTCCCGGAATGCTATTACCACTTCAAATTCGGCAGCGAGGCAAAGGACTGTATAAAACCGTGCGACTTTAATCCTAAATCCCGGGAAAGCAGCCCAAGTCGATTCCCGGGAAAATCCCGGCATTCCGTAAAAAAATCGGAAAACTTCAGGGGTGGTCAGTAATGGTGACGGACGACTGCCCCCACTCCTCTGGTCGCCTGTTCGTGGTGCATCGTCGGACCAAGGTACAATTCCTCGTAGATACGGGAAGCTACGTCTGTGTGTATCCGCGAACCCTCCTATCGGAGCGATGTTCTAAAACGGATTTCCAACTATCCGCTGCTAATGGTACGCCTATCAATACGTACGGATATGCCAATCTAGAGCTGGATCAAGGACTGCGACGCGATTTTCCTTGGCGTTTTATGGTCGGAGATGTAACCAGGGCTATCATCGGAGCCGACTTCCTCAAATACTACGGCCTGATCGTCGACATCCGCAACCAGCGCCTCCTGGACAGCATGACAACAATCTACGCTAAAGGTAATCCCGTAAACTCGTCGAATACGATATCATCAATAAAGATACCACTCGGCGGGTCCAGTATATACCACAAGCTAATCCCAGTGAGTTCCCAGAAATCACTAGCCCATCCGGACGTCATCAAGAGGTAAAACACAACACCGTACATTACATCAGGACAACACCAGGCCAACCAGTGTCATCTTCCCCTCATCGACTTGCACCTGACAAACTGCAAATAACTAAAAAGGAATTCGAGTCGATGCTTAAATCAGGAACCGCCCGACCATAGGAAAGCCCTTGGGCCTCTCCACTTCATTTAGCCCCAAAGAAGGATAACGAGTGGAGGCCTTGCGGTGATTATCGCTTTTTGAACACCCGGACTATCCCAGACAAATACCCGGTGAGACACGTCCATGACTGCACACAGAACATCACAGGATGCAAAATTTTTTCCACAATTGATTTGTAAAGGCCTTCAACCATATACCTATCTTCCACGAGGACATTCAGAAGAGCGCCATAACGACCCCGTTTGGTTTATATGAATTCCCGTATATGACGTTTGGTCTTCGCAACGCTTGCCAGACGTTCCAGCGCTTCGTCGACGAGATGACACGCGGTCTAGACTTCGTCTATCCCTACATCGACGACTTTCTGTGCTTCTCCAGAAACGAAAAGGAACACGATGACCACCTCCGTCAGCTTTTCGGTAGACTCAGGGACTACGGTGTCATCATCAACACCGCCAAATGCCGCTTCGGAGTATCTGAAGTCTCTTTTCTTGGCTATTCCATCTCAGCCGAAGGAGTCAAGCCTCTGGATACAAAAGTAGAAGCCATAAAATCGTTTCCTGAGCCAAAGACCGTAAGATCATTGCGAAGATTCTTAGGAATTATCAACTTCTACCGAAGATTCATACCGGGTGCCGCTGAATATCAGACTCCTCTAAACGCTCTTCTGACGGGATCTGTTAAAGGTTCTCACCCAGTGCACCTGTCTGGTGACACCTTAAGAGCTTTTCAGGAATGCAAAGATAGCTTATGTCGCGCCACACTCCTTGCGCATCCTGACAGCCAATGTAAGCTCACCCTAGTCACTGGCGCATCAGACACTGCGATCGGAGCGGCCCTGCAACAGCAGAAGGACAAAGCATGGCAGCCATTCGCATTCTTTTCCCGCAAACTTTCACCAGCCCAGACGAAATACTCGCCCTACGACAGAGAGCTACTAGCTATTTACGAAGCGATCAAATACTTCAGACACATGTTAGAGGCCAAAGACTTTACAATTTACACCGACCACAAACCTTAGTGTTTCGCCTTCCACACTCGCAAAGACAAATGCTCGCCTAGACAATTCCGACACCTCGATCTGATATCACAGTTCACCACTGATATACAACACATTTCTGGAAAGGAAAACATGGTCGCAGACACACTGTCACGAGTGGAAGAGGTAGAGTTTGCCATAGACTACACAAGGCTAGCCCAGTCCCAAGACGCTGATCGAGAACTGAAACAGCTGTTAGACAGTGAAACATCTCTATGTCTCGAAAAGATCAAGATACCGGAATGTCGAACAGAACTCTACTGCGATACCAGCACTCAAATTCCAAGGCCCTACATCACGCCAATGCTGCGTAAGCAAGTCTTTGAAAATCTGCATGGACTCAGTCACCCTGGGGCCAACGCCACCATCAAGCTCGTAACTGAAAGGTACATTTGGCCAGGAATAAACAAAGACTGCAGAGAATGGACTCGAGCTTGCTTAGCATGCCAGCGCTCTAAAGTCAACAAACATGTTTCCACTCCTCTAGGAACTTACAAGCTTCCACATGCACGCTTCATGGATGTACATATTGATCTCATCGGACCGCTACCCATAAGCGATGGAAATCGTTTTTGCCTCACAGCTATCGACCGTTTTACCAGATGGCCTGAGGTAATGTCCATACCCGATGCAACAGCCGAAACCGTTGCGAAAGCTCTTCTCGCCGGATGGATATCGCGGTTCGGATGTCCCACTTCAATAGTCACCGACCGCGGTCGTCAATTTGAGTCTGCTCTCTTCCAACATCTATCAAAATCAATAGGATTCTAACACAAACTTATTACTAACTCGGGTCTTACAATTGACGAGCCGCCTAAGCGAAAGCCGAGAGTCGTTGTCATCGGAGTGCCAACTTCGATGCCCGATACAGAAGTTTTCTCCTGCATCTACCACCAAAACCTAGCTGACACTTTCAAGAACTGTGACCTGGAAAAGTTTCTGACCTCCATACGCCTAAGCCACAAGTCGGGCAGGAAGAACGCGGAGCACTGTAATTTTATTATTGAGGTCCCAGCCGCCATACGAAAAGCACTTATTACCAAGGACCGCATCTTCGTTAACTGGTCCTCGTGTCCAGTGCGAGATTTCACTCTTGTCACTCGCTGCTACAAGTGCCAACAGTATGGACACGCGGCGAAGTCATGTCGCGAGGCAGCTCATACCTGCGGTCACTGTGGCGGCCAAGGTCACACCGTCAAAGAGTGCACAAAGAAGGCCGAGGACCCCAAATGTGCAACCTGTTTACACTATAAGAAACCAGACCACCATGCCACCGGCTCCACCGACTGCCCCGCAAAAATAGCGGCCGAGAAAAGGTACATTAATTCTATAGACTATGGAGGCGCCTAAGAGCGCCGTTAATTTATGACTTTTCTGACCTTTCCTTTAATTCATCTTTTTACTTTATAAATAAAATAATGATAAGTAGTGTAATTCATGATTTTGATAATTTTTCCATATCAGAGTCTAAATTTGCTGAAGTAGAACATTGCAAGCGTTATATATCCTCTTTTAGTAATCCATTAACTATACTAACACAAAACATTCGCAGTGTGTTCAAAAATTTTGACAACTTTAATGTCTTTCAAAATAGATTAAACATCAACTGTGACATCATTGTACTAACAGAATGCTGGCTTGCCAAACAATATAAAGTACCACTAATGCCGGGATACACCATGTACCAAAGCACCAAAAATTACAACCAAAACGATGGGATAATAGTTTACGCAAGGGACCATCTCAACGTATCTGTTGAAGAACCGAATTTTCAGGACTGCAACAGGCTACTGGTTAAAATTGGGTCAGATTTTGCAATACTTGCTTTGTATAGACCTCCTTCATTTAGAAATATAAGCAAATTTAATGATTCTCTAAATTACACTTTGCAAAATCTATCTTCATTCAAAAATATAATTATTATTGGGGATATTAACATCAATATTCTCCCTGAAAGTAACGATCCTGCCGCACAGGACTATCTAACTCTATGTTCCTTCCATGGCATGCTTCCCGCACATACGCTTCCAACTCATCAAGCGGGGTCTTGTTTAGATCACATCATACTGAAAACAAATTTTACCTCACTTTCGCTTATTATAAATTCGTCCATAACCGATCACAATGCTGCCCTACTAACCTTAAATTGTAAAGTGCTTAGACTAAATAACATTCGTACTTGTTCTAAGGTAAACTGGAATAAATTTGAAGCTGACTTAAGTAACATAGACTTTGCCCAAGTTTACGATTCCGCTGATCCGCAGTTCGCTATGTCATATGTATGTCGTAGAAAATGTACAACTGGCATTAACTAAAAATACGAGTAATATTCGATTGAGTAAAAAGAACTTTAACATAAAACCTTGGATAACACCTGGTCTCATTCGGTGTATGAAGCACAGAGACAAGTTGCATATAAAAGCCAAATCAAATCCCACTAATTCTGTTCTCCAGTTATCGTACAAGCGATACCGTAATTTCTGTAATAACATTCTAAAGAAAGTAAAGATTAGCTACGATAAAACAACACTAGAAAATGCTGGGAAAAATAGCAAAAAGATCTGGAACTGTATTAAAAATGTAACTCGTACCTCGAAGCAACGTGAGTCACCTTCATGTTTATTGCAAGCTGGCTCCACACCGCTTGAATCTGCTAACATAGCAAATAATTTTTTCTTTAACGTAGGTAAGTGTTTGGCGGATAAAGGTCACCCGCAACTTCCTAGTAGCACACATTTTTCGTGTTATTCCACACTAACCTCATTTGCTCTGCTTAACACTGATGAGACTGAAATACATGGAATAATAATGAGCCTTAAGGACGAATGCGCAGTAGGTTGGGACAATATGTATATCTACCAAATTGATAAAGCAAAACAGACACATTCTTACCCCACCACTGGCACATATTTTTAATAAATGCCTGAGCCAAGGGCATTTCCCCAAATGCCTTAAAAAAGCTGTGGTTGTACCGGTCTACAAATCTGGCCCTAAAGATCAAATCACCAATTCTTCCTGCGTTTTCCAAAATATTAGAAAAAGTTATAAATAAACGGTTAGTCAAGTACCTAGAGGAAAAGTCTGTTCTATCAACAACGCAATTCGGGTTCAGAGCTAAGGTATCTACTGCAGATGCAGTTCATCACCTTACTCACCATCTTGAACAAGAACTGGATCAGGGTAACCACACACTTGGAATATTTTTAGACCTAGCTAAAGCCTTTGACACCGTTTCCGTACCCATACTATTGCACAAGCTTGAAACACTCGGTATCAGAGACACTCAGCTGAAACTTTTCACGAGCTATCTCGAAGAACGTACACAGTGCGTTAGGATAGGTGATGTCCTCAGCAATGATCAGAAAAACACTGAGTTTGGTGTTCCCCAGGGCAGTGTTTTAGGACCTACTTTGTTTTTAATCTACATCAATGATCTTTGCAATTTAAAATTAGATCATGGAAAAATCATATCATATGCTGACGACACTGCCCTCCTTTTTTCAGCTGACTCTGTAGAAGAACTGTATAAGTTCGCGCAATGTGGATTTAATATTGTAAATAAATGGCTTGAGCACAACTTACTAACTCTTAATGCAGATAAGACAAAGTATATTAGGTTTTCGATGCGCAAACTGCCGTCAACCGAGATTATCCCCAAATTGTATGCGCATTATTGCGGAGGTGCTAATAAAGTATGTAAGTGCCCTACAATAAATAATACAAATAAAATTACATACCTTGGCATTATATTGGATGAATCACTTTCATTTAAAACTCATTTAGAAGCTTTAGTAAGTAGAGTACGCAAGTTAATTTTTGTCTTTAAAAATCTACGTCATATTGCAGATCGAAAACTTATTATACAAGTTTATCGTGCCCTATGCGAATCCATTTTGACCTACTGCATTACATCATGGGGTGGGGTGGGTAAAACATTATTACTAACTGTCGAAAGAGCACAAAGAGCGATACTTAAAGTATCAACTTTCCGTCCTTTTATTTTTTCTACTAACCTCCTATTTAAATCATGTGGAGTTTTATCAGTTCGACAGTTATTCATAATGAACATAGTACTTAAACAACACGCAGCCCTTCCATATGTCACTGAATGCGCTAACAAAAGGAGGAACAATTTTTTTTGCCCTAAACTACTGGGCCGGAGACATACTTTTTCAAATAAATTTTACAGTATCCTTAGTCCTTTATTATATAATAGAATGAATGTGTTAGCCAATATTTATCCCTTAAATTATAATAGTTGTGAGAAAAAACTTATGGATACATTGCAATGTATGTCATATGATGACACAGAAAATTTATTGAGTGTTTTAAAGTAGGCCAATAAATTTTTGCAATCAACTTTTGTTATTAAAACTAGTTTAGTGTAGTTAGCATAAGTAACTATTTTAAAGCATGCACCTTCGCCTTGTATAGTTAATAAGTTCTATTTGATTATTTTATGTGATGTTAGAACTCTTTTTGCCTGAAAAACAGGTTTTTACTTAGTTCAGGCACACACATTATTTAATACCATTAGAATTTTATATGAACTTTTTATATGAATCTTTTAGTCGTAAGTTATTTTGAATAAAATATTATTATTAATATTATTACAAAAAGACTACGGCTTATCACCCGCAATGTAACGGCGCCATAGAAAGATTCCGTCGCCAGCTAAAGACCTCAATCACATGTTACAGTAATGAAAACTGGCTGGAAGTACTGCCGTTTGTCCTACTCGGAATAAGAAGTGCCTACAAGGACGACCTAAATACAAGCGCAGCTGAATTAGTGTACGGAGAGCTACTTCGTTTACCTGGTGAATTTTTCGATCCCAGCACTGAAGGAACAACCGACGTCACAGAATTTACAGCGCGCCTTCGTCAATTTGCGAACAACTTGAAACCAGTGCCTGCTTCGAGACACACACGGCAATCCGTCTTCGTCTACAAGGATTTAGCGACCACTAGTCATGTGTTTTTAAGAGAAGATGCGCTAAGAGCCTCTTTACAGCCTGCGTATACTGGACCACATCCCGTAATAGAAAGGAATGACAAATATTTTAAACTGCAAATAAAAGGAAAACCTGTAACAGTAACAGTTGATCGCCTTAAGCCAGCATACATACTGCCTGAAAGAAGATCAGTAAAATTTCCCGGACATCTCCGGGACTTCCAAACTTAATCTCCAGAGACCAAGTAGGTCTCTGGAGGGGGGTGATGTGGCGTGCTGCTCCAGCTGTACGAATTACCAAAGATGCAAATTAGAACTTTAAAATAGAATTATGAAAACCCGAGAACCTACCTCAACCCTTCGTACGGCCCTGACAGAAGTCCTTAGTGAGGACCTGTAAAATATCCCCACTGCGCCGAACCGCTCGCGCCGGCGCGCAGCCGCGCCCCGCAACAACCAAGGCGGACGGATAGAACAACTAGTGGAGAAACAATACTGAGCCGACCGCACGTCTCTCTGCGCACCAACGACGCCCGCGTAAACACGCCGCGATCTAGAAATACACTGAATAAACGTAGAACTGTGCCGGTTTTGTGATTAATAATTGACTGTGTAACCACTTACGAACCCTTTGTGCCGTGTACCTAATCAATAAACTTTGTAACTGCAACAACTCGTGTTTGGCTGTATACCTACCTACCTAGGTACGATCCAATCTCTCGCTGCTATAGGGGCATATGTGGGTGGTTGAAAATAATATATTATTATATCAACAAATCCTTTTGAATTTTTTAATTTTGTAGGTAATATAAACCTGATTTTTATATATATAAGATGGAATTTTATTGATTCGTGAATCAAACACAATTGAGTTTCTCTGTAATAAAAGTTTTATTATGTTAGTTTCACATTACAAATTCACCTAGTAAAAGCTGTTAGCAAACAATCTTTACCTGTAATAAAAGAAATGACATTTAATTCACATTATCGATTCCAAAATCACAATTATTTTCCAAGAGATTTTCCCTCGTAATTTGATGACAGCTTTGACCACAGATTAGTATAGGTCTGTCAGTGTCACGATCTGACATTGACAGTTACACAACATGAAGCCCGATGGCGGGAACATTTAAATTTAAAGAAAATATATTTTCTTTACATCTCCACTCCCAGAGAGAGAGATTATAAAACAATTGCATATTCTTCATAGATTTTCAATGCCGGGAACTGGAGTAAGGGTCTAGACAGACGGACTGCAATTCAACTGCAATCCGACTGCCAAATGGCAGTTCAGATGCAGTTTGAATGCAGTTGGCTCGACTGCAATCAAACTGCACGTCGACGGGCAGTTGGCGTGCAGTTGGATTGCAGTCTGAGTGCACTCAGACTGCAATATAATATGATATGTGGAAAAAGTTTGATTCTGTTTTCTTATGGCCAGTGTTTATCCTATAAATTGAGTCTGATATTTTTTCTATGATTTTGTAGGGCCCGATTCTCAATTCGTCGAGCTTTTTCCTGTTTAGTTTGTTTCCATTGTCTACAAAAACTGTATCACCAACTTTGAACTCTGCATGTAATCTATTTTTATCGTAAATTGTTTTATTGTAATTATGTGATATGATGGTATTTTCCAGAGCTTTTTGCCTGTCTTGGGTCAAATCATACTCGGTCTTCTTGAGTTTCAGCTCATTTGGCAAAATGTTAACATCTGTGCCATTTAATAGATACTTTGGAGCAAATCCAGTGACCGTGTGCTCTGTTTCATTATAGGCTTTTACACAATTTTGTGCTATAGTCGTCCATGCTACTTTTATGTTATTTTCGTTCATCCTGCATCGGATTTTATTAACCAACGTTTGATTTAGTCTTTCGGTTATGCCATTTGAGAAAGGAGAGTCCACTGCAGTAAAAACAATAGAAATATTTTTTTCATCCAAAAAACTCTTAAATTCTCTAGAATTAATACCTGGGTAATGGTCTGAGAGAATCATGCCAATGTCATAAGTTTCTGTACAGCTGTTCACTAGTTTGATGAAATCACTTGCATTTTGAGTACTTGAAGTTAAAATAGTTGCATACCTTGTAAAATGGTCTGATAGCAGATGCAAGTACCTTTTTGTTGACCTTGAGCCACCAAAGCCTCCAATGGTATCAATGGAACATATCTCAAAAGGTTTTGTGGCGGGGCCCAAGTGAGACATCAATCCATATTTCTTTTTTCCTCTTGATTTGTTTTTTATGCATATTATAGAGGTACAATTTTCACCAATTATTTTTATGTTTTTTGTCAAGTTTTCCGCAGTATACAATGAGCTGATCATTCTTTGCATTTGTTTACTATTGCATTTGTTAGATTAGAACTGTGCCGGTTTTGTGATTTATACTACTTGTACTCAAAACTCAAGAGATACCAAATTAATTTATTTACATCTATCTAGGAAGGTATGTGTAACACCTATAATAGTTAACTAAATCTTTTATTGGTAACAAAAACATTTAGGCACTAGGGAAGGGAACTATAATAGGTACATCAGAACAGCATGGCATTCTCCTATTTCAAAATATTTACATTCAATAAAGTAGATTTAACTAAGTTAGTCTGAGGAGATGGTATGTATGCGGATGCCATGCATCTCAGCTATTTCACTCTTTAAGGAATCTGTCACGAGGCGATGTTGTTTCACTCTTGTCAAGCCACTGAATTCCTTTGCTTCTATACTTATCTGAAAACAGATTCTAATTAAACATCTGATGACCGGATCATCTTCATGCAGCTGTTACTGTTGTAAACACATTACTGATGTGTTATGTAACTGAACTAAAACTAGGGTCCGAAAATGAGTGGGCCCATTTAACATACTTCGAACATAGCACCGCAGCCCCCGGAGATGTCTTGCACGCTCACGTAGGTGATGCCGGGCATAGCGCGCTTCAGAGCTTCAGTCAGCTGCTCCTCTTTGGAGACACAATTCTCTTGAAACGCGCTGTTACCCGTGCTTGCGCCTCCATTGTCCACCACAGACCGAGACTGCAAAACCATTATCACATCATAATTTACACAAGTGTGACTGTAGTGTTAGGTTAGGTGTAGTGGTCGAACGAATATAAAATTTGATGGTAAACACTTGAGAATAGGTACAGTCAACCAAAAGCTTTAATTTTACTCACCAACTGTATCTTTACAGGTTCTATTGCCTTCAGAAACCTTCGAAACATTCTAGTAAATCGTTGAAATAGGTAGTAACGTCAATACTCTATCAACATGGATTTGTTGAAGTTTAATTTTAGTCGGAATCACATAAGATTGCCACAAAATCCAACAAAAGAATATTTTTTTCAAAATTTATGTCATTCTATCTCAAGTCAACAATTATGTGTTTTCGTTTTTTGGTCGGCGAGCTATTTCAACGTTGCTTGGTCTTATCTTAACTATATTTTTGTCTTCGATCAAAAGGAAAGTAATGGATAAGCTGTAAGGGTTGATTAATAATATTATGACTCACACAATATTTGCACGCCTGCATGCAGGCTGAATGCAGTTACAGTAATATACTCGTAGATAAAAGGCCTGACATTGTAAAATAATTATGTATTCTTGCAAATAAATGATTGATTGATTGACTGATTGATTTTGCGACACATTATGAAAAGACAGCTGTCCGTTCATAAGTAGGTAGTGTTCTCTGAGTACTGAAACCAAGTAGTGTTTGGCTCACATTTTTCATCGACGTCAATCAAAATTTGTAAACCAAACATTAAATCTACAAACCAACATAATTATTCCCAAATGCTAAAATAGTATTAGTATCATTGAATCCAAGTTTGTAACAACATGGTTTCATAGAAAAACGTTTACAATTTTCGGTAAACTACTTGTCCGTTACTTCGTGCAGTAGTTCTTTATATGATCTTTTGCTGGGGTTGTTACAGAGCAGGTATTTAGGGTAGCAAGCACCGTAAGCTCGAACATAGTGTTTTTAACCTGTGGCTCTTACGATAATCCGAGAATTCCCCCAAAAATAAGTTAAGAGTTTGCCTACCTACTAGTTTTGACGAAGTTTTAACAAATTATTTTCATTGAGATGAACATGCAAAAAAAATTACTACTTTTTTATACTATCACACACATTCATCATCTTCCGGTCCATAACCCACGCTAGGTGGGGTCGGCATAACATGTATTTTTCTTTTTACTATCACATTAATATTATAAATGCGAAAGTTTGGATGTATGGCGGATGGATGTTTGCTACTTCTTCACGCCAAAACAACTGAACGGGTATATCGATGCATAGCAGAGGTAGGTGTAGATCTGGATTATAGTTAAGGCTTCTTTTTATCTCATAGGTTCAGTTCCACATGGGACTGAAATATCCTTTGAACGTTTCCATAGAAACAATAATAATAATATATATTTTTTTATTTTTTTTGTATGGTTTTTACTATAACTTTTTCTATAAAGTAATTCTTTGAGATGTTTTTTGTTAGTAACCTGGCTAGCATCAGTGTTCATCTGTAAAAACACTAAAAACCATAATTCTTACTACTTACCTAATAGCTCAGATTTTATAACAAAATAATTTTTTTTTTGGTATAAATTTTTACTTGATTTCAATTTGAATTAAATATTACTAACTTCTTAGTAATTTTTAAAACTTTACGGTTCATTAGCTCTCAAAATAACACAAAAAAATGGTACTTTATTTTACATTACATTACATTTTTATGCGAAAATTGAGTTTAAACTTGTTACAGTCGAAAATAGTGAAATTTATTTCATGCGTTGGATTTAATTTTCTCACATTTTTCCGATTATTATGGTGAACAATTATGAACGTTAGATAAAGATTTAAGACAGCGCAATTAAATTCAAATGATAATTATTTTTCCACATTGTGCTAAATAAAACAACATAATGAACCCGTAAAGTTTTTAAAATTACCAAAAAGTTATTTAGTCAGGGTTATGTCATATTTTATTCAAGGTGAAATCAAGTAAAAATTTATCACAAAAAGAAATTTTTATTTCATGAATAAAATCTGAGCTACTAGTAGTATAGTCATGGATTTTATTGTTTTTAGAGATGGACTATGATGCTAACCAAGGTACTAACAAAAAAAAATCTCAAAGAATTACTTCATAGAAAAAATTATAGCTAAAACCACCCAAAATTAAAAAAATTGAAAAAAAAACAAAAAAAAACATATCTCGAAAACTACAAAAAATTGCGGAACATACATAGGGGTTCAATCGATAGGTATTGGTGTACCCAGGCCACAGACCTTCGCTGGTACAGGTTGCATGGGACACCCTGTATACAATAAGTGTTATGGATAAATACCAATAAAAACATGTAAGTAATTTTTAATAACAGGTAACTAATAAACATATAGAATCAAAATAACATCATTAGGTTTTCTGCATACCTAATGATAATTAATGTCAATAAAGATTGGTGGAAACATGGCGAATGCTATGCTCTTCAAAATGAAAATATGAACATGACATTCTTCTAAAAAACTTTTTTAATCCAATGAGCATATTGTGTTTATCACAGGCAGCGCATAATTTGGAAGGTGAATACAGGAGGTAATTACCAATCAGGATCAAAATGTATTTTTTCAGTTTTTTAAAGAGAATATCATACTCTAGCTAGAGGATAAAAAAGCTTGGGACGGGATTTGCTCCAACTCGAAAAATAACAACTAACTAACAAGGTAAAGGTTTCTTCATCGCTTCTTTACTTTAGTCTATTTACCGAAGCGACTGAAATAAAAAATATCACTTTATTTCCGTGCCAGTGTTTAATTATTAAGAATTTCACCTTTTCTTAGTGTACATTTATTGTATTTATGGAAATAAAGAGTTTTTGACTTTGACTTCATTGTAGAATTTCAAGTTGTGGTGTGGTTTATTCAAAATTACTAACAAAAAAGTACGCAATGGTTTTGAGCCGAATGTTGACGATATATTTTTACCAACGATGTTGCGGTTGGACGTGTAAGCGGAACGAGTGATCACACGGCACTGATCCACGGCGATGATTTATGAATAAAACAACAATAAGAAAACGGGTAGGTATATTTATTTCTCTATAATGGTACCTACCCACAATTATGTTTATTCTCTTTATATAATTGGTTTATTTCAGTATTACAATACAATACAATTTCATGAACACAAAGATAGACTTAGACATTTTCAATGATAGTGCTACAAAATTTAAAAGTAAATTGCTGGACCCTTTCCGATATCCTCTAGCCTAATCAGGCGGGTCCTCCGCCTGATTAAATATAGTTAAGTAGTCATACATAATATAGTTGGTCTTATTGTTAATAACACTGTTATTTTGTATAGTTTATTTTCAGATACTTTATTTTTATTATGTAGATTCATTAAAAATAAAAATTAAGTATATATAATTTTAAGTAGATTTTTGAAGGTCATTCTTACAAATATCGTGTTTACCTGTTAATAACATGCTTATCAGAACAGAACCTAATTATAAGTTTGTTTTAAATGATTGTTATGTATGTGGTTGGTAATCCTTTATTAATAAATAAAAAAAAAAGGTATTTTTTCGAGGTAATCTTGGTATTTTGGCAAAATTTATAATGGTCACACTGGTCAGAAGTGGTTACACCAAGGCAGGCAGACAGATAGCAAACCATGATAAATCCTTGATCAAATTTAACTATTAATTCAAGAGAGAGAGAGAAGCAAAATAGGCAAAGCAAGAAGGAAGGAAGAGATCGATTCAAGGAAAGAAAAACACGTGTGTTTTGTTCGTGATAGTTTTTATTTTAGAAATAATGCCAGATAACTGTAAATAAAATGCCACCATTTAAATCTGGGTTGCTAAAACGTAAAGTTGATGCGGCGCGCTCTTTAACAGAAGCAAATAAAGTAACACAATCTGACGAGGTAAGTGGGTGCTGAACCCTGGTGTGGTGCGGTATGGTAGTAGGGACAGGTAGAACAATATGCTAACTGGCTAATGAGTTTCAGGAATCGGTTAACTCAGAAGAAGACATTTTTACACAAGGAGAGATTAGCGGAGAAGGCGATGAGACCGACTCCGAAAATGAAGAGGAAAATAATGCTGTATCAGATGAAGAACAAGATGTAAGTGTTACTATGTGTGTTGGTTCCAGAGCTCCCTTGCTTCTGATGCTTGCAGGCTACGGGCGAAGCTCGCATGTCTAAGCGAGCTTCGCCCTTAGCCTGCAAGCATCTAACCTGGTATTTATAATGTGTGCAGGAAGTGCTGTATCAAAATGAGGAGGAGTGGAGTGGTCTCTCGGACGCCGGGGCGGCGGGCGCGCGCGCTGCAAACTCTGACCTCTCGTCTGTGAGTGCACACTGCCTAAGCATGCAGCGCAGGCTTGTCCGCAAATACCCTACTACTACCTGCTTGTGTCTGTTTCAGGACCTTGAGGATTCGGAAGCTTCAGATTCTGATGCTGAAGCTTCAGATAATCTCGGAGAAGATGAAGATAATGATGCTGAAGATGAGACTGCTGTTGATGACGTAGGAACCTATAAAAAAGAAAGCAAACCACTTTTTAGAACTGGGCAGGAAAACCAAATGGACAATAGTAATAAAGATAGTTTAGAGCGGCTTGTAGATAGCATAAGCAAAACCAGCGTCACACCTGTATCACACAAAGGTATTCATTATGTTATAATGTTTCCATTTCTTTTGACAGTTTGCTGTCACCTTGATGTTATGTAAATAGAGACTGTTTTCTTGTTAGTATTTATTTACTCAACATGATGGTGTGAGCACATGTAGTTTCAATCATTTATTATTATATTCTCTTGCTCAAAATGTGTGTCAATATAGCATAGCTAAGTGGGATTAAAATTAGAGTTTAAGTCATCACCCGGTATAAGACTTGTCCTGTTACATAAAGACTCAACATTTTGGTGTAAAGAACATATATTTTATTTGAATTTATTTTTGAAAATGGAACTGAAAGGGCTGTCTTGGTGATTGTTGGATGTTTATAAGCCTTTGTTCTCATAATATTATGTAAAATGTAGAGTGTTTAACTGGGGGCAAAACCACCCATTATATTTCGGTCTTGCCATCCTCCTTATGTATTTCAACCTTGTATACAGGGTAGGTTTTTTAGACAGGGCAGTAAGGGGAGGTGCCCTAACCGGTGTAGCTACATGAAAATGGTCTTAGAAGACTATCCTTAGTTTTTAGAGAAATTTTCATCCCCTTTCTTAGATTCTGAAAATAATTCACAGTTAGCAAAAATATTTGCATTTTACTCAAAAACTTGTTTTGATGCCAATCGATCCTGTTTCATATACTGATCAAAACTTCTATTAGACCAACTGAGGTTAGATTACTAAACAAGTCAGAAATAGCAAAAGACTTTTCCCATACATTTTATAAGGAGTCATAAAAGTAATTTTATTTTCTTACTCAACAAAACTTTTCTTAAAAAATCTTTGTATCAGCCAACCTAGCCAGGTCGGCTGATACAAACATTTGATTGATTTTTTTTGTATGTTTTTTTAGTATTTTACCACAAAATGTATGGGAAAGTTTTTTTGTGATTTTTGATTTTTTAGTACTCTAACCTCAGTTGGTCCTGTAGAAGTATTAGATCAGTATAAGGTAAGAAACGGAACCGATTGGCATCAAAACGAGTTATTGTTTAAAATTCCCATTTTCGTAACTGTAAGTAAATCCATACTAAGTACCTAAGTAACGTAATATTATAAATTGAAAAGTAATTCTGTCTGTCTGTCTGCCCTGTCGGGGGCAGGGGGCAGGAGGGGGGGGGTAGGTACATGGTATCCCGGGGGCGGACAAAGGTTACTTAAAAAGCGTGTGCGAAGCCGCGGGCAGAAGCTAGATACTAATAATTGATTAGCCAAAGAAACAGAACAGCAAGAAACAGATCAGTATGTAATAATAATAATAATAATGTAATGTATTACTTCCAGACGAGTATGAGTCAGGGGACACCTCGGATGAGGAGGACCGACGAAACACCGTAGGCAATGTGCCCATGTGGTGGTACCAAGAGTACTCCCACACTGGGTACGACCTCGACGGACGGAAACTACTGAAGCCTCCGCAGAGGGACCACATTGATGAGTTCCTCAAGTCAGTACATATTCTTAATACTATTGATATTTTTGATGGTATTTCCATCTTGTAATTGAGACGTGCGCTAGAGCATCAGCCAAGTTCAATTGAGACGTGCGCTAGAGCATCAGCCAAGTTCAATTGAGACGTGCGCTAGAGCACCAAGGAGCCAAGTTCAATTGAATTCAATTTATTTATAAATAAATGAATACCATGATAGGTCACAAGGAACACTTGTCAAGTCAAATACTAAGTTCGCAAGGACACAGGCGCCGCAATAGCAGTCAGAGAGATCTTAGTTGGTAAACCAGGACTGAACATTGTGCCCAGTTGGCATCAGCATCTTTATCCAAGTAGTCCATATATCTCGTTATTTAAATGTCAATCAACTACACTTGATGCACTCACACATACGTATGGGATAGGTATACACCACAGTTACATTCTTTCATTATTTAATTTGAGTCTTGGCAAGTCCAACATTAAAACGAATGCGGTGGATGCCAAGACACAAATTAAATAATGAAAGAATGTAACTTATTAAGATTATGAACTGCTATGAAACTTGGCACCTTTCTATATGAACTCAGCTCTTGTATCGGTGAAGCCACTAGTCTATCTGAACAAACTGCTAGATTTCACATTCAACTTTATTCTTTTGATTAGATAAATTATTTACTGTGTGAAGTATTATGAGATGGTACGGGTGATTGCAGGAAGTGTGAAGACCCCGAGTTCTGGCGCACGGTGCGCGACCCGGCCACCGGCCAGGACGTGGTGCTGAGTGCGCAGGACCTGCAGCTCCTGCAGCGCATCCGCAGCGGACAGGTGCCCGACCCCAGCCACGACGAATACAAGGTAATCTGACATTACGCTTTCTATTCCACAACTTGAGCGCAGCAGGCGAACTGGCATTGGTCCGTCGGCTGGTTGCGGGTTCGATTCCCGCCGCGTGACAATTTTTTGTAAGATCTAGACTAGCGGTTAGATGACGCCGTCTGTATTGAAATAATATAAAATGGAAATGTTTTTTGTTTTGTTTCAGCCCTGGGTGGAATGGTTCACTCGCGACGTGCTGGCGGCGCCGGTGCGCGCCTTCCCGGAGCACAAGCGCTCCTTCCTGCCTTCGCGGGCCGAGCAGGCGGCCGTGGCGCGCCTGGCGCACGCGCTACGCATGGGCTGGGCCAAGACGCGCCGCCAGCTGGCCGCCGAACGCGCCGCCAGGAAGGTACAACTAATACTTCCCGGAACAAGCAAGTGTGCCTTGTGCTCCTTCGGCGAATGTATGTATGAGGATGAGTACACAAGCGCTCGTCCCTGCCTTCGCGCGCCGAGCGGGCGGTACAGAGGGCTGTAGTACGCGGAGCTACGTGAGTACACAAGCGCTCGTCCCTGCCTTCGCGCGCCGAGCGGGCGGTACAGAGGGCTGTAGTACGCGGAGCTACGTGAGTACACAAGCGCTCGTCCCTGCCTTCGCGCGCCGAGCGGGCGGTACAGAGGGCTGTAGTACGCGGAGCTACGTGAGTACACAAGCGCTCGTCCCTGCCTTCGCGCGCCGTGCGGGCGGTACAGAGGGCTGTAGTACGCGGAGCTACGTGAGTACACAAGCGCTCGTCCCTGCCTTCGCGCGCCGAGCGGGCGGTACAGAGGGCTGTAGTACGCGGAGCTACGTGAGTACACAAGCGCTCGTCCCTGCCTTCGCGCGCCGAGCGGGCGGTACAGAGGGCTGTAGTACGCGGAGCTACGTGAGTACACAAGCGCTCGTCCCTGCCTTCGCGCGCCGAGCGGGCGGTACAGAGGGCTGTAGTACGCGGAGCTACGTGAGTACACAAGCGCTCGTCCCTGCCTTCGCGCGCCGTGCGGGCGGTACAGAGGGCTGTAGTACGCGGAGCTACGTGAGTACACAAGCGCTCGTCCCTGCCTTCGCGCGCCGAGCGGGCGGTACAGAGGGCTGTAGTACGCGGAGCTACGTGAGTACACAAGCGCTCGTCCCTGTCTTCGCGCGCCGAGCGGGCGGTACAGAGGGCTGTAGTACGCGGAGCTACGTGAGTACACAAGCGCTCGTCCCTGCCTTCGCGCGCCGAGCGGGCGGTACAGAGGGCTGTAGTACGCGGAGCTACGTGAGTACACAAGCGCTCGTCCCTGCCTTCGCGCGCCGTGCGGGCGGTACAGAGGGCTGTAGTACGCGGAGCTACGTGAGTACACAAGCGCTCGTCCCTGCCTTCGCGCGCCGAGCGGGCGGTACAGAGGGCTGTAGTACGCGGAGCTACGTGAGTACACAAGCGCTCGTCCCTGCCTTCGCGCGCCGAGCGGGCGGTACAGAGGGCTGTAGTACGCGGAGCTACGTGAGTACACAAGCGCTCGTCCCTGCCTTCGCGCGCCGTGCGGGCGGTGCAGAGGGCTGTAGTACGCGGAGCTACGTGAGTACACAAGCGCTCGTCCCTGCCTTCGCGCGCCGAGCGGGCGGTACAGAGGGCTGTAGTACGCGGAGCTACGTGAGTACACAAGCGCTCGTCCCTGCCTTCGCGCGCCGAGCGGGCGGTACAGAGGGCTGTAGTACGCGGAGTTACGTGAGTACACAAGCGCTCGTCCCTGCCTTCGCGCGCCGAGCGGGCGGTACAGAGGGCTGTAGTACGCGGAGCTACGTGAGTACACAAGCGCTCGTCCCTGCCTTCGCGCGCCGAGCGGGCGGTACAGAGGGCTGTAGTACGCGGAGCTACGTGAGTACACAAGCGCTCGTCCCTGCCTTCGCGCGCCGTGCGGGCGGTACAGAGGGCTGTAGTACGCGGAGCTACGTGAGTACACAAGCGCTCGTCCCTGCCTTCGCGCGCCGAGCGGGCGGTACAGAGGGCTGTAGTACGCGGAGCTACGTGAGTACACAAGCGCTCGTCCCTGCCTTCGCGCGCCGAGCGGGCGGTACAGAGGGCTGTAGTACGCGGAGCTACGTAAGTACACAAGCGCTCGTCCCTGCCTTCGCGCGCCGTGCGGGCGGTGCAGAGGGCTGTAGTACGCGGAGCTACGTGAGTACACAAGCGCTCGTCCCTGCCTTCGCGCGCCGAGCGGGCGGTACAGAGGGCTGTAGTACGCGGAGCTACGTGAGTACACAAGCGCTCGTCCCTGCCTTCGCGCGCCGAGCGGGCGGTACAGAGGGCTGTAGTACGCGGAGTTACGTGAGTACACAAGCGCTCGTCCCTGCCTTCGCGCGCCGAGCGGGCGGTACAGAGGGCTGTAGTACGCGGAGCTACGTGAGTACACAAGCGCTCGTCCCTGCCTTCGCGCGCCGAGCGGGCGGTACAGAGGGCTGTAGTACGCGGAGCTACGTGAGTACACAAGCGCTCGTCCCTGCCTTCGCGCGCCGAGCGGGCGGTACAGAGGGCTGTAGTACGCGGAGCTACGTGAGTACACAAGCGCTCGTCCCTGCCTTCGCGCGCCGAGCGGGCGGTACAGAGGGCTGTAGTACGCGGAGCTACGTGAGTACACAAGCGCTCGTCCCTGCCTTCGCGCGCCGAGCGGGCGGTACAGAGGGCTGTAGTACGCGGAGCTACGTGAGTACACAAGCGCTCGTCCCTGCCTTCGCGCGCCGAGCGGGCGGTACAGAGGGCTGTAGTACGCGGAGCTACGTGAGTACACAAGCGCTCGTCCCTGCCTTCGCGCGCCGAGCGGGCGGTACAGAGGGCTGTAGTACGCGGAGGTACGTGAGTACACAAGCGCTCGTCCCTGCCTTCGCGCGCCGAGCGGGCGGTACAGAGGACTTTAGTACGCGGAGCTACGTGAGTACACAAGCGCTCGTCCCTGCCTTCGCGCGCCGAGCGGGCGGTACAGAGGGCTGTAGTACGCGTAGCTACGTGAGTACACAAGCGCTCGTCCCTGCCTTCGCGCGCCGAGCGGGCGGTACAGAGGACTGTAGTACGCGTAGCTACGTGAGTACACAAGCGCTCGTCCCCGCCTTCGCGCGCCGAGCGGGCTGTACAGAGGGCTGTAGTACGCGTAGCTACGTGAGTACACAAGCGCTCGTCCCTGCCTTCGCGCGCCGAGCGAGCGGTACAGAGGGCTGTAGTACGTTGAACGTTTTTAAAGACGACATTTCGAATTCAGACCGCAGGAAAGGATTCTAAGAACTCATTCGCTCTGGTTGTGTTGCGGACGGTAACCAGGATGACCTAGTTCGCCCTGGGAAAGTATCCCAACTTAAGTTCGACGTGCGTTCCTTTCCCCTTCCGTAGCTGGTAGACGCACGCCGCCACGCACCCCTGAATGCGTATGAAGCTGTAGTATGACGACCTGATCTTCCTTCCTATGGGGGGACCTCGACGTTGAAATGAGACAGGATCTTGAATATTCAGGTTTCGGCTGTTCCTAGGTTTCCCTACTACTACTTGCTGTCTTCCTATTATCTTGCTTCTTGCCTCTTCGGTGGCTTAGCTGCGACTTGCCTCTTCGGTGGCTTAGCTGCTACTTGCCTCTTCGGTGGCTTAGCTGCTACTTGCCTCTTCGGTGGCTTAGCTGCTACTTGCCTCTTCGGTGGCTTAGCGGCTACTTGCCTCTTCGGTGGCTTAGCTGCGACTTGCCTCTTCGGTGGCTTAGCTGCGACTTGCCTCTTCGGTGGCTGGACTGCGACTTGCCTCTTCGGTGGTTGGACTGTGACTTGCTTCTTCGGTGGCTGGACTGCGACTTGTCTCTTCGGTGGCTGGACTGCGACTTGCCTCTTCGGTGGCTTAGCTGCGACTTGCCTCTTCGGTGGCTGGACTGCGACTTGCCTCTTCGGTGGCTGGACTGCGATTTGCCTCTTCGGTGGCTGGACTGCGACTTGCCTCTTCGGTGGCTGGACTGCGACTGGCGGCCGTACAACATGCGCTCATATTTATATGGCCGTGTTTTACCGGCAAAACGCCTGCGTGCTTTTGACCCAAATTCACCAAATTTTTTCCTTGAGCCGAAACCTTTAAACCTTTATTTCTTGTAATCTACCCAAAGAATACTCACAAATGTATGCCTTATACATAACAAAAACAAGCCTTATCAACATAAAATTACAAAATCTAAACATTTTCAACAAATAAAAAAGTTCCTAGAACAAAAACTTATAAAAAACTTGATTCGGAACATTTTCCTAATTAAACTAATTTTACAATATCTCTAAAACTTATTAACAGATTTACACAATTCAAACGGAAAACCTTGTTCCAAGCCAAAACCTTTCAAATAACACTATTTTTGTTATGATTTATCAATAAACAAAAAAATACTTAAATAAAACGATGTTTTAAGATAACAATAAACTAATCAGCCTTACATTAAGGTTTCGTCGCCGACAGGTTGTCTCAGTCTGGTTGTTTTTGTCTTAAGTGTTTTGCTTCAAATTGAATAATAGGGTCCGGGATCTATTTGTATTCCCATTGGACCGTTCCCTATTTGTATAGGAACGTTCACTTGTGTTAACTTTCGTGTCGTGCACTCCCCAGGAGAAGAAGTTCTACAACCTGTGGGGCTCGCAGGCGGACTCCGAGGCGGAGCAGCGCGCGGGCGTGCACCGGCACATCCCGGCGCCGCGGCGCGCGCTGCCCTCGCACGCCGAGAGCTACAACCCGCCGGCGGAGTACCTGCTGGACGCGCGCGAGCGGGCCGAGTGGGACCGGCTCGAAGAGACGCCCTGGAAGCGCAAGTACACCTTCGAGCCGCGCGCGCACGCCTCGCTGCGCGCCGTGCCCGCCTTCCCGCGCTTCGTGCGCGAGCGTTTCCTGCGCTGCCTGGACCTGTACCTGGCGCCGCGAGCCATCAAGATGCGGCTCACCATCAGCGCGGAGGACCTGGTGCCGCGCCTGCCCTCCCCGCGCGACCTGCAGCCCTTCCCCACGCAGGAGGCGCTGGCGCTGCGCGGACACGCCGCGCTGGTGCGCAGCGCCGCCTTCGACCCGCAGGGACAGTACATCGTGTCTGGCAGCGACGACGCAACGCTCAAAGGTACGCGCGCGCCGTTCACCGGTTGTCACGCCGTTGTTGAGTGTTCTGAACAGTGCGTCGTTGTGTTGCAGTGTGGGAGGTGGGCACGGGTCGTTGCCTGCGCACTATACCTCTCGGGGGGCCGGTGACGCGCGTGGCGTGGGCGCCGGTCCGCGGGCTGAGCCTGGTGCTGGCGGCCGTGGGGGCGCGCCTGCTGCTGCTGAACCCGGGCGCAGACATCGGCGCGCACCGCGTCGCGGCCGACACCGACGCGCTGCTGATGGAGGCGCCGCCGCAACACGACCACACCAGTTAGTACTAGATACTAGAGGCCGCTTAGCCCGGCCTTGGTGGGCCCGCCCGCTGCCGCACACAACACTGTCTTGGTTGGTTTCCGCGGGTACCGTAAGAGGCGACTTGGCGAGCGGCAGCGACGTCTGCGGAACGGACCTACCAGCGAACTGCGATCGCCAAACCGCTTGCCGATTTTGGCAAACATAAAGATCGATTTATACAGGGTGGACCAAACGTCATAAAAGAAATGAATGCCTCACCCCCGGGGGTACCCGACAATACCCCCTGTAGACCTCCCTATGAATCGTACTTTCTTGCATAAAATAATCAGCTTTCTAACAGTAATGTGAGTTACAAAATTTATTTGCCTTCCCATCGATGGTTTCAACCCTTGACACGTTTGCCACGCGTCCCTCCATCTGTAGTTTCTTTAATTAAGGTGCTCTACACCGACCCACAATAGCGCCGCCACCTATTTTATCTTATTATTACGTTGAACAAAATAAATTTCTAAAACCCATTGGGTAGTTTGTGATATCTATCATAAGCTTTTTTTTAATGCCTCTGTAATAGTTTTATTTTGTATAGTTTAGACAGAGATGCGAAAACAGAGTTTGGTGGCCAAAAAGAGCAATTTCGCATCTCTGCATAAACTAAACAAAATAAAACTATTACAGAGGCATTAAAAAAAGCTTATAATAGATATCACAAACTGCCCAATGGATATTAGAAAATTCCTTTGTTTAACGTAATAATAAGATAAACTAGATGGCGGCGCTGTTCTGGGTCGGGGTAGCGCCTTAAAGTTAAAATGCCAAAAATGTGTAATTCTGAGCCGATTCCATTGTTATGGTGAAGCGCTTTATTTAGTGGAATTAGGGCTCTCGTGTGCTCAGTTCGATTACGGAAAAGTTTTCAAAAGCTCGATAGATTTTAACATCTATCTCGCTTACACGTACAAAAAAAGAATGAGACAAAAACAATATTCCGCGAAAATAGCCCTGTCAAGTCTCTCAATATCATTCAAATTCAAAGTGCTTTATTTCCTGTAGATGTTACAGAAAAGAAAGAAACAAATAAAATAAATTTATTTGGACCCACAATACATAACACACATACACATACAATACATAACACAGGACTCTTGGACACGTCACTAAATTTAAATTACATAAGTAAATCTAGGAAATACATTTATCACTTTGATTTTTGTTCATTTCAATCTTTTTAAAAGGTAAAGTAAAGAAGCGAACAAGAAACCTTTACCTTGTTAGGTTGTTAGTTTTCGAGTTGGAGCAAAACTTTTCCCAACTTTTTTTATTCTCTAGATAATCTGATATTTTGTAGTAAGCCTTTTTAAGGATATGTTTCACAATTTGATTGAATTTATTTATTGATAATTTTTTCAACTTGTTTGGTATTTTGTTGTAGAAGCGCATTGCATTTCTTTTTAAAAGATACATTAATCTTGTGTAGAATAGTTGTGGGCACAGCAAGTTTATTCTTATTTCTAGTATTTCGCTATTTTTGGGCAACCAATTGATATTCCTATGAGTGTACAACCAGTTTTCATAAATATATTGACATTTCATAAATATACTGTCATTATGTTTATATCTTTGAATTTTCACGTTCTCTGGGACCCATATTATCGATTGCACGAACAGCCCTCTTCTGCAGCACAAATATGGTGTTAATGTCTTTAGCGTTTCCCCACAGCAGTATGCCATAAGACATAACACAATGGAAGTAGCTGAAATAAACAAGTCTGATCAACGGATTTTTTTGACTGCATACGCTGCAGAACTATGTCTCTTCGATAGCTTGTCTATGTGTGGGCCCCATTGAAATATTATACATTTCGTTTTGGTTTCATTTAGCAAAAGGTTATTGAAAGTAAACCAATGGACTACTTTTAAGATTCCATTATTCACATCGTCGAGGTTTGTGTTTTGTCGTTTAATTTTAAAAATTAATGAAGTATCAGCAAACAATACCATCTCGTGATTATCCTTTATAAGATGAGGTAGGTCGTTAATATAAACTAAAAATAGGAAAGGACCGAGGATAGAACCCTGTGGTACACCCATTGTAACTACAGACCCCGAAGACCGTTTCCCATTAATGTCAACTCTTTGTATCCTGTCACTCAAGTAAGATGAAAGAAGATCCAAAGAGGTGTCTCTTATTCCATAGTGCTGTAGTTTCCTGATTAATGTTTCGTGGTGTACGCAATCGAATGCTTTTGACAAGTCGCAAAAAACACCTACATCATGTTGCGACTGCTCGAAAACTATCAATTAGCGAATCGAAAACTAAAATCGAGTTCTTACGAAACAGAAATTCTAGTAGTAGTAATGCGTACAGACGCAAACCATTTTGGTCAATCAAATCGCATACTGAAGGTGAAAACACAAAAAGCACACCTGTCACCGTTTCCATGGCAACTTGCTAGACAAGGACAAACTCTCTATATTCACGCCCTTTCAATAGGCCTTTGTTTCTCAAAGAAAAATAAGCCTTATTCGCATGGACTTACAGGGTACGTTTGGATGAATGAAATATGTTAGTGCGCGGTCCAGTTTACTATAAAGATTCATGATTATTGGTCGATGTGCAATATTTATCGCCGGTTACTGTTAGCCGGCGATAAATATAGCACATTGATCTTTGGAAAGAGCGTTATCTCTGTCGCACATAATACTGACAGTCCGGTATCTATTAGGAGCTGTTTAAACGATTATGATTTGCTTCTTTTGATAATTCTAGTCTTTTAAGCATTGAAGGTCTCCGAAATTACATCTCTATTCTATAGTGCGAACGCTTCAGTCGGGCCTTTTACACAGATGCTCTCTTACGGGTGCCCCTGTACTGTCCTCCTCTGGTTATGGGTGCCCCCGTACTGTCCTCCTCTGGTTATGGGTGCCCCCGTACTGTCCTCCTCTGGTTATGGGTGCCCCCGTACTGTCCTCCTCTGGTTGTGGCTACTCCCGTACTGTCCCAGTTAAAAAAACACTGTATATGTATAGAGTAAGTTCCTAGATTGTAATACTACAAATAAAGATTTCTGATTCTTATACAAAACATTCAATTTATTAGTATAATAATAATAACATAAGAAAACACCAATGTATGGAAACAGACCGGAGTTACAGGGCGTTATGTAACGTAACGCGTTACACAGCGAGCGTTCGTGCACTCAGTACGGGGGAAGGAGGCGCTCGCAAAGAGCAAGATTATCGCACACGCCGGCGGCGTAACGTTTACATGCTCGCTGCAGCGCGCCGTAACTCCAGGAGCATTTGTCTTTCGGATGAGATGATGATGACTGTCCTTTCCGACTGTCCGAGATTGATCGCTTTCTTACAAGCTTTATTTGAAATGATAATTGAATTGGTGGATATTGATCGATGTGTCGTTTTGCAGTGGACGCGCGCACGAAGTCGTGCGTGTCGTGGGAGGAAGTGTCTCCTACGTCGGAGAGCTGGGCGCGCGGCGTGCGGCTCGCTGTGCAGCACTTCAAGGACGTGCGGCATGTGGACTGGCACGCGCGCGGGGACTACGTGTGCGTCACGCTGGCCGACGCGGCCTCGCGCAGCGTGCTCGTGCACCAGGTGAGATAGGATAGACCTGACTGGCTTCTACCTTCCATCAGGTTGCAGTCTGACCCCCCTGCCCCCTGCCCCCTACCCCGCAGATCTCCCGGCGCCGGTCGCAGCTGCCGTTCTCGCGCGCCAAGGGTCTGGTGCAGGCGGCCGTGTTCCACCCGCACAAGCCGCTACTGTTCGTGGCGACGCAGCGCGCCGTGCGCGTGTACGACCTGGTGAAGCAGGAGCTGGTGCGCAAGCTGCTGGCGGGCGCGCAGTGGCTGGCCTGCCTGGCGCCGCACCCCGCGGGGGACAACCTGCTGGTGGGCTCGTACGACCGCAAGTGCGTGTGGTTCGACCTGGAGCTGTCCGCCAAGCCGTACCAGGCGCTGCGCCTGCACGGCGGCGCGGTGCGCTCCGTGGCCTTCCACCCGCGCTACCCGCTCTTCGCCTCCGCCGGCGACGACCCGCACATCGTCGTGTCGCACGGACAGGTCTACAAGTACGTATCTTATGTTCTACTGCTTTTTATTTCGAGCTCTAAACCTCATTTCAACTTAGTCGCAACTTACGAATTGGAGTCGATTTGTAATTTCACCGGCATCCCTACCCTATCACGAAACTCCTGCTGGACGTAGTGGGGGCTCCCTAACCGAGCCTGTATGAGTATACAGGCAGGCATACACGAATACTCCTACGTTATTTATGTTTCTCGAACTGCGGAACACGCCATACGCGCGCCGCCCAGTGCATGCCCGTGTAGAATCCTCGCTGACGGTTGTGTTGGTGTTGCAGCGACCTGCTGCAGAACCCGCTGCTGGTGCCCCTGAAGCAGCTGGCGGGCGGCGCGCGGCGCGACGCGCTGTGCGTGCTGCAGCTCGCCTGGCACCCCGCGCAGCCCTGGCTGCTGGCCGCCTGCGCGGACGCCACGCTCCGCCTCTACTCCTGAACACTTGTATAAACATCAATATAATCAATCCCACACAGACCTTTGTTCTTATCTTACCTGAAAAGGAACATCGCCTGGATGAACGAGCGGTGGCCGGCCTCGTTACGGGCGTCTCTCCGTAGTACTCACTGTAGTTCATATATTATTCCGTCTAGTGGAATGGAGACCACTTGAGACTGGCGATCCTACCTCTATGTCGCCGACAGTTGGACGTCAGACGAAGTTGTCAGATTAGCAGCGAAAGATTTGATGGCACAGGACCGGACGGGCAGAGGGGCATAAGAGTGGAACATAAACCCAGCAGTGAGTGCTTGCGGGCTGATAAGATAGAAAGTCGAACGCCTCCTTAACACGTTCGCGCGAGCTAGCCGTTTCTACGGACTGTTTATATTTTATTTATGTATTTTTATATTTTAACAAAACTAACAGCTTGTCATACTTCACAAAATTATTGGCTAACTGAAGCCTACAGTTTCCACTTACAATGTGTCCATTGGATTTGGAAGTAACAAATAAATGAACATAATTCTTAATTCTTTATTGCACTAATAAAACAAATACATGTTAAACTTAATAATAGAGAGGTTATGGCAAAGGCGAGCTTAACCCTAAAAAGAGTTCTCTTCCAGCAAACCTTATTGGGAGAGAGACACAAATTTGTCATAGTGGGTTCGTGTGCATATACAGAAATAAGATTGAATCCTTAGCCTATAGTTAATAAACTACTACATATGTATAATAATATATCACGCTACCTATAAAATTATATATAATACAATATAATAACAATTCTATAACTACATACGCATTTATAATAAGTACATAAACTACTTACCTACATCAAAGTCACGAAGATAGGTAATGCTTTTTGACTACGCTTAAAGATGAAGAGTGAGGAGCTCGCGCAAATATCATGTGGGAGAGAATGCCATAGCCTGACCGATTCGACGGTGAAGGAGCCACCATAGCGAACATTTTGTAGCAGTAGTAAATGAATAGCGTTGCGCCAAATTTGATAAGTGCTAATAATATGAATACTTAACCATTTGGAGCCTACGAACAGTAGAGCAGACATGAACAGATGGAGTTCCATTACACGCAATCTGCCTATACAATTAAGTTCGACGTATATGGACGTTCTGTTGTATTGCCTCATAAGATTATCGCAAAACACGACAGAACGTGTTATCACTGCCATCCTGGGGGACACCAGATCGATAAATACCTAAGTACCATCCTGGGGGACACCAGATCGATAAGTACCTAAGTACCATCCTGGGGGACACCAGATCGATAAGTACCTAAGTACCATCCTGAGGGACACCAGATCGATAAGTACCTAAGTACCATCCGGGGGACACCAGATCGATAAGTACCTAAGTACCATCCTGGGGGACACCAGGTCGATAAGTACCTAAGTACCATCCTGGGGGACACTAGATCGATAAGTACCTAAGTACCATCCTGGGGGACACTAGATCGATAAGTACCTAAGTACCATCCTGGGGGACACTAGATCGATAAGTACCTAAGTACCATCCTGGGGGACACCAGGTCGATAAGTACCTAAGTACCATCCTGGGGGACACTAGATCGATAAGTACCTAAGTACCATCCTGGGGGACACTAGATCGATAAGAACCTAAGTACCATCCTGGGGGACACCAGGTCGATAAGTACCTAAGTACCATCCTGGGGGACACTAGATCGATAAGTACCTAAGTACCATCCTGGGGGACACTAGATCGATAAGTACCTAAGTACCATCCTGGGGGACACTAGATCGATAAGTACCTAAGTACCATCCTGGGGGACACTAGATCGATAAGTACCTAAGTACCATCCTGGGGGACACTAGATCGATAAGTACCTAAGTACCATCCTGGGGGACACTAGATCGATAAGTACCTAAGTACCATCCTGGGGGACACCAGATCGATGGTTGTTGTAGTCGATTTGTCAGTTCAATCGAAGTACCTGAGTATCAGAACTGTCTGTCACGTAACTTCGCCCGGGGTCTGTCCGAACCGAACCAATGTCACCATCGTTGTCGCTAAACGGGTCTGGCTGGGGTAGTTGGACCTGCTGAAACTTCATCAAATAGCTTTTGTAGCCGTTTCACTAGATATGATAAAATTATTCAGTTTAGAGGTTCGAACGATAACGATAATTTCACCAGGATCCACCAGGGGGTAAAGCTGGGGGATAGATAGATAGATAACTCTTTATTGTACCACACAAACACAAAATATAATACAGAAGAAAAAGCTGAGAAACAAGGAAGTACAAAAGGCGGCCTTATCGCTTTGAGCGATCTCTTCCAGGCAACCTTTGGATGGACTGGACTTATGAGAACAATAAGTTTCTTAAATTTTAAATTTAAATTAAATTTTAAATTAAAACAATTACATATACCTACACTACGTACTATAATACCTATCATGTCTTAAACTACCTACTTTATAATAATAAACTTACATAGACATAAAAATAAAATTATTAAATTTTTACACTGATAAATAATACTTAAGAAGCAGTTTTTTGAAGATTGGGAATGATTTCGCACGTCTGATGTCCAGGGGAAGAGCATTCCATAGACGGATAGCTTGTACAGTGAAGGATTTTTCATAAAAAGTAGTAGAGTGAGCAGGAACTTTTAAGACGAGGGTTTCAGAGGAACACAAAGAGAGAGAGTGAGAGTTGGACAGGAATTCAAAGCGCTCCTTGAGATAAGATGGACTGGGAGGATAGAACAAGATACTGTACAAGAGAGATAGTATATGAGTATTCCTGCGAAGTCGGATGCAGCCACAAGAGTTTAGCGCGATACTCGGATACGTGGTCATATTTGCGAAGACCAAATATAAACCTGATGCTGAAATTCTGGAGGCGCTCAAGCTTATTTAGCTGGTCTTCAGTGAGGTCCGGATAGCATGCGTCGGCATAGTCAAGGATGGGGAGCAAAAGGGACTGGGCGAGTGTTACCTTAGTGGAAGTTGGAAGGAAATTGCGCAGTCGCCGCAGTGAGCCGGCCGATGCGAACATTTTTCGGCTGAGTTCAGCCAATTGCGGACCCCACGACAACTCATTGTCTATAATTAGACCCAGGTTTTTTAAGGTTTTGCTTATCCATTGTAACTACCATAGGAATTGTGACACCATCGAAAGAGATAGGGGAGAAGGTCGCCATGTCAATTTTAGCAGTCATCCTTGAACTACCCACAACGATGACTTGACTCTTCTTAGGATTCACCAAAAGACCGTGCGCTTTGCTCCACGCAAGGATGCGTGAGAGGTCATCATTTATTGAGGTTATGGCTAACATGAGCTCATTGATTGGAGCTTGGTAGATCTGGAGATCGTCAGCGTAAAGGTGGTAGGAACTAGACAAAGACTGTGATATGGAGTTTATGAAAATTGCGAATAGGAGAGGAGAAAGCACGCCAGCCAGTGGAACACCAGCAGTCACATCACACCACGACGAGAATTTGTCGTCGAGGCGGATGCGTTGCCGGCGACCGAACAGATAACTATGAAAACAGTCAGTAACAATTGGAGATATGCTAAGAGAACGAAGCATAGCAAGAAGAATGTCAAAGTCATCATTATTGAAGGCGTTGCTAAAATCAAGCAATGACAACAAAATCACAAGCCCGCTGTCCATGCCCCGGCGAATGTCATCCGTTATTTTAGAAAGGGTCGTCACGGTGCTGTGACCGTGACGAAAACAAGATTGTAGAGGATTTAAGAGAGAGTTGCTAGAGAGAAATCGGCTGAGTTGATTGTGTACCTGACGCTATAGCACCTTTGAGAGAAAAGGAAGAATAGAAATGGGTCGGAAATCGGAAAAGGAGTTCTAGATTTCTTAGGAAGAGGGATAATCTGGGAATTTTTCCAGGTGTTTGGGAAAGTGCTACTGGAAATAGAGTGGTTAAAGATGTGGACATGGACGTGAATAACATCGTCGAGAACGGGCAGCAGCATATTACGACTTATGTTGTCATCACCGATTGCATTTGATGTGATTGACATCACGCTTCTCTTAACATCACAACCGGAGAACTGACTTAGAAAAAAGGGTGAAGTGACAGGGGTTGGTAAAAGAGAGAGAGCCTGAAGGGTGTTAGATTTAATTATCCCATCAAATTGGGAAGACGAGGAGAAGTGTCGATTTAAAGACTCAACATCTATATCTTTGGGAAGTGTGTCGTTACGTGATTTGCCAACTCCTAGTGTTCGAAGAAACTTCCAAACTTTGGAAGGGTCTTCGTTTTGGACAGAATTGTGGATATAACGGCGTTGGGCGTCCCTACACACCTTGTTACATAGATTTCGTGGCTCAATGTAATTAGAAAGATTGGCTTCCGAAGGACAACACTTAGCCCTAAACTTGGCCACGTTCTTGCGATGGATAACCTCTTTAATGTGATTTGTGAGCCAAGGCGCTGGCAGATGCTTTAGTTTAATTTTCCTTAGCGGCGCATGTTTGTCGTATAAGCTTATAAGAGCAGAGTTGAACGAGCTGATCTTGTCATCAGTAGTGGCAGCGTTCTCTACCTCCGACCAGTCTATCTGCCGTGCATCTTCGCGTAGACTTTCTACATCTATACCGCTAAAATTACGTTGTGTAATAATTTTGGGCTTAGCTTTCGGCGGGCGGATTTTATAGGACATGAATATCAGGTCATGATAAGAGAAGGCGTCCGCGGGGCACTGCCCATGCTTATGAACGTTGTTGATGGAGGAGACAAGGATAAGATCTAGAAGAGAAGGGGTACAGTTTGGAAAATGGTGTGTAGCACTCAAAGGAAGGACGTTAAGATTATGGGGATGTACGTGGCCTTGCCGCCTAAAGCGGTAGTGTATGTCGCCCATTATGAAGTGATCACAGAAACAATGTTATATTACGATCTCTCATGGGTTCTATGTTAAAAGTGAAAGTGTATCGCATGGACACGCGCACGCGCACGCGCCTAAACATGCGGTCTTGTGTCGGTTCACACATCAAGTTTTCACTTGTTCAGAGAGCCCTTTAAATTTTGAACTTTATTATATTTTTAGTATTTGTTGTTATTGAATTTTTACTTAATTATAGAATAATAATAGAGTTTCATGTGTCTACCATGTGTTCAAGAGATATCCCCTGTGTGTGAGCCTTGACAAACGAAGAGCAAAAATTGCCAAAAAAACTTTTTAATGGAAGGCCCCTATAATTAGGATATTTATTTAATTTTTAATATTATTGCTGTCTTGTGTACCTACTTCCATGATTGTAAATTAACAAATGCAACTAGCGAACCAAAGTCATGATCAATGGCCAGATCCAAGACCGGTGGTTGTACATGGCCACCTTCTCGAAATTGTTTCCGAGTACACGTACCTTGGGCAGATTCTGCAGTTGGGTAAAAACAAGTTCGAGAAGGAAATCAAGAGGAGAATCTAGCCAGGCTGGGCAGTAGGGTGGTCCACGTTTGTTTAATAAAAAATTGCGTGTTATTTATTGATTCGGCCATAGGCCCGTACCATACCCGGCCATACCCTTGTTTAGTAACACACAGGTAGGTACATAGGCCCGTAATATACCCGGCCATACCCTTGTTTAGTAACACACAGGTAGGTACATAGGCCCGTACCATACCCGGCCATACCCTTGTTTAGTAACACACAGGTAGCTACATAGGCCCGTACCATACCCGGCCATACCCTTGTTTAGTAACACACAGGTAGGTACATAGGTACTGAAATCATTCCATTTTGATTAGAAGAGGATGCTCAACAACTGAAATATCCAAGTTACAGGAAACAAGATCCGTCAAGTGCGAGTGTGACTAGCGCGCCGAGGGTTTCGAACGTTTGTCAAGTATACCAATAATAATATTATTACATATTATGTACTATCAGGTACCGGTTAGAGACTTTGCTATATAATGAATACCTACCTACCTAAAAATGATAACTCGATTTGCGAAATACTCGACTTAAAAATATTTCGTAAGGTATGTAGGTACATCATCAACCTATCTTAGTCCATTGGAATTCACTACGTAACGTCTCGCTACGTGATGGGCACTGCTGGACATAGGCCTCCCCTAATGAGCGCCATAGCGCCCTGTCTTCAGCTTGCCGCATCCAGCAACTGCCTGCAGTCTTTCGCAGTTCGTCATCCCACCTGGCCGGAGGGCGCGCTACACTAAGTTTGCCGAGTCGCGGTCTCCCTTTGAGAACACGTTTACCCGGCGGTTGTCGGTTCTTCGCGAGATATGGCCGGCCTGCTGCCACTTCAGCTTGCTAATTCTTTGAGCTATGTCGATAACCGTAATTCGCGTATTTAGTATACAGAGTTAACGCTCACTACCATACAAATATTACAAATATTCGAAAATTTTGATATTCGAATATACGATTTTTTTTCGGGTACTATTCGAATAATTCGAATATTATTCGAATAATAGAAAAGTGTTATAATGACGTCTTCTTCTATTATTTTATGAGTTATTTAACAAAATAACACATAAAATAAATAAAATTAACAAAATGTTGTGTCGTCGTAGCGACATAGGTGATTTACACGCACAATTTTTATTTATTTATTTTAACACTTTATTGCACTTTAAGGTACAAAGGGTGGGCTTAATGCCGAGGCATTTTCTACCTGCCGACCAAAACCATATGGTTTTTACAGGGGGTTGGCGTGCTAATAATAGTTAATAAATATATATATATATATATTATATATACATACTTATACCTAAATACCTATCTAAAGCATAAATATGAAGCAATAAACAAAAACATTTTATGAAGTAAATTAACTATTGGTATAACCTCTTAAGAAAAAGCCTGCGCACCATTTGCTTAAAAGCATCTCGTGTATCTGCCTTTCTAATGTCCAGAGGCAAGTCATTCCACAACCGCACTGCCTCTATAGAGAAAGAATTTCCAAAGAAGGAGGTGTTATGTACTGGTATAGATAGGAGTAGATTATCGGAGGAGCGGAGACTTCTACTGTGATCGTCTGCCAGGAAATGAAAGCGTTCCTTCAAGTAAATAGGACCCGAAGGGTCTCTTATAACTGAAAACAGTAGACAAAGGATCCTGAGTTTTCTTCGTTCACGAATAGGTAACCATTTTAGCATAGCGCGGTATTTGCTTACATGATCATATTTGCGGAGATTGTAGACGAAACGGATACACGTATTTATTAGACGGTCTAGTTTATTAAGGAGATTCTCATTAAGATCGAGGAAGACAACGTCAGCATAATCGATAATTGGAATGAGGAGAGAGTTTACAAGAGTGATTTTAGTAGGAATCGGGAGGAAGTTTTTAAGACGCAGAAGCGAGTGTATTGAGGAATAGAATTTTCTGGAGATCTCTTTTATGTGGGGAATCCAACTGAGCTTTCTATCAAAAATTACACCTAGATTTTTAACAGTGGGGGAGAGAGGAATATTATTCCCGTCGTATTATAGAGAGAGTAGGTTTCGACCATCTATTTTAGCCAGCTGACGCGAACTACCGATAATAATGGCCTGGCATTTGTTAGGGTTAACTTTGATGCCAAAACGAGTGGACCAGGTTGAGAGTTTCACAAGCTCACCATTGAGGAGCTTAATGGCATCGTCCAAACTATCTACAGAGGAGGGGTGATAGAGCTGGAGATCATCGGCGTACATATGGTAATGACAAAGAAGGTTGTGAGAAAGGAGGTTAATAAAGAGAGAGAAAAGAAGTGGAGAGAGAATTCCGCCTTGTGGTACACCAGCTACGATATCTAGCCAAGCAGAGAAATCAGTGCCATTCCGTATTCTTTGTTGACGGCTTGTCAGAAATGAGGCAAACCAGCAGACCACGGAAGGGGAAAAATTTAATCGGGGAAGAAGTGAAAGTAGAAGGTCGTGGTCTACAGAGTCAAACGCGCTGCTGAAATCAATTAAGACAAGTAGTGTGACGTGAGAGTCCTCCATGTTTTTCCGAATGTCCTCCGTGACGTTTAGAAGTGCCGAAGTGGTGCTGTGACCTTTTCTGAACCCAGATTGGAAAGGATTAATAAAATTACTATTAGAGAGATATTCCGTTACCTGAGCATGTACAACCGCTTCAACAACTTTAGAGAGAAAGGGGAGAATTGAGATTGGACGATATTGATTGGGTAAGACAGGGTTTGGGATTTTGGGAAGGGGGATCACATGAGCCTTACGCCACTGGTCAGGAAATTGAGAAGACATGAGAGAGTGATTGATAATATGAGTAATAGTGGGGAGAAGTTGTTTAAGAATATGAGAAAACATGATGCGACCAATGTTATCACTGCCCACTGCATTAGATCTAAATGAGAGAAAAGTCTTTCTTACTCTATCTTCACTAACCGTGGTAAAGGAGAAAGAGTCATTGTTTGGAAGAGCTACATCAGAGATTTCAGATAGAGCTAAGGTTTTCAAGTGAGGATCAAATTTTTCTCTAGTAGTAAAGTGTTTGTTTAAAACATTGGTATCAGTATTAAGTATTACATTATGAGTTCTTTGCCTACCGATTCCCAGAGAGTTAAGAAACCTCCATAAGCCTGCTGGTGAAGCCAGATCAATTTGTGCCATAATGTGCTTTTTCTTGGCATTTCGAACTAACATATTGCAGCGATTGCGAAGCTGTTTGTAGGAGCTCCAATTTTCTTGGCATCGATCACGTTTAAACTTTCGAAAAGCCTTATTCCTTCTAGCCCTGGCTTTCCGAACCGTTTCATCAAGCCAAGGTGCTGGTGCACGTTTCATTTTTACTAAGTGGATGGGAGCATATATGTCATATAAATTAATAATTTTAGTATTGAGATAGTCCACTTTATCATCTATAGAAGGATAAGACTCTATCTTGGCCCAATCAACTGCTGCAGCAGCTTCAGAAAGTTTTGTGATGTCAAGCCGTGAAAAATTGCGTTGGCTGACAGTAGCTGGCTTGGCCTTTGGAGGTCGAATTTTGTAAGCCAGGTAAAGAAGTTCATGATGAGAAAAAGCAGGTGCTGTGAGTTGGCCATATATTGAAAGACGGTCAGCCTGAGATGTGATAATGAGATCTAATAAACTATCAGAGTGAATGGTATGATGAGTGGGAAGGGTGGTATTTATTATGTTTAGATTTACCGAGTCAATGATGTTGCTGAGCTTGTCCGCTCTCCATTTCAGTCTCTCGGTAAGGAGACAAATATTGAAGTCACCTAGAATGATAACATTGGTATGGTCAGATACCAGTTCTTCTAATACTGTCTCTAATTTATCAAAGTAATCTATAGTTGGAGGACAGTATACAACTCCCAGCAACACCTTGACACCCATATCAACTTCTAGGAAAAGATATTCAGCGGCCTTGCTGTAAGCAGATGGTGACTGACAGATGACTTTAAAATTGAGGTGGCTTTTCAAATATATTGCAACACCTCCACATCCCTTACCTGTACGATCATTTCGAGCCATTACAAAACCAGGAATGGGATAATAAGAAGAAGGAAGAGATGGCTTAAGAAAGCTCTCCGATACCATGACAACATCAGCACAGCCTGAGCTAAAGGTTTCAAGAAGGTCAGAGTGATGTTGTGGGATGCTCTGGGCATTGATATGACAAATGTTGAGAGTCTTTTTGTATGGAGCAAACACCTTAACAAGCATCTCTCCAAGAGTTAAGGGGCTCACATCGCTAGCACTTTCAAAAGAGGTATCACCGCTGGATACCGATACAATCAACCACAAATTCTTAGTAAAAAAACAGTCTTCAAAATCTAGGTTAGTGGGTATTTTAAAAATATCTGCAATAAAATTTTACCCAGTATCAAGTAGATAAATAGAAACGGTAAGTAACTGTTACACGGTAGTAACATAGTAAATTAATTATTTCGTCCATGGTAGTAAGTACATTATACATTTTATAAAATTTATGTATTTTAATAATTTAAAAATCATGAAAGTGCTTTGTTTCGCACATAATTTGGTCAAGATCTCAGGAACCCTGCTGTCTATTGAAATGACAATTGAAATGACTTATGTTTTGATTCGTAGGTACTAATTATTTGGTTCCTTGAACCAGTTTCTTCATAAGTTGTGTAGTTTTCTTGTAAATAAGCAAAAACTTGATTTTTGCTCTTACGCCGCCGTTCCAAAAACGCGAAATCATATGCCTATCCTTTTCACTAAATGGCGCGCTTTACGCCCTAATTCTAAGTGGGGGAACTGGGATCTGCACTGACATCTCGCATGGGAGTGTATTGTGCATTGTCCCCCTGCCTAAACAGGCCCTAAACAGCCCAGCTCCTTGAAGTACAGGTAGCAGCAGCAGTAGCAGTAGCAGGACTTTTGGTGACTGACAGCTTCGTTTCAGCTTTTCTGTGGGTGTAGATGGGGTTGATGCCTCAATGAGACTCTTCAGAAAACTTCTTGTGTCTGGCCTCCTCTATGACCGTGCATAGTACCACAACGTGTTCCACAGTCTCTGCACTGGTTTGTTGATTTTATTCTTAGGGACGCTGCCATTTATGTGAACATGCAAAGGCGTTAAACCTAGTATTATGTCTAGTGCTGCTGATGGGGTTGATTTCCTGCATCCGCATATGAGTGTGCAAGCCAGTCTTTGAACTTGTTGTAATTTATTTATGGTGGTGACTAAGTTTGTTCTAGGCTACCATACTATAGCACCGTAGGTTAAAACTGAACGGACCATGACTGTATACAGCCATAGGCACAGCTTAGGCTTGAGGCCCCAGTCCTTGCCCACCACTCGCGTGCATTGCCATAAGACTTTTGTGGCTTTTAATATAACATGATCTAGTTGTTTGCCCCACAGTAGTTTACTGTCTAGTCATATGCCATTTACCCTTTTAACACAATGTCATTTACGTGAAATACAGAGACAGATAGACAGAAGAGTCTCGTCAAATACGCGAATGCACTACGTAGTCACGCGCGGCACTCCCGAGTGTTTCCGAACCCTATAATTTAGTCATGTTCTTAACCCGAACGACGTAAACTTGTATTGTCTTGTATGGATATATAGTGCGAAGTTTTGTTTGGCATTTTAAGCACATCAGAGTTCAGAGTTTGGTGTTATTGAGTTAAATCGAATATTGCAATTTCAGTATTCGAATATTCGAACTAATCTAATATTCGAATATTCGAATGCAAGCCCTACCTACATAGACCGATTTCAATGCGGTTTTTTGCTTGCAACATAACAATATTTGCTGAAGTGTAGGTACTTAGCTTTGTTTCAGTATTGCTAAGATAATTGACATTTATGTTGCATTCTCAGGATTTTGTAATTTTACTTTTAACAGGTTATGGAGTGTATGGTAGTGAGCGTTAATTCTGTATTCTGAGTGAGCTAATTACTATTGTGATTTACAAGTTATAACTAGTTATAACCGCTTTGTAATCGGCTCATTCGTTTGGGAGCTGCGATGTTGTTTGCCCACAGCCCACAGCCCACAGCTAGACGGACAAAGGCATCAACCTTGTAAAGTACCTGGGTACTTAACTTACTCTCTTTTTATTTTAGCTCAGTCAGTCGTTATAAACTTGATTATACTAAGATAATAGAGGTACAATCGTACGAACTGTAGCCTAGTTAGTAATACCCTCAGCTAGCCGAGAGTCAGCTTCAAACAAAGAACATAACGAACAAAACCTACTTAAGTACTAACTGATTGCTTCAAATCTGTTTGTATGTCCTAAGTTCGATTCCCGCCTTAGCCAGTTTAGGACCTCACTTTTTAACTTCGTTTTAAATGTCTAAATTATATGATCTCATTCCGAACTATTTTCAATGTTTTTTCTTAAACATTTTTAACTGACAATAAATAATGGCATTATTATTCCTACACCGTTTTATTTTTACTATCCTTTCTAACTTCTATCAATAAAGGCATTTCAGTGCACCTGGTTACATAGAATATTGCATTTAAGTCATAATTAATGTAAGTAGGTAACTACCTTTTTGTAATAATATTCTAATAAATAATAATTCGGCTTAAAAATTAAACACAATCAAAAATCTGGTCCCTGGTCAATTATATGTATATGAATAATGTCAAACAATGCGGTCATTTATGAAAATTAAGCATTTTCAATTACTTACCTAATAAATCATTAAATTTTGCGCTAAATTGGTTGCTGGATAAATCGCGAATAGCTTTTGGAATTTTGATGAGTAGGTTTCGCCAAAACATTAAAGGTACCAATAGATTTGTAGTGACATACAAAATACCTACCTACACTTGAACGCAATAACTTTGTTCTGCATGGCGGCGGCGCGGCGCGGCGGCACGGTGCGTGCGCGTTTTATTATTGAAACACGTATGTATATATAAGTATTTACCACACAAGTTACCTACACGTTCTGTGAAGCTTCTTGCTACCTCGCTTCAGTTGCGGGATCAATAGCATAATTTTAAACTCTTCCCTATCAGTTGCAATAACACGCCGCGCCGCTGCTGCTGTCAAAGGCGTTTCAATGCAAACTTAGTTTCAGTACCTACCTACCGACATTTGCCGTTTTGCCTGCACAAAACGGCAAATGTCTTTGGTATCTGCATTTATGGTTTGATTGACATCAGAATCCATACCAATATCAGGTAGGTAATAAAAGTTAAAGTTTGTACTTACTCGTATAGGTCCTTACGTTTGGGTGTTAGGTTACTAACGGGCTGTGCACCCAAATCTGAATATTTTTTTATTCAGAGTTATGTGGGACTATCTCTAACGTCATCTTGTTAACGTGTTGACGGACCCATATAATGCACTGTTGTAAATGGATTCACTGTCTTGATATAACGGTTATAGATAGTTTATCTATAGAGGTTCATTATACAACACCAAATACCTAAATTAAATTTTCGAGTGACAAAAATCATAAAAAATACCAAACTCACTTGTACTAATCAATACTAATAATAAAACCTAAATTGTAAAAGCAATTGGTAGGTACCTATGTAATTTGAAAAAGTACCTACCTACTACATTGTTAGTAGGTACTAAATTTTTTTGCAATATCTAGTCATCCTTATTTTTAATTTAAGGCACGGTCTTCCGTACTCTCCCATGTTCTTAAAGGGGAATTGAACTTAGTATATTAAAAATAAAAACGTTAAACGGAAACCGAAATAAATTAATCACAAAATTGCAACTACTGCAAAAGCTACAATTTTCGAGCTCAGCGACATTACTATTTGTGTGTGAGTAATGACTCGGTAGTGTGATGTAATGAGTTACAAATACGATTCGTCCAAGCATCACGCGAAGCCGCGTGTGACGGCTAGTCCTTAATAATTCTATACTTGTGAATTTTTAAGATATATTGTGGGTTTTTATCCTTGATCGGTGCCGACGCCGGCACCGCCGTCGGGGCGGGCGCCTTGCGCAGGTGGCGGTTGGAGGCGGCGCCGGCGGGCGCACGCCGGTACGTGTAGCCACCCGTGGGTGACAGCCGGGCGTACAGCACCGCCCCCGCCTCCCCGCTCGCCTCACCGCGCTGCCCCTGCGCGTATAGCACCACCTCCTCGGCGTCCCCCGCCGCCACCTGGTACTCCGGCCGCGCGTACGAGTACTGAGGCGTCTCGTACTCCGTGTTCGACTCGGCGTAGTGCTGCGTCGTACTGCCGTAATGGCGCGTCGGAGGCTCCGCGAAGTGTCTTAGGGGCGCGCCGACGGCGTAGGGACGCGGAGACTCGGCGAAGTGCCGGAGCGGATCGACGGCGGCGTACTGGCGCGGTGTTTCTGCGGCATAGTGACGCGGTGGCTCGGCGAAGTGTCGCAGCGGGTCGGCGATGGCGCCGTAGCGGGACGAGGCGGCGGCCAGCGGGTCGGCGGCGGGGCGCGGGCGCGGCGGCGGCGGCGCTCGCGTCAGTACGCGCAGCACGGGCACGGGCGCGTGCAGCGGCACGGCCGCGAACACGTACGGGTACTCCCCGAGTACGCCCAGTGCGCGCGCTTCTCCACAGAGCGTGCACAACGATACTAGTAGCAACCTCATCTGTAAACAACACTCGGTGTCACTTACTGCCTGCCTAGCATGCAGTTCTGAGCACCGCTGCACCGCTGCACCGGGAAGAAACATTGTGCTTCAACATGAGAAGCTTTGCGTTGCGTGCGGGTGAATACGAGGGCTTAAAGTGCAGCTATAGGTAGGTATTGGATATAGGATTATGTGCGGTTTGAAATTAAATATTTAGGTAAATAAAAATAAATTCAGCACTAAAAGTTTTGCCTTTCTTTTTTATCGAAATAAAAAGAACAGCAATATTTAAGGTGCTCTAGGACACGGTTGTGGAAGTATCGAAAGTAAAAGCTGATAATTACCATATGGTCCATATTGCTGGAGCGGTTGGTGCGGCGGGCTGGCGGCGCGCGACTGCGGCGGCGGCGAGCGCCGGCGCCGCATGCGGACGGCGCGCCGCACCGCCCCGCGTCCGGCGCCGCTAGAGCGGATACAACCTCGCCGCTGCTGGTATGTTACGAGGCTCTGAAATAAGAGTACGAAGAGAATCTTACATTCAGACTATTCTTACTTTCCCTCTTCCGTCTTCAATTCGTGGGAACGAAGTTTTCCGTCTAGAGCCTTAATTTTGATGACAATATGGTTTTCTCCGAAAAAGAGTTGATGTTTCTTAAGAATGTTTACCTTTGTTCCTTAAGAATGCGTACCTTGGTTCCTCCTCTGCTTAACTAAGGGTATCCCCATACTCCAGTGAAACCAGTCAGTCCCAAGTCAGTCCAGTCAGTTTCAGTCATGTCCCAGTATAAAACACAGTTCAGTTTATTTATTAATAAGAAAATGTTCTTACATGTCAAACACATAAGTACATCAAAATAACTTAGCTAGGTACAAAATAAATACTAAGTAGTACCTACATAATAGTTTTCAGGTAATCTTACCAAGAGTATGTATATTATATTAGAGGTATATTATACTCGTAAGTGTGGATCCACGACATCGGCGTCAACTAATTTGTCAACAAAGAACTCTTCTAAACTGTAGAATGTCCTGTCCACTGATTCTCTTCAGTTTGTCCGTGAATGTTTTAGTCGACGCGGCACTAGTTATAGAGTCAGGCAGTTTATTGTACATTTTCACTCCTATATAGTCTATTTTGTATTTTGCATTCGATAATCTTTATTTTTGGTAAATTTAGTCGATGACGATGTCTAGTGGAGTAGTTGTGGGTTTCAGTCCACGTCGGGAACTCCTTAAGATGACTCCTGACACATTTGTCCGCTTGCAGAATAAACTCTCCTGGCAACTCCACGCCGCACAGGGTTCTGATCGCGCGTTTAGAGTATTTTTCGAGTAGGTACCTACCTACCTATACCTATACAAAATATGAAACACTGAAAAATACCTCTATGAAAAAAAAAATATGAAAAACTATTGAATAAAATAATTAAATAAAAGTGGACAGAATTTAGTTTCGTTCGTTGCCCGCAAGAATGTACAAAGTCACCTGAAGTCACCTTCGGTCGAGTCAAAGACAAGCCAGGCGCGTCCAGGCTCACAGACAGAGGGTTACAGGTGCCGAGGGACTAATATTATCTAACTAGGTAGGTAAATGGTTGCCAACTTATGCACAGCACAGCGCCAGCGCTCTGAAGTTGGACGCAGCGCGTGGGGCAAAACTTCATGTGATTGAAGCGCGGACTGAATATCTGTAATCTCTATTGCATGCAGCCATAAACACTCATGAAACAGATCTCGGTGAATTTTCACCAATTTTATAACTCCGCATTGGACGTAGGCCTCCTCTATGGCCTCCTCTAATGAGCACCATAGCGCATGTAGCTTCCCGCATGCACCATCTACCTGCAGTCTTTTGCAGGTCGTCATGCCACGGTTGGAGGGTGCCTTACGTTTGCCGAGTCGTGGTCTCTACTCAGGAACGCGTTACCCCAACTATTGTCGGTTTCATTTGTTTTCCCCAGTTTTAAACAAGTAGCCTAACAGCTCTATATGAATCGGTCTGCATCGCATGTCAATGGCGGACGGTCGGCTGTGCGCTTCCTTCCGCGAGCTCGCGTGCGCAGGCGCCGCGCGCCGCGCCGCTGCGCTGCCCTCGTTGCCGACTGACAGTACATACATTCTGCCGCAAAAACGTTATTACTGTACTAAACGAATTAATATGAGCAGGGAACTACCTGCTCGCTGGCTTTGAAATTAAAAGTGACGATTGATTGATGGTCTAATGAGATTTTTAATTGCTAGCTACGTTATTGGCTTGTGTATAATGTGTGCACAGTGTTTTACTATAACAACTAAGGCATGCAGAACCGTACCCGGTTCCAGATGTCTGATACCCGGCTCCGGTACGCTGCCAGATGAGGGGGAACCGGTTGCCCCGGTTCCAGGTAATACGATTAAACGATTTTTTTACGATTAGAATAAATCATAGATAATTTGAAAGAATAAGTAATTTTCTGAGAACAGGTGGATCACCGGGCCTTAAAGTTTTTCAGAGGCGGTTCAACTTCATTATTCTCGAGGCGAGGGGCACACGCCAGAGGCGAGGAACAGTGGAAGAATGTGGTACTACCATATTCCTGTTCCATAAGAAAGTTTACAATTAGGACAAGCCTCTCCTAAAAAACTATAGGCCCATCTTAATAGGTTTGTGACGACTTCCATCCTCGAACAAGCCGGGTTCCGAAAAGGCTTTAGTACCTACCGTAGGCCACATACTTACATCCACTCCGGCAGATTGTACAGAAAACAGAGGAGTATAATCGGCCGTCATATCTGGCGTTTGTGGACTACGAGAAATCCTTTGATACAGTCGAAACTTGAGCAGTGCTATAGCCTCCTCTTTTACACGCGAGCCTAGCGGTAGAAATCACTCAGTATTGATATTTGAGTCGTTTTCAATACAAAACAAAAAGAATCATCAAAATCGGTTCACAAATTAACGGAGAAATCGACAAACATACATACATACTTACCAGCCGAACATAGAACCTCCTTTTTCACCGTCCTTCACAGAGGGAGAACTCCGAAGGCGTGGAGCGGGAGTTTGGTGGTGCCATCCTTAAAAACTATAGACCCATCACACTCCTGAGCCACGTCTATAAGCTGTTCTCACGAGCGATACGATAATAATTGAATATTCCCGGCCTGTTCCGGTGGCTGGACCACCGGAACAGGCCGGGAATATTAAATTATTGTACGTTCGTCTATCTTCCTTGCTACTTACAGATCGGCTTCTTAAATCAAATATCATTCATGGTGCAAATACTTCTTGCCGCCTTTTAGCAAATTTCACTGTCATTTTATTTCCTTCATTCTATAATCATTGTAAATTGTCTTATACAAATCATTTCTACGCATTACCTATCACTCTAACATCTTTTATTGATTTTCTGCCCATGTAATTAATTCCTTGACTCGGATATCTATCTCAAAACACAATCGAACCGATTTAGTGAGGTAGGTAAACCGTTATTTTATTTTCATTGTTTTAGCTTTAATATTTCATTTGTATGACTGCCTCATCATCGATCACTGCAAATGCTTGTTTGACATTACTCTTACGCTATGAGTTGAGGATGCTGCAGTCATACTGCAAAACCGGGCAACTTCTAAAGCGTCTGGACGTGGATTCCAGGGTTCCATCCTCCAGGATGTAGCTACTGAAGCCGCCAATCTCCGGCAACTGCCAACGGTACCACCGGGAAGAACCGTAACGGTACCACGGAACATTACCGTCTCCTTGAATATTTTGATGCAACAAGTTAGTAAACTTTGCATTTATTTTACAGGTTTAGTTTCTTAGATTCTTTATGTGACCAATATTATTTGACTGTTTAGGGCTAGAGACTTCCTCTATTGTCGTTTTATCTAATTTAAATGGTTTGAAAGAACTTCCAAGATCATGTTTGTAAGTTTATTACAATGCTCAAAAGAAGCATCTTGTATCGCCAAATGTTTGGCTGTAATATTAAAATAACAGGATAGCGAAACAGCTACCTGTCTTTTGCAATAATTTGAAAGGTAGTAATTACCTTTTTCACTCAAGTAATATTTTTTTAATAACAATACTGTTAATATCAATCACATGTACATTGTTATGGCATGAAATAGTATGCAATGCCATGTTTAACTTATATCTAATGTTATTTTCTATTTTTGGCAAGCTATCGCTGTAGGGGAATGAAAACATTACAATTTGATTTAATTTTAGTGAAGATAATTTGTCCATATACTTATTCCAATTTCATCGCAGTACATTATGTTTTTTTTGTTTGAGCATGAAGCGCTGAGATCCATGTGGGATGCTGCTGAGACAGTACCACTGCAGCCGCAGCCCTCCAGAATCCTGCCCTCAAGACTCACCTGGCTACTGAGAAGCGCATCCATGGCCACATTGAGTTCCCTTGTCTGTTCTATAGTTTGCTCATAAAGGCTAATGTAGTGCCCTAGGGAGTGCTCCGCCCGGCCAAGTTTGCATCTCAGCTCCTGCATGTCAGCCTCATACCGAGTCTGATTACATATAATTAACATAAAACTAGATTATTAACAGTTTCCTAAAATTAAAGGTTGGTTTCCTCCTCTGCGCTGTGCCCTTCATAATATGGGTCCCAGAGAAACCCTACGTGATAAATTCAAAGGAATAAACATTATGACAGTATATTTATGAAAACTTATTGTACACTTACAAAAATATGAATCCGTTCCCTAAAAATAGCGACATACCTAATTTAAATACCTAAACTCGCTGTGCCCACAACTAGGCTACACAAGATTAATGTATCTTTTAAAGTGCGCTTCTACAACAAAACTCCAAATGAGTTGAAAAAGTTATCAATAAATAAATTCAATCAAATTATCACACATATCCTTTGTAAAAAGGCTTACTACAAAATATCATATTATCTAGTCAAGAGGATATAAAAGCTTGGGACGGGTTTTGCTCCAACTCGAAAACTAACAATCTAACAAGGTAAAGGTTTCTTGTTCGCTTCTTTACTTTACTATAAAAAGATTGAAGTGAACAAAAAATCAAAGTGATCAATTTATTTCCTAGTATCACTTAATATGTACTGTACAGAGTGGCTCTGCCGGCGGCCTGGATGCTGTGACTCCACAGCATCTAAAAGATCTTCTGACTTGACGGTTCTAATCACCCTGATGTTGTTAGGCCGAGTTAACAGCGAGATCACAGAACTCCTTACGGAGCGAACCTTTGCGCCCTAAAAAGAAGGGTTGTGGTATAAGACCCATAGCCGTGGGCCCCACATACCGCCGCCTTGCGGCAAAAGTCTGCTGTCGGAAAGAAGCCGACTATCTAGGCGACTATTTTCGACCAATTCAGCTAGGCTTTGGTTCGCGAGGCGGAGGTGAGGCCATTACATTCCTTTCGTACATTTTTATACCAAAATTATGGGGAGGTAATTCTGAAGGTAGACGTCAAAATCGCTTTCAATTCCGTAGACAGGGGCGCCTTGCTAAAAGAAATTAAAGACAAAATTACAGAAATTTATCCTTTTCTCTGGCAATGTATCGGTTCACCGTCAAAATTAATTTACAGGAACAAAGTCATTTTGTCCGTTGTTGGATGTCGGCAGGGCGACCTTAATGGTCCGGCCATATTTAGCCTTGCCATCTAACCGATAATTCAACGTCTCCAATCCAAGCTCAATGTTTGGTATTTCGATGACATTAGGTGGAGAGGTAAACACAGTTTTTGATGATCTAATCACAGATGAATTTCGAAAAATAGGTTTCGAATTAAATTTTTCAAAGTGCGAACTTTTTATTTCGGACTCTTGTGTCGACAAAAACAATATCATTAGAAAATTCAATAGTTTGGCCCCCAACATTACAGTTGTTGATAAATGTTCACTTCGCCTCCTTGGTTCACCAATTCTTGATGAGTCTTTTCAGTCCTTTGTAGATGAGAAAATTCAAAATATCAACAAAACTTCGGACAGACTGCTCAAAATTAATAGCCATATCGATACCTTAATTTGCAAAACGAATAACTCCTTTGCAGAAAACTTTACAGGGGAGACTAAAAACATGTTGGTGAAGTTAGCAGAGCATCTTCCAGCAGAGCATAAATAAATTAGAGTTCTGTTCGCATGCAGGTGAGTTCTATAGTTCCTGATACTTTTCAGGAATAGTTCTGGCGTTTTTACATAAAAAAATGGTAGTGAAATTATGCTCTGCTAACTTCGCGTAGCAGAGCATTTTCCAGGAATCGATAAAAAAATACCTATTTATAAGCCTTCACTTATTATAAACAGTTCCTGGTGGTTTTCAGAAATAGTTCCGGTGTTTATACAACATAATACTTAATTTAAAGATATGATCAAGTACATTTCTGTTCGAGTCGGAGTCGTGACACAATATTCCTTAGACCTACGCAAACCACGGTCCATACAGATTGCATAGAGTTTAAGATGAAAAAAGGTTCGTTCTTATGTTTTTGATACATTTTAATAACCCAACTCCTGAAAATTTTATTAAAAAAGGTCATGAAAATGTTTAAAAATCAGAGTGATTTTTCGTCGAAATTGTAAAGTTTCAAATACCTGTGGAGTAGATTTTATCAGAGTTCTATTGGCGTGCATCGAGTAACAGACAAACAAACGTCCGTTCTTATAATTTTGTAACATTTTAGTAGCAGATCTTCTAAAATTTTCATGAAAACGATATTTGAAAAATTTTGAAATATGTGATATGTGCGTCGAATATGTATAGCTTCAAATAACAGTAGACCCAGTTCTATCAGAGTTTTTATCGCATGTTTCGCGTATCAGATATCAAAATGTTCGTTGTTATGATTTTTTTATAAATAAGAAGCATGAAACATGAAATTTTCATGAAAACCGTCTTCGAAAAGTGACAAAATATGTGATATGTGTAGATTTGTATAGATCCAAACACCTGTAAAACAGTTTTGATAAGAGATTTACTAGCGTGCAATAAAAATAAGATAAACCAAAGGTTTGTTCTTATGATTTTATAACTTTTCAGAAGCGGAACTCCTCAAATTTTCATGAAAAATGTCTTAGTAAAATGTCAAAATCTGCGATGCGTGCGTTGAATTTGTATTGATCCAAAAACATTTAAAGCTATTTTTATGAGAGTTCTGCATTGCGAGCGTGCATTGCGTTGTACACGGAAAAAGAACCATTCTTATGATTTAGGTTCATTTCAGAAGTACAACGACTGAAACTTTCATGCAACAGTACTTAGAAAAATTCAAAAATGTATGATATTTTCGTCAAAGTAAAAAGATTCAAACTCCAGTAGAGCCAGTTTTGGTAGAGTTCTAATCGCATGCATCTAGAATTAGAAAAACACAGGTCTGAACTTATGATTTTATAACATTTTAGAAGCAGAACACTTGGAACTTTCATGAAAACGGCCTCTGAAAAACGTCAAAAACTAGGAAATGTTCGTCGAATATGTATTGATTCAAACACCCGTAGACCCAGATTCAGTGTTCAGATTTAGTGTTCTGCTTCTAAAATGTTATCATATCAGTAGAACAGACCTGTGTTCTTCTTAATCTAGATGCATGCGATTAGAACTCTACCAAAACTGGCTCTACTGGAGTTTGAATCTTTTCACTTTGACGAAAAAATCATAAATTTTTGAATATTTCTAAGTACATTTGCATGAAAGTTTCAGGAGTTCTACTTCTTTTATGTATCAAATACATAAGAACTAATCTACTTAACTAACTAATCCTTATTAGCCTGAAACGTGATGCATGCGATTAGAACTCTTATAAATCTGGTTCTACGGGTGTTTGAATCTATACATATTCGACAAACATTTCCTAGTTTTTGATGTTTTTCAGTGGCCGTTTTCATTTATTTTTATTTATTTATTTTATTTTATTTAATTATTAACTAGCACGATTACATTACAACCAATTACACTAGTTAATTACAATACCTATGTATGTATATATTAGAACAACAGAAACATAAAAATTTATACATAAAATTACACAATAAGAAAAAATAATAATGATTGATCATTTATAAATATAAAGACTCCAGACAAATAAAATTCTATAAAAACTCAAAATATTACTCTATCATTCATCACTCTCGCAAAACGACATGCTCAGGCACACCAACATAATATCCTTCCATGCGTCCGCAAAACGACATGCTCAGGCACACCAACATAATATCCTTCCATCCGTCCGCAAAACGACATGCTCAGGCACTCCAACATAATATCCTTCCATCCGTCCGCAAAACGACATGCTCAGGCACACCAACATAATATCCTTCCATCCGTCCGCAAAACGACATGCTCAGGCACACCGACATAATATCCTTCCATTCGTCCGCAAAACGACATGCTCAGGCACACCAACATAATATCCTTCCATCCGTCCGCAAAACGACATGCTCAGGCACACCAACATAATATCCTTCCATGCGTCCGCAAAACGACATGCTCAGGCACACCAACATAATATCCTTCCATCCGTCCGCAAAACGACATGCTCAGGCACTCCAACATAATATCCTTCCATGCGTCCGCAAAACGACATGCTCAGGCACTCCAACATAATATCCTTCCATGCGTCCGCAAAACGACATGCTCAGGCACACCAATATAATATCCTTCCATTCGTCCGCAAAACGACATGCTCAGGCACACCAACATAATATCCTTCCATCCGTCCGCAAAACGACATGCTCAGGCACTCCAACATAATATCCTTCCATCCGTCCGCAAAACGACATGCTCAGGCACTCCAACATAATATCCTTCCATGCGTCCGCAAAACGACATGCTCAGGCACACCAACATAATATCCTTCCATCCGTCCGCAAAACGACATGCTCAGGCACTCCAACATAATATCCTTCCATCCGTCCGCAAAACGACATGCTCAGGCACTCCAACATAATATCCTTCCATGCGTCCGCAAATATATCACAGTCCGGGTTCTGTTCAAGAAGTCTGTTGAGGGCGGCGAGTGTGCGAGGTAGTGGAGAGTAGGCGCGAGCCACGGTTCTGCAGAAAGGCTCTGAGCCTAATGAAAAAGCCTAATGTTTCTGTGGCGAAGGTAGTTATCAGGTAGGTTAAGACGAAAGAGAAGGTTGTGCAGATCTGGGGCGTCGATCAAACCGCGGAGTATCTTGCACATAGTTGCCGCCTGATCATACGCTCTCCTGGTTTGTAGGGAGTTGTACCCAAGACATCCCTGGAGAAACTTGGTTGGGTACATAAATGGGTAGTACCCAAAAAGTCGCTTGTACAAAAACCTTAGAAACGCCTTCTGAACCTTCTCCAGTGACAGAGCATACGTACTTTCATGGGGGTTCCATACGCAACAGCTTGACTCCAGCTTGCTCCGTACAAGAGCCCCGAACAACAGCCGCACCACACTGTCACTGCGAAAGTCCCAGGCGTTTCTCAGGACAAAGCCAAGTCTCTGATAAGACTGCTTGGCGACTGTGGTGATGTGGTCGTGAAAAGTGAGCTTACGGTCAAAAGTTACTCCCAAATCCTTAATTAGCGTAGCTCTAGGAATCACGTTACCACGGATAGTATAATCGAAGGATACCGGATTTTTCTTTCGACCGAAACTCACCACGGAGCATTTGGAGGGATTAAACTCCATCTTGTTATCTATGCTCCATCGACAGACCGCATTGACATCACCTTGAAGCACTGCACAGTCTGCCACAGAGTGTATGACAGTGTAGAGCTTAAGATCATCCGCGTATAATAGGCACTCCGCGTGCTCTACAATAGCTGGTAGATCATTTACCATTAAAATAAAAAGCAAAGGTCCTAAGATAGAGCCCTGACTTATACCAGACCGGGTGTGATATGGTGCAGATTCATATATTCCGTATCTGACATACTGCTGGCGATCACGCAGATAGTCAGCGAGTAACCTAAGGAGATCCGGCGCAAATCCAATGACGCTCAGTTTGGCCAGGAGTATGTCATTATTGACTCTATCGAACGCTTTTTGAAAGTCAAAGTAGAGCACATCTACATGACTGCCGAGGTCTAAGTTGGTTGAGATATACTCTACAAGAGTCAAAAGGTTGGTGTTAACTGACCGTTTATCCCTGAAACCATGCTGAGCATTACTTAAGAAGGCTTTAACTTGCGAGTAGATGATCTTGTGCAAGACATTTTCAAAAACCTTGGCAGGAGAGGATAGTATGGCGATGGGTCGATGCTCCTCGACAACTAACTTATTTGATGTTTTTGGAATCGGTGTTACCCTTGACACCTTCCATTGCGCTGGGTAGCTACCTGTCCGTAGAGCCAAATTAAAAATGTGATAAAGTGGAGGCATAAAGCTTTTATAGACTGACTTAAGTATAGCTGGCGGTACGCCATCAGGTCCGATAGAGCTTTTAGGTTTTAACTTTTTAATTGCGTGGATCACATCCTCAGGCGTAAATTCAAGAACACTGACATAGTTGCTATTGCAGCTCTTATCGCAACGATTGATATTTTCAGCGTCAAGTATTGGGATATCGGGCAGAAACATACTTCCGAAAAAATTGGCAAAAGCTTCGGCCGCTGCGACACCCGAACACGACTCTCCCTTAAATGTAACATTTGCTTCAAACCCACCCTTCGCTCTCAAACTAGAGACGTGGCTCCAAAACGCGCGGGGGTTCAATGCTAAATTATTTTCAATATTCCTCAGATATAAATTATAAGCACTAGATACACGTGATTTTAGTGAAGCTCTCATTTCTGAGAAAAATCTGTAAGTTTCGTCAGACTTGGTTTTTTTCCAATTGGCATGCAGTTTTATCTTTCGCTTTGTATCATTGATAATTTCTGAAGTGAACCAAATGGGATAACGCCTACTGTTCGTTTTATTGCGACGCTTTTTAGGTAAACAATCATCAAATATTTCATAGATAGTGGCATAGAAAGCTTCAGTCGCGAAACCTACATTATCAGAGAGTAACACACGATCCCAGAAAGCGTTCGAAAGAGAGAGTTGCAAAAGCTCAGCATCGCAACGGTCAAAATTCCAGTCTTTGGTTGACTTTATATTGCTCGGTTCTATGCAATCCGAACTTCGCGCCATCTCTACCAGCACCTCAACATCCAGAGCAGGATGGTATGCGTCCATAGGAACTATACCCTCCGTGCGTGAGACTACTACATCCCTCAACCCTTCACTCTCCTTAGCCAGAACAATATCCAGAACACTACCATGTAAATTCACGACTTCGTTATATTCGACAATGTTTGAAAATGATAAGAAATAACAATAATAATTTTTAATATTCAAAGAGGCACTATTTAAATTTATGTCACCAAGGATTATGACACAGCCCTTCAAATTACCAATGAAACTTTCAATTTTACAAAACCACCGCATGAAATCCTGATCGGTAGAGCTAGGTTTTAAATAGACGACACATACGTGAAACGGTCGACCACACCAAGTGAAGCTCGCCCACAGGTCCTCCACGCCATCGGTCTCGAGGTCCGGCCGGCGGCGCAGCGCGATGGGCGCGCGCGCGGCCAGCAGGACATGAAAGTTCCAAGTGTTCTGCTTCTAAAATGAAATAAAAACATAAGATCAGACCTGTGTTCTTCTAATTCTAGATGCATGCGATTGGAACTCTACCAAAACTAGCTCTACTGGAGTTTGAATCTCTACACTTTCGATGAAAATATCAAAGATTTGTAATTTTTCTAAGTACGTTTTCATGAAAGTTCCAAGTGTTCTGCTTCTGAAATGTAATAAAATCATAAGACCAGACCTGTGTTATTCTAATTCTAGATGCATGCGATTAGAACTCTACCAAAACTGGCTCTACTGGAGTTTGAATCTTTTCACTTTGACGAAAAAATCATAAATTTTTGAATATTTCTAAGTACATTTGCATGAAAGTTTCAGGAGTTCTACTTTTTTATGTATCAAATACATAAGAACTAATCTTTATTAGCCTGAAACGTGATGCATGCGATTAGAACTCTGATAAATCTGGGTCTACGGGTGTTTGAATCAATACATATTCGACGAACATGTCCTAGTTTTTGTCATTTTTCAGAGGCCGTTTTCATGAAAGTTCCAAGTGTTCTGCTTCTAAAAGTTATAATTTCATTAGAACAGACCTATGTTCTTTAAAATCTAGATGCATGCGAACAGAACTCCGAGGAAACTGTCTCTACTGGTGTTTGAATCTTTACACTTTCGACGATAATATCATATTTTGACATTTTTCAAAGACCGTTTTCATGAAAGTTTAATGTGTACTAATAATACAACATTGTAAAATCATAAGTATAGACCAGTGTTCTTCTAAATTTAGATGCATGCGATTAGAACTCTTATCAAACTTGCTCTACTGGTGTTTGAATTTGTACACTTTCGACGAAAATATCATAGATTCTGTCATTTTTCTATGTACGTTTTCATGAAAGTTTCAGTCGTTGTACTTCTGAAATGTACCTAAATCATAAGAATGGTTCTTTTTCCGTGTACAACGCAATGCACGCTAATAGAACTCTAATAAAAATAGCTTTAAATGTTTTTGGATCAATACAAATTCAACGCACGCATCGCAGATTTTTACATTTTACTAAGACATTATTCATGAAAATTTGAGGAGTTCCGCTTCTGAAAAGTTATAAAATCATAAGAACAAACCTTTGGCTTATCTTATTTTTATTGCACGCTAGTAAATCTCTTATCAAAACTGTTTTACAGGTGTTTGGATCTATACAAATCTACACATATCACAGATTTTGTCACTTTTCGAAGACGGTTTTCATGAAAATTTCATGTTTCATGCTTCTTATTTATAAAAAAATCATAATAACGAACATTTTGATATCTGATACGCGAAACATGCGATTAAAACTCTGATAGAACTGGGTCTACTGTTATTTGAAGCTATACATATTCGACGCACATATCACATATTTCAAAATTTTTCAAATATCGTTTTCATGAAAATTTTAGAAGATCTGCTACTAAAATGTTACAAAATTATAAGAACGGACGTTTGTTTGTCTGTTACTCGATGCACGCCAATAGAACTCTGATAAAACCTACTCTACAGGTATTTGAAACTTTACAATTTCGACGAAAAATCACTCTGATTTTTAAACATTTTCATGACCTTTTTGAATAAAATTTTCAGAAGTTGGGTTATTAAAATGTATCAAAAACATAAGAAAGAACCTTTTTTCATCTTAAACTCTATGCAATCTGTATGGACCATGGTTTGCGTAGGTCTAAGGAATATTGTGTCACGACTCCGACTCGAACAGAAATGTACTTGATCATATCTTTAAATTAAGTATTATGTTGTATAAATTCCTGAAAAATGCTCTGCTACGCGAAGTTAGCAGAGCATAATTTCACTACCATTTTTTTATGTAAAAACGCCAGAACTATTCCTGAAAGTATCAGGAACTATAGAACTCACCTGCATGCGAACAGAACTCTAATTTATTTATGCTCTGCTGGAAGATGCTCTGCTAACTTCACAGACATACTAAAAACGTTATTAAAAATATTCTGAGAGATCAAAAGAAGAATCAAAAATCCCGTTGGAAATTGTGGATTATCTATAATTAAACAACCATTAAAAATTAAATTTTTGTTAAGCGTATAGATTTAATGAGGATTTTTGGAGTTGAAATATTTTATTTTGACAAAAAATGAAACAAAAAATGGAGTTGTTAGTTTTTATTAAAAATATGTTTAAAATAAAGTAGCTTAAAAATTAGGCTTAACCAGGTATTTTTTTAAAAATTATTATTAATCATGCGGTAGGGCATCATAGTAACCCTGATAATCAAAGGGCATTGATGTTTTTAATTGTTGCAAATCAGAGTACTTTTTTTTTGTGATTTTGCGTCGCTCATTGTACAGGTTTATTAAATTTTCCACCGGAGTAGGTTCAAGAGGGGTTTTTCTTTGATTTAGTAGTGTCCAATCGTTTCCAAACCTCAACTTGTAAAATATTCATTTGAAATTACCATGAGGCTGATTTGGGACCCATCATCGATATTCTGTAAAATATTATTCGGCAGTTGATGTTCTCTTTGGTCCAATAAACTGGGGCTGTTTCTTAATTCATGCTGGTTTGTTGGTACAATGACATAAGGCTGTGCTTCATCAGGTGTTATTTCCAAGTGTGTTTGGTCATTTGAAGGCAAAGAAGAATTAGTATGAGAAATGTTAGCAACATGCAAATCAGAAGCAATGGAAGTATCTTCAAGTTGGGAACTGGTTAGATTGAAACAACACATTGTCTGGGTTAGTAAAATCGCCATTAGATCCTTCGGCCGGCTGAGAATTTAATGATTGCACAGAAAGCAACATTCTTTTAGCTCGTGCTTTTCGTGACATTTTCCTGCACTAAAAGAGAAAAAACCATAAAGCAAAGGACACAAAACAAAGCGTAACATAAAAAAGACCGGGCTAAGATTGCACCCACATGCATTCAATATTGTTTTAAGGTTCGATACCGAACGGGATCCTATTTAAGTAATGTGTAAGTACCTAGCTATTGCTTTCATACCTACAAATACACTAAAAGGACAGAAAGAAAGAAAGAACTATAAGGACAACTAAAGGTACGGAACCCTTTGTGTGAGTACGACTCAAACATTGCTAAACCTCTTTTTTAGGAGTGGTTTCGCAATTTCAAACTTAGAAATTGAATTTAAATTGCGAAACCATTTTTGTCTAAAAGGGGATAGATTATTATAGGTAGGTAAGTAGATAGATCGGTTGGCAGGAAGGCAGGCAGGCAGGCAGGCAGGCACGTAGGTAGGTAGGTGCGGAGGTAGGTAGTTTGGTAGTTAAGGTAGAAATAAAATTAGGTAGGTAGGTAAGACTAACAAGGCATGTAGGTAGGTAGGTAAGTTTGAGTAGGCATGTAGGTAAGTAGGTATTAAATGATAAATATGAATGCGAGATGCAAACGCTATTGCGTTTGCATCTCGCATTCATATTTATACATTATATATTGTAGGTACGTAGGTGCCTGTAACTATTTAATATTTAAATAGTTACAGGCACCTACGTACCTACAAAACTATTAAAAATAAGTTACAGCATCTCGAACAACACCAAATACAAACAAATGACTAAATACAAACAAATGACAAAACTATCAACTCCAAGCCCAGTGTTATTTTGTCTTATTCGTGTCAAAATAAAGTTATTTGCTAAAATAAATTGCTAAAACACTTACCACGTTAATTGTCACCAATCTTCAATCTTTACACGGTCTCTAAACGTAATATTATCTCTATTTTCAAATTATTGCACTCGGGAGCATGCACTTGTTGCTGTGACGCCATACAAAATGGCGGATCCGTGGGAGTTGTTTGTCAAAATTGAGAAATTTCGTTTCAAGTGGAGTTATTTGATTTTCTAATAGCGGTTCGAAGCAAAACTGCTTGGAATCGAAGAGAAAAAAGTCTAGTTTTTTCCGGTACAAAAAAGTAATATTCGAAGAAAAGTGGAGTTATTCGTTTTGCAAATTAAGTTATCGATATGGCTTTTACAACAATTCGGTTTTGTGTTTTTGTACCTAAATTTACGTATTCTTTGAGATGTAGTCAACTGTGGAAACACAGCGAGCTCTTGTAAGGCTTAGACAACATAATAAAGAATACTCTATCATCGGTTTTGAATGTCGATTTAGATGACAAGGCATGGTCGCAGGCCTCCCCTGCCTGTCAAATTGGGAGGCTTAGGTATACGCATAATTTCAAGTGTAGCCCTTTCAGCGTTCCTGTCTTTCGTCTACAGCACTAGTTCTTTAGTTGAAAAAGTTTTAAAGTCATTTTGTTTGGTCCCACCTGGAATTTCATTCAAGATTTAATTTTTAGACGAAGCTCGAACGGCTTGGCATAGTGCTTGCCCCAATGCTGCTCCCCCAAAATATCTTTTGTTCCTACGGCAATAAGACTGGCCTCTGTGTGAGTTGGCATGGAATTGTTTGTTACAAATGTGCTCTAGCTCTGAAAGAAAGAAAAGAAAGAAAATCAATTTATTGGCTTACACATCAAAAAGGCTCTGCGAATCGTGCCCGTCTCCTGGCCGTTTCTAAATGGGAGTCAGGACATTGGTTGCAAACATTTCCTTCATTTAACACTGGCACTTTATTGGATCCTGTAACTTTCCGTATCGCAACATGTCTTCGGTTGGGCGCAAGGTGTTGCGCGCCTCATTAATGCCAGTGCGGTACTGCTGTCGAACAGCTTGGTCATCATGGATTATCGTGTACTAGGGACGTCGGTCAGATATCTCGTTATGCCAGCCCTAATGACGTCATCCGGCGGCCCTTTTTCACCGCTAACGTACCAGCTATTCTCGAACCGAATGGTCTGTTGCGTGACGATTGTAAGAGGCCCGACGGCATGACACTAGTCCCATGGGAGTTGGGGAGGCCCATTGTGTGGGACGCTACATGCGTCAACACACTTGCGCCTTCCCATCTTCTGAGGATATCCGTGAGGGCTGGTGCAGCGGCAGATTTGACCGAGGATCTCAAGAGACGTAAATATGCAGGTCTCGACAGAGCCTACACATTTGGTCCCTTTGGGGTCGAGGCCCTAGGTCCGTAGGGTAACGAAGCTCTCCGGATTTTTAAAAAGTTATCTGAGCGGTCGAAGCGACGCGTGACCCGAGAGCTGGTGGGTATCTGGAGCAGCGCATCAGCATTGCCATACAGCGGGGCAATGCAGCCAGCGTCTTGGGGACGTTTCCGACTGGTATTGATATGGATCAGTTGAGCTACCTGTAGATTGTTTGCAACATTCTGCAATTAGCATAATTGTTTCAATTGTAAATACTAGTTCTAATTTGTTTATATTTGATTGTAATTTTCTTCGTCAAAAAAGAATTTATACACACATCAACATCGTCTAGGGATATTTCATATTTTCTCAATTTACTCAAAATTTGTTATAAATAACATGCAACATGTATATATTTTTGAAAAGCCCGTTTAGTAGACTAGACCTTCGAATACAATAGAAATATTTTTATTGTGTAAATAAAATTTTATTCAATAAAAAACAAAATATGAAAAAATTTTACATTTAGGATGTTGTGTTTTTAAAAAAAAAAAGCAAAATTATGCGAAATTTCCTGTTTTTTGCAATTATACGAAAAATCAGTAGTCAGTAAAACCACCCATGACGTTACAAACGGTCCTGCAACGGGTTTTCATGCTTTGAATCAAGTTATCAAAGTCTTGCTGCGGGATATTGTCCCAGGTCCTGCTAAGATGCAAAAAAAGTTGCGCTTCAGTCGCGATGTTTGCAGGAAAATGGTTCATCGGTAAACAGCACCGCAGACCACTGGTTCTCTTCCCAGAGCAAATGTTTACGAGCCCACTCTAATCTTCGTCCACGATTTCCTCGGCGTAGTGCTGGAGTACGAAGCGGTCTGCGAGCATGAAGGTTGGCTTCATGCAGTCTTCTCCTCACAGTTTGGTCACTCACCAGCAACTGGTGCTCTGACTGGAGCCTTTGAACCAACTGCATTGCCGTAACATTTGGTTGTCTTCTAGCGGAAACTTGCAAAAATCGGTCTTGTCGCTGGGTGGTTATGCGGTATCCCGCCTGGGTGTCTTTCAGCCACTTCACCGGTAGCACGATAACGTGACCATAACCTTGAGATCACGTTTTGTTTTGTTCCAATCTCCTCAGCAACACTCAGCTGAGTAGCCCCAGCTTGGAGCATACCTACTGCCCTTAACATTTTATCTCTAGTTAAATGGCGCCGCCGCATGATGCATTTAGTAGTATAAAATCGAAATTAATTGATAACGTGTTTTAAAACTTCAATTTGACACAAAAAATTACCATAAATTAAGGAAGATAAATTGTAACTTTCGACCTTCGCTATAGCAATGCCGCGCAAATCTTTTGTTTTTTATTCATTTGTTCAAATTCAAATTTGGAATCATTCAAAAAGGCCTAAAATATAAGGTTTCTTCAAAAGATTTTATAACCGGCCAGTATTTTTAGAGTTCAAGAACTTTATACAAAATATCCCTAGACGATGTTGATGTGTGTACATATGTATGTACTCGTAATTTGAATTTAGTGACGTGTCCAAGAGTCCTGTAAGGTCTAAAGGAAATAAATCTCTTTGATATTTGACAGGAACAATATAGAGAAGTCTGTAAGTTAAAGATTTTTTGAAAAATGATCAAAGGGTTGGAATTTTAAAACGGGGCTACCTCACCGAGCTATCCAAGCTAGCCGAGTGTGGGTTATCAGTATCAGTTGAAAGGTTAAATTTTTACATACAAAACCGTTTTGAAAATTTCTGTAGGTTTCATGCTTTATTTCATGAAATATACCAGGCCGCTCAGAAAGTATTGCAAATAATAGTTTTTATGTATGAGAGACTAGACTGGCCAATTATAATCTATTTTGAAAACATGATTATTTATAAGTAAAAATAGGCACGGTCCTATTTAAAAATTTCCCTCCTAATTTTTTTTGCGAGCTAATGTAAAATTAACGTGACTCATTGCATTCCTTCGCACTCTTAACACCTCTCAGGGGGTGGTTGATTGGTTTTTCAGTTACTTGCATGGTCGCCGGCAGCGGGTCCGCCTCGGTGAGTCTGTCTCGTCTTGGAGTGATACTTCCGTCGGTGTTTCGCAAGGTAGTGTTCTATCACCTCTTCTCTTTGCTATATTTATTAACACTATATCTCAAAATTTAACTTCTTCCTATCACCTATATGCGGATGATCTACAGATCTATACACAGGCACAGCTGGACCGTATCCGGGATGCAGTTGATATCACGAACTCGGATTTACGCCGTATCGCTGAGTGGAGTCGAGCTCAAAATTTCTGCATTCGGTTCATATTTGGTTTACGCAAATATGACCATGTCTCTCCTTTTCGCACCATGCTCAAGTGGCTCCCTATCCGACTTCGCCGGGACATGCATGTTCTTTCTCTTCTCTATTCTATTCTCTTTAATCCCTTTTCTCCTGCGTACCTTAAAGAATGGTTTGAGTTTCTTCATTCTTCTAACTCCCATAATCTTAGGTCATCAGATAACCTACTACTCAAGTTTCCCAATCATTCCCAAACCTTCTATGGCAACTCTTTTAGCGTTCAGGCTGTACGGCTTTGGAACAAACTGCCTGTCGATATCAGACTTGTGCCTTTAATCAACTCCTTCAAATTTAAACTGAAGTCCTATTTCTTATGTTCACCTGTCTAAAATCTTCCTTCATTTTCTCCTCCTTCTGTAGCTCCAGATGTGGTTGTAGCTCCATCAGTGATCAGATTTTGCGGTAATATATTTCTTTAGAACCTTTTTGTATTAAGATATATATAGGTATACTTCTAGGTTAGCTCCTAAGTTAATTTTGTATTGTATTATATTGTATGTAGTATGTATTTTAAGAATAATTTTCTTCTACTGTTTGTGCTCTACCAACTCTTATTTATACCTATATCTTTTTCTCCATCCCTAGGTTGCCTGGGAGAAATCGCTCTCAGCGATAAGGCCGCCTATTGTACTAAGTATGTGTTAAATATAGATATAAGGTTTTTATTATGTTATTTTTTAAGTGCAATAAAGTGTTCATTCATTCATTCATTCATTCATTGAAAAATGGATCTGCGCCGGGAACATTTTTGTGTTATGGTTTTTTACTATTTTATGTGTCACCTGAAACCGGACGAATCGTACGATAGACTTCAAATGGCATTCATGGATGAAAGCCATTCCAAGGCAACCGTGTATCGTTGGTATAATAAATTCAAGCGCGGTCGACTAAGTTTGGGGGATGGAGAAAGAAGTGGTCGCCCTTTGACGGCTGACACGGAAGAAAACGTGCCAGCAATGAAAAATTTAATCAAAGACAATAGGTGAGTTACTTAGAAGGAGATTCAACACTTACTGCAGGATCTGGAAGTCTTCACGAGATTCTACACGTGCATCTTCGCGTGAGGAGGATATATGAGCATATATAATTTTATTTTATAACAATCGTAAAAAAGTAAATGCAAGCTTTTTTAGCTTAAAAATCTAATAGATTAATAGCTTCCTGCCACTGTTTTTTCGGAACACTTTCGCTTGGTCTCCTTAGGCTAGAGATCTATGGATCAGATGTATAAAGTAATGAATGAAAAACGTCCTCATTTGTAGCGGTCAGCTACAAATGAGGACGTTTTTCATTATATTGAATGAATTGTGTTTTCATTATATACACATTAGAGCATTTTCTGGAAAGCTCCAATCGATATTTTTTGTCAACAATTGTCCAATAGGTTAAAAAAGCAAAATAATTGATTATATTCTCTCCGTGGAGTAAGATCTTGTGTACAGAAGAGGGCATCTAAAACCACTTATATTTATCAAGGTATAATTGTGCAGTACTTTGAGTGTGCTCACCAAGTTTTTGAGGACTAATTGCATGTCCAGATGATAAGGCCTGCAAGATGACGTACAATCTTTTGATTATCTCCTCATCAACTCCCGCAATTTCGGAACTGCAATGGTAGTTCTGAAAAAAATCGACAGGCCGTATTCCCATCATTACTATTGCCTGATCCTTGTCGTGGTTTATTTACATGTAAACCCATTTGATTCCTAAACTGCACTTGTACATATTCTTTTTTCTCCACTTTGAGTCTCTTGTTGTCCGGTGTTGTTGCCGACCATTGTTGAAGTGACAGATTGTAAGATATGTGTAATATTAATTCCATGCATCGAATCCACGCATGCAGTGTTGACAAGCCATACTGATAGGCATCTTGATTTTCAGGCTTGGATGCAACCTTAGTCAAATTGTTCATTTCTGATTTTGTTGGTCTAGCACCACAAATAGTACACATTGCTCCAGAACTAGTATCAGTTAATACTTAGCTACTATTCCATCAATCATTGTCAAAAACAATTCATGATTTATTTCAATCATTTCATCATTTTGTCTAACCTTCGAATTTTCTATTTGTGATTTTATATCATTAACAACAGCTCTAGTTTTCTCAGGAGTTTCTTTTGAAAATTCCATTAAAATAGGTCGAAAATATCTCGAAGATGAGCAATTTTTATTTTGCCATATAATTTCATTAGAGCTCAAGCTATGAATAAGTTAGCGTCTGATATTAATTTACTCTCGCCTTCTAATCTTTGTTTGTATTCGCTTTGTCCCGAAGATCCGTCACATCCCCATTCAGTAAATAGTTTCAGACTTTGTAATTCAGGTTTATTTGTAGATTCGATTTGTTTGCACGAAAATAACAAAAGAATTTATGTTTGGAACCTGAGTCCCTTTTATAGTTACAGTAATTGATAACATATTGTATTGATTAGGTGGTAACTTTTATCAAATAATGCGGTTTTTCTCTATTTACTGCTAAAATAATTATAAAATAAGTATCTTCATAAATTTAGGTTATTATTTTATTTTAATTTATTATTTTTATTTAATTTAATAAATTCACGATTTAATTATTTTTGGCGTGAGAAGTATACTTAATACTTCTCACGCCAAAAATAATTAAATCGTGTTTAAATAAAACAAGCAATACTAAATCATCACTTGAATTAAAACCAGGATATTTGCTACAATTTATACCAAATTTCCAAAAAAAAAACCACTGACTGATTTTTCTTATTTTCCCACGTTACACGTTACCCGTTACACCCTTGCATTTTGTCTCTAAGTCAAATTGGGGCGACACATTTATATGTATAATCCTGTGAGTATCAGGAAACGTAAAAGTAGTCATATCTCCTTGTCGGGGGGAGACAGCGGTAAATACGAAAACTCGATTTGAATTTTCAAAACTGAAAAAATAGGGCTTTCAAATTTTGACTATAAATGCTAACTTTCTCAGCCATATAAGAATATGCTTAAATTACGTTAAATGTATGTATAGTAAATAAGTAACAGTTTATCAACAAATACTTGTACAAAATCTATCTGAAAATGTCATATCACAAATTTTCCTACATCAATCAATCTACTTCCTTACATTCAAGTTCAAGTTATCGCTTTTCAAATATGTTATTATAGCATATTGTTTTGTCAAATATGTTATTATAGCATATTGTTTTGTCAAATATGTTATTATAGCATATTGTTTTGTCAAATATGTTATTATAGCATATTGTTTTGTTAAATATGTTATTATAGCATATTGTTTTGTCATATATGATAGCACTTAATTCGATAATCCTACTTCATATATTCATTGAAAAAAATGTAGAAATCTGTAGTCAAAATGATTTTTGAGATGGTAAATACGCTCCTGACCCATAGCGCCGGGGGCGCGGGCGCCGGACCCGCATAGTGCGCCGGACCTGCATAGTGCGCCGGACCCGCATAGTGCGCCGGGGGCGCAGGCGCCGGACCCACATAGTGCGCCGGGGGCGCGGGCGCCGGACCCGCATAGTGCGCCGGACCCGCATAGTGCGCCGGACCCGCTTAGTGCGCCGGACCCGCATAGTCCGCCGGGGGCGCAGGCGCCGGACCCGCTTAGTGCGCCGGGGGCGCGGGCGCCGGACCCGCATAGTGCGCCGGACCCGCATAGTCCGCCGGGGGCGCAGGCGCCGGACCCACATAGTGCGCCGGGGGCGCGGGCGCCGGACCCGCATAGTGCGCCGGACCCGCATAGTGCGCCGGACCCGCTTAGTGCGCCGGACCCGCATAATCCGCCGGGGGCGCAGGCGCCGGACCCACATAGTGCGCCGGGGGCGCGGGCGCCGGACCCGCATAGTGCGCCGGACCCGCATAGTGCGCCGGACCCGCTTAGTGCGCCGGACCCGCATAGTGCGCCGGACCCGCTTAGTGCGCCGGACCCGCATAGTGCGCCGGACCCGCATAGTCCGCCGGGGGCGCAGGCGCCGGACCCGCATAGTGCGCCGGGGGCGCGGGCGCCGGACCCGCATAGTGCGCCGGACCCGCATAGTCCGCCGGGGGCGCAGGCGCCGGACCCGCATAGTGCGCCGGGGGCGCGGGCGCCGGACCCACATAGATTATGTACTAAACGTTTCTAAGCGCACCCACTTACTTATAAACCTCCCCTGCACACCCCCCGACAACAAACGAAATTCCTAATTTCTCTGAAACTATTACACGTTAACTTGTAATTATTTTGCGGTTATGTTCTTTCTCTTTACTTTGTACTTGTACTTACCTGCAGCTATATATGTACTTACCTCCTGTGGTTTATTTGGGTAAATACCTACCCCTTAGGATCCTATGTTGTCCAGATTTTTATTTCATAGTAGTATTGCAGATTAATGAATGATAAATTATGATAATTTATGAAGCTTTTTCGTTAAATCGCCCACAAGGACATATTTACCTCTATAGTTGCGACATATAGTACGGCGCGCATGAGTAGGTAGGTATTTATAGTGGCGAGCGCGGCGAGACGGCATCAGTGAGCGAGTACCTATCTCTCTAGCAGCAACATGAAGTTCTTTGTAAGTAGCGAGGCCGGAGTGGGGCTAGGCTAGACTAGTAGAGTGCCACCAGCACAGCAGCGATGCATGCGCTAAGAGAAGGTGCGGTGAGGTAACGCAGGGGTGGTGTTTCAGGTGGTGATGATGGCTCTGATGGCGGCGGCGAGCGCCGGCGCTGTGCGCGAGAAGCGCGGCTACCTGTCCGGCGGACACGGCGCCGGCGGCTACAGCGGACTCGGCGGCTACAGCGGACTCGGCGGCTACAGCGGACTCGGCGGCTACGGCGGATACGGTGGCTACAGCAGCGGTGCCGTGCACGCCGCGCCCGCCGCACAGGTGGTCGCCGTCCAGAAGGTGGTCAACGTGAACAAGGTGGTGGAAGTGCCGCAGGTGGTCAGCGTGCGCAAGCTCATCTCCGTGCCGCAGGTCATCACGCAGAAGAGGATCATCGCCGCGCCCTCAGTGTCCTACTCCTCCGCCCCCATCATCTCCGGCGGCTACTCCAGCGGACTGTCCGGCGGCTACTCCAGCGGACTGTCCGGGGGCTACTCCAGCGGACTGTCCGGGGGCTACTCCAGCGGACTGTCCGGGGGCTACTCCAGCGGACTGTCCGGCGGCGGCTGGTGGTGAACACCCGCAGCGGCGCTGCAGGCTCCGTCTAGTCAATACTCAATACTCCACCTACAACTATTCTATTTATTCTGTGATAATGTCTGATTAAAAAATTAAATATAATTTTCTTACTATTTCTTAGTTTTGCTATAAACGTACGTACATTCGTGATGCCTTCCTAGCTGACATTTGGCCACAGCAGCCTGTCTCAACGAACACTGTCCAGATGCACATGACATATTATAGTGCCCAAGTGTGCGTGCAAACACCGGTGCACTCTCTATTCCCTCCCTCTCATAATCCGATGGGACGGCAGACCGACACTACCGGGGAGAGCTTGACATGTTTTCCGAGGCACGGGAACACAGCAGCAGCAGCAGCAGCAGCAGCAGCAGGGCAACACCCACGATCTATGCAGACTGTATTAGTATTTGGTACTTACCCGCGCACAAAAAATGGTAGACGGTATCACAAGGGATCAAATCAAGGTTATCGGTATATAAATTTACGGATAGTTTAAAGCGTAAAGGATTCTGATCTGAAGTCAATTCTGAATGCAGCAAGGGAACCAATACTTGGTATACCAACGTCACAAGATGAAATCATTTGCGGCCCAGTAGCTAATAACTAGGTAATCCACTTTTTCAATCCCTCGTTCCAGTAATTACCTTTCATGGCCTAGGCAAGGTCCTAGACACTAAGCCAGAGGTCCCCAAACTTTTAGTTTCGCGTTCGACTTGCCATGTTTTCCGGTTTTGGGTAGGATCCCTTTGTTAAGCTAATATAAGCACTTTGTTAATTTTTCATCTTTATACTATGCGTACGTGTGAACTGAAATACATTATACACACGTTCACAGCTTAGTCCCTAGTAGGTATCATACTTTGAATGCAATAGGAGACATTTAAATGTTAAACGTAGTTTAAAACGGCATCTTCTAGGCTAACGCCCGAATACTTAAACGCAACTCAGATTTAAGCTCGTCTCAAGTAACTAATTTTTGTCAGATTTTCATTGAAAACTGTCAGAAAAACGCGACTTGAGACACGTGCTCAAATCTCAGTTGCGTTTGAGTATTTGGGGTTAAGAAAATAGAGACATATAGGTACTCGTCAGAAGGAACGGCGCGAGGCAGTTGAAAAAATGAATAAACAAACGACAACATGAGTGATTACGGTGAGCGGAGCGAGCCGCAAATAAAAATCAGGTTTTGAAGTGAAATGTAGTGGTGTTGCCCATAGTGGAAAGAAAATAAGAAGGGATTGTTAACGGGGAGCGAAGCGAGCCGCGTATAATTTTTAGACTTTGTAGCGGCTGTTTGTTAAAATGTTGAGGTTTTTTTTGGTGCAAGAGAGCATCGAAAGTCAAGATAAATGAAAAAGGTAACGACACCAAGAGTGGAGCGAGCATCAATTTTTTTTCTATTATGTACATTTTTATGAGTAAACTGTAGTGTATTCTCAACTACCTACATAATAATTAATAATATGGTGGAGGGTAGTTCGGGGCGAAGGCGCCGACAGTCGGAATAAATTCACGTAACGGAACTGTTGCCTCTTATTCCTATGTATATACCTGCACATAATTAGATACTTCTCAGTGGCGATCGAGTATAAAAATTGAGCGTGCGAGACTATTTACGATGTCTATCGGGAAAATTGGTGAATTTGATATGAAGAGTGGTACGTGGTCATCGTATACAGACAGACTTGAAATGTATTTCAAAGTGAATGCCATAAAGGACGATTTGAAGCTGCCCACCTTGATATCTATCATGGGGGACAATATCTACGAACTACTAGTGAACTTGGCAAATCCTTGCAAAGGTTGCGGAGCAGATCATGAATATAGTGACTGTAAATACCGAGATTTCGTATGCAGCCGGTGCAGACAACCGGGGCACCTGCGGCGCATGTGCACCGTCGGTGGCGTCGGCGCAAGGACCAGCAAGGCGGGGCGGCCGGGTGCTGGCGGCGCAGCTCGGAGGTTCCACTACGGTGAGGCGACGCGCGACGGCGACCACACCGAGAAGGATTCCTCTTCGGACCAGGAAGAGGAGGTGGATTGCCTCGATTTACATCAGTTGTGTGTAAAGGACTATAAGGCGGTGAGTTTGCCCATGTCAATCGATGGCCAAATTATTTCGATGGAAATAGATACTGGTACACCAATATCTTGTATAAGCAAGCAACTTTATGATAGGTATTTTAGCTCCACAAAAATACTGACTCATGATTTGCGCCTTAAATTTATTGATGGTACGAACATTCGACCATTAGGTGTGATTGTGCCTAGGGTAGAATATAAAGGGGTGCAGAAAAAACTAGAATTGTTTATAATTCAAGACGGAACGACTTCATTACTAGGCCGGCAATGGCTCACCGAATTAGGCATATCAATTCCCAGTTTTCAGTGTAACAAGGTAACTTGCAGTAAAGGAAGTTCGAAGATTAATTCTCATGTAAAAATGTTGTTAAACAGGTTTAGAGATTTGTTCGATGGCAGTCTGGGAAGGTTCACGGGCGGCAAGGCAACGCTGCGGGTGCGAGAGGGTGCTGCGCCGGTGTTTCACCGCGCGCGGCCGCTGCCTTTCGCGCTGCGCGAGCGTGTTGACGCGGAGCTGGACGCCATGCTGTGCGCGGGCATCATCGAGCCCGTCGACTGCTCCGACTGGGCCTCACCACTAGTCCCAGTCAACAAACCTGACGGTACGCTTAGGATTTGTGTGGATTACAAGGCAACTCTAAATCCGGTTTTAGTGATTGATCGATATCCGTTACCTAAAATTGATGAGGTTCTGGTAGCGTTAAACGGAGCACAGTTTTTTAGCAAAATAGACTTGTCACAGTCATACAACCAAATTGAACTGGATGAGTCCAAACAGTACACGGTTATCAATACGCACAGGGGGCTATTCTGCTATAATAGGCTAGTTTTTGGACTTTCGTCAAGCCCGGGTATATTCCAACGTATAATGACAACTTTATTGAAAGGAATACCTAATGTAGCAGTGTTTATCGATGACGTTATCATCGGAGGTAGAAACGAGACGGAACATTTAGAAGCGCTAGAAACAGTGTTCCAGAGGCTGTTAAGCAGTGGGTTACGGTTAAAAAAAATCTAAATGTGTGTTCCTCGTTCAAGAGGTTACCTACCTAGGATATGTTTTGTCAAAAGATGGATTGAAAGCGGACCCTAACAAAATTTCGGCGGTACTGGAAATGGAAAAACCACAGAATATCACTGAACTGCGATCGTTCTTAGGGTTATGTAATTTCTTTGCAAAGTTTGTAAAGAATTTTAGTCAAAAATTAATACCGCTATATAATTTACTTAGGAAAAGCGTAAAATGGCATTGGAGTAAAGAGTGCGAGCTAGCATTTACGAAAATAAAAAAAACTTTAACGGGATCGCAAGTTTTATCACATTATGACCCGTCCAAAGAACTTATTGTGACGTGTGACGCGAGCGCAGCGGGGGTCGGGGGGGTGCTGTCTCAACCGGACCGGGGCGGGGCGGAGCGGCCGGTCGCCTTTGTCTCGCGCACACTTACTAATGCAGAAAAAAATTACTCACAAATACACCGAGAAGCCTTAGCTATTATTTACTGCATGAAAAAGTTTCATCAATACGTTTACGGGAGACGATTTACTCTTCGTACAGATCACAAACCGCTAGTTTCAATTTTTGGACCGAATACAGGCATTCCTACCATGACTGCGAGCCGCATGCAACGGTGGGCTATAATATTATCAGCTTACAGTTATGATATTGAATATGTAAGAACAGACGTGAACAGTGCGGATGGGCTATCAAGGCTGCCAATGCGCGATAAGAAACCGGTTTCGCGAGTACTACCAGAACAGACGTATTTGCATTTTGCTCAGGAAGCTTGTCTCCTAGATTATAACAAGATAAAAAGCAATACCTTAAAGGATCCAATTTTATGTAGGTTGTTACTGTTCATTAGAGATGGTTGGCCTGTTAATTGTGAAATTACTGGATTGCAACCGTATTTTAACCGCAAAAATGAATTGTATGAAGAACTAGGGTGCGTAATGTGGGGTCATAGGGTAGTAATTCCATTACCCTGTAGGGAAAAGGTGTTAAAAGTATTACACGAACCTCACATGGGTATAGTTAAGTCTAAAGCTTTGGCTAGAAGTTACGTTTGGTGGCCCGGAATTGATGAGGCAATCGAAGTCATGTGTAAAGCTTGCGCCACATGCGGGGCGCAGGCCGACGCGCCCCCGCGGCAGGCTCCACGCCCGTGGCCGTACCCGTCTAGGCCTTGGTCTAGACTGCATTTAGATTTCCTAGGCCCGATTTACGGTAAAATGTACCTAGTTGTAGTAGATGCAACGTCAAAGTGGTTGGAAGTATTTATGGTACCTAGTACGGCGGCGACTTCCACATTAGATAGATTAAATGAGTTGTGTAGTAGATGGGGCTATCCAAAGCAAATTGTTACTGACAATGGACCACCGTTTACAAGTAGCGAATTTGAGAATTTTGTTAAGACTAGGGCTATTGACCATATACTCACGGCACCATACCATCCAGCTTCAAACGGAGCTGCTGAAAATGCGGTAAAAACCATAAAACGGGTAATCAAGAAGGCAGTCTTTGAAAAGAAAAATGTTAATGATGCGTTAAATACATTTTTGCTATATTACAGAAATACTGAACATGCATCGACGGGGGAAAGTCCGGCTATGTTATTGCAAGGTAGGCGGTTGAGAACACGTTTAGATGCATTAAAACCTGATCGTGAAGTAAAAATGGTTAAATCACAACAGCGCCAAGTAGATAACGCGGGAGGGGCGAGTAGATTGGTTAGTCCAGGTGAAGACGTCTGGTACAGGCAATATTCTAAAACAGACAAATGGTTGCCGGGAAAGGTAGAATCTCGAGTTGGTCCGTCCAACTATAAGGTTATTGGTGAGGAAGGTGTTAGGGCTCATCGTCATATCGATCAATTAAAACGTAGGACTAGGAGTTCCTTGATTCACCCAGATACTGAGAGTCCCAAGTTGGAATTTAAGGTTTTAACAGAAAACGATGTTTTCCATGATGCGGATGATGGTGGGCTAGTGGTGGACCAGTCGAGGCGGCCTGTCCCTCATGAGAACCCGGCGAAGGAGGCCTCGCCGCCCGTAGCGGAACCTGAACCCCGGGAACCTTTACCAGATCTGTCACCCGAGAAGATTTCGCCAAGGGCTCGCCCCATGAGACAATGTAAATTAAATAAACCAAATTATAAGTTATAAGCTTGCCATTGTTTATATAACGAATATAGTTTTAAGTGGCTTTTGTAAGTAGTTTAAGTTGATAATGTACATAAGTAATCTAGATTTAGTGTGGAGGATTGTAGTGTATTCTCAACTACCTACATAATAATTAATAATATGGTGGAGGGTAGTTCGGGGCGAAGGCGCCGACAGTCGGAATAAATTCACGTAACGGAACTGTTGCCTCTTATTCCTATGTATATACCTGCACATCATTAGATACTTCTCATAAACCTCCTAAAAATTTACGTTATTCCTGCGAATCTTAGTGTTTTATTAAGCAGCAAATCATACACAGCTAAATTATATATTGTCAAAATATCAAATCTAAAATGAAGTCACAACCAGCTTAAATGAGATTCTTTATCGAAAACACCTCACAGACTTCCAACTACTTTTATTTCTTATTTGATAATAATGTAGTTCAAAATTTTACTTGTCTATGAGCTTATCTTGCTGTGTGGTGCAATTGTGTATTCGTTTCTGTAGCTGGTTCAAGGAATTCCCGTCCAGAGATTTGGGTTGTTAGTGATTCGCCTATACGCAGAAAGACTTGAGGAGTCAACACGTGCTCCAGCTCAGTACCTACTCTGGTTTACGGTATTTACAATGGCTTCAAGCTCTTTAATTGCTGTACACAACTGATTGTGATTTATCAAGCGTTTGTCCAATGTCCTCTTCATACTGTGTTTTACAATTCTTCGTTCATAAAAGCCTTCGAACCATGGAGCTAATTCTGGTATGAACTTTCAGCGTAAATTATTTTTAATTACAATAATCTGAAGTTAGAACACCAGCTATAAGCTTTAATTGTGTAGCGTTGTCTGACATAATCAACTGCGGTAAGTTCTTATGGCGAGCAAACATTCTACAGCAGATAGATAAGTCTTTCACTACCTATCTCTACGTGGCTCTTATAGTGAGGCACGCACGTGAATAAGCAAACCCAGTGTTTCTTTTGAGTAGTTGGCTTAGCACATTTAATTCCAATTCGGTGCCATTCGTAGGTTCTGCGACAATATCTCTAGTAATAAGTAGTATTCGCAAGACCCTCCTCAACCAAGGAGAGTTTTAACTTATAATTATAACAAGCCATAATTTTAACTTAATACTTTGACTGCCCTCGTCATTTACGGTAAATGTACTACAGCTCGCTGCACAGCGACGCGACGCCTCTCCGGGTCGTATACTTTACCAATCTAAGTAGGTTTTTATTTGCCCTGGTACCTTACACTTACACCAGACGGACCAAGTATGTTGGAACCGCGTGTATGCGTACCGCATATGATTTGTAGCGATTTTATTCTGCTATATTTTATAATTAATTATTCGCGACACAAATGGCTGTATTAGTTTGTCTGATTTACACCACCTCAAAACTATTTGGTTATCAGCCCAAAACATTTAGATTTTATTTATCGGTACGGTGAATGGTGTATGGGCCGGTCGGCCCCCATTATTCTTAGGTACATCTATCTCGATGGTACTTATACAAAAATTATCGGTTATTTTGCGGGTTAAGATTCAAAAACCTTTGTGACATAACTTATCAATCTACACTACATTAGACCTACCAGCAAACCTCGTCTCAATATCAGTCAGTACCTACGTTATTTTGGTCCTTTAGGGGCACTAATCTAGACTTGCTAAAAACAAAATTTACAATATTATATGTGTGTTAAGAAATAAGCCAAAAATACGACTGCGTTGTAGGTATGCTTCCATTGTCGAGTCTGTAAAGCAATGCATTTCTACTATACTTGGTCAGATTTTATTCTAGGCTATTTGTGATCCCGTTCCGCTAACTGTAGGTAAACCGTAAGGTAAACCTATCACGACTGTCTATAATTACGCTAAATTTGCCTGACCAATAACAAAAAAAAACTTACTGATCGAAAGCTTTTCCTTTTCCTTCGAAATTAACAAGAAATAAAAGTCATTTTTACTAATCATTCTTATTACCGCCTGATTCATCATTTATTTATTTATATTACCAATGTACCTACCTACTTGTAAAAGTATCATTATTTTATTCGAGATTTTGTACTAATTATATCCGTAAAGAACAAGCAACTTTAGGATATAGGTGGTTGAGTCGGCATTTTTAGAAAGCTGACTACCACAATCGAGAAAAACTGCTAAAAGCGTCAATCTTTTTCGGATCTATCTACTTACAATGACTAAACAAGTTTTTAACACCGTGGTCTTTACTGCCATATTAATATTATGCTAACTGTATCAGTTGACTTTACTCACAGCCGGCTGTGTAAATTTTTTAGGACAAACGGCCCGGTTGTGCTCACCATATTCACTGCAATAATAACACTTGCGATTATATCTACAGGTGCCTGCCCTTTGACCTCCTTGAAAGCAATTAAAGCAATGGTTTCCCAGACGAGCCTTTCTGTCCTGCATAGTTTTGTATTTTTTACATTCGTCATTATAATGATCTTGACTACAGAATATACATTTTTTCGCAAATTTATTTTTAGGTGTCGCATCAGGTCCTTCTGAGTCATCGTTTTGACCTTTCCTTGATTGTGTTTTACTAAATTGTCTGTTATCATTTTTGTATTTGTCTTTTCTATTGTTATTTCTACGTTGCCTATTGTCTGTCTTTTCTTCAGATCTTATTTGTAATGCTGGACTTGCTCATTCTCTTCTTCTTCCTGTCCATTATGCAGATGCGTGTTATTTGGATCTGACAGAGGGTCAACTCAATAAGCTGGATCGTCTCCAAAACGTCTGCGTTAGATTTATTTTTGGCCTCCGCAAGTACGATCACGTGTCTGCCTACCGTACTCGGCTCAAATGGCTTCCCATTCGCCAGCGCCGAAACTTGCACATTCTGTCCCTTCTTTTCTCTATACTGTTTATTCCCTTTTCCCCTTCCTATCTCAAAGAAAGATTCCAGTTTCTTCACTCTTCTCACTGTCTCTCTCTAAGATCTTTGAAGAAACGTTGTTTTTGGTGGCTCCAGTTCAGAAAACTTCCTTTTATAGCGATTCTTTTACTGCCCAAGCCGTCAAACTATAGAACGATCTACCTATTGACATAAAAAAACCCACGTCGCATCTTATGTATTAGTGTATATTTCTATTTGGTAGGTATATATGTATGTATTAGGATTACTTTAGTTTGTTATAGTTTGTATTAGTTTTATATTTGTAATTAGCTCCGCCATCCTTTGTCGTCTCTTTTAAGCTTTGGTTGCCTGGAAGAAATCGCTTTAAGCGATAAGGCCGCCAATTCTGTTGCCTTCTGTACCACACTGTTTTACATATAAGTTTCTGTGAATAAAGTATTATCTATCTATCTATCTATGCTCCTGTTGAAGCATTTTCTGTCATGTCTTTGCCTGCACTATTTGTCGATTCTGTCATTTTCATTCTTACTTCATAAATAAGATCTTCTGGGAATTTTTCCATTATAATCACTCGGAGATCGGAAATGATTGTGATTCACGTCTTCGCCAAGGGAGCTCAATACGCGTAGGTGTCTTTCTATTTCATTGAGTACGTGCCTACAGTCTTTTACTTGATTTGCAGCAACTGCTTTTATCCTGTTTAATGCCACATAATGCGCGTCAATAATAGCCGCAGGCTTACCGAACCTTTCCATGAGACTTTGGACAGCTATGCTATAATTTGTGTTAGTTGTGTCTAATCCTACAATGACCTGTTTTGCGTCGCCTTCAAGAACGGATTGGAGGTACAATAGCTTATCTACTTCACTGATATTTCTACCGTCAACATTTGATGAGAATTGGTCCCAAAACTGGTACCACTTGAGAATGTCACCATTAAATTTGCTCAATTTCATTCGCGGCAATTTACTACAAATATTCAGGTTTTCGCCATTTGTCGTAGCTGCACTACGTTTTCGGTCATTGCGTTTGATACAAATATCTATTTCTGATACCAATTCTTCGGCCTGGATTTGTTTGGACGTGTACTCGGTGATCTTATAGGTGTTGGGTTCTGTAACTAATTTACAGTAGATGTGGATTTCTGCTACAAACCTCTGAATAGCACCCTTTAGTTTAGCTCCGATCAACTCTAGTTCTCTATAGCTAGCTTCACCATCAGATATTTGTTTGAGGGCACACTGGGCAGAGTTTATGCACGATTGGACTGATTCGTACAATAAGTTCAAGCGGGTCAGGACGACATCCATTTTGTTCGTTTTAAGCACAGTTCATACTAGAAAGTGACCATAAGATCAAGATCTTGATTATATCCAAAATCTATAAAAAATATGTATTTATTTAGCAACTTACTAGTACTTTGTGTTAAGTACCTGCCTACCTACACTCTTTCTTAAGTAGGTAGCAATTTCTAGCTATTCCCAGCGTCTCACGCGTGGTTTTTCCCAACGCTTCTCTTTCTTGCATTAGTACTTTATTTTATTAGCTTTAAATGTATTTCTAGGTTGCTAAAATTAAAGTTTGATTCGGTATCTACGTACCAATACGTATTTAGTAGGTACATTATACGTAGGTTTCTACTAAAGCCCCACATTACTAGGTTGATTTTGAAGGTAATCATTAGCAAATTAACCGACAGCAACCTTATTCAGAACTTTGTCAAGCAGTGGACTAAGGCCCCTTTCATTCTTCTGGTAGGCACATCAAGGAAATTTACTTTCAAGCCCAATAAATTCAATAGTTTTTACTTCATATTATCTGAATCTGCAAAAATTAAACGTCCTTATCTATGTCTTGTATGAGTATGTTTGTACCTATGTACTTGTTCGGCAGGCGTATTACAAATTTTATTTGTAACAAGTTAGGTACCTAGTTTAGAATAAACCAGTGTCAATATTTAAGAAAACCCTTGATACCGACTGCTGCTCTAGTGCATACATTGCATGGGTAGATTGATTATTTTATATGTAGGTACCTAAATTATTTAGTTTGCGCGAAGGTTGCTTGGAACAAACGACCGCCCATTGCGCCAAATCCCTTTGTCTATTTTGATTGGTTTTAACTACGATAGGTTGTTAAACGAATTTCTGTTGGGATTGTATTGTACTATGAACAGGTCATGTATAAAATCCTTCTTGCGCAGTCGGGTAAATAAATAACCAACAACTTTTACGCGTAGGTGAAGTGTAAAATCTACACAATTCCTTTAGTGCAAAAAACAACAGTCATACAGAATAATGGCCTGCTAACAATTAGTACCTACCACCCGGTATTTAATTAGTTGAAATTTTTTGTCTACTTCGCAAAAATGAAAAACACGAAGTCGTTCTAATTATATAATTTTTACTGAGTTTCTCCGGCAGACCGTGCGGTGCGAGCACCATTAGTGAAACTACCCACATCACATTTTATAAAATAATGTATGGATTATATTTTTAGGCCGTAAGGTTCGAATAATTGTTCGAATATCCCTGCATCTCCACCATGTCGCCAATTCTGCCTCAATTACTATTATGGATTATGACGAATATTATATATGTAAGTGATAGATAAACATTAAAAAGTAAGAAAAAAAATGCTGAAATAAGGTCACGTTGCAACGTTGCACGTTGGGTTCGATGGCTAATTCATCTGACATGAGACTTAGTTGTTCCATCTGGATGTGATGTGATGACTGATTCATCGAGCTTTGATGGTTGTTCCATCGGACTGTGGTTCATCGAGCTATGATGGCTGTTCCACCTGTGCTCTGGTTCATGGAGCTATGATGGCTGTTCCACCTGTGCTCTGGTTCATGGAGCTATGATGGCTGTTCCACCTGTGCTCTGGTTCGTCGGTTCGTCGAGCTATGATGGCTGTTCCACCTGTGCTCTGGTTCATCGACCTATGATGGTTGTTCCACCTGTGCTCTGGTTCATGGAGCTATGATGGCTGTTCCACCTGTGCTCTGGTTCATGGAGCTATGATGGCTGTTCCACCTGTGCTCTGGTTCGTCGGTTCGTCGAGCTATGATGGCTGTTCCACCTGTGCTCTGGTTCGTCGGTTCGTCGAGCTATGATGGCTGTTCCACCTGTGCTCTGGTTCATCGAGCTATGATGGTTGTTCCACCTGCGCTCTGGTTCATGGAGCTATGATGGCTGTTCCACCTGTGCTCTGGTTCATGGAGCTATGATGGCTGTTCCACCTGTGCTCTGGTTCATCGAGCTATGATGGTTGTTCCACCTGCGCTCTGGTTCATGGAGCTATGATGGCTGTTCCACCTGTGCTCTGGTTCATGGAGCTATGATGGCTGTTCCACCTGTGCTCTGGTTCATCGAGCTATGATGGTTGTTCCACCTGCGCTCTGGTTTATCGAGCTATGATGGTTGTTCCACCTGTGCTCTGGTTACTGATTCTTACTATTACGGGGACGCATCCCCTTATGGCCTCCAACCTCCCCTATAGCCATCCCGAGCCTCGCTTTATTCTCTGTTCTACCTGTCCGCAGACAGACCAACGCATTGGTATACACACAACAATAATAATCTGAAACTGGTTCTAATATCGGTGGCAAAAGATCTCAATTGCATGCACTGTAACTCAAAGTGACTCACCGATGTGTCTCTTGCTTGTTGTCTTGTCACAGAATGAATACTCCGCCGTTCGTAGGCAAAGCAGAGCGCTGCGCGCGCGCCCGCCTCCTCGTTACGACCGGTTATTTCGCCAGTCAGCTAAAATCTTTATCAACCTACCTACTACTTACAAAAAAAAAACTGAGAATATTTCTTCGCCTTCGCGACACGGGAGGTAATGCCCATAATCTCACGCTGGGCATGCGGGTTGGGGATCGCAGTTCGGTGGTAGAATTGTTCTGCAGGCTGCAGTGGGCCAATGAAGGCTGTGGAGGTGGTCGAGGATGAGCTTATTTTGTAAGCGAGACATGAACGTTATGATTTATTCTTCTTCTTCATTATCTTTTCCGCTGACCCCTTGCAGGTTGTTTTCGACCCCTTGCAGGTTGTCTTCGACCCCTGGCGATCAATATATTCTTTCTGATTCACTGCACATACCTTGATTATTAATCCGCGAGAAGAGCAGAAATGAATCCTCAATACTAATCTAATTTGGACGTTTTAAAGTACGAGCGTTAGTTGTTTTACGGAGGTTAGCAATGTGACATGAATCTTGAAAAATAATGGCAAGCGAAGCGAGTCGTGGCAATACCCAAGGCACGGCAACGCGCTGTGTAAGCTTTCATTGCTTTCACTCTTCTAAGGAGCCGGCTTGGGATTAAGTTTTGTCTATTCGCTCGTATGCGCGCAACCTGATGACTGCTGACCTACCGTACAGATTTACTGCTGAGCACTGAGCTGTCCACAGTCGGTGTCAGCACTGCATACACAGATGAGGTGAAAGCAAAACCAAGAAATAGTAAGAAAATATTATTTTTTAATAATCAGACAATATCACAGTATAAATTGTATAGGTTGGCGGAGTATTGACTAGACAGAGCCTGTAGCTCCAGGTGTTTACCACCAGCCGCCACCGGACAGTCCGCTAGGGTAGCCGCCGGACAGTCCGCTCGAGTAGCCGCTGGAGATGATGGGGGCGGAGGAGTAGGACACTGAGGGCGCGGCGATGATCCTCTTCTGCGTGATGACCTGCGGCACGGAGATGAGCTTGCGCACGCTGACCACCTGCGGCACTTCCACCACCTTGTTCACGTTGACCACCTTCTGGACGGCGACCACCTGTGCGGCGGGCGCGGCGTGCACGGCACCGCTGCTGTAGCCACCGTATCCGCCGTAGCCGCCGAGTGCGCTGTAGCCGCCGAGTCCGCTGTAGCCGCCGAGTCCGCTGTAGCCGCCGGCGCCGTGTCCGCCGGACAGGTAGCCGCGCTTCTCGCGCACAGCGCCGGCGCTCGCCGCCGCCATCAGAGCCATCATCACCACCTGAAACACCACCCCTGCGTTACCTCACCGCACCTTCTCTTAGCGCATGCATCGCTGCTGTGCTGGTGGCACTCTACTAGTCTAGCCTAGCCCCACTCCGGCCTCGCTACTTACAAAGGACTTCATGTTGCTGCTGTAGAGAGGTACACGCTCACTGATGCCGTCTCGCCGCGCGCCTCACTTTAAATACGCTCGAGGCAGCTGCGCTAGCCGCGCTGTCGCAATAATGTCCTCGCCAGAGTTCTGGTCTTCACACTTAGTCAGAATAATTAATTTATAGTACAAGTTTTTTTTAAAACTCGTTGAAACTACCTTAAACCTTGTCCCGCGGCAGAAATCGAACCCGTAACCGTCTGTGTCACAGGCGGATAGTGCAGTACGGTAAAATAATATACCTAATCAAAGTATTGCCTCTTTGTACCTGGTCTACTGAGAGGCTTCTTCTAAGTATATTTTTTATTCTATAGCTTTAGAAATAAATAAATAATGCTGGACAATCCACCCAGCATCGTTTAGCCTCAAAACAAGCAGAGCTTGTGTTATACTACTGCATACACACAAACCCACAATTATTTGTCCCGAGGCGGAAATCGAACCCGCAGCCACTTGCCTCGCGGAAGGAGGAGGAGGAAGGCTCCCTAAAACGACTCTGACACCAAGTATCTCGTTAGTGAACGAGGCGTCTTAATTTTTTTTTTTTTTTTGCATTATTTGAGACCTCTTCAACAGTTTCAGCTCAACAGGGAGAATGAAAAACAAATTTTAGATCCCGTTTGTATGAAAAGGGACTCTATTTTTAATGAAGTAAGTTTTCGTTTCTTCGAATCGTATTATAAAATGAGCGCAATAAGGTGTTAATCACAGTGTTAAGAGGGCGCAAGGCGCGCCATATTGTGAAAAGCGCGTAAGCGCAAAAATCAAGATTTTGGCTGATTTACAAGAAAACTACACAGCTTATGAATAAACTGATTCAAGGAACAAAATAATTAGTAAATAATTACGAATCAAAACATAAGTTTTTTCAATAGACCCCAGGGTTCCTGAGATCTTGACCAAATTATCTGCGACCAATAGTGCACATTCATGATTTTTTTTCCTTTTTTCACATGGAACTAAAGAAAAAAAATTGATTTTTTTTAAATTCTGAATTTGGATAATACATAGGTATATCTTCTAATCGCTATTGAGTTTGAATGTTTTTCTTAAAGAGATTAGTTCCAACTTAGATGTTAAATTAATGCAAGATGACATAAATTCAGTTGTAAATTGGTGCGAAATTAACGGTATGGTACTAAACTCCTCAAAGTGTTACCATATTAAGTTTTCTAAGAAAAAACTGCCGCTGAATCTACATACTTCATCAATAATAACACAATTGCAAAGTAAAAGAAATTAAAGACCTAGGCGTCACCCTTGACTACCAACTCAATTATATTTCACATTATAACAACATCATTAAAAAATCTGCACAATCAATAGGATTTATAAAACGTAACGCTAAAGATTTCAAAAAACCTAAAACCAAAGTTCTCCTTTTCAATACTCTTGTTAGAAGCATTCTTGAATTCACCTGCACCATTTGGAACCCAATATACAGCGTTCACTCCCAAACAATTGAAAGTATACAACGCTCTTTCACAAGACATCTTGCATTTATCTCTCCTGGAATATCGCATAGATCTCCATTCCCCGATAGACTGAAACACTTTGAAATAGATTCCCTTCACTGTCGCCGTAAGATACTCGAACTATCATTCCTCCATAAAGGTATAAACAGTACAATTGACTGTTCCTCATTAACCATGAACGTCGGGTTAGCCGTTCCCACTAGAATTCCTAGACGCCCTATTTCAAAAATTCTAAGCACTCCTTTCTGTCATACCAATACTGGCCTGCAGGCTCCGACTGTGAGATTGTGTAACCAATGCAACCTCATGAACACAAAGATAGACATTGACATTTTCAATGATAGTGATACAAAATTTAAAAGTAAAGCTGGACCATTTCTGATATCCTCTAGAGGACCCGCCTGATTAAATAATAGTTAAGTAGTCATACATACATAATATAGGTCTTATTGTTAATAACAATGTTATTTTGTATAAGTAGTTTATTCTCAGATAGTTTATTTTTATTATGTAGATTCATTAAAAATAAAAATTCAGTTTATATAATTTTAAGTTGATTTGTGAAGGTCATTCTTACAAATGTCGTGTTTACCTGTTAATAACATGCTTATCAGAACAGAACCTATTTATAAGTATGTTTTAAATGATTGATATGTATGTGGTTGGTAAACCTTTATTAATAAATAAATAAATAAACTACGCAACACCTCCTCCTACGCAAAGCTTACAAGCTTTGCGTGCGAGACACCGCCCCGCACCGCTCCGCACCGCCCCGCCTTGCCTTAAAACATACTGAGAAAGAACAGACTCATTTGCTTTGGATGACGAAGAGTTCCGCAGGAGCTATCACTTTTTTATAGATACCATGAGCGACCAAATTGACGTACAAATATTCACAAAACCACAGAGTACATATCAAATTTATCAGTTTTGTCTGAAGTCTCCTTTCTTTTGACATGGTTGGCCTCCAGGATCAGAAATTTGCATTACAATGGCAACATTATATTGTGTAGCTCTAAGAGACAGTTTATCAGATTATGTATAATAAGACATTTCACGTAAATCAATGCTCAACTTGCGATGGCGATTGATTAATAATGCATAAGGTCTATAACTATACTAATAAAAATTACATAGTTAACAAACAATATAAACGAATTATTATTCCTATTACTTTAGGGTAAATAATTGCTAAGCGGTGGTAACTACACACACTAACTACATTTTTAACAAAAGATTATTTAAATTTAAAAAAGACATTGAAACCACTCTCATTAAGAAGAGTGGTCTAAATTTTTTGTAATAGTTAATAGTAAAAATATAATATATCTATCTATTTTTTAATTAGTTCATTATAGTAGCTAAGTAGGCACATACTCAAAACAAATGTATTAATTTAATGTTTTATATATGAACTTTGTAATCTTGTTATATAGAGGTATAATGCATGCCTTAAACTTTTTCATATCATATTTGTTAACACAGAACTGCTCTTAAATATTCATAATGTGTACACATACTTAGGGATATAGATCTTAATATAGTAGCTTTCTATTTTTTTACTATTTGATTGTGTTCTGTTTTGTTGCCAAATAAATAAATAAATAAACTATAGGATACAGGAATTTAGTTTAGTTTTTATGCTGCTATTATTCCTACAGCTTTATAAGGTACATCTCACCATGTTCCCGCATGAATAATGGAATCCCACCAGAAACTAGCAATGACTGTTCAAACATCTGGTTTCACATGAATTGTTGTCTTTCAGTGAATGTGAATGTGTCGAATGTGAGCGTAATAAATTTATTCCTTTACTTTTGTTTTAAATATTTTACGATTTACCTTTTTGCTCTACATGTTCTGCTTGTAATATTATTATTTCAGTATGCACATAGGTTGTGTTACAATCTAGTTATAGACCTACATTAATGATTGTTATTTTTTGTGGTTGTAATATGTTTTGTGCGTCTTGATAAATAAATAAATAAAGTGCTGAGCGTTCTCACTGGTGGATACAACTTGCTATAAGGGTGAACGCGTGCTTCATGGCTTGCTATCTACAACAATAGAATGTGGCCATTACTAACATCAAGCAGCCTAAGCAGGTAGGTGAAGAAATTATCTGACCCTGCATGCCAAACATGACAAAAGAAAGGAAACCCTACAGATCAAGAAGCTTAGACAGAACTGCTAAATTTGATATTTATTCTGTGGTATTGCAATCTATTATGTTTTTTGATAACAATGCACTAGTGCGCCTAGTGATTTGCGAACTCATTATGAATGAGGCCGTTGAATGTAAAGAGTTAGCTATCGTTGGCTTCCTGTAGCGGACTGTTTATGTAAGTGAATGAGACCTGCGATAGCGGTTCATTATGCATGAGGCAATGCATGAGGCATGAGGTCGAAAGTCTCAAAGATCTCTGTATTCTTGTATAAACCTAGACGATGGCACAATTGGGGGTAAACCGGAAGACATGTTTCAGGATCTGGAGGCCTTAGAGACCTGGGTCTAGGGCGAACCCCTCAAAGTGCGAGTTCTTCGGCTGTGGTACTGAGGCTCGAACACACGTTTCTCGTTTTCATTCTCTTCTACCTGGCATGAACGAAATTTCTGCTCCTGACTTAAACCGCTCAGCGGACGTAGGACGACGCCCTACGTCGTCCCAGGAAAGCCGGCAGATCCACCTCCTGAGCGCACCGTACCCCGAGACCACCACACCAGACATGCAGAGCCGCCTGACTTCACTGGGGACATTAAGAACCGACTCTACCACCGTTTTTAGCTTTCATTAAGTAGCTTCAAGAGCAATTGTTAGAGAGTGCGTTGGGAGTCGATAAGGCCAGTCTGTGAGCTGTTTGCAACCTGAGCCCGGGGCTTGGTTACAAGCGGTTACTTCACCTCACCTGGGCACTCTTCTCGATGATGACTCTTTGCGTGTGTCAGTGGCTCTGCGCCTGTGCTGTACGGTGTGTGAACCTCACATATGCACCTGCGGTTCCATGGTGGAGGCCGCTCTGAGTTGTCGGCGGTGCACGGGGAGGTTTCCGAGTCACCATGCCCTGAATGACATAGCACGTAGAGCCCTTATATCGGCGAATGTCCCCTGCGTGCTTGAGCCTCCAGGTCTCATCAGGTAAAATGGAAAGAGGCCAGATGGGCTGACTCTGGTGCCATGGAAAAATGGGAAGTGCCTGATTTGGGACGCACTGTCAACTTGTGTCAGCACTGTCACCTGAGTCGGTTTATAGTTTTATAAAACACGCCAAATTATATTAAAGCTTTTCTGTAGCACAAGCGGCTACGCTTCCTTCCCACATTAATTAGGTAGAATAACCGCGGCGGCGGCGGCGGCGGCGGGGCGGACACGCGATGCGGTGGTGCGAAGTTTGGGGGTTTGAACATTTTGGCCCTAACATCGGTCACCATTTGGTTTCTTTTTTCATAATCGACGCGCACAATAGATGTTATATATTTGGATAAAGGACACTAAAACAAATTAAAAATGCCCTACAAAATCCTCCTAAAGCGTAATATGAAAATAACTAAGTAGGTATATTTTTTCTCCATGCCTGTCTATGTATAATATAGTATGTATATCTGAGAAACCTGACGCTTCAGGACATTCTTTTATGAGACATTTTTTATTTGTTTTAGTGTCCTGTATCCAAATATATAAAATGCATTGTGAGCGGCAAATAAAAAAATATAAATAATGATGGGTAAACTTGTTCACAAAACATATGTCCAAAAAATTTAAAACAAATTGACTATCACTATAAAATCAAATTAAGGAACGCTATCAGTTAAGCTACCTGTAGATTGTTTGTCAATGTAGACGCTTCTACAACAAAATACCAAATGAGTTGAAAAAATTATCAATAAATAAATTCAAACAAATTGTCAGACATATCCTTTGTAAAAAGGCTTACTACAAAATATCAGATTATTTAGAGGATAAAAAAGCTTGGGATAAGTTATGCTCCAACTCTAAAACTAACAACCTTACAAGGTAAAGGTTTCTTGTTCGCTTCTTTACCTTACCTTAAAAAGATTAAAGTGAACAAAATCAAAGTAATCACTTTATTTCCTAGTTTAACTTATGTATTTTGAATTTTGTGACGTGTCCAAGAGTCCTGTAAGGACTAAAGGAAATAAAGCACTTTGAATTTCAATTGTTTGCAACAGTCTGCAGTTAGCCTAATTGTTTCAATTGTAAATACTAGTTCTAATTTGTTTTTATTATTTGATTATTCAGGCTGTTGTTAAAAAAGGAACGCTATAACAATATAGAATAAAATTTACTGAGAATGGAAAATAATTTAAGCTTCAAATTGACATGGAAACTAGAAAATATAGACTAAAAATATAGCTCCTAATTTAAACTGTCCCAAACTATGTAAACAATGTTAAACTATTTCTAAGGAAATTCTAAGCAATATAATTTAAGCTGCAACAAACATAAGAAATTGAAACTTAAATACTTAAAAAAAAATCATAAGTAATTTAAACTGTCCCGACCTACGAGCATGTAAACTATTATATACATATATAACATTAACACCATAAACATACTCAATTATAAACTTAAAATGTTCTTTGTACCTACCAATGTACGTACCTTCTTTTCTTAGAGGTAGGTAGGTACTTAATTATGATAGTGGTGGTGGGTGGTGTAGAGGTAGAGTATAATTATAAAGTGAACTGTGTACCTAATATAAATGTGTTTACATAGTTATATTATGTATGTATACGCGATATGAATATACAAATATTGAAATGATCCACACCAAATTTTTAGAGAAATTTTCACCGCCATTCACAGTTTTGCAAAAATAAATTACAATTATTTTTGTGACTTCTGACTTTTTAGTACTCCAATCTCAGTCGGCCTGCCTGATAGAAGTTTTGAATCAGTATCAGAAACAAGATCAATTATTATTGACATTAAAAATGATTTCGTGTAAAAAAATGTTTTTTTTTGCATACTGTATTTTTTTTTTAATCTGAGAATGAGGATGAAAATTGCTCTAAATATATGGATAGCAAGACCATTTTCCTTCGCATAGTATTTACGAGGTTCTCGCAAAGATCAGAACCGCGCAATGAGTCCCACATAAACATGTGCGACTAGGGCTTCTTTTGTTCTCTCAGCCCTTGAATCCCATCTCTGAACCATTATGGCCCATAAATTCTCGATAGGCTTCATCGAAAAAATAAAAAAATGAAATTGTCAAAGGAACTCATAGTCGGTACTAGGTTTAACTATATTCTCCTTCTCGACTGCGCCGTAACTGCAGCTGCACACAACTGACTGACTGGTTGACCAGGTCACTTTGCCATGGACAAAAGTAATTCAAATGAACCTTTACATTATGTAGAGCAGATGTTGACTGTCCGAACTCTGTATTGGTCAAAGTCAAAGTCAAAAACTCTTTATTTCCATAAATACAATAAATGTACACTTAGAAAAGGTCAAATTCTTAATAATTAAACACTGACACGGAAATAAAGTGATATTTTTGATTTCAGTCGCTTCGTTATGTAGACTAACTAGACAACAAAAAACAAGATCCGTCAAGTGCGAGTGTGACTCGCGCGCCGAGGGTTTCGAACGGTTATCAATTATACCAATATGTACTATAGGTACTGGTTAAAGACTTTGCTATTTGATGAATACCACAAAATTAAAGGTACTTACATTTCAGATGATGATGGTTTGCAAACTTCGGAAAAGGTACAGAGAGAATTAGTAAAATATTCAAGTTTTTTCAAAATATTTCAAAAAGTATGAAGCCTACAGAAATTTCAAAAACTGTTTTGAGATGTACAAACCAATAACTTTTATTTGATACCCCACTCGGTGAGGTAGTCCCCCCTTTAGAAAATGATCCCCTCCCTTTTTGAACATTTTTCAAAAAGTTGTCTACTTACAGACTTCTCTATATTTTTCCTGTAAAATATAGATCCATATCTGCAAACGCTACATACATTTTAGAAGGATCGCTCAGAAAACTTCGGAGATAGGGGGGGGGGGATGGGTATTTTTTCGACTTTTTTCAAAATATTTCAAAAAGTATGAAACCTACCGAAATTTCAAAAACTGTTTTGAAATGTACAAATTGATACCTTTCATTTGATACCCCACTTGACATTGTAGGTCTCTTTTAAAATATCGACATCACAATTTGTACCGATTTTTTTTTATTGTTAATTTTTTTTCTTTTAATCTATATAAGCGCACGAAATGTATTACCATTTTTAAATTCACGTTATTTGCTGCTGTAGTTGCTGACATATTAAAGACGGAAAAAAGGACAGAAAAAGCGATGTCTTAAGGGTTTCGAAACCGATCTCCGATCTTCGAAACCCTAAAAAGAAGGCGTGACCTGTTACCCAAAACGAACATAAAGCAAAATATTTTCAAACTGGATAGGCAGATCTTTTGGAACTTCCCTTGCTGCCCTGTCCAAAATATCCATTCTGTATATGTAGTTATTCTGTGCCTATCGTAAGGTAAAGCTTCTTATCTGTATGTTAAATAATATTTCTGTTTTGTTTGGAGTGGACGGACTGCTGCCCTGTTTATGACCAACACTCATTCTTTATTGTAAGCCTGCCTCTCGCGACACGTTTGAAACCTAGCCCGAGGTCCCTGCACCAGTATTCTGTTTAAAGGACTTTTTAAAGTTTTTAGGTAGGTAACTATTGACGACTTATTACGAGTGTGCGTCGGCCACCCGCTCGTATACGCGCTATCTACTTACCGACAGACTCACTCACTGCCAAGTGCATAGACAGATGAGGTAATAACAAAACCAAAAAATAGTAAGAAAATATTATCTTTAATAATCAGACATTATCACAGAATAAATAGAATAGTTGTAGGGGGAGTATTGAGTATTGACTAGACGGAGCCTGCAGCGCCGCTGCGGGTGTTCACCACCAGCCGCCGCCGGACAGTCCGCTGGAGTAGCCCCCGGACAGTCCGCTGGAGTAGCCCCCGGACAGTCCGCTGGAGTAGCCGCCGGAGATGATGGGGGCGGAGGAGTAGGACACTGAGGGCGCGGCGATGATCCTCTTCTGCGTGATGACCTGCGGCACGGAGATGAGCTTGCGCACGCTGACCACCTGCGGCACTTCCACCACCTTGTTCACGTTGACCACCTTCTGGACGGCGACCACCTGTGCGGCGGGCGCGGCGTGCACGGCACCGCTGCTGTAGCCACCGTATCCGCCGTAGCCGCCGAGTGCGCTGTAGCCGCCGAGTCCGCTGTAGCCACCGAGTCCGCTGTAGCTGCCGAGTCCGCTGTAGCCGCCGGCGCCGTGTCCGCCGGACAGGTAGCCACGCTTCTCGCGCACAGCGCCGGCGCTCACCGCCGCCATCAGAGCCATCATCACCACCTGAAACACCACCCCTGCGTTACCTCACCGCACCTTCTCTTAGCGCATGCATCGCTGCTGTGCTGGTGGCACTCTACTAGTCTAGCCTAGCCCCACTCCGGCCTCGCTACTTACAAAGGACTTCATGTTGCTGCTAGAGAGATAGGTACTCGCTCACTGATGCCGTCTCGCCGCGCTCGCCACTATAAATACCTACCTACTCACGAGGCTGACTGCGCTACCGCCGCGCCGCCGCCCGCTGCTGTCGCAACAATGTCCTTGCATTTATTCAATCACAAAGCTTATTGATCCCGATTCGATATCATCGGAAGATAAAAAAGATTCATAGTGCATTTAATTCCATAATATCCATATGTTTTCAAGGCGTAGTCCTAGACTTGTTTAGGTAAGGGAGAAGGTCGTCGTGCGGGGCGCGTTGAGTATGGAACATAAGTACATGTAGCAAGCTGGTGTGCTCTTTAGGTTTCCGTACCCGGAGGGTGAACCGGAACCCTGTTAGGTACTGAGCCTCCGCTGTCCGTCCGTCGTCTGTCACGTGGCTACATCGTAAGAGGCAGACAGTTTACATTTTTAGCTAATGTGTATTTCTGTTGCCGCTATAACAACAAATAATAAAAATAAAATATATATCAAAATTAAAGTGGGCTCCCATACAAAAAACGTGAATTTTTTGGTTATTTTTGCTTTTAATTTTCAAGGCTATCTCTTGAAATACAATAGGCAGACACATGCAATCTTCTATAATTACTAAAAATAAAATAAAAATGGAAATTTAAAGGGGTCTCTGAACAAGTCAAAATATGATGTGCTTTGAAAATGTTGCATGATTTTTACGGTACGGAACCCTTCGTGTGCGAGTCGAATCGCATTTGGCGGTTTATTCGCACTTGGCGGTTTATTAACATTTGCGGTGGATCCGTTTACAAACTTCGGAGTACGAGAAATAGTGGTAAAATTTTCGACTTATTTCAAAATATTTAAAAAAGAATGTAACCTACAGAAATTTTAGAAATTGTTTTGAAATGTACAAATCGATACTGGTAGCCCTCTTTTGTAATTTATCCCCCCCCCCCCCCCTCCCCTTTTTGGCCATTGTGATTCGATCAATTTGATTTGATTTCACTGTGATTGTGGTTCAATTTGTACGTAAAATTTTTATTTGTATTTTATTTTATTTTTTTTAATTATTATTATTATTATTATTTTATCTGTATAGGCGCACGAAATGTCAATTTCAAGTTATTGGCTGCTGACGGCTGTACTTGCTGAGATAGTAAGGACAGAAAAAGCGAGGCCATAAGGGGATAGAAACCGATCTCCGACCTTCGAAACCTGAATAACATACTGAATCAAACAACTAATTACCTACTTGATATAAAGCACACTTGTTTTTAAATAATAGAACAACAACTGAACATTACATGTAAATAGAATGTAACTGCTCAAAACTGCCCCACAACGTGTAAAAACCATTTCTCGTTTCTCGGAAGGAGCTGTTTGTGTATCTTCAAACAAATAAATACTTGAGTTTAACACAATCTGAATGCGTTAAATGTTTATGTGACTATAGAGGTAGAGGTACATTATCAACAAGTTTGGTGGAAACGAAGATGTGATTTCGAAAAATACTATAACTTAAAACTTAAATAAAAAGTTTTATAGGTAAATAATAGTTTTAAAGTTTTGTAAATTATGATGAATGTGATAGTGAATGCGATGATGAGCTTGATGACTAAGCGACAGAATAATTTCTTGAATATTTACTTATATAATTTTTCGCTTCGTTTGTGATTTTGTAATAAATACTGATTATATTTCAATTGATATTTAATATATCGTTTAATTTTTTTAATGCCAAAATGACATATTTTCACTGTACTTGTATTTCTAATGCTACCTGGATTTCTTTTAAAAACTACAACATAGCCCAGAGATGAAAGGCAATACTAAAGGTGCCCCCATCCTTGCCTTGACCGCACATACACATGAAGCTTAACTTAAAGAACGGAATATAATTTAGATATTTTACTATAATTAGAATGATTAAAAATGCATTTAAACGTATTCGACACACAAAAATATTTTTGTCTTCGTAAATCATTAAAAAGGCCGTATGTGCGCTGTATTGCCATACAGCGCACATACAGCGCACATGAGTATCTGGCCCAGCGCATCAGCATGGCAATGCATCAGCATCAGCTCTTGCGTCACGCGTCAGTTCGACAAGACGCTCTAATATATTTTTGAAAACCCGTAGAGCCTACGCATTTGCTCTCCTTAGTCGAAGAGGCACCACTCTTCGACTAAGGAGAGCAAATGCGTAGGCTCTGTCGAGAATATAAATATTAGTGCTTCTTCAGATCCTCAGCCAAATCTGCCACCGCACCAGCCCTTACACATGTTCTCGGCAGATGGTAAGCGCAATGTGTCGACGCACGTAGCGACCCACACATCCGTTCCCAACTCCTAAAAGACAAATAAAATAAATATTTTGTTCGGTCATTATTTTAAAATATTTACTATCTATGTGAATATTAATAATCTTTGAAGCTATACCTTTGTCTCTACCTATGTACATTAAAATAAAATCCGACGGTATCGGGTGCAACGGCCTTTGTTTGTACTTTCCAAATCCGTTTCTCTAAAGTTTCAAACATAAGGTTTACTATTTTGAATATCTTATAATATAAACGAACAAACGATTTACCGGGGACAACGCCCAGCCCAAACCGCTGAAGCTAGCTGAAATTTGAAAAGCAGTTACTTGTTACTATACAAGCTCCCGCTAAGAAGGGATTTTTGAAAATTCTACCCCTAAGGGGGAGAAAAGGGGGGTTGAAGTTTTTTGGTGTTTTATGTAACTCATTAACCAGTAGCCCAATTAACTTGAAACTTGCAGAGAATACTAAAAATACAAAACTATTGAATACGTGTGTCAGGATTTTTCATAATTTTCCTGAAAATGCGGTAAATCGGGTTATTAAAGTCTGTGTTTCGTAATTTGGCTCCGTACTGAAATGTCTGTAACTTTTTAATCCATAATGCTATAGTCCTGAAATTTTCTGTACAAATCAAAATGATAATAAATTAAAAAACTTATTTCAGGAATTTTCAAAAAAATTAATTAAGAAAAGGGTAAAATATGAGTTTCATTTATTGAGGTTTTTTTGTAACTGTTTAGCCAGTGGCCCAATTAGCTTGAAACTTGCAGAGAATACTAAGCATACAAAACTATTGAACACATGTTTTAGGTTTTTTAAAAATTTTCCTGAACATGGGGTAAATCGGGTTATTAAAGTTTGTGATTCGTAATAAACTATAAAGTAAATACACGTATTTTTTATTTTTACCAAACTACCCTTAGGGGGTGTGCAATCAATTTCCATTCGGGCGAAGCCGCAGGGCGCAGTTAGTCATTCATAATGTTACCAGTTGTAATGGACCTAATTTAATTAGGTTAACTACGTAGTTATTATAAGTATTGAATAATTTTAAATATTTTTCATTTATTTATATTTTATTTAACATATTTTTAAAATGACTCAGTCGAAAACGATTTAACAAAATCTGGTTTGTTTCTCGAACTCTCCACCTCACCTGGCCGCGGAGGGCCTTTATAGGATTCCCTTTTCTTGGATATGTTGTAAGCTTCCATCGCCTTACCTTTCTAAGGAGCGGGTGCAGCGGCTGGGGATGGAGGCGGTTCTACCCGCGACCTACTGACATACCGACAGATTCACTGCCAAGAGCATGCCAGATACATGGAGGGGGAAGCAAAACAAAGGCAGAAAGTAAGAAAATATATCTTTTAATAATCAGACATTATCACAGAATAAATAGAATAGTTGTAGGTGGAGTATTGAGTATTGACTAGACGCGCCGCTGCGGGTGTTCACCACCAGCCGCCGCCGGACAGTCCGCTGGAGTAGCCCCCGGACAGTCCGCTGGAGTAGCCCCCGGACAGTCCGCTGGAGTAGCCGCCGGAGATGATGGGGGCGGAGGAGTAGGACACTGAGGGCGCGGCGATGATCCTCTTCTGCGTGATGACCTGCGGCACGGAGATGAGCTTGCGCACGCTGACCACCTGCGGCACTTCCACCACCTTGTTCACGTTGACCACCTTCTGGACGGCGACCACCTGTGCGGCGGGCGCGGCGTGCACGGCACCGCTGCTGTAGCCACCGTATCCGCCGTAGCCGCCGAGTCCGCTGTAGCCACCGAGTCCGCTGTAGCCGCCGAGTCCGCTGTAGCCGCCGGCGCCGTGTCCGCCGGACAGGTAGCCGCGCTTCTCGCGCACAGCGCCGGCGCTCGCCGCCGCCATCAGAGCCATCATCACCACCTGAAACACCACCCCTGCGTTACCTCACCGCACCTTCTCTTAGCGCATGCATCGCTGCTGTGCTGGTGGCACTCTACTAGTCTAGCCTAGCCCCACTCCGGCCTCGCTACTTACAAAGGACTTCATGTTGCTGCTAGAGAGATAGGTACTCGCTCACTGATGCCGTCTCGCCGCGCTCGCCACTATAAATACCTACCTACTCACGAGGCTGACTGCGCTACCGCCGCGCCGCCACCCGCTGCTGTCGCAACAATGTCCTTGCATTTAATTATAACTAGCTTCCGCCCGTGTCTTCGCACCCATTTTTCAGACATGCAAAGAAGCATATATTCATGTTCATAACTGAGGTACAAAATTTATTCAAAATCTATTGAACATTGCAAAGGAGGTATAATAAGGCAATATTTTTGTAACAAAGAAAGATAAAAAAATTATAGAAATGGTGCTTGTTGGAAAAAACTAGGTATGTAACATACTTTTAATTGTTTTCGTGACTATAATGGTTTCGTCAGAATGTCAGCGCCTATCTACTTTTCAGTGGTAAGGCATTTATGCTGAGCCGAGACATTTTTGCTGCTGTAAGCACAGTCTACTTTTTTGAAAATATTTTGTGTAGGTTTTTGTCGTATGATAAGTTAAGTAAGTCCACTTTCTTTTTTAAAATGTATTTTAATATCTGTTTTGTACTTACTGTGTGAGGTGTTTGAGCAGCAAATAAATTGTTGTATATGTCTAATAAAGTTTGACTTATTATTATTATTACATTTACGGTTAGCAAGATCAATCAGCAAAAAATATAGAGTCAGGGGTTTACGATTTTTAGTGAGATGAGCTTTTAAAAACATCATTTCAAATTTTAGGAAGGAACTGTTTTTTTTTACTTGCTAAGGAACGGAGATGGTGTACGCATAGGGTGTGATGTTGTTTGCTTGTTAGGGTGTGTGTGTGTGTGTGTGTGAGGGTGTGTGAGGGTGTGTGTGTGTGAGGGTGTGTGTGTGTATTTGCACATGTTCCCAATTATCTACAAAACAGCTAAACCGATTTAGATACGGTTTTCTATATATTGTGTTCGAAATTCGTTGACAATGATTCTTAGCTTGGAAGTATGGTGGTCACTTGCCAGGGGGCGCTGTTGTGTGTGTATTTTGCGAAAACTAATGTTCCCATTTATCTCCAGAACACGGTCTGATCGATTTAGACACAGTTTTCTGTAAAAGGTTCATTGCCGATGGTTCTTAGCTAAGTTGTATGGTGTTTACTCGCCAGGGGGCGCTGTAAGTCACGTATTTTTTTAATCTGTGTGTTTACTGTGATAGCGATAGTGTTTTGTGATTAGCACTTGCATATGAGCAGAGAGCTGCTGGTGCTCTGCTGATATGCAAGATACACACATTGGTGATGATAACGTCCCCCTAGCGGAATCTTCAGCCGGCGGCGGCGGCGGCTAGTCGCAACGGAGACTAGCCAGGTGCGCTGAACTTATTATACATAGTGCCCAAATGTGAGCTCAAACACAGGTGCACTCTCTATTCCTTCACTCTTATAATCCGACGGAACGGCAGACTGAAGCGACCTGGGAGAGGTCAAGCGCGAAACCAACGGCTTAACAATTTTAATGTGGTTACATACATCACTTACACGACGTCACTCACGTTACTTACTACGTCACATCCGGCAGTAAGTTACGTAGGAAATCTCTAAAAAGTTTAAAACAAAAACAAAATAAAATTTTTGCTAAACTACGACGTATTCTTTGTAATCGAAACAGAAATAAATAATTTTAGTAAAACCCCCGACTAAGAGGAATAGATAAAACAGCAATGATGATTTATATACAGGGTGTTTGGTACATTGTTTGCCAATTGAAAATGTGGTTGAAGGGGGGTTTTTGCTACCCTCTCAACCCCCTAAAAAAAATCCTGGCCCCACGGAAGAGTTTATGTAGATTTTTTAAATTTCTATTAAAAATTTACAAAAATCTACATTCAAACTTAAATAAAAATAAAAATATGCGGCGTAGCCTCCAAATTTGTGTTTTGTTTTAATTTGTATTGTTGCAAAATTCTATCGATGTTCAAAATTACTCGCTAACAATAACTAGTTTTTTCTAATCGTGTCACAAAGTTTTTTAAAATGCAAAATTGAACTTGAAGCTCAACTTTGAACGAAATAAAAAAAAACTGATGATAATTTTGTTTTTAAAATTCTTTTAAAAACTTCTCTACTCTATCTTCTTTCTAACAGTATGCATTATGCGATGAAAGCCTTTCGCTAGCTTTACTAGTTTGCTTATTTTGTGCATCGAGACACCTTTGGGCTGATATTTGATATTACTATTTTTTGCATAATGACATAAGCTAAGTAGCTGGTAATTGCCGTCACTCTCTTATGCGTTGAAATCTGTCTACTATCTTCTTTTTCGATGGGTATGATTGCTAATCAAACTTGAAATAAAAAGCACAAAATCTAATACAAATTCAGATTTTAACTACATTTTTTAAAAATGACAACTCTTGTTCAAAGTGCTGACCGCCGCCGTTGCGAATACACGCGTGACATCTTCGTCTCGTAATATTTAAACGAAATTCGTCCTTGATCGTGATGAAGGCCGCTTCTATCCGTTGTCGTAAATCTTCTTAACTTTCAACTCCGCCGATGTTGCTGCAGTCTTGAATTGTAATTTTTCTTTGCTTTCAAAATATTTGTTTTGTAGGGTTGTCTTTTCAAAATCTGCTGTAACTTCTAAACCTCAGGGCGTTCATTTAATAACGATTGGAACCTCCGAAGCACATCTTTTTGTTTTTTATAATACTGAATACTACTTGGGGTCCACTGGGGGTGCACTGGGGGTGCACACGGACCGACAGGCAGATGTTGATTGTGACTTTCATTATAACTATTTAGAGCAGGGATGCATTACATACCTACATACAGGATGGCTTTTTCAAAAATACAGGGTGATGTGACACCTGGAATAAAATCTATCGTTTCGATTTTGGGCTCAAGTAGCAGATTTAATAAAGAATTACGGAGTTTATGTTTTATTATGTGGTCTACAGACAGATTCACTGCCAAGGCAAAAACAAAAAAATAAAAAATTATGGTCAGAAAATATATCTTTTAATAATAATCAGACATTATCACAGAATAAATAGAATAGTTGTAGGTGGAGTATTGAGTATTGACTAGACGCGCCGCTGCGGGTGTTCACCACCAGCCGCCGCCGGACAGTCCGCTGGAGTAGCCCCCGGACAGTCCACTGGAGTAGCCGCCGGAGATGATGGGGGCGGAGGAGTAGGACACTGAGGGCGCGGCGATGATCCTCTTCTGCGTGATGACCTGCGGCACGGAGATGAGCTTGCGCACGCTGACCACCTGCGGCACTTCCACCACCTTGTTCACGTTGACCACCTTCTGGACGGCGACCACCTGTGCGGCGGGCGCGGCGTGCACGGCACCGCTGCTATAGCCACCGTATCCGCCGTAGCCGCCGAGTCCGCTGTAGCCACCGAGTCCGCTGTAGCCGCCGAGTCCGCTGTAGCCGCCGGCGCCGTGTCCGCCGGACAGGTAGCCGCGCTTCTCGCGCACAGCGCCGGCGCTCGCCGCCGCCATCAGAGCCATCATCACCACCTGAAACACCACCCCTGCGTTACCTCACCGCACCTTCTCTTAGCGCATGCATCGCTGCTGTGCTGGTGGCACTCTACTAGTCTAACCTAGCCCCACTCCGGCCTCGCTACTTACAAAGGACTTCATGTTGCTGCTAGAGAGATAGGTACACGCTCACTGATGCCGTCTCACCGCGCTCGCCACTATAAATACCTACCTACTCACGAGGCTGACTGCGCTACCGCCGCGCCGCCGCCCGCTGCTGTTGCAACAATGTCCTTGCATTTAATTATAACTAGCTTCCGCCCGTGACTTCACACCCATTTTTAAGACATGCAAAAGAAGCATATATTCTGTTCATAACTGAGATACAAAATTTATTCAAAATCTATTGAACATGTAAGTAAGGGGTGCAAAGGAGGATGAAAAGGCAATATTTTTGTAACGAAGTTAGAATAAAATTATAGAAATGGTGCTTGTTGGAAACAACCAGGTACTTTATATTCTTTTCACCACTCTCGCTCGAAAACGGTGACTTTGCTGCTCGAAAACAGTGAGCAAAATCGTGTTTTGCCCACATGTGTAATGAAGGATGTTATTCAACTTGTTGAAAAATTTAATTTGAATTCAGAATGCTGTACTTAATTTCTATAGTGTAATATGTTATTGATACTCTATGGTTGGCGCCAAAAAAAAAAAATAAACTACGCGATCTGGACCAGGGAAGGTAAACTTTCTCACTGAAGGCACTTGGCTTGCGAAGACCATTCTTCGGCGGACAGCGCCATCTTTAAATGATCTACTAAACAACAGGTTCGGAATTTATATGGGCATTGGACCTCTGTGAGCTGCACTCATTTTAGCTTATCGTAGGGCAGCAGGTTAGACAGCGCAGCGTTCAATCTTCACAGATACGCATAATTTCGTCTGTTCATGGTTTAAAAGAGGGTCATACATAGCATTCGTATCCTACATGGTTGTTGACCAAAATGTGTTTCTGACATTCGACCTCTTTTATAAATTACAAAATATTTTCTCGCTAGTCGAGTTGAAAAGTTGTATGCTGAATTCGAGAAAAAATGTTTTTTGTTTCGTGCCTTTTAAAGCCCTCGCTAGCTCAGCAGTCTACTGTAGAGCCACTTGCTATGCTCGTGACCCTACTCGACTAGACTGCTTCGCGAGCACGGGATTTAATAAAGGCACATGCAACAAAAAATCGATTTGCTCACTTGTTGAACAAATAACCATCTATTAAACACTTGAAGCAAGAAAAGCGACCCCAAACAAGTTTGCCTCATTCAAACAAGCAGCCCTGTGCGGCTAAGGTCATAATTCTACTACAGGGCTTTCCCACTGATGGGAGAAACCTAAGAAACACATTGTAGTTATATTTTTCGTCCATATTCTTTGCGCTTTAAAATTATGGGCAGAAGTAATTGTTTAGAAATATTATTTTCTAATGTCATGTTTGTCCAATAAAAATTACTCAAGCGAATATCAAAGCTACCATTAACCTTCGTGAGCTCTGAGGGTAGGTGAATGTAAAGCATATCTCGTTGTGAGGACGGGGTAGCGCTGACCCCACGACGCAGCGCTGCCTCCCTGCGCGCTCACACACGCTCAGCCTCCGCATTTACTGCCGTTCTGATGGTCGCGGTTCTGGACCTCGATGGGATCAACTTTTAATATACGATTCGTTGAATTTCGTATACATTTTATCACCCTTTATAAGTTATTATTACAATCCAAGCTTAATAAATAATATGCTAATAATGCTCGACAATCCACACATCATCCTCTAGCCCCAAGCTATGCAGAGCTTGTGTTGAGTACCTACTAGATAACCGATATACTTAATACATTTCGATACATAGATAATATAATATATTTTTATTATACTTACATAGAAAACACTCAGAACACTCCATAATATGTAACAAATATCTGCAGATCGTATAAGTATTTGTCCCGAAGCGGGACTCGAGCCTGCGTTCGCCCGCTGCGCCACCGAAGTCGTCAAACCTATTAAATCGATTTGGTCTGAGAAACAGGTTTATGCTAGGTCAGGTACACGTTTCAAGTTATTATTATTCTTATGTGAATATTTTTTGTTGTCATAATAACAATTTAACCAAAACCAGGTAAAATTTTTATTTTATTTATTTTTATATTTGAGGAAAACTAACAGCTTATCAAGCCTCAATATGTTAAGCTTATTGGATAAGTAAAGCCTACAGTTTCCACTGCTGAGTACATACATACATACATACGTATGTAGTACGAGTATGTCTCCACTGGATGGAAGTAACAAGTAAATCAAATTTTTAGCAGTAGTAAATAAATACATGAAAGTGCCCAAATTATAAGTGCTATTATTATGAATGACCTTACCCAAATACAATTTTACTGATTGAAAACTTTCGTTTTCAATCATTGCGGTGCAGATCGTACAAACATTTGCCCCAAGGCGGGAATCGAACCCACAGTTCACACAGTTCTCGTTGTGCCACAGAGGTCGTAAATTCGTCATTTGGTGTGGATCAGTTAAGCTACCTCTATATTGTTTGCAGCAGTCTGCAGTTAGCTCAACTGATTAAATTGTGAATACCTTCTAGTTCTAATTTGTTTCTATATTTCAATTGTAATTTTTCTTTGCTTTCAAAATATCTGTTTTGTAGAACAACTTTACAGGTTGTCTTTGAGAATGATCACAAATTTACAAAATCTGCTGTAACTTCTAAACCTCAGGGCGTTCATTTAATAACGATTGGAACCTCCGAATCACCTCCTTTTGTTTTTTGGTCCACTGGGGGTGCACTGGGGGTGCACACGGACCGACAGACAGATGTTGATTGTGACTTTCATTATAACTATTTAGAGCAGGGATGCATTACATACATACATACAGGTGGCTTTTTCAAAAATACAGGGTGATGTGACACCCTGGAATAAAAATCTATCGGTTCGATTTCTGGCTCAAGTAGCAGATTTAATAAAGAATTACGGAGTTTATGTTTTATTATGTGGTCTACCGACAGATTCACTGCCCAGGCAAAAACAAGAAAATAAAAAATTATGTTCAGAAAATATATCTTTTAATAATCAGACATTATCACAGAATAAATAGAATAGTTGTAGGTGGAGTATTGAGTATTGACTAGACGCGCCGCTGCGGGTGTTCACCACCAGCCACCGCCGGACAGTCCGCTGGAGTAGCCCCCAGACAGTCCGCTGGAGTAGCCGCCGGACAGTCCGCTGGAGTAGCCCCCGGACAGTCCGCTGGAGTAGCCCCCGGACAGTCCGCTGGAGTAGCCGCCGGACAGTCCGCTGGAGTAACCGCCGGAGATGATGGGGGCGGAGGAGTAGGACACTGAGGGCGCGGCGATGATCCTCTTCTGCGTGATGACCTGCGGCACGGAGATGAGCTTGCGCACGCTGACCACCTGCGGCACTTCCACCACCTTGTTCACGTTGACCACCTTCTGGACGGCGACCACCTGTGCGGCGGGCGCGGCGTGCACGGCACCGCTGCTGTAGCCACCGTATCCGCCGTAGCCGCCGAGTCCGCTGTAGCCGCCGAGTCCGCTGTAGCCGCCGAGTCCGCTGTAGCCGCCGGCGCCGTGTCCGCCGGACAGGTAGCCGCGCTTCTCGCGCACAGCGCCGGCGCTCGCCGCCGCCATCAGAGCCATCATTACCACCTGAAACACCACCCTTGCGTTACCTCACCGCACCTTCTCTTAGCGCATGCATCGCTGCTGTGCTGGTGGCACTCTACTAGTCTAGCCTAGCCCCACTCCGGCCTCGCTACTTACAAAGGACTTCATGTTGCTGCTAGAGAGATAGGTACACGCTCACTGATGCCGTCTCGTCGCGCTCGCCACTATAAATACCTACCTACTCACGAGGCTGACTGCGCTACCGCCGCGCCGCCGCCCGCTGATGTCGCAACAATGTCCTTGCATTTATTCAATCACAAAGCTTATTGATCCCGATTCGATATTATCGGAAGATGCAAAAGATTCACAGTGCATTTAATTCCATAATATTCATATGTTTTCAAGGCGTGGTCCTAGACTTGTTTAGGTAAGGGAGAAGGTCGTCGTGCGGCGCGTCGAAGTCTTCGTATGGACACATGCGGGCGAGCCATATGTACATGTAAAAAGCGCACCCTACATAGGGTGCGCTTTTTAACAGTGAGCGTTATTTTCAGTCTTAGTTACTCTCACTCCATGAAACATTACTTTACTAATACTGCCCTTCTTAAGAATAGTGCAGTAACTCATTAAAAAAAAAACTTGATCTGGAGAAAAAGGCAATTAAAAAAAAAAATCTTTTTGTTAGTATTACTCTGACACCAAACAAGCTAATGCAACATGGAAGGTGTCAAAAGAAAAGAGAAAATATCCAAAATACGTAAAGATAAGAACTTTTGGTATTTATAGACTTATTTTATTAACAAACTTAAAATTGGTTTATGATTTTATTATTTTTATGGCAAAACTGGTATTCCTTATAATAAACGAATTAAGTACCATAATTACTGCACTCATCGTTAGTAAAATTGATTACTACCGTTTTCCATTGAGTAACACAGCTTTCAAATAATTTATTTTTTTAAACACAAGTGCAGTAACTAATTATGTAACGCAGTTTTGCTTAGCTTTTTGATCTTTGAGTGAATATTTTACTTTTTTAGAATGGGCATTAATTATATAGGAACCTATGTAAATATAATAAAATACAATATTATAGTAATTGTTTATAAAGCAAATCAGTCAGTACCTATCACTTTTTTAATATAGTATACTTATAAATATAAAATCGTCTTAAATAATAAATCTCTTAGTTACCTACACAAACATTACTTTTAATTAAAATAAAAGAATTATATGGAAATTTATTTAGGTAAAAGTTAAGACGATTGCTACTTGAAAAATGTTTTTATACTGTGAACGAATATCTAGAAATTTAAATTGTTACCAATGACTAATATACTTTAATTTAATATATAATCATAATAATATAACTCGCTTAATATTTGCACGCCTGCGTGCAGGCTGAATACATTTATTATTATAGTTGTAAGATCTGACATTGTTTAATAATGTTGTATTCTTGCAAATAAACGATTAGATTTGTTTTGACAAATTGCACGATATTTTGAGATCACAATATTACTATTAATAACTAAATAATAATACCAAGTCTTTGAGTTTACATATGGCAAAAATATTTTGAGATCAATCTCACATAAACTTATATCCTACCCATTAAAAAACAGAGAAACAGGTAACTTAAGTATTTTTTCTAAACACTAGTTATTTATCTAAGCATCAAAAAACAATGAGATAAAGCAAGCATCAAAATATTTTGTATAACAGCAATATTTAGTCGTCCGGTTGAAGTACGCGCGAGATGGTTTTTGGTAGATTATAGCCCATAAACTCAACGTGGATTCATGAAAGTAAAATTTGAAACTATATCAGGCTACCTGTAACTAATGACAAAATGTTTTTGATATTCGAAGGTTAGTAATACTTTGGGTCCGAGCCGGACTGAAATTTACGAAAGTGCAAGAATGGGGAATCTCGCCATTATATATCAAAAATATTGTGGTTATAAGTTACGTTTTAGCCTGTGTATAATGGCAAATTTTGCTTTAATAAATCCACGATGTGTTTTGAAGCTACAATTTACCAAAAACCAACACGCGCGGTTTGAAGTATTTACTTTATGCTAATATACTAAACTAAATCTATCCAACAATGTCAGATTTCCAGATCAAATTATTATTTAATGACTTTATTACCTACATATCAACAATTAAAAGAATCTAAGAGATCACAGATCTGACAAATTATCATACACTGGCAGATTTTGCCAAAATAGCCATCAAGGGAACCAATTTAGAAATAATTTCAGCTTTTCGGTCAGATTTTATTTTCCTTTGGCAAAGTTTTATTTGTAGCTATAGGTAAAGAAAGACTTTTCCATATTTTCTGTTACAAAATGTTCAGCTCTTCCCATTCGGAATCATACCTACTTTAAATTTTAAAATGGAAGTCTCCTCTTGTGACTTTTACATACATCTTCCTTGGGCTTCTGCTTTATTAGAAAATGCTGTGAACTCTATCAAATGCTGTTAAATTAACGCAATAACAATATACCAGCCTCTATGCTGCGTTTATTGATAGTGATACTCAATTTTACGATTTACCAAGTTAAATAAAATATGCAATGAAAGTGCAGTGAAGTTATCTTATTGCACTTTTATTATGGAAATTATTTAAACATTTTTAGTTACTGCATTCTTGTTTCATAAAATTCTAGGTAATAAAAGGAATTTTGACACGTGAGTAAAAACACCAGATAGATATTTTATCGGTAATTCCAAATAATTATGTGTCTAGTCTTAATACATATTATATTTTATCTTTTTTATATATTTATTTTTCCAATAGTCGGTTACAAGTACCTACCTACCTGAGTACTCTTGTGTGACTGTATCAGTAAAGAAGAATAAGTGACTTATTATTTATCGCGCGTTTACGTTTATGGATGTTGTTTTTCCATTGTTTGTTTTATAAATATAAATAATGCTGGACAACCACACACCATCCTCTAGCCCCAAGCTAAGCAGAGCTTGTGTTATGGTACTTGGTGGTAGTGTAGTTCATTAATATACATAGAAAATACCCAGAGCACCAGGAGGTAATATCTACATATCGTACAAACATTTGCCTCGATGCGGGAGTCGCAACCTCCAGCGTCGCGCGTCGCAGGCGGACCTTTGCCCGCTGCGCCAGCGAGGTCGTCAAATTTAATTTCAAATTTTATTTAAATCGAATTTAATCTGCCTATATTTATTAATTGCAAGTCTAATTTTAATAATTATCAGTAGTTTATTAACAAAGAAAATTACAATCAAATTATAACTAGTATTTACAATTGAAACAATTAAGCTAACTGCAGACTAATGCAAACAATCTACAGGTAGCTCAACTGATCCATATCAAAACCAGTCGGAAGCGTCCCCAAGACGCTGGCTGCATTGCCCCGCTGTATGGCAATGCTGATCGCTGCGCCAGGTACCCGCCCGCTCTCGGGTCACGCGTCGCGTCGACCAGACGCTCAAATAACTTTTTGAAAACCCGGAGAGCCTCGGTACCCCACGGACCCAGGGTCTCGACCCCAAAGGGAGCAAATGTGTAGGCTCTGTCGAGACTTGCATATTTGCGTCTCTTGAGATCCTCGGCCAAATCTGCCGCCGCACCAGCCCTCACGGATGTCCTCGGAAGATGGGAATGCGCAAGTGTGTCGACGCCTGTAGTGTCCCACACAATGGGCCTCCCCAACTCCCATGGGACTAGTGTCATGCCTTCGGGCCTCTTACCATCGTCACGCAACAGACCATTCGGTTCGAGAATAGCTGGTACGTTAGCGGTGACAAAGGCCCGCCGGTTGACGTCGTTAAGGCTGGCATGACGAGATATCCGACCGGCGGCCCAAGTACACAATAATCCGTGATGACCAAGCTGTACGACAGCTGCAACACATTGCACCCAACCGAAGACATGTTGCAATACGGAAAGTTACGGGATCCAATAAAGTGCCAGTGTTAAATGAAGGAAATGCTTGCAAACCAATGTCCTGACTCCCATTTAGAAACGGCCAGGAGACGGGCACGATCCGCAGAGCTGGAGCACGTTTGTAACAAACTATTCCGTGTCAACTCACACAGAGGCCCGTCTCATTGCCGTTGGGACAAAAGAGATTTTGGGGGAGCAGCATTGGGGCAAGCACTATGCCAAGCCGTTCGAGCTTCGTCTAAAAATGAAATTTTGAATGAAATTCCAGGTGGGCCCAAACAAGATGAATTTAAATTTTTTTCAACTAAAGAACTAGTGCTAGTGTGTAACGCTGGAAGGACTACACTTGAAATTTTGCGTATACCTAAGCCTCCCAATTTGACGGCAGGGAGGCCTGCGACCATGCCTTGTCATCTAAATCGACATTCAAAACCGATGATAGAGTATTCTTTATTATGTTGTCTAAGCCTTCCAAGAGCTCGCTGTGTTTCCACAGTTGACTACATCTCAAAGAATACGTAAATTTAGGTACAAAAAGACAAAAACGAATTATTTTAAAAGCCATATGGCTATTAATTTTGAGCAGTCTGTCCGAAGTTTTGTTGAAATTTTGAATTCAACAAAACTTCGGACAACAAACTTCGGATTTGAAAAGGACTGAAAAGACTCATCAAGAATTGGTGAACCAAGGAGGCGAAGTGAACACTTATCAACAACTGTTATGTTGGGGGGCAAACTATTGAATTTTCTAATGATATTGTTTTTGTCTAAACAAGATTCCGAAATAAAAAGCTCGCATTTTGAAAAATTTAATTACAAACCTATTTTTCGAAATTCATCTGTGATGATTTTTAGATCATCAAAAACTGTGTTTACCTCTCCACCTAATGTTCCGTCATCCAAATACCAAACATTGAGCTTGGAGACGTTAAATTATCGGTTGGATGGCAAGGCTAAATATGGCCGGACCGAGAGGGTCGCCCTGCTGACATCCAACAGCTGACAAAATGACTTTGTTCTTGTAAATTAATTTTGACGGCGAACCGTAACATTGCCAGAGAAAACGGTAAATTTCTGGAATTTTGTAACTTCTGTATTACCTAATGAAAAATCATTAGGTAATACAGAAGTTAAATACCTTATGAGCTAAGAAAATTACAGCTATTAATATTGTCAACTCATTTATTTCCGATTTACAATCCATTAAACATACAGATTATTATACTACTATTAATTTGCATGTTTTATGATACAGGTAAATCAGATGAAGTTAAATATTAGATAACATGATGATAAAATTGGTTAAAACTTAATCAAATAATTAATTTCCTATTAAACTAATGACAATTTAAATGGAGCTAAGCCCATTTATGGGCGTCAAACTGAAGCGTAGGGAAGCGTCCCCAAGATGCTGGCTGCATTGCCCCGCTGTATGGCTATGCTGATGCGCTGCGCCAGATACGCACCAGCTCTCGGGTCACGCGTCGATTCGACAAGACGCTCTGATACATTTTTGAAAACCCATAGAGCCCTGGTGCCTCTTCGACCAAGGAGAGCAAATGCGTAGGCTCTGTCGAGACTATAAATATTAGCGCTTCTTCAGATCCTCAACAAGACCTGCCACCGCAACAGCCCTTACAAATGTTCTCGGCAGATGGTAAGCGCACGTAGCGTCCCACACAACAATGATCCGTTCCCTAAAGGACAAATAAAATAAATATTTTGTTCGATCAAATCAAATCACTATTTTAAAATATTTACTATCTATGTGAATATTAACAATCTTTGAAGCTATACCTTTGTACCGACAATAAAATAAAATCTAAGACATTATCGGTATCGGGTGCAACGGCCTTTGTTTGTACGTTCCAAAACTATTTCTCAAAAGTTTCATAAGGTTTACTATTTTGAATTTCATTCATAATGTTACCAGTTGTAATGGACCTAATTAGGTTAACTACGTAGTATTATAAGTATTGATTAATTTAAAAATATTTTTCACTTATTTATATTTATTTAATATAATTTTATAATAACTCAGTCGAAAAGATTTTCACAAAATCAGTTCGTTTCTCGAACTCTCCACCTCACCTGGCCGCGGAGGGCCTCTATAGGATTCCCCTTTCTTGGATAAGTTCCATCGCCTTACCTTTCTAAGGAGTGGGCACGGCGGCTGGGGATGGAGGCGGTTCTACCCGCGACCTACTGACATACTGACAGATTCACTGCCAAGAGCATGCCAGATACATGGAGGGGGAAGCAAAACAAAGGCAGAAAGTAAGAAAATATATCTTTTAATAATCAGACATTATCACAGAATAAATAGAATAGTTGTAGGTGGAGTATTGAGTATTGACTAGACGGAGCCTGCAGCGCCGCTGCGGGTGTTCACCACCAGCCGCCGCCGGACAGTCCGCTGGAGTAGCCCCCAGACAGTCCGCTGGAGTAGCCCCCGGACAGTCCGCTGGAGTAGCCGCCGGAGATGATGGGGGCGGAGGAGTAGGACACTGAGGGCGCGGCGATGATCCTCTTCTGCGTGATGACCTGCGGCACGGAGATGAGCTTGCGCACGCTGACCACCTGCGGCACTTCCACCACCTTGTTCACGTTGACCACCTTCTGGACGGCGACCACCTGTGCGGCGGGCGCGGCGTGCACGGCACCGCTGCTGTAGCCACCGTATCCGCCGTAGCCGCCGAGTGCGCTGTAGCCGCCGAGTCCGCTGTAGCCGCCGAGTCCGCTGTAGCCGCCGGCGCCGTGTCCGCCGGACAGGTAGCCGCGCTTCTCGCGCACAGCGCCGGCGCTCGCCGCCGCCATCAGAGCCATCATCACCACCTGAAACACCACCCCTGCGTTACCTCACCGCACCTTCTCGTAGCGCATGCATCGCTGCTGTGCTGGTGGCACTCTACTAGTCTAGCATAGCCCCACTCCGGCCTCGCTACTTACAAAGGACTTCATGTTGCTGCTAGAGAGATAGGTACACGTGCACTGATGCTCTTTCACAGCAAGCGCCACTATAAATACTTACGAGTCTGCTTGAGATACCGAGAGAGAGACCGAGTGTCGCAACAATGGCCTCGCACATATTCGAACCCAAAGTTTATTGATCCCAATTTGATATCATCGGAATAAATCAATAATTTGATAGTAGATTATTTACGAGGAGAATACACTACTTTTTACACTTTCTGCGAGAAAATAAATAGAAAATCTAGTTAGGCAGTTTCACGGCATCCGTTTGTTTCGTCTACTCAACCAGGATAGTTCGAATTTCGAAGAAGACCTATGTAATTAAACAGGTTTTAATGTTAAAAAAATTCTGGACTAAATGAAATACATTAATATTATTAAACAATTCTTCTGTAGGTGTGTGTTGTCACCTTACTCCTCCTAAACGGCTGACCCGCTTGGGATGAAATTCTGTGTGTATATTTAAATGGGCTTCAGGATGGTTTGAAAACACAATTGGATCCATTAGGTGGCGCTGCTGTCGGTATGTCACCAAATTTGGTTTGCTGAACAATTAACAACATTGCATAATTTTGAGCGGTACTTTTTATTGCCTAGCTAGAAAAAATAGAATATTTAAAGTAACGCGTATTTTTTTCTTCTGGAACGGATCTATTTTCCGTGCAATAAATACATTTAAATGGTTAATTAAATAGAGGTAACATGTAGACGTCGTTTAACCAATAATGTACTGCTAAGGTAAGCAATAAACTGGTAAAGTTACATTTTTAAAAGTAGGCGCGATCCTCTTTTCTTTTTCGTATACCACTGTAGAGCCCTGGATTTGGTACGTCAGCGTGGGTGCTAGTGCTAGATATGCGATAGATGAAAAAATAAAATACAATCTTGCCAGCTTGTACAAATGTAATATCTGTAATCATTAGGAGCTACAAAAACTGCTAAAAGCGTGGCGTGACCCAAATTGGGTCGCTTGCCTGGGGATAGGAGTAGCTTTTGTAACTTTATACTAGCTACATTCCTAGCTGTATAGCAAGGTACCAAGGTATAAATAAGTGTTTTGTACAAACTCATTAGTATTCACGTTCAAAATGTCTTAACTAAATGTTTGCTAATGATCACTTCTCCATATTCATTTAGTGGGCGGGTACCTACACGCTCGTGCGTGTGTAACGTGTCATAGCCTATCTACACCGTGCTGGGAGATGATCGCCAGCCGGACATATTTTATGGTAATTACACATGTTGTGTGAGAATTAACATTGAGTTTGCTGTCCAGCCTGTTATTAGCAATTTAAAACAGCGACATATTTTCATTAGCTGGATTGGTTTTTGATGTATTATTCTAAACCTCCTCTGAAATTTAACGTTTTTACATTAATAATAATCAGATCTCAAGAGATCTCTGTAGTCTTGTATAAAATACAAAATACTTATTAGGTTTATAAGTTTTCATCTTAAGTCTTAGACCTACAAAACGCCCTACAAAACTATGGAATATTAAAAAAAATATTAAATACCGAATACATTCAGGTCAAAGTTGCGGTATCAGTTACAATAAAAGAAGTGGAATAAAAAAAATACTTTTATTTTTTTACAGTAAGTTTGGTTGACTAGCGTGTATCCATCTACCATGCGTTGTTGTCGTAGCCTACTCCAGAGAGAGAACCAGGGAGTGTTGATCCATAGGTGGAGAGGCCTGATCCGTGACTGGAGAGACCCGATCCGTAATTAGAGAGGCCTGATCCGTAGGTGGAGAGGCCTGATCCGTGACTAGAGATACCCGATCCGTAACTAGAGAGGCCTGATCCTTGACTGGAGAGACCCGATCCGTAACTAGAGAGGCCTGATCCGTAGGTGGAGGGGCCTGATCCGTGACCAGAGATGCCTGATCCGTGACTAGAGAGACCCGATCCATAACTAGAGAGGCCTGATCCGTAGGTGGAGATGCCTGATCCGTGGCTGGAGAGACCCGATCCGATATTAGAGAGGCCTGATCCGTAGGTGGAAAGGCCTGATCCTTGACTGGAGAGACCCGATCCGTAACTAGAGAGGCCTGATCCGTAGGTGGAGGGGCCTGATCCGTGACCAGAGATGCCTGATCCGGGACTGTACAGACCCGATCCGATATTAGAGAGGCCTGATCCGTGACTGGAGAGATCCGATCCATAACTAGAGAGGCTTGATCTGTCACCAGAGAGACCTGATCCGTAGTTCGAGAGGCCTGGTCCATAAGCGGAATGACCAGATCCGTAAGGTGAAAAACCTGATCCATAGTTCAAGCCTGATTCATAGCTGTAGCTCGGATAGCTAGAGTAGCTGTAGCTCGGAGAGCTGGAATAGCCGTAGCTGGGAGACGAGCTAGAGTATCCGTAGCTCGGAGACGTTGTAGCGTAGCTGTAGCTAGGCACAGAGACGACCTTCTTCTCGGTCACGACCTGCGGGACCGACACGACCTTGCGCACGTTGATCACCTGCGGCACTTCCACCACCTTGTTCACGTTGACCACCTTCTGGACGGTGACCACCTGGCTGCTGGCAGGCGCGGAGTACGACACTGAAGGAGTGTAGCTGTGGGACGAGCTGGCGGGTGCGTACGAGTAGGATGGGCTGGAGTACGAGTGGGAGGGAGACGAGTAGCTGTGCCCGCTGTAGCCACCTAGCTTGTACCCGCCGCCGAGCCCGAGGGAACTGAGGCCGTCCAGTCCGTGCAGGAAGGAGCGCTTCTCGCGGAGCTCCGTGCTCGACTCCCTGGCTGGCGTGGATACCTCAGCCGAGGCCAGCGCGATGGCGCACAGTATTACCTGCAAACCAAAAGGCTTGATCAGAAATGGCAATTCCAAAAACAAAAAATAATATAAAAAGTTTATCATAAGCCTAGTTGTTAGTGTATGGACCGCCTGTGAAAGCGTCTTTCAAGCGTTTCCGATTCGTTCAATTTCTAGCCGCCCTAGACCAAGGGCTATTTAGACTCTTCGTTACCGACTCATCGACACGGAATCTGACACAAATTTGCTTGAAATTCAAATATTTTAGCGGTTTTAATATTTTTTACGTTCTACAAGGAATATAAATAGTAGAAAGTAGTCCTCCATAAATAGTAAAACATTTTCTATAAACCCATGTTATAAGACATTTTGATTTAGTGCCACTTTTGGAGCAATTCATAAATTTTAGAGATTTATTACTAAACATCAATATATTACTAAAAGCTATGTACATACATATATGTCATACTTTATTGTAACATGGGTTCATAGGAAATGGTAATAGTTACTACTTTTCTAGTAGTTTAATTTCTTGAAAAATGTAATAAATATTAAAAACCACTAAAATATTTGAGAAGAGCTTAATAAAAGAAACAAAATAGCAAAGAATTGTAATAATTGATAATATAATAAGTATATACAATTATAATGCTTTAAGTTCCCTGCACGGGCTATACTGTGTTGCCCGCACTTGGCAGTAATGTACGCGGACAACCTTACTCGGTCTCCCGCGTTAAATGTGAAAGCCTATTGCTATAAAAACGAAAATAGGGAAATAGCACTATTAGGATAAGAAACACAAAAGTAGGAACAACCAACATAACAGGTACTTACTATGTACTTCATGGCGGATGTATCGGTCGGAGGGCTCCTGGGCAGTGGAGGCCGGCGCGCCCGCTGCGGCAGATATAGAGCGCGCGGCGTGACGTCACACGGGACCCGCGACCTGCGACCTCGGGTCAGCTCGCCGGGCCCCGGCCGCGCCCGAGCTCAAGCTGCGGCTGAAATGTTTGATCAGTCAGCCAGCGTTCAAGAATGTGCTGCGACGGATAACACAGTCCTTCAATAATATAATATGTTATAAACACTTCCAATAACTGAACTGCGGTATCCCGACATGATGCGGGTATGTTGACCAAGCAAAAGTATAGGTACTTATTGCAAGGCTTCCAACCTCCACACTTCGAACCCAGCTCATTACTATTTGCCATAGTGTATTATTATCCGGGCAAGTAGGTACATAGGTCACGAGTCTGAAAGTGATTAAGTACTAAACTTTCTTAGGTATTTTTACTAGATTATTAGGTAAGCCCCAACTCTTCCCGCGGGTGTCTTAAGAGGCGGCTAAGGGATATCCACCGGGGGCGGGCAGCAGGGCCCCTTGCAGAACAATTCTACTACCGAACTGCGATCCCCAACCCACATGCCCAGCGTGGGAATTATGGGCATTACCCCCATGAGATAATAAGGCACCAATAAGGCCAATAAGGCCAATAAGGCGCTTATCAGGGGGAGGCCTGCGTCCAGCATTGGACCAAAATAGGCTGTTGAGATGAAGAGGTGAGGTATTAGATAAGTACCTACAAATTTTCTACTACTTAATACATTATTTTCAGTACCTGTTAAAAAGTAAAGTAAAAGTAAAAGTAATAGATATTTATTTTGCCAGAATATACAGAGAAAAATATACATATAAAAATAAACCATACATTAATCTGACAAAATCGGAGTCCACTCAGCATGTGCTATGGTAGAGCAGATCGTGCAATAGCGCTGGTCTTCCGTGGAGACCGTGGTGCGCAAGGTGGCCCCATACACACACACAACAAATTTAAAAATAATAATTAAGTTTAAATGTTATGTCTAATACTCATATCTTATACTGAAACAAATCAATAAAGATTTAAGATATTCGCTAGAGCAACGTTTAATAAATGGTAAAATACGGTATGGATTTCCCATGATAGTTCAAATATGTCGTTAATTTTATAGTTCGCAAACACGTACTATGTTTGACAGAGAAGTGTCGTCTCCCAGACACGCGACCACGCGCGACTTGCGCCTTTAGCTTCACTAAACGTTAAAGAACACAGACGAAGAAAATGCAAAACTCACACTGAAAAGGAACGCGTTGAGATCTTTTGTTGAGGATCAGTGTAGGAAAAGTGTGTGTTATTCATTTATTTATTTTATAATACTATCTTAATTTAGTATTCATTAATTAACATAGTAGGTACGTAAGATTATTGTATGTTCTCATTTAAGTGAACATTGTTCTTTTGAGTAAATAAATTCGTTAAACTGAAACTGAACTGATAATTTGTATTTTTGTGCATAAATACAGCTTCAATAAATCAATCAAATGAACGATAGGTATGAGAGGGTCGTTCATGAATTGTATGGCGCAGACGGTGTTCTACAGTTAGATCTTTGTAGGTTCGAATTGTCACGAAAACTTCCTTACCACCCTAAAACTAACCTTACTAACCTAGGTTCCTGGTGATATTGAGAGGAGCCGTAGGTGAAGGCATTTCCGTATGGTCGCGTGTTTGGAACGGCTCCTTACCGGGTGCTTGCTTGCCCTGCGGTCGGTCTGACGTAACCCTGAACTTGTCTTCGCACGGCGCGACGCCGCATCCGGTTTGCGCGAGCGCCACATTCCGCCGCAACTCTGCTGGAATACCAATTCTGGTCACAATACAACAGCAGATAACCTGACTGATTAAACAATGTTTCTGGTAAACTATATGTCATTCTTTATGGATCTAGTTCTATATAAAATTATTGTAATTTATTTCTTTATTACCAAATCTAGGATGTGTATGTATACCATACATAATATAGTTATGTAACTGGGATAGGACAAACGGCGCTCCTTCTACGCGTTAATGCTTAACTAGCCGCCAGAGGAAGTAAAATTAATTCTAACGCAATACAAAAATACTATTTCATTTGACAAAAAATAAATTCACGCTCTTAGACGTAAATTAAGTTTTTCGCAAACTGCCAGATTTTTCCCCCAGCCTCCCTCTCCACCAGTCCCACTCTACAGGCGAGTATATTTTCTCAAGTTAGTTAACGCGCGAGTACCGCATCATGTGGTGAATCTGTTGTGGTACTGGAACGGAAATCAAATTAACAATGTGAAGTGGGGCGAGACGACTTCTAGCGATTAAAGGCTAGATTGCGGTGTTCGTCTAGGTGGGTTGACTTCTCCCGACCGGTTCAACCTCTACGTTAACGATCTGCTCGGGGAGTTGAGTAGCGCCAGGGTCGAATGCCACTTAGGTAACGTTTGTGTCAACAACCTAAGCTATGCAGACGATATGGTGCTTCTTGGTCCTTCGATCAAAAGTTTAAAAAAGCTGCTTTTAATCTATGTATGAGAAATATGCTATTGCTCATGGATTAAAATACAACGTCACCAAAACCGAATTGATGGTGTTCAGGTCGGGGCGAGGTCCTGAGGGGATGCCTAAGGTACACTTGCGCTGTACCACCATTAAAATAAATGTCAATATATTTATGAAAACCTATTGTACACTCATAGATATATCAATCGCTTCCCTAAAAATAGCGATGTACATAATTTGAATACAAGAAATAAACATAAAGTTGCTGTGCCCACAACTAGACTACACAAAATCAATGTATCTTTTAAAGGGCAATGTATACGCTTCTACAACAAAACTCCTAGTGAGTTGCAAAAATTATCAGTAAATAAATTCAAACAAATTGTCAAAACCTTCTTGTGTAAAAAGGCCTACTATAAAATATCAGATTACCTAGAGGATAAAAAAGCTTGGGACGGCATTTGCTCCAACTCGAAAAATAACAACTAACAGGCTAAAGGTTTCTTCGTCGCTTCTTTACTTTAGTCAACATACCGAAGCGACTGAAATAAAAAATATCACTTTATTTCCGTGTCAGTGTTTAATTATTAAGAATATGACCTTACCTAAGTGTACAATTATTGTATTTATGGAAATAAAGAGTTTTTGACTTTGACTTTGAAAAATGGTCAAGCAGTTCAGGTACCTTGGACACCTACTGACAGAGTCATCAAAAGATGATGCGGACATAGAGCGAGAGAGGAGAGCTCTCGCCGTAGAGGTAGCATGTTCGCACGCCGATTTGCCAACTGCAGTTCTGACGTTAAGAACACCCTGTTTAAGGCATTCTGCCTTGGTATGTACACCTGTCAACTTTGGTACTACTTCACTGGGAAATCCTTCAGCACCATAAGGGTACAGTATAATAACGCATACCGGGCCCTTATGAAGCTGCCAAGATACTGCAGTGCGTCGACCATGTTTTCTGGGCGGAAGTTCCCGACTTCTTCGCTAAAAGACGGACGAGGATAGCAGCCTTCTGGAGTCGACTAGGTCGCTCCAACAACACCTTCCTGAAAGCTGTTTCTGACTATCTGGCCAATCCCAGTCACTGGATTTCTGTCCATATGGACGGAAATAAAAAATTCTTTACCTATGTTAGTTTTAATCTTTTCATATTATATTTTTTCTATTGTGTGCACAGTATTTTTGTATGTGATATGGGTCTTTTTGTGCCTGCATTAAACTGATTTTATTTTATTTTATTTAGCTGAATGTCCAAAAACTCAATAACATTTTATCAGTACGTTTTACATGTTATTTAATTTGTAATAACTGGTATTGCCTCCTCGGGCTCCGATTACAGCCTCGAGCCGGTTTGGCACACCTACTGAACACGAGGTTTTGGAGCCAATTTTGGGGAATATACTCCCATTCTTCTATATACAAAATAATAATAAGTACTTTTTATATGTATATAAAATTAAACGTTTTTTTCGAGTCCTTTTTACCTCTATTTCGAAAGTATATCTTGAGTAATTAAAAAGTAATTGCAATTTTAAATGTGTGATAATTAGTTTTGCAGGCCAGTCTGTATTATTACATAATCTGTGGTCTACTTTTTATAAAAAAAAGAACAAACAAACACAACAAAGATGTCAATTAAGTTTTTTTCCAATGTTGTTTGGGATTCCTCGTCAAATGAATAGTGCTTTATATGCTAATCCAGATAACTAAATCTACGTGTACCTATCTAAAACTAGTTTGAATATTTTGTTTGAAACATCTGAATTTGGCGAAATATTGCGTAAAGTTGCTACATATATCTTGAGTACTGTATATTTCGCATGTGCATATGAAATAGCCTGTACTGTTTTGTACACATGGAGCTAGCAGCCTCGACGTTCTTCAGCGATGGTTTGCCGCCCGCCCCGGGACTGTGACGTCACATCACACCTGCGCCGGGGCGCCGCCTTACATAGTAAACCGTTTGTTTCTCTTATCTATCACCTCTAGCAGGTTTAGACAAGGATGACGACTACACCTACCTCTATGTGCTCATAGCTTAGTAAAATAAGTCATTACATTACCTATTCATTCTACGTAGATCAGCTCTCTATCCGTAATGTAGATTGTTGTAGAGCTCTTATGATTGAAATTATTTATTTACTTCTCAAAAGATAAAATAATCACTGGTGAGATACAAAATAACCTTGTTATCTATTGTTAGCAGGTCGTCGGTACGAGCAACAAATTAAATAAAAATAATCGTTTGTTTAAAATAATGAGGGTAGTAAAAATACTGTACAGAGCAAAATAAAGGAACAAACACACTAATACATATTTTTAGTGAATTATGATTTTGTGTTTTCAAATTGTACAATTTCTGACATCCTATGTTATAATAGGTACTTCCTAAATAAATAAATACAAAATACTAATACAAATTCTAAAATAAAAAATAATTATTGGTTGACTATTTTTTAGGGACAGCTTTAAAAATTTAACATTTAAGGCGATTTCTAAATTGAGCTAGAGTTTTTAGGTCTTTGATATTTTTAGGTAGGCTAATTAATATACAGGGTAATTAATATACAGGGTCCGGGTAACGTTCGTTTGTAACGAACGTTACCTGGAGGGCAGCTATCCGAAATATTAAAAACAGCTAATTTACTGAAAGGAAACGTTCCCGTAGGTACTTCTTAAAAATAAGTAAAACTGCATTCACATATTTTTTAAAAACTACTGGCCTTATCCGGTAATCGTACCTTATCCGGTAATCGTACCCACAAAATCTTAAAAATGACATCCTGTATTTTTATGTCACCGATCGGTAGAGTCAATCATATAAATGCCTTCAGTAATTCCGTGATCATGGCGCATGAAACTGTACCGAAATATTGGAAAGCTCAAAATTCAAATCATGGTAAATATCGCGTTGTAAATGACTTTAGTGTTAATAACCGTGATAGATTTAAAAGATTTGTTGCTATTGATATTAATATTACCTATATTAATAACAATGCCATTTTTAACCGACTTCAAAAAGGAGTAGGTTCATATTTCGTCTGTAAATTTTTAATGTAGGTAGATATGTATGTTACTTGATATCTCCGCCAATGGTTAACCGATTTTGCTGATTCTTTCATTATTGCATAGAAAATGATTCCGTTGTGGTCCCATAAAACCCCACCTATTTCATTCCCTAGGGATTAGTATTTATCCCATAAAACTTAAAAAACAACATTATATTTCTGAAGACTCATGACTACCTGCAACAATCATGCTCATATCTGCGCCAATTGTTAATAGATTTGGATAATTATTTCGTTGTTGTATAAACGTTTATTTTTTCAAGGTGGTTCTTATAAAAGTTGAATTCTTGAGAGACTGCTATGTGCGCTGTAAAACGAAGATTTGTGAAACATCATCACAATATGATTATCTATCACCTAATGGTTTCCATGGCAACGGGCGTCAACAGTTTCATCCATGTGTCATCTAACTAAAACAGACTTTAATTATAACTAAATTTAAACGCTATGGTATGCTAGCAGATAAAATTACTGTTGACTACTTAAAGACTAGGGCAAAGATCCTAGAAAAGGAATGCTATACCTTATTCATTTCTTCTGTAGAGGATTCCATTAAAGATAATCCAAAGAATTTTTGGTCATACATTAAGTCATTATCAAAATCAACATCTATTCCATGCTCCATGACATATAATAATAGGAACACCACATCAGGGCATGAGATATGTGACTTTTTTGCAGATTATTTTCACTCCACATATTTACAACCAGATACACCATCGTCTCTAGCTTCTCCCTCTTCAGCAAGTAGTCCAGTCTCAGCGCACACTGTCAACACAGATTGCGATCTTTCTAGAATAGAAATGTCTACCACTCTAATTAATAGTAAGCTTTTGAAATTAGATAAGAATAAGTCAGCGGGACCAGATACTATACCGCCTATTCTCTTAATCAAATGTGCAGATGAGCTCACTGTTCCCATATTTTTACTATTTAATAGGTCTCTAAATGAGGGATATGTTCCTAAGATCTGGAAATCGGCATTTGTCACACCAGTGCACAAGAAGGGTGCAAAAAATAACGTTGCTAATTACCGTCCCATTTCCAAGCTCTGTATCTTAGCCAAAATTTTTGAGCAGATTGTTTACGAGCAAGTAATCGGGCCAGTTAGGAATATCCTCCCGTCCTCACAGCATGGATTTCTTTCAGGAAGGTCTACCGTATCGAATCTTATTCTGTTAAACGAAGCACTCACTGAAACTATGGATGGCGGTAAGTATCAAACCGACGTGATCTACACAGACTATGCTAAAGCCTTTGACCGAATAGATCATAATATTCTTTTATCAAAGCTTTCTGCTGTAGGTATAAGAGGAGATTTATTAAGATGGTTCACCTCTTACATACACAATAGATCTCAATTAGTGGTCCTGGGTAACTTTTCATCGAAGTGGATGGATGTTCCAAGTGGTGTTCCTCAAGGTTCATTACTGGGACCGCTCCTGTTTTTGATATTTGTATCGGACATTGACACTTGTTTCCACCACTCATTTGCATTGGCTTTTGCAGACGATATGAAAATTTTTCGCCCCATCTCTAGTTACGTAGACGCTATCCTTCTACAGGAAGATCTCGATCGTCTTGATGAATATTGTCTGTTAAATAAACTAGATCTAAATGTTAATAAATGTCAGGTAACAACTTTCACAAGAAAATCGAAGGTAGTAAAGTTCAGTTATAAGCTAAAGGGCCACTCTATCCATGTCGTTAGTAAAGTAAAGGATCTTGGGGTCATCCATGACTCAAAACTACTCTTTGATGCTCATATCTCATCAATTGTCAGTAAAGCATCAAAGTCGCTGGGCTTCATAATGCGGTCTACAAAAGATTTTAAGAACATCAAGACGATCAAGATTCTCTATAGCACATTTGTTAGATGCCACTTGGAATATGCCTCCCAGATCTGGAACCCGAACTACTCTGTCTACATTGACAGAATCGAAGCTGTACAAAGAAAATTTATTCGTTACGTTAACTTTAAATTGCGATCGAATGAGTCTGACTACCTTCGTAACTGTGCCAAACAGCATCTTCTTCCACTGTATCTAAGACGTGATTTCGCGGATATAGTCTATTTAGCACAAATATTATCCTCTTCTATAGATTGTCCCCAGCTGCTGGGCAAGGTTAGTTTCAATATTCCGAACAGATCTTTTCGAAAACCCAATCTTTTTCATCTTCCTCTAGTATCAACTAATTACCGACAAAATAGTTTTTTGTACAGAGCCAGGAAAAAATTTTACCATTTGGATAGTGAAATAGACCTTGACCTCTTCAACGGCAGCATTCCTCGTCTGAAAAACAAACTAAATAATTCCTTCTTCAATAAATTTCTATAAGATAAGAAATGAGCGAACGTTATCAGATATTATTACTATAGTTTGTATCTATTATGGTAAACGCGAGTATTAGCCTGTTATTGTTATTTTTGTGTTTTTGGAAATTTGTATTCTGTTTCTATAAGTGGGAACTTGTTAATAGCCACCTGTTTCTTCACACATGGCAATTATGTATATTGTGCTGAAAGATCCCCTAATATAAATAAATAAATAAATAAATAAATAACTAGATGTCGCTACAAAGGAAATTAGATCGGGCTATCTACTTGTTACTTACTTGTTACTTGTTTATGGACTGGTTTCCGCAACTAGGCCACAGGTGGGCCCTTTTTGCGTGTCGGGTGGGGGGCTGCTAATCTAACCACCCGATGTCCTCTAGGAAAGCCAGCAGCTCGCTGACGCCGGTGCATGCCTCCCTAGGCGTCCTCGGTGTCCCGAGGTAGTAGTCTTTGAGACGCTACGCTATTGCATTCTACAAGCACATGCGCGGCCGTCTCCTCTGCGTTCATGCATCCCCTGCATAGGGGGCTGTCCGTGATACCCAGATTATAGATTGGGCTATCGACATGTAAACAAATTTTTTTGCACGTGAACATTATAGAGGTTCGACCAGGGAAAGTAGAGAGGGGTGATTTAGTTCGTCCGAGACATAGATGAATACTATTTACCGGAATTTGAAGTAGGTTTGTAGTTTTTTAAACACGTCAAATTATTTAAAAGACGTTTTACCAACACAAAACTAATAATATTAGTTATGGAGTCTAACGCTATGTGACTATCTAGACAGTAAACTACAGCATGTCAAAGAGGTACTAGAGCGAAATGCTTATGGATGGAGACACAGCTGCCGCATTGCCAACATGTCCTAAAGAAAGCGGCGCCATTCCGCCGAGAGAGCGGTCACATACTTACCCTTTGTGAAGGGGCTTACGGATAAGATTAGTCGGTTGCTGCAACGAAAATACAACATTAAGACGATATTTCGGCCGACTACGACTTTAAATGATTATGATAGGGAGCCACTGGACGTCCCAGGTGTATACATGATCCCATGTGACTGCGGCAAATGTTACATTCGGTATCAAACGAAAATGAAATTATCCACCAGGCTCTCTGAACACGTACGCGCCGTAAACAATGTTGACACCAATAGCTCGGTGGTAGTAGAACACTGTATCGAGGAAGGACCATCGCATTGCGTACGTTTCGACAAAGCCCGTGTCTTGTTAATGGATAAATTCTTTGTTCCCTGCAAGATACGCGAGGCAATAGAGATACGATGACGGCCCAACTTCAACAGAGACAGAGGTTGGAACCTACCACCCGCCCGGAAGCCGTGTCTCCAAGAGTCGTCGAACAGCAGTATAGAGCAGGGTGTAGATACTGTTAGTTTGTACCCAGAGGATACACCCGACACAGTGAGTAAGTAGTGCTCGGAGAGATTCGGAATGCTAGAACTACACTCACTCACCCTGAACAAGTCCCTCGTTAAGGGATGAAGCGTTGGTGTTCTGACAACACAAATCGTAGTTAACCCGCTTATATCCGTAATGAATTAGTTAAGGAGATTAATAATTCAATGCCACTGACCACAGATGCTAATCGTCTCACTCGACCCGACCTTGAACCGGTCCTGGCCACATCTCCATATTCTAAAATTAATTTCAAGATTACACACACCCACTTTGCCTATAGATCAATAATTAACTTATGCCTTGCATTGAATTAATTTTCGTGAAGGCTTTGTAATTGCGTGCAACTGGATGGTCTTGTACAAGAATGCCGTTAACTTACCTCCGCTCTCAGCTGATCCAATACTCGCGAATATTGCTCAGGCTGTGGTTGCGAGGCGCTGGGCTGCCTTCAGCTATCACTATAACAGCCGATTGATCTAGAAAGACATTCACCTTGACCTTCGTCATGAAAAATGTTTGGGTACCGATCGGCCGCGCCCGGTCCATCCTGTACACTTGTAGCATAGACAGAGATTAGTGTAAAGTAGAATAAGCAGTCGAAAATGATATCGTAACATTCAAACATAGTTGTATCAGCAGGGTTCTGTCTATAGCTTTAAACACCTTTAATAAACGATTGAGAATTGAAAATAATTCGTCCAGCTTCAATAATTTACGTATTTCGTAACCTTTGTCTCAATTAAAATGATTTATTATTTAAATAATGTTTGCCTAGACAAAACGTTATCTGCTGGGTGCTGGTGGTGGAGGATCTTTGAAGTAGCCGACGAGCTGGTCCCGCACACAACACTTTTGTTGATTGATATCTATTGTTATGTCAAGGATTCTCAATTTTGGAATTTAAAATTATAATTCTTGAGACCGATGATGATCTAATAAGTTGGCCTCAGGAGCCACCGCTTCGGAAATGTTGGGGTCACGGAATATATTACCATGATAACAATAACTGTGATCGTTATAATGGCTTACTATAAATAAAGTCAAGTTTAATGATCCGGGAGGAAGGTACCTAGTCCGAGGTCACTTTTGCTTAGTTTACGAAAACTATTTAAGTTTTCGTTTCCTTCTATATACATTTTGTACCTGCCTTGCACTAACTACTTTCCAGAGTATGACATCGATCCAATAAACAAACTCGCTGGTTAAATCCTCGACGAAGGCTTTCCTAAAACGGGCACGACCTTCCATGATGAAGAAGTTTCATTTTAGCATTGTGCTGCTGCTTTGACAAGTCAGCGATAACTTTTTCCGTTTCGGTATCGTGCAAACCCATACTAGCCACTCAGCAAGTGTGGAGCAAGTTCCTTCTGAAGGTCTGTCAGACGAACAAGGCTGAGTGGCTGAAAGAAAAACAAGATCCGTCAAGTGCGAGTGTGACTCGCGCGCCGAGGGTTTCGAATGTTTGTCAAGTATACCAATATGTACTATAGGTACCGGTTAGAGACTTTGCTATTTAATGAATACCTTAAAATTGAAGGTACCTACATTTCAGTTGAATCGGTTTGCATACTTCGGAGTATAGAGGGTATACCTAATTGTAAGTTTTTGACTTTTTATAGGATATTTCAAAAAATATGTAACCTACAGGAATTTCATAAACTAATTTGAGATGTACAAATCGATACCAATTCATTTGTTCCCCACTCGGTGAGGTAACACACGTTATTTGAAAAAAATCCACAGTTTTTGACAATTCTTTAAAAAGAATTGTCAATTGTGTTCTATTAACAGACACTTCTCTATATTTTTTTTATTTGTAGATAAAAGATGTAAAATCTTTCATTTCAAATTCCACTTGACCTTGTAGGTCGCTTTTAAAATTTCGACATTAGAATTTGTATAATGTAGAGGTATAATATCTACTGAAAATGTTCATTTTCTTTTGTTCTTTTTTTTAATTTGATCTGTACAAGCGCGGGAAATGTGTTATTATTTAAATGTCAAGTTATTTGCTGCTGTAGTTGCTGAGATACTAAAGACGGACAACAGGACAGAACAAGCGAGACCGGGATTCGCACATTCAGATGAGAAGATGAGAGATCTGTTTCGAAGCCCTTCTGTGGGGTTTCGAAACAGATCTCTCATCTTCGAAACTCTAAAAAACATTTTGGCGGATAAGCTTTCGCATTCGCAAAAATATATTTTATCTGAAAAAAAAAAAACAAGAGCAAACCTTTACATAATGTACATCAATTAATAACTGCTGCACTCAACTGTCATATACAATCCATAAACGTTGTGACACATGTTGTTTGTTTCGGGATTTAAAAATACATTATACCACTTTACCAAGGCAAGGACTGTTCGAATATTTGTACGCAGTTAAATCCAATTTATTAAAGGTTACCGAATTATTTCGCGGCATTCATCTACCTTACCGTACCTACCAATGTTCTTAAGCAAATGTGACCTTTGACAATAAACAGTAAAGATGCCGGGCACTTACTTAATAATGCAAATAATTGTACATCGGGTTTCAAAATGTGTAACTGGCAAGTCGGATTATGGTAATATCTCAGAGTTACAAAACGTTGGATGTAGAGTCGATGGTACATTGCAAGACCACTGATGGTATCGTCAAAGGATCTCATCTCTCTCAGTGTTCATAAATAGAGATCTGTTAACATTCAAAGTGTATTAGAGCTTCCTAGCAAAGAAGCGAGTGGTTATAATTAATAGGCAAGTACAATAAAATACAATAAAATAATTTATTTGCAAACAACAGTTTGAAGGCTTATATTTAAAGGTCCCATGCGAGTGCTTACCCTACCATCAAGAGTAGTCCATTGGCTTGGGCTCTCTCTGATCCTGTACTGTACATGATGGATCGTTGGTGTTCAAACTACACCACATTGTCGAAACTGATCCGATCCAATCTCAGACTGACCTTTAGATTACAAGCTACCTACAACAAAATGAAAAATACATCGTTAAATTACCTAAGGGAGATTTATGAGTCTTTTATATATAACTAAACATAAATTGTAGGTAATTCAATTCATTCACGACAAATAATGGTTCTGATATAATTTGGTTGTTTGTAGATTCTGCTTTACATATAGTGAAGGGCCAGCCCGTTTGCGTCCATCATCAGGAAGGTTAGGAACTCGCTGCCTGCTGCTCGGCCAACTACAACCTGGAGCACTTCAAAACGAGTGAATACGCGTCTTCTACTAGCCCGCGAGATACATCGTCGGCTGTCGTCACTTTCCATCAAGTGAGATTGTGGTCAAACGAAGATCTATACAGACCTTCACACACAGCGACAGCGAGAATCATTTTGCATCACAAGCGTCTAAAACCATTTGTAAAAATTATTAGATTTGTCTTGGACTACTTTATTAGAATTAACGCTGAGACATTTGAATCACGTTTAACATCCAATTTGCAATAACAGCTTTAATTTAACATGTTTCATGTATTTATTGCTCCCATTAAAAGTGAACGAGCGGCGCCGCGGGCGGTAGTCGGTATGTCGGTAATGTTGTAACCCGCATTGATCGAAGCTATCAATCCTTTATCCTGCGAACATCATATAACATTTAGTTTTGTAGTGCACGCCCATTTAGATAAGCATTTAGCGAACTTGATAATCATAGTATATTCAGGTATAGAATCGCAGAGGGACTAATATTAAATTATAATTTTCTTTGTTATTTTGCCTTTACCTGCACAATAATAACTGTCTGATCGTAGAGTTACCTGCACTAGCCCATCGATAGGATGATATTTATTTAATTTGTCTGCATTTATGCAAGGATAATGTCTTTGCGATATCGGTGTAGTGTGCGATAATGTTCGACCTGTCGAAAATGGACCTTGTTGACATTTGTGTCGATCCCAATGGGCACTAGGCTGAAACTCGATCTGTTATGGCCGGGTGAAATGTCAGTGAGTGATGCAACCTTCCGTAGGCACCTGACGTCACTTCGCGTCGAGTTTAATCTCCAATTTCACCGTTTGCTGCCAAAACTAAGTACCTACAGCTTGATCGAGTTCAAATTTGTAATACCTATTGTTTGAAATGACAGCTCTTGAACTCGGTTTAGCGCTTGAACCGGATCAACTTTATATCGGTAAAATGCGTTTAAAGTGCTAAACTGAGTTGTATCTTGTATTGAACGCGTTCAATTGCGACGTGAAGGCGTTCAATAGCAACGGTGAAATCGGATTCTTGAATCCTGGAATGAAACCTCAATCTAGTTCCGATTAGGCTAGTAATATATTCGAGTAGAAAGTAACTAAGTAGTCCGAACAGCGAGAATTTAATCGAGTAGTATAGACTAATCAAATTACTTTAGTCGCCGATGTCCTCTAGAGGACCCGCCTGATTAAATATAGTTAGTTATAATATATTTAGTCTTATTGTTAATAACAATGTTATTTTGTATAGTTTATTCTCAGATAGTTTATTTTTATTATGTAGATTCATTAAAAATAAAAATTCAGTTTATATAATATATAGTTGATTTGTGAAGGTCATTCCTACAAATGTGGTGTTTACCTGTTAGTAACATGCTTATCAGAACAGGACCTATTTATAAGTATGTTTTAAATGATTGATATGTATGTGGTTGGTAAACCTTTATTAATAAATAAATAAATAAAGATGATTGGTTTACAAGCGCAGTGCGAACCAGGCGTCTACCGTGGGGGTTTATTTCAATATTTTACCTGATTTGATTATTTAGATGATGTTTGGAGAGCGCTATGTGCCTGTGTGACTGTGCAGGTGCTTCTCACCCGGAACTGTATAACTTCAACATCAGCACGCAAGAACAACACTTGTCTGTTTGTCTCTCCGTACTTCACTTTATTTAGGTGCATCTAAGTTTTTGTATTCACATCTAGTCTTTTGCAATAAGGAGTAAGATCCCACTCACCGGGTGTCATGTCCAGCAGTGAACGAATATAGGCTGATGATGATGATGACGGGTGTCACGTGGAGATCATAGATCCTAACTGCCCCACATTACCCGAGATTGCACAGCTTCGCTGGTGGTGTCCAGTTCACTCTTGCGCCATTTTGCAAGTTTTACGTTACCAATTTCAACATTTATTTGCATTATTTTATTAGACACCTTTACCATTATAGGTTGTTAATCTCTTGTGACAGTGTTTAGAATGCCTAGGTTTCGTTAATGGTTGACATGATTGATTGATTGATTGGGGAGATAAGTACGATACCTACATATCTACTTAGGTAGGTTCCCCTGTCTATAACCTAATACACGCAATAACTGAGTCGTTTGTTTTCTTCTTCTTTTGATTTAGGTCAAGCAGCAGCTTGCGTTGAGATGTTCATAAGTTATGGAGACAATCATAACCCCCTTTTGCTGTTGCAAATATCCACTGATAGCAGAGTTTTGTCTTCTTATGACTTATATCAGTTGATTTAAGCCATTCCAAGTAATTAACAATTTGTTAAATTATAAACTAATTATGCTAATTGTAATCAAAGATGATATAAACAAATTGATTGAAGTTATGAAGGTCCTTTTTATTTACATATCACAGGAAAGATAATACATAGTAGAAACATTACACAGAAATTACTAAAATTTTAAAACTAAGCGAAGCAAGACGTGGTTATATCGAATATCATAATTTTGAAACAGCATGCTTAACTCAATCGACTAAACAATAGTACCTAGTTGCGAAACAATCACTAGGTACCTACACACGACAATGTGCGCGAGTGGCTTAAAGTCATACGTTTCAAATTTAACGATCGCCGACATCGGTGTCGATACGAACTACAATCGGATCCGGTAGTTCAGTAGTGCAGGTGGTCGGTTGCTTCTTGCTGTGATGTGAGAGCTTCCTACCAGGAGTTGTAGCCGCCCCATCCGCCGTGTCCGCCGTAGCCGCCGCTGTAGCCGACTCTCCTGTAGCCGAGTCCGCCGCCGTAGCCGCCGCTGTAGCCGCCGTAGCCCAGACCGCTGCTGTAGCCCAGACCGCTGCTGTAGCCCAGACCACTGCTGTAGCCCAGACCGCTGCTGTAGCCGAGGCCGCCGTGCCCGTGGCCGCCGTACCCGCCGTAGCTGTAGGAGGGGTAGGAGGAGTAGCCGCCGGACCAGCCGCTGCGGTAGCCGGCGGACGCCGCGCCCAGGAGGGCCGCCAGAGCGATCAAGCACGCCTGGAAACGTAACACTAAATTAGCAAAATACTTCCCGTATTATGTTCAGCAAACCGGTTATCGGGATAAACAATTATACTGAATGTGGAATGTCGCTATCTGAATGTAGAGTCACATGATACTGCCAAACCACTTCCAAATCGGGATATCAGCACAAGAATTGGGAACTCCAAAAATTTCCTTTTGATCAGAGTTTATTTATTTACACAAGTTCGATATTTGAATACTTGTCAAAATGAAATAAATGTACTAATATTGTTATTTTTGAAACTTACAAAGTATTTCATGTTGGTAGTGGTTGGAAGACTCGGTCGAGTATGCACTTGTAGCGCATCTCCCGGGTTTTATATCCTCGACTAAAGCACAATGCGAACCTGTTCTGCGACAAACTTTGATATATAATTCATGAAGTCTTGATATTTGTTTTTCAAAGCAGCGATGACGCGCCTCTCCTAGTGGTGGGCGGCGGAGCAGATGGCGCGCTGGCCTCCACCGCTGCGCGCGCGCCGCCTTGTAAGCCGACGATGTACAGCGACGCAGTTTCTTACGACCATAAGGAAGCGCCGCCACCACCCGGTTAGACAATGTGTTGAGAATATTTATGAGAAGCATTGAATTCATTAATCAATAAAATCAACAAATTACTGGCGGAAATTGACGGGATGCTGCTGAAGGCTTGTCCTACGTACAGCATAGGGCTGTACTAACTTTTAGCTATTCTGTGGCCGAGGTATTAGTGTCTTCAACTTGCAACCAGCTGCTGTATGTCTAGTGTGTTGTCTGCCGCGGCAGCTCATGGATACCTATGTATATGCTGAGGGCGAGCACGTTCAGGAAGAGATGAAATAATTATAGGTTCCAACATGAAATACTTTTCAGATATAGAACGCGCAATGAGCTTTGCATTCCAAGACTTCTTTCAACCATTTTAGGAAATTCTTAGTTCTTACCAAATTATGTACCTACGACGAGTAGGGGGTCAGCCAAGCCCGGAAGCTATGGGGGTCGGGTGTATTTTATTCAAGCAGCCTCGAGAAATTTATCCGCTTCCACAGTCGCTTCCGGCGCCCAATCTAAACGCTTCCTAATCGCCCGAACGAGTAATTTTATAATTAATAGGTATTATAATTTATTTTTAAACCTTTTTTTTTGCTTGTTTTTGAGAAACCGCAGCATTAACGAAATGTCAAGGACCATCGAGCAACATCATCAATACATATATCTTATTTACCAGAAATCGTTAGAAGTTCCTTCAGAGATAGGGCTTTGTCTGTTACGTTTTCTACGTTATCGACAAAGCCCTATTCGTTTCTGGAAAAATCACTTGTTCGAAACGAACTAGATTCATAAAGCTAAAAGACTTCATAAAATGTAGGTACGAGTAGGTACGCGTAGTACAGCTTTGTTTGTTTGCGCTTCGTCCCTAACTCTATCAATGTACATAGTTTAACCGATTGGTTTTGATTTGGATTAGTTGGGCTACCTCTAGGTTGCTTGCAACCGTCTGCAGTTAACTCAACTGATTCAATTGTAAATGCTAGTCGCAATTAGTTGTTATCTATTCCTTATTTGTAATTTTTGTGATGAAGGAAGATATCGTTCTCTGTTCTCTTGGATAACACTCGCAGATCATTATAAATGATAAAGATAACCATTTTGGCGCACAAGAATTGTTCGGGCACTAAAATTGTCACAGCCAATGTCGATGTGGAAATCGTCCCACACGTTATGACCAAAATATGATAATGTACGAGCGAGGCTGCGGGTCTACATTCTAGATTCAGGACTGCTCGTCGGCTGTACAAATAGACATGACTATAATAATGACAAAACTCTTATAAATATGCCCCCTGAAGGGTTCATATTTATAAGAACCCTTTTACCTTTAGCAAAAGGGTTGTAAGATAAGTGTAAATATCTTCAGGAGTATTTCCTTCTGTTGGCTTGTCATCAATGTGTCATACTCGGCACTCCTTGTGCGGCCCAACAGCAGCAAGATCAATGTCTGTCCATCTGCCAATTACCTTGCCTCGGTCATTGACGATGATTAACAAACTTTGTTACTAATGTGATTGATTGAGTGTGATCAAGGCTTTATGCAAACACGAGGCGAGGCTCTGGCTGTAGGTCGCGTAAATAAATGATGATAATCTTGTTTGTATCCTTCTCGCCACAATCGAAGCCTTCCAAATGTTACGAAGTAGATGTCCAAAGACGAGGGTATGATCCATTTGAGCAGGTACGTATGTAGTGTTTGTGTAGATTTCCTGGTGAAACAATTTGAGCAGGTACGTATGTAGTGTTTGTGTAGATTTCCTGGTGAAACAATTTGAGCAGGTACGTATGTAGTGTTTGTGTAGATTTCCTGGTGAAACAATTTTTCCCAATGTTGGAATGTTGGAACATCCTTCTTCTGTAAGTTGTTGATGTAGTGCATCTTATAAAAGATGTAGTTCATTTTCAAAATAAGACAAGAAAATGAAAACAAAACGTATTTATTCGGCACAGTCAGGAGGCAGTCGATAATCACCAGCCATTGATGAACTGGGCGGGCGCGTGCAAGATCTTGGTGATCTTAATGGTCCTGGAAGGGGCGTGGTGCAAGATGGGCGCGTGGGCGTGGTGCAAGATGGGCGCGTGCGAGTGGTGCAAGATGGGCGCGTGTGAGTGGTGCAAGATGGGCGCGTGAGAGTGGTGCAAGATGGGTGCGGGGGCGTGCGCGTGCGCGTGAAGTACGTCCGTGTGCAGCGTGTCGAAGTGGTTGCCGTGCAGCACCGGCGTGTCGATGTGCGAGTGGCTCAGGCTTAGGGGCGCGGGGTTGTGCGCGTGCAAGAGGGAATGAGACGACGACAGGGGCGCGTGGTGCAGGAGAGATGAGGAGGATAGGGGAGCATAGCGGATGGAAGAGGAGGCCAACGGAGCGTGGAGGTGGGACGACGAGGCTAGGGGAGCATACGACAGAGACGAAGAGGCGGGGATGTGCGCGTGCGTGCCCAGCAGTGGGTCGTGGTGCAGGTGCGGGAGGGCCGACTCGCCGTAAATGCCGCGCTTGTCGCGCGCGCCCTCCTCGCTCGGGGCTGCAGCCGCCGCCGCCACCAGGGCTAGAGCACACATCTGAGGACAAGTGAACACCACTGTTACTAACATCATTTACAAGAGCGTATGTTATGACGACTGCTTCGCCGACTGCTTGCACCCGTTGCGATCACAAAACACATCACAAATTACGATAACTGCTTCCTAGAGGAAATGTTGCAGTTTCATTTGAAAAGCTCGAAGAGGTTCGCTTCACGCAATTTAAAAAAAAAATATTCTTATATTGAATAAATTGAATGAGTTATAGTTGATCAGTATTCATTAGTCCATTTTGAAATAAGTCTAGCCTCTAGATTTTCATTGACCTCAATCTTCATGCAGATTACATAGACTTAAAGATTATTTGGATGGAATCAAAGCACATAAACTATGTAGGCAATAGGTAACTTGATCATAGTGGAGTAAATTGGACCAAGTAAGAGAAAATTGGATTAAAACGGTAGGTACTTACAAAGAGTTTCATGTTGCTGGTGCTTGCAAAGGTTCCCAAAGGTGGCTGTCGTTGGACGCTGCGGTTGTGATGCCGTGAGACAGTTCTGGACATATTTATACGAGCACAGGGCTATTAATTCGGAAGTTGCGAAACTGTCCCTTCGTCGCATCAAATCAATCATGTCAAACCAGATATTAGGAAATCGCCAGAAAAGTTGTAAAATTACCAAATTATTCATTGATTCGATTCGACTCATCTCATGAATATATATTAGTTGTCCTCGACCGGAAGGGCACGTGCACTAATGTTCTCATTTGCGTGTGGATGCGCTTGCACAATTACCTAACACGAGCCCCTTTTTTTTTGTTTTCGAGGCAGATACCATACTGCATGATGGGTACAGTATTGTTATGTGGGGTTGTCGAAGAGAAGCTTCGAAGACCCACCAAGCAAACCCCCGTGGCCAGACTTTGAGCGTCCCTAATGGGCCTAGGAACTCCTATAGACCGCGCCAGCGGCCCATCTTCCAATGCCAAAATGCCCATCTCCGGGGCCGTTCACAACTACCGCCCCTAATATCCCGCGATAATTACGATGGCACGTGCCACACATTGCTATCGCCCTCCCGGGGTGCGCCTTGTTAAATCGGAGCCCACACTCCGACCGATCCCCAGGTGGTCCCCTAAAGGGAATGCCGTGGTGCCCTCACGGGGCAGGCGGTGCGGGGCGGCCGTAGCACGCGCTCCCGCTCGGTGGCCATTACGATCTTTCTTGACCATGACGGTATCACAGAAAGAGACCACCTCCTTCCACGCCGTGTCAACCACCAGCATAGCCGCCACTACGCTGGGCAGAGAGAGAGATCCTGCCCGATCCTGTTGACCAGGATATGCCGTTATGCACTCTACGCCGAACATTCCTCGAGCATGTGCTAGGCGAAGTCCCGATCCCACTCACAATAGTGACGTTGCGGTGTCGGTTCGCCTTCAATCCTGCTCAAGAACACACCAAAGCAGCCATGCCCGGTGAGCACCTGAGCAAGACGATAGGTGACGTTCCATGCCCCTTGCTTTTGCAAACCCTTGCGCAGTGGTCGATTGCATTGCGGTGCAGTGGCGGAGCTTTACCGGATCCCGCTGTCGTGCTGTCGTAGGTACATCTCCCCATACTGCACCCTCGCCGCTTACGACGCGTACGCAAACGTAGACGCCTGCCTCGTCCCGTGCTCGTCTTGTGCGACTTCAATGTCCACTCGCAAGATTGAGCCGAGATGACCCTAGGGGAGCCACCATCGCTGGATGGGCGGCGGGACATGACTGCTCAATCGGGGGTCAATAAGCACCTGTGTCCGGTGGCAGGGGGAGACGATTGTGAATCTCACATGGGCGACTCCTTCTGCCGCGCACTTGATGTCGGGATGGAGGGTGGCGGAGATGGCCACGTTGTCTAACGTGGCCAAAACACGTCAAAAACAATCGTCACATTGTTTTTGACGTGTTTTTCCGCCTCGCCTCAACCCGGGATTCCTGCCATGGTGACAGCCCGCCGCGATCATGGGAGCTAAAGCGGCTTGACTGGGACCTGTTAGAAGCCGCAGCCATCGTCGTGGCCTAGCCGAAAAACCATGCCGAAGATCCGCCGAATCCTGAGAGGAAGGCAACGTGGTTCCGGGAAACGATGACGTCAATTTGCGACGTCTCAATGCCCCGGGCCAGGTCGACCAAGCGCAGGGCTGTGTACTGATGGTCAGCGAAGATAGCGAGGCTACGCGACGCCAGTACACCAGGACCCGGAGAAAAAGGCAGGCCACAGCCGAGGAGACAGATAGAGTGTATGAGGTATACCGAGGCACTATCAAGGCGCTCCAAGGCGCGAATGCCGATGCCAAGTCGCGATCTTGTATTGAACTCCTGGAAGGACTAAACACCCCGTTCCCTCCGTTGACTGAAACCCTGGACTCGGACTTCGTAGGAAATCTGGAAAGAGTTCCAGGGGTCGGGTTTCAGGACTTTTCCTTATCCCTAACAAGCGCCCTACCATGACTCGTGCGTGCCCCACCTGCCATCAAGATACCTTCGAGCCACCACCGACACGCTACAAAGACATCCGGACTGTACAACAACATCACAAATTTATGAATCACATTGGTTCAAATAACGCTTTCTAGTATCTATCTGATTCTACCATCCAAAATTATATTTTTATAAAAAAAACTAATTTTACATAGAAGGTTTATCTATTTAATCCCCCAAAAATACAATATTAACTTTATTAACAAAGATAATTCAAAACAAATAATAGAAACAAATTAGAACCAGTAGGTAAGTATTTAAAATAGATCAGGTGAGCTAACTGCAGACTGTTGCAAACGATCAACTGGCAGCTCAAGTCCTTTTACTTTTACAACAGCCTCGTTAGTTCCTGCAACTTTGCATAGAGCAACTTTCGTTGAAGCAACGGTCGTTGGCTACCATCGAGATAGAATCCTACCTCGATGTTGGCTACTTACTTTTATAATCGAGATGATCTTATTGTAGGAGCACCTTAAGAAAAATCGCTTAAGGTATGACCTTAAGGGATTTTTCTGTAAGGTATACGGAGTATTTTTCTCCTACCTATTACGGTATTATATTTATTGCACTTGCATTCATGATAATCATGTTTATAATGTTTACAACTAACCAGGCTAGTGGCATCGCTTCACATCTCCCGATAAGATTATATCGCTATAAACTAATCCTGCGGAAAAAGAAACAATCCTTGCAGTTCAAGGGAAGTCCCAAAAGTCTTTATGCACTTGGAGCTGAAGATGTCAGCTGCTTCATTGGTGAGAACCTTGAATCACTTTATGTAGATAGGTGCTTTGTGTCCAACCGGTAGCAAAGAAAATACAAGTTCTAAAGTCGGTTGCAGAGTGAAAATGTACAGGCTTAGCCGGCAAAATCAAGTACAGTTTGTATGGACTAAAAAAATACGTTAAACTTACAACCCCACGTAAACATTTATGAGTGCAATTTATAACCAACAGTACCTACTAATCTGACCTTCCCAATTTCTGATCTAAATACTTACACTAATCCTGTACGTTATATGATACAACTTTATATAAAATTAACTCTGTCGCCTGAAACACAGGATTATTTAGTTCAGGCTAAATTGTTATACTTAGCTAACATATTCGTTTAGTGCACTAATGTATTGTCTATTTAGGTTCTTTGAATAAAGCTATTTAATTATTAATTTATTTAATTATTATTTATTTAACAAACTCCTGTTTGGACGTTGTTCAGAAAGAACTAAAAACTTGAAAAGAGGTTTAGCTATGAAGGTTTGATATATTACGTTGGTGCTAGGCGCAGTGTTGGTGGTGGACGCGGATCCTCTCCTGCCGCGTTATCATGAAGCTGAAGGCATCCCTGCAGCCGCCAGGATCCGGCGAGCGGAGGAGGCAGAGGATGGTGGAAACAGGATCGTCGGGGGGCTCGCTTGCCACGCTCGGGCTGTATCCCTATTTGGAGAGATGGTAGGACTTTTAAAATAAGTACATTGTCATATCTTCGGTTGCTTCACTGCAAATGTTTATTCTGTGGTGAAAGTATTTCAATGAAAGAACCGAAGATATCGAATAAAAACAAATGAATTGTGTTTCAAATCCTACGCTCTCCTCGCCACATTCCGTTAATCTTAAAGCTTAGTAACTGTGTCATTGCAGGTCGGCAGTGTGTGGTTCCTCCATGCTGAGCAACGCCCGTGCCGTGACGGCGGCGCACTGATGGTGGGATGGCCACAACGCGCCGTCGTCTTCACGCTGGTTTTTGGATCCACGCATCTCTTCAGCGAGGGGACGCGGGTGCAGACTAACAATGTGGACCTGCATGCCACATACTACTTCAATAATCTCAATAATGATATCGCCATTATTGGTTTCAGGCATGTTCCATACACAAGTAAAATCTAGATAAAGTTTTCATATCTCCTGTATGTTCCGGAAGAAATCTCGAGATTACTTTATCTATATAATTAGTTTCTCTTACCACACCTCTTACCACTCATGCTGTCAGTAATCTATCGAGTAACCACAGGACCGGACTCTTGTCCGTTATTTATTATTTACCTTTCTTCGTATTCCAGGCGTGGTGAACTGCATCGCTTTGCTGTCCGGCTCTCTGCTGAATAACAACTTCGTGGTAGTCACCGCGCGTGCGGCCGGCTACGGGAGAACCAGTGACTGTACGTTGGTTGTAGCGTACCCAGGGGAAAATAATTTAAAGATAGTTAAATCATTGTCACGTTAATTTGTTTTCAAGTTTCCTGTCCGCCATAATAATATCCTAGAAACTTAGAAAAAAAGTTGTATGAATTGGCTCATTCTGTGTAACAGTCGAATTATCAGCAAATGAATGTTTATTGCGTTTATTTATTTATTAGACAGCTATAATATAAGTATTCAAGGGAGCGGTATAACCCAGAGCCAGGTGGCGAGCCACGTGTCTGTGCCGGTGGTCAGGAACGCGGGGGAGAGCAGACGTTCGGCGCGACGGTAGACTAGATGATCGACCGTTGATTCGATGGTCGAGTGGTGATCGCCAAAGGTAGATCTTATTTTGTTTTCTTTTCAAACATTCGAATCTTAGTTCTATCACCACCTGAACTACGCTGAACGGACATTTGCCGTTCTTAGTTTTCCTCATTATCTTTTGTTTAAATTTTTTCTCTTGTGTTCATTTTCTACTCTCTAGTGAGACAGAGACTGACATATGATTTGACGTTGTGTATGCAGATCGGCATCAGCTCGTTCGGTTCTACGCGCGGTTGCCAGCGCGCGGGGCCTGCCCGCGGGGTTCGCGCGCGTCACCGCCTGCACCTCCTGGATCCAGGCCCGGCTGTAGCCTGCAGGAGCATGGAGACAGAAACTCAACGGAAAATGTTCCTGTAGTTTAATGAAAGAAAGGTTCATGTTCCTAGTGTTTAAGGTTAAGTTATGTACCTACCTAAGTAATACAATCACAAGCCAAACCCTTTTATTGTTCGACATGGCGTCTGGCCGGCGAGGAGAGCAGAGGACGAGCTGGACGCATATTATAAAGAATGAGTAGCCATCATCGGCCGGAAATGGATGGTTATAGAAAGGATGAAAGTGGGCCTGTGCCCAGCAGTGAGACATCACAAAGTTAAGTATAATATTCTTGGGTACTCAGACGAAGAGATATAATCTTTCTACAGGGCTTCCCACGGGGGACCAGAAACTCGAAGCGATCACGAAGATAAGATATAAGAAGATAGATAGATAGTATAATACTTTATTCATAGAAACTTATATATTAAAGGAGAAGACAGAATAATTTAAAACACAGAACCGAGTTTGCTTAACCGAATAGGCATAATACCTAAGGACAACTAGGTACATAATGATGTACCTCTAGAGTATGTTATTGTGACATGGCAGTATCATTTGCGCCATAGCTCTACAATATACAAAAGTTGTCCACTTCGAGTCTATCCACTTCGGGGGTCGTAAAGCCGAAGGCCGTAGATTGATGGCTCTGATATCCAACCAGTGCAGCGGGTAACTACCATGTGTTGCAACCACTCCTGACTGCGGTGGCTAGACAGGTGGTAAAAATAAGTCTTCCACAAGTGAAGCGGCCTTTTGATCTGGCTCTTACCATAACACTCACGCGGTAAGAAAAAGCAATGTAATGTAGTAAAACGTGTTTAAAGTTGCATTTTTTATTGAGTGAAGCCTATGCATGGGGATTATGGAATAGATTATAGATTTATAGATTTATTTATTCAAACAACTTTACAGGACAAACCACTTAAGTCTACACATCTTGCCCAACTTAACTTAGATATTTAGATATATATTTATTTCAAAGAACAAAAGAACATAGTTCACATAAATAGAAAAGTTATAACATTTGTACTTAAATTAAACCCCCTAATAGTACCTAATCAGGGGAGATTCTGTTCCCCCCAGACTAGTTTATTCGAACAAGAATTTTATCACCCAATAAAAAAAAAGGGGACGCCTATGTCCATCAGTGGTCTATTAAAAGCCGTAACTAAACACAAACATTCGAAAAAGGGTCTTTATTTGGAATAGAACATCTTATGGTACAATTAAGGGCTGAATACTGCAAAAGTAAAAAAAATGTGTAGCGAAGATAGTTTGTGTTTTATTTTAGAACAAATCTAATAATTTAATGATGAAGTTGATGATGATGAACCCGGCGGGAAGGCTGCTGCAGTCGGCAGCGAGAGATTCATCTGATTCTGTAAAGCTGAGATATTTCATCGCTTATATTTATTTATCTATCTATAGGTACATAAAATAAAACTGTAGCAGGTCTGATTCTGTACATTGAAGATATTTTTAAATTATTTTTGGAGGGACTCTATTATCGATACTGAAGCTAAAACTGTAATTTTTATAATTTTTATCCGTCTGTCTGTATGTTGGCCGCGCATCACGCCCGCGGCCGAAACTACTGAATTAATTCAAATGAAACTTGCCACGATTTGGGTTTATACTACGAGGAAGGACAAAGGATACTTTTTATCCCGGAATTCAATACGGTTCCCCTGGGAGAGGGGATGAAAGTCAAATTGTGTACTTAGTTGTAATTCATTAATGCGTCGTCCGATTTCATTCATTCTTTTCTGTTAGAAACAGTATTGCAAGATAGAAATTGACTAAATTAGTAGAAACTCGAGTAGAAAATCAGTAGATTGAAGAAAAATCAGTAGATTTTAAAAAAAGCTGTTTTTAGGTAAGGTTCATTCATTAGTTACTTTCTTAAGTTTAAGAAAAAAATAGATCTTAGAATCTATTTTTTTCTTCCAAGACGCACCCATTAGTTAGGTACTGCATTCGAAGGTTGCATTGTCCAGGTTAGTCGAGGACTGTCTGTCGCGCCCAAACGCGCTGAGATTGAATAACACAGTTACTGCAGTAATCAAATATTTTTTAAGATTTTTGTATGTTTTTCGAAATTTAACAACTGTTATATTTTTTGTACGCGAAATTTTTTAAATGTTTGGGTAATAGTATGCAAATATTTTAAAATTACGGTGGTAGACAAAAATTTATAAATATAAATAACGGCGAGCGAAGCGAGCCGAGATAAGTTTGGAGTTTGGTGAGGTCGGGTTAGCAACAAAGACGGAATGACACAAAGAATAAGCTTAGAACATTTCACGTTTATTTATAATTAACAACAAAATAGGACGATAACAGGCTATAGAATCAACGGCAAGCGAAGCGAGCCGCGAACATTTTTATGACCTGGCTGTTCGTGTGAGTAGTCGTTGTCACCCCTTCTTGGTGCTTGCTTTGCGTAACCAAGCAAGCACCAAGGGGCTACCAAGATGGCCCGAATTGAAGCTTAATACTAATAACGCGAGGGTGGCGGTCCGCCCCGGACCGCCACCCTCGCGTTTTTCTGTTCTCGAGGTATTTTTTTTGTATTTATTTCTTATAAATGTAAAGAGACGGATATTAGGTGAATTTGGCATAAGTTTGTATGTTTAGATACAGCCGGTACAGAAGATTATATGATTTTAAGGTAAAACTCGTTGATCCTGAAGATAAATTATTGTATTGTCATCGGTCCTTGATAAATGTGCAAAGTTTCAGTTCAATCTGAAGTTTTCAAAGATTCCTTTTCAAACAAACATACTTACAGGTGGAACTAATAAAAGCATGTTAAAAATATTCTTATGCTCTGCTCTCTCGGACAATTATTCTTAGTTACAAGCGCTTTTTAATTTAACAAAAAACAACCTCAGAGAGAAACATTCTATACCAGGTAGTACCTAAAGTTGGCCATCCAGGGCTCCGCAGTAGTACCGAGACACGCGGGAATCAACGGCAATGAGTTTGCCGCTGAACTTGCGCGTTCCGGGTCCAAGGGGACTCAGCTGGGCCCGGAGCCGTTCTGTGGCATACCTAAAGCTTGGCTCATTGAACCCTCTTGGATTCATGCTACGAGGAATTGTCCAAGCTCTGGAAAAAATCCTCGGGCATGAGTCACTCAAAGTCATTGATAACCCTACGATAAGCGGTACACCAACCGAATCCTAGCGCTAAGCAGAAGCAACCTTCGCATCATAACAAGAGCCCTAACGGGACACGGGACCTTAACAAGCACATGTTCAAAGTGGGGCTAAGCGACACACAATCCTTCAGATTTTGCGAGAAGGCGGAGGAAACGCTTCTCCAGGAGAGTGTGGAGCACTGGTGCAAAAACGTAGCTTCCACCTGGGCAGGCACCTGCAGTCACCTGCTGCCACATACGAGCGAAGAGACATCACGCCGAAGAATATCCTACAGTTCCTAGCAGCGGCAAGGGTTAGTGGCGAACTATGAACGTCGCAGCTTCAGAGGTGAACCCACAAAGTGGCGATCACAAGACCTCTAGGCCTATCATGGCCGCTGTGACACGAATGCCACATAAAGCAAAAAAAGAAGAATAGGTGTATACCTATTCTTGTTTTTTTGCTTTATCAGGTAAGTATTTACCTTTATCAGGTAAGTATTTACCTGCGAACCAATACCTATTTCAGGCAAAGTAAAATATACAAATGGTCCATGCGATCTGAACATCATGCTCATGAGAACCTGATGTTGGGTGGTTCCGATCAGCTGGTCCAGTTGACTGTACAACCGACAAATTTCTTTTTACCGCTATCTGTACCAACGAAGTTTTTTTCATTCAGATTTTTTTTTACTTTGGTTTACAATCAACTGTCCTTACCTACCTACTATCGAAAAAACAATTGCGGTGGTCCAGTCAACTGGCTGAACGGAACCACGAGTAAGAAGCGAAACCGATCATATTTTGTTGTGTAGGTGTGTTCGCAGTTTATAACACTTCTTGACACTGACACAGGCTGAGTCGTAGCAAAAAGTCGTGTAAATAAAGAATGGGATTGAAGATGACAGCATGCTATCCCGCGCAGACCCTATACGATTTACACACAATCTAGGTTCCTAAATATAGGTAGGCACTTACGATAATCGTATACGATAATCGTAACCCTATTCTTTGCATTACTTTTTAGCTATGATTAGAAACGTCTTCCTAATTTTAAGAGGCATCTAATTTGGTAATGATTAAAATATATAGGCAAAATGCTGGATGGATAAAACTCCTGACTGGACTGACAGACTGATAGACTGACAGTTGTAATTTAGCTATTTTTAGGATCTGTTTAGAGAATACCAAATTTTTTAGGTCAACCTATCGTAGAAAATTTAGAAATCGTAAAGTTTTAGTTAGGTATCCTAAAACAACAGAATCGACACCAATGACGTTGTTTTTGCACAGCGTTTCGTATTATGTTATGAGAGAAACTGTGCTCAAGCGTTGTCAATCGCGAACGAAGTCGCGGGTACAGCTAGTTTAAAATAAATATCATCTTCCATCGTCGATCGTCGAGTGGGGCAGTTCTGAGTCTTCTCAAATGAATTGTTTTTTACAAATAACCTTTATTAGATTATTATAGTATCGCACCTGAAAACAGTAGTCAGTGGTGGCGGCCACATATAGAGGTATGTAGGCTAGACGGCTACGTGTGCCCAGGAGTAGCCTAGACTAGTCTACACTAGATATGTCACCACCGGGCGCTCCGTTCCGGTGAAGTACTAACCACCTCCCTAATCATTACGGCAACACATGTTGCACATGTCTATCATTCACTATTATTGACAAACACTGAATTCTAAAGAGCGCTCCTCCAACAATACTAGTATTTCAAAAAAATATGCAGTTTCTAGAAAAATAGTCATGAGTTTTTCCTAACTAGAAAAGACTGGCTAAGGAAGGTACTATCTAGTACGTATATCTAGTACGTATATCCTCGAACCGTCGTCGGGTCGGGGTATAGCGTTCTATGTCTACTTACAATTCGTAGATCATATTAGTAATTACTAACTACTAATATTTTCGCAACTTCCGGCGCGCGCGTCGCGCAGCGCAGCGCAGGGGCCGCGCGGTCCGCCTGCTTCCGGTTGCAACAGACTTAATTTAGTTAGTTCATTAGCTTCGTAATGAAGTGATTGACACTAAGAGCCCTAATAACTGAGGCACATCGTGGAAACGAGGCAGGTGCATTCATTTAGGTTCTTCAATTTGAACTATGCTACGTGCGTTTAGAAAATTATAAATAAAACAAAAGAATAAGTACAAAATTATAATTAAAATTCCAGACAGGACAGGGACCACTAGCGACTCATGGATCACAATTTGGCACTAAACCCACGCAACTTACATAAGTTAGGTATCTATCAATGCCAGCCTCCGTACCCGAGCCCGTGACCGAGGCCGAGCAGCGGCGCGTGGCTGACGAGCGGCGCGTGGCTGACGAGGGGCGCGCCCAGCAGCGGGGCTCCAATCCCGTGCCCGTAGAGAGACGGGGAGACGAGGGGCGCCGCCAGCCCGTGCCCCAGCAGCGGTGCGCCTAGCCCGTGGCCCCAACCACCCAGCCCGCCCACGCCCCAGCCACCAAGCCCGCCCACGCCCAGTCCGTGTCCGTACAGCGGTGCCGGAGCCCCCAGTCCGTAGCCGAGCCCGACCACGCCTCGCTTCTCGTTCTTCTTCTCCTCTGCGCCAAACACGGCCGCTGCCAGCAGGATAACGCACAGCTGGAGATGAACACAAACCTTTATACCTTCCTGTAGCCAACACTCACTTTATATTTTCGTGATGCTAAAATTTGTCAGCAAATAAATACTATTTCATATTTTTTTTATATTTTGATCAGAATCTAAAAATCAGGTTGGTAAGGCTCAAAAGAACTCTTGTTCTGTTTATATATCAACCAGAGAAAACATAATTAACAGTCTAATTCTAAACAAAGTAACAAGTCACTTTCTTAAAATTGGAGCCATTAGATCGACTGCGACGACTACCCACAATAATTGTATTGTAGGTAAGTACTAGTAGTAGTTTGAGATATAAAGGTCATCATCACCCCAACAGCTGGTTTCTTTTCAGCTAGTTTAGTTAATTCGGAGGTAAGATTACAGGAGCCTTCAATCTGAAACATCCTCCCCTAATGCTTTGTTCGTTGCCCTTCAATCAATCAATCAATCCTTCAAAACAATCGTTAGACAAGTCCGACAGGTCGTGCCGTCATGGACCCTATTCTGCTACCTAAATAAAACGCTTTACCATGACAAAAATCGTCACAGAATCACCACCATAGACACATGTTGGTATTATAACTTAGATGAATGAATTTAGTTATGGAGGAACAAAAGTGTCGAGGTCGAAACTAATCTGGAACCATTTTATCTATCTCTCCATGCAAGTAGCACTGCACGCACTATCTAGATTGACCTTTCCAAGTGTACTAAAATGTATCTACATAATTATGTGGAATAAATAAATACAATACAAATGGAGTTTCTTTCATCTAAGGTTTCAACATGGTGATTCTGCGACCGACTATAGCATTGACATAGTGAAGCGATTGATTACCAGTATAGGGCCCCAAGTCCTGCGCAGCAGTGCTTTGCAAGAGCCGCGCACGACCCGCGCACGATCGGCGCGGCGGCCACTAGCGTCAATTATATTATTGAAATGTCAATCGGAATCGGAATGGACCAACGACCGTTCACTTTCATAACACTATCCTAATTAAAATACTTAATCCTGTTGATATAATAATAATAATAAATAAATATAATATTAAGATAAAGGTTTTAATATTAAAAAAAGCCGTTTTAAAAACATGGTTTTATATCATCTAGGACCAAAGTGCTTGGAAAGGCAAATCCAACAAACCAGACTCGACGGCGTTACGTCGTTTGGTTTAGAAGTGCCTATGGCCACCTTCTGTCTCCATCATCAGACCAGCTAGATGGTACTATAACATTGCATTATCACCGAACTTGCGTATGCCAAATTTCAACTGAATCGGTTGAGGATAACCTGGTCTAAATTCAGTTGCAAGATTTGTCCCACACATACTACAAGGGAAGTTATATAAAAGCTTGTAAAAATACTTACTTACTCTTTAATAGATAGAGCTTATCACGAGTAGTGAGTAGGTATTCGTGAGTAAGGAGGCACCTACCTGATTATATTATGCACTGCAGCAAAGTCAAGGGTTCGATGTATCAATTAACGAACGAAGTATTATAATTATTACCTCCCTCTTTCCTAAAAAATTACGTTCTATCGTTTGTTCCGGGATCTATTTTATTTTTATAAAGAGTCTTGGGAACGCTTGTGATTGGTATTGATATTTATTTATTGGAAAACCAGAAGCTTTTTTAAACAGAATAACTTACAAGCAAATATATACTAGGAAGCTTAAAATAAGGTTCTCACGGCTAAAAAACAGAGTAGCAACAATATTAAAACTATGAACATACTGAGACCACGGTAATGATGACATTACCGTGCTAAGGCTAATCAACATGAATCTAACAGAAGGTAAAAGAGGTTAAAAATTAAGAATAGATTTCAAACTAAACTTAATGCATCTCTTTCTTCACCGAATAAATATGGATGAGTTGAGCTACCTTGAGACTGTTTGCATCAGTCTGCATTTAGCTCAACTGTTTCAATTGCAAATTATGTACTAGTTCTACTTATTATGTTTCTATTAATCAGCTGTATGTATGTATGTATGTATGTACGCCTAATTTTTGTTAATAAAGGGTAACATATATCAAAGAAAATTAAAATCAAATAATAAAGCATTTTTCATAATAAGTAGTAATAAAATTATATCCAACTTGTCACTGTTTCCATTATTTTTGTAAGTAGATACTTATAGCAGGTACCTATAGTTAGAGTGATTAGTAGGTGTGTGCAACTTACAGCAGCCTTCATATTGATGTCAGTATTTCGCGGAGCACTAGCCCTGTGCTGCAGCGCGGGCCCTTATATGCGGGCCCCTCTAGCTCCATCCTCCAGTAGGTACTCGCCTGAAGTCTAGCGCCAGGGACTGCCAACTTGCGGCCCCTAACGCCCGCACCGTGCGCTCTAACAGAAGATACTCGTACTCTTGGCAATATGTTTACAGAGACTGGTTGCACTACTAATATTTTTAATAAATATGTCCTAAAGCTTTCTATCATTATACTAACATTTAATAAAATGATATAAAGACTAACATACTAACCTTCACCTTCCTGACTTAACATTATAAAGCGGAAATTTTGTGAAGATGTGAAGTCTATAAATATTTGGGCGTATCGTATACGACAAGGCCGCAAGATCGGGAATTGGGGATATGTATTTTATTTAAAAAAAACGGGTGCAAAGCCACAGGTAGATACTAAGGCCCTAATTCACATTAGTGGCGCAATGCTTGACTACCCTTGCAAAATATTCTACCTAGGAGGTACAGTTAACTCCACCAAGAAGCGCGTCACGTGAGCACACAAAAATATATCGAGAATCTCTTTAGATTTCTGTGCTTGAGTAGCTCGTTGCTTTGACTAAATCTACGATGTTCGCCCGTCCGTAGCGCTCACTCACAGAAATCTAAATAGTGCCTGATTATTTAGATTTCTGTGCGGTCACATCTATGACTCATGTGACAAGGTAATAAAGTGCAGTAAATAGGTGGCAAGTGCATTTTTTGCCGACTGTGCCTATTGGTGACTCACCCCGTGGGACCCGCGCCGCCGCGGTACCAGCGTATTAACTACTAGGCTGTACTTGATAGTGTTTAGTATTGTTCTGCATTGATTAACAAAGGATATTTGCGCGCTATTGGCTATTGTTGGCAGGTGTGCGCGGGCGCAGTGTCGATTGTCTGCCGTAGCCTTTGGCGAGGGATGAGGGTCAACTAACATTCTCTCACGCTGTGTACTATGCACTATGCACACTTTATAATTAAACCAGCTGCTGCCCGCGGCTTCGCACGCCCTTTGTAAGTAGCCTGTGTCTGTTCCCGGGATAAGATTTACCCCCGTGCCAGATTTCATTAAGATCCGATCAGACGTTTAGGTACCTAGGTGAAAGGTACCAGACAGACAGAGAGAACAGAGTTTACTATTAGTATGGATTATAGTAAATCATAAAACTCTTGATACGAATTGTTTATGGTTATTTTTTAAGTTTTTCCTCTATCTTATTGGTTTAAATAGTATAGGTTTAAAGTCCTGGCACGTTAATCCAATTACCGCTATCACACAGCACAAAAAATTGCATATAAATATTGACTCGTTACTATACATTTAACAATGACAAACTGACTTCCCACAAGCTTCACACGAGTGCTCCGCGAGCTGTCCGGCATCTGATGCCGTCAATATAACATGCATCTAAATGTTACGAGCTAAAGCCCATTTTAAATGCACATTTTTGTGCTGTGCGGCAGCGGTGCTTTCCAGGTGCTTTACGTAGGTATCTTGACGTAACGTGAATATTTTGCAGTTCCGAGCCAGTTGTTTGGTGTAGGCTTACTGTCAGGTACTGGAGCCACAAACTCTACCATGTGGCAATATCCCTAAAATCTCTAGTTCAATCATTATTGGTATTTAGCGTACATTTGATCAGGTATCATGGCGGCTCAAAGAATGCGCTTGTAAATAATCGTAAAAGGCGTCGTTTCCATTAGCTGGCCACTTGCGAAACAGCGAGCCCTCAGATATGTCTATATCGGGCACTGGCCGAGTCGCCATCGCGTTTCGACTTGCTTATTAGCTAATTATAACATCCTACTTGCGAGAAAAGTTAAATTTACCTTCCTTCTTATAACCTACTTTAAGTTGCATAAAAAGTGCTCGTGCAAGTTAGCACTGAGCAAAATCTATGGAATCCGGACGCCATGCGCCACTATGGTTGGCTCTATAAATCCAAGATCCACGAAAATCTAGAGGATTGTTCCGCTTGTTCCCAGTAGTTCTGTAGATAGAGAACTATTGCACATAACCACAGATTAGGTAGGTGCCTACCTAATGTTACAGAACTATTAGAAATAAGCAGATTTTTTTTATGTTAACTGTCTTTGACTACACCTGTGCTCTCGCAGGACCTACTCCCTAATTCACTTGCTCTATCTATGGTATAACAATTTCTGAGCGAGATTAACAAACAAGGGATCCAGGATACATCATAACGTTGCTCCAAAGATATGTAATTCAAAACTTTATATCTCGTTTGCTGCTTTCATATATGTACATATAGTGAGCTCCATTGACTAGTACCAGGCCTGTTCAGACACATATTATGTACATGCAGCTCGGAGTAGGTAGATACTCGTAAGTAGTCCACTGGCCAGTAGCTAGTAGCGAGGGTGTGGCCGGAGCGCGCGGGCCGCGGCCGGTGCACGTGTGACCCAATCTGGACAAATGCACCGCGTTGCTACACCTCGCTGCGTTTACTCCACACGTAACACCATCTATTAACTGTCTGGGACCTGCTTTATATCTTGATCGTAAGCTGGATTTTAATTTGTGTATGTGTCATGCCAAGAAATTATTTATTAAACTTAAATAAATTATAGGTATTGTTAATAATGGCATATCCAAAGAATATCATAGTTGATAAACGCAAGCCTTTATAAACAAGCTGAAGAACTGGCTCATCGAGCAAGCTTACTAGCGGTTGACGAAATCGTTATTGAAAATAATTTAAGACGTATCGTAACGTATCGTATAGAATTTGTACCTAATTAGTCTTATATTTTATGTTAATTTATTATATAAATTGATTATATGTATATGATGTGTTATTTTATAACTTAATTCATTGAATTTTAACATGCTGGATGATACCTACTTATGAATTTTGTTTTATTATTAGTACTTTTATGACATGTAGGTGACAAGCGTTATTAACAAAGAATCTGAATCTGTTGTAACGTAGAGCGTAGCGTAGAGCGTAGCGTAGAGCGTAGCGTAGAGCGTAGCGCAGGTAGGTAGCATGAGAACGTGAGATATCGTATCTTCGTGCTTTGCCACGCGTCGTCGTCGTCGTCGTCGCGTCGTCGTCGTAGTACCACGTAGTATATGGTGTTTTTGTTGAAAGGAAGATCAGCAAAATTGTTTAATTTGTAAATAATTTTAATAACTTATCCAAATAAATAACACTCACATAAAATTATGTTAATAACTCAGTTAATAACAAGGCAAATAAAACATCAAAACACGAACACATCTCGAACAAACATCCACTTCACTTAAAACTATTTCAAAACCTATCTTTAATAACCTAAAACAATGTACGAGTAGGTATATTAAAATGCGTGATGAAGAACGGGCAATATTTACAAAAGGTACGAAATGACTCGGTTATCACAACGATAAGGTAACGCTTAGCGGTGAAGCTACGTCTTAACAAAAGACGGCTACCGGAAGTGTTCGAGAGGGCGGTCGATGGGGGGCTGCAGACCCAGTGGGATGTGGTTGTGGAACTGCTGCAAGCTCTCCTCCGGCTCATCCGTCTGCCCCTCCGCGCTCCGCCCCTCCGCGCTCTGCGGCTGCCCGTACTCCGCGGCCGGCTGATGGTTCTGAGGGTAGTCCCCCTGGCTGGGCGGCCCGTAATCTTGGCCTGACTGGTGGTTGTGGAGGCTCTGCTCGAACTGCGCCTGGTCTAATTGCTGCTGGATGTGGTGCTGCAGCTGGTTCTGGTAGTCGTACTGGTCTTGAGCGTTCTGGTCATATCCCGGGTGTCCCTGGCCTTGGCCTTGGTCGAATTGATTGTGGCCTTGGTCTTGGCCGAGTTGATTATGGCCCTGGTCTTGACCGAGTTGATTATGGCCCTGGTCTTGAAGAAATTGATGATGACCTTGGTCTTGACCGAACTGGTGTTGTCCGTCGTCAGGGTATTGACCATTGGGGAGCCCAAGGTCGTTCTGTGGGGGCACGGGAGACCAGCCGTTGTGGTCAACGGAGGGCTGAGTGGGTTGCGGCTGGTTTTGAAAACCAGGAAAGTCTAATTGACCACGTTGGTATGTGAATCCTGGCTGCTGATACACATCGGGCTGTCCGCCATCATTCACTTGCACTCCAGGTTGCAGATGAATATCCGGTTGTCCGCCTTGGAAATGAATATCCGATTGTCCACTTTGGTAATGAATGCCTGGTTGTCCACCTTGGTAATGAACATCTGGTTGTCCACCTTGGTAATGAACATCTGGTTGTCCACCTTGGTAATGAACATCTGGTTGTCCACCTTGGTAATGAACATCTGACTGTCCTGGCTGGATGTGAACTCCAGATTGTCCGGCATGGAAATGGACGTCGGAATGTCCGGGCTGGATGTGTATCCCTGGTTGAAGGACGCCAGCTTGTCCCGTGTGGAAGTGAACTTCCTGTTGTCCAGGTTGAATTTGTACGGAGGGTTGTCCAGCATAAAAGTGTATGTCGGGCTGTGCCACCTGTACACCCGGGTGCAAATGAAGCTCAGGCTGTTGCACCTGGACTCCTGGGTGTAAGTGCACCTCGGGCTGTGCTAAGCCATGATGTAAGTGAAGTTCGGGTTGATGCACCTGAACGCCTGGGTGTAAGTGAAGGTCAGGTTGTGCCACTTTGACGCCAGAATGTAAGTGTACGTCTGGTTGGGCAGCGTGCAGGTGCACCTCGGGCTGTGGTGCCGGCTGCAGGTGAATGTGGGGCTGTTCCGCGTGGACGTGGACACCAGGCTGCGCTGCGTGCACAAGGCCAGGGACGGGAGCTAGCTGCACCGCAGGTCGCTCCACCACCACGCCACCGTCGTGAGCCTCCCCACCGCCGTAGTACTGGGGACCCTGCGCATGCGGCACGATCTGGCTGAACGTAGATGAGTGCAGCGGCAATACGGGTCCTTGGTAGTTCAGGAAGGGGAACCTCGGGTAGTTTGCGAACAGAGAGGTCTGAACGGCGCCGCCCGGCCTAAGGACGTACGGGATCTGAGGAGCGTACTGCGGGAAGTTGAAGACGGGAGCTGCGGACGCGGAGGGCGCTGGCCTGAAGTGCACTGGGGCGGGTAAAGTAGGCTGCACCACCTGCGTAGGCAGCACAAGCGGAGGAGCAGGGAGGGGACGCACGATGGCGGGTGCCACTGGGACTGGGGCAGGCACCACGGGGACCACTGGCCGCGGAGACACATGGTGATGGTGATGGTGGAAATGCTGATCCGGCTTCGGAAGCACTACAGCTTTATGATGATGATGGGGGAATCTGAGCCCGTAGTGGGGGTGGTGGACCGGCACTCTATGCCCGACGGGAACGGGATATTTCGGAAGCAGAGGATGAACGAGAGGGACCTTGACGGCAGAGACTGCGGCGGTGGGGGGGTAGGTGACCACGACCGGCTTCACGAGGGAGTGCGTGACGCGCGGGAAGTCGTAGCCCAGCTTGTAGGGCGGCACAGCTGAGAGCCCACGCTGCGGCCGCTTGCTGCCGACGAGGCGCGCGAGGATCTTCGCCTTCGCCTTGAAGTGCGACCCATCGCCGACCGCCGCCCACACGCAAAACACCAACAAGATCTGAAAACCACGCACCATTTTAGATGAGCACAGAATCACTATCACAAAAGCACTAGATCACAAGACATTCGCAGCGCGAGTTCCTCCGCGGTACTCACAATGCTAAGTCTCATATCGAAGCAGTCGCCCGGTCGGCGCGAGTACCGTCTGACACCGACCGTCACCGGGGACCAGCACCCATACTTATAACTTAAAACAATCGCCATTAGTATGTAGCCGGCGCGTTGGTTTCACCGGGGGCGGCGGGGGTGCCGGACGCCTTCGTCCTGACGCGATTATGCTTTCTGCTCCTAAACTGAACCGATACATCTAACTTCCGAAACAGGCCCATGCTAATTTGAGCTCTACTTTGATAAGTGGAAAGCATACTTTGCATCGCGGAAGTAGCGATAAGCAGCACGTCGTCGCGCCGTCATTCCTGTAACAAGCGTGCGCGCGCGCATACCAATCGATGTTGAACGTAATCGAGAGAAAATTGTACCACTGGGGACAGGAACGGACTCGGCAAGAAATCATAGGAGCGGGTGGTAGGCAGGTGCATGACAGTCATCGCGTCGTCGCGATTTGTCGGGAAGAGTGAAATAACTTGCTAATGTAGATTGGTAACGTCATGTGTATGGAGTTAATAAAACGAAGTAATACACCACCTTATAAGGGAAACAGTCATTTCAGTCAAGTTATTTTGGCTCGAAGAATTTTACCACCATGTGTAGCGCCCTCGCCAGATCAAATTTCATTTGAAATATTTTGGGTCAGTAGGTAATATAGGTTTTAATTATGGTACCTCTAGATGAGTACCTACCTCCTCCACTAGGGCAGGAGGATTGTCCTGAGTCCGCCCGGGTGCGCAGGCGCAGCACCTCAGTATGCGCGGCGAGCGCGCCGGTTACCAAATACACGTAGGCACTTACACTTTCCTCGCTCTCACATCGCTCGACCTTAGATCATTCACTATCTACCTCCCTACACGCGCCCTCTTGCGTAACTCCTAAGTGTAGCACATCGGCGTAGCACTAGGTAGCACCAATGAAGGAAACTTAACATTCCCGCGTCGCGACGCGTCGCTCGGCGAGAGTACGTGAGAACTACATCGAAAGGACCTTGTTTGCTAACATTTTATTGGAATTTCGCAATGAGGAAATTCGTCAAAACTGGTTGGCACGTCTAAATTTTAATTTTAATAATTTTTTCAGGATAAGCGAACTATATTTAGTTATAAAACTAGATTAGGTATACTAATAATATGTTATTCTATAAAATGCAGCGCACGACGCAACCAACAGATTGCTTTATATGTTCCGCTAAATGCAGCGCACGACGCAACCAACAGATTGCTTTATATGTTCCGCTAAATGCAGCGCACGACGCAACCAACAGATTGCTTTATATGTTCCGCTAAATGCAGCGCACGACGCAACCAACAGATTGCTTTATATGTTCCGCTAAATGCAGCGCACGACGCAACCAACAGATTGCTTTATATGTTCCGCTAAATGCAGCGCACGACGCAACCAACAGATTGCTTTATATGTTCCGCTAAATGCAGCGCACGACGCAACCAACAGATTGCTTTATATGTTCCGCTAAATGCAGCGCACGACGCAACCAACAGATTGCTTTATATGTTCCGCTAAATGCAGCGCACGACGCAACCAACAGATTGCTTTATATGTTCCGCTAAATGCAGCGCACGACGCAACCAACAGATTGCTTTATATGTTCCGCTAAATGCAGCGCACGACGCAACCAACAGATTGCTTTATATGTTCCGCTAAATGCAGCGCACGACGCAACCAACAGATTGCTTTATATGTTCCGCTAAATGCAGCGCACGACGCAACCAACAGATTGCTTTATATGTTCCGCTAAATGCAGCGCACGACGCAACCAACAGATTGCTTTATATGTTCCGCTAAATGCAGCGCACGACGCAACCAACAGATTGCTTTATATGTTCCGCTAAATGCAGCGCACGACGCAACCAACAGATTGCTTTATATGTTCCGCTAAATGCAGCGCACGACGCAACCAACAGATTGCTTTATATGTTCCGCTAAATGCAGCGCACGACGCAACCAACAGATTGCTTTATATGTTCCGCTAAATGCAGCGCACGACGCAACCAACAGATTGCTTTATATGTTCCGCTAAATGCAGCGCACGACGCAACCAACAGATTGCTTTATATGTTCCGCTAAATGCAGCGCACGACGCAACCAACAGATTGCTTTATATGTTCCGCTAAATGCAGCGCACGACGCAACCAACAGATTGCTTTATATGTTCCGCTAAATGCAGCGCACGACGCAACCAACAGATTGCTTTATATGTTCCGCTAAATGCAGCGCACGACGCAACCAACAGATTGCTTTATATGTTCCGCTAAATGCAGCGCACGACGCAACCAACAGATTGCTTTATATGTTCCGCTAAATGCAGCGCACGACGCAACCAACAGATTGCTTTATATGTTCCGCTAAATGCAGCGCACGACGCAACCAACAGATTGCTTTATATGTTCCGCTAAATGCAGCGCACGACGCAACCAACAGATTGCTTTATATGTTCCGCTAAATGCAGCGCACGACGCAACCAACAGATTGCTTTATATGTTCCGCTAAAGTTTATAAACAAACAGAACATAGGTACCTACATTGAAATATTTAGATGTTAGTTAGGTAATAAGTTGAAAAGTAAATTAGGTACCTAGGTACTTAATTGGAAATAAAAATAAAAGTACAAAGGATTAAAACAAATTTAAACTGCTACATTAAAGTTTGCGTAAGATAAGCTTCTTAAATAGACTCTCACTCACTTCGCACTGCACAAGAATATACTCGTATCAATGTCTAGGAAATATTTGTTCTACGACTCTACCATTCTTCTAAATTGGTGTAACAAACCTGAGTTAGTGCGGCAGTTCTGAATTGGAAAGAAGTAGGTAGGTAGGTTCCTGCTTACAGAATATGTACTACCAGTGCTAAGTCCGGCAGAATATTATGGGTGCCTACATCTTATCTACGTAGGTAGGTAAGTTAAGTAGGTACATACTATAAATAGTACCTAGGTAGGTACCGTATTCATCGCGTACCTTTTGTTTTTATTTCCCCTACGTTTCCATCGCGTTGCAGCGCTCGAGGCCATGCATCCCATCATTCATTAGTCTGGTGCAGTTCACTCTACAGACAGATTGATTTGTTAACGCCATCTAAGTATAATTTTATCTATCGATGTTTTAGTTTGGTACCTACTCCTTCCTTAATTATAATAACACTTTCAAGAGGTTTATTGAACCAGTCACTAAAACAAGTCTCCTCTAGGAAGGGACTTCAGATAGGCAGATGCAGTGATCAGTTCACATACCTACCATAAACTAGTTACTGCTAGGTAAGTTAAGTTGCAGGGGAAGTTGGTACGAGTTGATCGCTCGAGGTAAGATGTCCCGACACGCACGGTTGTGGGCAAGCTATTAATGCCATCTAGTAACTTTCTTCAGTAAAACGTAGCCCTCTAGTGCGCCAGTCAAAGCATACGAGCGGTGCATGTGACGAGTGCAAATTTATGAATGAATAAAAATAAACCGCCAAGTGCGAGTCCACTCGCACACGAATGGTTCCGTACCGTAAAAATCAGGTAACTTTTTAAAGAACTTCAAATTTTCACTTGTTCCGAGACCCCTTTAAATTTTCAAGTATTTTGTATGTTTAGTATTTGTTGTTATTACAGTTCACGGGTTACTTATTTATACTTAGAAAGTTTTATATGTCTACCTATTGTGGTTCAAGCCTCAAGAGATACAGCCTTGACAAACATAAAGTTAAAATACCCAAAAAAAACAAGTTTTTTGTATGGAAGCCCCCTATAATTTGGATATTTTTTTTGTTATCTGCTGTTATAGCGGCAAGAGAAGTATTTCTCTTGCCGCTATAACAGCAGAGAATGTGTATAATACATTCTCTGAAACTATTTACCTATAAGGGTGCATGAGATAGAGCCCTGTGACAGACGGACGTATGGTCGGACGGACGGACAGCGGAGGCTTAGTAGGCTTACGTTTTCACCCTACGGACACGGAATCCTAAAAAAGTGTCGTTTTGATGTAAAGTAAGCCTGACTTTGAGCCTTGATTACTTTTGTTCTAGAATATGAAAACCACTGTTTTTTTGTATTGTTCCTTGCTAATAAATTCAATTGAGTTTTCACAGTTATTGCGCCGATCCAACGCTTGGAGGTTACCTACCTATTTAAAGTGACTATAGGTACCTACGTAAGGGAAAATTTGAGATTTGGGCAAGACGATCCCCAGAGGGTGGACAAGATGAAGATGTTCGTGTGTTTGGTTCCGTAGCCGATAATATCAAAATAAAAGGTTTTGTTCGCTTTATAAAGTTTTTGTTATATGTTTGTAAACAACTTTGGTACCTATTAGTCTGTTCATACAGAAATAAAATCCATATATATGTTTATAAATAGGTAAGTATGACTTTTTAAGTAAGTACTTTTAAGGGTTTGCAAAAGTAGCTGCCAATCGATTAAATCATTTACGGAACCATAAAATAAGCCAAAAGGGGCAAGATGATCCACGGGATCATCTTGGACACCTCGGTGTAAAGATGATTAGGTACTTCGCAAGTTAAAACAAAACACATTTTATTTTAACAAGATAAATAGGTAGGTACCTATCTACATTTTATTCAACATTCTGAGTATTCATTCTGTATGGATTCTGTGTATGTATCTTGCCTACCCCCAGAGATCATCTTGGACACCTCGGTGTAGCTCGATGTACCTAGAAGATGATAGATTACTTTGCAATTTAAAAAAAAACACTCTTTATTTTAACAAGCTATACCTACAGGGTTATTGGTAATTCGACTTATTCCCGTTAGGAGGTGATAGGGGTGACCAGTGGCGTAGCTACCTTGGGTGGTACCCGGTGCGGATGTTGTTAATGTCACCCCATCGAAAGTAAAAAGCAATAAATTTTATATGATAAATGACATGGATTATTTATTATTTATAATATTGAAGAAATAACAAAACACAATAATAACTAAGACAGAAAAGCAATTGTTATACAATTAAAATTTCTTCTTTCTAGCTTTGGCAGCTGCAAACTCAGCAATAACTTCATCGAAATTTATATTTTGTATTGCCTCGTGTTTGATGGCTAATATACCAAGATTGCTAAGCCGCGATTGGGTCATTGTGGGCAACAATGAGCAAATAGTTTTTTATTCATTTTAATTTACTGAAACTCCTCTCACATAAAGCTACGGACACGCAAACCGTCATAGACAATTTCAGTGCAATCATAAGATTTGGAAGAGATCCTGTAAAATCCCGTTCTACAATAAACTTTAAAAAATCTAGAGACACCCAATCAGTAACCGTAACATTAGTGGCTTTTAAGTGTCTTCGCAGTCTTGGTATCTCCAAAAGCGTCACGCTCTTTTGCGGGAATCCCAGCATTATACATAGAGCTGAGCTAGTGCTAGTGGAGGAATCCCCGAAAAAGAAATTTTTTTGCTAGCGATTTTTTTTGTTTGTACATTGTTATTAAAGTTGAGAGACAGGGTGGGTGTCACCCCAAGAAAGGTAACACCCGGCGCGGACCGTACCCGCCGCCCCTCCTTTGCTACCCCACTGGGGGTGACTATTTCACCCCCAGTGGGGTAGCACCCCTATATTTTAACCCCTATATGCATTATGCAAAAGTGAACCATTTTTGAGTTACCCATCATGTTTTGTAGCTTTTTTCAAAATAAATCAAAAATACAACATCAAAAACTGATTTAAAAAAACTATCTATTTAAATCTATTTTTTACTTCTGATTTATAAAAACGAAACAATATTGTCAATGTTTTTTAAATTGTTCTTTAAGTTTTTTGTTTTAGTATAAAGTTGATTGATCTCTTTAATTTTGATACAGTACTGAACCACGGTTTAAAATATCTGATTATAATGTTAAAAACAATTACCTAACAATCACGATTTATGACTGATTTAGCAGAGGGTAGGTATGTCATTTTGTACGCCTTTCCCCTACAGCTATTCTCTCTTAGCGGGATCATCTCGTTCTTTCCCCTACTTCAGCTGTTGATCAGCATTCAGCAGATAATGATGGAATCGCCGTGCAAAAAGTACAAGCATCCTCTCTCACCTTGTTAGCAATCAAACCCGCGCGCGGGTTGTAAGCGCGACTGCGCTCACGACATCGACAAGTGTAGTAGGTACTAAAATTCGATCCTGATGTTGCCAGTAAACAATTATGTGTTTGTTCTAGAATAGAAGAAAAAGTTCTTCTTCTTTTATCTTTGGCTCTTGTCAACTCGTGTTTTTGACACAGACAATGACATTCGTTCTGCAGTCAGTTAGGCGTTTGTTTGTAAACAAAAGTCAAAACAAAAAATCTGTTCGTGAAATCAACAGCTGTGAAAATTCTGCGGATTGTAGGTACTAATTCAAAATGGATCAAAACAGCGTAGAAAACATCTGCCGCGTATGTCTGAACGTCCAAGACACTGTATTCTCGCTATACCGCGCGCGGCACGGCTCGTCTCCGTTTGAGAAGCTTGCCCGGCGCACACCCCTGCGGGTGAACCTGCACGACGCCGGGCCGGCGTCCATCTGCTCGCAGTGCCTCATCGACCTCGACTGCACCGTCGCCTTCCTCGACCGCTGCGACCGCTCCAACCGGTTGCTGGCCGAGAGACTTGCGCAAGGCTTCGACGACGATACTTCGAACGGCAAAGCTGAGGCAGAACCCTTGCCGGATCGAGAGGCTAAACCGCCTGAGGCAGTGGAAGTGGTCGTGAAGGAGGATAAGCCAAAGTCCGTGGCTCTGGCAGAGGAGCGGTGCGGGGAGTGCGGGGCGCGGCGCCGCTGCGCGCACTGGGCGCCGCCCGCGCAGCGCGTTTGTCCCTTCTGTCAGAAGACGTTTAAGAAGAAATACAATTACCAGATACACGTGTATGTACCTATTTACACTATTGACTAGACTAGGAACATTAAGAATTAGGTTTTGTTGAGGGCCTCTGGCTTAGGATGTGTAAATTCCAATCAGCCTTCTTTTCAACCCCTAAACCAAAAGAACCCCTCTTTTGGTTTGGGGGTTGAAAAGTTTTAAGTTTGGTGTGTGGACCTGTGTGTCAGTCTGTGACATCATAGCTCCCAGATGCATGGCCCGGTTTGAATTGTGTCAGAACACCTTTGTATTTAACATAATCAAAGTCCTCACATTGATAAAAGTCTTCTTTATTTCAGCAAGCTCCACCTCGGTGTGAGTGACTTCTCATGTTCAGTCTGCGGAGCGGGCCAGCTGAGCCGCTGGGGCGCGGCGAGGCACTGCCGCGCGGCGGCCCGCCGCGCCTGCCCCATGCCCGGCTGTGGCCGGACCTTCACCACCGCCACCAACCTGCAGACTCATATCAGGAAGCATAGCGGTAAGTAAATTCATTCTCTGACATCATGTAAGATGGCACAAGTTAAAGTTTAGGAAAATCCAGAGCCTTCAATTTTATACAATAGTGGTTCACAATTGGAACCTATTACCAAAAGACAGATCAGGCACATCAATAAATACCGTCAAGAATAAACCAGACCACTGGTAACCAGACCACTGGTAACCAGACAACAAAAACAAACTAAAAAAAGTGACGCAATGACTAAATTCAACACTGTGTTATATATACACATAAATAAATCAAATAAATAAATTTTAAAAGCTGTTGCAATCAGGTGGATGAGGCACTCATGTAGACCTTTTACATCTCAAGGTACATCTGTGCACTCACACACACAGCAGTGACTTAGCTTGGATGCTTCTTTTAGCTGTATAATATATATATGTATAATAAAATTCTACCCTACTTATGGAACCTACCATGCAGCTAATTGTCTATTTCCAGGGGAGAGACCATTCGAATGTGACGACTGCGGCAAGCGGTTCATCAGCAAGAACGTTCTGAACAACCACATGAGGATCCACACAGGTGTGTCACCATTTCAGAACTATCTGATTTATCTCGGCAAAGTTTTGTGTTTGCTATTACAAATCATCCAGGCACCCACTTTGCCTATCTTGAGACTCATTCGCGTTTTACAGAGCTCACGATAATTCCAGTGTGACAAGCTAAGCGAGCCACACTCCCTCACAGAGCCTCGCACTGCATATGGACCTGGCATGTTGTACCAGTGCAGTGCGGCGATCGAAGCGAACATATCCTTGCACTGCTCTATTGCACGCACAAGACGTTACACGATCCGGTTACCATATGAATGAAGCCGAGTCTGTTCGTTGTATCGCAGGAGTAAAGCCGTACATGTGCCAGGTGTGTGGCGCGCAGTTCGCGACCAACAAGCTGGCGGCGCACCTCGCCTCGCACGCCGCGCCCCCCGCGCGCCCGCACGCCTGCGCGCGCGCGCACTGCTCGCGCGCCTTCAGGACTGCACGGGACCTAAGGTTATACGTAATACTATTCAACGTATACCTAGTTAAAAGAGTCAAAGTCCTACGAGCCCCCAGACCCAGATCGTGGCGCCGTCATCGCCACGCTTGGCAGGATGGGTTATATCAAAGTAGGGGTGTTAAATAACTTAATCTATCTCAAAACATTCTCCTCACAAGCCTAGCAATCAAATCCTGTCTCTCATTGAATGAACCTCTCAGTGTGCCGGTCTCTGTCCGTTGCGGTGTACAGTCCAGTACAGTCCAGTACAGTCCAGTACAGTACAGTACAGTACAGGCTTGGACAGCGTCAGGCAGACGGAGAGTTACAGTCAGTTTGTAGAAGGCGCGTGTGGTTCACAGGCAGCACGCGCGCGCGCACCAGGCGGAGCGGCAGTACCTGTGCGCCGTGTGCGACTGCACCTACAAGTACAAGCAGTCGCTCAACCACCACGTGCGGAGCGCGCACGGGATCAGCAAGGTAACGACTCTACTATCACACACACAGAGTCTACATTCTATTGCTCGGAGCGAACCGTCTCAACACTAGAAAGTTCGCAGCACCCGAGGGCTTCCTAGTAGGCGACAGAATTCGGATTTAGGAACCATTGATCTTACAAAACTGAGAGAGGGAGGAGTGGCCCTCTTCTACCTTTGATACCAAACACAATGTTTTCTGCTAACTGACATGACGTACCACACAGGGTTTTTTTTAAAAGGTTGGCACAGAGCGGGGCCGTGTGGGCTATGGCTCAGATCACAGAGCGGGGCCGAGTGGGCTATGGTTCTGAGACCAACTCAGACTTTGTCTTACGGTACACTTATCTTATCACAAAGGAAGGCCTCGAAACCTTAACTATACTCGGTTCTAAAATCATAGATATTTTTTGTAAACAAAGGTGTTCTAAAACCAAATAAATTGTTGTTAAATATTTTACGACACTGGTATCATTTTAGCAATGTTAAGAAGTTCGAAACAACTTCTGGTTTTGAAAGCTTTCATTCATGACTTCATTCGCCTGACAGCCATTTTTTAAACTCAAATTTGCTCCCCTTTTCTGCGCGTGTGTTCGCGTTGTTAAAGTTTATGTTTTACTATTACGAGTACCTTGTCGTTTTTGTTATGGTTATCAGGTTGTTAAGTTCATAAATGTCTTATTTGACAAAGAATATCTTGGATTCGCACCGAGTAGGTACCCATTACCTTAGTGAACTTACATTTTACCTCGCCCCTAGCCGAAACTACGCTTTCTAAATCAGTCGGCCACAATAACCCATGGATAAACCACCAAGCTCTGCCGTTAGTGGTCATATTTGCACCATAGGCTGGAAGACTGACCATCGGCATCGTCGTTTGTTTCAGAAAATCACAGTTCGACGGGACGACCCTACCATTGCTTCATTGACTTGAACAATTCGTCCACAAGGTACCAACCTACCTACTGTACTAGTATTGCAAGTGACGTTGTTTACTGACCCTCCGCCCCCGCCCCCCGCTGCCGCCGCTGCGCTAATCAGATCGGCGACCTACCAATTAATTACTAAAACAGTTCTTAATAAAAGTGAATAAAACTCAAAACACTTTTTTGCAAACGGCCTAATTAACCCAGTTTGTAATATAAAGCTCCGAGGTACCTAGGACTTTGGGCCTTCGTCTGCGAAATCACATTAGATGCGGTCGAGGGCGCGGCGCGGCGGCGGCGGGCCGGCCCGTGACCGACTCGCGTCCAAGGGAACAGAAAGCGCCCTGTATCTTATGTAAGTTATTCTTGTAGTCTTAAGTTATTTCGCTTGAGCTTCAAATCCAACCTGTATCTGTGTTCCTAGACTTATTAATTAGATCGCAATACCGAGGATCCGATGCAGTTCGCATCGGATCCTCGGTATTGTATATAGTGCAACTCTATTGGAGTACAATGAATCTAAATTGCCCTTATAAGACAGCAAAAATGCAATAGATCTGCAACAGTCATTGTGAGAGACCAGTCGGTATGCAATGGTAAGAAACTAAACAAGCCGGGTCGATGCGCTCTCCCAGCCTCTGGTCTTGTTCTTGCCCCTCGGACCTTCACCGCTTCACCTCGACCCGACAATCGCATTTCACGCCTCACAGCCTCGCTCGATACAAACGAAATCATTGACGAAACTCTTTATTTAGAAACTTAAATTAAGTAAGTACAAAAATAATAATGGACCTAACTACATCAATCACAGACTCTGATATCATATCCCTGGGAGCGGAGCTTTGGGACGCACTGCGAAACCGATAACCTCCAAATAATAATAGACAAAAATTATTCACTTTCGGTCATGTTCTAGCCCGTGTCGTAGCGATCTCTGCATAGAAATAAATAGATATGGCGGGCTGGCGCATCACGCGTTCTCGGTAGACTCTATAGCGACTTTGGCGACGGTGCCAGATTTTTTATCAACTCTGGCGACGACTGGTTGAGGGTCGTCAACTTGCGCCGTGTGGGCTTTGATATACTTGTTTCTGTAGCCTGCCACGTGTACCTTCGCGTTGGGACTGAGCTTGTCCGTCCGCTCCCGCTCGTCCGCTTTCCCCTGATCCCCAGTTCGTTCTGCATCACTCTGCGATCGCTCGCTTTCATCCGCTCGCTCATCATCAGCCTCGTCCTCCTCGCTATCGTCCTCTGCTATTGTCTCCGGGTCGTCCCGGATCCGTTCGTGGTCGTTCAGAAAGTAGCTATCGTCTGCGTCTTCATGCCTGGCGCGATCGGCGTCTCTGGTCGGTGAAGGGACTTTGAGCTCCTCGTAGAACTTTTCCTCCTCGGACACGGGTTTCTCTTCCTCCGACGCTTGTTTCTTACCGAAATAGTCGTAGTCCTCGGTTGAACCCTCTTGTTCGTCCGTGGAGCGCGTGCGTCGGACTTTCTTGCGTCTCTTGCGCGGGCGTTCTGTCTGCTGGGAAACCGAACTGTCTTCTCCCTCGGTATCGGACTCGTCGAAGTTATTATCTCTATTGTAGTAGCTAGGCGCCTCCCTTTCTTGTTCCTCGTCCCGGTCGGGAGCTCTGCCCCGGTGGTACTTCTTGGGATGTGTCTCGCGGTAGATGGGCGGCACGCGCACTGTGACCGTGTCGATGTTGTTGGGATTGTGTTCCGTGGGGGGAAGGACCTTCGGCCGCAGTGTCTGTCGCGGATCTTCGGTGGTTGTTGTCGACTCTGCCTCCTCCTCCGGCTCTGCGTCCGGCTCCGGGGTCGCGATAGGTCGCTTCTTCTTCTTGTTCCTTTGTTTCTGTTCCTCGACTAAATCTGCAAGCGCTGCTCTGTCGCCGAAATGAACGTTCTGGTAGTGGTCGGCGGGCAGCTTCCTCAGGATCTGGCTCTGTTGTCTATTGCGTCGCTTGGAATCCCAAAACTGGTCCACTGCGGTGCCGAACTCCTTGACCGCCTTGGCGCGGTCCCGCGACTCCTGTGGCTCCTCCTCGTAGTCGTCGTACTGCGGAGCCTCCCTCTGTTCCTCGTCGTCGTACGCGAGGTAGTCCTCATCCCGTGCTGGCGACTGTGCGCCCAGTCTCCTGGCACTGACAGCATCCACGCGCTGAGGCACACCGTTTCTAACGACGAAGGCGTCAACATAGACCTTTGGCTTACCCGCTGGTGTTAGTTCTGCGGACGGCAGAAGTGCGGCTCGTGGCTCGATGGCTATCGGCTCCTGTGCGACTTGCTCGTCGTAGTACTGCTGGTCGACGTCATCGACGCGATCAGCGGCAGCGGCGGTGGCAGGCGCGGGTGTCGCCGGCGGGATGCGGTTGAAGTTGAAGTCTAGACGGAAGTTGGACGTAATGGTCTCCTTCGGGGGAGGTGGCGGCGGTGGAGCGCAGGGGGGTGGAGTCGCGGGGTTGGCACGGGGCTTAGCGCATGGCGGTGGTGGCGGCGGTGGTGGCGGTGGTGGCGGCGGTGGTGGCGGTGGTGGACGCTTCTTCCTCGGCAATGCTCTGGGTTTCGGACAAGGTGGCGGAGGAGGCGGCCTCGGCTTGGGCGGGGATGGAGGCGGCAGCGCGCGGCAGGGCGGCGGACCAACTGCTTTAGGGGCACCACAGGGGGGCGGCGGCGGCGCGGGGGCGGGCCCAGCCTGCAGCGGTATATCGATCCCGGGTACAGGGTCCAGCGGCGGGGGGAAGGCGGCGGGCGGGCGGCGCTGCACGCTGTAGCCCAGCACATCAGCTAGGCCGCGGAACACCACGTCTCCGAACGTCCTCTTCTTGCGCACCACTGGCTCTCCGTCTAACTCCTCATCGCTGTCGCTATTGCTCTCTTCGGTGACATTGCTCACTATTCGTACATCATCGGTCTCCGGTAGCAGGATGTCAACACCAGTGGTGGGTCCCTCGGTGCGTGCGAGCGCACAGGCCGCCAACAGCAGCAGTGCGGCGGGTCGCATGGCGCATGGTCGAGTGTCGCGCGGGCGGTGCGCAGGCGCCGTTTTGTCGCTCGTTGGGTTGCTCAAGCGCAAGCCTCGACACGCGTCGCTGGATATGCTGAGCTGTGCGTATGGGAGGGATTTGACCCTAGATTCTAACCAGTCGACACTTTTATAGGATTCCGAACTATTCTAGGTTCGCATTTGACCTCATTAGTGTAGTAGTGAGCATTTACTTGGTTGGTAAATGGTAGTCAATATGATTCCGTTGTTGAGATTAGCCGCTTAGAGGCAAGGCGCTGCCTGCGGGTTCGATTCCTGCCGCACAAGTTTGCAGACTCATTTATTTTCTATAAGAATCCTTAGTATTTAGCTCTACTTACTTTAAGCTACAACAGGTAGGTACTTTCGTTAGATTGCACTCGTGGTTTGATTAGTCATCGTTTGTAATGCCGAAAGCTAATTAGGTTCTACATTGTTGTCCAGTTATTGGTATTACGACATGGCTGAAGGTGCTTTTACATTACCCATTGAGTCTGTTCAACTCTATGCAATGTTTCAAACATTCTCTATCGTTAGGCGAAACCATTCGTTGAGTTATTATTTTAGCTAAGTAAGTAAGTAAGTAAATCCTTTATTTGCACACATAAAACACACACATACAGTTGGTTTACTCATTACAGATTGCTAAAATATAACACAACTTAAATATAAAAATTGCGAGTAAAAACAAAAAGAAGAGGCACCTCTTTTACATTTACATGTGCTAACCCCGCCGCTAGGTTCCTTTTACTGAATTACATCAAACACCTCGCATTTTTTTTTTTAGCTTTACTATGTTTAAATCCTAAAGCGGTTTCTAATAAAACGTGATATTATAATAGTGAGATTGTTTCTAGAAAACGAATCAAGGAGAGTGATGTTGCGGTCGCAACGAGGCCAAGGCGCTACAATCCGATGCTAATGCACTGTGAAGTTCTCTGGACACTTGTACATCATTATAATAGAGAAACCTAATCGGATACCTACACCGTGTTTCTGCCATCATCCGCAGCGTGTCGCCGCCGCCGCCGCCGCCGGTGGGCATCCCGAAGTGAGGCCATCCTCAGTCCTGCGCCAGCGCATCCGTTCTCGCCCCGCGTCGTTACTTTCGCATCTTGTTCTAATTCTTGTCCGCTAATGATTTGTCGTTTTGCTCGTCCTTGTTTATATTTCATGCTAGTAAATAGGTTTATCGTATGTATGTTAGACTAAGGTATATATATTTATATGGGCCGTAGTTTTTAAGTACTTTACATCCTGTACTAAACTAATGATACCTGAAATAAATGATGTATTATTATTATACACATCATTTATTTTAAATCTCGTTATAAAATACATTTTTTACTATAGAAAATAAAATATTATAAAACTATTCTACAGTAAAAAATATATCAAAACGGTGAATCACCGGCCGCGAAGCTAGCCTCAAGCGGCCAGTGACTCGGGCTGCAGAGAGAGTAACTTCCTGACGATACGCGTCGAGTCCAGGAGTACTTATTATTATTATTATTATTATTATTAAATTTGTCTAAATATGAACGGAAATTCTAGATAGGTAGCTCCAGGTTTTTATTTAAATTTCTTAAACATAATATATGAATAGGTAACTGGAGGTGCTGGACCATACAGCATCATCTAGCCTAAAAGTAAGCAGAGCTTGTATTGTGAGTACTAGATAACTGATATACTTAATACATACAATAGGGTAGGTGCACCTGTTCGCCGACCAGCCCTCCTTACCGACCATCGCGGGGTACGCGCTTCGTAAATATCAGATATTAGAAGTGTTGAAAACAATTTCCAAACGAAATCAAGTTCAATGAGTAGTCAAATAGAATACACTTTATGTGGCAGCATTGTCGAGTGAGTACACACACCCGGTGATTTTGAACAATTTGTTTAGTTCTGCATTCACGACGGCACCGTCACCAAGTCGGTTTTCGAACAAAAAAAATAGTGGCACGTGTTTTAGTTCAAGGCAAGTATTGTCATGTTTTAACGATGTTCACATGGTCATTTGTTTTTTTATACCTTAAGAATAGTTCCTTTACGTATTATGATAAGAATATTTATGTTTTTTTATTGAATTACTTGAAAATTTGGGTGGTCGGGTATGGAAACAAGAAATTCACAAATAAGTCACATCTCGGCCGGGGGGGCCGGAAAGAAGTACGAATGGACCCAGAATACTTTTGTCACATTCTTTTACTTAACTGGGTTATAATAGTCCTTTTTCATTGTATTGACTAAAACCGACCTAAGGAATCTAAGTTTTCATTTTCGGCCTTCCATAATACTGTTATTCAACGAAATTTAGTCATTTGTGGCCGAGAACGGAAAAGTGAATAATATTGTGATTTAGTCTTCGGCCAACTACAATTTGTATGAAGAAATTAGGTGGCCAGAAATGAGAACCCCTTTCAGTTTTCGGCATTATCGCATTTTAAAAGATATTTGTAGTACAAATCGGAGATTTTTGTAATGGAAACTAACGTATTTTGACATTTTATGGGTATTGAATTGTTTGTTATGTACACAAAAACTATTAGACAAAGGGGTTTGAAGATTTTGGTCCTTACATCGGTCACCGATTTTAGTATTTTGTCGATAATCGTATTGGCGATAATACCTGCCTACCCCCGTGCCACAGCACACGCACCACCTCCCGCTCACTTTCCTGTTCAGGTACCTAGTACCTGAACAGTTCCGTGAGTTTTTTGATAGTGGTTGTGTTGTGGTGTCCGTGTCCTCAATGCACTGGCATTGAGTGGCCGATGTGCGCTAGAATACCATACGAAGTAGGTAAATAACTTAGTTGTAATAAATTAGTTATTTTGCCTGTGTAGTAGATTTTGTACAGTATCGGAGGGCCTCTTAGATTATATAATATACCCTATTGTATACAAAATTTTGAAATTACAAGTTACGATGACGCTCTAAGTAGACTCATAGAAAATAGCCTGTCCTGACACGAATCTGCCCAAAGTCCTTTTTTCTCAGACAAAAATCTTATTAATACGTCTACCAGCTCATCAGAACGTGCTCGTCTACTCGCTGTCTCCGAGTGGGAATCAGGACTCTGGTTACATGTTCTGCCTTCCAAAAATCTAGGTACCCATTTAGACAAAAAACCATTTTCGAGTGGCCACCTTTTCGCATTTGGGTTCACCTTGCATAATTACACATCAATGCCAGTGTGCTGAAACCGTTGATTAGTTTGGTCACCATGCACTGGCACGTATCTCTAGTTTAGGACGTGTGCCCCGTCGTAGTTCAATTAGCGACATCATTCGTCGGGCTTTTTTACCAGCGTCAGTGTGGCAGCTACCCTCGGCCACCACGTGGCCTTATGCGAGATGATGGTAAAAGACCTGTCGGTATGACCCTGATTCCCTGAAAGGTGTGTCGGTCTTTATTTTGCGATGCCACGAGTGTGATACCTTAGCGCCTTCACATTTTGCAGGGACATCAGTAAGGGCTGGCTCCGCAGCAACATCAGCGGAGTCCCTCAAATGTCGAAAATACGCTAATCTGGACCTAGGGTTCCTGTTTGAACCGTGGAAACCCTTGGTCCTTAGGGCCCTGGGGCACACGCAATTTATAAAGATCTTACAATACTTCTTAGAGTCGACAGGTGATCGGAATGCTGGCTCTAATTCGGTCAATGAATTAGCATTGCCATTCAATGTGACAATGCTGTCAGCGTTCTGGGTACTCCTCCGTGCCTTCTGGTGATGGCTTAGATTTTTAGGAAATTTATATTATTAAGTGTAATTGAATTGCACAAATGGATAATAAATGGATGTTCGTTACCTTATCACGCCAAAAAACTAATCAAAGTTGGCCGAAATTTAGCATAACTGTAGTTCTAGACCTGGAATAACATAAAGCCTACGTTTAATCCCGGGAAATTGCGTGATAACCGCAGGGAAAAGCTAATTACAAATATATATTATTTAAATTCTACAGTTATTGTAATTATCCGAATTATCCGGATATGTGAATGATGAAAACTGTATTATCTGGATAAGAGAATTATCCGGATTTCGCAATCCCTATTCAGATGCCACCTGTCAAGCGTCCGCCACCCGAAAAGACAAAACTAATACCGAAAACTAACTTCTAAGAACACTCAAAATGCCGTGGACACACACAGCTAGGCTTTGCCTATTATGAGTTTTGATTACTTTTGTTATTAAAGAACATGAGCAAATAAAAACTATGTTAAAATTTTATACTTTTATTCCATAAATAATTAGTGGCCGAAATCGGATTCAGGTCCGGCCGAATACTAAATTTTGTGGTCGAAAACTGAAGTTTTACTCATTTTCGATTATTTATTTTTTTATAAAATAACTATGAGGTTTAACTACAAAAATCTTCCAGTATTTAAAAATCAAATATCTAGACTATCGATTAGTATCATTTTGAACTAGGTTGACAAGTTGCCAATATTTTTTCTGAGGCCTTAAAGTTGGAACTTCGCTAAATGGTCGATATTAGGTGCCACGACCCTAGGTAGGTACCTACATAGATAAGTATATATATTTTTGTATTATATATAGAAAACTCCCAGAACAAATATCTGCAGGTCGTACAAACATGGATACCTACCAAGGCGGGAATCGAACCCGCAACCTCCAGCGTCGCAGGCGGACCCTCGCCCGCCGCGCCACATCGGTCTTCAAAAACGATCTAAGCAGTTCTTACAAAGCTTTGACAGTATCAAGACTTATTATTCAGGCGTTGTTAGCTTACTTGCGGTTTGCTCTATTCATTCTTAAAGGTGAACCATTAGAGATCACTTGGTGGACTTCCAAAGCTTTGATGATATATCTTATTGAATGGTTAAACACGTGTGCAACATGTCAGCCGGACACGTATATTTGTTAGTGAAGCAAACATTCATTAGCGCTGGTCTAATCGAATTATGATGCCGGCGGCGGCGGCACGGCGCGCGGCGGGCGCGAGGTGATGACACGCCGAGTCAACATCTCCATGTCACGGAAGAAAAGGGCAACGTACTCTTCTTTTTATACTTACATGGAATCCAAAGTAACATTAAACGTGAAAATATTTATTAATTTTTCCAATACTATGCCTTCCATATAGGTAAGATTTGCGGGAAGTTAGGGAGCACATGTTTCGCGCTCCGACGGGTGGCCCGTGTGGTTCCGGCGGAGGTGGCACGAAGCTGTTACTTCGCAACAGTTCACTCGGCGCTACAGTATGGTGCTGAGCTATGGGGGCGCGGTGCTGACTGGGAGCGTGCCTTCCGGATGCAAAAACGAGCCATACGCACCTTAGTTAACATAAGACGTGACGTCTCCGCCAGACCACATTTCAAAGAACTAGGCATACTTACACTGCCCAGCATTGTGATAATGCAGGTGGCGGTGTATGTTCGTCTGAACCTGGATGAATACATGTAGAACGGCGACACCCACTCGTACGGCACGCGGAACGCAGGAAAGCTCTCGATTATCGCCCGCTCCCTCACGAAGTCCTCAAAGTTGACTCACGTTATGGGTCCGGCAGTGTACAACAAACTGCCAGACTCTGTCACAGCTGATAGCAGTCTAGCTAGCTTCAAGTTCCGTCTGAAACGTTGGCTTATCGAGCAGAATTTCTATTCTTTAGGTGAACTACTCGAGAAAAAGGAGACTAATGATAATTAATTTTGTATTATTTTATGTACCGAGATTGACTTTTTAATAATTTATTAATGTTTATTTAATTGCAATTTCTGTATTATTTCTGTGTGTAATTTCGAATTATTTAGAACTTGTATACAATTTGTATACATATAAATAGCTATTGACATGTAAATCGGCTTTATAAATAAATTGTATTTCCTTCAAAGTCACATTTCTTCCATTCTACCAAAATTTAATTGCCGTAAATTTCACTTTGTTTTGAATTAAATTGAAGGTCGTGTTTTAGACATAACTGTTTGCTACGTACCTACTCGTACCTACTCGTACCTACTCGTACCTACTCGTACCTACTCGTAACCTGCTAATGAGATTGGAACTAATTCGTCTGACATTGACCAAGACTGGGTTTCCAGACCTGTCCTAATTACTAACACGTGAATGAGTACCTAGTGCCTGTCACCAACATATCACAAACTAAGGTGCATAGGTATGTTTAAGTAAAGTAAGAGGACATTACAGGATTTTCAGAAAACAAGTATTTTAGTAACCTTGAGTCTCGTGTTATCAGCCTGTACGTGATTATTGTTGGTCATCCTACCATCCATGCCTTCAGACTTATGAAACTAATCCAGAATGGTCTCCCAAGCCGTTTCCCACGTGTGTCGGTCGGTAGGTACACTCAGACAAACAACGTGTCGATGCCGTTATAATATATAAGCTACCTAATAGGTAGGTGATATCATATTCATATATTTTATTGTAACTGTATGCATACAGCAGGTCGGTATTGTACTTAGGTGTAGGTAGTCTGAAGTACACGATGCATACAAACCCTGTTAGGGCGCAACAATTAATTTGGGTTCGCTCTTGGATCGTCCAATCACAGTAGGCAGATTATCGTGTGGAACGTCGTTAATCAACGTGTTTCAAACATTATCTACCTAGTTGTACCTACAAGAATGTGCCTCACAAGTGCTTCGGCCCGCCCGCGCCGCGCCGCGCCGCCCCCGGTGCGATGTTCGTTTGTTTATTGCCCTGAACATGAACGAACATCGCACCGGGGGCGGCGCGGCGCCACTACTAGCCGGTTGGCTAGTAGTGGCTTAGACTCGGAAATAGACCAAAGATATAGTTTGCCGTTCCCAAAAGTTCCCAGTAATCTGTCGGAGTTTGCCTATCGGTATTCATTACAAAAATTTGACACTGTAGACGAGCATACTTACCTATGAACTTAAGAATGACCATTGGACATGGTGAAATTGGTGAAACATACGTGTGCGTTACCCCAGCGGCAAGTAGTCTCGGATCAAGATGAAAGTTATAGAAAAAATAGAGCACTACGTCCTGTAAATGTGCCCCAAAAAAAAAATGAGTGCCTATCAAGGTTTCGGAGTCATTCACGAAACTAAGATGCCGCTGCAGTAACGTCTATTACGTCTTAGCCAAATTTAAAGTAGCTTAAAAGGTAGCTTATTGTTGTGCACTTCCAAGGTCGAGTAGCGGCATTTGTGCCCCCTGTGGTTTTTGAGTAATTGCATTTGCCGCTGCAGTAACGTTTGGCAGGTTTCCATATATTCGGAACGGCTGGACGAACAAGTATGATTTTTTTGTGAGCAGGTGCGGTGTGATCAAAGAAAATTTGTGCCATAGTCGTTTTTTCAAAAAAATGCATGGTGTAATGAATTAGACGAGTTTTTCAGAAAATCAAAAATAGCCTCTAGCTCTTGAACTACATAAGGAAGGCGCTTTGTGATAGCATTGGCTGATGCCTATTAGGAATATGTATCTTCTGACAAAATTGTGGAAACCTACAACTCATTTTCGACGAAATAAATCAATTTTAGAACTGAAAGTTGTGTACTTATTTCGAACCTCAAATAAGGGAGTTCTAACAAGATGTCAACTTTAATGGTTTGCCAATAGTTAGAGCGCATATACAAATAAACGCACACTGAATTTCAGCTTTCTACACCTTATAATTGACCGTCAATCAGAAAAACATCGAAACGAGAAATTTTCGATAGTTAACCGACCAAATACGAAAGATCATTAAAAAGCGGCTGTTCAGTACTTCAAGCCAACACCTTTAAATCGGTAGCTTTGTCATGTTTATCTTTAGGTACAGTTACGTAGACAAGGTTTAGTGTGGGATAGAGGCACCTTTAACATTAGTGCTGGACAACATTTATTTCAGCCAATAACATGTTACAAGTAGCCTAACCTTCCTTTTTTACCTTCTTGTGTAAAAAAGCCTACTATAAAATATCAGATTATCTAGAGGATAAAAAAGCTTGGGACGTTATTTGCTCCAACTCGAAAAATAACAACTAACTAACAGGCTAAAGGTTTCTTCGCCGCTTCTTTACTTTAGTCTACATACCGAAGCGACTGAAATCAATAATATCACTTTATTTCCGTGTCAGTGTTTAATTATAAAGAATTTGACCTTTTTTTATGTGTACATTTATTGTATTTATGGAAATAAAGAGTTTTTGACTTTGACTAACTAACAGATCTGCCTCAATCACGTAGGTAATCGATATGGCGTATATGGTGTATTTAGAGGTACATAAGTAAATACAGACCGTATCACTACGCCATATGAATTAGTTTTATTATCTCTCAAGCGATACATAGGTACCTACCTACTCTAGTTAAAGAACTACAAATAATGGGGAATTCCCATCTGCAGAATATTTATTGTAAGGTACTGTCGCACAGTGGGTCGAAACTGCTTAAAACGGGCCACAGGATTTTTTCATTAATTGGAAGATTTTTTTTAGCTAATCGGTGAAACTCAATAACCCTATCAGAAACTATTCTATGACATTTTGTTATAAAACTAATGCTTACCGAGAAAAAAAATTAAGTACACTAAAGTTGTACGGAATGACTTATCAAGGTCGATTTCTACGAAATGCCTACATATAAACAGCTTAGAAAACACCTAGGTGTTATGGAATAGGTTATTATTAGTTATCGTGGGTCATACCGCGTACTATTGTTCGTGTCACACACGCGTGTTTTTGTATATTCTATCCTTTTTCACAAAATTATGTTATGATATCAATCAAATTGATTTTAAAAATACGGATTTTAATTTTTTTTTTACGAGTATACTTACTTAAGCATGAAAGGTAATTCTAGACGCCTTATTTTGTTTCCCTGAATTATTCAGGCACTTGTCAAATGAACAAGAAGGCATTCATAATGGCAATGAGACAACGTGACAGCACGTGCTCACTAGAAGAGTTCCGCTAGCCACTGACGTCACGTCAGGGCGTCAGATAGACGTAGTTTTATCGTCTCATGCGCGGTGACCTTGTCTTCTCTCTTTAGTAATGTCATTGGATTTCTTTGGCTATTTTTGCTCTTCGTTTGTCATGTATGTCTCTTGAATTGACCCACACACAATAGGTAGACACATGAAAGTTTAATAAATAAGTTACACTTCAATTGTAATAAAATAACAACAAATACTAAAAATGTAATTAAGTTGACAATATACCTAAAGGGATCTCCGAACAAGTGAAAATTTGATGTTTATTGAAAAAGTTGCCTGATTTTTACGGTACGGAACCCTTCGTGTAAGAGTGACTCACATTTGGCAATAATTTTTTTTGTAGGTCGGGTTTACTGGTCATTCGATCATGAAACCTACAACAGAAATAATTTGATAAGCATCTACCTGTAAGTTACCTACTTAATTTTCACACAAAACACGTAGTCTAGACCCTGGTTTTAATAAAAAGCTGTGCTGCACTGAGCAGCAAGCATGAATTCATACAGGTACCTACTACATAATATTTACTTTCAGGCATGACGATAATCATCCTTACTAAATACAGCCTAATTGAATTGAAATGATCGAAATGATAACACCTAAATAATAAATTAACTGAAATAACTTTTCTGCACCACTGTATAAAAATAAGAAAGTCTGGTAGACAAATTAAAAAGGCAAGGTAAATGTTCCTAACGTCCGCTTTTTAATGATCTTTCGAATTTGGTCGATGGTCGTGGAAAAGGTCTCGTTTCGATGTTTTTCTGATTGACGGTCAATTATAAGGTGTAGAAAGCTGAAATTCAGTGTGCGTTTATTTGTATATGCGCTCTAACTATTGGCAAACCATTAAAGTTGACATCTTGTTAGAACTCCCTTATTTGAGGTTCGAAATAAGTACACAACTTTCAGTTCTAAAATTGATTTATTTCGTCGAAAATGAGTTGTAGGTTTCCACAATTTTGTCAGAAGATACATATTCCTAATAGGCATCAGCCAATGCTATCACAAAGCGCCTTCCTTATGTAGTTCAAGAGCTAGAGGCTATTTTTGATTTTCTGAAAAACTCGTCTAATTCATTACACCATGCATTTTTTTGAAAAAACGACTATGGCACAAATTTTCTTTGATCACACCGCACCTGCTCACAAAAAAATCATACTTGTTCGTCCAGCCGTTCCGAAGATATGGAAACCTGCCAAACGTTACTGCAGCGGCAAATGCAATTACTCAAAAACCACAGGGGGCACAAATGCCGCTACTCGACCTTGGAAGTGCACAACAATAAGCTACCTTTTAAGCTACTTTAAATTTGGCTAAGACGTAATAGACGTTACTGCAGCGGCATCTTAGTTTCGTGAATGACTCCGAAACCTTGATAGGCACTCATTTTATTTTTGGGGCACATTTACAGGACGTAGTGCTCTATTTTTTCTATAACTTTCATCTAGATCCAAGTCGACATGCCGCTGGGGTAACGCTTACGGCAAATGCAATTACTCAAAAACCACAGGGGGCACAAATGCCGCTGCTCGGCCTTGGAAGTGCACAAATATAAGCTACCTTTTAAGCTATTTTAAATTTGGCTGAGGCTAATAGGTAAGAATCATGCCGCTGCAGTAACGTTTTCAGACGTTACTGCAGCGGCATCTTAGTTTCGCGAATTACTCCGAAACCTTGATAGGCACTAATTTTTTTTTTTGGGGCACATTTACAGGACGTAGTGCTCTATTTTTTCTATAACTTTCATCTTGATCCGAGACTACTTACCGCTGGGGTAACGCACACAAACATACAAATCAAATACGACAATTAAAATATACTAACACTTTCATTGTCACTGACGCCGCAACCGTCACTCACCACTCCAACTCAGCCTGTGCATGTCGTAAGAATAGACCCCTCCAACTCAGCTAGTGCATGTCGTAAGACTTAGGGAACCTACCAGAGGAAGGGCAGCAGCTTCCTTTTGTGTATTTTTAATATCTCCACTGCGATCACCGATTCGCCTGCCGTGCGTGGGGATCATGGCAAGCCCGCTCTTGTTTGGGGAGGACCCCTCATGTTCAGCCGTGGACGTGTGGTGATGAGAAATCGCAAGAAAATTGAGATAATAAGGTCGGTTTATCGATCGACATATTGGCCAGGCCATGTAGGCTACACGAGTTGATATAGAGGTTTCGCTTTATTCGATCCACACATACAACAGAACAGGCCCTCTATACCTATACCTATACCGCTAGACGGTCTGGAAGACCGGTAGATGTAACTGACAGCTGCATGCATGCATAGCTAATCAATACGAGCGTGTCAACAGTTCGGGATGGAGGCAACGGTCTCCGCACTCCACAGTTACGGAGTCAGCCCGCGCGCCGCGTCACGCGACCGCGGCCGGTCAGATACATACAAGCACGCGAGTGACATGTGATTGGATCCATTCACTGCCTCTGCAGTGCGGCCGTCAGGGCGCGCCGCAGCGCCGCAGCGGCAGGCGGAGGAAGTCTTCCGTGTGCGTCGGCGTAAGAATATTCTTACGCCCCGCGACCGTCACGACCAAACGGACGGTCGCGGCGTAATGAATTATTTAGTAGGTAGGTAGCAAAAGTGCTACCTACCTACTAAATTATTCATTACGGGAGTAACAGGTAAATTTGCCACACATGTTAATTTGCCCGCTAATAGGATCGTCTGGATGAACACGGTATACACACGATTAGGATCACCTTAAGCTCACTGAAAGGCGATCTTGCCAGACGCTGAATAATGCGAAGACCGACAACTTCCCTCAACCGACCCCCAAAACACTTGCTAAACCTTTCAACCTGAAGCAGCCTGCGCGCGTGCAGTGCAGTGCAGTGCTGCTTGGTGGCCGATAGAGTTACGGCAGTGAGGGCGAGCGATTCTAAGGCCCGTTTTATGAAAGCTTGCTCAGTCATCGATCTATGCTTGAGTAACGCTTTTCTATGGCATAATCGTTATTCAAGCATAGATCTATGACTGGAAAGCTTTTATAATACGGGCCTAAGCGTCGGTTGTTGAGATCCTAGAGTCCTAGATAGAAACTAAGGCTTTTTCTTGACGACCGATGTGGCGCGGCGGGCGAAAGTCCGCCTGCGACGCTGGAGGTTGCGGGTTCGCAACCTCTACCCTTCAAACTTTTGTACCTTGGGACAAAAGTTTGTACGATCTGCAAATATTTGTTTACCTTGCCATCGTCACGCATCAGACCATTCTGTTCGAGAATAGCGACTACTCTAGCGGTGACAAAGGCCCGCCGGATGATATCGTTAAGGCTGGCATGGCGAGATATCCGACCGGAGGTCCTAGTACACGATAATCCATGATATGATAACTTGATAATATGTTAATAATAATTAATGATAATTTATATTTGATAATAATTCTAAATTATTCATAAATTAGTGAAATAAAATCTAATTTAAATACACATATACATAGAAGTTCCATCTACTGCTAAGCAGGAGCCTGCGCTATCCGTAGCCTGGTTTCGGCGGAAGAGATCGTAACCGCTTCTTAATGATGCAGACGACATACGGCCGTTACGTGACAGGCCGGGCCAGGGACTGACTCTGGCACGGCACAGCAATCACCATTGTCATCAAACACACATAATTAGAAACGAAATTAAGAAGCTATTCTGACTCAGACCAGCTGAATACCAGCAGGGCTAAGATGCGCGCCACGAAAGACGTCGCGCGCGTGACGTTTATTTTTGCCGTCGTCAGTTGTTTTCTCATTTAGAGTAAATGAGAAAACAACTGACGACGACATGCGCACCACGAAAGTTAAAATACTCGTTGTCGCGTAGTCCTTCGTAGAGACAGCCACCCATACGAACTCCCGTTTAGTTCATTCAATTGTCTATGGTTTTTGTGAACTGCACGGAAGAAATAATAATAAAATTTATTCAAAGAACGTAAATAGACAATACATTAGTGCACTAAACGAATATGTATAGCTAAGTATAACAATTTAGCCTGAACTGGGTAATCCTGTCTTTCAGGCGACAGTAGTGCTAATCTATACTTATAATTATTAAATTAAATAATCACTTACTATTACGATAAAGGCATTTAGTTTAACTATGTTGTTTATGTTACAAACAATTTGTGCATAATACACAAATTGTATAGTATGCAAGTACTTAAAATGAGTAAAAACTAGATTAATCACTATTTTAACTAGGTTAACTTTACGTATAAAAATATAATTCACTTGATAATTTCTAATAGCTTCTCTGTATCATCGTAAGACAGACTTTGAAGTGTACATTTAATCGTTTTTTTACAAAAATAAACTAACCTTGTTAGTTTTCACCTTCTTAATGGTAGTTTGAACATTTTCACTGGTAGAATGGTGGTAAACAGTCGAAACACAACCAAACAAAAAAAAAAGAAGAATAATTATTCTATTTCAACATTGGCGGGCGAAAATCTCCGCTTCAGTTTAGTAGCTACTATAAGTATTATGTATGTTTTCAATTATGCACTTCTTATCTTATAACAAGGTCAAGAAAAATGTGAGCAAGACATGATGTGCTTCACCCTTAGCGCTTAAAGTAGAACTACATATGTAGCTCTTGGAGATATTTTACAATAATACGTAATCTACACGTTATCGTAATACAGGCACCGTTCCCAAGCTTCACCTTGAGTAAGTACCTACAATAAGTAGGTACCTAAATACTTGGTAGGTACCTACTGGTAATTAAATTAGATACTTCTACAAAAATCTTTCATGTCTTATTACACCGCCAATAAATAATTTTGGTACGGGACCACTAAAAGCAAGAAAATTCTAAGAAAATATTAAAGAAAAAGTTCTCGAGAATTCTCGTCTGTGATTCTCGTGCTCAAATTGAAAAACGATAGATAACCCGCGCTAAACTGTCAAAAGTAGAGATAATTTGGCGCGCATCTTAGCGTTTGACGAGAAAGGTTACCACAGATAAGAAATACATCACTAAAATCGTTCACGTGATGAGGCGTGATGACGTTTGGTGCTGCATGCTAGCAAGAGAAAAAGCATCGAGAAAAATGGTGGTATCTCGATTTATCGACCGGATAAATCGAGATACCGCCATGTTTGTCGAGTTATCTAGAAGAAACACGCTTCTCGTGGCGCGCATCTTAGCCCTGCAGGTCTTGAACTGATAAGGCCATGAAATAAATATTTTTCGATAAACCAAACACTCGGATTCACTGTCGAATAGGTAGGTTGCATTAACGTTGCTTTATGAGCCAAAAAATACTTCACAGTCAAAATCAACATTTATTTAGGTTCAGTCATAGTCCTACCTCCAGCCCTGCAGTACCGACTCCATATTACTTTTATTAGTTGATGACGGTGGACCCGAGCTGATCTCGATGGCTGACCTCAACCTGGTTGCATAACCAGCAGGTAGTGATCGCTAATGTAATGTGCCTCTCGATGAGATGATGATGCTATTAATAACAGTCATAGGTAATTAATCGCTCGTTAGGCTATTGCTCAACATTAGGACAGGACAGACGACAACACCCCTCATCAAGAAATCATGTCACGTCATGGAAGAAAGTTTGTATGTCAGAAGTTTGGTGAATGCGTAGAGGTATTACATTCGGTACAAGATGATAAAGCTGTCCATGAACTAAAGATGTATGCTATACTTGTTAGATCACAAGTGGATATTATTGTAATAATAAAGAATGCTGCCGAATGGCATCCAACAAATAAAAGTAATTGCTAATTATTTACCATATTTAGCAAAAGAACTAGGTTATGCATTAACTGTTAGTTAGTAAGTGCCTAGGTACAACGAATCTCAAATGAAAGACCAGATATAAAACTGTAAAAGGACTAATATGCTCAATAACACATTACACCATTGAATATGAAACGGTATTGTGTCGGTACCGATACCGAAGGCTTCATTAGCGATGGTGGTGCGATGGATAATCTGGACTTTAAAGACAATTGAAATTGCAAACGTAAATTTAAAGTGAACGAAAACATGGTCCTTCCTCGGACTTTCCTTATAATTATATTTATTTTTAACGATTGGAAAGTTTCCGCTCACGTCCATGCGGAAGGAATGCGACACCTACGGATTTCGCCGCGCCGTTCCAATCCAATCTGTCGGATCGGTGCAGCGGTGGTTGGAGGGTTCGATAATACTTATTATCTCTTCGATATTATGTAATTTAGAAAATATTACGTCCATGCTTGCATGGATGCGACGGGTCCTTTCTGTTTATCATTTTCATTATTAATCAATCTCGAAATAAGAGATTTGTGTCTCAATCATTCTCTCACATCTGGCAATATTTAATTTAGCTTCTCATAATTTATTCAGTGAGTGACTGACCCTGCACAAAATGTTCGCGGCTATTACCTCCCTTCGATGTGAGCCTGTGCAGGAGTGTCACGTCGCGCCGCCGCGTCGCGTCGGAGGCGCACGGACGCTGCGTCGTCGCGCTGCGTCGGAGGCGCACGGACACCGCGTCGCTTTCTACCGATAATGAAACGTTCCCAGAACCACTGCGAAATCTCTCCGCTATATTTATTTTAACACCATTCTGCAACCGCCTGAAATTGATTCGCAATCAACTCGTAAAAACAAACCGCCGTTCACTTTATTGTTTTTTGATACGTAGGAACCTACTCAGATTGACTGTCTAATCTAAATCTAAGTCTAAATAATCACCCAAGCAACTGAGTTTGCTGCAGTAAGAACACTTGACTTGTAACGGGATTTCTACCACGTGGTTTTAGTGATAACCATGAAAGTTCAAAAATGTTAGCCGCAGTGTTCATTCGACTAGAGATGTCCAATGGAGGCGATACGCGGCGTTTGCCAAGTAGGTAACAGTTATAAATCATACTATAAGTGACCTTCTCCAAGGTGCCTTTGCGTCCATTTCTAAGCGCAAATGTTTGCGAATAGGTAAAAGCTATTAGCAAGCCTACACTAACGGCAGGTCACTTCGTGCGCAACATCGCATCGACTCGGCAAGCAAGCTGGCTTCATCCAACTGAGCCCGTTATTTTTTTTCGAAATGACTTTTATTCTTTTGACCGCAGATGACCATGACAGTGTTAGCGGACTTTGGATGTCAACAGAGACTTAAGTAAGGGAACCTACCACAGAAAAGGTAGCGGCCTTCTGGGCATTTCTAACTCCTTCACTGCGATCCCCAACCCGCATGCCCAGCGTGTGGATTATGGCAATGATAAAAGTCAATGAGGCGCTTATCAGAGGAGATCTAAGTACACAAGTGGACTAGTATATGTTAAATAAGTGTTTATAATGAAAGCTGGATGACTCGTGCTTCGGAGACATTCGTTACACAAGCAGGAGGCCTGACTGACGCAGCGTCGTACGTGACTCACTGTGTGATCAGCTGGCCGAATGTCTTCAATGGAATTACGAAGTAGTTTTAATGAGGCATCCTGACTATTACAATACAACTGTGAATACTTAGTCTGCACTCATTTAAACGTATACTTCATCAGAAAAAAGAACGCCGGATTCGTACCAACAGTCTATCCGAAATGTTTATGGAGCTCGTTCTGAACATGCAACCCAAAGTCAATATTGACTGTAGGTACCACTTTCACACGGACGGAGCGGAAGTTCTGGCGGCCACAAAAAGTGACGCATGATAAGCGATATATCAGAAATGGTTCCCAAAAAGTAAAAGCTCCCACTTTCCAGACAAAGACAAATAAGAAATCTCCGCTGTCGTTGCTTGTGGTTGTTGTACACGTGTCTTGTTATGTATTTAAAAGGCATTTTTAAGAGTTATGTTACAATTGGTTCACAATTGGAGGCGTTGTGTTGTCTCAGCCGGTAGCGCTGAACAATCGGCTGACTCATACGAGCTACATAAATTAATAATTTATTTATTTTGCTTCCTCTCCGATTCTTACAATAGCTTTGATAATATAATACTTAGCTACAGGTGACTTCGTTCAACTACGATGCTACATAAGCACCAATCCTTATGGTACAGTCTTTTAGACTTATACATGAGTCTAGTCTACCCAAGAGACCACCATACCAAGAATAACAGTTATTCTATGCATAAGTTCCTTGAATAATTGGGACCTGATGGTGTTGTGTGAAAATGTTATATTTTATTTATTTAAAAAAAACTATTAATTACTTGGGAATCTTGGGATCTCTTGAATCGCTGTCAAATAGGTAACAAAAGCTCGCATTCGAATGTAATGCTAATGACATGTCTGTTCGAATAATATATTAATGTAATGATACAATAATAAATTATTTTTATTTCAGACAAGGTCCATAGCTTTTAAATACATAAAATAAAATAGAATTGGTACATAAACAATCAAAGAGTCACATTATCCTACAGAAAACATTTATAACACTAATCAAATTGAACACAACAACACAATAATCAAAACAAAGAAAAAGATATGACTGCTCGATTATATTAATTAAACAAGTGTAGGTACCTACTGCTTCGTTAAATTAACCTTGAAATAGTAAGTACCTATTGTTGTACCTACACTGTATGTACCTATCGGATGGCTTTCCCAGCGCCAGCGCCGTAACCCCAGCTCACCAGTGTAGATATTGACAGGGCTGCTGGTCGTAAAAATTTCTTGAATTTAAGATTCATGGCGTGAACAGAGTGTACAGTCTTGATCAATTACGAAGGCATGTCAAGAAAGCCTGAAAAGAAATGAAGAGTTCAATAAGCAATCAACACAAGGGAGGGAATTAGAAGGAGTAAGAATTATAGGGAAAAGTCTTGTGTTGAACAATTCTTCTCTCTATGTGGTTCTTTCTATTTGTGGTGATAATGATTCTGTTTGATTTAACTGTGAAAGCGTAGGCACGATTCAGGGAACAAAGTGGAGATAAATTTATTGAAGACTACGTTTGGTAGAGACCCTAAAGTTAAGTCTTAGTTGTTCACACGGTTTCGATCACATGAGGAACAATAACACACAATAACACTCGATTTTGTTTGCACACGACCGTCAAACGCGCATTCACAGAAAAATCGTGAGAAGTTACGGTATAAAGGTGAGTAGGTATTTTGATTTGGAGACATGCAGGAAGTTTTGAAATCAGTGTGAAGTTTATTTTGAAGCCTTCACAATATTAAGTCCGGTGTGATGCGAAACACGTTCAATGTAATATTAGAGTCCGATTAGGGATGTGGAGCATGGAGCTATGCGATGCAAATGATGCGCGTGCGCGGAAGACATGCGCACATTAGTGACCGGCTTGGGCAGAGACATGGAAGCGAGTGGTACAACAAAAACTGTAGGTGGTCGAAACAAACGTCTTAACAGGCTTCACTACGCATAATTTGTCATCATTGTCAACTGCTGGCTAAAGCACTTCCGGCCTAGCGGAAAAGGGTAAATTTTTCTTCCTGCTTTTCTCTTTTTCTGGCAAATAAAAGTCATTTGATAAAATACACCTTATTAGTTGCTGAAATTCGACAATATAAAGAATGACTCGTAATCGGCGGTAGGAGAAAAATGCAGCATTACCTAGGTAAGGCTGCTAATGGCATACTACTGTGAGGGAACGCTGCAGATGTTAACACCATATTTGTGCTGCAGAAGAGGGCTGTTCATGCAATCTGTAATATGGGTCCCAAAGAAACCCTACGTGGTAAATTCAAAGCAATAAACATAATGACAGTACCATGTCAATATATTTATGAAAACCTATTGTACACTCATAGAAATATCAATCGCTTCCCTAAAAATAAATAATTAAATACTAGAAATAAGAATAAACTCGCTGTGCCCACAACTAGGCTACACAAGATTAATGTACCTCTATCTTTTAAAGGACAATGCACACGCTTCTACAACAAAACTCCAAATGATTTGAAAAAGTTATTAATAAATAAATTGTCAAACATATCCTTTGTAAATAGGCTTACTACAAAATATCACATTATCTACTAGTACCAGAGGAAAAAAAAGCTTGGGACGAGTTTTCCTCCAACTCGAAAACTAACAACCTAACAAGGTAAAGGTTTCTTGTTCGCTTCTTTACTTCACCTTAAATAGATTGAAATAAACAATAAGAAAAACAAAGTGAGAGTGATATTTGCTACCTAGTTTAACTTATGTAATTTGAATTTAGTGACGTGTCCAAGAGTCCTGTAAGGTCTAAAGGAAACAAAGCACTAAAATAATTAGGTACCTAGTAGTTATCCTGTCCATCAAAACTCAAAGTGCTTTAGGTCCTCTAGACCTTACAGGTACAGGACTCTTGGACACGTCAGAAACATCAAATTAAATACCTACACAAGTTCAACTAGGAAATAAAGTGATCATGATCACTTTAATTTTTTGATCACTGTTTTAAGGTAAAGTAAAAGAAGCAAACAAGAAACCCTTATCTTGTTAGTTTGTTAGTTTTCGAGTTGGAGCACAACCCGTCACAAGGTTTTATCCTCTAGCTAGATAATCTGATGAATTGGTACCTAAGCCTTTTACAAAGAATAGGTACCTAGTTGTAATCCCTTTCAGAACAGTTCTAGTAGTAGCATAACATAACAAACTAGCAGGTACATATGTCACCTACAAGAGGAACTATCAGAGTAGGTACAGCTGAAGGCAAGGCAATGACGTAACCCGGTGAACGTCCGGACAGGGGGCCACTGCGGGCATTCGATCTCCTAACGACCCCTCGGGGAAGCCTCACAACCCCCTCGCGGAAGCCTCACGACCGACTCGTCATGTGACACCAACGTAACTGAGGGTGAAAGTGAAAGTCATTGAAGACTTTCGTAGCTTTCATGAGGTAACGAGAACTTTATTGGTTGCAGGTGCAAAGAACGATAGATACCTACTTACCTACGAGTACATGAAAACTGCATAAGTTATACATTCATAAAAGCTCAGCTTTTATGATGAAAAGAATTACCTACTAGACTTCACGAGACATAACGAGAGACAAAAAACAATCTTTTGCTTATTTTATAGAAATCGAAAGTATGTATACGACCATTAAACCAAGTTGTAAAACGATAAAGTTACATAAAGTTCAGCCGTCAACTTATACGTATAGGTATAAAGATAACTTGCGTAACCGTATGATTGTGAATAGCGTTTGTATTATTTTTGACATTTTGTATGATTTCCGCTCGAGGAGGATGTCGCCTTGTCGTAACGCGATGTTACGCCATCGGTCGTAAATCAGGCCCTAAACTTCTTCCCATTGATAGAAAGGTTATCTAATTAGGCATCCGATTATAAAGTGACGTAATTTTTCTATATTCTATCCTAAACCCGCGACGACGCGACGCCATTCTCATGTGAGCCCACTCCAATATCTACAAGTACTTACTACTACATACCTATGTGATTACTATTGTTTTCACTTTACATGTTTGCTCTTCATTTGTTTTTTTTAGTTTGTCGGTAGCTTCAATTCAACAAGCACTATGGCTTCAACGAAGTTCCAAGCTTTTGCAATCTTCTTTTGGGTAGTATCTACCTAAGGTTGGTCACGTCACGTCTCGTCACGTCAAGGTAGGTACCATGCCATGAGCATCACAAGTTCACAGCCTACCCTCTCCGTAAGAAACATATTGCCAGAAGCATTTATGTACTTACCTACCTTTATAAGTCAAAAATTCAAAAGTACTTGATACCCTTTAGACCTCGGTAGGTAGGTACTTACTTACAGTAATCTTGGAGACATAAGATTTTTGTTTTGTTATCCTGATTCGTCCCACTGCTGGGCAAAGGCCTCCAGATTTCAAATAGGATTTAAAAATTAAAAAGACTGACCTATGTAAGTTAAACTAGGAAGTATATTTTGTCACAGGTACGTACTTTCTATAAAATAAATAACCTGTACCTATTTATTTAGTTCTTCGCTTAATTACAATATGCTGTGTGGATTGTCCAGCTATGTTTATTTTATGCTCTTTGCATAAAATAAAATTAATAATACAAATAAAACAAGATTCGAAGGTCAAAAATTATTGAAACAAAACTGAAAACGAACAAACAAAAAACAAGTAAAATAATAAACCGTTACGTGCGAGTCGACTCGCACACGGGGTGTTCCGTATCGTAAAAATCAGGCAACTTTTTTAAAGAACATTAAATTTTCACTTGTTCGGAGACCCTTTTAAATTTTCAACTTTATTTTATTTTTAGTACGTATTTGTTGTTGTTACAGTAAAAAGTGTTACTTAATTACAAAAAAGTTTCATGTGCCTACATAATGTGGTTCAAGAGATACAGCCTTGACAAATTAGGAGCAAAAATAACGTTTGTTGCATGAGAGTCCTCTTTTATTTTGATATTTATTTTATTATTATTATTAGTTGTTATAGCGGCAAGATAACCACATTCTCTGAAAATTTGAACTGTCTACCTCTTACGGTTCACGAGATAGAGCCCTGTGAGAGACGGACGGACGGACAGCGAAGGCTTAGTAATAGGGTTCCGTTTTCACCCTTCAGGTACGGAACCCTAAAAAGATGACAATGATGTAGGCACCTACCTACCGGAGTTTGTAGATAGATAGGTATTCTGTATATTTCTGTGTGGGATTGCGTGGCGCGGCGGAGGGGCGGCGCGGCGACGGACGGGGCGCGACCCGCCTCTTGATCTCTTCTCTTCAAGCGGTTAAGTACCGCATTGTGTTATTTTATTAGTCACATTTTAATAAAATAACACTTATTTCCACGTCGGGTTATTAAATGTTCATGTGTTTTATGGAATTGTTAACTTAATTTATAGGTTCTTAGAAAACGAAAGCTTTGGCAATGCACGCGACTTCGTACAAGAAGATAGGTAAATAGTCCGTCCACTAGTGGGCTCGTCATGAGTCCGTCCACAAGTGGGCTCGTCATGCTTGTTCTGTTTAAGTTTAGATCCTGCACGTAAGCGTTCAAGAAAGAGTACCTAATTTACTCGTTGTTAGTAATTTACTTGCACCTAGTATTTGTTCTAGTGCCTTCTATTGACTTGCGCCTAGTATTTGTTCTAGTGCCTTCTATTGACTTGCGCCTAGTATTTGTTCTAGTTCCTTCTATTGACTTGCGCCTAGTATTTGTTCTAGTGCCTTCTATTGACTTGCGCCTAGTATTTGTTCTAGTGCCTTCTATTGACTTGCGCCTAGTATTTGTTCTAGTGCCTTCTATTGACTTGCGCCTAGTATTTGTTCTAGTTCCTTCTATTGACTTGCGCCTAGTATTTGTTCTAGTTCCTTCTATTGACTTGCGCCTAGTATTTGTTCTAGTTACTTCTATTGACTTGCGCCTAGTATTTGTTCTAGTTCCTTCTATTGACTTGCGCCTAGTATTTGTTCTAGTTCCTTCTATTGACTTGCACCTAGTATTTGTTCTAGTTCCTTCTATTGACTTGCGCCTAGTATTTGTTCTAGTTCCTTCTATTGACTTGCGCCTAGTATTTGTTCTAGTTCCTTCTATTGACTTGCGCCTAGTATTTGTTTTAGTTCCTTCTATTGACTTGCTCCTAGTATTTGTTCTAGTTCCTTCTATTGACTTGCGCCTAGTATTTGTTCTAGTTCCTTCTATTGACTTGCGCCTAGTATTTGTTCTAGTTCCTTCTATTGACTTGCACCTAGTATTTGTTCTAGTGCCTTCTATTGACTTGCGCCTAGTATTTGTTCTAGTGCCTTCTATTGACTTGCGCCTAGTGCCTTCTATTGACTTGCGCCTAGTATTTGTTCTAGTGCCTTCTATTGACTTGCGCCTAGTATTTGTTCTAGTGCCTTCTATTGACTTGCGCCTTGTATTTGTTCTAGTGCCTTCTATTGACTTGCACCTAGTATTTGTTCTAGTTCCTTCTATTGACTTGCGCCTAGTATTTGTTCTAGTGCCTTCTATTGACTTGCGCCTAGTATTTGTTCTAGTGCCTTCTATTGACTTGCGCCTAGTATTTGTTCTAGTGCCTTCTATTGACTTGCGCCTAGTGCCTTCTATTGACTTGCGCCTAGTATTTGTTCTAGTGCCTTCTATTGACTTGCGCCTAGTATTTGTTCTAGTGCCTTCTATTGACTTGCGCCTTGTATTTGTTCTAGTGCCTTCTATTGACTTGCACCTAGTATTTGTTCTAGTTCCTTCTATTGACTTGCGCCTAGTATTTGTTCTAGTGCCTTCTATTGACTTGCGCCTAGTATTTGTTCTAGTGCCTTCTATTGACTTGCGCCTAGTATTTGTTCTAGTTCCTTCTATTGACTTGCGCCTAGTATTTGTTCTAGTGCCTTCTATTGACTTGCGCCTAGTATTTGTTCTAGTGCCTTCTATTGACTTGCGCCTAGTATTTGTTCTAGTTCCTTCTATTGACTTGCGCCTAGTATTTGTTCTAGTTACTTCTATTGACTTGCGCCTAGTATTTGTTCTAGTGCCTTCTATTGACTTGCACCTAGTATTTGTTCTAGTTCCTTCTATTGACTTGCGCCTAGTATTTGTTCTAGTGGCTTCTATCGACTTGCGCCTAGTATTTGTTCTAGTTTCTTCTATTGACTTGCGCCTAGTATTTGTTCTAGTTCCTTCTATTGACTTGCGCCTAGTATTTGTTCTAGTTCCTTCTATTGACTTGCGCCTAGTATTTGTTCTAGTGCCTTCTATTGACTTGCGCCTAGTATTTGTTCTAGTGCCTTCTATTGACTTGCACCTAGTATTTGTTCTAGTTCCTTCTATTGACTTGCGCCTAGTATTTGTTCTAGTGCCTTCTATTGACTTGCGCCTAGTATTGGTTCTAGTTCCTTCTATTGACTTGCGCCTAGTATTTGTTCTAGTTCCTTCTATTGACTTGCGCCTAGTATTTGTTCTAGTGCCTTCTATTGACTTGCGCCTAGTATTTGTTCTAGTTCCTTCTATTGACTTGCGCCTAGTATTTGTTCTAGTTCCTTCTATTGACTTGCGCCTAGCATTTGTTCTAGTTCCTTCTATTGACTTGCGTCTAGTATTTGTTCTAGTGCCTTCTATTGACTTGCGCCTAGTATTTGTTCTAGTGCCTTCTATTGACTTGCGCCTAGTATTTGTTCTAGTTCCTTCTATTGACTTGCGCCTAGTATTTGTTCTAGTGCCTTCTATTGACTTGCGCCTAGTATTTGTCCTAGTTCCTTCTATTGACTTGCGCCTAGTATTTGTTCTAGTGCCTTCTATTGACTTGTGCCTAGTATTTGTTCTAGTGCCTTCTATTGACTTGCGTCTAGTATTTGTTCTAGTTCCTTCTATTGACTTGCGCCTAGTATTTGTTCTAGTGCCTTCTATTGACTTGCGTCTAGTATTTGTTCTAGTTCCTTCTATTGACTTGCGCCTAGTATTTGTTCTAGTGCCTTCTATTGACTTGCGCCTAGTATTTGTTCTAGTGCCTTCTATTGACTTGCGCCTAGTATTTGTTCTAGTGCCTTCTATTGACTTGCGCCTAGTATTTGTTCTAGTTCCTTCTATTAACTTAAGTTTCAAATGTCCTTATGAAACACTAGCTGGCACATTTTGGCCACCATCCGTTTGATCTAGGGCGCTCCGAGCACTCCATGGGCAGCGGTGAGCCTGAGCGACCAGTAGGTACGCGAGGAGCAAACAAACGGCTGTCCCTCACGCCGCCGCCGCATTATCGACCGTCACCCAGTTCCCACGGCCATACACAACTATATGCGAACCTCGCACAACTGACCATTAGCACTAGTTCACATAGGTACACCACGCCGCCGCCGCCCCGCCCGCGCCGTGTCGTGTCGTGTCGTGTCGTGTCGTGTCGTGTCGTTTGGGGAGACAGATGGGGTTGGATAACGGAAGATTGGACATGTGCTCAAAACACGATACTACTTACATAGTAGCGCTTTTCGCACTAGCTTTGGAAGTTGTAGCCTTTCTGTCTTTAATACGTTGAGTGCCCATGAAGCACGTGACCAAGTCGAGCACGACACATGATAAGGTTGCACCGCTGAGGCTGGGCAGTGAGTTTTCTGAGGAGCCTTCGTAGGAAGGTATCGTTTGAAATGCATAATGTTATCTTCGGTGCTCAGGTGGTTACATCTAGCTGTCTCCATGCTGAGGTAGATGTGATATTTGGAAGGAATCTTAATTAAAGGAACATAAATTTTACTTAGTAACACGATAGGTAAGTATTACCGGCGGAGCTTTAAATAAGTGAATGCAAAGTGCAAGTTATGGAGAAAGCGCTGGTCGGTAGGTATAACTCTCTACTTTGCCATTCGCTAAATTTATAATTTTTCTTCGGCACGTGATCGGTGCCAAATGATCTGAGATCACCTAAAGCTTTAACATTTCGTCCAGTAATCACCAAGCCGCCTGCCAAGCGTGGTGGTTGGCCATCCCCTTCGTTTAGGGAGGTATGTTCAGCAGTGGTGGTATGTGAGGTGGTGAGGTTCGTCCAGCGGTGAGATGGGCAGATGTCATCACAAGCGTCGTGGGGGCTAAGATGCGCGCCACGAAAGACGTCGCGCGCGTGACGTCTATTTTTGTCGTCGTCAGAGGTTTTCTCGTTTACTCTAACATGCGCACCACGAAAGACATAATACTCGTTGTCGAGTAGTCTTTCTCGCGTAGAGATAGCCTCCCAGACGAACTCCCGTTTAGTTCATTCAATTGTCTATGGTTTTAGTGAACTGCACGGAAGAAATAAACTACCTACCTAACCTTCTTAGTTTTCACCTTGTTATTGGAAGTTTGAACATTTTCACTGGTAGAATGGTGGTAAACAGTCGAAACACAACCAAACAAAAAAAAAAGAAGGAGAAGCTATTTCAACATTGGCGGGCGAAAATCTCCGCTTCAGTTTAGTAGCTACACTATGTATTATGTATGGATGACCTATCTTATAACAAGGTCAAGAAAAATGTGAGCAAGTAGGTACATGATGTGCTTCACCCTTAGCGCTTAAAGTAGAACTGCATAGCTCTTGGAGATATTTTACAATAATACGTAACCTACACGTTATCATTATACAGGCACCGTTCCCAAGCTTCACCTTAAGTAAGTTCCTACAATAAGTAGGTACCTACTGGTAAGTAAAATAGATACTTCTACAAAAATCTTTCATGTCTCTATTATTATACACCGCCATTAAATAATTTTGATACGGGACCACTAAAACCACGAAAATTCGAAGAAAATATTCAAGAAAAAGTTCTCGAGAATTCTCGTGCTCAAACTGAAAAACGATAGTTATCCCGCGCTAAACTGTCAAAAGTTGAGAAAATTTGGTGCGCATCTTAGCGTTTGACGAGAAAGGTTACCACAGATAAGATATACATTCACTAAAATTGTTCACGTGACGAGACGTGATGACATTTGGTGCTGCATGCTAGCATCGGTCGATAAATCGAGATACCGCCATTTTTCTCGAAGTATCGAAAAGAAACACGCTTCTCGTGGCGCGCATCTTAGCCCTGCAGGGCGTACGTACACATTGAGCCAAGGTATCGGGTCCACGTGTAGAGACCTGCTCTGCTTGGCGAGCTGTTGTGGCGAGTGCAATCGGTTCAAGAGACCAGCTTCTGCACTCAATCGCCAGGCCAAGGGCCAGTGCAGTGCAGACCATGCAAAGCTTCGCGGGTTGCGAGCTCAAAGCTTCAACTCGGTGCTCTACACGTGGCACTCGGCAAACCCGGTCTGCGTCTGCAGTTTGGTGACGTAGCCGAGGGGCGTGAAGTAGATGACTTACAAGCAGCTGTTTAACCAGCCACCCAGTGCTGTAGTGCAATTGAACCTAGCTACCGGCGTATAGGTTCTAGAAGGAATCCCTGATGATGCAGTGGAAGTCCGACCTTCCAATGATGTGCGATTATTTCCGCACACACAAACACTTAGCAATAATGCACTTACAGCATTAGTTAGTAGCATTCTTACAGCACGTATCACTAGTTACAAACACTAACAACTTTTATGCACTGAAACACTACTGTAACTTTCAGTACCTACCTACAAGTTAACTTAAGTTATTGACGAGTAGTGTCCGCTCGCTGCTTTGCTCGCGTTGTTTCTATGGAAACGTTCCTACGTGTTATTCCAGGTCTCATGATGGGTTGAATGCTAAAGTTTGTTTCGATCCGTTCAATAGCTATCGAGTCAAGAAATTCTTAATAAAAACTTGTTTTCTCTGCAACTGTTTTTGCATTTCTAGTTCCTTCACAATAAATAAAGTTACCAAGTAGATACCTAGGTACCTAAGGTTTAAGTACCTACTTACTAATATTAGATCTCCTTATTAATAATGATACCTAGTTCTAGATTATAATTTATAATAAAATAACCTAAACACTTTTGATTACTTAAGCTTTTATATTTTATGCCTAGAATATTTAGATTAAGTACCTATTAGCCTCGTTGCATAATATTGCCGTGCCCTGGCGGGGTGCATGTTTGAAACTACCTTCATGTTATTTTATAAGATTTGACTATTGAAATAACATTCATCCATCCATCCAAACTATCGCATTTATAATATTAGAGGTAGTGTGCGGAAGTTCTGTTTTGTAAGTACATACCTACCTACATTACATATTGAAGCGCAAGTTTTTTTTTTTTTTTTTTTATATACTTTAGGTGGCTTTCGTGTCACTGCGGCCATGATAGGCCTATTGTGATCGCCACTCGAGTGTTCAGCCCTGAAGCTGCGACGTTCATAGTTCGCCACTAACCCTTGCAGCTACTAGGAACTGTAGGATTTTCTTCGGGGTGATGGCTCGTAGCTCGTCTGGGCTGTGCAGGTGCTTGCCCAGATGGATGCTACGTTTTTGCATCAGTGCTCCGCACTCTCCTAGCAGGTGGAGAGGCGTTTCCTCCGCCTCTTCGCAGAATCTGCAGGATTGTGTGTCGCTTAGACCCAGTTTGAACATGTGCTTGTTAAGGCGACAGTGTCCAGTTAGGGCTCTTGTCATGATGCGAAGGTTGCTTCTGCTTAGCGCTAGGATTCGGTTGGTGAACCGTTTATCGAAGGCTTTTATTAATGACTTAGAGTGGCTCATGCCCAAGGAATTCTTCCAAAGCTTGGAAGCTTCCTCGAAGCAGGAATCCAAGAGGGTTCTGTTAGCCAGGCTTTTAGGTATGCCACAGAACGGATCGGGGCCCAGCTGAGTCCCCTTGGCCCCGGAACGAGCAAGTTCGTCGGCACACTCATTGCCGTTGATTCCTGCGTGTCCCGGTACCCATCTTAGGACGACTCTGTTATTCAAGCCGAGCGCGTTTAGGCGTGACATACAGTCCTCGACTAATCTAGATGTAATGACCTTCGAGTCCAGTGCTAGGAGAGCCGCCTGGCTGTCAGAGTTGATAAAGATCGTTTGGTTGGAGTAGCGCTTTTCCAGATATATATCGGCACATTCTAAAATGGCGAATATTTCTGCTTGGAAGATAGAGGCGTAATTACCTAGGTTTGTACTTTTGCCAAACCTAGGTCGCTCTCCATACACTCCACAGCCTACATCCAGTCCCATTTTGGAACCATCCGTGTACCAATTTAGGCACCCGTTCTTGCAGAGTACCTGGCTGTTTTGCCAGTCTTCTCTGCAAGGAAGTTCCACTGTGTAGTGTTTTTCAAACACATGTCGTGGGAGCCTGACATCAGTTGTCATGCCCAAAATTGGTGATTCCAGAGTAGAGTCTTGCAGAGATCTCAGTTTCTGGGAGAGCCAGTTCCTACCGCCCTGAGTACAGGCCCTATACATGCTGGTCTTTGCCTCCTTATGTATGTACATATGGAGCGGAGGCAGACCCAGCAGTGCATTTAGTGCCAGTCCAGGGGAGGTGGACATGGCTCCCGTGGCCATAAGGCATGCAGTCCTTTGTAGGCTATTTAGTTTGTTGATTGCGGTTGACTGATGGGCCTTGTCGTACCATACCATGGAGGCGTAAGAGAGTATCGGCCTCACAATGGCAGTGTACAGCCACAAGGCAATCCTGGGGTTGACGCCCCAGTTGTTGCCCATTAGCCTGCCGCTAGCTCCTAGAGCCATCTTAGCTTTTTTCAAGACGTTGGCTAGGTGAGTATTCCACGTCAGTTTTTGGTCGATGGTAACGCCCAAATATTTCACTTCTGTGGAAAAGGTTATGATTTTACCGTTAAGTTTAGGCTTCACGAGCTTGTCTAGCCTTCGCTTATTTGTAAATGGTATAATCACAGTTTTGCCAGCGTTGACTGAGAGTTCACTGTTGCTACACCAGTCGCTGACAGCGTTGAGAGCTCTCTGCATGATGCTAGAAATGGTGGACTGGCAAAATCCTCGCACGATGATCACAAGGTCGTCCGCATAGCCTTGCGCATCTATATTCAGGTCTGCCAGTCCACACAGGAGCTTATCCACTGCTAAGGTCCATAATACGGGCGATAAAACTCCGCCTTGGGGGCAGCCCCTAGCCGTGGATACGTATACGATAGATTGCGCTTGAGAAGCGCAAGTTACGGAACCTCTTCAAAAATAGTTTGCACTTGGCACTTCGTATATAGTGGGAGAGTGACACTGAACTAGGTACACCAAATGAAATACGATGTGCTATGAGACTCGTAAGGTTGTTCGATCCCTCGACAGGCGTTTGTTGATCAAACAGCTCTTTGACAGTATTTGCTAATATCATATCTGTGAGAAGACAACCCCCCCCCCTGCGCTCACGCTTCCCAAATTCCTAACAGCCACAAATCACACGCAAATCGTGCACACTGCTAGTTGGCACATTTCCGCCTCTTGCGTTATACTAATGCATTAAACGCTCTTCCTAATTAGAGTTCCGCGTATTTTTAATGACAATAAATCGAGAGAAGTCACTGAAGTGAAAGTTTTGCAGAATCTTTATATTTTGTCTTATTACTTCTTAATCCGATGCAAATATCGAGATCGGAGATCGCAGTCGGGACGTATTTACAATTCACGCGCGAGCGCCATGCGCCAGGCCATTCATTATACCTGAGACCAGTCATGCCGATTCTATTACATTTCATTTTATCTTTATTTAGGGAAAGTATGAAGAATAGAGTCTACACAAACAGTCTCAGATTTACTGCAAAGCTACAGTGTTGCTAAGATAAAAGAGTGCATCTGTGTGTGCGCACACACTTGTTCATGACAATTGCCCTGCGCACATGCATGGCTAATCTCCGTTTAGACTGGACGCCCCGCCCCGCGCCGTGGCCGACATTAGACTCGGAGGACATCATCATCAGTGTTGCTGCAGCTGACCTGCCCTACCTTACTACGACATACTCTAACTAAACTTATGTACAAATACAAAATGTTTATTAATATCAGTCTCGGTACATTGTTCATAATTCGAGAGCTCTTTATAAGTATCAGAATACCTGTATGTGCATATAGGTTGGGGTGCGGGGTGAGACAGGGGGGGAGGACGTCTCCCAAGCTCTTCAATTTATATGTGGACGAGCTTATCGGCGAGCTCAGCAGTAAGCGTATCGGCTGTCGCATGAACGGTGTTAGCATCAATAACATCAGTTATGCAGATGATATGGTGCTGCTGAGCCCGACGCACGGTGGGACTAGAGAGCTTTTAAAAGTATGTGAAGTCTACGCTGTTAAGCATGGGCTCTCATATAATGTTAATAAAACCGAATACATGGTATTTAGGGCCGCCGGTAAATGTCCCGATAATAAACTTAAGATTACCCTAAATGGCCTAGATACTAATCGCGTGTTTAGGTTTAAATATCTGGGACATATAGTTACTGACGACCTTAAAGATGATGAAGATATTGAAAGGGAACGTAGGGATCTATCGGTTCGAGATAACATGCTGGCTCGCAGGTTTTCCCGTTGTACTGAACAAGTTAAAGTCACACTCTTCAAAGCTTACTGTCAGAGTTTGTACACGGGAAGTCTGTGGGTCCGGCATGCCAAAAGATCGATGGACGCCCTACGAGTCCAATATAATAATATATTTCGGATGATGCTGCCACTGCCCCGATTCTGCAGAGCGTCGGGAATGTTTGCGCAGTATCACATTGATGGTTTTCATGCCATCGTGCGCAAGAGAACTGCGTCCCTAATGCGCAGAATAAGGGACAGTCGCAACAGCATCCTGCGGACTGTGGCAGAGGGGCTATCTTCTCCACTCTGGAGATACTTTGTGGTGAGGGTGATCAATGAAGGAAGATATTTCCTTCATTGATTATCCTTACGTCATCTGACACAGTTATTCTAAAATGTTACTTTGTTCTTTATTATTATTATTTTTCTTTTGGTTGTATTTTGATTTGTTCTTTTGTCGTAAAGTTATGGACTATTGTTGTCTGAAATAAAATCTTTTTTTTTTATATTAGAAGGTAACGCTCTTCCTTATTTTCGCTCTTTTCATTATGAGTTAAAATATGTTAGTAAAAACATTTCACAAAAATAATCTTAATAGAAACATGAATACTTAACAATTTTGAAGATACCTTACCTAGGTACCTAACGAAATAATCTTTACGTATACTAATATATATATATATACCTCTACATTCGAAAGTACCTCTGTCTGTTACCTTTTCACGCCTAAACGGCTGAACGAATCTCGTTCAAATTTGGCAGGGAGGTAAATGGTAACCCAGGGACGGACATAGGCTACTTCAAAAACGCGTGCAAATCCGCGGGCAGCAGCTAGTCTACTAAATCTGTTCATTAAAATGCGAAATCACCACACAAATGATACAATGCACTGATAATACCCTATTGATTTCAGCGGATCACCAGCTATCGTCCACGGCGGTACATTTCACGGTACGTTACAATTTGTCCGGGTAATCGCATTCCTCGCATTTCCATGACAAAGCAGCTTCCACCGCATGTCGAGTGTCAACATTCGCTCATTGTACCCTGCGACGTAAGGCCACCATGCCAGTGACATGAGGTGCGGGTTCGATGTCTTTGTCTATTGTGATGAGGGTTACGGCATGCTTAGCTCATCCAAAACAAATTTCAAGATCTTGAACATTTCTATTGTTCTATTCTCCTAATGGAAAATCGTTGAGGTAATCAAATATACAGGTTGGTACAAACGAACGTTACGTGCCTGCAGGCAGCTACCCGAATTATTCAAGATAGTTTGTTGCAGATTTCTTGTATTCCATGTCATTGTCGTTCGAGCTGTTGTTTAAATAAGTTCACAATTATTAGTGAAATTGTCACATCTTTAAATGGCTTTCTTTTGCAAGTAAATAAATAAATAAATAACAAACTTGACTAAAGGAAATATTCCTTTATTTTTGAAATTAAGTAAAACTTCATTCAGAGATGTTAATAAACTTACTAAAATCTAAAATAATAAGTTTGTATTTTTAAATCTACGATCGGTAGTCAATCAAAATAATCAAATCTCTCAAATAAACATTGCATATTAAATTAAAAAACACCAATCGGGGACGAGACGGAACACTTTGGATGGCTTATTTACACCAGTTAGGTACTACAATCCAATCTGGGACGAGACGGAACACTTTGGATGGCTTATTTACACCAGTTAGGTACTCCAATCCAATCTGGGACGAGACGGAACACTTTGGATGGCTTATTTACACCAGTTAGGTACTACAATCCAATCTGGGACGAGACGGAACACTTTGGATGGCTTATTTACACCAGTTAGGTACTACAATCCAATCTGGGACGAGACGGAACACTTTGGATGACTTATTTACACCAGTTAGGTACTCCAATCCAATCTGGGACGAGACGGAAGACTTTGGATGGCTTATTTACACCAGTTAGGTACTACAATCCAATCTGGAACGAGACGGAACACTTTGGATGGCTTATTTACACCAGTTAGGTATTCCAATCCAATCTGCTGCTGTCGACGGAGTGACCACCCATCACTAGATTTGGCGGTTTGTAGTTCAATTTTGACAAATTGACAGGACAGCAGCAGCAGGTAACGTTCGCTTGTACCACCTGTATAGTTGGAACTGATAACAACAGGTCACGAATCACTTATTATTTGATAAGCTATTTGTCAGGGCCCTTGATTGATATCAAACTTGTTTTGATTAGGTAGGTACCATTTGGGTTAATCTATGCAACAATTGTATTGTTGCATAGATTAACCCAAATGGTACCTACCTCTGGCCAATGGCCCACGACAGAAAATTATGGAGCTATGCAAAGGTTGCTCCAATTTCCTTGTAGACGCTGAACTTCAGTAATGTATAAAAATGACCATCACTAAACTTTCTTAAGGCGCTACCCCCCCGACCCAGATAGCGCCGCCGCCTAGTTTATCTTATTACCTATTACGATAAACAAAAGAAATTTCTAAAATCCATTGGGCAGTTTGTGATATCTATCATAAGCTTTTTTTAATGCCTCTGTAATAGTTTTATTTTGTATAGTTTAGACAGAGATGCGAAAACAGAGTTTGGTGGCCAAAAAGAGCAACTTCGCATCTTTGCATATAAACTATACAAAATAAAACAATAACAGAGGCATTAAAAAAAAGCTTATAATAGATATCACAAACTGCCCAATGGATATTAGAAAATTCCTTTGTTTAACGTAATAATAAGATAAACTAGGTGGAGGCGCTGTTCTGGGTCGGGGTAGCGCCTTAACGACGCTAATTCCCTTTACTGTCCTCTTTGCCCCACATTTCGCAAGACGCCGCTCGTCGCGGAAAATTGCCATGAAGTAAAAGCTGCGAGATTGTCCGTGCGTGCCATAAAGGGAACATTCGGGTCGCAGGGCGCGGCCTGCGCGGGGCGACCTTCGAGCAGCCTCGCCAAGCGGCGCGGCGCGCGGCGCGCGGCGCGCGGCGGCCCGCTTCCGGACTCTTTCTGCTGGCTCCGATAACGCGCGGAACAGCATTAATTCCATCCGGCCTTTTAACTGCAACATTCATAACAAGGAACCAGTTGAATGCTTCAACTTGAAGTAGGTGCCACAACAAACAAACATTAATTTGATAAGTAGGTAAAGTAACATTTTCATGGCCAAAGTTATTATTATTCGCAGCTTTTAAATTTCCAAGTAGCGATAACACTTCAACACGACGACCTAGTATTTAGTTAGTAGGTACTTAGACCGACTAGATCGGCAAGGCTTAATACCTACTTAATGCTAGGTACGGAGTGTACCTAACCCACCTAGCACCGAGAGGTAACCTATTTGTAGGACCACACCTGCTGACACAGAGCTCGGTGACACAAGCACTAGCGCGTTCAGCGTTAAACTGACGTTTAGTATTCAACAAGCTCTAGGTTCTAGGTAGTTCTAGGTCTTGCATAGCGTTAATTGCTTTGACTTAGTATTATGCGCGTGACTTGACGACTGCTTGATGACAACGTGACTCACCTATCACCATAACACTTGAAAAGTTACACTTATCATGTCTAGACACACTGCTCAGTATCTTGACCACAATCATTACTAATTATTTCAGGGATCTTATTTATTTTAATAATATAGACGTAAACAATGCTATTCAATGTATTTTAGAATAGAGAGTTACGTGCCTCCATCATATCTGCTTAAATTATGTCTACTAGAGTCGCAGAAACTCTTAACAAAGCCGATTAATAAAATCCTTTTGCACATCAAGAAATAGGCAAATAGAGCAATTGAATCAGGCACGTAATACGGATGTAACACGGGCCGCGACAAATCAAACAATTTGCAAACGGCGCGGCGGCGTAACCCGATAAAACTAATTACCTAGTACTTATAGAAATTTTACAGTTTTTCAGAAACTATCAGTTGACTATCAACAAAAATACCTAATTATGATTCACAGTGGAATTTTTCTAGAATTTATTTACAAGCATTTCCCTTCCTATTCAGTATTCAATACCTATTTTAACTTAGCTACCTATTTGTAGGAATTAGGATATTCCTGTAATGATTTGCTTCACAAAAATAACCACTTCGACTTACTACCCGAAATAAAAGATCTGATTCTCTTCGTATAAAGTCTTGTACTTTGATGCTCAGAAATGTTTCGATATCTAGATGTAATAAGAATATCTTTTGTTAGGAACCTGTTAGAGGTACAAAGAAATGTCTAGAAAGTGAAATGTCCTCGACCATCGCCTCATGCTCATGCGTTCATGAGGCACATTACTCACCATACCTACGTGCATCATCGATGATGGTGTGCGCTGAATAAATTCGTTGATCAGTGATCACCTGCTCACGCAGATTCGGTCATCTGATGAATAATCTGTTGATTCTAAATTCTGATCGGTATTTATTGCCTTTGCTTTTGTTAGGTAGATCTTACACTTATGATGTTAACTAGGCTGAAGATGAAGACAAGTCAGTCAGTAGGTACAATACTCAAGAGAAAGGCAGTTTTAAACTTGGATTAGCCTGATTTAATGGCAACCCCACCCAACCCGTAGCATCCTCAAACGACCACAAAGGAGGTCAGCACAGCGCTGTCCTCCTTCGGTTCCACGCGAGTAAATCAAAGAGAACTTAGAACAGACGTAGTAATGAAAGTGGTTAGCTTCACCGCAAAGATCCCTCTGAGGCAACATTAAACCCGATTTCAAGTAAAGGTTTCCAAGAGAAAATAGCGAATAACTGATTACTGCTGGCACTAGATCACCGGGCTGCGACCGCGCGGTAGTTCGTGGCTACGATTCAACCAGAGCCAGCCGCCATAACCTACGAATTAATACTAGAAATTCAGGATGAATAGGCGCATCATGTAATTTGTTTTCATTTTTGACTGTTGAGTGTATGTAACGTTGTCGGGCAAGCACGAGTCACGACTACTGTTTTGTTATTTCCAATTCAGGTCGAGTTATCTGCATTCAATGTTCCATCGACCTCTGCAGCATACAGTCTAATTCGTAATAACAACGTAAACGTAAGGAAGCGTTGATTGATTGCACGTGACACGTTGATAACGTCGTAACATGAATCGATTCACGTTCCGCTTTAATCATAAGGGGGCTCAAGTGACAGGCTCTTAAAGTGTCCAAGGCAAGGCTTTATAGTTTTGGGCAAAAGGCTCTCGCTATTACTTCTAAGCTGTTTGAAATGTTCAACAGTATTCAGTTCACAATCATCACATAAAAAAATCAATTCAAACATAACTCTCCTTCTTGCTCATCATCTGGTGAAAATGATCGACTTTTCTAATGCTAACGGTTCCGTTATACCCACGTATTTGAAAAAAAAAAACTATATCCCTTACCGTAGATGGAGAATAATTACACAGTCTTATTTCTCTCGCATTTCTGCCATGACTTAGAGCTCACTGTATGGTCAGTGGGTGAGCGCCGTGCCAGTGAAATATGCATAAGTGGGCAATTAGCCCGCGCCGCTGGCCGCGCTAATGTCTAGAAAACTCAGAGGTGCCTGCTGAGCTGATTGATTACGGTACAAACCTTTCAGCCTCTCGGTGACCGTCTCTTGTCGCGCGCCGAGGTTGTGGACTGGACCGTATGAAGCTTGCTTGCTTAGTCATCAAACTATGCTTGAGTGAGCTTTCAAAACACGGGCCTCAGTGTGACAAGGCAAGGGGATAGTTTCTAAAGCTGTATGTTGTATTTAACGTATAAAACGCCAATGTTTTTATCGCTTGAAACAAATAGAACCGTTCATTGCCAGCAGATATGTATGCAGTAAACTCGTATAATTGCGTAATGTGGCGGCCGATCTGTCCTAACGCGAGTGGACAAGTTGAAAGCTAACCCAGCGTTCACCTCAAATACCAATTACAAAACGCTTCTTGTAACAACTGTGTAACCATCTGAATTCCATCTCCTCACGTAGACTCACCACGTAGCATCGCATCACGTAGAGCCGTCACGCACGTAGCATCGCATCACGTAGAGCCGTCACGTAGCAGTGCGTAGGCGCAACTTTACACTTCTTGACTTGAAATAATCAAGAACCGTATTTTGCAAAAATAATATGACATTTGTAACAATATCTTGTAACTACCGGTCTATCTTTATGATTGTGGCTGTTTGACTGTTCACAATTCGTTATTTTAACATTTTACAAGCTTTTGATTGTTTTTCTAATAGCTTAATACCTATCCTAGGTTGTAAAACATAATTTAGTCTGTTAATAGCGCTTCTTGCATCATGTTCATGGCGAACAACATTATTTGGAATAAATTCAAATTACGAAATTTATAAAAATGCATTAGAGCCAGTCTAAAAGCTGTTTAGCGCGTTAATTTATGGCAGATTAATAATTAAATCATAATTAAATAAATGGATTCAACCGATGTCATTCTAAGAGCACATCTGTTAATTTTATTAATTTTCTGATATCTTTTCAGCTGTTGTAGGAGCATGTTTATAACATAAATGTGTGTGTTACTATATTCCTAGATTGTAACCTAGGTACCTGTATTTATCACGTTTCGAATATTCTAAGGAAAGTACATAAATAAACGATGAAAACATTTGCATTAGCAAACAAATAGTCTATCAGTAGTCACCATCGACAGATAACGATATCATTGCGATATGCATGAGTCACGCACTTATCGGTGATAAGACTGATAAGGCACCTGCCGGTTGATACCGCTCATATTAATTGCTATTTTATTTCAACGAGGACTAATAAATAAATAATCAATAAAAATAACTTGTTTACGACATACAAATTAAAATCATTTATATGTTTAAAATATTCAGAAAACCAATAAAGGTGGTAAGTAGGTAGGTAGGTACTTATTCGGTTTACTCCTAAAACGCCTAAAACTATGTAAATAAATTTACTGCTGGTAGGTACTGCATTATTCAATCTAGCTTTATGGTTAAATAGAATTGTGTAAGTCTAAATTCTAGTTTAATTCTAACAAACCATAAACCTCAATACCACAGTAAACTGAATATAGCTAGGTAGGTACGTACCTACCTTCTTACACTATTTGTAGCCAAAACAGCTGTGTGTACCTACAATACAAGGAGCAAGCGACCTTACCATCGCGGAATAGAAGAAATATCAAACATAGCCACCTCTTACTTACACCTTATGGCACCAGGCCAATGAGGAACAAATAACTAATTACTAATGGCTGACTCAAGACACAGATCGGTTGTTATGTGAAAGGTAAGGGAATTAAACCGTTACTTTTTAGGAAACTGTTACTCATACGGCACATCACATGCTGCGAGGCGGGTTCGATTCCCGCCGCGGGACAAGTGTTTGTAATGTACCTATAATCGTTTCCTATGCACTTATCATTTAAGAGCAAAACTTACAAAAAAACAGTTTAAAAACAGTTTAAAACGAAGCGAAGGGATTCGGAGTTTATGTTTAGTTTATTCAAAACCATCAAATTATTTTATTCTTTTGGTTGGAGGCTTCCGTGCACTGTGGAATGTTCCCCCAGCTGTCGGCCGGCGAGTGCGCTGTGGCCCGCGCCACCGACCTCGAACGGGGGAACAGCTGCGCCGTCGTCGTCGGCTTGAGGCCCTGCCGAGCCGCACTCACTGCGGCTGCAATGTTAGACAGATTCATGAGGCCGATAGTGCGACACCAACCGGGAGCTTTTACTTGAACAGTCACTTGGAAACACGAGAGTTACTCGTAGGTAGTAGACGGGCGGTTCAGAGGCGACTTGCGTGGCAGAGTGGCGACTCACTTCACTAATGAACACACACATTTCTTATTTCGTTGCCTTGGCCAAAGACAATGCTCCTTAGTCAGTTAAATAGGAATTTCTGTATATACGAGTATAAATCCAATTGTTTCACAAGTGTCGGGCGGGTTCCTGATAGGAAGTAAATTTATTCCGAGCATTGCACAAATCTATTGATGGTTTGTCAGTCTAATGTCATTGTTCTATTATATGTAAGTTCCTTGCACAATAGTTAAAGGGGAGATTATTGATCATACCTTGCGATTATCTATGATTCTACGATGTCATTGATTATCCTGCATTCTCTGTGTCATTATGTCTTTCATAGGAGCATAAAAGCGGTTTACGGATTCTCCTCAGCGTTTACGAGAACCCCTGAGCAGGTCATCACAACACGAGCCGGCCTGGCTACATCACTAGTGCTCCACTTGGCAGAGTCTCCGCCTGGCCGGCGGCGCGGCGCCTGCATTGGTAGGATGGTCACGTCTGAAGGACGAAGAGCTCTTGCCAATTCGCGGAAAATGTTGTCATCAGTATTTAGGATGCGATAGGTGTCCGGAGCAAATACGTAAGTAGAAACATTTCTCAATGGTATGCTTTGTTGGAGCCGTCATAAGAAGGTCAATAAATCAATGGCCAGGGTGGTCAAAACTTTTGCGAACAAAAGCATCGCGTTTGAAGTTATTACAAATAACTTCACTTCTGCTTTTGGAGTGTTTATGCAATTTGATTGTTGAGGTGGTGTAACTGTATCCGTGTTGTGCGTGTCAAATTATAAAAGAAATGATCTCTCAGTTCTCCCAAAATTCCACATCTTCATCCGGCCGTAGGAGCGTGAGACTTTCATTCAGATGAAATCACAGATCTTGTATCCCTTATCTAAGGCGCGTCGCCTGCATTGCGCCGCCGCTGCTAGAGAAGCCGTCACCGACGGACGACGCAAGATAAAAACCAATTAAAACTGATGCAGTTACACTTGTTTTCGTTATAAATTCTATTTATTGAAGTAAGTAAACACTTGAAAAATTGCTGTCGTTGGAAAGACATCCTTGACGCTGTTGGCCGTGGGTTTGAAGTCGCGTGTGTGGTGGTTGCGTGATGGGCTTGTCGAGTTAAAAAGTAGAGTAGTTGACGAGCGCGGGTAATAGGTATGTGTGATTATGATTAGCATACAGGAAGCATGTCATGGTAGCCCAGAGCCGCACCTGTTCCGTGCTGTCCGTCGTGGTACGCGCGGCGGGACGAGCTCTGACCGCGCCTCGTGTGTGTCCGATATCTTTAGGTAGGTACTTACTTAGTTTTGTACAATAGGTGTCTGTTGTACCTTCATGTATGTATGTGTCCATGTACTGCTCATGACCTAGAGGTCAGTAGATATAGTAGACTATAAATAAATATAATTTGTTAATTTAAAAAAAAACCGACGTTGAATCCCATAATTTTACACTAAATGACTTTTTCAAACCGGAACCCTATTTACTAAGCCTCCGGCCTCCGCTGTCCGTCCGTCCGTCCGTCCGTCTGTCACAGGGCTCTATCTTATGAACCGTAACAGGTAGATAGTTGAAATTTTCAGAGACTGTGTATTTATCTTGTTGCTATAACAACAAATAATAAAAATAAAATAAATATCCAAATTGAAGGGGGTCCAAACAAAAAACGTGTTTTATCTTGGCTATTTTTGCTTTTCGTTTGTCAAGGCTATATCTCATGAACTACAATAGGTAGACACAAGAAACTTTCTATAAATAAGTTACTATATATACTTCAACTGTAATAACAACAAATACTAAAAATATTATATTGTAACTGTATCTCTTGAACTACAACATACTATTGTACTTCAAGAGATACAGCCTTGACAAATTAAGAGCAAAAAGAATTTTCGAAGTCGGTTAATAAAATAAATAATTCACACACTCAGCATCATCTAACCCCAAGCCAAGCAGAGCTTGTGTTAAGTTATGTTCTATGTTATTCATCTAAAGATAAAAGGTCAAGTTCAAGACTTGCTTTGCTTGCAAGTTATGTTACAAACCATACTCGCAGATAAACTCAATGTGGTGTTACCGTGACGAGCGAGGGTTGTGGTAGGCTCGTTAGCAAATAAATAGGCTTTTTAAAATTAGGCTTTCGTACAAAAAGTGCTAGTTCTGACAACATGATAGAAGCAAATAACAGTACATTGTTCACCGAGGTGAGAAAGTGACTGATTCCTATCGAGTGTGTCATTTGAGGCCCTCGGCTACGCCTCGTTCCTTAAAACACACGAGGTAGGAATCGCAATTTCTCCTGAGTGATATAGTGCTTTACACTAAACCTACAAGGAAAATAAAACATTTTCCGAAAAAGAAGTTGCACTCTTCTCGTTTTTCCTATAACCGAAATCTTCATAAATCTTGTTGTATTTATTTCTGGATTTCTAGGGTAATAGGTTCTCAATCACTGCTTTATTACTGGCGGTGTTATAATATATTCACTATCGCTCGACATGCCTCAGGCACTTGGTTCTTTTTTTGAATTACTGTTCCGAGAACGGATGAGGCCGATATCATACGGCGGACTCGGAGTAAAAACATTTTATAGCTTAACCTAAAATGGAAATAGCTAAAGGCTGAAATTTCAGAAAATCAAAAAAAAATCACGTTTGATATGGATTACCATACATTATTCTCTCCAGGCGGCCTTCGACTATTCGTTATTTTTTGTGAATTTTCGCTATGATGAGTTCGTTCCGAGGTTTCTCTCTTTCCGCGGAAGTGGTGGAAGTTGGAAAACGTAAGTAAACATCCAACCTTTCACAATACTTAGGTACTTACCTAGTTTATGGATTCTATGATTGCTTGTGTAGGTTAGGTACCCTATTTATTTATTACGTATGGGTCGTTGATCTAACTAAAATCTGTAGATATAGTACCTACGTTTTCCCAGCGTTTACTCAACAACTGGCCTGTGTTACAACTATACACGCAAACACTCGCTCGTAGTCTCATTTCCAATCTTGTGCCATTATTATAATGAACAAATTGAAGGCGTTGGTTTAGGTAGTATTTTAGTCAATAAATCACACTAAAGTACCTCGTAGCAAGCACGCTTAACACGAACGCCGCGCCGCCGCCGCGCCGGCTTCGCTGGTCCGACTATGACTGAGGTGGGTGGACCTAATTGCACCTTATATGAGCCTACACTTTCGAGAAGCTAGTACTACCTCGTCTCCCCTGTTTTACTTAAAGCGATGGTAGAGGGTATAGTTCTTCAATATGGTACACAACAGATGAGATTGCACAAACAATCACACGCGCCATATGCGCTCATCACGACACAAGAACATCCATCATGCATGTACCTAGTACTATCAGGTTGATTGTTAAGAATAAGTCGTTTCGCTCGTCTTTGATGATTATCGTCGAGCAGTCGGTAGGTACCTAATCTTATTCTCATAATGATGTGATGTGTCTAGAGGTATATCACCCAAAACAACTGAAATCATCTTGTCTATCTTGAGATCACCGACGTCATCATCGCCACAGTCATCGTCTATAGCTCTCGTGTTGAACTTTCTCTCGTGCTTCACTTTCGGACATCAATGATTAACCGATTGCTTCTTCAGTTTGTAATGTGTGTGACGTAGGTACCTACCTACCTATGACATTCATATGAAAGTAACGGTTATGTAGGAACTCGACAATCGGATATAAACATAAAAAAATGTGTTACGCCTTAGAGTAAAAACACGCTTTGAGGTGTTACACAAAGCGCAAAGTTAAAATAGAAGCCACATAAATAATTCAAAAATAAATTTATAACAAAATCCCCCGCATAATTAATTTATAGGTAATTAAAGACGAAAAAAAATACACAACTTTCTGTAAAAACCTTAAAAACCTGCTCGCAGTAAAATACTATTATGTACCCCCAGTTGACGAATTCATATCCGATACTATTATGTACCCCCCGTTGACGAATTCATATCCGATAAATTTCTGTATGACCGACTTCGATACCTTATTGCAATTTTGATAATGTACCCTAGACGCCATAAGAAATTAAATCTTCGCATTCTCTTTTAAATTATAACAAGGATTATCTGAATTTAATTTAAATTGACATGCGTGATCCTGACCTTAAAATATCTATTAGACAGGTAGGTATATAGATTAATAATTATAATTTAATTTAAACTCAATTTTGTCATTTTATATAAATTACTAGTTTTTTATATGTGCGCGAGCTGCTGCTCTCGGCGGCTGTGTATATTGTTGTTTTTTTATTTAATTCCCCTATTCGTGACCTACATCCTCGATTTGACAATCGATATCCAGGAACGAAAACTGCGATATAAAAATGTCAGCCATCTTGGATTTTGCACATCTTTTTCGTGATCTACACTGTCGAGTTTGTCGAAAAATGGTATCCAAATTAGTGGATGTGCTGTCACACAGCAAGGCTCGCTTCACTCGCCTTGCTGTGTGACAGGTGTCGAATTGCGGTTCGCTTCGCTCTACGCAGTCCGACACTCCGGGCACGAAGCGCGGCTCGCTTCGCTCGTCTTGCTATGCAACGGTGATTGCATTGCGGTTCGCTTCGCTCATCGCAATACGACTCCGCTCTTACAGTCTTACAGAGGTATCAAACACGAAGCGCAGCTCGCTTCTCTCGCCTTGCTGTATGACGGTAGTCACATTGCGGTTCGCTTCGCTCACCGCATTCCGACCCATGCTACACGAAGCACGGCTCGCTTTTGGGTGTTCCGGGGGGCAAATCTTAAAAATTCGGAATTTGGTCACCCTGACCCCTCTCCCCCTCCACCAACAGGGAGAACAATTATGTCACCTGAGCTTTAAAGAAGTAAATTTTTCAATGCCCTTGCTGCGGTTGTCAGTAGTAAGTAGTAGAGCTATGAACATCAATGTATTTAGTTATTAAAAGGTTCACCAACCACAATGAACCACATACCTACATACTACGTAATTATCACACATTTAAATGAAGTATTAAATTAAACTACACAACGAGAAAAACCTAAGATTTTACAGAAACATCACGACGTGACAGAAGTTCTCTCTTCGGCTAGTAATACGACGGTGAAAAGTCAATATTCTCGATGACGTTTTTGTGACATACCATCGAGGTACCGATGATGTGACGCATATCAATGTACAGTGTGTCCCCATGATAGGTAAAATAAAATAACTGCACGACCATGTTTGTCTCAAAGTACGAGTTGAACCTGCCTGATGGGCTCGGGATTAGTCGGGATGGAGCCGTCATTCTGTTATTGTTACAACAGTTACAAGTAGGTCCAGCCATGCTTAGTTAGTTAATTCCCTTAGAGTGGCGGCATCCGTCCTAGCCTGCCCTGCTGCCCTACATCCTATCCCCACCTACATTGCTTCCTTCTCGTAGGAGGGACCTACTGAAAATTGGAAAAAATTTAAGTCCTATGTTTAATCACTCAGATTTTCAATTATTTTCTCACTTTTATCGGGATTTGTACCTAGTGATAAAGATGCAAATGAAAAGTTGTTTTACGATAAAAAAAAGTGTATTTTTTGATACCTGCTCACCAAAGATTAAGATTCCAAATCTTATGTAGCTAAAGCAAGCCGAGTTTTCTGACTGGACAAAGTCACGGTCAATACTACTACTAATAGCTTAGCTATGTAGGAAAAAAATAAAGAAAGGCAACGAATTGCCGACAAATTGTAATTTAATCATCCAGTGATCATCATTGTGGCGACACGTCCGCCACGGGTTACACGGGCGCCACGGAACTCGGCCGCACGGCCAAGCGGGCAAGAGTAGCACATGGTATAGTACCTACCTATTGCGGGTCGGGTACCTATCCATAGAGAGTACGAGTGGCATTACTTTCGACGAGTTATACTCTCGCTCCACTCGGATTACATCGTGTGCTGCGATGCGCGTGAGTCAGAGTACAATCAGAGTACTTGTCTACTAGTTGAAGAGACGATACAGTATCGATTGCAATACAAGATATGTTCAGAAGGTTCAAATTTACTCAAAATTCGGACGATTGGACAAAATATCCGAGTAAAGCTTGTCGCACACCTGGAAAGCACCGCTGCAGCGCAGCACAAAAATGTGCATTTAAATATGGGCCTTTAACTCGTAACATTTAGATTAATTTTATATTGACAGCATCAGATGACAGACAGCTGACGAGTGGTCCGCGCCACTCGTTTGTAGCTTGTAGGAAGCCATTATTTCACTGTAAAATGTATCTAAATTCAAATTCAATGCTTTTTACGACACGTCACAAAATTCAAACTACATACCTAAGTAAAATTAGGAAATAAAGTGATCACTTTGATTTTTGTTCACTTCAATCATTTTAAGGTAAAGTAAAGAAGCGAACAAGAAGCCTTTACCTTGATAGGTTGTTAGTTTTCGAGTTGGAGCAAAACTTGTCTCAAGCTTTTTTATCCTCTCTAGATAATCTGATATTTTGTAGTAAGCCTTTTTACAACAAATTTTCTTTTCAAACAATTTGTCAATCATATCCTATGTTTGACAATTTGTTTGAATTTATTTATTGATAATAAAATATATATAAAGACAACGAGTAAGCCCATATCTGAATGCATGTTTTTGTGCTGTGCGGTAGCGGTATTGTATTAATGAGCGCAGAGCTTTAATCTGAACTCAACCAGTTTAAGCTTCTTAACTTACATTCCTGGGTTAGCTTGCCGAGGCAGTAGAAGAAATAAATAGTAGGCTCTGTCACAAGGGAACAAAATAATATATTTATGGCGAAATCGATTTTTTGAGTAGAATCCTAAGCGTAGCAAGGGATTGAAAGTACGTCGCTCAAGGTTAAATAATGTTGGTACCGTGTGGCACACTCTGCTTTTCATCCTAAACTATGAGAAAAATTCGAGAAAAATAAATAAGAGATGCTTTTATTTAGTAGTGACGAATATTTATGTTTAGGTATCTACATAACCAAATTACAAACATATTTCTGGTGTTAATATTTCACTTTCACTGCTAGAACTCATCTTTTATTCAATTTGTGTGAATCAAATTAAAATTGTCTGTAATATTTTGATAAAAAGTAAAAACAAAACGAATATAAAGTTCCCGCGTATTATTTTTTATATTTGGATAGCCAATGCCGCGTCGGCACGCGCGTTTCTAGGGTTTCAAAGATCGGAGATCGTTTTCGAAACCCTTATGGCATCGCTTTTTCTGTACATTTTTCCGTCTTTAATATCTCAGCAACTGCAGCAGCAAATAACGTGAATTTTGAAATAATATAATTATATAATTTCGTGCGCCTGTACAATGCCGCACGAATGTTAATAAATAAAAATAAATGAAAAATGAAAATGTAAATTTTCAGTACAAATTGTGATGTCGAAATTTTAAAAGAGACCTACAATGTCAAATTGTCAAGTGGGGTATCAAATGAAAGGTATCAGTTTGTACATTTCAGAACAGTTTTTGAAATATCTGTAGGTTTCTTACTTTTTGAAATATTTTGAAAAAGGTCAAAAAAATACCCCGTCCCCCCCTATCTCCGAAGTAATAGTCATAATAATAGTCATAATAGTCATTAATTCATAATAATTATTATAAGTCAACATTGGTAAACACAAATCAGGTGTTGAAATACATTTTATAATTTAAAATTGATTAGAAATTAATAAAATAATACATTCAACAAGAAGCAACAACAAAAATCATACAATAGTCAAATGAAAAAAAAAAAAAAAAAAAATACTATTAAAAATAAATTAGCCACTAGCTAATTAAAATCAATTAAAAATCAATAAATAATACTAAGTGCATATTATTATGTTGGATCACTTAATTTTTATATGCTACGAATTCATCGTAGGTATAAAATGTTCGCTCAATAAGCCAGCGTTTAAGTTTGATTTTAAATGCAGGAAGACTGTGGGTTCCTGTAACAGAACTGAGAAGTCTGTTGTACACCTCAGGACCTATGACGTGTGTCAGCTGCTTGGACGACTTCGTCAATGAGCGCGTCACAGCGGCAAGTCTGCCGCGGGCGCGCGTGGCGTACGAGTGAGTGCTGCCTAGCGTCGTAAGTATATGCAGAGCGGTCCATCTGAAATGTATGTAGCGTTTGTAAATATGGATCTATATTTTACAGGAAAAATATAGAGAAGTCTGTTGGTAGACCACTTTTTGAAAAATAAAATCCTGGCCGGTAGTAAAAAAGACGACCGCTGTGGCGCGGCGGCGCGGCGCGGCTCCGTCTGCAACGGAGGAGGTTGCGGGCTCGATGGGTCAAATGTTTGTACGATCTGCATCTGCAGATCGTACAAACATTTGACCAAACAAACAAATATCTATTTGTTCCGAGTGTTCTGGATGTGTCTATATATAATAAAAAATATCTATCTATGTAGTGTATTTGTAATAAGTATATCAGTTATCTAGTACCCATAACACAAGCTCTGCTTAGCTTGGGGTTAGATGTTGATGTGTGGATTGTCCAGCATTATTAATTAGTAGTTATTTGGTTATTTATTATACCTAAATATAAATATTCGTTACTACTAAAAGCATCTTATTTATTTTTCTCGTTGATGATTTTTTTCTCATAGTTTAGTATGAAAAGCAGAGTGTGCCACACGGGACCAAAATTATTTAACCTCGAGCGACGTAGTTTTTCAAAAAATCGCTCTCGCCTTTAATACGTTATTTTGTTCCCTTGTCATACAATGTACTATTGCCGTATGAAATCATACAGCGATGAATGTGGGAAACACAGGACAGAAAAGGCTGGTTAAAGCGAAAGGGGGCAAAACTAGATTTTACATAATGTATATCTATGGGCGAAACCCAGCAGTCGGTGACACCAGGCTAGCTTAAAGATGATGAAATAAAATCATAGGACGATTCCACGTGCGGGTTTGCACACTTGGCGTCATTTGTATTATACCTACCATTCCTTCGGCGCGGCGGCGCGTGGCGCGGCGCGGCGCGGCGCGCGACACAGACACATACATACATACATGCCTTTATCTATAATCCCTAAACGGTAGCGTACGTTGACGATCAAGGTGGCTGACCTGCCAGTGCCAGGTTGTTCGTTTGGCATCGTTGAGATGTTATGGTAAGGAGTTCGCTTTTACCTGGTAGGTAGGCAGTAGGTAGGTAAAGGTACCTATAGCAGAGTTATTATGATTTAGATTAGGAGTAGGCAGTATGTTTATGGTAAGGTGCGTGCCCCGAGCGTGCGCGTGCGCAGCGGCCGTGAACCCTGTTACCTGCGCCTGCGCTGCGCCGCGCCGCCGCTGCTTCAGTTACTTTACCTACGTGGCGTACTCAGAGGACCTACTTGAGATTATTCTTGTCTGGGTTTTCGCTGGATATTAAATACGATTATGCAATCTTAATTCAGTATATGAAGTACATATTTTATTTTAATAGATGATCAAAGTATATGCTTCAATGTTAGGTTAGTAACAATAATAGGTGCCGACCTTGGGTTTGGGCTATCTAGAATCTAGATGATACCGCACGCTGTACTAAAAAACTGTGCAGCATTATTTACTACACATTTTTAGACAAGTTTTTAAAATGACCTATAATTTACACGTGTCGAGCAACACGTGTAGATTATAAAAAGGTCATTTTAGCTTAAGTGTGTTAATATAACATTTATTAATAGGCCAATCAGAAGTGACACTTAGCCGTGCGAATAGAATAGAGCAATTAATATTGATGAGGACTCGACTGGACCCGACCCAAGGTGTTCCAGTGTCCTTTGAGCGGCTCTCGGCCAGGGACAGCGCCGCAGCGGGACGAGTTCCGTCGAGACTTTTAACATTTCGAACATTTTCATTGACATTTAGTAAGTTATTTAAACTTTATTAAATGAGGTCGCTGACAAGATTTATGACTACCTACCTAACAAGCTATGATTTAAATTAAAGCATTCAAAATATAAGAAAATAAACTACTATTTTACGAACAAAATACAAAAGTAAATCGTATTTCAAGGACAGTGTTGGTACTTGTACTTGTTTCATTAATTTTCCAAGAAAATACTCCTTTCGTTTCGAGGGATTCTAGCGCGTTTATGTCTTTTGTACGAGGTTTATGTTTCCATACAAAAGACTTCAACGCGCTCAACATATGAAAAATGTTTTGAGAGTTATGTATATTTGTTTGATGGGAAGAGGTAGCAGACTGCAGCTAGTTTTTTAGTAATAGGTTACTAAAAAACTAGCTGCAGTCCGTAGTTTTGTTCACGTCGAAACTTGCGGAATATCGCATAGATCTCCATACCCCGATAGACTGAAACACTTTGAAATGATTCCCTTTACTGTCGCCGTAAGATACTCGAACTATCATTCCTCCATAAACTTATAAACAGTACAATTGACTGTTCCTCATTAACCATGAACGTCGGGTTAGCCATTCCCACTAGAATTCCTAGACGCACTATTTCAGAAATTCTAAGCACTCCTTTCTGTCATACCAATACTGGCCTGCAGGCTCCGACTGTGAGATTGTGTAACCAATACAATTTCATGAACACAAAGATAGACATAGACGTTTTCAATGATAGTGCTACAAAATTTCAAAAATAAACTGCTAGACCATTTCCGATGTCCTCTAGAGAACCCGCCTGATTAAATATAGTTAGTATTAATAACAAAGTTATTTTGTATAGTTTATTCTCAGATAGTTTATTTTTATTATGTAGATTCATTAAAAATAAAAATTCAGTTTATATAATTTTAAGTAGATTTGTGAATGTCATTCTTACAAATGTCGTGTTTACCTGTTAGTAACATGCTTATCAGAACAGAACCTAATTATAAGTATGTTTTAAATGATTGATATGTATGTGGTTGGTAAACCTTTATTAATAAATAAATAGATATAACGTATACCTATTCTTCGTTGGTCTACCGAATTAAAGAGCGAAGCGCGTAGATGTCTTTTGTATCGAAAATAGGAAAATCTCGTAGACCTCCTCTAAGTAACAAGTCGTTAATACTTAATGACCTCAAGTGGTAGTTTCTAAGATGGGTCTATCTGCTATCTCCGAGAGCTTCCTCGAACCGTGTCCGCCGCGCCGGGGGCCGGGGGCCGGGTCAGCCACACGCGGAGTTCAACCGCCCCACTCCACCCTCGACGCGATACGAAGAGTTCACGTAAACTGTGATCTACCTGCATAGCTGAGTACCGCATACGGTGATGTGTCAGTTGAACTTCAATTGCGTGGGTAATAGTAACATCAGGAAAACTTTTAAAGTATCCTCTAAATATTTAAAAAATCGAGGAGGCTAACTGTTACTAGGGCAAACTATAAAATATAGGTACATGTGTATGGGGAAAATAGTTATTATATTTTACGCAGATTTATAAGAATATTTATATTTATAAGAACGTGCGTGACTAATCTAAGGGTCTCCTTCTGGTTCTGTGGAGACGCGGACGTGAGCTGGTAAACGATTCTACCTCTATGCTTGACATTCTATCCTACTCAGTATATTCTACCAAACAGGTAGGTACCTAGTAAATGTGTTATTGTATCAAGTACCAAGCTAAAATCAGTTACCTAGCATTGTTTAATAAATGAACTGAATAGTTAGCTAGCATTGTTTAATAAATGAACTGAATAGTTAGCTAGCATTGTTTAATAAATTAACTGAATAGTTAGCTAGTGGGAGTCAGCTGAGAAAGTCACATTATAAATAAGCGGACTTGTTTCCTTCCCGTTTGTGAATTTCTTTGTTGGGATTGGGAGAAATCCTCCGTTAGTATATAAGGCAAGTAGGTAGTGCCGGAACTTTTGGTATTTATTTTGTTTTTCCGGGTGCAATGTATCGCACAAACTTCGGGAGGGCATTCTACCTAGCAGTGCTATCATCCGGCTGATATTGATGACGATGAAGAAGCAAGAACAGATCTACATACATGAATGTAACATTATCACCTCCATACTTAGTCGAGCAATGAAAGTAGAACGGCTTGTAGTAATGTAACTGAACTAGATAATATTATTATCGTGCCACATATTAGACCTCAACCGAAAGTGAAATCGATCCTCCCACTGACAGCATCCACCCAACAGAACTAGGTATTAGTGATGCGTTTGCAAGTACATAGTACCCACGGAGCAGATACAGAGGTAGTACCCTACCAACTTAATAGTAAATTCTTTGTTAATGATCTTTCTGGGCTACAAAGCTTAGGTAGAAACTGACCTTACAATTTTAAGAGTACGTTTAAACGGTACATTCAGTACGTTTTAGATTCCTCGAGTACATTTGCTAGAACTGTCATAAATGAATACCATATCTATGCCACTGTATATTCCTTACGAGTAGACAAGTTAGTTAGGAGGCTGTACAGTACAATAATAACAACAGATAAAATACTCCTCTACTCTATCAAACCCATTGTTTAGCTGAGTTTAGCATTAATAGCTTGGAGAACAATGCCTGCTACGTAACTATCGGACAACAATAAGTTATTGGTTACTGTCACGGCGCCGGCGCAGCGCGATGTAAACCATTGTACGGATCGCCGGGGCTGCCGCTAGGCGCGCCTCTCGGACCTCTGCTGTTCTACATCTATACAGTTATGATTCTAATAATAGCGAAAGATTGAAGTAAAAAAATATGTTTTGACAAAATTATTTTATTGCGAAAATCTTAAAACAAAGTACATTATATTCATAAATTAGCAATTCTACTAATCTAACATACGAATTATAAACAACTTCAAGGCAATGTATAACTAAATCTTCAGACAATATGTTAAATACATAATTATGATTTAATGTTTATTGTTGTAATATTTCACATCTTTTCTATTTAATCAATAAGGTAATTTTATATCACATTTTAATTATATAAATCTGGGATTGCACCAGGTAAAAATCATGCATATTATTAAAAAGTTATAAATCTCATATTTCCTCTGTCCCTGGCACAAACAAGTACCTACCCTTCATGTACAAGTCATGTATTTTACACGATCGACTTGTTACTATCGGAATTAATTTTATAAATTAATTTGACTAAAATTATTATGCTATTAGGGAAATGTTTTCTATTTCCCTAAAAAGTAGTAATTAATTAATAATAAATATATAATTTTGTATCTAACATTAACTGCACGTATGACAATGTACAGTAAATATTACTTTGTAAGTAAATACACTTTGTGATAGCTGGCATCTGTATGGAAGTTTAATAACATTAAATACTAAGTAAGGCACAGGCTATTTGACATTACAGTTTAAGTAATCATTAATTTCTAACTAAAGTATCGAATTTAACAACGTACAATAGATATCTAACAATTGAATGTAAGCTGGTGCATGTTTCCCGAGTGTAGTGTAGTGTAGTGTAGTGTAGTGTAATGCAGTGTCACTACATTACACCTTCTGTCCAGAGCTACACCAAGTGTAGGTGCCCAATCTTATCCATATCAGCTGTAGATTGCTTATCACCTGATCATTAACGAATACTTACTGAAAGGCCGACACGCGGCTCGGTACACTACGGTCTGATCAGAAGTCCAGCTTCGATCTTCTGCAATGTACCTACACCTAACAAGAAGTAACACTCATAACTTCATTTTAATTACTATCATTTTGAATTAATTAATCAACCATCTACTTAAATTAATGCTCTAGCGATAGTAAACAAACTTAGGAAACCTTGTTATAAAGGGAAACTTGGTGAATTTGATAGCCAGTTTCCAAAGAAGGACATCACAGCAACCATCCAGATACCGATAACAATGCAAAAGAATGTTTTGACAACGTATTCATGAACGAGTGTAATGTAATGCTAACGACGGTCCTCACCGCAGAACGTTACGAACGAAAGTGCACGAACTTACTTGATATTACTCATAAAATTATGTTGAATGACACGGTTTATTATTGTTATGAAAAAAAGTAAGAATCTTTCGCGCATAGATTGTGAGAATATAATTAGAAATGATTGAGGAAGTAGGGAGAGGTGACGTCGCGGGAGACAATGCTGAGAGCAGATTTCAAGGTGTCGTTTCAGATGCATTTTTTGCAGACTTTATGTTTCTCTTATACGAGAAAAGAGCGCGGGCGGCGCCGTGGCGTACGGGAAAGCGCCTGCAGCAAAAACTCCAAGTTTTTTATAGAGGGAGAAGGTGGAACAATGGGAAGAAACCGTTGTACTCACACTCGGGAGCCAAGTTCGCAGCGCTCGTCCGCTTTCCCCCCGCGCACGAACGAAGTAATTGCCACCGCGGATAACCATCATTTGCATTGTTCGCTATCTGTAGAAAATTAATTGCCGCAACCGATCGCTGGCGAAGAAATCGATCACACGCTCGTCCGCGCACTCGAGGAATGTGTACGCAACACTCTCCGCGTTCGCTTTTATTACGGTTCTCTCCGAATGCACACCGGACGCCCGCTCGGCCGAGGCCCGAGGGCCGAGGCCCGAGGCCCGAGGCCCGGGCCCCGCTTCGCACTCCGCACACACAAACATTAGAACCAGCCGCTCCGGCGCACGAGGCTAGGCCGCGCCCGCCTCCTGCTTCTGCTGAATGATGGACTCCCACTGTGCGATGAGCCGCGTAGAGCTCGGCGCCAGGAACTCCTGCCCGGGGGAGAGCTCGCACAGCTCGGCCAGAGACTTGGCCGGCTTCAGGCTGCCGATGGAGTCCTGCCCCGAGCTGTTTCGCGGCGACGGCGACCGCAGCTCGTCATTCAATGCCTCGTACAGCTCGCCGATAGACTTGGTCTGCTTCAGCTTGCCGGGCGCTGGGATCTCCTCGTCCTCTGACTCGGAGCTCGTCTCGTTGTCGCTCAGCTCGAGGTCGAAGGGCTTGGCTTTCTTCCTCATCTTCTTCAGCTCGTGCTCTCTGTCCTTCATGTCTCTCAGTTCTTTCTGGATCTTCTCCTCGACGGGCACGAATCCTTTCCTCACCGGCTTGCCCTCCGGCGTGCGTGAGATTACTGGGGGGGGCGAGGAGACGACAGGCGCCACCACAGGGGTGCTGGGGAACTGCAGCGGGATCAGCGGTGTGACAGGGGTCAGGGGGGCTGAGGCCGTCGGCGTAGGGGGCATCTTGCCTTTGTTGGCGATGAATCTCTGCATGATACCTTTGGTCCCATTCTGCGGGGTGAACCGCCGCGTGTAGCCATTGGTGCTGAGGAGGGTCTGCGTGGGGGGCGTATGGGGCGCCATCGGCCCCAGCAGGTGCGAGGTGGAGACGGCGCGGTTCAGGGTCTTGGGCGGACTAAGGTCGCCGTTGACGTGCCCGTTCTGCTGCACGTCGAGGGTGGACTCCGAGAGGAGACGGTTTATCCTGAAGTGCCCTTCTTTGAACTCTCGCTCCCGTTCTGTGACCTCTATTATCTCCCTTTGAATCCTGGAGAGAGGATCTTCTTTCAGCATTGACTGTAACAAGGAAAAGACTGGGTTACAAACATAGGTATAAATAAATACTGAGATATTATATATTGGCTATGCCTGGCTGACCGTAGGTACGTCTCTAGCATGACTATATACCTACTTACGCTCCGCAGTTCTGATCGCAAATGCACAAAAACCACGTCTGCATTCTCGCTGCGCACTGAGCACAAAATTGATTCATCATCGTTAATCAAAACCGGCCAGGTTTAACAATACAAGACAGCTTTATAAATTATAAAGCTGTGATTATTTATTATAAATTATAATAAATAATCGCTGGTCAAACATTATAGGTACCTAGATACCTACCTATTCCGGGTTACCATAACACAGCATAACTGTTTTATACAATATCCCAATCTAGGTCGCATACATATCAGCAATTTTACTGGGAGATTCTACATATTTGCTTCTAAGTAGGTCTACGAGGTAGGTACTTCATCAGACAGAAATGCGCCTACTAAGCATTCCGTTCACACAAGTTTATGGGCATTATTCAAAAGGCAGGTAGGTAGGTAACCTACCTATAAAAGTTACGAATGCTAATGTTGACTGTAATGCCTCATGCCTTCTAGATATAGGTACCTAAAAGGCACCGGTGACCTAAGCTGAGATGGAACTAATTGGTTTGAGATGAATGTGTCACCATCAGCTCAGCTATTGTTAACTTTGTAATAAAAACAGTTGGCTCACAATCTCTCCATGTCATCTCCACCGTAAGAGACGCCTTTGTTTCGACGAACGAGCGCGTGATTCGAAACAGTCGAAATATGTAGACTGTGACCGAAATATCGAGGAATTATAATTAATTCGGCGAGCGCCGTTATCCGTTATCTGCAATGTCATTATCACGTTATCAGCCGATCGATTCTGAAGAATAACTGCCTATCTCTCGATGGAACGTGTCACCTCGATTACTTATATTTATTGTAAATAACCTTTAATTAAGTATTTTCTTTGTGCGCAATGCGGCTAATGAACATTTGAATTATGTAGGTAAACCTGCTTAACTATTTCATTGGAACATTAACAAAGTTAAAGTTACCTTCATGGCTCCAACGGAGATGTTGCAATCATCGACTTATACTTCCCTAAATAAATTAAAACATCATCCGCATTTCACAAGGTTATTAAATGTTTCGAAAGCATTAAAATGCAAGCAGTGATTATGATCAGGTGGGAACCCAATAAAATACCTACTCGTACATATGCATTGAATTTCAACTTTGCAAGGCCGGCCGTTGGGCATTGGGCGCGTCAGCAAAAACAAACTGCTGGGAATATTTCAATTTTATATTAAAATATGAACGGAAAATAAGGTCGGTGTGTCGGCGCAGCGAGTGCCATATTTGTGCATTACGAGCTGACCTACACACGGCCATAGGTATTCAGTTTCACTTACAATGCCCTACTTTGAGCAAGTTTTGTTGCATTCTGTTGGATGCTGATTGCTATAATTATCTTGCTGTTATCGGGGTTTATAAATAATTTAGCATTGCAATTACTTTGAGCTTGTCGATAATGTAGAAAAACTATTTGTTGTCTCTACAGAAATTGCTCAAGTCTGTCGTTATTACATCCAGCAAAACAGTAGGTAATCAAATCACATCACCTTTACTAACTTTTTAAAAAGGAAAGGTACCTAGGTACTAAGGTTCTTTAAACTACCCTCACACTGACATAACGTAAAGGAGCCCTAGATATTCCAGAAAAACTCTCGAGCTTAAAACGATTCTGCGTTCGATCGAAGTGTCGTTCATTTTCGTGTAACGAACAAAAGTGGACAATATGTAGTACCTACCTATCTAAGTAAAGCACTAAGTACCTAATCGTTAACATTATAACAACAGACTCGTTTAATCCGTCCAATAGGTAAATTAAATCGAATAGGTATCTACTTAATCGCAGATAATGCATCGGTCGAGCGTGTTATCAGCCGCAGTAGCTACGTACCAAGTACTTCCACACGGTTACTTTTACTTGCGATGACAATCTGTCTGATGATCGGAAGCTTTCTATATACCCGGCACACATTCCCGCAGCGCAGCCTCCCAGGGCCTTGTGCGAGCGCTAATTGAGAGTGCCCGGCGCTGAATGAACTGTATCTCATGCCGTCGACCTACGAACTACAATACGAGCGCAGGACTAGCCCGTGTCCGATTCCAACTGGAGCATGCTTACATTCCGGCGATACAGTAGCAAGTATCCACTTACTTCACCCATGGTGACTCGTACTCAGCTCTCGGCACAATCCAAAATCCGTAAGATCAGCACTGTTTTACGTAGGAATTAAACATCACGACATTCACGACTAACGCGGTGAGACGCGGGCGTGCGTTCCGGGCGGCGGTCGCGGGCAAACGTCGCGTCTCACCTCACCTACTCACCTGACGGCCGCGAGCGAGAGCGTCATTGCGAGCAAGCGAGACACCGAACTACACCTGGTGAAGTGGTGACGTAGATTACACACCACTCACTATAAACAACTGCTGAAGTAGCCGTCGGTGCTTTGGCTGTAAGGGCGTGCGTTCGAAGCAGCTCCGGAGTTCCGCGCTGTTGGGTTTCTGAGAAGCCACTGGCTCGACCCTTCGCTTGGACAGGAAGAGGGAACCTGACTCGGGTAGTTGGACAGGAAACTTAATTTAAGATCGGAAATAGAAGCACTTACGCCCGAATACTCAAACGCAACTCAGATTTGAGCACGTCTCAAGTCGCGTTTTTTTGACAGTTTTCAATTAAATTCTGTCAAAAATTCGCCACTTGAGACGCGTATAACCTGAGTTGCGTTTGAGTATTCGGGCGTTACTCTAGTTATGCATAATGAAGCCGAATGTAACCTTGTTTGACAAAATATAGGCACGTTTAAGTAGGTAATAATTAATAACTTTAATTTTCTTATTAACTAATGACTAGCCTCAGCATAGTACCGACTTAAATCTAACAAGTGTGCACTGTGCATTGACGGAATTTTTTGAGTTTTTGAATAGAACTTTGAAACACTTTCTATGATTAAAGTTTTGTAAATAGTTTTTTATACACTCATATCGTGTCATATCATATCGTATACAAATGAAATAGGAATTAAAGGAAACTCTCGTTCAAACAGAACAGCACACACATTACGCCGGATCAGAGATCTGCACAGTTTTGATGAACTGCGATTTGATCTGCGTATTGTCCATGTGGTTGACGCGCAGATGTCGGGAGAGGTCGCAGGGGCGCAGGAAGCCGCGCGCACAATGCGAGCAGATGTAGGGCGTACGATCGAGATGGGCCTTCAGCACGTGGAACTCGAGCATCGAGATGGTAGGAAAGGCGCGGTCGCACTGCCCCGTCGTGCACTTGAACTTAGCTGAGTCCCGGTGCTTGAAACCGATGTGGTGCGACATCCCCCGCTTCGACATGAACCCCTGGTTACAGATCTTACAGACGTGTGGCTTCTCCCCGCTGTGCCAGCGCACGTGGGCGGCTAGGTCCGGCACCGTCTTATCGCAGAGCGCGCAGGCGCCGGAGCGCGCCGAGTGCTGGCGACGCACGTGCGAGGTGAGGTTGCCTTTCACCGTGAATGTGACGCCGCAGTCCGCGCAGACGTGCTTGCCGGCACTGTTGTGTAGGTCCACATGGACCTTTAGAGCTTGTCTAGTCTTCAGCCCCTTGCTGCATATGTGGCAGACGAAGTTGCGAGCGTCGCTGTGAGCCGCCATGTGCCGGCGGACCAGGCTCCGGTCCGAGAATCCCTTCCCGCAAGTCTCGCACTTGAATGGGCGCTCCCCAGTGTGGGAGCGCTTATGACGGATCAGCGAAGATATCTGAGCGAACTTCTCCTCACAGTATGGACACGAATAAGGCTTCTCTCCTGTGTGCGTACGCAGATGAATTATTATGTTACTTTTATGGCTGAAATTCTTTCCACAGTGTTCGCAAACATATTTTAATTGTTTGAATTTAGTGTGAAATGTTTCTTCGTGTCTTCTGAGAGACCCTTTGAGAGAGTAGCACTTGCTGCATTCTCTGCATGAGAATGGTTTATCTCCCGTGTGTTTCCTCATGTGTGTTTCCAAAGCGGAAGCCGAGTTCAGTTTAAGGCCACAAACAACGCACAGAATGCACAGAACAGGAGTTGTGCTGGCATTGTTTCCTTTCTTTCTTCTGTCCCAATCAGGCAGGGGTCTTAGTTTTCGGAGTTCAACTTCATCAATTCCATAATGCTTGTAGATGTGTCTCTTCATGCTACTCTTGGATCTGAAGCTTTTGTGGCACACATCACATATAAATGGCTTCTCTTTAGTGTGTGTGCGCATGTGCTGCTCGTAAGCCGAGTGACACTTCAGTATCCTTCCACAGGTCATGCACTGAACAGGACCAGAGTAAACTCTATGCTTAATCTTACGTAGATGGTTTGGTAGAGGTTTCTTATACTTTTCTTGCAATATCCTCTTTTTCTTAGGTCTATCATTCTTTAGGTTTTCAGAAGCTACATCTAAGTTGTCTATATTATCAGATAAGCTGTCAAAATATTCATAATTATCATGATTATTGATGTAACCAATGTTTTGATTTGTTAATTCTTGTATATTATCATTAGGGGTCAGATATATTGGTTCCTCTAGCTTGACTTCAGCTTTGATGTGTTCTTCCTTGAGTCCGCAGGAGTGCAGCAGGTCGAGACAGCGCAGCGCGCGGTCTGAGGCCTCGCACTTGAGCGCGAACTCATAGCTGGCGCCGAGCTCGAGGGCGCAGCTGTCGCAGATGGCGTCGGGCAGCCCGTCGCCCTCCTCGATGCTCACCCCCACACACTTCTTTACCTTGTGCCGGTACTGAACATCGTCCACAGTGTCGAACAGTGATATTGTGGCCGTCCTGTCGAGGCATACGCGACATATTTTGGACTCCATACCCTTTTGGATAACACAAGGACTTGTGTACATAACTGATGTTATGTGTTTCGTAAGGTTTGTACCGTTTTATTCGTGATTTAACATTCTTCTTCTTTTTCTTTGGCTCTACATCATGGTTTGATACAATTTCTGCCAATGTCAGTTTCCAATTGCGCGTTTGTGAACGAATAGGATAAAAATTTATGGAGGTTGAGTTTGAAATAAACAAAATAAAAAGATGATAATATATTCTCAATCAAGTTCACTGTTTACAAAAGAAACCATAAACAACCAAATTAAAAAAAAACCAAGCTATACAAAAATGTACTAAAATAAACTAACATTCATAGCATGAAGAAACTAAATACAATGATGTTTAAAGTTACAATTTTATATTTTTTACAGAAATAAATCTACAAAGTTTAGATACAAAAGGAGAAAACACTATGTTTCAATATTGTACTTACTTAGCTTAATTGTTTCACTTATTGTTTTTTCTTGTGTGCCCTTTTTAATGTAATTTGTGTACTTTTAAAGGGTGGCATGTTCAATTAATTGAACAAACCGTAATTAAACGATATAAAAAATAGGTGAAGGAAGAAGAGTTTTTGAAGAGAGGGGACGAGGGATTTCTAAAACTAACGCTGTTTAAAGCGTACTATCAAAGCTTCTTCACCGGGAACCTATAGGTAAGCTACACCAAACGACCGCTGGAGGCCCTACGTCATGCGTGTACAATATAATAACATCTTTAGGATGATGTTGGGACTGCCTCGTTTCTGCAGTGCATCAGGGATGTTTGCTGAGTATGAGACGGATGGGTTTGCTGCCATCCTCCGGAAAGAGACGGCATCCCTGATGCGCAGAGTGCGGGATAGCCCCAACAGCACTACAAACTGTAGCCGACATAATTGCCTCGATATGGCAGCACTTTGTGCAAACAGTTATATAAATATGTAGGTAGGTATTTAATTTAATTTGTTTAACCTGATATATTATTCTCAATTCAATTCAATTCATTTATTTATACACACATTACATTTACACTTTATTATTTTTTTTATTACATTTTTCTGATTAATATTCGTTTTATGCTTTAATTTAATTGTATTTGATTAGGATTACCTATTTGTAATTTAGTTAATTTTAATATTAAGTAATTTTCGTAAAGTTTTAGCTTTTTTAAGGTATATTTTTTTGAGCGTAGCTGTAGTATTTACCGAGATATAACCAATTTATGTTTCAAATGGGACGCGCTCGCGGCGCCGTGATTTTTCGGCGCGAAGCTCGGACGTTTGAGGCTAGTGCAGGTGTGAGTGGATAGATTAAATACCACCATAAAGCCATACCAACTTAACAAAAAACGTAAAAAAGGTTAGAAGAAAAAAATCTTTGACAGGCACAGGACCAAAACTTGGTCCAGGATCGACCGAAACTCAGTCGCTTGGCAGTCTAAGATGAAATCGATAAAAACGTGTTTTTCTAATTGATCTTGGATGGCAAGTACATTGTTTTATGTATGTATTCTAGGGTAAATGTTACGTACTACGTGAAAAAAGAAAGATCCAATTCGAAAAACAAAAGATTTTCGTTGTAGAAGCAAATTAATGAAAAGCTTAGTGAGGCGCCGCGCAGGATTCAAATTTATTTTTTTGCCCCCGGTATCTATGTTTCGTTCGTACTCTGAAATGAACAAAGGTACAGCGTTGATGTATTTATTACGGGTAGTAGACCACCCAAGCTGCATCTAAACATAAAAGCCAAGTTTTTTGAGCTCGACATTCGTCATTACAGCCACATGACAACGGACAGTTTTTTGCGCTGCGGCGGAATTCTCGATAACTTGTTATGAGCTCCTTGTGTATTTAAATTGTTTGGGAACGTGCTGTTTTTGTTTCTATTATAACAATAGATTATCTCATACACAAATAAAATACATTTTGTCTATCTAAATTAGATTTTTTTTTATTTATACTTCATTTTATAAACTTTCTTCACGATTTTACCAATACTGTTACTTTACGTGGTTCACATTTATTTTTTTTATTCAACTACAGAATATTAACATGCTAATTTGTATGAAATTTTATGGAGAATCTAGATATACATACATATAGATATTATATAAGCGCGGTGTATTGGTGCGCACTTGGCGTCACTCGGTAGACCCGCTGCATGCGTCGATGGAACAAATGTGGCTAACCATGACCCTCAATGGCAAGAAACTTGCAATCGGCACAGCTTACAGGCCTCCTTGGTTAGACGCTGATCTGTTTTTTGATGCAGTGACGGACTCAGTAAATGCACTCCCACTTAGTCTTGTGATACTCTGCCAGAGCTTCATCGCGTAATCTCATCGTTACCATAACGGTGTCGGTGATCCAGGGGTAAGAACGGGGCATAACAACGATAGGGGTCACTGGTGAATGCACATCGAAAAGAATTATGACACTTTGTGTAAATGCGTTATCCATTTCATTAAGATTAAAAGAAAAAAAAAACAAATTTTCAGTACAAATTTTGATGTCGAATTTTTAAACAGCATTATAAACACCAGTATTTATAGGTGCACCGTAATCATCAGGTGGTTACCAATTGGTGGAAACCATTGTTAGCCAGCTTCGGATCTTTATTCAAATCACGTCTCATATACTCGATTTTTTTCTCTATGGCTACGACTCTGTCTGTGTCAGAGTGTCAAACTTCAAAGACACAATAAGCTTTCAGCTGTCATGTCACGACGTAATGTCAGTGTCAACGTCAGCTTATTCTTTTTTATTCTGTCTTTGGAGCTTATGACACTCCGACTCAGACTCAGAGCAAGGCAGAGTCGTAGCGAAAAGCAAGCGGCGCCATAAAAAAAGAAGTTGAAGTTGCTTTCAGAGCTTCTCAGAGACATTCACCCAGCTGCCATAATGTTTCTCTTTCTTCTTCTTTCTAACGATTCCTTTCCCCCTCAAGTCCCCCTTCCAACTTCCATGAAATGTATTTTTTATCTCTATGCGTTTCCCCTAAAATTAACTAGGTATGCCCTTTGTAAATTTGTATTTATTAATGATATACCTAAAGTTGTAATTAGTAGTAGTAGGTCCTTCTCCTTTGTGTCTATTTATTGTAAATTTAATTATTCAGCAGTTTTGAGTTATTGTAGCACTGCTTCCTTTTGTTCTGTTTTGTAGTTTTGAGGTGTTTTTTTTTGTTCGGAATGATTGTTGACAATAAAGAAATTATTATAAATACTACTTAATAAGTACATAATTATGTTTAATAGTGCGCACTCCATAAAGCTTGTGATGCTGTCATGAGACGGACATTGGCGGAATTGCGACAATCCAGTAGCAGAAGCCATCTGACAAAAAGAAGAAGTTGTTTTGTTTCTATTCGTAAAAAATCAACAAAAAGAAAACTCAGGCTTTTGAATATATTTTTTTGATGGATTTTAATCTGTGTCGGTTATGCTATGATAGAGAAGCTGCTATATGCATTTTCCAAAGTGGAAGTGCTGAGCAAGTTGTCACTAAAATATTGTATTGTTGTAAATCTGTGAAGATACAAGAGAAGGATGGCTTACCGGGGAATATATGCAACGTCTGCGACCGGGACCTCGAATTCTGTTACCAGTTCTTGCAGCAGTGCGAGGCCTCAGATGAGAAACTGCGATTACTTAGTAAGTCACCATCTCTTAGTCAGCAGTACATAACCAAAACAGAGGTCAAGAATGAAGGCGAAGACCTCGATGACTATGCGAGCCACAATACAGACGAAATCAAATTATTTCCCCTGGACATAAAACCAGACGCATTCCAATCAGAAGAACATGCAGATTTGGGGAAATTCCACGTCAGAAAACCGCGAAGGAAACAAATAAAATACATAAAGGAAGATCTAAACTGTGCAGTTTGCAGTCGCGCGTGCGCCAGCGCCTCCGCGCTCGCTGCGCACATGCGCACGCACTCCGGGGAGAAGCCCTTCCAGTGCGCCGCCTGCGACAAGCGGTACAAGGACAGTGGAACGCTGAAGAGGCACACGGAGAGAAACCACCTTGCACATCGGGAAAGAAGGTTCATCTGCGAGAACTGCGGGAAAGGGTTCTATTCCAAAAGCGACATAGTGATCCACATGAGAGTCCACACCGGTGAAACTCCATATTCATGTCCCATCTGTCAGTCCAGGTTCACTCAGATGAGCGCTATGCTGAGGCACAAGCGACGTCACGCGGAGGATAAGACGCACGCGTGCGCCACGTGCGGCAAGTCCTTCTGGACCAAGGAGGAGCTGAAGAAGCATCACAGCGTGCACGACGATGCGCGCCGCTTCCAATGCCCCCTCTGCAGCGTGCTGTTCAAGCAGAAGAGCAACATCAAGAAGCACATGGCCATCCACATCGACCCCAACAGATATGTCTGCAACCACTGCGGGAAAACATTCAATGTCAAAGGAAACCTTAAATCACACATTAACAGAAGGCATTCTGAGAAGTCAGGCTACTGCACAATCTGCTGCAAAAATGTGTCCAACTTTGAGCACCACTCGTGGAAGCACACGGGGAAGAGACCCCTCAAATGTGAATTCTGTCCAAGCAGCTTTTGTGAAATGAGAGCTTTGGGTCTGCACATCAACTTTAAGCACAAAAAGACTGAGAGGTTCAAGTGCAGCATGGAAGGCTGCACCCTTGGCTTTCCATCTAAACCAATGATGATGTACCACATCGCTAGGTTCCATGACATGCAGACTCCGTACCCTTGTGACCGCTGCCCGAGAGGGTTTTACAGGAAGAATGACTTATCCAGGCATAAAATAGGTACTCATAAAGAAAGACTACTGTAGCCAAATGTTCTGTAAAGCAGCTCTTTTGAATATACCAAATTATAAAACTAGTCATTACTTTGTAAATGGGATCTTAATTAAATTAAAACCAGTTTAATTCTATGCAATATTTATTTTAGTGCTCATGAAAATGACCCTTGATCCAAAAACTGTATCACAGTTTGACTATGGGAAGTAAAGCTTGTTCAAACAAGATAAAAGTCACAGTGGGCTAAAAGTTGCTTTGTAATTTTATAACCATCCATTTTATACATACTATTAATATAAATTATTGAACATTAGACTCTGTATTAATTGAACCAGAACATTTAAATTCAGAATATTTTTTATATTTAATTTTTTGGTTATTTTAAGTCAATCAACCCATAACATCTATAAAATGTAAAGAAAATACATTGCACATAATCAGATTTTGATCCAGTCAAAAGTTTTAATCATATCTGATTTTCAATATTTTTAGTAAATTAAATAATCTTAATAAAATTGTAAATAAACAGTCCGATAACATAAATTATGCGAACATCAGTCAACAGTTCAAAACACAAACATTTTTTAGAATAAAACATAATGATTCACTTACATATTAAGTAACAGTAATGTCCTATCGCCGCGCCCTGGGCTAGGTTTAGTACTTTAAATGTAAGCTTGCTTAGATTTTGCCTCGCACTTGAGAACACGTCATTTATCAGCGAGAATAAAGTCTTTTATAGTGAAAAAAAAAATAATGAGCTATGCACACAGAACTGTACAGGTAATGAGCTGTGCACACAGAACTGTACAGGTAATGAGCTGTGCACACAGAACTGTACAGGTAATGATATGTACACACAGAACTGTACAGGTAATGAGCTGTGCACACAGAACTGTACAGGTAATGAGCTGTGCACACAGATCTGTACAGGTAATGAGCTGTGCACACAGAACTGTACAGTTAATGAGCTGTGCACACAGAACTGTACAGGTAATGAGCTGTGCACACAGATCTGTACAGGTAATGAACTGTGCACACAGAACTGTACAGGTAATGGAGACAAACAGAAACTAGTAGCACCTAGTATCCAGCATCATCAATTTACATTTTCACATAGAATTTAGTTTCATGTTAAGTAGAAAGTAACAAATGCTTAGATTAGATTAGTCCATACACAAAAATGTAAATTAAATGGGATTTTATTGTTGTTCTCGAGAATTAACAGATGTGAGTAAAATATAGTTTACAAGTCAACAAACTCATCGATTCACAACACTCACTACGCTAATACAACTAACAATCACTCTGAGAAGGAATAAATGAACCCGCGAGTTAGGCCGCCGCGCGCCCGCTGCGCCAATGCACCAGCCGGCTGCGCCAACGCACCAGCCGGCTGCTCGGAGTTAGCACCAGACACATTAGGATACAAGTCGATGTCGCCGATATCTTACAATATTATTTAGAATCGAAAATTGTGACCAAATACGCAAATGATTTTAATATAAAAGCTACGTTCGCAGACGTCTTACATTAATTTGTCTTCCTCAAGGCATCATTAACACTAATGTTAGACTCAATATTACACCAACTTCCCTAAATCCATTTAAGTAAATATTTATCTATAAATAAGGGCACTGCCCGACGCAAACCCAGTCGAATACCCACAGCACAGAACACCGCGTTCTGCTCAAATTAATCTATTTATAAAAATAATTAATTTTTCTGCAAATAAATAAGGTTAAAATACCATTAAAGATTATGTAATAAACATACAAATGACACTTATGTAAGTCAACTTCCCCTAATTACATAATAAAATCAAATTGAATAATATAAATATAATAGAGTGAAATCTTGTGACACAATAGCGTAGTGTTGACATCTTCAATATTGCACACAACATGCGACATAACACCAACAAACCTGTGATTCACTCACAATCTAAATATTATTTACATACACATTCGCTAACACCTCCACAGGCGTCCAGGATAGGCGTGAGTAAACCACTCGTACAGTGAAGTGTACTAATTTAATAACTCCTACATGAAAACTTGTCATCCCAGTAGAAATAACGCAAGAGCAATGAGCATTCGCCCTCTCAACAGGCTTACCCCTACACTGAGCAAACTCTATCCAGATTTAAGCTCAAAGTTACATCTAATCGGAGCCCGACGCTTTCCGTCCGTCACTAGATCCTAAAGGAGGGGAGCCTTACGTTAAAAGCTCAATGATTTTCGAGGTACTTGCTCCGTATGTACGGGGCATCGCGTCGCTCAAAACACTTTCACCAGGCTGGGCACGTCACTTCACTCGGAGCGAGGTTTGTCCCAATCCCAAAAGGGGGATAGTCAGTCGATGGATTCTATGACGAGGCGGCACTTAAAACACGCTACACATGTATAAGTCACTTTACTTACAGTGAGGTTAATCCCAAAAGCACCCCCCTTTTGGGCCAGTTGATGAAGTCCATTACTGCAGGTAACTTGCAACACTCGCTCTAACCAATCCAGATACGTCACTCACAGCGAGGTTAATTAATAGCCTGCTCAGTCATCTGGAGACAGAGCGCGTCGAGGCTGGAGTAGTCGTCTGCGAGCGAGGGGGCGAACAGCGGCGCGGGGGGCGGCGGGAAGGGGGGGTAGGAGTTGGACTTGGGGCGCGGGACGGGGGGCCCGACGGCCGGCGCGCCGCCGCCGACGCTCCAGCGCTTCTGGTGAGGCTTGAATGTGGGCGGAGTGATGCGCCATCTGGAAAATACAAACATTATTCATTAAAATGGAAACATGAGGGAATAACATTCCCACATTCAATTTCAATCTAGCTGATAACAGTCACAAACGACCTTTTAGCCGCGTTCTACAACCACAGTAAATATACTTGGTCTTCAGTGAAACCAGAGTGCAATCACTCAGATTTCACTGAAGACCAAGTCAAGTATATTGATTTGGTCATGGCACATATTTTGTGTCCATACCTCTGAATATCGAGAGAAGCAATATTTGCCCTGCATCATTTTGTCGTAGGACAAAATTAGTTTCTAAGTATATTTTGACGAACTCCACTTTTCGTTCTCAGCCGCCGAGTTCATCGATAACTGGGCACGAGTGGGCATGAAGATTACTAGAAGCTGTTGGATGCGGGCAGTGCAGGACCGATCTTCAGGGGAGTCATATAATATGGGTAGTGAGCTAGTTAAGAATCGATCTCTAGGGAAGCCTGTGTCCAGGAGTTTACGTCTTTTGGCTAAGATGAGAGGCCTTATCATCTTGGCCAAATGACCATACCTTATCAGATAAGGTATAGACGATAGTACGGGAGTAGAGGTTCTCGAGTGACGACCGCGATGCAATGCGAAACGGGAGTGTTGGGAGACCATGCACTCGGAAGGAGCGACGACGGAGGTGATGCCAGAGGCGGCTCAGGACCGCTATTTGTGGGGTCGTGTATACGAGGCCTATATCGTTCGACTTTTAGGGGCTGATATGATGATTGTGTACGGTACCTGGGCTTGGGGCGGTGCCTATGCGGCAGGTCCCCCACATGCCGGTAGAACTGCCGCGGCGGCAGGCGGTGCCGCAGCCGCTTCAGCGCCTCCACCAGCTCCGGACGGTTGAAGGCTGAGTGGTGTAGCGCCTGGAATGTTAGGTACTACTTTAGGGTTCATTCAACATTCCTGGCTAAAGGTATGGTCAAATAATTTCTTTAAGGCGATGTTTATTTATTTATTTATTTTTATTTATTTATTCAAAAATATGTTATCTTGCAGCAGTAGGTATTAAGCGCTGTCCCGGGCCCCGGGCCCCGGGCCCCGGGCCGCGCGCAAAATACTTCGCGCGGACGCAGCGGCAATGAACTCGCATGACCTCGCCAGCGACATAGTAGAGAAATAAGCAGTAGGATAATTTTATTTGACTTTAGAAATGCATTTTTTTAAAGATTAAACTTTGTTTATGGTATTATTAAGGGTATCAAATATAACAATTTATTAAATTTCAAATAATATTATATTCTCAATATTCTTCAAAATTTATTTATGGTGTGCTTGTTCTCGGTTGCGAATCTGATTGTGGCTCAGGAGACGTTTAGGCTATGGACTCCACAGATATAACATTTCCCATTTGTGGTAAGGCTACGGAGTCTACATAATATTTAATATTAAAACCTAATTACATAAATAAAATAAATAATTTTCATTTTCCTTTTCTTCTTATAAGGACCACGTTCTTGTTGACATTCCACGCGCGTGTCTCCTTAAGGACCACGTTCTTGTTGACATTCCACGCGCGTGTCTACTTAAGGACCACGTTCTTGTTGACATTCCATGCGCGTGTCTACTTAAGGGCCACGTTCTAGTTGAAATTCCATGCGCGTGTCTACTTAATGACCACGTTCTTGTTGACATTCCACGCGCGTGTCTACTTAAGGATCACGTTCTTGTTGACATTTTGACATTCCACGCGCGTGTCTACTTAAGGGCCACGTTCTAGTTGAAATTCCACGCGCGTGTCTACTTAATGACCACGTTCTTGTTGACATTCCACGCGTGTGTCTACTTAAGGACCACGTTTTTGTTGACATTCCACGCGCGTGTCTACTTAATGACCGCGTTCTTGTTGACATTCTACGCGCGTGTCTACTGTCCACAATTTCCGGCATTATACATTTCATGTCAAATTTGGTCAAGTTTGGCTCCATATGCTTTTGCCAGAAATTATCGTCCCTTTCGATCCGTTTTGTAAGTAAGGGTTCATTTTCTCCTCTCATTTCGCAAGTACTTTTTGTAATAGTTGATCATTTTAGTAAGTATAGGATATTTCAAAGTTATTGAGAAAACAAAATAATTACAAATTCAATTTGTAGCTATAAATCATCTACCTTACGTACCGACTATATTTTTAGGGTTTCGAAGATCGGAGATCGGTTTCGAAACCCTTATCTCTCTCAGAGACGAGAGAAGAGTAAGGAGATCGGTCTCGCTTTTTCTGTCCTTTTTTCCGTCTTTAACGTCTCAGCAACTACAACAGCAAATAACGTGATATTTAAAATAATAATACATTTCGTGCGCCTGTACACATAAAAAGAAAAGAAATGAAAAATGAAAATTTTCTGTACAAATTGTGAAGTCGAAATTTTAAAGGAAACCTACAATATCAAGTGGGGTATCAATTCGTACATTTCAAAACAGTTTTTGAAATTTTTGTACGTTTTATACTTTTTGAAATATTTTGAAAAAACTCTTAAAATTTTACTATTACCCTGTATACTCTGAAGTTTGCAAACCCATACATCTGAAATGTAGGTACCTTACATTTTTTGGTATTCATCAAGTAGCAAAACTACCAGTCTCTAACCAGTACACTGGTACTGGTTAGAGACTAGTAGTTTTGCTACTTGACTGGTAGTTTTGTTTAGGTACATATTGGTATAGGTACTTGACAACCGTTCGAAAACCTCGGCGCGCGAGTCACACTCGCACTTGACCACATCTTTTATACTGTGGCGCGTCAACACTATGATTGTAGGTAACAAATGTTTGGAACTTTACTTCATCGTAGAAAATCATTTATATCGTAAATAGGTATCGTACCTACATAAGTACGAGTAAGTGACAAAGAAACTAGGTACCTACCGATTTATTTGTGTACCTACAATCCATCATGCCAACAATCTGATAAAATAATGAGAAATATCTACTTAGCATTTTTCGAGTAACAATTTACTGTGTTGAGTCTCAGGTTTAAATGTTCTCCCATTCTCTTTATTACCCATTTTATTTATCTACACCAAATGTGAAACGCGGAGGGAATTTTTGGGAGACAAAGGACGTGCGACCAACCTCGAGGACGTCTCGACGGGCACAGGCCGCCCGGCACGAGCGCCTGAACGGGTAGATTTTGATAGTTTTCTTTCACAGAGATTAAGAATTATAAGTTAATTATAAATATTCTTTTTACAATACCCTAGTAAATAACAAGCCCTGTCTTTTGATATAACTTTGACATGATTTCAACAAGAAACCTCTTAGTATCAACCAACTGTTTGAATATCGAGTTAGTGTCATCTTTATGATTGTTTTTATCGAGAAAATAATATTATTCACGTTTATATCTTTACAAAGCGCTAGAGTATATGTTCAATTTCAATAAAATAAAAAAAAATCGTGTAAATTTTTCATTTCAGTAGAGATACGGTTGTTAGAAAAACCTAAAAATCGTCCTCAAACTACGCCTTCGTCCTACGGGCTACGGGATGTCCATGTCCATGGTCACATTCCTACATGATGAAGTTGAATGGGTTATAAAGTCCCAAAAACAATATCATATCCTTTGATCGGCTATTTAACGACAGCCGAACAATATGCCAAATATGCCTGAGGCTTCGCCCGAAGTATTCGCGAACAATTCACTACATATACATACATAGTCCTGCAACACGATAACGCGAAGATTCGTGTTATCGCGATGGGTGCGGATTAGGTCAGCTGATTGCAGGATGTACAGTTAGTACCTTCTCCACGAGCTGACAGCGGGTCTGTCCCCGGCGCCGCGCCCCGCTGTGCCGGATGCGGGATCGTTCAGACATGAGATAGCAGGGTGTGTACTCTACAGTTACCTTCTCCACGAGCCAGCAGTGAAGCGACAGCGGGTCTGGAGCCTCGAGCTCGTCCCCGCTGCCCGCCGCCGCCGCGCCGCGCCCCGCTGCGCCGGATGCGGGATCGTTCAGACATGAGATAGCAGGGTGTGTACTCTACAGTTACCTTCTCCACGAGCCAGCAGTGAAGCGACAGCGGGTCTGGAGCCTCGAGCTCGTCCCCGCTGCCCGCCGCCGCCGCGCCGCGCCCCGCTGCGCCGGATGCGGGATCGTTCAGACATGAGATAGCAGGGTGTGTACTCTACAGTTACCTTCTCCACGAGCCAGCAGTGAAGCGACAGCGGGTCTGGAGCCTCGAGCTCGTCCCCGCTGCCCGCCGCCGCCGCGCCGCGCCCCGCTGCGCCGGATGCGGGATCGTTCAGACATGAGATAGCAGGGTGTGTACTCTACAGTTACCTTCTCCACGAGCCAGCAGTGAAGCGACAGCGGGTCTGGAGCCTCGAGCTCGTCCCCGCTGCCCGCCGCCGCCGCGCCGCGCCCCGCTGCGCCGGATGCGGGATCGTTCAGACATGAGATAGCAGGGTGTGTACTCTACAGTTACCTTCTCCACGAGCCAGCAGTGAAGCGACAGCGGGTCTGGAGCCTCGAGCTCGTCCCCGCTGCCCGCCGCCGCCGCGCCGCGCCCCGCTGCGCCGGATGCGGGATCGTTCAGACATGAGATAGCAGGGTGTGTACTCTACAGTTACCTTCTCCACGAGCCAGCAGTGAAGCGACAGCGGGTCTGGAGCCTCGAGCTCGTCCCCGCTGCCCGCCGCCGCCGCGCCGCGCCCCGCTGCGCCGGATGCGGGATCGTTCAGACATGAGATAGCAGGGTGTGTACTCTACAGTTACCTTCTCCACGAGCCAGCAGTGAAGCGACAGCGGGTCTGGAGCCTCGAGCTCGTCCCCGCTGCCCGCCGCCGCCGCGCCGCGCCCCGCTGCGCCGGATGCGGGATCGTTCAGACATTTGGATGCTGGAACAATACAATAATATCACAAATAATTTTACAATCAATGGTTTTTGCACTTGAGAGAAGACTGCTAACCAGATGTATACATACATACATCTCAGCCAAAAGACGTCCACTGCTGGACATGATTAAATGATTAAAGATTTATATTTGCCAGAATATAATATTTTATGTAACAATGTAGGGCTTAAAATTATATAGGTCCAGTTATATTCTACCTAACATAGGCATGCTAATATTAATTTTTCCATTATTCAATATACATTTTCTATTTCTAAATTACAAATACAAAATAAATTAATTAAATGAATAACAAATGTAAAAAAAAAAAAAAAAATATGAATCTATGAATATATTCGAAGTCTTCTAAGTCCCTGTAAATAAAGTATTGATTCATAGAACAATAGCATTGTTGAATAAGTTTCCAGGTAGGTTCTGTAGACTGGTTGGTGGTTGGTTGCATCAGCATCAGCATCAGGCAGGTCATTAGTACAGAGTAGGAGAAGCTCAGGTCCCTCTGGTAGATTATTGAATATTTTTATTGTCATGTAGTACGATTGTTTCTGTGTCATTGTTCATTTAAATTTTGGTGTGTGTGTAATCTGTTGTTGGAAATTTATCTTAGTCTTCTAGATCTCAAGTCAGCTTTTTTTTTTAAAGTTCTGGATGCTGTTCGACGAGCTCTGCCGCTTGTTTAATGTAGAGGCATGAGGAAGAATTCTGTATTTCTGAAGAGTGGTTTACAAGGGTCTAAAAAATGTGCTCCACAAAGAGAACATACGCAATTTTTCTGGGCCCTGAATGCCCTATCCGAGTCTACACTGTTGCCCAACAGAAGTAGACCCTACTGAAGATCCGATCCTATATGGCTATGATACGCACTAAGCGCTTTTTCTATTGACGCAATCTCGCGTAATCTTTTTAAAACGTATGCATACCTATTCAGTTTTGAACATACGGTATCAATGTGTTCGCCAGCTAATATTACCGTCTAAATGTGTTCCTAGGAATTTAAATGAAATTACTTCTTCTATCTTAGAATTATTAAATTTAATGTCAAGTTTAAGAGGTTTACGTCGAAAAGATTGAAATTGCATTATCTTAGTTTTTGTAAAATTTACGTGACGATTATTATTACTAAGCCAATTCACTATATCAGAAATTCCTTTATAAATGTCACTTTTTAAATTTACGATGTCCTTACCTTTAGTTATCAGTGTTGTGTCATCAGCAAACTGAACGGCTTGGTGGTCTGTTGCAGATCTATACTTGATGTTTTGCATAGAGCTAATAACTCTAGCTAGCTCTACACATTGTTGTCTATTTTTCAAATAGCTCTCAAACCAATCGTAAGCTGTACCTCTGATCGTATTTTTGACAGTAATTACTCGTGATGAACAAAAACCAAAGGCTTTGCTCACGTCGAAGAACAATGAGACAATGGGCGTTCCTGAATCAATATGTTCTAAAATTGATGTAATAAGGTTAACATTGGCTAGAGCAGTTGGTTTATTTTTGACAAAACCGTTTTGTTAAAAGGGACTAAAGATTGTTATCTGCCTGTAGATATTATGTATTTTTTTTTAAATTATAATATTAAGGTAAATGTTACGATTGTATAATTTTTTGAATAATTTCTATACTTACTTATAATATAATTTACTAATTTTTTATACGAATGTGACGTGTAATTCTAGCAATGTACGAAATAAATGATTATTGATTATTGTTAATTTTTTATAATTTTATATTTGTCCAGGAAGGTATTCAGCCTTTTAAGCATAGCTTTTTCAAACTTTTTTGACATAATTGGCATTAAGGCTACCGGTCTATATTTGTTACGTCTCCTTTTTGTACAACGGTTTTATTATGGACTCCCCCAAGCATCAATGTTTGGGAGTTTGCGATAATCTCCGCGCTTAGTAGGTGCTTTGAGCAGTTTAGTGGTAGTTCTGCTCTGCAGGGGGCTCCGCCCCCGTTAGATAGCCCGGCATCGATCGGGCGATCGATCCGAGACAATCGGATGAGCCGGATGGGAGTCCCCCCACGCCGCAAACCTCCACCCTATTCTGTTAGGTAGCGGATGTAAGGTAGTGTGTGGTTACCTAGGTGCAGCACTCGCACGATCTCCTGCGGCAGAGGGCTGTGCGCCGGCATGGGCCCCAGCAGCGCGGCGCGCAGCCGGGTGAGCGCGCGCGTGGGGTCGGCGCAGCCCGTGCCCGCGTCCGTGAGGTCCGCTCGCGCCGCCTCCACCAGCGCGCTGCGTTCCGATAACTTGCGGATTGATACTAGGATCTTGTGGCGGGCGCCTTTTGTTACACCTGCAATTATAAAACACAGTTTATAGACTAGCTTCTAAAAGTTGCTTTACACAAGTATTTCCTCGGTAAGAAAGAAGTAGCTTATGTCCTTTCCCAGAATAAAACCAATCTCCTTTCCAAATGTTGCTAAGTTCCAATGAGTCGTTTAGCCGCCAAAAATAACATAGCAAAATACAGTTACTTTCGCATTGTAGGATTCAATGAAAAGCGCAAATGTCCAAATGAAATTGTAAAGAAAGAAATCAAACAAAGAGCTGTAAGTAAGATGCAAGACGTCTGCCTTAGTCACGACGCGATGTCGCGTCTGATAATCGGAACGATACAATTTCTATGTTAATAAATCTATAGAAAGTCTTTATTTAAAAAAAAAACCACATCTCATCACACTTTTAAACGAAAAGTTTACGCATATTATTTAAGTAAGTAATTAGTATTTCCTCGGTAAGAAAGAAGTAGCTTATCGTCGCCTAGCAAACAACACCGCGCGAGTCGAAATTTGGCGGTATCGACTTTTTAATGCCATTGGATGCAGTTTATACGCGCGCTTCGATCTACCTATCAGATTCAAGCATATCGACCAATCAGGAGCCGTTATTCAAAAAATTGTAACACGGCGTTAGTCAGTTTTCTGTGAAACACCGCACAAGTCGTCATTCCGTCATACTTATTTACGCGGTTTGGAAGCTGTCAAGTCAAAAGTTTGTTTTTTCTTAGTAACATCAGTGGAGAGGTAATAAAGTTTACAGAAGACTCAGATAAAAGGGTAAGTTATTGATTATGCATACAATTGTATCAATTTATGTAGGTATAAATGAACTAAATCATCTAAAACCTGTGCCTCTGTCTTGAGCGGTGTTTTAATGTTTCTGTTTGCGATTTGAGCGGTGTTTTACCTTGCCTAATACCCTTATTATATTACAGAGTTCCTTTTAACAATGTATGACGAAGAAGATACATCAGATGAAGACGATTTGGTTAGACAACTGACAAATGCAGGGCTTAATCACTACTAAGCGAAGATGGTGCCATTTCTACAAGCCAGTGCCATATATTATAAAACGAAGCTTTGTGTGCACAATTTTACGCTGTACAACCTTGCGACCCATGAGGTCATGTGCTATTGGTTCGACGAGTCCAACAGCAGGCTTGATGCGTCTGTTTTTGCATCTTGCGTAGTGGACCATATTTCCAATACTTTGAACAAGAAAAGTTTGCCAGTAATATTATACTCAGACGGCTGTTGTGCACAGAATCGCAACGGCATCCTCAGTGATGCTCTTTTACGTCTCGCGATTGAAAAGAAGGTGATCATCACTCAAAAATATCTCGAAAAGGGACACACACAGATGGAGTGCGATTCTGTGCACAGTGCCATAGAATGTAAAGCAAAAGGAAAGGAAATCTACTTACCAGATCAATATGTGGACATATCAAACAAGGCTAGGACAAATCCAATGCCTTATGAAGGGAAACTTTTGGATTTCAGTTTTTTCACCGATTTTAGTAAAAGTTTGATATATAAATCCATTCGCCCAGGAAAAAGGACTGATGATTCCGTCGTAACAGACATAAGATTGTTGGAGTATAGTCCAGATGGTATCATAAGGTACAAAACAAGTTTTGATGAAGAGCTAAAGCCTTTACCATTAAGGCCTACACCTCTTCATCGTATAAAGCCTATAAATGAGCTCCCAAAACTTTACTCCGCAAGGTTGCCAATAGCGAATCGTAAGTACCAAGACTTACAGGATTTAAAACCTGTTATACCTGAAAGGTGCCATACTTTCTTTGACCAACTACCTCATAGTTAAACCATTTTTCTGGTGATAAGTTTAAATTAACCGGTTAAGCCGGACTACATTTATGTACCTATTCAATACTCATTTTCAATACTTACAATAATAAATTTAATAAAGCCTGAAAATTGTATATTTTTTCCCTTATCAATGTTTTATCAACAACAACAAGTAAAAACATCATGAGACTGTGTTTACTTATTATTGTAAACTTGTGCGGTGTTTTCCAAAATATAAATGAGATAACGATGTCAGTTCTTTGAAAACACCGCACAATTATCTGGTAACACCGCCTAATTAATCTGTAACACCGCCCAAATCAAATACAAGTAATAGGGAAAAGATTTCCTAAGGTTTTTATGCTTTAGACGATTGATTGGACTTAGTTAATGATATAGAATAATATTCAGCTTATTTACTTTTAAAATGATAAAATAAAACAGTTTTTTGGCTCTTCTGTAATGTAGTAGAATTTTACTTGCGCGGTGTTGTTTGCTAGCCGACGTTATGTCCTTCCCCAAAATAAAACCAATAAAAAAGAATAAGACTCAAAGTCACTATTGTATTTGTTGTTATGTATTAGTGTATATTTCTATTTGGTAGGTGTTATATATTTGACAGTTGAGGGTGGATTTATATAAAGTAACCTATTATGAAGGTAGTTGATTAAAAGCCAGTTTTGGTAATGAACTCAATCATGGTGTTATCTTTTAGTGGCGACTTCGGAAAATAAGTGCTAAAAGGGCAAGAATGGCATTCAATATGACGAATATTGTGTTGCCGGGGCCGTATAACCCAAAAACTGATGTGTGGTGTGACTACAAAGAACAATTATTGTGTGCTTTGGACGCGGCGGGTCTGTCGCGAGACTCGAGACAAGACGAAGATAAATCGCGCTCTTTGTTCTTGTCACAGTGCGCAAAAGACACTTACGCATTAATTGCTTCGTTGTTAGTGCCGTTACGCCCATGTGAAGTAGAGTTTGGCGCTATCTTGCGTCTTTTGGACAAGTTCTATGAGCCAGAAGTAAATGAGATTTTACAAGCGGGAAAGTTTCATATACGTGCCCAACTATATAAGGAAAGCGTGCAGGACTTTGTGGCAGCAATAAATGCACTAGCGGCTAAGTGCAACTTCACGGACTTGGAGCGCCAAATACGAGACAGGATCGTGCTGGGAGTGCGAGATGAGCGTCTGCGCCGGGAGCTCCTGAAGACCAAAGGATTGACTTGCAGAACAGCGATACAGATGTGTCTCAATCACCAAGCTAGTTTTGAAGACATGTATCCGGGCCAGAGTTCAGAAGCTCAACCTAGTTCTCCTCAGTCAGCAGCTGAGTCGATGGATATTGGCAAAATCAAGTCTAATGAGTGTAAACATTGTACAAGAATACACAAGGCTGGAGAGAAGTGTACATTTGTGAAGTCGAAGTGTTTTAAATGTCATAAGTATGGACACATAGCAAGAGCTTGTGACAGGAAAACAAAAGTACATCAAGTGGAAGATAACAAGCAATCTGATGTTAAACAGAAGTCATCAGAAACTGAAGACATGATGGGTGTTTATGTGTGTGTAGACAGTTATCAACCTCCAATAAAAGCAAATGTGGTCATCGATGGAGCTAGTTTGATGATGGAAATTGACTCGGGTGCATCTCGCAGCATTGTGTCAGAAAAGACTTTCAAGAAGTTATGGTCTTCACCGCCTGCACTACAGAGTACTAATGTGAAACTAGTCACATGGACCAGAGACTCTTTGAAGGTAGTAGGACGGGCGAACGTTCGTGTTGTTCTTGGCGGAAAGGAGGCGCAGTGTGAACTAATTGTGGTCTCCGGTGATGGACCTAGCCTGTTGGGCCGCAACTGGTTTCAGTTGTTGGGACTACAAGTGACTGGACTGTACTGGGCTGAAGAAGATTTGGTGCCATTTAAAAATGAATTTCCTGAGCTATTCAAGGAGGATCTAGGAACATACAAAGGTCCAGAAGTTTCCCTCCATTTGCGCCCTGATGCAGTATCGAGATTTCTAAAAGCTCGCGCGGTACCATTCCCTATGAAGCAACAGGTTGAAGACGAACTAAACCGGATGGTCGAAATAGGTGTGCTGACTCCGGTGAGATACTCAGAGTGGGCTACTCCATTGAGAATAGTGAAGAAAGAAGATGGATCGTTGAGAATCTGCAGGGATTACCGATCTACTGTGAATGCGTCTATTCAAGTAGACAAGTATCCTCTCCCTACGTCAGTGGAGGCATTTGCGAAGCTCAGTGGAGGCCGAGTTTTCAGTAAACTGGACTTGAAACATGCCTATACACAAATGAAGGTTGATGACGAGACGGCCAAACTTTTAACGCTGAATACGCCCATTGGTCTGATGAAAGTAAACCGCTTGGCATTTGGTGTGAGTGCGGCGCCATGTATTTTCCAGCGAGTGATGTCTTCTACGCTGGCGGGCATGGAGGGCGTGGCCTGTTTGCTGGACGATGTGGCGGTGGCGGGTGCGACGCTAGAACAGCACAACCAGAGGCTGCATAAGGTGATGGAGAAGCTTAGTGAAGTGGGCTTTCGACTGAATAGCAACAAATGTGTATTTGCTGCCAATAGCATCACATTTTTAGGTCACATGATTGATAGCGAAGGACTTCATCCAGCACCTGCCAAAATTAAAGAAATTAAAGAAAAACCAGCGCCTACAAATAAAGAAACTTTAAGAGCTTTTCTGGGTTTGTACAATTTTTACCAGAAGTTTTTACCTGACCGAACCACTTTATTGGAGCCTTTATATCGGCTGCTTGAATCTAAAACGGCTTGGAGGTGGGATGAAAAGGAGCAAAGAGCGTTCGATAAAGCTAAGCTCTTATTATCGTCGGACCTGACATTAGTGGGATATGACTTAAAGAAAGAATTACTGCTCATATGTGACTCATCTGAATACGGAGTGGGCGCTATCATAGCACATGTGATGGAAGATGGATCGGAAAGACCAATCATGATGGCGTCGCGCACCCTGCAAGCTCATGAAAGGAAGTATGGGCAGATTGACAAGGAAGCTCTAGCAATTATGTTTGGATTACTAAAATTCCATGAATTTTTGTTAGGCCGCAAGTTATGCATAATAACAGACCACAAGCCATTGGTGGGCTTGTTTAATCCAGGTAAACCAATCCCTGACCAGATTTCACCTAGGATGCTACGTTGGTCTTTAAAGCTGGCTTGTTACGAGTACACCATTAAACACAGATCAGGGAAATCGATTGGCAATGCGGATGCATTAAGTAGATGGACTGAACCGACTACAGGGACATTGACTGAAGAGGACCTGAAAGATGTATTGTTGTTAGACGAACAACCTAGAGGCTGGAACATGAGCGCTGAAAGTATTGCTGCGGAGACCAGAAAAGATACTTTGCTCCAGAAGGTATCATTTCATGTACTGCATGGTTGGCCAAATAAGAACACTGATTCTGAATTGCAGCCATTTTGGACGAGAAGGGAGGCTCTTTCACACACTAAAGCCTTTTTTTTTATTGTGGAGTAACAGAGTCATAGTACCAGCTAAGTTACATGAACAGGTACTAAAAATATTACATGATCCGCATGCAGGTATAGTTCAAACAAAGGCATATGCTAGAGGCTATGTATGGTGGCCTCAGATGGATAATCAGATTGAGCAGATGGTGGCCAGCTGTGAACAATGCCAGCTAGTAAGGAACAGTCCACCGAGAGATCCACAGACATGGGTTATGTCTGAAAAGCCATGGCAGAGGGTGCACATAGATTTTGCTGGACCATTTCTAGGAAAGACTTTCTTTGTCATGATTGATAGTCATAGTAAATGGATGGAAGCAGAGATTGTAAACTCTATGAGTAGCGGAGCAGTTATCACAGTGATGAGAAGAATTTTTGCATCACAAGGCTTACCAGATGTGGTGGTATCTGATAATGGCAGAGCATTCACTTCGGATGAGTTTAGTAGATTTTTACAGAAAAATGGAATTAGACACCTGCTCTCCCCACCTTACCACCCAGCGACAAACGGACAGATAGAGAGAGCTATACAAACATTTAAAAATAAAATAAGGAAAATGCAGCATTTAGACATGCCATGAAGTGAAACGTTAAGCAAAGTGCTTTTCCACATGAGAACAGTGCCTAATAGCGTAACAAACAAAACCCCAGCTGAGATGCTCAACGGTCGCAAGTACAGGACGGCTATTTCGTCTCTCCACCCTGACTCCAGGCAGAGCCGAGGCGAAGAACAGCTGGAGGCGGCGGCGCAGCGCGCACCCGCGCGGGCCTTTGTGATGGATCAACCCGTGCTGATCCACATGTATGGAGCCGGACAGAAATGGCAGAGGGCCACTGTAGAGAGGGTGGAGGGACCCAGCTCGTACAGGGTTAGAACGGAAGATGGAGAGCTACATCGTAGACATTCAGATCAGATACTGGCGAGAACAGTTACAGCAGAAGCTAGATTAATTGACAATGAAAACAGAGATACAATTGCTTCGGACTCTCAGGCAACTGCTGAGCCCGACATTGAAGTACCACCCTCAGAGAGGTGGCCAGACATTATTGGTGTACCTACCGATTAGTTATGATTATACTGTGTTCCTAATTTGATTGTTGAGTAAGCTTTTTTTTTGATTTATATAATTGTGTAAATTTGAAAGGTACCAATTTAAAGAAGGGAGGTATGTTATATATTTGACAGTTGAGGGTGGATTTATATAAAGTAACCTATTATGAAGGTAGTTGATTAAAAGCCAGTTTTGGTAATGAACTCAATCATGGTGTTATCTTTTAGTAGGTATATGTGTATTGGGATTCTTTTAGTTTGTTATAGTTTGTATAGTTTTACATTTGTTAATTACAAATGTAAAACTATTAGTAACTAGTTCCGCCATCTTTTGTCGTCTCTTTTAAGCTTTGGTTGCCTGGAAGAAATCGCTTTGAGCGATAAGGCCGCCAATTCTGTTACCTTCTGTACCATACTGTTTCAGATAAGTTTCTGTGAATAAAGCATTATCTAATAAATCTATCTAACTATTTCCAGAAGAAGGTTACCAATTCGACAAGTGCTCATAAGACTCACCTAATTTCTCTAAATATTTCTCGTCTATCGCCATCATCTGTTCGTAGCTGATATTCGTGAACAGCCACACATACTTGTGCAGTCTTAGAGTCTTCAGCCAATGCGCCACCGTCGACATCCCAGGGTGCTCCGTATAGTTATTACTTCTAAGGTCATCCAACCGGGTTTCACTGCCCGTGGTTCCGTACATCATCAGCGGCCGGATTTGTAGACTATGTTCGCTGGAGAGGGAGAAGCTTCTAGGCTTCTGAACGAACGGTTCGTCTGATAAGTTCTCCGCTGATGATGACATGAAGTTGCTTGATGGGGGAGTTAGACTGTTAGATCGTTGCGACTTTGGCTGAGAGATCGTCGCGTCAAAGTTCAGCCTTTCAGTCTCACTGCATAAGTCTACATCCCTTCCATTTTTAGAGAAGGATTCTTGTAGTAAATCAGAGTTATAATCAACAGAGTCTACTATGCTGCGAAACTCGACGTTCTTGCCGATGGTCCGTCGGAAGGGGTTGGCGCTGGACCAGATGTTGTCGACTAGGCAAGGCTCTAAGCGCTGCTGCCACACGCTCTCCGTCGTCCGGTTGCCGGAGATGTGATTCTCTAGGTAGCGGAGCCATTGCGTCAGTATTCTGGAAAGGGAAAGGCCTGCTTGAAGATTGCTGCTGCATGTTTTGGGATATCTCGCATGGAAATTGTAAGGGGTTTTGCATTAGTTTTTTATTTCCATCAGGTGAGATTGTGGTCAAACGAGGGTCTTTTGATTATACAAAAAAGTTAGCTTCTCACTAGGTCGACTTCATTTGCAGATGGTGACTGGTATCAAGAGGTCGAAAACAACATTACAGGTAACAAAAGGCCTCTGGCAACATATACCAAAAGCCTGAAAATAACAAGTACCAAGAGGCCTGTTGTGACAGGTACCGTCAGGTAAGAGACAGCTCTGGTCCTGTGTGACAGATCTCTGATCTTGTGTGAGACACATACCTCTGGTCCTGTATCGTGAGCGCGGGATGCACGAGTAGATAGGAAAGCAGCTGCCTGGCAAGGTCAGGCGCTTGCGGCGAGCGGCGCGGCCCGTCCACGGCGCGCTGCACGAGCGCCGGCGTCGCCGCCACGTAGGCGTCCTTTACTCGCACGTTGTCGCTCCGGACTAGGGGGAGTAGCTCTAGCAAATGGTGCAGGCTTTTGTCTCCTGTAATTACACATTTGCTATCTTAAAACTCAAAGTGCTTTGCAAACTCAATGTCTATAGGACCATCCATATTATTTATATAGAGGACCGTACAGGACCTTTGACTATGACACTTTAAATTTCTAATTATCAAATAACTAAATAGTACTTAGGAAATAAAATGGCCACATGATTTGATCTAATACTGAGGCAGCATACCATGGCATCGCGATAAAACGAACCTTCGCGTTATCGCAATGTAGGTATGTACCGAAAGCTTTGAGGATCGTTTGGAAAGCCGTGGCGAAGCTGCAGTGATATCACTCGGCTGTCAGTATACTCTTTTAGATCAAAGGATGGGTGATGAAATTTGCTTGTGAGGCCATACTTCAATCGGCACAAGATAACAAATGGCCAGTTTGTTTTGTAGTTTTCATTAGCATGAAGACGAATTAATAAACAAATGCTGAGTAGTTCCTACTCCAAACTAACTCCCTAACAAGGTAAAGGGCAACTAACAACCTTACAAGGTAAACAATTCTTGTTAGCTTCTTTAATAATAATTTATTGAAAATAACTTAGGACTAAAAGGATAGCAAAGTTCATCTGAAATTCTAATGGAATTAAATAAGGTGTGTGCCTGGACTAGGTAAAAACCTGTTTTTCAGGCAAAAACAGCTAACAACAAATAAAATAATCAAATAGAACTTATTCATTATACCTACATGGTGATGGTGCATCTATAAATAATAATTACTTATGCTTATTTAATTACTTTACCCGTGTGGTGCCGGCTTAGAATTGCACCATCCCACTTCTCCCAATGGGTGTCATAAGAGACGACTAAGGGACATACACCGGGGGACGGGCAGCCGCGGTCCCTGCATAGCAACTCCACCAACGAACTGCGATCCCCAACCCGCATGCCCAGCGTGGGGATTATGGGCATTACCCCCTAATGATAAGACAAGCCAGAAAATGGACCCCAGTTCCTGGCCGCCTCGCTATTCCTGGCCATGGTAGCGGCCACGGTAACGACGGGGCAGGGGGTGCTAGGAATCCCCGAGCTACACTAGGCTACCATTCACTACTTAAACATTTAACACTGGCTACGTTTAACGGACGCACTCTGAGGCTTGACCACCATTTTGCGCAGTTGGAAGTGGAGTTAGAGAACGTTAAATGGCATGTTCTGATGTTATGCGAAGTCCGTAGAGAGGGGGAGGACACCGTAACCCTAGACTCAGGCCATCTTGTCTACTTTCGCGAGGGTGATAAAACATCCCAGGGTGGCGTAGGTTTCGTCGTCAATAAGGCCCTCTCTAACAACGTCCGAGAAATCTCCAGTGTGTCGACCAGGGTAGCGTACCTGATCCTTCGGCTATCCAAGCGGTACAGCATGAAGGTCGTTCAGGTCTACGCACCGACCTCGGCACATTCGGATGATGAAGTGGAGGATATGTACGAAGACATATCCAAAGCCTTACACATCACCAGTAAGGCTCACTTCAACGTTGTTATGGGGGACTTTAACGGCAAGGTACCAGACGGGCAACGAATCCCGAATATGCCCGCATGGTTATGGAGCTAGGAATCACAGGGGGCAAATACTAGTGAACTTCCTTGAGAAAGAAGGGCTGTTTTTAATAAAATCGTTCTTTAAGAAACGGCCCCAAAGGAAGTGGACATGGCAAAGCCCCGACACTGTGACAAAAAATGAGATCGACTTCATCATGACGGATAGCAAGCACGTATTCACAGACGTCTCAGTGATGAACAGGTTCAATACCGGATCTGATCTACTATGAGAAGGCCTTCGACTCCGTCGAAACTTGGGCTGTTACAGCGTTGCCAAGTAGACTATCGTTATATCGAGGTGCTGAGATGTCTCTATGAGGCCGCCACCATGAGTGTCCAAGTACAGGGCTAGCAGTCTAAACCCATCCAATTGCGCAGAGGAGTGAGACTTGGGGACGACATATCCCCGAAACTGTTCACGAGCGCGTTGGAAGATATTTTTAAGACGCTGGACTTGAAAAGGAAGGGCATTAACTTAAACGGCGATTACATCTTGCACCTACGATTCGTTGATGACATAGTCTTAATGGCGGAGTCGCTAGAGGAGCTGAGCCGTATGCTGGATGGCCTAGCCACAGCCTCACGATGCATCGGTCGTGGCATGAATTTGGATAAAACCAAAGTCATGATCAATGGCCACATTGATCCAGGACCGGTCGTCGTACATGGCCACCTTCTCGAAATTGTTTCCGAATACACTTACCTCGGGCAGATTCTGCAGTTAGGTAAGAAAAATTTCGAAAAGGAGGCCAAGAGGAGGATTCAGCTAGGCTGGGCAGCGTTCGGGAAACTACGTCGAGTCTTCTCGTCATCCATACCGCAATGCTTGAAAACGAACGTTTTCTACCAGTGCGTCCTACCCGTTATGACCTACGGAGCTGAGACGTGGACACTCACGGTAGGACTGGTCCACCAGTTCAAAGTCCTCAGCGAGCTATGGAAAGAGCTATGCTCGGAGTTTCTCTGAAGGATATGACTCGTAACCAATACATCCAATAGAGAACCAAAGCTATTAACATAGCTCACGACAATTAGCAAGCTGAAGTGGCAGTGGGCTGGTCATATCTCGCGAAGAACCGACAACCGCTGGGGTAAACGTGTTTTCGAGTGGAGACCGCGACACGACAAACGTAGTGTAGGACGCCCTCCAGCCAGGTGGGATGACGATCTGCGAAAGACTGCAGGCAGATGCTGGATGCGGCAAGCTGAAGACGGCGCTATGGCGCTCATTGGGGGAGGCCTATGTCCAGCAGTGGACTAAGATTGGTTGATGATGATGATGAAAAAGATTGAAGGGAACAAAAAATCTAAGTGAGCACTTTATTTCTTAGTTTTACTGTAATTTGAAGTTTGTTACATGTCAACGAGTCCTGTAAGGTCTAAAGGAAATAAAGCACTTTAATTTTTGATATATTTATTTGACTTGGGCAGTCCATGTGAGATCAACCCATAGGCATGCTTGTGGTTTGAGACGGACTAAATTAGATCAGTGAGTCATAACAAATAATTTATTTTGGGTTCTGTAACTTATTTTGTTGGTTAGATAGTGTTCTTGCTTGCTGGTTATTTTCCTCAGCAATATTTAAGTATTATAATCACTTTAGTGTTTCCCAATCATTCTGTTTATTGTTTGTTTTAACTTTTTTAGGGTGATTGAATAAAATCTTATTTTTACATTTCAAGTTAACATTATTTTCTTCTTTATTTAGACAAAAAAGTTTTACTTAAATTAAGAATTATTTATAAGTAAGATAATAAATAGTCAAATACATCATTTACCTATTATAGTAGAAACTTGTGGTTAAAATTATGAATCATAGCAGGGGCAGTAAAGTATGAAGGGATTTCCAGTTAGTCATTTCTTTGAATTGACTTGTTAACATATCATGGCAATTGCCTTGGTGAATTCTATAGAAATTAAATCTAATAAAGCTACTCAATTTCTGGAAATTACATCTACACAATAAGTTTGACATCAAAAGATAATTGATTAAATTAAACATATTTGAAATTGGACACATTATGATCAGATCAAAAGATAAAAATATACAGCATAAATTGAGAACCTTCTTCTTTTGTTTTTATTGGTGGAAAACACCCTTCATCAAGCTCCTACCCTACCTATGGTACCTAGTCTTAGCAGTGTCTAGGCTGATGAAACACTCGCTTTATAAGACTTAGAAGAATGTCATAGCATGATGGAAGTAAGAAGAGTAGATTTGGGATCCCCTGCCCAGGCCCACCCAATGAGTGTAGCCTGGATAATACGAGGTTGTGGTATGCTTCATTCACGTACCTTCGTCGTCATCATCTTCCGTGGCCTTAGCGAGCAGCGCGCGCGCCTCAGTCTCGTCGTTAGCGGCCTGGTCGCGTTCGGGATCGGGCGCGGGCGCGCGGCGCAGCGCCTCGTCTACGGCGCGCTGCAGCAGGCGCAGGCCGGGCCACGGCACTCGCCGCGCCAGCGCGCACGCCACCACCGTCCGCTCGCACGCGCCCCATTGCTCGAACGCGCCCGCTACACCACCCAACTGCTCGTAAAAACTCCCGTTCATCTCAAAAACACCATCGGTGCAGAATTGTTTGTGTTCTACACGTCAACGGTACGTGACAGCTGATCCCTGCCCGATCGAGGAGGCTCCCGCTCGCGCCGCGGGACCGAGCCGAGGGAGTTCCGGTTTTTCCCCGGCCCGTGAGATATAATATTCGATAAACTGGCCGGGTACTTGGGAAGATACCAATTTTTATTCACAGATTCTCGCATTATCAAAAATCAAAATGGCGACCATAGACAATTTGTTTTTCTTGACGTTCTATCTAGCTAGATAACCTGTCAATGTCTTAATATTGCCACCCATATATTAAAAGAAGTTAATCAAACTTTATGTATGTAGAATGTTTGTTTTTATACATATATATGTACAAACCACACACGACACAAAAAGTCACTTGCTTTGCTTGGCATCGTTGTCACCAAATCAAGGAGTTTATGAAAACAACAACGAGAAAAAAATCAAGTCTTTATTTAACTTCTATAGTTATAAATTTTAAACTATCTAAATTTATAAAAACAATATTAATAAATTGTAAATAAAGTTTTGGGTACCTTTAAATTTGTATAATAATCTTTCAGGCTTTATCATTGTGGTTTAGGCTTTTCATATTGTGTTGCCATAATAAAATTAGTTATTAGATAAATAAATCAATTTCATGCAATATTTTTTTTAAAACCGATCATTGAATTTTTTTAGTTCTGAAGTTTATGACACTCCTTCCCTAATGACACTGGCAGAGTCGCCTAGTCATAGCGAAAAGCAAGCGGCGCCATAAAGAAAGAAGTTGAATTGTAAAGAAATTATGAACATCTTTTAACGGGCAACTTTTAATTTTGTAGCTCAGCTACTCGACACAAGGTGACACTACTTTAGCGTTTCCAATTTGATTTGAGTGTCAAATCACAGATTTTATAATGTTATAAATGTTATAATGAAACTCGACGTTACAAAATTATAGAATACCAATAAAAGGGATTTATTTTGTCTACCAAAAAGGGTTAAAATTAGTACCTAAGAACATTTATGATAAAAAAAAAAAATGGTCGAAAATTTTCTAACTCAATTTTGCCTTGGATCCCGATTACACTCCAGTGGTCGACGTACTTATTGCAATACCTGAAAAACCCTAAATATAAGGACTTACCTTGTAAAATTCTCATTCTTGGGCTAGGCCGGACGATTTATGTTTTGGTTGCAACAATTAACAATTGCTTTTAAATATTCCTCATAGCGCACTCACTCACTCTACCATTTAGATAAGGTTTTAGGAACTGCAATCTGCTTATACTGCTTATACCGAACTATTAATACCTAATTCTGGAGAAACAAAGGACGATCCGACAAATTGTGCAGCAACGGTGACCGACTGTGGCCTTTGTTTCATTGGCGGAAAATAAATAATGAGGGTAGCTAATGTTGCAGTCCAACTGGCGGTAGGTATTAGGATTAGATTGAACTATGAATTGATGCTGTGTAGCGGCTGGTAGGTAGACTTTATTGTTGTGATTTACAAAATTGTACGATTGTTTAGCTGAGAAGGATTAAAATAAGGTGAGTTAGATTCTTCCTCGTCGTACCTACGTATAAAACCCATCTTAGGTACCTATATTCGGCAGCGTTAGTTTTATGCTTGCCTAGAGAAAATTTATTAGAAAGTAGTGCCTAGCGTTGAAGGATACCGTACTTTCGCTAAATAAAATAGATCCTTTAAAACTAATTCACTCATGAATAATCACGAATATAAGCAAGGATTAGCTAATTCTATTGTGCAGTAACACTGAGGACAGTCCTGGTGGTCTTCCTTACCTTCATTGCATTGCATAACCTATCGATTTCCTTTGAAGCCCGCCAGCGAAGCCTTTGCCAAAATCGATCAGAAATTGAGCTTTAACTTGATAAGAACAAGGTTTGTCGTCTTATCCCAATAGACAGGCTATTGAAGAGGAGGCTAGAGAAGGAGTGATGCAATACTCTCGAACGACAGGATTTTCCGAATCGATGCTTCGTTGAGTTTGTCGAATGGTTTGATGTCGTCGTCGGTAGCTCAATAAACCAAAGATATTTCGTTCAGGAAATACACTAATGTAATGCTTTTTAGTTTTAGGAAGGGAATAATCAAATCTAGCATAAGTAGTAGATACGTTACGCAGGTTTGGTGTGGTATGCAACCAGCTCTTAGGGTGGAACGCCTCCAAGTGATATACCTAAAGTAATTACTGAACGCCTCCATACAAATAGTCAATGCAGGTATACCTACCTTCGTATAGATAGAGTATAGCTCGATAGGTAGGTAGGTACCTAAGTGAATGTAGGGTACTTGGTTCTAGAATCCAAAATATGTTTTGTAAACAAAGATTTTTATGAAGTAAAATAAACAAAAAATTATTAAAAACTGAAAAACTGCCTGAAAAACTTACACAAAAAACTAATAACAATAATAGAAAACCATAAGGTAACCAACCACAAAAACCAAAACTTCAAGAATACCTACATCATTGAAAAGGGTGCAAAATAGAGTTAGAAAACAGGCGAGAGTTAAGAGAGAATGAAAATACGATGTATGTAGGAGTTCCATAGACGTCCATTACGCACAGTTAGGGATACACCAGCTCGGCAATGTTCAAAGTATCGTCAGCTAAACTCCAAGCACCTCTTCCGTCCACCTGTCGTCCTCCTCTCCCGCCTTGCCGGCTCGTGATTGTTTATGATTGTTTGTTATCACTAAGAGATAAAAATAAAATAAATAAATAAATATTTGAAAGCAACATTTATTGAAGGAAAGATCTCAAATTGCGTATTAAAAGACTCGGCAATAAGTAGTGGCGGTTTGTTTACAAACATTCTACATCGAGTTAGACTAGTGTATATGTAAGCTGTCAAAAATAAAAATTGCTTAATAAGAACATTCTGCGATTTGCTCTGATGATTATACTAGGTATTGTAAAAAAAATCCACTCATGATTTTCTTTGCTTTTGCAACACCTTTGTTTACATAAAATTTCTAGGATTCTAGTACTACCTCAGAATTTTTAAAATATTTTGCCACTAATTTTGAATATTACAATTGGTATGCATAAATATGTATGTAGGGTTTCGAAGATCGGAGATCGGTTTCGAAACCCTTATGGTCTCGCTTTTTCTGTCCTTTTTTCCGTCTTTAATATCTCAGCAACTACAGCAGCAAATAACGTGAAATTTAAAATAACAATACATTTCGTGCGCAGATTAAAAGAAAAATAAATAAAAATAAATGAAAAATTAAAATGAAGATTTTCAGTACAAATTGTTATGTCGAAATTTTAAAAAAGAGACCTACAATGTCAAGTGGGGTATCAAATGAAAGGTATCAGTTTGTACATTTCAAAAGAGTTTTAAAATTTCTGTAGGTTTCATACTTTTTGAAATATTTTGAAAAAATACGAAAAAATACCTATTCTCTCCCCCTATCTCCGAAATTTCAATCCATCTGAAATGTATGTAAGTAGATCGCTTTTTGAAAAATGGACAAAAGGGGGAGGGAAAATTAAGGTATCGGTTTGTACATCTCAAAACAGTTTTTAAATTTCTATGGGTTTCACACTTTTTGAAATATTTTGAAAAAAGTCGAAAATTTTACTACTACCCTTTTTACTCCGAAGTTTGCAAACCGATACATCTGAAATGTAGCCTTTTATTGTAAACGTAACCTTTAATTTTTTGGTATTCATTCATCAAATAGCAAAGTCTCTAACCAGTACCTATAGTACCTACATATTGGTATACCTACTTGACAACCGTTCGAAATCCTCGACACGCGAGTCACACTCGCACTTGACGGATCTTGATTTTTATTGAAATCATGTAGTTTTGTTAAACTTTTTTAAGGAATTTTAAGAGAATCACCACTTTATAGAGGTAACTTAAATATTTCAATGAAAAATTATTTTATTGAAGGAAAGCAGAATTCAGGTTACTTCTTATTTTAAGAAAATTTATTATATATTATAGTGTGATTATTAATATTTTGTTAACATTTCTCCTAAGATATTTTTTAATAAAATTATTATTTATTTTATCTAGGTAGGTATAAGGATTTTGAATGGTCTAACGATTTTGGGGTATCTCGTAATCACATCGTAGCTAAATATTTCTCGTATCACATTGGAACGTCACTTCCGGTCCCCATTCTTCAAACTCTTAACTCTACGAAATGTCATCAATTACTCGGAGCTCCGATTGTGGACGTCCCAACCCTCTAATGATCATTACTTGGAAGATGATTTTTGATCCTGTTACTCAATTCTTGAATAACACATGAAAAATGGAATTAAGTTTACCTACGTGGTTACAGTCTCAAATCGTTAGTTATGGTCTCATCTCATCATTATCATCAACATATCAGCAGCAGGATCAGGTACAGGCCCGCACTGCACCGTTGGAGATAGGTATCTAAAGGTTAGGGGATCTGTATCTAAGCGATGTTGGTTCTTTTAGTACAAAAACTAAACTTATGAAGGTAGTTCATTTGACAGCAACAACCATTTTTCTTTTAATTTGTTTATTTTAGATAATTATACCTAAATTGATTGTTTTCAAAAAAACTATAAACCGAGTTCGAGTTCCTTAGATTTAAACTGTTTTTCTCCAGTCCCGTCCTTTTTTCGTAGTCGGTTACAAACTTTTCAGAACAGGCAACATTGATCTTACGTATCATATGCACCTACCTATTGTTAGGTAGGTAAGTATCTATACCTACTTACAACATCAATTTCAGTTTTGTTAAATTTATATTAGTTTATTTTGTCATCAACATTGAGCACAACGCATTAGTTAATAGCCGAGGATTAAAATACATAAACCAAATGTTAGTAAACAGACGTTGGATTTAAAGTAGGTACCTAATGAGCGAAGCTTAAAGCTGGTCAATAAGAGAAATTTCGTAATTTATATCATAGTACTTAGCTAGCTGAAAACCATCTTTAGGTACCTACTACGTATAGAAGTTTAGGACTTAAAAAGAGATATAAAGGACAGAAATGTTTAGTTTACAATTGGTCTTTGCAACAGTCATACCTACTTACCGCAAAACTTCCGCAAAAGCTTATTTTACATAGATACGACAGGCCCGCTCTAATTCCTCCAAGATCCGTTAGAATCCGCAGGTAGGCATCCAAGCCTTCTATGCACCCACAGCGCACCCTTGTTGACAAGCCCCGCCCCCCGGAACCTCAAGCAAATCGCAGTGACGTGACGCTCATCATTTGTGACATTCCCTTCAAAGAGGCATCATCTCTCGACATGGCTCTGTGGACGCCGTACGCCCAGGAAGCTGCGCTTGACCTAAGCAAGTCTTCCGTGAAGATAGAACGGCATTCTTCGCGATTTAATAATTTACCAGTGAACCCCGAGGGTTACACGCACCCTCAGTACACGCCCTACGATCAGCAGCCAGGATACTACTACGGGTATCCTCAACGTGTGGAGCACACGGTACCATCGGTTCAGATATCTCCAGACTCGGTGGGAAGCGCCTGGTCTCCCTACCAGTCGTTAAAGTCTCACCACTCACCGTCGACCGCGCCATCGCCGCCGGAGTCATCAGACTTCTACGACAGCGAGTCTTTAGCAGAAGATGCAGAATACCAAGCTTTTGAGAGGGACGCTTTGAGAGCAATGGCAGAAAAGAACGGTGGAACATTGCTTGGGAACAACCCGAGGATGCGAAGAGCTGTTCAGACGAGTCACATGGCAGACGACTCCTATAGGAAGCAGAGGGAGAGGAACAACCATGCTGCCAAGCAGAGCCGGGATAGAAGAAAGCTCAGGGAAGTGCGACTGGCTTTCCAAGTGACCTACTTGAAGAAGAAGATGGCTGATCTCAGAGCGAGGATCGGGGCGGGCGTCTGCGGCCGCTGCAGACAGATCTGTGAATGCTGATTGTGACAGTTACCTAAAGAGACTATAAAAGTGATTGAACATTTGACATTTTGTACATGGACGCAATTAAATGGTATTAAGGCAAGTGTTCTAGATAAGTAGACTAAAATTGACGTAATAACTAATAAGTTTTGCCTAGTTAGGAATAACTATTTATTTGTAAATAAAACACTATCCTATCATAAGAAAAAATATAATTAGGCATGTATTTTAAAAATAATGAATAAAAAATAAATAACAATAGAGTGCAATGCGTGCAATACGTGGAAATAATAATGAATATAAATAAGATACTAAAAGTTTGTTGTACCTACATTCTTCATAAACCTTCACCAGATCACGTAGGGAGGTAGTTTCTAGAAACTTTAAATTGAATCCCATCAATAAAAGCTGCTTCTGTTTCTTGGCAGCATTAAAATACGTTACGTTCAGTTAGCACTATAAAAGAATTGCCGACTTAATCCGTGAACGTCTATTGTCTAGGGATTAATTTTATAGCTCCCAGATGAAAGTAAAGGAAGCCATGAAATGGTTACCTGGCTGGACAATATTTTGAAAGGATTGTAGCAAAATAGAAATCTTGTAAATTTAGAACGACTAGAAGTTGTTTTAGCTAGGAATAATATTTCAAAATAAACACCAGCCAATCATTAAAAGGTGAAATTCTATCCAATGGATAAGAAAGTCTATTGTCTATGTATCCATATCGTGGCTGTAGAAGCCAAATTAAATAACTAACACATTTTGCGAAATCGACTTTACACATTTGACATTTCTATAAAGTCTAATTCAAGCTGCATCTTTCTGTGTTACTAACGTTTCGCTATCATAATTTGTCAAAAAGTTATCTGTAAATGAAACTTGCAAGTGTCCAACAGATGGAAAAATAAATTTATCAAAATAAGTAGACAAAAAAGTAGCGAAGGACAATGAAATAACACAGCCATAAATAGATAAATGAAATCATTGATGACTTTGCGACAGCATAAAGGCCATAGGCCATAACATCACTTTTTTAGTTTTCCCTCGACACATTTATGGTCCACCAGGAGCAAATGGATTGAAAAAGTTTAATAAGATAAGTTATTGAATTTTCGTGTGTTATGTATGATTGCAATTTATTAGTGAAATACAAATTAAATAAACACTAATAAATTGTCTACTAAAGCTCATTGGTTTTTTACTAGTTTAGGACAAGTTGAATAAAATAAGGGCATTTACTGTATGCTTTTTAAGCTTCAGTGGAAAATAAACAACTAGCATTCACAAAGTAAATAACTGACATAAACATTCAAAACTCTGGCAACTCTCGTAAATTCTCGGAACCAAACCTTTCCTGAAATTTTTAAGAAACACTAAGCTTTGTACCCGCCGCGCCGTTCGTGTTCGATCCAATGAAAGTACCTACCAAGAGTTGGTGTAGGTAAGAGTGACACCGAAGAGGTCCAGTTGGTTTTCGAGGCATCTTGACCTGATTTCTTTTTCCAAACAATCCAAACACAGACTGCCATCAGAGTCAAGTGCAAGCGTTACATCAGAATATCCTCTTTATGCCTCTATCTCATTCTGACCGGCTCTAGCTTCTGGACCAGTTAAGCACGATGATGTCGCTTGCGTGGGTATTATTAGATAAATGTACCGGGTACCAGCATCAGATCGATTCAAATGTATTTGTACACTACCGAATATATCTGAAACGGGAGTAAAAACGAACAAACAGGTAGTAAGGAGATACCTCTGCAGTACCTCGACGTTGATCGCCAAGTGATTCGTGACACGAATGGAAGTCACTCAGCTAGTTAGTTATAGAAAATACCGTAATATGAAAATTTTCCAATAAGGCTGTCGCGCAAAACCAAGTATCCTTTAAGACGTCAAGTCATACCGCAATTGCTTCTCTGTGCTTCGATAGCCTCGCTCCAGATTTGAAGATGGTACGAAGTGATTGTAAACTAACACATAATATTATCTACGGTTACAGAAATAGAGGCATGTGACCGACAGACACACATGTGACGGACAGGGGCTTGGCATAAGCTTAGTAAAAGCCCGTAATAGACTTGTTAAAATAATTGAAAAAATATATTAGGTAAAATCTGTGGGTAAAATAGTATTAAGATATTTGATATTTATTCATTATTTTAAAACAAATATATTGTACGCGGAAATGCGAAAACTTTAATCTAAAAACACGTGATAGGTAAAGTGCTTCTCACGAAAGAAGTCCTAGACGCAGCGCTGCAGGTAGTGCAACCGAATAAAATTAGAGCTGAAATATATTTAGTTCCACCAAATGCCGCGGGACTTATTTCGTGAAAAGCACTTTACATTATAAACTGATAGAACAATCATTCAATACTCAACTCTCATCATTGATTAAAATAGGATACAATAAAATTAGATTATAAATAAAAATTATTCAAATAGGACACATCTAATAAAACGCTCGAATAAAAAACTCTAGTACTAGAGATAAAAAATCATAAATACAATGAAAATGGTAGTTGTGTGTGAGGGTGTGTGTGTGTAGTAGGAAGATAAATAAAATTAATAGTGACGTTTATCCATGTCACTTTATGGTGAAAACTGTAAAGTGAATAATATATTATGGTATATTATGTAATTTATATACGGTCTATATTATTTTCTTTAACTACATTTGGTATTTTGATATCAAACTTATTCAGTTTCGGTTTTTTGATCTCATTTTATAAACTAAATAGGTAGGTAGTACCTAAGGTTTACCACCATTTTATTCAGTCATTTTCTGAAGAATATTATTGAAATAGCCTAGGTCGGTAAGAACCGGGAATTCCCGGTTCTATCTTCGACATTTCCCGGGATTCTCGGTTTTTCAAAACTACCAATTCTGCAATCCCTCATGGGTACCTATTATGAGATGAAAGGAACCGCCCGATCGGTCGGCGCACGCGCAACGAAGGCGGCGCGTGCGCAGGCCGCGCCTTACACTTTTTGTTGCTGATTGAATGAGCTTTAGCTACCAATTTGTATTGAGAGATATGTGTATTTTTTGAATAACCAACTTCATCATTACTATCTTTACTTTAAACTTTCGAAACCACAATACAGAACATACCATACAAAAGCTAAAAGCAAAAAGGAAATAGCTACCCGTGAATAGTTAAATTGTTCCGCAAGTCCGCAATTAAAGTTAAATTCTGTAATGCATTTGATTTCAATTAAATAGGTATATTATAGTTCTGTCACGAAACTACTACTACCTACCATTTATTACTCACGTTGCAATTTGTTTGGCCGACGAATCCTGCAACTGGGTATCACACTTACTTTATGCGAAAGGTTGGATGTTTAAATGTAGGTATGTTTGTTACCTCTTCATGTCAAAACAACTGAACACGTCGGGGTGAAATTTTGCATAGGTACATGTAGGATTCTTTATATCCCTCAAAAGATAAAGATCCAAAAAAATCTGAAGTAATTTGTGGTAAATGTGATATGTTAACTAAACATAAAATAAGCTCTTTACCTGCCAATAACTGGGGAGACAAAGCACTTTTTATAAATCAGTTCCCATGGGATAGAAATAACCTTTAAACCTTTTTATAGAAACAACGCTTGTGACGCCGCGGCCGCGCGGGCAGAAACTCTTTCAAAATAAAATACGACGAAGTTCAATAATGTCACGTGCTGTCATGTACCACAACAGTCCCGGCCTCCGATCCGCACTAGTCCCTAGTAAAGCTCTTGTCACCCAATCCAACCAAAACTTAATATCGTAATTCTCAATCTCGCTGTAAAAACATTCGGCACGCGGCCTCATGTAGCCGGCTCCGCAAAACATCGTCAAACTTTGAAAGGATTGACAGATCATATTCAAGGGATTGTTGTTTTTGCGCACACGCTTCTCGTATTAGATAGTCTTAACGATAACAATCCATGATGTGGACAAAATCAAGCAGCTGCCCGAGGTTTATCTGATGGTGTCAGTATAAGGCTCTCAAAGCTTTTCATATAGTAGGTACCTACCTAAGTTGTACCTACGACTTAGGTACTTACCTACCTAACAAAGCTTTGCGCTGAGTTATTGCCTTTTTGACAAACTGCAGCACATACATATTTTTTTACGAACCCGTACTTTTTTGATTGTAGACTATAAATAAAATAAAAAGAGCTTTATTTTCCAACCCACTAAAAATACCAAATTAGAACTTTAGAATTTAAAAAGGTTTTAGAGGGTTAGTATAAATTTGTCTTACTCCTACTTGTTGGTTGTCCGCCGCGCATGTGGCGGTGCGGTGTAAGCCTCCTCTATGCGTTTCCAATCAGTTCTAAGTATTTCTAGCCGTCCTTGACCAGAGTTTACCTGCAGTCTTGGCCAGGTCCTCGCTCCAACGGGTTAGCGGTCTCCTCGTTTTTTGTATTTAACGACTGTACACTATAGGTACACCGACTTATTGTTCCCAAGCTTTGTTCCATCAATAATTCTTAAGTTCTTCTGTGTTATGTATGATTCGATATCATAAGTTATTTATTAATATCTATCTGCCTTACATAACACAACTTTGCCGAATCATCTAAAGTCAGGACTAAGTTTTTAGATAGTAAGACAAATAAATAGAAAAAAATATTCCTGTTACTTTCATATTTAACATTTTCTAGTCGAAGTAGGTAAACATTGTGTTGGTTCTATGATATTACATGCTAAAGTATCTACATGCAATGACTCTAAGCTAACGCCAATTGATTTTAAAGAAAGTGAGTAATTTGTGACTGTGATCACATCGAGCCAGCATTTGAAGCCGATCAATACGTATATAGAAGAGTATATAGAACGTTAACGCAAGCTGACAACGCAAGGGTTCGCCGAGAGAGGGAGCCGCCCTCGCGCGGCGCAATTACACGCAACCCCTGCAAAGCCTGCAATCACAGGGGTGCGGACTCGCACCATGACATCTAACTTTTAGAAATAAATAAATAATACTGGACAATTATCACAGCATCATCTAGCCCCAAGCTAGGCAGAGCTTGTGTTATGGGTAGCTAATATTCTAGATAACTTACTTAGATAATAGTAGGTACCTACATTCCTTTTATGATGTTTACTTAGACAGATACTTTTTATTATACCTACATAGAAAACATCCAGAGCTTCCGGAACAAATATTATGCAATTATACGAGTAAAATAGACTCGTACTTCAATATTTTTAAATCAATAGGAATTTCTATGGATAACTTTCTAGGTATATTTCAATAGTTGGGTGAAATCTATGAATGCACTATTTTATAAAAAATATGTTTTTACTACCAAACACCGTTAGCGATTGATTCCCAAAGCATAGAAATCTTTATGTCTGAGAAGCATCTCCAGAGACCGAACTGCGACGCAAAAGATGCTTTCCATCGCAAATCAGATGAAACGAAGAATTCGCCAATGCATTGTGTCCAAATATCCCGTTGAATTCGCAAGGTACCAGGAACCGCCTTTGTCTCCCAGGCAACCCTTTGTAATTATAATCCTTCGCAAATGTTTCACACAATTACTATTATACACAATTTGCATATTGTACAGTTCCTATTCTGATGACTAAGACACCCTTAGTTAGCTTGAATGCGAAACTAAGCTTTTATTTTGTTGTTTTACGGATGTTAGGGACTTTCTTTCGCTGGCGGTGAAAATATTTTCTAAAACCTTTTTAAACATTTTATGACGTTTTGATCTCAAGCAGGTCAATAAAAACTACTTAGTTCTACTGTTTTTCACCGTTCAAAATTTCTATGAATTAATTCATCATGCGATTATCTAGGAACACCGAACTAGACAACATCACTAACATAGCGCCATCCTTTTTTTAATTAAGAACTCACACCAGAGAAACATTTTTGTGATTCACACCATTGCAAAATAGCAATCACGAGCCCATGTGTGGTCACTCGATCGATCAATATCTTACTTGCTCACACCCTTTATTTTCTTCCTACTGGACAGATGCATTCGTATTGAGGTTTTAAATTTTATTAAATGTGCCACACGTTGTCTAGTGTTTACGGAATAAATGCAGTTGACAAGGAAATCGGTTATCAACTTCATTCACTATTATTAATTAAAAGCACGAAACTAATTCAAACTACTTTATTTCCTTCGACACGTAAAATATTTCAAATTTTACTGACGTAACCATCGATCAAGGTATCCACCGGCCCCCATAGATTCACAATGAGCGTCCTGAAACCGTCTGTTTCAAAACAGAACACATTTTACAGTTTCGGTTTCCATTTCATCTAGTGTCATTAACGCTCGGACAGGAAGCATGCTTAGCAAAATTGTAAAGAAACACGTCCAAGACACAAAACAGGACATGATTTCCTTTTCCATTTTTCAGTACTGTTTTAATGCATTTTTTACCACTGTAATGCCCTATCCTCAACAAATCAGCGTTAAAAATATTTTTAGGGTTTCGAGATCGGTTTCGAAACCCTTATACCTAGTCTCGCTTTGTCGGACGTTTTTTTATTCATTAATATTTCAGCCACTACCGCAGCTATTAACTTGAAATTTAAAATAATAATACATTTCGTGCGCATGTACAGATTTAAAGAAAAATAATTAAAATAAACGAAAATGAAAATTTTCAGCAGGTAAGTATCTACAAATTGTGATGACAACATCTTAAAAGAGACCTACAGAGTCCTGTGGAGTATAAAATGAAAGATATCGGTTAGTAATTTAAAAATTAGTAAATTTTGTAAGGTCTTAGGTATTATGGAGGAGGCGGCGCTGATCGAAGGACGTAAGACGTAACGTAACCCATCTTCGCATTTATTAACCGACTTCGAAAAAAGGAGGAAGTTCTATGTTCGGCTGTTTAAGTTATGTTCTTTTTTATGTACATATGTTCGTCAATTTCTTCTTGAATTATGGACCAATTTTGATAATTATTTTGCTATTGTATTGAGAACGATCCCGAGGAAGTCCCATAACTTTATTCCCTAGGGATTAGTATTTGACCCGTAAAACTTAAAAACAGTGTGAAATGAAGGGATTCGAAGTAGCAACATTCAACAAACATTTAAATTATTATATATAATAATGCGCAGACGCAGTCGTAGGTATCTTACCTAGGAATGGTTTCTGATCCTATATTCCTGTCATCTCCAAGAGTCATACCGACCTACGTAAGGTCTAGATAAAATAAAGCAATTAGGGCACAAGAGGTCGAAAATCGCCTCTTACCTAAGTACTTAGTAGGTAGGTAGGTAAGTACTTATATCACTGATTGATACGAACCTTTCGAAAGAGGTACCTAATGATTATTTAGCGGGTAGGTTTTATCGCGTACCTCTTGTTATGATTTCCCGTACGTTTAACAAAATGTACGCGATAAATAATCATTAATTATGTAAAAAAACCGCGAAAGTTTACAAGGTAGGTATTTTGTTATGATGTTATAAAAATATCACAATATAATGGAAATTTGCATAGGTGTAGGTATTTAATAGTCGATCTTCTGTAACTCACACCACGCAGTATACCTACCTAACGTTACACAAACATAGGTGCCACAATGGAGCACAAGCACGCCCATTAATATAGTTCCTGTAAATGGTACCACGGCATCGGGCACGTACCCACCCACCCACATACCCATGGGAACGTGCTCGATGTTCCACGCAATGTACCTACCTACCTACCTACAGTTTACTCTACCCCTGTCCGAAACTATTGTTTTACTATCTGCTACCGACCCGGTACCCGGTACCTACCTCACCTTACACAAGATAACGAACCTTCTGTCTCCCAGAAACAACTGTTTATACTTTTATTCCCCATAAACAACCTTTACAATACGCCCGTACTTTTCGGTAATTGAGGCAGTATACTTTTATTGCGGTGCTGGATTAGGATAAGTGTTAAAAACTTACGCAGGCTGTTCTATTAATTTTGCAGTTGGTTGATAATCGGATTAGATCTGTCGGAATGTTCGTGGCGATTTGTCTTGCCGCTCGGTTCAGGATAACTGCATAATGTTTGCGGCAGCCGACCATAAAATCTACGAAGCTCAATCCGCCGCCGCCGTCTGCCTTTCATTTATGTTAGCAGCTTTTGTTCTAGCCACGGCTTTGCACGCCTTTTCTCGGAATAAACACTAGCCTCAAACATTGGTTAATAAATCAGTGCCTAAGTACTTATAAGTTTTCCAGGTCAAGAGCTAAGTAGGTACATATCTATCTACATTTGAAATTTCAGCTGGATCTGTTCAGCAGTGGCGTGAAGAGCTTACAAACGTACAACCATCTCACAAAACATCTTAAGATCCAACCTACTATAATATTAATAATCTTAACATCCACAGTTTCGCATGTAGGTACCTACTCGTAGTGTAATAGTGTGTTAATGTAATTAAATAAACTTGGGCGTGTGCCCAAGTTAGGCTAGCCTAGGCGTGTGCCTAGGCTAGGAAATAATACAGTAGTCATTTACTTATGCAAATCATTCTTTCTAGGTACCTACTTACAACATATTTATTTCACTCAGTCCATGTCGTCCCAATGCAGGGCAAAGGCTCTCTCCCTTTCTTATATTATATACATTATAGGTATTACTACATATTTGAATACCTACCTATACAGTATATCAAATAACTATAAATATTTATGAGTTGCTTAACTGTTTAACTACTAGGTACTTGCTATAAAAAGTATACAATCGAAAAACCATCTTTTACGGGATCTTCTACGATGGAGACTCCAACAATTCTAACAGTAGGTACCTAACTAACACTCAAACAAACATTCAATCAATCTTCCTCCATGATTAAAATCATCCTTTGAGCATTGTCCGGGTGGTCACAATCGGACCACCACTGCACGCACAGAGCGAATCATAGAGAAAAGAGTTGGACGTACCTAACATTCTGGCCGGAAGTGACGCGACAAAGACGTCAGTAATATCACTATGCCACGACAGTTGCGGAATCACCCGGGTGGAAACTGAATGAAAAATTGAAATATCGGACACAGGACGGACATGCGCTCGAGTTGAATTAGATAGTGGATGGATTTAGTAATGTAATGATGGGAAAGTACCCGACAGATTTTTATTTGATTTTTGACCATAATCATCTGACTGCAGTGCAGAGGCTCACAGTCTTAACTACACGAAGGGTTAGGTATAGATACTTACTAGTACAAAGTTTTAATACGTAAAGATAGATAAACACTTACAGTATTTATTTTTCCTACCTATCTTTGTTATGTTTATGTAGGGATGTAAATGTAAGAAGGGAACTTACACTCAATTTGTAGGTATTTGTTTCGGGTGTTTTCTATGTATAATAATTAAAATAAAAAACTATGTAATGAGCCTAAAGAAACTCATTGTACCTATCAGTTTCCTAGTCCATAACACAAGCTCTGCTTAGTCCTGCATAGTATTTTTATTTATTATTTGCGTAGCTACGTTAAGCCTATGTAAGTACCTAGTTAATTAGATTACCTAAGTTAAAAGTTAAGAAACTAAAATCTAAAAATAAAATAATTCATAATTATTAGATTTTGTAATCTCACGCTGAACTCGTCATTCATTATCCAAGCTTTCACTTCGCCATTCGTAAACATCATTAGGAAATTGCATTACTTACATTATTAACGCCTTTGTTTTTTCACCCTCAGATCCCGTTACCGTTGCCTGCACGAGGGTAGCTCCCCACTCAGCAAGCCCCGCCCCCTGGCACCCTTAAGCGCTTGAGCAGCGCCCCCGACCGCCATTTACAAGTAATCCTTCGAGCTAGGCACGCGCTATACCTCTAACACAAACAAGTGAAAATCTAAGTGACCATACCTATAAGTTTCCTTTAACGTTAAAATCTCAATAGTTCTGTATCCAAGATGGCGCTTTGGACTCCCTACGCCGACAATGTCCTCGACCTGTCAAAACCTTCAGTAACTAACCTACCAAGACCAGCGTACATTCCACAAGACGTCTACCACTTTGAATACAACTACGTCGCCGCACCACAACTGTCTCCGCTTTCAACAACCAGCGTGGGTTCCTACGAGAGGCCGTTCACCCCGACGAGAGTACCGACCTTGTCCCCGCCTATTTCACCGGCGTCGTCAGCGAAGAGGTCTTACAGCATGATCGACGATTGTCTATCCGACGACCCTGAGTTCCAAGCTTTCGAAAGAGATGCTTTAAGAGCAATGGCAGAGAAGAACGGAGGCACCTTATTGGGCGATAACCCCAGAATGAGGCGAGCTGTGCGCTCGAACAACGAAACCAATGACGTCTCCTACAGAAAGCAAAGGGAGAGGAATAACTTTGCAGCGAAACAAAGCCGGGATAGGAGAAAGTTGAGGGAAATCCATTTGGCCCTTAAAGTTTCCTACCTGAGGAAGGAGGTCGCAGGTTTAAAGGCCCTGCTTGCTTCGAGAACCTGCGCGAGATGTCAACAACCTTGTAGGTGTTAAGTTACTTACAACTTAGATATATTGATAGAAAGACTGTATTGTAAAGTTTGATTCAAATATTTTGTATCTATCATTGTAACGTGTGCAATTTCTGATTAAGTAATATTAGTTATATTAGTTGTGGTCTTCTAGAATTAGTTGTAGAATTACTGATTATGTAATTTATACTTACCTAGTTGTACATAAGTCATTTGTATAAAACATAAATAAAAATAAAAGGATTGACTGAATTTCCTTCTTTTACTCTCTAACTCCCATTCTATATAAAAGTAGCCTATACATATATCCGGTAGTTAACTAAGTACATTTAAAGTACATTTTAGACAGCCGGATTCACCACATCCGCATTTCAAAGTTAAGAATCGTAGGTCTCTTCAAAAAGGTTAGCTATCTATTTATGATTATGACTTAGATTGTTCAAAGATTTAATTAAACGAAAATTAAAAAGAGCTAATGTTTGAATGTAGGAGGTGATCATAGTTCGATTATAAAACGGCGCATCAAAGGCGGGGCTTGCGCAAGCGCTTCTCTGGGGCGCGCGCGCAGCCAATGGCATACAAGATCGATATGTACCTGTGTTGCCATGTCGCTCTTTTGTAACTATGTTATACATAATACTAGCTGTGCCCGCGGCTTCGCACGCGCTTTGCAAGAAGCCTATGTCCGTCCACGGGATATCATTTACCTCCCTGCCAAATTTCATTAAGATCCGTTCAGCCGTTTAGGCGGGAAACGTTAACAGACAGACAGACATAGTTACCTTCGAATTTCGAGCTCTTATATTCAATATAAAACAATAAAGGGGTCATTTGTTTAGATATGCTGGGGTAAAGTCTTTTCTCGGAGGTCAAGATCTCACTATGCCTGACAATGAATGAGCCACAGGACTCGTATTTCTTAAGTTTGTTTGTAACGCCTTATCTCGGGAAACACTGGTCTAATCCTCAAAATTTAATAAATAATGTTGGAGAATCAACCCAGCATCATCTAGCCCCATGGTAAGCAGAACTTGTGTTAAGGGTACTAGATAACTGATATATTTTATACTTAATACATTCATAGGTAATATTTTACTATACATACCTACTTAGGGAACACCCCGTACAAATATCTGCAGATTGTACAAACATTTACTCCGAGGCGGATATCGTATCAGCAACCTCCTGCCTCGCAAACGGACCTTCGACCACTGCGCCACGAAAGTCGTAATTCTTTCAGTAATTGATTATCCTTGTTTGTTAGCTAACAGGCGATCCCACGTGAGAAAAGCCACAGGAAAAACCTTTATAAGTTTGGCCTAATCTAGAAAAAATATTTACTTGAGTGATACTTTTTAGAGTTCGGCACCCGAAGGGTGAAAACGGAACTCTATTACTAAGCCTCCGCTGTCCGTCCGTCTGTCACAGGGCTCTATCTCGTGACCCGTAAGAGGTAGACAGTTGAAATTTTCAGATAATGTGTATTTCTCTTGCCACTATAACAAAAAATAATAAAAATAAAATATATTTATATCCAAATTAAAGGGGCTTCCATACAAAAAACGTGTTTTTTTGTAAATTTTCGTTCTTCGTTTGTTGAGGCCGTATATCTTGAACTACAATAGATAGACCCATAAAACTTTCTATAAATAAGTAACACTTCAACTACAATAACAACAAATACTAAAAATATAATAAAGTTGAATATTTAAAGGAGCTGTCCGAATAAGTGAAAATTTTATGTTCTTTGAAAAAGTTGCACGATTTTTACGGAACGGAACCCTTCGTGTGCGAGTAGACTCGCACTTGGCGGTTTATTATAAGTATTTTGGGGTCAATAAAACTGCCTTGTCCTTAGTCTAGAAGCGTATATTTCTATCTACTGTACATACATTAAGGTCGCCGGCCACTAAACCTTCTGCTTGATCACGTGCGGCAGGTCGTACTTTCCACGGACGCACTTCAGCTTCACTCCGGGACAATCCTTTAGCCTGGAAAACAAAGGTAGTAGGTTAAATCGGTAAAATACTAAGAGATATTCAAGTGGAGTGGATCAGGAGCCGCGGCAGTGGTCCTGCCGAGTCGAGTGGACCGCCCCCACCGGGGACTCTTCTCTGGAACCATCTCGAGGCACTTTCAGGTACCAAGTCCGCCATTTTATTACCATCGATTAAGAAGTTGGCAAATTACCGACTCGGAAGTCATCCTTAACTACTTCAATTTAGGTAATTTGCCAACTTCATAGTAGAAGGTAGTAAAATGTAATTAATTAAAAGTATGTATATGAAAACTTGTTGTTCTTGTTTCCTCATAGGAATATAAATCGGTTCCCTAAAAATAGCGACATACATAATTATAATAAGTACTAGAAAGAAGAATAAACTCGCTGTGCCCACAACTGGACTACACAAGATTAATGTATTTTTAAAGGGCAATGTATACGCTTCTACAACAAAATACCAAATGAGTTGAAAAAACTATCAATAAATAAATTCAAACAAATTGTCAAACATATCCTTTGTAAAAAGGCTTACTACAAAATATCAGATTATCTAGAGGATAAAAAAGCTATGGGACGAGTTTTGCTCCAACACGAAAACTAACAACCTAACAAGGCAAAGGTTTCTTGTTCGCTTCGTTACTTTAAAAAGATCGAAGTGAACAAAAAATCAAAGTGATCACTTTATTTGCTAGTTTTACTTTATGTAATTAGAATTTTGTGACGTGTCCAAGAGTCCTGTAAGGTCTAAAGGGAATAAAGCACTTTGAATTTGAATTTGAACTTCGGAAGTATTACGAGAGGAGACTTGGCATAATTTTTACATTAATGTTTTTGTTTGGATAATCTTCTTACCTCTATATATGTATAAACAAATAGTTTTTTTACCTTCAAATACCAATACTTATCTACTGTACAGTTTATTTATCGTATGCGATCAGAACACATCCATAATAATATTATGAATTCGAAAGTGACTCTGTCTGTCTGTTACCTTTTTCGCCTAAACGGCTGAACGGATCTTAATGAAATTTGGCAGGGAGGTAAATGGTATCCCGGGGATGGACATAGGCTACTTGAAAAGCGCGTGCGAAGCTGCGGGCAGCAGCTAGTTATAATATGACTATTTAACGAGTTTATGCTGACTACGACAGAGCGTAAACCTGTTGAAACGTCGGGAAAAATAGGTAAGTACTACCTACCTAAATAAACGCGTTAAGGACCCGTTAAACTGTTATTCATTATAAACAGTAATTATTGTAATTGCAAGCAAACACGTCGTTCGCCTTTATAACATTTGTAAGGAGAGGGGGGCATTATTATCATCATCAACATTAACGGCCTGTGTCTCCCCACTGTTGGGCTTAGGCCTCCTACAATTCGTTGGCCTCGTATTGGTCTGGGGCTGATTGCATTCGAGTTTGTTGGCAATCCTAGTAATATCGAATGAAGACCTCAGTGGCTCAGCGGACGAAGGTCCGCCTGCGACTTAGGAGGTTGCGGGTTCGATTCCTGTCTCGAGACAAATGTTTGTAAATAATAACAAAGCCGATAACAACTTCTTCATAAACAAAATAGAATCGGTAATGCATGGGAGATGACTAATTTGCTTGTCTCTAAATAAATAAATAAATCTCCTTGCCGCTGGACAGTCGGACCAGCACGCGCTCGGCTGAGTCAGGCTACAGTACAACTAACCTGCCGACCCTCACAAGCACAATGTTGTGTTCCTGCAGGTTGTGCCCGATGCCCGGCACGTAGGACACCATCTCCTTGCCGCTGGACAGTCGGACCAGCACGCACTTGCGGTTGGCCGAGTTCGGCTTCTTCGGCTTCTTTATTAAGGTCTTTAGTACCACACCCTGGAAAGTATTAGCACAGGTTACAGAAGAGCTGGTTGCAAGTACGGTAACAGGGTATTTGTTTTTAATAATTGTATTAGGAGAGGGACACTCACTAATCCATACATATTATCAATTCGAAAGTAACTCTGGCTGTTACCTTTTCACGCCTAAACGGCTGAACGGATCTTAGTGAAATGTGGCAGGGAGGTAGATGGTATCCCTGGATGGGACGGATATAGACTACTTTTTATCCCGGAAAAACGCGTGCGAAGCCGCGGGCAGTATAACATATAATCTATAAAAAAAGGTAGCATATTATGGAGCTAAGAGCGATATAAGACAAAAGAAAAGTCACCGCTTTAGTGTAACAACCAATTAAGTGCCAATTTTTACCAAAATTAGTTAAAAATGCAGTTAAGTTAGTTAGCACTTACGACTTCGGGTTGTTCGTTACAGCTAAACCTAGCTTGTAACGAACAACCCGACTTATCTAAAATCACAGTACCTACCTACCTACAATAGATTGAGCCGACTTTAGAAACTTTATTTCTAACTTGTTATCTAAATATTTTCTCGGTGTATAACTCATCTACTTCAAATATGTATTCAAACAGTAATATATATTTAGGTATGCTGCACGTACCTTAGCAAAGGGATTTCCCTTGAGCGGATTCTTGGACTTCCTCTTCTTGATGTGGGGCCCCATCTTGTGCATGTAGTTGAGGGAAGCCATGGCCCGCGCTAGGAGGCCCATGGGCTGCGTCGGCGGCGCGGGCAGGGAGGCCGGCGCTGACAGCGGGAGCGCTGGAAGATTCAATAATCATAAATAAATAATGCTAGACAATACACACAGCATCCTCCACAACTCAACCAAGCAGAGCTTGTGTTACGGTACAAGATAACTGATATACTTAATACAAAGAAGATCAGGCAGTAGGGAATGCCAAATTACTTTGCTACTATAGTTTTATTCCTTGTAGAACTAAAAAAAAAAGTAAAACCACATAAAAAAATTAATCTCGCGCCAATCCGACACGAACTGCCTCAAATTGACAAAACTGCTATATCTGATACTGATACGCATGGTCGTATGGACGTATGGTTTTCTTGTAAGAGAAAATGCCAAAAACAAATATACAAGCCTATTACTACAGCAGCTAACAGCTAATGTATCTGGTTAAATAAATCTTAATATATTAATATAGGTACCTAGAAGTACTCTATAAGCACGTGACAAGGTGCAGTAAGCGTGCCGTGTAAGTATATCACCAACATCTATCTGATCCGGTATTCCCATAGCTGCACCGTTAGCAGAAACCACCGAACAAAAACATAGCAGGTGCTAACGCCACATTGTCGCTTCAGGGATTAACCCTTGGAGGTTCTATCTCCCAAAAAAACCATCACTCTGGTCATCTTGCTAAACGAATTTAAACTTTAGAACGATGAGAATAGGGGACGGTGAAATAGAGATGATAATTTGTCAATCGAAAGGCATGACGAACACAGTGAAAAGGCTGAAGCTGTACAGTTAGGCGTTATCCCAGTTATAGGGAAGTACAATTGCAGTTTTCGAGGCGTTCCCGCAATTGCAATTGTGTCAATTGTGTGCATTGTGGGCGCGCGATTAGATTCGCATATCGCGGGCTCAACGGGACCTGAATGTTTGATTGACATCTCCGATTGAATGCGACAAGCAGAAGTGCTGGGTGAAAAACTGTGAAAGGGGATAATGATACTTAAAGGAAAGTTGTTAAATAAAAACAGTCAAACCATCGCTAATTTCAAGAAAATTACTATGTCTAAGTAGTTTTTATCTTAATATTTGGCAATGAATATCCACAAAGTAACGCCTGAATCTATTATTTAAGATGATGTGGTTAAAAAGGTGAGAGGGATACTCTGGTAAAAAGTAAGATGCAAAATCGAAGAGTCCTCCTAATATATTCAGTAATGGAGCGCTATGTGCTCGATGATTTAGTGAACTTAACTAAACGTACCAAATAGGAAGAGTTGTAAATTGAAATGGTAACAGATTTAATTGCAAAACAACATTCAGTCAAAGAATTCCAAGCTGAAAGAGTTGTTTGTAAAGGACATTGATTTTCTGGTTACTGCAGACACCTAGCCAATCCCGCTGCCGTATAATTAATTACCTACACAAAAAATTCCAAGAAGCAAAGAAGCATTTCAGAAGTATTTGAACAACATCTAAAATAACAAACTGGCTGAAGGCGCTGGTCACGTCGTCCGTAGCTGTTATTGTTTGGGATAATCGCTGTCCAGTCCTCGGGGATTGACAGCAAGATGACGAACTTGCATCTGTCGCGCAAGCAAATATTTATGAGTGGTGCAAGGGAGAGACAGGAGCGGGTTAAAATACTTACCATGCACGTAGCAAGCATGTTGCAAGTACAGCACTGAGCAGGCTGAGGCTACTGATTAACCAGAATATAGGTATGCGTTCGCTATGCACGACGCTCCCACCTTGTAAGAAAGGATTGCCAGCGAGCAGAGCTTCGCCGATAGAATATAAGGACAATGACGATAATTTAATGAAGGATTAAAACGAACGTGTCGCCATATTTTAGAACCTAAATTCTCAGAAATGCCTAAGATTACGCGCACCAGAAATTTCGGATTTCCCAATATGGCTTCAGAATTTGAGGATAAAACCACTACCACTACGGCCTTATCGCTGTTAGCGATAAGGCCGCCGATTGTGCCACATTATATATAATTATTATTAAGTTCTTGTTTTATAAGTGTATTGATGGTGCAATAAAGTGATAATCTATCTATCTATCTATCTACGTAACTAGAGGTATAAAACTGGCATATCGTCTTATCCCTCGGACCAAACGACAACACAGTACCTGCTCTTTTTGCGGATTATAATTCGCTAATAGTGGGCATTGTCCGCAGATGACGGACTCACATTCTAAATAATACTCCCGAGCAGCGTCACTCTTATTACTGCAGAAAAAATATATGGAACACCAAACATGCACAATCGGCAAGAGTTGAGCATTGTGCCTTCCAGGAAGCATCGTAAATCATACTTGTATGCAATGACTTTATCAGCAACTGATAGAAAGCACACAACGACATTGTGGGACCCGCATTTTCGCAATTGTGGAAACCACTTTACAATGAGGCTCGGAATGAATAACAGAATTATAATAACTGGCTAAATCCTGATTATTACCTACGTACAAAACCATATGTTTTGAATTTATAAGGAATCCATAATTTCCTGGAAGGGTGCGTGGCGAGATTTGGAACGGGTGAAGGATTAGAACTTTAATTAAACAAGATCAGCACTGGCTTTTGTGGTCAACTATTTTAATTGAAGTCACTGTGAAGCCTGGCGAACATTTGTAGGTACCTATCTGCTCAGAAATGATCAGGGCGAGATCTTTCTAATAGTTCATAGTTCTTTATTTATAGCAAACATGTTACATGTTACTGCGGAGTGGAAGAAGACATTTAACAGAAAATACCTACATCAGCGAATTACACGTAGACATGGCTATTAGAATCTGTTCAAATAAGTTTATAGGTACCTACTTCCGGATCTCACAGAGTGGTCAGGCAAAAAACATTTCACCAAATCGATTCTTCAGAAGCTCAATCAAGGATGACGCCTCCTTGTTGTCCTTGTATGAAGTTGTATGAGAAAGTTTGGTCGGGGCGGTCTCACGGCGGCCGGCCTCTCGTCTCATTCCCACATGTTGATACAAACACCATGCGCATTCACCCTTTCCGATGAAGCACAAATAAGGGCTTATTGACATTACTTTTATAAGAACAGTTATTCGTCCGTAATGTGTAAGTTGGGTTTCATTACTCACAGTTACATTACAGGCGCGATGGGCCTCATGAACTAGTTTTATTTAATAAGACAGAGTAAATATGTAGGTAGTAGGTATAAGGTAGAAAATATAAGATATATATAAGCTTAGCTTGAGAAAGACAAAACTTTGGAGCTCGATATGCTTGCTTATTGAATTTATTCAATCCTATTCACAAACAAAATTCCTTGACCAAAATGTGGCAAAAGGCAATACAAAACCCTTTATCTAAAATCTATGAAAGTCTAATGCAAGTTAGAATGGGAAGAAAAGCTGCCAAAATTGGCAGAACGTAATCTGAGATAGAAATCTCAAGTCATGCAGCACAAAGGGACAATGGTCAGAGGTGTGAATGGCACACCAGACAACTCTTTGAGCCAACATTTCAGTTTAAGGTGGCACATGTTTGTTAAAAGGATTTTTTAGACGTTGAACGAGGCTTCAAATAAAATAATGAGCTAAATCTCCTGAACATCCTATAATATTATAGAGGCGAAAGTTTATAGAGATATACCGACAAGAGCTCTGGCGGAAGACCAGCGCCATCCAACTCATGCTGAGTCAGAACCAATTTTGTAAACAGTTTAACTACACATTTTGTTCCTCTTAAATTAAGTTTTGTTTATAAGTATTACTTAGTACCTAAGTTCTGTTAACAAAATGTATATAGGTATTTTATTCTTCTTCTTATTACATATGTAATGAAATGAGAAGATGTGTTTATGTTACACACAATGCAACGCCCAAGAGACTTGATCTTTGCATGCACATAGCTCTGGACCTGACTGGAGTAAATACATAGCTACTTTTATCCATAAAACATCCGCGAAGCCGCCGGCAGAAACTAGTAGGCAAGAAATATTTTTGTTCTAACTAACCAGTGGTTTCTTCATCACTTGAGAAGTGAAGAATCAAATAGCAACTTATGTCCTACTTAGTATCATTTATTTTTAAAACGTTGACTTTTCTAACACATATCCCTAGTCTTTTGAAAATTAACGTTTTTTTGATTCTGTTTCTAGGTTTTGAAAAGTTTATTTTAATCTAGTTTGCTAGATAAGATGCTATTAATAACGCCTCTACATACAATGCAGTTGTAGGAGTAAGAGAGCAGCGGTCAGTTAAATCCCGTTGGTAGTGCGAAGCGCTGAGTCATTAGATCCCTTGTCGGAGGCTGGGGAGAAGCGTATAGTAGGTATGTACGGTTAGCAACACAGACGTTACAGTTCTAGGAAAAACCGCTAATTGTGACGCTTCTCGCAGTCAACATAATGTAACTAAGTACGTGATCTTGGAGCAGGGGAGGTCTTTGTACAGCAAATGGGCATACCTACAAAGCTCATTTTACCTAGTTCTGACTGAGTTGTGTCTACTTTTATGTGCCAGTCGTATGTGCATGTACCGGTTTCCGTAGGTCAAGCTATACGAAGGCGTTATAAAAAATTTCAAACCTACGTCATATCACATCGCAGACCAATTAAAGATTTATTTGTATTTGTATTTATTTATTTACTATTTATAACATAGGTCGTTATACAAGGCAAGTCAGAAATTGTATAATTTGAAAAGACAAAACCATACTTAAATAAGTCATTTTAAAAATCTAGATCAATCATCATTTCAATTAATTCCAGATCATAAAGTTCAATGTCATGTTTTCATATTATCTAAAGAAAGGGATTGCAATAAAGTACTCATAAATTCACTGATGCTGTAGAATGCATGGCTTTCAAAGAAATGCTTGATTATGTATTTAAAATGTTCAAAGTTGTCAATGTTCGTAAAGTTAATTGGTAGTTTATTATATATTTGTATTTGAATATATTCTCCCTGGTTTAGATTTAGAAATGAACTACCTATTGACCATGTTTACGTCACGTGATTAGCGCAGGGTATACGTGTACCGTTGTTATATTGTTATATTAATAACCAAAGACCTGTTGTACCTATACACGCGAGATTTAACGCATTTCAGAGTGGATACTAACATTACAACTCAAACAGAGTTCAAAGAACCTCCGAAAAACACAATCCCATGCAAATAATGCAGCTTGGATCAAAACTCCTGCAAAAACAGTTAGGTCTCCACCACATCTCATGTTACGGGAATATTATCACGTTTTTTGCTGACCCTACGTCCCTCGGGATGTAATCCTGAGGCGGAAGGGTTTCGCACACGACAGGCGCGTCGCACACAATAGCAAATATTATTTTTTGACCACAAGTCTAGCCAGGAGACTCTGACACATCCACCATCGCAATAGAGCACTAAATCGTGGGCATTGATAATTTTTGCTTGAGTAAAAAACCTGCTATGGGATTGTGATCTCTAACAGCTTTCGATTATGAGAGAAATTGCTATATTTGGTGGACACAGATGTGTGTTGCAGATGTGATATTGTGGCCTTGATTTATCTGTATACAGTTAGTTCCTATTTACTGTTACTTAAATATGGCTTATAATAATGAATTGCTATCAAAATTATATGCTGGATTGCAATAGATGCATTTGAAATTATAAAAAAAAAACAGTGATGATTATGTATATGAATGCATTAAATAAATCTGAATAAGAAAAAATATGTTATAAATGTTAGTATTATAATACAGCATGATAAGGACCTAAATTTAATTATTGTAGACATTTTTTTTAAGTAGCTTATTGTATGCTATTTATTTTCTATCTATGTATGTATCTAGGTAGAAAATAAATAGTAAGTACACAATAAACTATTTAAAAAATACTGTCAACTATTCAATTCAATTTACTTAGGTAGTTATTTATTGAATGCATACATATACATTTAGTACATAGTATAGTTTTAGCTTAGAGGTAAGCACATGTACCCACCCTGTAAGGGGTATTCTGTGTTAGTATCTTGAAAATTTTATGTAAATAATAATTTAAACAGTGTAATCAAATAATAGTAAAACTGGCTATTTCATCATTATTTTAATTTAATAATTATTTTGTTCAATTAAAACAGTAAATTCATGTTCCATTTTGTTTGCATTTGTTTATAGTATGTGGACAAATCCACGAGGAGTTAGCAGTGTATTAGCTTGTTGTAACATAACAATTAAAAACAAATTCATTTGTTTGAGGTTTAATTTAAAACTAATTGTTTTATTTTATACATTTTTAAAATAATGGTGATAATGAGGTAACAACAAAGCTTCAATATTTTACTCATCAAAACAGAATGATCTCAAGTTGATCTGTAAATATTGATCATAACAGGAAAAGTAACATGGTCTTATGTTACTACTCACATCAAATTATTCTTATAAAATTTTATAAAATTAGAATTTATGTACTGTTATTATTCTGATGGAGGTTTCATCTCAGATGAGAGATAGATTTATTTATAATTACCTGTATTTTATTTGGTTGATATGGATCTCCCTCTGCAAATATTCATCATCATCATCATATCAGCCCACACATCCACTCAAAAATTCATAATTCAATTCAAAATTCTATGAGCTTTATTTCCTTTAGACCTTACAGGACTTTGGGACATGTCACAAAATTCAAATTAGGTTCATAAGTAAAACTAGAAAATAAAGTACTTACCTAATCACTTTGATTTTTGTTCACTTCAATATTTTTTTTAGGTAAAGCAAAGAAGCGAACTAGAAACCTTTACCTTGTTAGGTTGTTAGTTTTCGAGTTGGAGCAAAACTTGTCCCAAGCTTTTTTATCCTCTAGATAATCTGATATTTTGTAGTAAGCCTTTTTACAAAGGATATGTTTGACAATTTGCTTGAATTTATTTATTGATAGTTTTTTCAACTCATTTGGTATTTTGTTGTAGAAGCATATAAATTACTACTGGACAAGGCTTCCTCCACACAACACCATAAATAGCAGTCCTGAGCCACTTCCATCCATCACTTTGGTCAGTCAAGTGGATGGTCTCCCATCACTCGATTTCACATTGCATTGTAGTCTCCACTCGATAACCTTTACTCCCCAGTGGTTATACGTTCTGAGAGCTATATCCACTGCCATTTCAGCTTACTAATACACAATGCATATCAAATCTATTAAAGTCAAAGTCAAAAACTCTTTATTTCCATAAATACCTCCAATAAATGTACACTTAGAAAAGGTCATATTCTTAATAATTAAACACTGACACGGAAATAAAGTGATATTTTTGATTTCAGTTGCTTTGGTATGTAAAGAAGCGACGAAGAAACCTTTAGCCTGTTAGTTAGTTGTTATTTTTCGAGTTGGAGCAAATCCCATCCCAAGCTTTTTTATCCTCTAGATAATCTGATATTTTATAGTAGGCCTTTTTACACAAGAAGGTTTTGACAATTTGTTCGAATTTATTTACTGATAATTTTTACAAGCCAAAAAAATAAAGCGAGTTTTGTTGTAGAAGCGTATACATTGCCCTTTAAAGGTGCAATGTATATGATTATGTTTGAAGATTATTTACCTATCGGTTATTTATCGTGTAGTATGTTTGTTTTATTTTGCCCTAAAAAAATAAAAAACTATATACTTAGGTAGTTCCTTGAATTATGTTAAATATTTTAATAAATATTCTGTAATATGTTAACAGATCGCGAATGTTTGGAGTTAAATGGAGTTTTTCACCTAACATGGGCTATGGGAGCTAGGGTAACCTCAATCAAACCATCTTCGAATTACCTAAATCTAGTTTATTCTTTTATACCTAGTTATTCATTCATAATAAAGTGTCAGCTTACCTTTTAGTTGTGTACATTGCGACCTAATCCCAGTGGAAAGTAATGAGAATCCTTTTCGGACAAAATTCATCTGAAAAATAACCAACAACAAATTCATTACCATCTCTTATAGTTGGTGTCTATGAAACTACCTGTGGGGTGGGATAAAAAAGGGTGTCCCGGTTACCTTTTTATGGCCAAATGATTGTAATTCTTGAGATAGGCCTTATTTCTTATTTGCTAGATTTTGTGGACACTGTTTTGTTTACAAATTTTATAACCTAAATGTTTGAAAAGGATGACAGCTGATATTGACAGCAAAATGATTTTTATGTGACAATGAATGTAGCCAGTACAAAAAATTATGCCATCTAGTGTCGAATAGCAGAAACACTCTTCGTAGTATAAGTTGAAATGTATAGATGGCGTATATCTTTGAAGCACCACTCGTGTATAAAGTTGACATCAGATAGTACATTCTAGATGGCGTGTATACTCTAATGAAAAAATGTAGAACTACCTATTTTGCTCAAGAATTAACTCCACTCAAGAAATAACTTTAAACTGGCCAATTTCGTTCAGATAGACAACCGTAGAATGTGGTGGCTATGTACTAAGCAGGTGAGAATGTGCAGTGGGGGTCATCGACAAAATTATTATCAAGATTATTATTATTACCTAACGATTTCTTTTTTTACTTTGCCGTATGCCTTTTGATTTTTTCTGAACTTAATCGATTTTAAAAACATTTTCCTATCTCTAGATAATTTTGCAAAACAGTTACTTTCAAATGACAGTGTCATTCAGTTTGTAGAAGTTTGATTTTTTAGCGGTCGACTAAGAAAACAGGTGTACCTAAACTTTCATTAATTTGTCCAGCGGAATCTATGGAAGCTGTCATAATCGAGGTGCGATCGTATTTTTATTGACAATTGAATGAATTTAAATCAATGACATTGTCTTGTTTTGACTGCTAGACGAGATTTTTTCAAAATATCGAAATTCCGCAGGTGAAAATGAGCCTTAAAATGTACCACTTCAAAAATTACTGTGTTGCGATACATTAGCATAGAATCCTACTTATCTATTTGCTGGCTTTATCAGCTATCATCAATGGTTCTCTTGCTAGTGGTATTTTTCCAGAGTGCTGGAAGGTAGCGGTAGTTAAACCAATACCTACCTAAGAAAACAATCCCAGAATCCGTTGCCGACCTAAGACCAATTAGCTTACTGGTCCCTGCGTGTCTAAAGTTCTCGAGAAAGTGGTTAGTTTACAGCTAACTAAATATCTTGACGAGCACAATATTTTGCCGCAGTCCCAGTCAGGTTTCCGCAGAGGTCACAGCACTGCAACTGCCCTCCTGGAAGTGGTAGACAATTTATTGGTAGCTCAGGATCGTGGCATGTGCAGCCTGTTGGTCTTGTTGGACTTTTCGCGAGCTTTTGACTCTATTAATATATCACTGCTCATATCAAAACTTGCATTCTACGGTTTAAATCCTATTGCGATCAAATGGTTTGATAGCTATTTCAGTGGAAGACAGCAATGTGTAGAGCTAAAAATGACTGATGGGAAAACTGTAAGGTCACCCCTCCAGCTTGTTCCTCGGGGTGTTCCCCAGGGATCCATCCTGGGCCCTATTCTCTTCATTATTGTGCCGACATCATTAAGAGCATCTCACACTCTCAATTTTACCTTTACGCGGATGTTTTGCAGCTGTACCGTTCTTTTCTTCCGTCTGACTATCTAAGTGCAGTTAATGAAATAAATATTGATCTCAAAAACATATAATACTGGTCCCTCTTAAATTCACTGGTATTGAATCCCAAGAAGTCACAATTCCTCCTGACTGGATCTAATGTCAATCTGCTAAAACTAGATAATGATAATATAAAAGTCATCGTTGGCGGTGAGCATATTATATATGTACCTGAGGCTAAAAGTTTGGGTCTAGTTGTTGACGCACAGCTCAAGTTTGAAAGTCAAGTAGCGGAAAGTGTACGTAATTGTTTCTATAGACTGAAAACTCTATCCAAAATTCGTCCATACCTGAGTGAGGCGGTCCGAATCACATTGTGCGAAACACTAATCCTATCTAAACTTAAACCAACCGCGTGGAGGTGGGTCAATTTATGTGCACTATCACGAAACTATCTCCAGTAGGTTTTCCGCGTCCCGGTATGTAAGGGTCAGTAGCCAATCTGTTAGTAATTTTTTAGATGCATGTTTTCTTAGTGGGTAAATATTTATAATCTTATTAATTTAATTATGCAAATGATTCGATTGTTTGACGTATAGAAGCGTTGCAAATTTGAAACGAACAACTTCCTTAGGCATTATCTTATCCTTTCTTCTTTTAGTTAGTTTTGTGGGGTCATATGTTAGAGTTTTATGAAATTTTAGTACAACACGTAAAATGTAGAGCTTCCTCACCGACAAAATATTAGAACTGAAATATAACTGTTCTGATATCAATAACGCCTAAAGAACATTCCTAAATAACCTCTAAGGACCTTTGAGCTCTTTCTAATTGCAGGAGTTTAGTTTTTGTTGCTCCGCCCCAGACTGGTACGCAATAATTTAAAATGGATTGTGTCAGAGTATTGTATACTTGATATAGTAAATCTTTGTTAGCTACATGGCGCAGCGTCTTAAAAATCAAGATTAGTTTTCTAGTGCATGCTCATCTTGAACTCCTAATGAACATTCATCATTAGGAGGTGAGCATGCCAGGACAGCCGCTGATCGCTAGGTATATTGTTGATGAAAATTTTTGGATATTTGGACAGTTAGTACCTTTTTACAGTTGCTTTTATGAATACGAATGCAATAATCATTTGGGGGCTGGGTATTATTATATTCGACTGTCCCGATCTGCTCCATAGAATAAAATCAAAAGGGTCCCCTCAAACCTATGAAATTTAATCCTTCTTTAAATGTACCAAATGCTGGTACCAATTATCGGCAGAATTCGTTCCTGTGGCGGGCAAGCGACAACTTTAATGCCCTGTGTAGGCGATTTGAGCTTGATCTATTTTGCACTAGTGTTCCGTCCGCCGGGCGGCGGCTGAATTTTTCAGTGAAGAAAGAGATGCATTAAGTTTAATTTGAAATCTATTCTTAACTTTTTACCTTTTTTACCTTCTGTTAAGAGAGTAATCTACTACAGCTTGTTTCAAGGTTACAAATATCATTAATATATATTGGAATCAATGTCGGGCCTAGGACACTACCTTGAGGGACACCATAGCTAACGATTTCATCGGCAGTCTTAAAGTTCCCAATATTAACCTTCTGTCTACGATCATGCAGTGAATAGAGCTAACGATACTCCTTGAACTCCCATATTTTCTAGGTTGTTTATTAGTATAGGAATAGAGTATTAAATGCTTTTTTAACCTAACCTGTTAAAAATAACGTTCTCCTCTCTCTCTCCATATATATTGTGTGGCCAGGAGCTGTGGCCAGAGCTGTACGAAGTACAATGTGTCAGGTCAGGCCGAGAATCTAGTTCACCTAAAGTCCTACATTATAATGTCTACTTGCAATACGTGATTTTGTTGTTCCGTATTGAAGCTTCATGTATCTTAAATCTAATTAATAAATCAGTTGCGAATTATCAGAGTTGGAGTTATTATTTCACGGTACCTCTAACATACTTCGAACCGGATCCACAGTCTAGATCCGCGGTCGCGCTCACCACTGTCTCTCGAAGGACAACGTGATAACGTACGTTATTAAACGTTATCATAAGGCTACTACGTCGCGTTCACACGTAGTACCTATACTGTATTCCAGTCAGTGCTATTTGGGACCAACCCCGCAGAGCAGCAGCTCTTAAAAGTATCCAGATATCAAGTGAGGTATTTGTTTCACGTACTTATAATGGAGATGCAAGTTGATGCAGCTATGCAGATTGATATACCACCTACAGCCTCGCCGAGTCCAGCGGTACGAGCCGCTGAGTTATTGAGAATGCAGCGCACACTGTTCAAAGGATTTGGTCGCTATACAAACAGATTCAAGGTGGAGGAGATTAAGGCAAAGTGGGAGCTTGAGCACAGATTAAAGCGTGTGCAGAAGAAATGGGACGAAATCGAAACATATCATAATCAAATAGATAGTATCCTGCAAGGATCGGATGTTGAGTACGAAGATGAGTTTTACTACTATGAGGAATCCTACGAAGCTACAATGGAAGCCCTCAACGAAAGGTTAGCATTTACTTCTCATCTTGATCAATCAACCCCAAACCTTCAAGTTCCAGTATTTGAGGGCAGTTATACCCAATGGCCTGCATTTTTAGATCTTTTCTCCGAGTGTATCCACAACAATCATTTGCTGACAAAGTGCCAGAAAATGCAACACTTGAAGGGTAAGCTACAGGGTGAGCCAGAACGGCTCATACGACATCTAAATATTTCATCCGAAAACTACGAGACCGCCTGGGAGCTCTTAAACCACAGATACAACAACCCTATAGTTCTTTTCACTAGGCACATGGAAATATTTTTAAACCAGTCTTATGCCGTCAAACAAACGTGCAACGACATAAGACGTATCTACGACACCTCAATGGAAAGTATTTACGCCATTCGGAACCTCGGGATCGACACGACAACATGGGGGCCCATATTAGCCCATCTCATTTGCAAGAAGCTCGACCCTAAAACATTGGCAGACTACAGAGAAACTCGTAAAGCTCCGCGAGAAATACCTACGCTTGAAGAGCTAATGAATTTTTTACAAAATAAGTTTATATCTTTGGAACCATTATTCGAAAAGAAAATGGATGCATTGGCGACACAGACTTTAAAATCCAATTCCTGTAAATTAAACGGATGTCATCAATCAGAGGGACCATCAGTCGATAAGTATCATCACAGAAATCATCCTGCAAGCTACAGTAAGTCAGGCGACCTTCAAATTATTTCAGCAGCGTGCACATTGACCTGTCCTTATTGTAACAGCAATCATGCAATATACAAATGTGATGATTTCATAAAACTAAACGCCAAAGACAAATTAAATGCAACGACGCAGTTAGGCATTTGTCAAAATTGCCTACTTCAGCACGAGGTAGGTCAGTGTCGTTCAAGACGCTCATGTAGTGTATGCCAAGGTCAACATAATTCTCGGCTGCATGATGCGTTTAAGTTTCTAGAACAATCTGGATCCATCAATATACATCAGCTTCCGTCGACACCTAATGACCATAGGATTGTTGCATGTTGTGCTCTTGATGACCCCTTTGCAAAGAACTTTAAGGACAGTAGCGGAATCTCACAGAACCGCTCAACTCGCTCATATCGAAGATACATGAATAAAAGCCTAAGCCAACGTTCCTCTCAACGTAGACGACGAAGAAAGGCGCAGCGGGCAGGAGCAGGTCTTCAGCTGACAGCGCCGGTCAACTCGGCGGCCCTTGTAGAAGGCCCCAAGGCATCACAGCATCAAACAGCGTGTGAGGAGCGGTGCGTGTTGAGTATTTCACGATATAAATACTTTTGACTGAATGTCCCTTCAATAAATAAATAAAGTTATTTAGGCGCGAAAGTGGACAGTTGAAAACATAAGAACATTAAGTACTCCTTATATCATACAGTTTTTATAGTTTACATTCATTTACTTTTTCATTTACAATAGTTTTTCTTTTACACTTTTACTTGAATACTTTGTTTTTGTCATGTTTTAATAGATACTTGTTTCCTTTTGCGAGTGGCCAGGATGTACGAAGTACAATGTAGTGGCATTATCAGGGAAGAATCCTAGTCGTTTCTGGATTCTTGTTCTTACACATTACATTGTTTTCCCTTTTTCTAGTGGCCAGGATGTACGAAGTACAATGTAGTGGCATTATCAGGGAAGAATCCTAGTCGTTTCTGGATTCTTGTTCTTACACATTACATTGTTTTCCCTTTTTCTAGTGGCCAAGATGTACGAAGTACAATGTGTCAGGTCAGGCCGAGAATCTAGTTCACCTAAAGTCCTACATTATAATGTCTACTTGCAATACGTGATTTTGTTGTTCCGTATTGAAGCTTCATGTATCTTAAATCTAATTAATAAATCAGTTGCGAATTATCAGAGTTGGAGTTATTATTTCACGGTACCTCTAACAGGTTTATAGTGATACTTAATTATGTAGATTGTAAACACCTCTGTACACCTATAAATGATTTAGTATTGAGCATTATGAAAATAAATCTCGGCACCGATATTAATAACTCAAAATTAAACAAATATATTTGTTCCTGCGATAAAGTTTGATGATCTACCTTCATGCCAAATTTCTACTTTCTAAGATATCTAGAGTGATTTAGGTTTTTAACGAGTCATTGTTAAAAATGCCACTTTTCGGACCTCAATAACTCAAGAACCTTATATTAGCCTTATTATTATTAACCTTATTATTATTAACCTTACCTTAGCCTACACATTTGCTCCCTTTGGGGTCGAGACCCTGGGTCCGTGGGGAACCGAGGCTCTCCGGGTTTTCAAAAAGTTATCTGATCGTCTGGTCGACGCGACGCGTGACCCGAGAGCGGGCGGATATCTGGCGCAGCGCATCAGCATTGCCATACAGCGGGGCAATGCAGCCAGCGTCTTGGGGACGCTTCCGACTGGTATTGATATGGATAAGTTGAGCTACCTGTAGATTGTTTGAAACAGTCTGCAGTTAGCTTAATTGTTTCAATTGTAAATACTAGTTCTAATTTGTTATTATTTTAGAATTGTAATTTTCTTTGTCAATAAAGATTTTAGAACCTTATATAATTTTTCATAAAAATTGGTATTCCAACTCTATTCATGGATCTTACTAGACATGCAAAATTGCATGCTTGTAGGTTTGATAATGCCTGAGATAACGAAGGTGCCACAAGCGTGCCCACCCAATGGTTCGTGTAAAGGTACTCTGCTACAATTGCGTCGCCCGTTTTTTCGGAACATGGCTGGACGCTCTAGCGCGCGTCGCAATGTCTAGGTTTCAATAAAACAAACAATACCTACTATAATATAGTTAAAACTTATTTTATTGTAGAATCACAGCTTATGTTAGGAAATTATATAGTTCATACAATTTAAATAAAAAGCTAGATACCAACTACATTGTCTTCTGACACACAAATGGCTGATATTTGGCGCACCAGAAGTTCCTGTAGCCATCGTTATGCGCATCGATCCCCACACAGTGGGGTCCCTTGGGGTCGGAACTGGAACAAAGAGTTTGAATTAGCGTTTTTAAATGTATGACTTTTTCCGACAGTTTTGTTTTTTTAATTTACCATCTTAGAAGTTTATAGTTAGGTGGGCGCGTGCAACCAAACTTCAACGAAAAAATACAAATCCCTCCATTAAATCTAGTTTCTAATCAAGATGTAGCTTTTATCGCCTGTTTTACATTCAGACGGGCAAAGCCTCGCCCGCGCCCGGGCGTTTGTCTTGATCGCAGGACTGATTCCCGCAATACTATCAAATCAAGGTAAGCCCTAAGTACAGTCACCGCCTAAAAAAGTTGATTATAATGAACACTCCAAAGCGCCGCCGCCGCCGCGCCCCGCCGCGTACCTTACCACATATACACAGAACCACAGAAACCGCTAAACCACATCACTCTTAAATCCGCCGACTCTAGAAGGCGCTGAATAAATATGACGTAATAGATACGTAATAGATAATAGTTAAATAAAACAAAGTTTAGTAGTAAAGTTTTTTAAACATCGCGTATGTTTAAAAAACATACGCGATGTTTTAGAATACATTATAATAACACGGGTATTTATCGCTTAGTCATCCCGTGACCACGAGAGAGTGTACACACGTTGAAACGTCGGAAAAAATTGGTAAAGAAACGCGATAAATAACTTTCAATCTATGTATAATATAAAAGTCTAGTAGATCTGGATGAGAACCCAGGAATGTCTGAATGAAATCGAGCGCACTCTCGACGCTACCCTCATCAGGTAGTACGTATCGAGCTGAAATAAGAGTTCCTTCCTACTCACCGAAATTTGTGCGCCTTCTGGAGTTGAGCGCGTTTAGCGGCTTTCGGAATGGTGTGGTTAATGTGGTTTAGCGGTTTCTGTGTTTTGTGTGTCCACTAGGGTTTGGAGTCTTCATCAGGTTTTTAAGGCGGTGACTGTACCTAAGGCCCAAGTAGGTACCTACCGTGGGTAGGTAGGTACATCTGCATACTCGATAGGACTGTACTGCAAATTGCATTGTAGGTACCTACATACACGTACGTTCTTATCTATCGTTTAACATATTTGAACTGCCCATGAATTTAGTAATTTAACGATGACAATGAAACATGCGAGGTGTAAGTAGGTAGATAACTATGTTAAAAAAATTTTTGAATTTTCTTTGATATTGCAGATGATTTATTTACTTTATACTTATTGTATGTAGGTTAAAATACCTAGACCCATATTATTATAATCTACCTCTATGTCACTGCGTCCTACGAAGTTAGATTTCTGTGCTTTGAACTCTTGAAAGCCCAAAGCATAAGCTTATGGGCATTTCAAACTAAATAAAAGGACAGTTAGCCCTAATAGGTGGCAAGATATTGGTACTGGCTGGACCTAACTACACACAATTTGCTACACCCACAAAATTTAAACTAAGATTAGTTCATAGTCCAAGGACTAATAAGTAAGTACGTAAATGAAGTCACAGAAAACATTCAAAAAGTATGAGCTTCAGATAAACTTTGATTCGTAATAAAAGCGATCCTAAAGCCGCTCCCAGAGGCACTCCCACTTTGATTTATACTTGTACTCGTTACGTCTCGGGGGCATTCTATCAGAACTTATTTTGTTGCAGGTTAAAGTTATAATTTACTTCTGTTAGATATTTCGGTGCAGGCACTGCCTCATGTTGGTAAATAAACCAAGTGTAATTACCTCCATGATCTACCAAGCTCGCCATGGCCTTCGATCCATCGGTTGAAACCAGTGTTGTTGATGTTTTCACCTGAAAAAGTATGTATATATTTGTTATTAATCAGAATCTCTTACCAGCACCATTAACCGGATAACATTTTTCTAAACACCGTTTTATTATCACTCTCATGGACCAGACGAGGTGACACCTCTTCGTCAAAATCCGTCCAATCGTTTAGGCTAAGCAACCACGGAACACATCATCAGTCCTTATCGCACTGGGTATACCTAGGTAGGCCTCTATGTAATGCCATTCGGCTCGGTCCTGCCTAGTCTAGGTCAGGTCTTGCGAAGATGTCCACCAAATGGACACCAGTCAGGTAACATTAACAACTTGCTACTGCAACTCTCAACATGCTTACATAATGTGATAATACTAGGCTAAAACTTAGTTATGTACAGCGCTGCAGCGTGATAAGTACTCCTTCAAATTCGGGAAAAAATATTACATTAATAACCCTTTATGTTTTAAGACCGATTGTTTTAATCTTTTTTCAACAGGTCGATGCATCACCTTCAACAGTGGTCCACGCGGAGTAGTCATCCTCGTTGCTGATCCCGAGCCAGGCCAGCAGCAGGTACCCGCTGCTGTTGGCAATCTGCTTGAACTGCATGCCGCGGACCACTTGCTGGACGAATCTGAACTCTTCCTGCAAATAAAAAAACTTTATTTACTCATTCTATCTGAGCCTAAGTAAGCGCAAGGCTACATTAAAATAATATTTTTATTTTTTATTTTATGGACCTTTGTTTGAGCACAGTCTCACCTTGATGGTAAGTGACGATGTGGCAGACGAGGTATCACGCAGGTCTAGAAGACACCTGTCCACTCTTGTCTTGAGCCAGGTTGTAGTTGGCCGGAACAACAGGAGTTTACCTACTGTTTGCGATTTTCAGTAGGCTTTTTGAACATTTCAGCCGAAAACGGCCGCTGCTGGACCACATAGGTCTCCTCCATAGATTGCTTTACACCCTAGGTATAATTAAAGAATCCCACAAACTTCCATGCATTCGAAATAACCACTTTCGATAATTTGTAACGTTTGTTATTCCTTGTCTGTTGCTACCTTACCTCGGTCTTGGGCAAGGCCAGCATGCCTCCTTCCTGCAGACATGCTTCCTTACCTCGGTCTTGGGCAAAGCCAGCATGCCTCCTTCCTGCAGACATGCTTCCTTACCTCGGTCTTGGGCAAGGCCAGCATGCCTCCTTCCTGCAGACATGCTTCCTTACCTCGGTCTTGGGCAAGGCCAGCATGCCTCCTTCCTGCAGACATGCTTCCTTACCTCGGTCTTGGGCAAGGCCAGCATGCCTCCTTCCTGCAGACATGCTTCCATACCTCGGTCTTGGGCAAGGCCAGCATGCCTCCTTCCTGCAGACATGCTTCCTTACCTCGGTCTTGGGCAAGGCCAGCATGCCTCCTTCCTGAAGACATGCTTCCTTACCTCGGTCTTGGGCAAGGCCAGCATGCCTCCTTCCTGCAGACATGCTTCCTTACCTCGGTCTTGGGCAAGGCCAGCATGCCTCATTCCTGCAGACATGCTTCCTTACCTCGGTCTTGGGCAAGGCCAGCATGTCTCCTTCCTGAAGACATGCTTCCTTACCTCGGTCTTGGGCAAGGCCAGCATGCCTCCTTCCTGCAGACATGCTTCCTTACCTCGGTCTTGGGCAAGGCCAGCATGCCTCCTTCCTGCAGACATGCTTCCTTACCTCGGTCTTGGGCAAGGCCAGCATGCCTCCTTCCTGCAGACATGCTTCCTTACCTCGGTCTTGGGCAAGGCCAGCATGCCTCCTTCCTGCAGACATGCTTCCTTACCTCGGTCTTGGGCACGGCCAGCATGTCTCCTTCCTGCAGACATGCTTCCTTACCTCGGTCTTGGGCACGGCCAGCATGCCTCCTTCCTGCAGACATGCTTCCCGCGCCGCCTTCCACGGCTTGGCGTTGTACATTATCTTGTAGCCGATGGTATTGGACTCGTTCAGCAAATACCCTGGAATTAACAATAATGGAAGGAAGTTTAGAATTTATAAATGTTGGGGTTCGACATCAATTAAGTTACTAGATGGTTTAAAATTAACATGCAATTTCAAAAATCCTTTAAGTATTTTAAAAATAAGATGAAATTTCAATTACTTACATAGTTTTATCTAATTTTAAATACAACTCAATCGATATAAGTACGTTTGGCTATAAAATCATTTTATGATTGATTTTTTATTACTAGAAGTTTTTTAATAACTATGAAATAAATAATATTAATGTTCGTAGCTCATAATAACATAACTCATACTGCTTTACCATCAATATTTTTGGCACTGGCCACACCCGCAAAGGCCAGACAAAATAGAATCACCAATTTACTCCTGCAACAAAAGAACATAATATGCCAGGATCGCTCACACCCATCAAATGCATTTCAACTACCTTCCTATCCCTGAAAAGCAACGCTATAATAAATAATGTACTTTTATGATAATAGGAAACCGGGGCAGGAACCTTAGCGGACCTTTGCAATACCTACTTGGAATAATATAAAAGTAAGCATTAGATACATTTACTAGCGAAGGTTTAAGATGAGATTATTAAACAAAAGGGACCGAGGGAAAAAGGATGGCAACACATCTTGCGAGGGTAAATATATCCGGGAAAGATCCGGGATCAGGTATTCGTCCGGATTGTTTGAATCCCGTTGTAATATAATGAACAAAAAGGTTTTCTAACGCGTTTAGCATAACAACAACGTCTCACCTCATGTTTGATTTATGTTTGTCACTAATTTCTCTTTGCCGGTCGGTAGGTCTCCACAACTCTGAAAGACAATAGGACATACATAAGACATGTAATGTAATGCATCCGACTTGTTATCAAACAAAATCTTTCTCCACGTAAATTATACAGGGTGTTACGAAACATGTGTACTAAGCCGAAAGAGGGTGATTCTGCACCCCGAGGCCTTAGATTCTACGATATTTTAATTACAAACTTTTTACACAGTATTTTACAAAAAAAAATTGATGCTTTTTTCGTCATAATAATATTCTTGTTTTTACGTGTATTCTTACATTATTATTATTGTTTAGAAATTCCGAAGGATTTACTAATATTTTTGGTGATTATATCATGAAAAACACTGGTTTTGCTGAATAAAACAAGCATTATATATTTGTGAAATATTTTTATTGTAAATAATGCAGAGGGTGCGTGTTAAAGAACACGAATAGGAAGAAAAAAATCCATTATATAAAAAAAAAAAAATTGTATTAGAAACTCAAAAAATCGTTATTTACAAGTTGATCCCCTCGGGGTCCAGAACAACCCCCCTATCGGCTTAGTACCAACACATGTTACGTGGCACCCGGCTTAACTATCTACCAAAGTAGCGCATGTTTGAAACCAAATTCAAGAATAGAGGTATATTGAGAGGTCAGTCGGCTCTCGCTTAAGATAGAAAGTCTCAATATACCAGATAAATCAGGATTCACACCAACAAAGATAAGGTAAATAAATCACTCACCTTCTAATTAATAAATGTCGTGGATACTCTCGCTTTTCCACTTTTACCGAGAAGTGTAGAAATGTGTGTTGTGTATGAGACGTAGTGTTTGACTGGTGGATAGCGGTGATTCATACAACAATATGGGCGCCTTTTTATACGGGCTAGCTAGGAGTCACTACTCGTTATCTAGAGATAAGGCTGGACTGGAGTGAATAGTTGCTCCACCATGTCAATCATGTTATATTCTCCCATTGACTGCTCAGTTAGAATGGGACACTATGGGAGCTCCATGGCTTACTCTTTGTTTTTTTGTGTTTTTACATTGTAGCGGTCGCGGGGAGTCGATGGATGCAGACGGCTTAGGACCGCTATCGTGGCGTCACTGTCGTCGTTTGGGGGAGGAAATAAAGCTATGGTCCATTGACACTTTTACTTACCTAGGTACCTAGTTAAACGTTTAAACTGTAATATAAGTAAAGGATCAATAAAACAACGGAATAAATTAACAATTTATCTAACAAATTACTTTCCATAAGCATAAAATCCGTGCCCTGATCCGTGTCCGCCGAAAAATAAACCAGTACCGTGACCGCCGTAGTAATTTCGGTATTTGTTTGAGGATTCTTCATCTTCTTCCGCGTTCTTCTCCATTCTGTAATGCCCCAGTTTCTCCACCTTGTGGTGCCTTTGCAGCGGTATTACCGACAGATGATGTTGATTATCATGATGATGTTGGTGAGTGTGTACCGGTATTATGTGCCCGTGTATGAATACCGGTAAAACGGATGACGATTGCGTGGTGTTCGCGTTTTGAGACGTATGCGACACCGAGTGACGTGATATAACAGGTATTTTGACATTATCATTGGTAACATGTTGTATTGCGCTTTGTATAATATTAGGACGGGGTATCATGTGTAACTTGGAGTGGAAGAAATATTGTGATAGTGGTATCGGTGCTACTAAATGTTGGCCGTTGTCTTTGAGTATTAAATGCTGGGGTAACACTGTTATGGAATGACTCGCGGCGTTTTGTGCGAATACCGGTATTAGACGGGTACCAGTACCAGTATCCTGCAGTGTGGAGATGATTATCTGGGGTGGGAGCGTGCCGATGTCTCGCGGCGAGCGTCGCTCGCGGAGCGGGGAGTTGGCGGCTCGCTGCGCTTGGCTGATGATGATGATGAACAATGACAGTCCTGTCACCATCTGAAATTAATAGAACAAGGTGACTTATTAACCGGTAAGATATCGATTGAGTTATCGGTGCGCACCTTGATTTTTAACCCCGACTTGCGTATCTACAAGTGAATTATAATCGATTTATGTCGTCATTATTTTTCTCTAATTACCTACCTATCTCGTAATTGATATAATTAATTTCCTTTCAAGCCTTTTAGTCAGAAAAATATTTAGGTACATTTTGTTACTACTTATACAATTGTTACGACATCGATATTTCGTTTGTTTGCCCTCTTTTGGCAAAGGCCTCTAACCCCTTCCACTTTACTCAATCTCTCGCCAACCTTGTCCATGTTTTTCCTGCTATGTATTATATCTCGTAACCGATCTGTTTTATTCCTGTAGGTTTTGGTATCTTTACATACTCTCCTGTCCGCTTATACCTTACTGGATTTCAAGTTGAAACTATCAAGATGCCTACTTAGTATTACGATGATGATGACTTCTGCACTATCTTCGGATATGAGGCTGTAGGTTTAATTGACATTAAGTCACAATCTACCTAGTGTCAGTTAAAGTCACTGAGATAATCTGTGACAAATATACGTGCAACCACCACCCATTAGGAAGGTAAATGGCCACAATAATAACCGGTTATTAGTTACCCTCAAGGTGAGTGTGGACCAAACCGGGCCATATTTCAGAGCTGTCAGTCCTGTCATCTGACAGGCGTGTCAGGTGCCTGTTAATAATGTCACTCAGTCCGAGTAATGATCTCCGGGACGAAGCGGTGGTGGTTAAATACAGTTTTTAAAAAGAATAGAAACTCGAACTTTGTTGTAATATTTACCTAAGATTCTTTTTAATATCGTTAGGTAGTAAAATTATAGAGGTATTATAGGTAGGTACTTATAAAAAATTGCCTCGGTGATTTAATTACCTACCGTTTACTTATAAAACAAAATGTTGTGAGTGAACTTAACCCTACACAGTTTTGGCGATTTTATTATTGGGCTTAGCGGCTTTGATACGCATTATATTTTGCGTCTGAATAGGTTTTATAAAACAATTCTAGAACCTTAGTCAAGGCTATACATTAAATAAACTCCGAATTATAGATAAATTTATATTTTTAGACACCTATTAACCCAAACAAAACTTCTTGGCCAGTGGTTGCAAAAAGTGTTTATAAAGGTAATCAAATTTTTTTAATATAATTTTAAGCTCGAGATTTTACACTAGTGGGTAAAGGCCACATTACAATATTTACCTATAACTTTCCAATAGAAACATCTAATATTTATAAAAATAGAAACTCCTATGATGCCTATTGTACCTACCTAAACCCAGCAGTGGGGAAGCGAGTTGATGATTAAGTTAGTTAGGTACGCACGATGTCATTCCGTGACATGAAGGATAGTTTCATTTATATGCCTATAAGATGTTGGAATCTGACATAGGTATCAGCGTCTGGGACAACCAGGCTGCACGCCGAATTCTCGTGTGAGATGAGATTAGATCGAGAGAGATGTCTGTACCAGATAAGCGTCATCTTGTACTTCCCTGTCGGATCTGAAGGGCCGAGACGTGCAGCCGTGGCCACGAGCTGAAGCCGTGGGCCATGCGAGCTGCGTGATCCATATCTCAGGAGCCCTCGGAACGTAAGTATCTCAGGTTATGAAAAGGAACGTCTGGGCACCTACTGGATCTTAGGTAGGATCAATCAAGTTTTGACGTAGACGAGAGTTTGTATTTCGTCATCTCTATTCTATTTCTAGCCTTTAGGTTCTATGTTTTAATTAATATTAGGTACCACGTAAGGCACTTTTATCTATTGTTGGTCCGAAAGTATACACTTTTGAGACGAATTCTAACTAGAGGTATAAAGACCAACTGTAATGATTAATAAATAAGTAGGTATTTCGAGTTTATGTTTGTAACTGTAGGTACCTATATTTACTTACGACCTTCAAACAATGCAGAGATCTGAGATCAAAAGAAACGTTTCTCTCCTAGACATTCACCCAAAAAGTAAAATAAAAGTGCTGAGTTATTTATAGCAGCTGTTTAATTGTCTAAACTTATAATATGACCTGTCGCCAAATAAATTATAATTATCTTTTGGAAAGTTGCCTACTTACATACTTGGACTAGGAGGTAGCCGGTATTTTTATTATTATTGGTATTTTTAGCAGGGGTCAGATAACATATGAATGATCTGTCACCATCATCGATCAAGGTACCCGCCGCGCCCCGGCCCGGCGGCGGCGCGGCGCGGCGGCGGCGCGGCGCAACGGCGGCGCGGCGCGGCGGCGGCGGCGCGCGGCGCTACCTGATCGAAGGTCACCAATGACAAATATTTAATTCTGTATCTGATTGTTTGTGAAAGTGAACTTTGTTTTGTATCATTTCTTAAAATCTTGTATCATCATTATCATCCTCTTGCCCGGAGGGAGTGTATAGAATAAGGAGAAGTCACGATCACGTCTCGTTACTAATGTCAAATAGACTCACCCCTGCCACTGTGGCAGAGGGCAAACATTTTTTTTCATAGTTATGCTTCTGCCAGTCGTCATCTCAATACTCACTCCGTTTTTACTCATCTGGCTAGTCTTCGTTGAGACTGGCCGATGTGGTCAAAATTCGGCTAGGAGGGCGTCATCATCATCACTCATGTCATCTTATTGTTTTTAATTCATACTTTCAATAAAAGCAAACACTAAACTGAGCGCTGACGATAGTGACAATAGTATCGAGATGTGATCGTGACGTCTCATTTTTGTATAGGATTTGCGTAGTTCACTGTCCGCGCGATAAAAGCGTTGTACCAAATCAATTGGAAAAATGAGACGTCTTGATAGTATCGTCAACCAGACTCATGCTCCGTATTTTTGTACCGCCCCTCTGTCCCACCCCACTGCACAACAATGGTGATCATAGACTTTTTTCAGTTTTTGCATCATCATCATACCATTATCATAAGCAGCCCATATTAGTCCATTGCTGGACATAGGCCTCCCCCAATGAGCGCCAAAGCGCCCTGTCTTGAGCTTGCCCTGTAAATAGGTAACTTGCCCAACTAAATATTTCAAATAGGTGCTAACTACTGACCCAGAAACCGGCTTCTGCTTGCAGATAAATACGACTCCCTAAAGCTTATTATTCTTTGCAAGGTCGATCGACCCTTCACAAGTCACAATGTAATCCTATCCGTCCGTCTGTCAGTGTTTGCACGATTGTAACGCATTAACAGTAACAGGTCCACGTGCTCCACTTCAAGATTTGCATGCAAGGACGGCGTCTCAGAGTGCGCGGACAGAATGTTAATATACAAGGTGCCACGTTACACATGTACCAAGCCGAAACTGGGTTGTTGTGCACCCTATACCGAACTGATCTGCATGGTTGATTTTCAGAAATACATTGTTTTAAATTTTCATCGTAAAAAATAACTTTACGCATACGCTTAGAAAAATGACAACCCTATCACTAATGCAAAACCGATAAAATTTTAGTGTTACTTTTAAAAAAAAACTAGACACGCACGTAGCACTTTTTTAAAATTTGTCGATTTTTTAACGTACCTACCTGCCTAATGAATATTATTTATCGCGTAAGTTTTATTAAAAAAACGATAAATAGTCTTTATTAGGTACCTTCGTAGACGTACCTACCACGAAAAAAACGTTTATCTGTAGGTAGGTAACCTACAGATAAACATTAAACATTGTAAGTTAAAATAATAGCTTAAAAGAAAAATGTACGTAACCACCGTAAAATTGACGGCTTTGGCTAAACAAAAGCGATTGAAAGGTCAAGCACCTTACTGATGAACAGCTGATGTTAGGGTTGTTACATGGGCTAGTTGTAATGAAAGTTTCGTGGTCTTTTTTCAGTAAAAAACCTTGCAACCCGGAAAGTGCTAGAACAAAAAATGTTCGTGGGAGGCGGGTGATCCCGCATCTCCGCTTAGTACACCAATTACGTGGCACCTTGTATATTGTGATTTAGCGTATGGTTAAAATTGACTATCACTTAATAGGATTCGTATGTAAGCTCTGATATAAAATATCCTATTTTATTCCAGAAACTGAAGGTGGTTCATATTAATAAACAATAAAGATAGGGTATTTTGTTTTTATAGTGCACTTAAAGAAAATTCTAAGAATTTATATGGTTGTAAATACTTGGGATTATATAAAAAAAAAAACAGAACTAAAAAAAAAATATGGAACCTAGAGAGTTAATGTTAAAAAAAAATTATCCGGTCCGTAGTTTTAGCGAATAATGTAACAAACATCCAACCCGAACTTCACCTCATAAAACAACATCCACCCGAACTTCACCTCATAAGACAACATCCACCCGAACTTCACCTCATAAGACAACATGATAGATTGTAGAGGTTATTCTGTTCTGCACAATGTAGAGCACCAGTGCTACAAGTGTTGCCAACCACCTTCACTATCGGTATCCGAATAATGTCCACTGCTACACATTCTCCGGCGCTGCACTGCTGCAATCACCAGCTAGTTATAATATTTACAAACACTACAGATTAATCACTAGAGTACAATCGACGAAAGCGAGTTTGTACTGTCGAGAGAAAAACTAGGTACAAAAGTTTAAAAAGGGATAATCCCTCAGAGCTTATATTTGAAATATGATTTATCTCAAAGCATTTTCAATGTAGAGTTAGAAAAGCTGAATTTTGAGTAAATCAATCGTAGGAAGCCTGTGACATAGAGTACATAAAATAGATGGCCATGGCCTGTTTAGGTCAAGAATATCTATCTTAGTATTTTAGGAGGTCGAGTAAAACACACCGGAAGAGGATAAGAGACCTTAATTAGCTAGATAAACAAACGAAATTACTAAAGCAACTTGAGGTCGGAAACAATATCAGAGAAGGTAGTTTTTTGTCCTCTTTCCTGTCGGCTTGGACCTGGCCGGCATTGCTGAGTAGCTTCCAAGTTTTAGACGCTCATTTATAGATTGACGTAGTTCGGAATTTATTTTTCAATATAATGCTACCTCATCTACACATTTAACTACTGCACGTCTATAAAGCTCTATATGGTGACAGGCACTCGATTTGTTTTATAAGTGAAGTATTATATATAACACCTTTCTCAGAATAATTCTGAAGTTCCTACTATACTTTGAGGTACAGTATGTAGGTTAAGGTAAGATTATTTCCGCCTGATGATTTTGTGGTATTTTCGTAAAATATATATTTTACACGATCATGATTGGGGCATTTTGCAAAGAGTACTTAAGTATAAAAAGCTCATAGGCTCCTGAACTAGTTCAAAAAACTGTGTTTCAGGAACCAGTGGCTTATCTCCATTATAGCAAAACTTTGACGACAGTGCTGTCTGTCGGCTTTAGGATGTGTTCCCAGCAGAGATGTTCTACATGCTGCCCGCCGGTGGGGTCATGTCAGGATCCTGGCTCTTGTGGAAATAGAGTTTCATAACTAGCTTCTCCGCTTAACTAACTACAGCTCTGGTGCAAAGGCACCTTTAGGCACCGAAAGTCCCGCCAACAAAGTATGACCAGTTTACATTGCTCCGGTATTAGCTATTTCAAACTGGGGTATTCAAGCTAGCTCATCCATATTAAGAAATCGTAAGAGCACGGCATAGCGCGCGTCAGCACGAGTCTTGATCTCCGTTATTGACTGTTCTTACCTTCAGACAGACCACGATGGCAGTACAGATCCAATTTCCTTAAATTCACTTCTTATTCAGTCCTCACTAGCACAAACTATTTCTTGTTTTTTGTTGTTTCACTAAGGCTTAATATATTTAATTGGTAGTTGTTTGTACATTGTTATCTGATGGTGGACAGTCACTGGCGACGTGGTCAGACTCCGAGAGGTGACTGCTTCTCATGGGGTGCCTTGGAGTGGTTGGCTTTACCGCGAGGCTATGGAGCTGGCGGGTAGCGGGCGCTGAAGCGGTATAAAGTTGATTTTAACTAAATTAAATTTTCTGCATTTGAGAAATTCATTACAGCATTTTCGCGTGTGTATAATTATGTTTTGGGGTTAACAGTTGCGAAGCTGTTTCTAAGTTGTTACTTTAAAATGATTTCCCTTTCTGTAAAGTTGAGTTCTTCATTAGGTCGCGTGCAGGCCGTTCAGTATTATTTGTATGACTCTTCCTAACTAACGGGACCAGGTGAACGGGACCACGGGCAAGAAGTGCTATTAATTACACATTTGTCAGCATTGTAATGGCATCGCCTCGCTTCTAAGTATACCTTGATGGCAAATTGTTGATGTGAGTGCAATTTAATAAAAAAATATTGTATGTTGAAAAATAAACTGAATAAAACAGACCCTATCCTTCCCTCCTAAGAGTAGAGCCCCATAAATGTAATACCTAGTAGCCCAGCCGTTTCATCCGACTGCTTGCGCTTGGCCCGCTGCGCTCGTGGCCTCACTCGTATTCTAGTAAGCTGGTAGTATGCGGCCGGCGTGTGGGGAGAGGTCCGACCTCGGCCGCCGAGGATATGAATCTAATTAAGTTGATCACTGTCCTGTGCTGCCCCGGGGAGGTACACCTTGTGACACTATTGGGTCCGTCTGACTGCAAATATAAATAGATAGATAACTAATAACTTTACTTCATCATCAAAAACTTCCACCTAATATTAAAAAGGTTTTTGGTTTGTGCCGTTGTGAAGATGTTTGGCCGACTGAATGGATCGGGGTGTAATTTTGCACACATAAAGATCTGGACCTGAAATATTATATACTTAGGCTACTTAGGTTATTCCAAAAAACGCGCGAAGCCGCGGGCAGAATCTAATATAAAATAATTGAACAAGAAGTAAATACTAACTATGCGACAACAGCAAACACAAACGTTCGGTTTAGGTCTGCTGGCTCCACTTCTGAGTTCCACTTGTGGGCTGGTGCCACATTATATTAAGTAAAATAGTACCTAGTGTACGGTGATCGAATTAAAGTATACTTTTTGCCAGTGCAGCTGGTCCAAGGCCAATTTGCCCGTGCGTCAGTGCAGCTGGTCCAAGGCCAATTTGCATTTGGGACCTTGTGATACGGAGGGGTACCAGTTGACTGTATCAACCAAAATATGTTTTTCATTTACGGTTAACGGCGTCGCCGTCGCCGAAAATTATTTATTTCCGTGGTACAGTCAACTGTACTACCAATAGTAGAACCAAACAATATTTGCTAGTAGGTACATCCAAATGCTGAACTTTACAACGGTCAAGAAGCGTGAAAGTAGTTTGTATTCGTCCCGCAATAAGAATCGAACCTCAGGCAGACCTCCACTACGCTTCAGACGTCTTCTAATCTCTCCTCCCATATCATTGGCCACCGCCACACATGCATGATGCATCTCTGTTTAATGAAACTTGGTAAAGGTGCACTAAACCACGGCTTTGTTTCTCTAATGAAAATAAAGTCCAAAATCGCCATGAATCACTGTAATGGGTTTAGCCAACGAACACTGGGCGGCTGTTCCGTGCTCTCGAGTGTCCGAAATAATCTGAATGTCGGGTGAGTGGTGGGCCAATATTTCGTGCAGGTTCGTTTCCCGTCCCCGGACAGATTAATGAAACCTCCTAAAAGTTTACACCTGAACCGACTATTATAGCCTGGTTTCTGCCCGCAGATTCGCTCATGTGGTATAATTAATACGGCAATATTATAGTACCATTGCTGTATAGCCCAGAAGTTCGAAACCATTTTATGACAATGTGCAATCACTAGTATCACTGTGTGTATTTAATTCGTATCTCGTCTGTTTTTGAACTTGCATTTGCACATTTTATCTGCGTGTAAGTGATTATGCGGTGTTGAAGTTTTTGTTTGATGTTTTAGTGGTTCAGTAACCTCCTGTTTTTTGATATTGTTATCAGTGTTTGCCAAGTTTTCGTACATAACTCACGTTTTTGTTGAAAAAAATTATCTTGGATGGAACCGAGCGTAGCTTTCAGTCTTTCCTAGCTCTTCTCTTCTTAGATAGGTACCTTAATAATCTTTACAACTTAACCTGGCTACCCTTTTCAGATGAATACAACGTACAATATTCAAATATCGTATAGGTACCCATTCACAAAAGATAAGTATCCCCTTCCCATAATCAGCGATCGGCTGACCTCAAAGGGTTTGCTTTATTGGAACCCTGGATTATAAAATGGTTCCGTATGTAAATTTTCACATGCATATTCCGACCTTTTTGCGGTTTAATTTGAGCTGTTTTTCCTGTATCTTAAAGTATTTATATAGCAAAGGAAAATAGGATTAAACGCGGGCCGAATATAATTTGTAAGCAAATGTTTTTCTTATATTAAAGTGCTCAAAACAAAATTATTGCCTGCATAATAGAAAGTATAATTTAATAATAATAATTTGATTTCTAAGAAATCAAATAATATCTTAATTTTATTTTCGACTTTGATGAACTTGAACTACCATCCTTCCCTCAGTACGGGAATACTGTCGGACTTTCTTCGGACTCTAGCGCCGCGCGCCTTTAGCTCCACCTACAGGGAAACATTGCAGTTTAGCCAATCCTGTTCAAACACTAAAGTTACATTTAGTTCGTTTGACGAGAGGTGTCGCGTTGCTCAATACTAAGATGTTTGTACTTAGAAATTACCTTGTGTGTGAAGGCTTACGCTTTGAAAAACTAAATACTTCGTATCCCTTAATTTTACACCGTTTTTAATTTTTCGGGATAAATAGTAATCCCTCGGGAATAATACTTTTATAGGTTCTCGAGTGGCGACCGCGATGCAACGCAAAACGGAGTGTTGCAAGACTTTCCACTTGATGGACCGCCGACGACATTGTAGCGGTCGCAGGGAGTCATGGAATAGAGGCGGCTCTCCGCAGGACCGCTATTAGTGGCGTGTCGTATGGGGAGGCCTACGTCCTGTCCAACAGTGAACGAGTGTGGGCTGATATGACGATGTGTATCTAAGTAGGTGAATGTCTGCTAGTCGTCATCCAGCTAAAGCAAGTTTCCACTGCAGTACGAGCAGTCTTATAAGCTTCGATAACGATTGCTTTGCAATCAACCAAAGGCGCGCTTTTGGAGGAACTCTACCTGCATAGCAAGCATTGGTTATTGATCGATAGGAGACTCGGGCGTTTACGATAACTTTTTAAAGTATGGTCTTGCTTTTTCTGTCATTTTTCTTGGTGAGGTAGCCCCCTTTTGAAAATTTGTCCCCCCCTTTTTGTAAATTTTTCAAAAAGTGTTCTACTTACAGACTTACAAAAAAATACAAAAAAAAATACAAAATTATTTATTAACAACAAAATTAACAATTAGGCATAAGTACATAATTAAAAATTTTAACTTCTCCTATTTAATTTTTTTTTTTTTTTCATGCCTATTTACAAACGCTAAATACATTTCAGATGGATTGCTCTGCAAACATCGGAGATAGAATGGGAAATGGTTAATTTTCCGACTATTTTCAAAATATTTCAAAAAATATGAAACCTGCAGTAATTTCAAAAACAGTTTTGAGATGTACAAACCGATGCCTTTTATTTGATAGCAAATTTGAGTATCACAATTTGTACAGAAATTTTCATCACAGATATAGAGAAGTCTGTAAGTAGAACTCTTTAAAATTGTCAGAAAGCAAAGTCCCTAACCAGTACCTGTAGCTGTAGTACATATTGGTATAGGTACTTGAAAAACGTTCGAAAACCTCGGCACGCGAGTCACACTCGCACTTGACGGATCTTGTTTACTTTGGGGCTAGATGACGCTCTGTCACGGTAATATAACCGTGGCTGTGTGGATCTTCCGGCAATACTTACATTTACCTTTTTATTATTATATTTATTACGAATAAGAAACAAAAGAATATGAGTTAATGAGCGTAGGTTAATCTGAATTGACCAGCCGATATTTATATCCGGGAGACATCCGGCCAGCAATGTTTGTTATTTACGTATTTGGATATTGGGATATATTCGTTCAATGACGAGGTATGAAGCATGTTGACAATATTTTGTTTTGCTTTATTAAATATCCAAGCTGTTATAAAACACCTTGACGTTTGTAGAGAAACTCATGTCTCCAACAGCATGCAATGTGTTGAGTTGTTTCATACGTACATAGGTACGTCCGAACATAGGTAGAACCTCCTCCACTTTTGGAAATCGGTTATAAAGAAGTTTATTATTGCACCTACAAGACACTTAGATATTTTGTATTGTTATCTTGTGATTGAATAGTTTCAGTGACAACACAATGTGAGTATCTATTCTGCGATAATATTATAAGTATTTTTTATAACCATAAAAACATTACCACGTTTCTTTATGCAACCTCTCTGCCACGTCTCAACTGTGTCGTGTCGGGCGGGAGCGGAGCTGACAGATGACGTCCCAATCTTATGACACTGACAAATAAGGATGCATTCAGTTAATGTTTTTATTTTCCTTGTCCTAATTTTTAATTTTTTATTATTGCCGATCTCATACTTATACGTATTGTGGTATCACTTATTATTATAACCACGGATAAAATTATACTAAACTAGTTATTACTACTTTTAATGTTTATTATTAGGTAGGTACTTAATATTTTTTTTTTATAATACTGATATTTGTGTTGAAAAGCTCTTTTGCGTGTTTGTAAAATCACTAAATCAGGATCAAACTGAAAACCAGCGTTGATCCGCGTGCATGCGTAGTTGAGCATAAAGCCGAGTTTGACCCTTTTTGGCCAACAGGGGCAGCACAGACGCCTCACAGAATAGCACGTAGGTACACACTGCAGTGGCCGTAGATCGAGTATTATTGCTTCTACGGCACTGACTATTAGATTGATGTGGTAGGTGCGCAGGTCCTAAGTACACTTACGTGAAGTTCGTTCATAATTATGTGAACAGTTTCATTCGATGCGATTTGCATTTTGACTTAGCAGACTCTAGAATTGATCTCGCAAACTGATTAGTATCATGCATAATCTCTCTAATATAGAACCTAGCAAAGACACATGAATTTTGTGTCCAGCCAACAGTTTTTCAAATTACATCGAGATTTATACCTGCTCTGTTGGCTCTTGATGTCGCAGCATGTCGCGTGCTGTGAGCACTGAGCATGCTGGGGTCAATACCACTGCTTTATAGGGTATCTTTAATCCAATGGCTCAATCGTTCGGAGCTCAATTTAGAATGAGACCTACGGTAACTGATAAAGAGGAACTCATTACTAGCAGATCTGAGCCAAAGAGTTTTACTCATATATGACTCCAGGCATGTTGCTGGGCATATTTCTGGTCTTTCGTAAAATAAGGTATTTTTACAATAGGTTGGAGTCTATGTGGACCAGAAATTTTTATTAAATCAGGGATTACTATTGTTATTTCATTAAAGTTGACCGTTATATAACAAATGTTTATAAGTGAAAATGTTTAAACCCTATGAGCAGAGACGAGAGCCAGCAGAGTATTTGCCTTTTTGGAAATAGTTTCTAGATCAAGATATCCATGAGGCCATTTCTGGGCTAAAAAATCCAAGACTTGAGCTGGATCCCAAGTAACATTATACCGAGGCAAAGAAGGTCTCAGTCTAAAAGCCCTTTTCATAAAGCGCTTTATCATATCATTATTTACAATAGTGCTTCCTAAAATAATTGACAAAGCAGATTTGTAGGCATTTACTATTCCATATTTAGCACCTTTATGAAATCAAGAAATCAAGAACCCTTGGAACAGATTTTTTTAAATGATGAAAATTTAGCCGTTTACTATATTGTACCCAGGCTCTAATACAATCATCATAATGTTTGTATGTATTTTCGGAAAGCGACGAAAGCATTATTTCGATTGCGGCACCCCGGTCTCGGAACGTCTGCCGGGGGCAGGGGGCTTCGTGGGAATCAATGTTAGCGTGCTGTGAAGATTGTGGGCTGATCTGAAAGGAGATTTTAAAAGTTTTTTATCTGGATAAAAAAATATAATATATTGGAGACGCGTCCGATTGGTATTGATATGGATCGGTTGAGCTACCTGTAGATTGTTTGCAAGAGTGTGCAGTTAGCTTAATTGTTTCAATTGTAAACACTAGTTCTAGTTTGTTTTTATTATTGAATTGTAATTTTCTTTGTCAATAAAGAATATCAAAGATAACGAGTTCTTGAAATAAACGGAAACCAAGGCTGTGATGCCCAGTTGGGAACCAATACGATGCCCTTTGCTTTGTCAGTAACAATTTTTTGTAGCATCTTTAGAATAAGAGAGAACGGTGGAAATGCGTAAAATGGCAATTTGGACCATGATATAGTAAAAGCATCTACTGGCCATGCTTCTGGGTCAACCTTCCAGGTAACGTATGATGGATGAGCATCTACTGTTACTACGACTAGCAAATCAATCTAATGTTGGAACCCCTAATTGCAGCTTTATTTTATCAAAAGCAAAGTCTCCTAATTCCCATTCGGTATCATGAAATTTCCTGCGCGTCAAAGAATCGGCTTCAAAATTATATTTAGCATTTATGTATGATGCAAAAGTTACGAATTTACGCATTTCACACCATTGCCAAATGGTTCTATATCATTTAATGGAGCTATATCATTTAAGTGTGGGTATTGCACACTGCCCATTCTATTAATACATGAGCCACATGAGATAGCTGTCGTGTTATCGATACGTACGAGTATTACACAATCAAAATAATCCTTAGCGAATACTTTAAGTGCGAAAAAAGCTGCTTTTTACTCCAAGACATGTTGGTACTTTTCGTTGTCTTTCCAATAACCATATGAGCTATTATTATCGCAATAATCCCTTTAACCTGTTCTTGATGCGTCTGAAAATATATCAGTGTGAAATAAATTAAATCTAAATTGGCTATGAACTGTTTTAATATTTTCAATCCATTCACCAAACAAATTATATTTTTATATGATTAGGAATACTAATACTGTTATTATAGCTTGGATTGTTCAACAAAGAAAGGTACTCGTACTTGTGTCGCTCTAACAGTTTTGTATTCACCCAAGAATACTGTATGGCTGGCCATACAGATATAAGCAACCTAATCAACCTGGCAAAGTATCTGAGTTGAAAATGGCCAAGATTGTCTATTATTTTATTTTCTTATGATCAGGTAGAGTACGATACATTTCACGCGATTCAAATATGAAACCTAAAAACTGAGTACACGTTTTGGGAGTTAAGCGGCTTTTATCGTAGTTTATAACATAATCTAGACTTTCTAGTAATGATCGAATAACATCAACGTTCTTTGAGCAAGATTGAGTTTCCTATTACATATATATTATATCGTCAAGATATTGGACATTAGACAGTAGTGATACCCTGTGACCTTGTATATTTCAAATAAATAAATAAATTTCATGACTGGCTTAAGAATCTTCGTAAATACATAAAGGTCGGTGTACAAGCCAAACAGTAAACAATTCAATTGATATAAAATATCTTTATATTTGAAACGTAAGTATTTTTTATGAGAGTCAAGAATTAGTACCAAAAAATAGACATCCTTTATATCTATTGTTGCCATGTAACAATTTTGTGTTATTAGTTTCGACCCTGTAGTCTTCCATTTTGAAATGACAGTTTTAAATGAATTTATTTAAACATTTTAGATTTAAAATAAACCGTTTTTTTCTCCATTTGGCTTCGGCACTAAGAAAATACCGGATAAAAATTGCCCAACTTCATTATTACATCTAGAAATAGCTTCAATACCCAAAAACGAGTCAATGGACTTTTGAAAATCAGCTACTTCTTCTTTAGATCTGTTATTAAACGGATGGTCATTTCTAGATGGAATCGAATTAAACGGTATAACATAACCTTTTGTCCAAAATAAAATCGTTATGTCTGATGTTATGTCTCCCAACCCACTGTTCTGGGTAGTTTCTATGTATAATAAAAAATATCTATCTATGTATGTATTGTATTAAGTATATCAGTCATCTAGTACCCATAACACAAGCGGTGTTAACCAAAGTTTCTTTGAGATCTGGTTTTACTGACGATACGACGAAGGTTCGTCGAGTTCTTGTGTCTTGAAAATGGATATCGCATAATAGGCGGCAGGCATCGCTGAGAGGCTTTAAGACTTTTTCAGGTGCTTTTTTCGCAATCAACAACTCAGTGGCCGGGGCAAGAGCAGCAAGAGCGATCCCAATTTGTTGTTGTTTTAGTGACATACTCTGGTCTCTCATTACCATACAATCAGTAAGTGCTGGGTTGAGAACTGGTGCCATAAGCAGGTCACAGTTTCCAGGGACTAGGTATTCCGGATGATTTTTTTCCTTTGAGTCTTTCGCTAGTCCCTTAGATAGCACTTCCTGCCAACGCAATGCAATCGCTTGTTGTGTATCTTTTCCGAGGGAAGACTGGATTTTTGTGGCCTTGCCCATTAAATTCAGTTTTTCCTCATCAAGCTCTACCTGCGAGGGTTTCAGATGTCCAGGCTCAATATTTTCATAGGCTATTGCCTGCTCCACGATCGACGAAGTAGATCGGCCTGGCAGCAGCTGGTCCCGGTATGATGAGCCTGGAAGCGGCTCGTCTCGAGGTTGTGATGCCCGCAGTGATTGTGAGCGTGATGTGCTACCTTCACTCTGGCCAGTGCCTGGAAAACACCAGTTCATGATTAGAATTTCTGGTTTACAGAAATAGATCTGACGGAGAAAACTCTCATCAATAATCATAAAGCAATGGAGAAACACTTAAAACTTCAGTAGGAGTCGCGCAGGGTTCTTCTCTCTCTAACATCATGTTCTCTCTCCTCCTTAATGATCTATCGGGGTGCTTAAATACAGCAGAAGTACTAATGTACGCGGTGACGTTGCCGCCGTAGTCAAGGCGCCTACAGTTGAATCATTGGAGGGGAGATTGAGCATGGTTGCGGAGAAACTAAACAGTTGGTTCACAATTAATGGCTTCCTACTGAATGTCACTAAAACTAGCTTTATGGTGTTTAACCTAGCCGAGCGCGCACAGAGGTCCTTGAGCAACAGAGGAGCGTGAGCTTGGGAGGCAGGCGTGTCAACCAGATCAAGTCAGCTACTTTATTTTTGCTCTTCAGGCAATTAAATTATTTGTACCCTTGTTGACAGTCTGAAGAACAGCTCTCATCACTTATCGGTCACAATAATTTATTTTGCCATTTAGACGAAATAAAGATTGCGTAATGGTCAGAAATAAGTTTATAATTTTAAAAGTACTCACGACGCGACGTGGCAATTATTCTTCAGAAAACGAAGTTAAAACCTTTATTCTTCGAAGACGGGGTGGCTGCAACCGCTCCTCTAACTTCCTCATTTTTCGTCGTATTTCTTCATCCTTGTCCTTATTCTTCCTTTTGTGGCCTCCCATAACAACACTATTTTTTCGCTTTTTGCTATATAATTTTAATTAGTTAGCGCAGAGACACGCAATGACAAGAAAATCGCAGCGCACGTTATCAGGTTGAGCTGTGACGAACCAACAACGTCACGAACGGTAGAGCCAATGACAGGGCAGCATGGTATTGTAGAGTCAAGACAGGGTCTGCTAAGTCAAAATGACAACTTAATTTCTAAAAAAATGAAATAAAAAATAACTTTCAAATATAGTGTGTAAGGCAGTAGTGCTATGAAACGCTACTACAATATGTAAAATCTCAAAATCGCTAAGAATTAAGCTGTGATACATTACATAATTCGATTGTGTGTAGTGTAAGTACGATCTGATTTAGCTAACCATTTAATGTACCGGTGTGTGACTAATAGTAATAATACCTGGAAGAGATCGCTTCTTAGCGATAAGGCCGCCCATTGTACTTGTGTCTTCTGTAATGTCTTTTGTATTGTATTTTTTTGTAATATTATTTTCTGACGTTCTTATTTCTCATTAGGTTTTTTGTGTTAGATATATTTTTATAGATAGATAGATAAAGGTTTTTATTTACGACTTCAGACACACACATACATATCAGACAATATCAATTAAACAGGATGGTAGTAAAAAAAAAACAATAATAAAAATACAGTTGACTAAGTAATAAAAACAAACAACAACATTCTTATTTTATTTTTTTCTTCTTTAATGTCATCATTTGCTACCAACTCTCTGCTTGTATTTGTGTCTATTTATGTAATTACCTACTTATTAGTTCTTGTCAAACCTGTACCTGTTTGGCCAAATAAATGTATCTTTTTTTTCCCTCTTTCTATAAGTGTACTAAGTACAATGTGAGTATATTCTGCGATAATGTAAATACCCTCTCTATACCTCTGTTTACTAATATAATGTTATCCCGCAGAATCGCCATTATTTTTTAGGAAGGACAAAAGGACCTTGGAGCTCGGCCGGCAAATATATGCTTGTATCATGTATACCTAGTTTGTAAATCACATAGTTACGTGCAATAAAGTAAACCAAATTTGAATCAAAAGGCATACTACCTTTAAACATAAACCGCCTATGTTTTTAAAGTAAATACAATTGTTCCAGGCAGAGCCTACTCCTCATGTGCGTGATTGTCTGCATCGCTGATGAGTTGACCAGGGATATGCGCTGGGTGGACCACTTCAATATAGGCGATAAAGACATCTACTTCGACCGCGTCGTCGCCGTCAGCTTCGACGGGGAGAACACCTTCCGCGCCGCCGGACTGCTGATCACCAAGAGCCTCGTTCTCACCACCTATAACCCCTTCCGAACCGACGTCACTTCAGGCAGAGAAAATATGAACAAAATCAAAATCATTTATTTAAAAAAAAGACAAATACTTGTTAATGATACGGAGGAGGTTTTCTACGTACACGGCACTTCCAAAATCGCTTGCGGCCGCCAGGTCCTCCCCACAAAGAACAAATCCAACGTCTGGCACATGCAGGTCGGTGAGCAGAGTCCCCTGCACGATCTGATGGTGTTTAAACTCAAGGGCCCACTTGATGTCAAGAATAAGTCCGAAAGCGATTTGTACGAGTTCGATATTGAGGCGAATTTGACGGACGCCGGCCCCATCGTGTCCCTGCTTGCCTCGAGGTGGGCTCGGCTAGGCGACGACCTAAAGTTTGCCTCATACGGCCACATTGACAGAAACCACATCGAGAGTGGGAAGGTGCTGCGCTCCTTCGAGTTCGAGTACGACGACCACGTGCTGACGGATTGCGACGAATGGCTGCCGCGTGGTTGGGGCAACTTCATCTGTCTCAACAACATACAGAACTTCCCCGCCATTGCCTCCGGCGCGGTGCTTGTTCACAAAGACTTCGTCTACGGCCTAGGAAGCTTCTTCCTGGAGAAGGGAGAGGAAAAGAGCATTCTTGTGTTCACGGACCTCAGACCGTATCTTAACCTAATATACAATACTTGCCAAAATACAGAAAAAAAGACGTAAACTAAAAGAAAACTGCAGCAGGCCTGGGCCTGATGTTATTGCAGCTTGTCAAGCGACTCTGAAGGGTTTGTGCTGTGTCGCGAACACGCGAGTAGTGCAAAGAGAAAAAACAAATAATAAATACAGAAACAGCTATAAATAATTTTTTTTTTTTTTGCAAAACAAATTCTTTGTTGACAAAGAAAATTACAATTCAATAATAAAAACAAATTAAAACTAGTACCTATTTACAATTGAAACAATTAAGCTAACTGCAGACTGTTGCACACAATCTACAGGTAGCTCAACTGATCCATATCAATACCAGTCGGAAGCGTCCCCAAGACGCTGGCTGCATTGCCCCGCTGTATGGCAATGCTGATGCGCTGCGCCAGATATGCGCCAGCTCTCGGGTCACACGTCGCGTCGACCAGACGCTCAGATAACTTTTTAAAAACCCGGAGAGCCTCGGTAGCCCACGGACCTAGGGTCTCGACCCCAAAGGGAGCAAATATGTAGGCTTTGTCGAGACCTGCATATTTGCGTCTCTTGAGATCCTCGGCCAAATCTGCCGCCGCACCAGCCCTTACGGATGTCCTCGGAAGATGGGAACTACAACAGCAAATACCAATACCAACAACTACAGCACGAAATACCTTGAAGTTTAGTATAAAATTAAATTTTGTGCGCTCGTACAGGTTACAAAAATAATAATAATATAAATTAAAAATTAAAATTTTCAGTACAAATTGCGATGTCGAAATTTTAAAAGTGACCTACAAGGTACAATTTCAAAACAGTTTTAGAAATTTCTGTAAGTTTCATACTTTTTGTAATATTTTGAAACAAGTCGAAAAATTACCGATCCACCCCCTATCTCCGAAGTTTGCAAAGCGATCCATCAAAATGTATGTGGCATTTGTAGATAAGGATCTATATTTTACAGAAAAAATATACAAAAGTCAGTAAGTAGAACAATTTTTGAAAAATTGTCAAAAGCAGGGGTTTTTCTTAAGCGGGCTACCTCACCGAGTGGGGTATCAAATGAAAGGTTGTACATTTCAAAACAGTTTCTTAAATTTGTGTAGGTGTCAAAACTACATAAAGTACATAGCCAAATAGATAGATAGATAAAGGTTTTTATTTACGACTTCAGATACACACGTACAAATCAGACTACAACAATTTTACAGGATGCTAGTAAAAATAAACAATAATAAATATACAGTTGACTAAGTAATAAAAACAAACAATACCATAATTAAAATCTAATTAAAATGTCTGTGTGTGCTGCAGTACGTCAAAAAGGCAATGGCTCAGCGGAATATTTTGCTCAAGAAGCAAAAACACTGATAAGCGTTTATTCAAAAAATGTGCTATTTGAATACTCTGAAAGTTACTTACTTAACTTTTGTCTCTTAACCATGTTGTAAGCATGTTTAGTTCGGTAGAACTTGTGCGAAAGGGTAAGTAAAACATAGTGCAATAGTATGGTGGCCTTTGTAACCCTCAACAGACTTACTTTTTTCTATATTTTTTTTAGTAGGAATTTTGTTAACTCTTTCGATGTTTTTGCGACTATGTATTATCTGGTGGTGTCATTTTATATACGCAAAAGTTTCCAGTGAATTGGTAGATCAGAGACACACTTAGTTCTTTTAATTCAATCGAATGTTGAATTCTCATTTTTTAATTATCACTTTTCAACACTTTTTAGCCCATAGCTGCTTTATCTGCCTAGATCTCACGTTAATATTGAATATAAAAGTACGGGGTAACATGCCAAAAGTATAATTAAAAAATAATAAGCCATGTTATAAACTTATAACTTATAACGTACAAAAAAGTTAAAGTACTAAATTGTTAAAATTCCGAAAAAAATATTTATGAAATGAATTAGTTTTGTGTAAATGTGCTTTTAAATGTATTGGCATCTTGGTTTTATATATCTCTATAGTCCCCAGTATTTGTTCCGGGATAGGATAGCTTAAATCCTGGATTAAAACATAGGCAAGTTTTGATCCCGGAAAAATTTAGTGTTTCCGTAGGACGATCAATGATTCAAATATGCTTATCAACGCGGGTAACACCGCGGGGCGCAGCTAGTTACAGAACAATAATGGAAATGCCTACTGCGGCATTTCCATTATTGTTCTGTAACTAGCTGCGCCCCGCAGTTTTACCCGCGATTGAATCAAAACTTGCCTATGTTTTAATCCAGGATTTAAGCTATCCTATCCCGGAACATGAATGAGCAGTCTCATTCATGTAGCCACAACAACAAGTTTGAGTTAAGATCAAAGTGAGGCGCTAGATTCCTATATCTAGGTATACTAGGAAAATGCACGAGTGCGTTGGAATACTTCAAAGCTTTAGCTGGACTTATATACTCGGCCTGTTGCCCATAAACTGCAAGGTTAAACTCTACTTTCTGGAACTCTTCGATGGTGACGAAGTAGTTCATCTCCGAGAGGTGGTACCCGTAGCAGATCTTGGGCGGGCCGGCGCACCAGCGCTGCAGAATGATCTTCGGCAGAGGAGGCTGCTCGTGTTCGGGGCCATGGATCGGCTTCACTTTCATGATGACGCAGCTGTACTCCATGTCGTGGATCAGGGTGAGCTATCAAACATACGACATCATTGTCATGGCTGCCTACATTTCATGTAGCATATTTCTTTGTAATCAAAAAATCAAATGATATGGTAATTTGATTTGTTGATTCCAAAGGTTAGGAGGGAGGTAATGCTACCTGGCTAGCTAATGACAAGGATGGACTGTGAAAATGTGGGTTACGCATGAAAGTACTGAGATGCGGAGGAAGTTACATCGATTTTGTGTATCAGCTAGTAGCGTGCCTACCTCTATAACAACACGAGCTATGCTCACTTTGGGACTAGAATCTAGATTATGTTGCGTAGATTGTCCAGATTTTTTTATTAGTACTATTCCACACATATACACCTGTACCATACGCTAAGCACCGAGGTACTTACATTGTAAGTAGCAATTCCCAGGTGGTTTAACTCCATAGTTATATTGTCGGTGTAGAGCGAGAACTTCTGTTCCTCGGCGTCGCACGGACCGAACCGCTGGATGTTGGAGGAGCCTAGAACAAACGCAAGGCGCTACCAACTTGGATGGTCTACTGCTCTATAGGAAGCGCTGCTGCCTGCCTTATTCGCCTCTTGCAGCATCCGCGGGAAGAGTTAGGTCGGTGCAAATTCTAAGCACCACATAGCGTTGGTTTTGTAACATGAAAACTTAGATGGCTATTCCTGGCTAAAAGTGTCGAATGATGATGAACATTGTGATTGAAACAAAGTTATGGTGCTAGACTTACTCCTACGCATGATTATTTGGTTGTCAGCCAGGCGCGTGATCGCGGGCAAACCTGCGCGCGCGGTGCTTTGCCGCAGCCACTGGTGTTGCGCTCCGTAGTCCACGAACCGAGCCGGGCCTTGGCAGCCCGAGCCGTGCAGCGTGAACCCCATCTACGCACAAAACGTATCAGTTAACTAAGCGACTAAGTTATTATTGTTATGCGCCAAAGCTGCTATTGTAATACATACAATAGCAGCTTAGGTGCCTAGAATAAACGAAAGGCGCTACCTCAACTTGGATAACTTAGCCCGTAAGCTTTGGCTTAACAATACAATACAATTTTTTTATTGTTCACCACAAAATTAAATAAAAACATAGACATTCACATAAAATAGAGAGGTACAATGGGCGGCCTTATCGCTTAGAAGCGATTTCTTCCAGGCAACCTTTGGAAGGATAGAAGATTGAGAATTTAAGAAAGGCAGGGTGTATACAAAATTAATACAAAATTAATCTTCTGTTAACGCTTCCGAACTTACAAAGCTCCATTGTCCGCTTTGCTTCAAGACCAGCGCTGATCCCACGCGCCACCTGCAGTTGCTTGTCACAGCCGCTCGTACACACAGGATGTTAGCTGGCCAAAAGTCCTGTTTTTTCTAAGATAATAAAAAAATAATACTTTGAGGTCTTAGGCCCAGCAGTGGGCGGAAAAAAGTGCTTACGAAGCTATCATGTTTTAATAAAATAAATAAAAATAAAACTTTATTGTAAGTGTTTCTACAAAGTTAATAAAATCAAAGGGTGTTTCAATTAACATCTTACCTATGCCACAGATTTTATAATACTATAGGTGTACTAGTGCATATGCTAAGTATTATATAATACTTATATGTGTACTAGTGCATATGCTAAGTATTTTATAATACTTATAGGTATATGCTAAGTATTATATAATACTGTAGGTGTACTAGTGCATAGGCTAAGTATTTTATAATACTATAGGTGTACTAGTGCATATGCTAAGTATTATATAATACTGTAGGTGTACTAGTGCATATGCTAAGTATTATATAATACTGTAGGTGTACTAGTGCATAGGCTAAGTATTTTATAATACTTATAGGTATATGCTAAGTATTATATAATACTGTAGGTGTACTAGTGCATAGGCTAAGTATTTTATAATACTATAGGTGTACTAGTGCATATGCTAAGTATTATATAATACTGTAGGTGTACTAGTGCATAGGCTAAGTATTTTATAATACTATAGGTGTACTAGTGCATATGCTAAGTATTATATAATACTGTAGGTGTACTAGTGCATAGGCTAAGTATTTTATAATACTATAGGTGTACTAGTGCATATGCTAAGTATTATATAATACTATAGGTGTACTAGTGCATAGGCTAAGTATTTTATAATACTTATAGGTATATGCTAAGTATTATATAATACTGTAGGTGTACTAGTGCATAGGCTAAGTATTTTATAATACTATAGGTGTACTAGTGCATATGCTAAGTATTATATAATACTGTAGGTGTACTAGTGCATAGGCTAAGTATTTTATAATACTATAGGTGTACTAGTGCATATGCTAAGTATTATATAATACTTATATGTGTACTAGTGCATATGCTAAGTATTTTATAATACTTATAGGTATATGCTAAGTATTATATAATACTGTAGGTGTACTAGTGCATAGGCTAAGTATTTTATAATACTATAGGTGTACTAGTGCATATGCTAAGTATTATATAATACTGTAGGTGTACTAGTGCATAGGCTAAGTATTTTATAATACTATAGGTGTACTAGTGCATATGCTAAGTATTATATAATACTGTAGGTGTACTAGTGCATAGGCTAAGTATTTTATAATACTATAGGTGTACTAGTGCATATGCTAAGTATTATATAATACTGTAGGTGTACTAGTGCATAGGCTAAGTATTTTATAATACTATAGGTGTACTAGTGCATATGCTAAGTATTATATAATACTGTAGGTGTACTAGTGCATAGGCTAAGTATTTTATAATACTATAGGTGTACTAGTGCATATGCTAAGTATTTTATAATACTTATAGGTATATGCTAAGTATTATATAATACTGTAGGTGTACTAGTGCATAGGCTAAGTATTTTATAATACTATAGGTGTACTAGTGCATATGCTAAGTATTATATAATACTTATATGTGTACTAGTGCATATGCTAAGTATTTTATAATACTTATAGGTATATGCTAAGTATTATATAATACTGTAGGTGTACTAGTGCATAGGCTAAGTATTTTATAATACTATAGGTGTACTAGTGCATATGCTAAGTATTATATAATACTGTAGGTGTACTAGTGCATAGGCTAAGTATTTTATAATACTATAGGTGTACTAGTGCATATGCTAAGTATTATATAATACTGTAGGTGTACTAGTGCATAGGCTAAGTATTTTATAATACTATAGGTGTACTAGTGCATATGCTAAGTATTTTATAATACTTATAGGTATATGCTAAGTATTATATAATACTGTAGGTGTACTAGTGCATAGGCTAAGTATTTTATAATACTATAGGTGTACTAGTGCATATGCTAAGTATTATATAATACTGTAGGTGTACTAGTGCATATGCTAAGTATTTTATAATACTTATAGGTATATGCTAAGTATTATATAATACTGTAGGTGTACTAGTGCATAGGCTAAGTATTTTATAATACTATAGGTGTACTAGTGCATATGCTAAGTATTATATAATACTGTAGGTGTACTAGTGCATAGGCTAAGTATTTTATAATACTATAGGTGTACTAGTGCATATGCTAAGTATTATATAATACTGTAGGTGTACTAGTGCATAGGCTAAGTATTTTATAATACTTATAGGTATATGCTAAGTATTATATAATACTGTAGGTGTACTAGTGCATAGGCTAAGTATTTTATAATACTATAGGTGTACTAGTGCATATGCTAAGTATTATATAATACTTATAGGTATATGCTAAGTATTATATAATACTGTAGGTGTACTAGTGCATAGGCTAAGTATTTTATAATACTATAGGTGTACTAGTGCATATGCTAAGTATTATATAATACTGTAGGTGTACTAGTGCATAGGCTAAGTATTTTATAATACTATAGGTGTACTAGTGCATATGCTAAGTATTATATAATACTGTAGGTGTACTAGTGCATAGGCTAAGTATTTTATAATACTATAGGTGTACTAGTGCATATGCTAAGTATTTTATAATACTTATAGGTATATGCTAAGTATTATATAATACTGTAGGTGTACTAGTGCATAGGCTAAGTATTTTATAATACTATAGGTGTACTAGTGCATATGCTAAGTATTATATAATACTGTAGGTGTACTAGTGCATATGCTAAGTATTTTATAATACTTATAGGTATATGCTAAGTATTATATAATACTGTAGGTGTACTAGTGCATAGGCTAAGTATTTTATAATACTATAGGTGTACTAGTGCATATGCTAAGTATTATATAATACTGTAGGTGTACTAGTGCATAGGCTAAGTATTTTATAATACTATAGGTGTACTAGTGCATATGCTAAGTATTATATAATACTGTAGGTGTACTAGTGCATAGGCTAAGTATTTTATAATACTATAGGTGTACTAGTGCATATGCTAAGTATTATATAATACTGTAGGTGTACTAGTGCATATGCTAAGTATTTTATAATACTTATAGGTATATGCTAAGTATTATATAATACTGTAGGTGTACTAGTGCATAGGCTAAGTATTTTATAATACTATAGGTGTACTAGTGCATATGCTAAGTATTATATAATACTGTAGGTGTACTAGTGCATAGGCTAAGTATTTTATAATACTATAGGTGTACTAGTGCATATGCTAAGTATTATATAATACTTATATGTGTACTAGTGCATATGCTAAGTATTTTATAATACTTATAGGTATATGCTAAGTATTATATAATACTGTAGGTGTACTAGTGCATAGGCTAAGTATTTTATAATACTATAGGTGTACTAGTGCATATGCTAAGTATTATATAATACTGTAGGTGTACTAGTGCATAGGCTAAGTATTTTATAATACTTATAGGTATATGCTAAGTATTATATAATACTTACTGTAGGTGTACTAGTGCATAGGCTAAGTATTTTATAATACTATAGGTGTACTAGTGCATATGCTAAGTATTATATAATACTGTAGGTGTACTAGTGCATAGGCTAAGTATTTTATAATACTATAGGTGTACTAGTGCATATGCTAAGTATTATATAATACTTATATGTGTACTAGTGCATATGCTAAGTATTTTATAATACTTATAGGTATATGCTAAGTATTATATAATACTGTAGGTGTACTAGTGCATAGGCTAAGTATTTTATAATACTATAGGTGTACTAGTGCATATGCTAAGTATTATATAATACTGTAGGTGTACTAGTGCATAGGCTAAGTATTTTATAATACTATAGGTGTACTAGTGCATATGCTAAGTATTATATAATACTTATATGTGTACTAGTGCATATGCTAAGTATTTTATAATACTTATAGGTATATGCTAAGTATTATATAATACTGTAGGTGTACTAGTGCATAGGCTAAGTATTTTATAATACTATAGGTGTACTAGTGCATATGCTAAGTATTATATAATACTGTAGGTGTACTAGTGCATAGGCTAAGTATTTTATAATACTTATAGGTATATGCTAAGTATTATATAATACTGTAGGTGTACTAGTGCATAGGCTAAGTATTTTATAATACTATAGGTGTACTAGTGCATATGCTAAGTATTATATAATACTGTAGGTGTACTAGTGCATAGGCTAAGTATTTTATAATACTATAGGTGTACTAGTGCATATGCTAAGTATTATATAATACTTATATGTGTACTAGTGCATATGCTAAGTATTTTATAATACTTATAGGTATATGCTAAGTATTATATAATACTGTAGGTGTACTAGTGCATAGGCTAAGTATTTTATAATACTATAGGTGTACTAGTGCATATGCTAAGTATTATATAATACTGTAGGTGTACTAGTGCATAGGCTAAGTATTTTATAATACTATAGGTGTACTAGTGCATATGCTAAGTATTATATAATACTGTAGGTGTACTAGTGCATAGGCTAAGTATTTTATAATACTATAGGTGTACTAGTGCATATGCTAAGTATTTTATAATACTTATAGGTATATGCTAAGTATTATATAATACTGTAGGTGTACTAGTGCATAGGCTAAGTATTTTATAATACTATAGGTGTACTAGTGCATATGCTAAGTATTATATAATACTTATATGTGTACTAGTGCATATGCTAAGTATTTTATAATACTTATAGGTATATGCTAAGTATTATATAATACTGTAGGTGTACTAGTGCATATGCTAAGTATTTTATAATACTTATATGTGTACTAGTGCATATGCTAAGTATTTTATAATACTTATAGGTATATGCTAAGTATTATATAATACTGTAGGTGTACTAGTGCATAGGCTAAGTATTTTATAATACTATAGGTGTACTAGTGCATATGCTAAGTATTTTATAATACTTATAGGTATATGCTAAGTATTTTATAATACTATAGGTGTACTAGTGCATATGCTAAGTATTTTATAATACTTATATGTGTACTAGTGCATATGCTAAGTATTTTATAATACTTATACCTAGGTATATGCTAAGTATTATATAATACTGTAGGTGTACTAGTGCATAGGCTAAGTATTTTATAATACTTATAGGTATATGCTAAGTATTTTATAATACTGTAGGTGTACTAGTGCATAGGCTAAGTATTTTATAATACTATAGGTGTACTAGTGCATATGCTAAGTATTATATAATACAGTAGGTGTACTAGTGCATATGCTAAGTATTTTATAATACTTATATGTGTACTAGTGCATATGCTAAGTATTTTATAATACTTATAGGTATATGCTAAGTATTATATAATACTGTAGGTGTACTAGTGCATAGGCTAAGTATTTTATAATACTATAGGTGTACTAGTGCATATGCTAAGTATTTTATAATACTTATAGGTATATGCTAAGTATTTTATAATACTATAGGTGTACTAGTGCATATGCTAAGTATTTTATAATACTTATATGTGTACTAGTGCATATGCTAAGTATTTTATAATACTTATAGGTATATGCTAAGTATTATATAATACTGTAGGTGTACTAGTGCATAGGCTAAGTATTTTATAATACTATAGGTGTACTAGTGCATATGCTAAGTATTTTATAATACTTATAGGTATATGCTAAGTATTATATAATACTGTAGGTGTACTAGTGCATAGGCTAAGTATTTTATAATACTATAGGTGTACTAGTGCATATGCTAAGTATTATATAATACTGTAGGTGTACTAGTGCATATGCTAAGTATTATATAATACTGTAGGTGTACTAGTGCATATGCTAAGTATTTTATAATACTTATATGTGTACTAGTGCATATGCTAAGTATTATATAATACTGTAGGTGTACTAGTGCATATGCTAAGTATTTTATAATACTTATAGGTATATGCTAAGTATTATATAATACTGTAGGTGTACTAGTGCATAGGCTAAGTATTTTATAATACTATAGGTGTACTAGTGCATATGCTAAGTATTATATAATACTGTAGGTGTACTAGTGCATATGCTAAGTATTATATAATACTGTAGGTGTACTAGTGCATATGCTAAGTATTTTATAATACTTATATGTGTACTAGTGCATATGCTAAGTATTATATAATACTGTAGGTGTACTAGTGCATATGCTAAGTATTTTATAATACTTATAGGTATATGCTAAGTATTATATAATACTGTAGGTGTACTAGTGCATAGGCTAAGTATTTTATAATACTATAGGTGTACTAGTGCATATGCTAAGTATTTTATAATACTTATAGGTATATGCTAAGTATTATATAATACTGTAGGTGTACTAGTGCATAGGCTAAGTATTTTATAATACTATAGGTGTACTAGTGCATATGCTAAGTATTTTATAATACTTATAGGTATATGCTAAGTATTATATAATACTGTAGGTGTACTAGTGCATAGGCTAAGTATTTTATAATACTATAGGTGTACTAGTGCATATGCTAAGTATTATATAATACTTATATGTGTACTAGTGCATATGCTAAGTATTTTATAATACTTATAGGTATATGCTAAGTATTATATAATACTGTAGGTGTACTAGTGCATATGCTAAGTATTTTATAATACTTATATGTGTACTAGTGCATATGCTAAGTATTTTATAATACTTATAGGTATATGCTAAGTATTATATAATACTGTAGGTGTACTAGTGCATATGCTAAGTATTTTATAATACTTATATGTGTACTAGTGCATATGCTAAGTATTTTATAATACTTATAGGTATATGCTAAGTATTATATAATACTGTAGGTGTACTAGTGCATAGGCTAAGTATTTTATAATACTATAGGTGTACTAGTGCATATGCTAAGTATTTTATAATACTTATAGGTATATGCTAAGTATTATATAATACTGTAGGTGTACTAGTGCATAGGCTAAGTATTTTATAATACTATAGGTGTACTAGTGCATATGCTAAGTATTTTATAATACTTATAGGTATATGCTAAGTATTATATAATACTGTAGGTGTACTAGTGCATAGGCTAAGTATTTTATAATACTATAGGTGTACTAGTGCATATGCTAAGTATTATATAATACTGTAGGTGTACTAGTGCATATGCTAAGTATTATATAATACTGTAGGTGTACTAGTGCATATGCTAAGTATTTTATAATACTTATATGTGTACTAGTGCATATGCTAAGTATTATATAATACTGTAGGTGTACTAGTGCATATGCTAAGTATTTTATAATACTTATAGGTATATGCTAAGTATTATATAATACTGTAGGTGTACTAGTGCATAGGCTAAGTATTTTATAATACTATAGGTGTACTAGTGCATATGCTAAGTATTTTATAATACTTATAGGTATATGCTAAGTATTATATAATACTGTAGGTGTACTAGTGCATAGGCTAAGTATTTTATAATACTATAGGTGTACTAGTGCATATGCTAAGTATTTTATAATACTTATAGGTATATGCTAAGTATTATATAATACTGTAGGTGTACTAGTGCATAGGCTAAGTATTTTATAATACTATAGGTGTACTAGTGCATATGCTAAGTATTTTATAATACTTATAGGTATATGCTAAGTATTATATAATACTGTAGGTGTACTAGTGCATATGCTAAGTATTTTATAATACTTATATGTGTACTAGTGCATATGCTAAGTATTTTATAATACTTATAGGTATATGCTAAGTATTATATAATACTGTAGGTGTACTAGTGCATAGGCTAAGTATTTTATAATACTATAGGTGTACTAGTGCATATGCTAAGTATTATATAATACTGTAGGTGTACTAGTGCATATGCTAAGTATTATATAATACTGTAGGTGTACTAGTGCATATGCTAAGTATTTTATAATACTTATATGTGTACTAGTGCATATGCTAAGTATTATATAATACTGTAGGTGTACTAGTGCATATGCTAAGTATTTTATAATACTTATAGGTATATGCTAAGTATTATATAATACTGTAGGTGTACTAGTGCATAGGCTAAGTATTTTATAATACTATAGGTGTACTAGTGCATATGCTAAGTATTATATAATACTGTAGGTGTACTAGTGCATATGCTAAGTATTATATAATACTGTAGGTGTACTAGTGCATATGCTAAGTATTTTATAATACTTATATGTGTACTAGTGCATATGCTAAGTATTATATAATACTGTAGGTGTACTAGTGCATATGCTAAGTATTTTATAATACTTATAGGTATATGCTAAGTATTATATAATACTGTAGGTGTACTAGTGCATAGGCTAAGTATTTTATAATACTATAGGTGTACTAGTGCATATGCTAAGTATTATATAATACTGTAGGTGTACTAGTGCATATGCTAAGTATTATATAATACTGTAGGTGTACTAGTGCATATGCTAAGTATTTTATAATACTTATATGTGTACTAGTGCATATGCTAAGTATTATATAATACTGAAGGTGTACTAGTGCATATGCTAAGTATTTTATAATACTTATAGGTATATGCTAAGTATTATATAATACTGTAGGTGTACTAGTGCATAGGCTAAGTATTTTATAATACTATAGGTGTACTAGTGCATATGCTAAGTATTTTATAATACTTATAGGTATATGCTAAGTATTATATAATACTGTAGGTGTACTAGTGCATAGGCTAAGTATTTTATAATACTATAGGTGTACTAGTGCATATGCTAAGTATTATATAATACTGTAGGTGTACTAGTGCATAGGCTAAGTATTTTATAATACTATAGGTGTACTAGTGCATATGCTAAGTATTATATAATACTATAGGTGTACTAGTGCATATGCTAAGTATTTTATAATACTGTAGGTGTACTAGTGCATAGGCTAAGTATTTTATAATACTATAGGTGTACTAGTGCATATGCTAAGTATTATATAATACTGTAGGTGTACTAGTGCATATGCTAAGTATTTTATAATACTATAGGTGTACTAGTGCATATGCTAAGTATTATATAATACTATAGGTGTACTAGTGCATATGCTAAGTATTTTATAATACTTATAGGTATATGCTAAGTATTATATAATACTGTAGGTGTACTAGTGCATATGCTAAGTATTTTATAATACTATAGGTGTACTAGTGCATATGCTAAGTATTTTATAATACTTATAGGTATATGCTAAGTATTATATAATACTGTAGGTGTACTAGTGCATATGCTAAGTATTTTATAATACTTATATGTGTACTAGTGCATATGCTAAGTATTTTATAATACTTATAGGTATATGCTAAGTATTATATAATACTGTAGGTGTACTAGTGCATATGCTAAGTATTTTATAATACTTATATGTGTACTAGTGCATATGCTAAGTATTTTATAATACTTATAGGTATATGCTAAGTATTATATAATACTGTAGGTGTACTAGTGCATATGCTAAGTATTTTATAATACTATAGGTGTACTAGTGCATATGCTAAGTATTTTATAATACTTATAGGTATATGCTAAGTATTATATAATACTGTAGGTGTACTAGTGCATAGGCTAAGTATTTTATAATACTATAGGTGTACTAGTGCATATGCTAAGTATTATATAATACTGTAGGTGTACTAGTGCATAGGCTAAGTATTTTATAATACTATAGGTGTACTAGTGCATATGCTAAGTATTTTATAATACTTATAGGTATATGCTAAGTATTATATAATACTGTAGGTGTACTAGTGCATAGGCTAAGTATTTTATAATACTATAGGTGTACTAGTGCATATGCTAAGTATTATATAATACTGTAGGTGTACTAGTGCATAGGCTAAGTATTTTATAATACTATAGGTGTACTAGTGCATATGCTAAGTATTATATAATACTATAGGTGTACTAGTGCATATGCTAAGTATTTTATAATACTGTAGGTGTACTAGTGCATAGGCTAAGTATTTTATAATACTATAGGTGTACTAGTGCATATGCTAAGTATTATATAATACTGTAGGTGTACTAGTGCATATGCTAAGTATTTTATAATACTATAGGTGTACTAGTGCATATGCTAAGTATTATATAATACTATAGGTGTACTAGTGCATATGCTAAGTATTTTATAATACTTATAGGTATATGCTAAGTATTATATAATACTGTAGGTGTACTAGTGCATATGCTAAGTATTTTATAATACTATAGGTGTACTAGTGCATATGCTAAGTATTTTATAATACTTATAGGTATATGCTAAGTATTATATAATACTGTAGGTGTACTAGTGCATATGCTAAGTATTTTATAATACTTATATGTGTACTAGTGCATATGCTAAGTATTTTATAATACTTATAGGTATATGCTAAGTATTATATAATACTGTAGGTGTACTAGTGCATATGCTAAGTATTTTATAATACTTATATGTGTACTAGTGCATATGCTAAGTATTTTATAATACTTATAGGTATATGCTAAGTATTATATAATACTGTAGGTGTACTAGTGCATATGCTAAGTATTTTATAATACTATAGGTGTACTAGTGCATATGCTAAGTATTTTATAATACTTATAGGTATATGCTAAGTATTATATAATACTGTAGGTGTACTAGTGCATATGCTAAGTATTTTATAATACTTATATGTGTACTAGTGCATATGCTAAGTATTTTATAATACTTATAGGTATATGCTAAGTATTATATAATACTGTAGGTGTACTAGTGCATATGCTAAGTATTTTATAATACTTATAGGTATATGCTAAGTATTATATAATACTGTAGGTGTACTAGTGCATATGCTAAGTATTTTATAATACTTATATGTGTACTAGTGCATATGCTAAGTATTTTATAATACTTATAGGTATATGCTAAGTATTATATAATACTGTAGGTGTACTAGTGCATATGCTAAGTATTTTATAATACTTATATGTGTACTAGTGCATATGCTAAGTATTTTATAATACTTATAGGTATATGCTAAGTATTATATAATACTGTAGGTGTACTAGTGCATAGGCTAAGTATTTTATAATACTATAGGTGTACTAGTGCATATGCTAAGTATTATATAATACTGTAGGTGTACTAGTGCATAGGCTAAGTATTTTATAATACTATAGGTGTACTAGTGCATATGCTAAGTATTATATAATACTATAGGTGTACTAGTGCATATGCTAAGTATTTTATAATACTGTAGGTGTACTAGTGCATAGGCTAAGTATTTTATAATACTATAGGTGTACTAGTGCATATGCTAAGTATTATATAATACTGTAGGTGTACTAGTGCATATGCTAAGTATTTTATAATACTATAGGTGTACTAGTGCATATGCTAAGTATTATATAATACTGTAGGTGTACTAGTGCATATGCTAAGTATTTTATAATACTATAGGTGTACTAGTGCATATGCTAAGTATTATATAATACTGTAGGTGTACTAGTGCATAGGCTAAGTATTTTATAATACTATAGGTGTACTAGTGCATATGCTAAGTATTATATAATACTGTAGGTGTACTAGTGCATATGCTAAGTATTTTTTTTTATTTCTTTAATAAGGGCTTTGTCGCACATTGTATGCGTTTATAATGCCCTCTATGCTAAGTATCTATTATGGTTATTACTGTTATTAGCCAATACCAAAGTCGGTTAATATTAATTTCAAACTTTATGATACCAGATACTATGAGTACTACAAATGAAGTAACTTGGTAAACTTACATCGAATTTTCTGTAATATTGCTTACATCGAGGCAGGGAGACCAGCTTCACCTTGTAAATTATAACCTTCCCCGTTTCGCAATCTGTAAAGCATAACCAAACTGTCAGAAAATATAAACAATCAAATATAGGGTGGTCGACGCGAGAGCGGGCGGGTACCTGGCGCAGCGCATCAACATTGCCATACAGCGGGGCAATGCAGCCAGCGTCTTGGGGACGCTTCCGACTGGTATTGGATCAGTTGAGCTACACTAAACTAAATTCTAAAATGTATCTTACCGCGGGAGGAGATCACATATAACTCGGGGTGCACCGTGATGAAGATCGGCGGCTGACAGGCGATTTCAAGTGCTGTAGACAGAATATAATGCTCAAAGTGACGAACAGTTTAACGAATTTCAACCCGCAAACAGGTTGTGGATGTCTTCTGACGTGGTTAGGCCTCAGGACTGATTAGAAACCTTAAGGAAGTTCGTTTCGTGTTGGCGAGAGATTGAAATTTGTTGTGGTTTTTAATAGAAAATGGTTTACGATTTGCGGCTAATTACTTTGTCAACAAAGAACCTTAAAACGGACGTCCTAAAGCGTTAAAGGGGTCGGGAGCGCGCTTGTCACGTCGTTGTTGTTACTGGCGTCCGTAGGCATCTGCCCTCCATCAGACGGGCCTCATGCTTGTTTGTTACTGGCGTCTATAGGCATCTGCCCTCCATCAATCGGGTCTCATGTGTGTTTGTTACTGGCGTCCGTAGGCATCTGCCCTCCATCAGACGGGCCTCATGCCTGTTAGTTACTGGCGTCTATAGGCATCTGCCCTCCATCAGACGGGCCTCATGCTTGTTTGTTACTGGCGTCTATAGGCATCTGCCCTCCATCAATCGGGTCTCATGTGTGTTTGTTACTGGCGTCCGTAGGCATCTGCCCTCCATCAGACGGTCCTCATGCCTGTTAGTTACTGGCGTCTATAGGCATCTGCCCTCCATCAGACGGGCCTCATGCTTGTTTGTTACTGGCGTCTATAGGCATCTGCCCTCCATCAATCGGGTCTCATGTGTGTTTGTTACTGGCGTCCGTAGGCATCTGCCCTCCATCAGACGGGCCTCATGCCTTTTAGTTACTGGCGTCTATAGGCATCTGCCCTCCATCAGACGGGCCTCATGCTTGTTTGTTACTGGCGTCTATAGGCATCTGCCCTCCATCAATCGGGTAACATGTGTGTTTGTTCCTGGCGTCTGTAGGCATCTGCCCTCCATCAGACGGGCCTCATGTCTGTTTGTTACTGGCGTCTATAGGCATCTGCCCTCCATCAGACGGGCCTCATGTCTGTTTGTTACTGGCGTCCGTAGGCATCTGCCCTCCATCAGACGGGCCTCATGCCTGTTAGTTACTGGCGTCTATAGGCATCTGCCCTCCATCAGACGGGCCTCATGCTTGTTTGTTACTGGCGTCTATAGGCATCTGCCCTCCATCAATCGGGTCTCATGTGTGTTTGTTCCTGGCGTCCGTAGGCATCTGCCCTCCATCAGACGGGCCTCATGTCTGTTTGTTACTGGCGTCTATAGGCATCTGCCCTCCATCAGATGGGCCTCATGCCTGTTAGTTACTGGCGTCCGTAGGCATCTGCCCTCCATCAGACGGGCCTTATGCTTGTTTGTTACTGGCGTCTATAGGCATCTGCCCTCCATCAGACGGGCCTCATGCTTGTTTGTTACTGGCGTCTATAGGCATCTGCCCTCCATCAATCGGGTCTCATGTGTGTTTGTTACTGGCGTCCGTAGGCATCTGCCCTCCATCAGACGGGCCTCATGCCTGTTAGTTACTGGCGTCTATAGGCATCTGCCCTCCATCAGACGGGCCTCATGCTTGTTTGTTACTGGCGTCTATAGGCATCTGCCCTCCATCAATCGGGTCTCATGTGTGTTTGTTACTGGCGTCCGTAGGCATCTGCCCTCCATCAGACGGTCCTCATGCCTGTTAGTTACTGGCGTCTATAGGCATCTGCCCTCCATCAGACGGGCCTCATGCTTGTTTGTTACTGGCGTCTATAGGCATCTGCCCTCCATCAATCGGGTCTCATGTGTGTTTGTTACTGGCGTCCGTAGGCATCTGCCCTCCATCAGACGGGCCTCATGCCTTTTAGTTACTGGCGTCTATAGGCATCTGCCCTCCATCAGACGGGCCTCATGCTTGTTTGTTACTGGCGTCTATAGGCATCTGCCCTCCATCAATCGGGTAACATGTGTGTTTGTTCCTGGCGTCTGTAGGCATCTGCCCTCCATCAGACGGGCCTCATGTCTGTTTGTTACTGGCGTCTATAGGCATCTGCCCTCCATCAGACGGGCCTCATGTCTGTTTGTTACTGGCGTCCGTAGGCATCTGCCCTCCATCAGACGGGCCTCATGCCTGTTAGTTACTGGCGTCTATAGGCATCTGCCCTCCATCAGACGGGCCTCATGCTTGTTTGTTACTGGCGTCTATAGGCATCTGCCCTCCATCAATCGGGTCTCATGTGTGTTTGTTCCTGGCGTCTATAGGCATCTGCCCTCCATCAGATGGGCCTCATGCCTGTTAGTTACTGGCGTCCGTAGGCATCTGCCCTCCATCAGACGGGCCTTATGCTTGTTTGTTACTGGCGTCTATAGGCATCTGCCCTCCATCAGACGGGCCTCATGCTTGTTTGTTACTGGCGTCTATAGGCATCTGCCCTCCATCAATCGGGTCTCATGTGTGTTTGTTACTGGCGTCCGTAGGCATCTGCCCTCCATCAGACGGGCCTCATGCCTGTTAGTTACTGGCGTCTATAGGCATCTGCCCTCCATCAGACGGGCCTCATGCTTGTTTGTTACTGGCGTCTATAGGCATCTGCCCTCCATCAATCGGGTCTCATGTGTGTTTGTTCCTGGCGTCCGTAGGCATCTGCCCTCCATCAGACGGGCCTCATGTCTGTTAGTTACTGGCGTCTATAGGCATCTGCCCTCCATCAGACGGGCCTCATGCTTGTTTGTTACTGGCGTCTATAGGCATCTGCCCTCCATCAATCGGGTCTCATGTGTGTTTGTTCCTGGCGTCCGTAGGCATCTGCCCTCCATCAGACGGGCCTCATGTCTGTTTGTTACTGGCGTCTATAGGCATCTGCCCTCCATCAGACGGGCCTCATGCCTGTTAGTTACTGGCGTCTATAGGCATCTGCCCTCCATCAGACGGGCCTCATGCCTGTTTGTTACTGGCGTCTATAGGCATCTGCCCTCCATCAGACGGGCCTCATGTCTGTTTGTTACTGGCGTCTATAGGCATCTGCCCTCCATCAGACGGGCCTCATGTCTGTTTGTTACTGGCGTCCGTAGGCATCGGCCCTCCATCAGACGGGCCTCATGCCTGTTTGCCACCTTGTGATATTATAAAAAAACTGGTATCTGTAACTTGCTATTAGCATTCAGCATTAAACTCCAAGTCAAATCGTTTATTGCACACTTGTAATTAAGTCTTGACTACCGACAATAAAAAACATGTAAATATCCAGTAGAAGCACGTTATTTCCAGGTGGAAGGTACCCCTTCTGTTCTTTGATGACGGAGATTAGAACCGCATTTTGACCAAAAATAAATACCTTCTCGCACATTATCAACGTCCAGCTGAAGTATAGCAATGTCAGGCTTCACGGGGGAGTAGTCTGGGGGGAAAGCATACTCCCTGACCCTGATGCCGTCGTCGATGGGTCCGTTGCACCCCCGGCCGAGGACCACGCGGGAACGGAACCTGTGAACATGGACCTATTGGAGATGGAAATATGGACTCTTGAAGCTGATATACCGAAGCATGTTACCTGAATTAATTACCCTATTTTTTCTATACTGTTAAATATTAAATAATGTTGGACAATTCGCACAGCATCATCTAGGCCCATGCTAAGCAGAGCTTGTGTGGGTACTAGGTAGATAACTGATATACTTAATACAATACACTACATTATGTACTTAGATAGGATTGTTTAAAAACATCCAGAACACCTGGAACGAAAATCTGCAGGTCTAATTTTTATGGGTTATGGCCATAAAAATTATGCGCATGTGTCTGAACTAGGCGAAAAAATATATTTTGAAATGTAGAGGTACTTAGTACTACAAGTTTCATATGAGACCAAACTTGGTTTATGTAAGTGATTTTATCGTAAAAAGTTTATGTTAAGTAGGTGCTAATGTAACTTAACTAAGGAAAGCGAAACCTCCTAGTAAAAGTATTTTATGTATACTTAAAAGGAGGCTTCGAAATATTGTACAAAATAATGTAATTTCTGAACGAAATAAAAAAAATATTTGTTTTACCCGGTCGGTCGCTTAGGCTCTTACGACATGCACGTGATGCACGGGCTGAGTTGTAGGGGTCGATTCTTAGGTCACACTCGCCACGGCTATTCCTTATAAACTAAGTATTCCTTACCGAAAATCATCTTTAGGTAGTTTCTCGATGCTGGAAGCCAACGCGACTGCGATCTGTCTCGTGACGAGCACCACCACAACAGTTATTTTCAATTCCCCTGAAAACGTACGTTTATTCTTCTTCTACTGATAAGTATTTAGAAAGGGGAATCCATAAGTATTGTTTTGCATGTGTTCGTCAAACTGGGAGCTTAGTTCATAAACTCATACTACCTATTATTGAGACGCGCGCTAGAGCCAAGTTCGGAAAAGAAACGGGCGACGCAATAGCAGTGAAGTGACTCAGTAAGTATATTTACACGAACCATTGGGAACGCTTTTGGTCCCTTCTGTATCTCAGACATTATCAAACCTACAAGCTTGCAATTTTGCATGTTTGTTTAGTAAGATCCACTAAAAGAATAGGAATATCAAATTTTATAGTTATTTTTATTTGGTTCTTTAAAAACGCGTCTAATTGTATGAATTTATACACACAGAAAATATACTCATGGGTTGCAGATAAAATATTATTTATATTTAAAGTTATTAAAAAGTATTGAAATCTAAAAAAAAAAAAAAATGTGAGAACTAGCCAAGTTTGTTCAGATAGTGGCTTCACCGGTAAAATAGCTAAGATTGATAGTTAGGTGCAAAGTTTTATAGCAGTTCATAATGTTAATTTGTTACGTTCTTTCATTATTTAATTTGTGTCGTGGCAAGTCCAACATTAAAACAAATACCGTGGGTATACATTTGCTCTTGGCTAGTTTTCGCATTAAAGTTTTTGTTTACATACTCGTAGCACAGTATAAATAAAACATACAACGCCTTTGATATCGCGGTAAATGCCGACAAGTGACGCCACAGCGCGGCGTTGGCCAGGGTCATGTAAGTGTCAAATTAAAACTTAGTTATCTTAGATGAACATCGTCAACAATATTACGAATATGCGGTGTTTTTCAAAGCCAATATCCGCCATATTGGTATTTGTTTCATTCAAATTTTACTCATGGGTATCGTTTTCGACTAAATTGAGGATTACGAATATGCGGTGTTTTTTTCAAATCCAAGAGTGCGGATATTTTATATTTAAATTTTTACGCACGTTTATCTTTTTCTAGTAACTCGAGGGTGAAGATTACGAAAATGCGGTTTTTTTTTTATCCAAGTTGGTGCTTAGTTGTTTATACGAAATTTAACTTATTGGTATCGTTATCGACTAAATTGAGGGAGTTGATTACGATGTTTTTTCAAAACCAATAGATATGGTTGATATTTTATTAATTAAAATTTTGCTCATTTTTGCTCAATTTTGCTCATTTTGCGTTTTCGACCTAATTGAGGGTGTAAATTAGGATTATGCGATGTTTTTTAAAATTGAAGATGGTAGATATTTGTTTATTTAAGATTTTACTCATAGGTATCGTCTCGACTAACTCGAGGGTGAAGATTACGAAGGGATAGTTCCACTCAATGCCAGATTACGAAGGGATAGTTCCACTCAATGCCAGATTACGAAGGGATAGTTCCACTCAATGCCAGATTACGAAGGGATAGTTCCACTCAATGCCAAATTTCTTCCCAGAGAATGCCACGGAATACTTAAATAAAAATGATGTAACTAAATTACTTCCATCCAATGCCGTGACAAGCAAGTACAGTCAACGGTAACATCATTCAATATGTACGAAGAAGACATGCTAGAGCGAGATAGTAAATGCTTGAGCAAAACAGACTTTTGTTTTCTATTGTTTTACGAAAATGTGTTTCGTCCTTCGGAAATATCTCAAACTCTTATATCAGTTAACCTTGGTCCTTGCAACGTGCGCAATGTATGTGCTGTGAATAATTGAATAGGTAGTGCAAAATGGGTGACAACCGAGAAGAAGTGAGCTTCAGTCATGTATCTACACCACATTCATAGACTGTCCGGGTAAGCACCTACCTACATAATATTTAGCTTATAATTTATGTGATGCTTCTAATTAAACCAAATATAATAAACTGGATTACCATTGACTGACTCACTCACTGACTCACTGATTGACAAAGTTGTTCTCCCAGATAGAGATAGAGGGCACGTATGTTCTAAAAATGTTGTACCAATCGATGGGGAATTTATCAGTAAGTTACAAATTACATGTCTCTCATACAAAAAAACGAGAAATTGCGCGGTTTCATCGTCCAAGTTGTATGATTTTCGTTTGTTGCTTGAAATATTAATCACTTGTTTATAATAGTTCGTTTTCTATTGTACATAGTAACAATAATAATAAAACAAATTTTAAAATACTTCTTTTTTTATGTAGTTATAATCATTCTCCCGATGCATGTTTAAGCAAAAACTCTCGGAGACCTGTTTTGGGAGCTCTACTATGTACCTCTAGATTATATTAAATAAAGACCACCAAAAAATGAATTTTCTTGTTACGAATATCCTACAATTTAATAATAATATAATACATTTTCGTTACATGCCTTTATGTAAAGAAAGAAAAAACTGAACCGAACTCTATTATCGACCGGAAAGGCTTCGAAACAAACCTCTTTAAAAGAAACCGTCACTATAATAGTAATTACGTAGTAATAGTAAGATGATTTCACACCAGTGATTTCATAAAAGTTAAAATATTAACGGTTGATTATTGTGATATAAAAAAAACAGTGTTTTACTGAAATACATTTTAGATTGCAAGTTCATTTGTTATTTCATATGATAAACATCGGTCCATTCTATTACCATCCCTGCTATTCAGACTAGGTTACATACATACATGGGTAAGTAAACGAATTTGTATGTCTTAGGCTTTTTGCGTTAACTGTACCTACTTGCTGAAAACTCGTGGCATTCACTGGGAAGGAAATAACTTTATATTGGTCGATTTAAAATGTCGTCGCATTGCTTGGGACTCAATGTATGAAGTTTCAAATTCAGAGAACAATATATTTCGCATTGCTGGGACTAAACCATTACGAATACGCGGTTTTTAGGGTTTCGGAGATCGGTTTCGAAACCCTTATGGCATCGCTATTTCTGTCCTTTTTTCCGTCATTAATATCTCAGCAACTACAGCAGCAAATAACGTGAAATTTGAAATATTAATACAATTCATACGCCTGTACAGATTAAAAGAAAAATAAATAAAAATAAATGAAAAATGAAAAAGTAAATTTTCAGTATAAATTGTGATGTCGACATTTAAAATAAAATAGACCTACTTTGTCAAGTGGGGTATCAAATTAACGGTATCAGTTTGTACATTTCAAAACAGTTTTTGAAATTTCTGCAGGTTTCATACTTTTTGAAATATTTTGAAAAAAGACGAAAATTTTACTATTAACCTCTATACCTACTTCGAAGTTTGCAAACCGATACATCTGAAATGTAGGTACCCTTAATTTTTTGGTATTCATCAATTAGCAAAGTCTCTAACCAGTACCTAGTACATTGGTATATTTGACAACCGTTCGAAACCCCCGTCGCGCGAGTCACACTCGCACTTGACGGATCTTGTTTTCCTTTACTATATCCAAGATGGCGGATAGTTTTTATATCAAATTTTACTCATTTGTATCGTTTTCAACTAAATTGAGATAGTTGATTACAAACATGCGATTTTTTTCATATCTAACATACTCGTAGCGGATATTTTTATTTCAAATTTTATTCATGGTTATCGTTTCCGACTAAATAAAAGGTGAACATTACGAATTCGGTGACGTTTCAAATCCAAGATAAGCTATTTTTTTAATTCTATATTTTACCTAACGGCTGTCGATATTGGCTTACTGAAAGGTGAACAATAGATCGTGATGAACTGATATTTATTAAATTATTAATTTTAAATAATTGTACTTACAGGTAACTTCAGCTTAAGCGTACGGGTCATCAATAGTATCAGTTAAAATTAAAAATGTAGAATTATTTTTTTTACACGTCGAGATCCTCACGGATTTTAAACGTCGCAAACACCTAAATAAATAAAAAATACTTACATTAAAAACAATGATAAGGTACTAGACTGATATACTTAATACAATACATTATGTACTAATTTTTAAATATCGCCAAAACTAAACTAATTAGCACTAAAAATTATGTCATCCTTTTTATTTCGATCGATAAAAAGGATGGCAACATGTTTAATGCTGTCAAAATTATTTACATATTTTAGTTATCTCAATTGACACAAATGTCGTTTTTGAGGTTAGTTTAAATGGCTCTGTGATGCTGTAAACTGGCAAGAAAGTATTACAATACATTATGTATTAATACAATACATTATGTATTAATACAATACATTATGTATTGATATTTTTTTAATATATGTACATAGAAAAAAATATCTTTAGGCGGAAATTTAAACCTCCGTCGTCGCAGGCGGACCTTCGCCCGCTACGCCACAGAGGTCGGCAAAAATGCGTAATCATCTCCCTCTATTCCACTCTGATACACTTTCTACACCAAAAATGGTGATCTGCCGTAACTTCTCTCTCCTCCTACTATAAAATCATTAAATCTAATTCTCTAATCTAATAACGAATTGTTGACGCACCTTTATCCTATAAACTCACCGACAGGATAAACGAGCGAGCCGAGCCACGGGTAGGTCTCTGTCTCCCCGACACCGACGAACAACACGCCGAAATACGGAGACTTGTCCACGCCGCACGAGTAGTTACTCGACCAAGACGCGCGCTCGGAGGTTGAGGCGTCGCCATCTTCAACATAACATTAGTTATAACTAGCTGACCCACGACCCACGCTAAGTACGGAGACTTGTCCACGCCGCACGAATAGTTACTCGACCAAGACGCGCGCTCGGAGGTTGAGGCGTCGCCATCTTCAACATAACATTAGTTATAACTAGCTGACCCACGACCCACGCTAAGTACGGAGACTTGTCCACGCCGCACGAGTAGTTACTCGACCAAGACGCGCGCTCGGAGGTTGAGGCGTCGCCATCTTCAACATAACATTAGTTATAACTAGCTGACCCACGCTAAGTACGGAGACTTGTCCACGCCGCACGAGTAGTTACTCGACCAAGACGCGCGCTCGGAGGTTGAGGCGTCAACATCTTCAACATAACATTAGTTATAACTAGCTGACCCACGACCCACGTTAAGTACAGAGACTTGTCCACCCCGCACGAGTAGTTACTCGACCAAGACGCGCGCTCGGAGGTTGAGGCGTCGCCATCTTCAACATAACATTAGTTATATCTAGCTGACCCACGACCCACGCTAAGTACGGAGACTTGTCCACGCCGCACGAGTAGTTACTCGACCAAGACGCGCGCTCGGAGGTTGAGGCGTCGCCATCTTCAACATAACATTAGTTATAACTAGCTGACCCACGACCCACGCTAAGTACGGAGACTTGTCCACGCCGCACGAGTAGTTACTCGACCAAGACGCGCGCTCGGAGGTTGAAGCGTCGCCATCTTAAACATAACATTAGTTATAACTAGCTGACCCACGACCCACGCTAAGTACGGAGACTTGTCCACGAAGTACGAGTAGTTACTCGACCAAGACGCGCGCTCGGAGGTTGAGGCGTCGCTATCTTCAACATAACATTCATGGACATAAATGGGAACATTGGTTTTCATTAAAACGATGATTGCAGCGGCCCCTGGTGAGAAGACACCATACAACTTAGCTAAGAAACATCGCCATTGAACTTCATACCTTTTACAGAAAACCGTGTCTAAATCGATCAAACCGTTTGTTCTGGAGATAAACATTGGTTTTCGCCAAATACGCACAAAACAGCGCCCCCTAGCGAGTGGCCACTATGCCACCCAGCTACGAACCATTGTCAACAAATTCCGAACCCAATACAAAAAACCGTATCTAAATCGGTCGAGCTGTTTTGTAGATAATTGGCAGCATGCGCAAATGCACACACACACACCCTCACACCCTCACACACACACAAACAACATCACACCCTTAATGCATATACCGTCTCCGTTCCGTCACGGGTAAAATGTGAAGTGAAGGGAGTCGTTTTACACTTATAATTTTAATTAAAATTTGACTAAGATTATGTTTAAAATTTGACTAGTCTATGAACTTATTTTGTAAGCCTCAAGAAATAAAAGTTTAATGATGTCTAGGGTGTCATTTGTCAGAAGCCACCCACTGGGGTAAACAAGTTCTTGAGTGAAGACTGCGACTCGGCAAACGTAGTACGACTATGTGGAATGCTGACCTGCGCAAGATTAAGTGCTGGAAACAGCAAGCTGCAGACAGGGCGCTATGACACTCATTGAGGGAGGTCTAGTCTATGTCTTCTCGCACTTTACTGGTTGTATTTTACCTACTTATGTATTTGAATTCAAATCGCAAACTTTTCAAAATCATAATTTTATTGATAATTTTATTGAAGTTAAACAAATCAAATCAAAAATAAAGTCTACGTAGAAACCTTAGGTAGAAACGGAACTACCTAAAATTACATAGAACTAGCAACTCTATTCTGAGTGTCATTATGTGTAACAGACTGACACGTTACAAGTGTTTTATAACGTCAGTCTGTTATAATTATAATTGTAATTACTGAGTTTGAGAACACTGGTGATTGTAGAGTGCGTAAAAATGAACAAAACTATCAAAAGCAGTGCTAGAAAAGTGATTTATAAAGTTTATAAAAGTTGTTTCCGCTTCAAACAATGTTTCAGCTTCTTTTTCTAAGAAGCTGAAACATTGTTGTCCGACCTCGATGATTGTTATAAAGAGGTTCTTTGTACCTGTTACAGTTTTATTATAAGTAGGTTGCGGGTTCGATTCTCGCGTTGGGGCAAATATTTGTATGATCTGCAAATATTTGTTCCGGGTGTTCTGGGTAAAAAAAAAAATATCTATCTAAGCAACGTATTGTATTAAGTATTATCAGTCGTCATTGTTGTGTTCAATTTGATTATTGTTATAAATGTTTTCTGTAGAATAATGTGACTATTTGATTATTATGTACCAATTTTATTTTATGTAAGCTATGTACTACATATGTCTGAAATAAAAATTAATTATTATATTATTATATCCATAACACAAGCTCTGCTTAGCTTGGGGATAGATGATGCTGTGTGGATTGTCCAGCATTATTATTATTATTATACTTTTTTTATAACGGCAATGGCCTTTATTAACAAAGAAAATTACAATCAAATTATAACTAGTATTTACAATTGAAACAATTAAGCTAACTGCAGACTGTTGCAAACAATCTACAGGTAGCTCAACTGATCCATATCAATACCAGTCGGAAGCGTCCCCAAGACGCTGGCTGCATTGCCCCGCTGTATGGCAATGCTGATGCGCTGCGCCAGATATCCGCCAGCTCTCGGGTCACGCGTCGCGTCGACCAGACGCTCAGATAACTTTTTAAAAACCCGGAGAGCCTCGGTACCCCACGGACCTAGGGTCTCGACCCCAAAGGGAGCAAATATGTAGGCTCTGTCGAGACCTGCATATTTGCGTCTCTTGAGATCCTCGGCCAAATCTGCCGCCGCACCAGCCCTTACGGATGTCCTCGGAAGATGGAAAGGCGCAAGTGTGTCGACGCATGTAGCGTCCCACACAATGGGCCTCCCCAACTCCCATGGGACTAGTGTCATGCCGTCAGGCCTCTTACCATCGTCACGCAACAGACCATTCGGTTCGAGAATAGCTGGTATGTTAGCGGTGACAAAGGCCCGCCGGATGACGTCGTTAAGGCTGGCATGACGAGATATCCGACCGGCGGCGGCCCTAGTACACGATAATCCGTGATGACCAAGCTGTTCGACAGCAGTACCGCACTGGCATTGATGAGGCGCGCAACACATTGCACCCAACCGAAGACATGTTGCGATACGGAAAGTTACGGGATCCAATAAAGTGCCAGTGTTAAATGAAGGAAATGCTTGCAACCAATGTCCTGACTCCCATTTAGAAACGGCCAGGAGACGGGCACGATCCGCAGAGCTGGAGCACGTTTGTAACAAACTATTCCGTGTCAACTCACACAAAGGCCCGTCCCATTGCCGTTGAGACAAAAGAGATTTTGGGGGAGCAGCATTAGGGCAAGCATTATGCCAAGCCGTTCGAGCTTCGTCTAAAAATGAAATTTTGAATGAAATTCCAGGTGGGACCAAACAAGATGACTTTAAAATTTTGTCAATTAAAGAACTTGTGCTGTAGACGGAAGACAGGAACGCTGGAAGGGCTACACTTGAAATTTTGCGTATACCTAAGCCTCCCAATTTGACAGGCAGGGAGGCCTGCGACCATGCCTTGTCATCTAAATCGACATTCAAAACCGATGATAGAGTATTCTTTATTATGTTGTCTAAGCCTTCCAAGAGCTCACTGTGTTTCCACAGTTGACTACATCTCAAAGAATACGTAAATTTAGGTACAAAAAGACAAAACCGAATTATTGTAAAAGCCATATGGCTATTAATTTTGAGCAGTCTGTCCGAAGTTTTGTTAAAATTTTGAATTTTCTCGTCTACAAAGGACTGAAAAGACTCATCAAGAATTGGTGAACCAAGGAGGCGAAGTAAACATTTATCAACAACTGTTATGTTGGGGGCTAAACTATTGAATTTTCCAATGATATTGTTTTTGTCTACACAAGAGTCCGAAATAAAAAGCTCACACTTTAAAAAATTTAATTCCAAACCTATTTTTTTTTCGAAATTCATCTGTGATGATTTTTAGATCATCAAAAACTGTGTTTACCTCTTTATACTTTTCATTATTTAAATCTCGTTATTTAATAGGAAAATTTCTAATTTTATTCTGATTTTTATTTTGTCTTATTTTATAATTTTTTTCTTGGTTAGGCTTTTTGGTTTTCAATTTAGTATGATGGATGGTGATGATAAACGATAACTAATAAAATATTTTTGGTTTGCTGATGAACATTTTTAGCCGTGATATTTTTTATTTGTACATGTAGGTACATACCTAGGAAATTATGAGGCGTTTTTGCAATAATGGAAAAAGCCCTATTTACTTTAGAACTCAATAGATGGCGCAGATCTTTCGCTAAAGAACAAAGGTTGTGCTAGTGTGTCATATCAACCCACGGCTCCGTGTGTCAGCAGGGTCCATAACATAATATCATTTCAAACTAAAAGCGCCATCTTTTCAGTCTGGTCGAACAATTTTTGACATTACGAAAACGCCTAATTAATGTATTTAATATTAGGTATCAAGAACATTCAATCGTAAAATTTGGTTGGCCATATAACTCGATACGCCTCCATTAATTTCTAGATTTATTTGGCAAGCATTATAGGTATAATATTTTGTGCACCAACGGATAATGAAAAAATAGACCGAAGCTCAGTTACTTACTTAAAATAATTCCTATGAAAATAAAAACCACTGTTGATTTCATTGTAATGCACTGCTCAGGACGAATACGATGACTGTTTCTGACACTGCAGTGCCCAATGATCTAATCTTTATCTGTTACTAGTTAGCGGTGTTTATAAACAAATTCAATTATTAAATAAGCATACAAAATACTTTTGGGAATGCTTACAAACATAATCAGTCATATCATAACTTAATTATCTATGTCTCATACAAGTTGTCGAAAACTAAGTAAAGGAACGTCGTACGGCGTCGGGCAGGGTGTTCCAGCCAGGGGCAGAAGTTAGCACTTCAATATAAGCCTAAGAGCCGATGATGTTCGCTTGTCTAATTTTACGTCGTCCGTGAATCCAGTAGGTGCGAGGAGGCAAGGCAGTAACCCGCGCCGCGCTCGTAAACAGGCCCTGAGCCACTCACGCTCGTAATGCCTACATCGTCGGGAAGATTACTCTTTATGTGTTAATCAATCGAGTTTTATACCGTTTTGGTATTAAAGTCGAGTAGGAGGGAAGGTTTTAAGTAGGAGAGCAGAAATGCTTATTAGGCATTTCTGCTCTTCACCAACAAACTGATTCGATGGTTCTGATGTTTGAGATGACTTATGATTTGTTTTTGAATCGAAAGTAGTATTTCGACGCCTTTTCTTTGAATCTGAAATGACGAAAAGTTTGCTATTTTTTGCGACGGTAACTATTCCAATTCTTCTACCTATTACAAGCCAGACCTAGAATACGAAGGCGAGAGCTAGAATACGAAAATACATGCTTAAGTACTAAATGTATAAGTTCCTCTGTCAGGTTTTCAGAATGGCGATCCCTCTAAGTTAACATTACTTACTAACTATTAACATGGTCGAACACCATGTTAATAGGACCCCTTATTTAGATTCAGTAAGTAAACAAGGCAGAGGCGATAGCCTCAAAGTAACTAATCCGTCTTAGTTTAACCCAAGTATTGGTTTCCGAAACTTCCCAAAATAAAAGGCTACCTTCTACAATTTCAGGGAAACCTTGTAAGTTCGCAAGGTCCACGCGACACGAGATCTTCCGCAAGTATCGTTAGGATCCTCAAGTATCAACTTTTGTACTGGTTCCGATAAACGACTCAGATGAGTTTACAACTTTGTAGGTCAGGTTAGACTTTCTTAATTATATATTTTTTTGCATTCTTTGGTTGTCTAAACAACCAAAGAATGCAAATACGCGACAAACTCTAAAGATTATGATTTCTCAAAATCCCTAAGGCGAGTACGTACTCGGGAGTAAAAATGAATGAATATACTGATCTCACGAAAATAAAATAAAGAAACGAGTCAACTTCGTAGGTATCTTTCTACCTTATAATATGTAGATGTTAGAAAGGGTTTGAAACAAGATTCAATTAAAATAATTTTTGTTAACTTCTACCAATCCACTGGGCTTCTAAATTTTTATGGTTTCCCCCAAACTCAGCCAGGAATCATTTCGTTTGCCAAGTCCCACCTTATGTGTAATTAAGTTCTATCTGTTTTATAAGGTGATGCATAAAGTATCACCTATCTATCTTATGTAAGACACAGACAGTTTAACTAGAAAGCTCATACATTTGCTGAATAAAATCAACCGCGCGCGTGTGCGCATCCTTGTTATAGCTTAGCCCCGTCGTCGATAGAATATGAAGCGACAATCCTCTGGAAGAAAGGACTGCTGCCTCGCCCCTCGATACAGTACGTGCAGCTTAGAGCCTCGATAGAATATGTGAAACTAACGAGCTGCCGTCATATCCTCCAATCAGTGGAAATATCATTCGTTTTACCTCAAGGTCTCTATTTATTGGATGCAAATGTATGAAGTGAAAGACTATTCTTACTTCAGTCCGCGTCTTAGCACGCATTTACCTAAGGTCTCATCAGAGATAGCGATGCAGTGCTCTTGTTATGAGAAATAATAACGGTATGGATTACTATCCCTGATGTTTTACGGGTAAAAGTACTTGTTTACCTCATTTTATTCGAGTCTATAAAATACACTGCTGCTTGTTATACTGAGATCTGCTGCCATACTCTAAACATAATAATATATTTTTAGCATACCATAATATTGGTTAAATTTGTTGTCATATAAACCTACCATCTTTGCTAATTTACACATGTTTTGGCAAATATATTATCTTTATCTTTTTTGCATTAATTACATTAATGCATAAATGTAAAGATGCAGAATGCATTAATTATTTGGCCAACCTAGGCCCCTAATTGTCCGAAGCTTGCATTTCAAATGCAAGCATCGGATGAGTGAGTGGCTATTCAATAGTCATCACACTCATCACGTGAAGAAGTTATGAACAGGCACTTTTATATTGATAGGTGTGTACTGTATTCATTTGTGTATCTATGTGTGATTGAGTGGGGTGCGGCCCATGAAACACAGTAAACAAGTTTTGTATTTTTGGCTGTATTTTCAATGACACAATCAATTTTCATTCACATTTTAATATTCGTATAATATCTTAAAACAATTTATGACATCATCACAATCAGTACCTAAGGTGCCATCATAAAAATAATACATTCTAATAACATTAATAACAACTTCAAACAACTTAAATTATAACTGCAAAATCGCGTTATTAAAACTCATTTCTTTTTGTAATGCGGTAAAGGTTGACCTCCGAAAATGTCTTGAGCGTATTTGCCGAAGTATTGCGGCGAGAAAGCTGGAGTGGCCTGAAGAGGTGTGAGGTATGGGGAAGGATTAGCCAAGAGGGCCTTGAACTGAGGTGGTTGGATGAGGACCTCCTGAGCTTGGGGATAAACAGGTTGTTCGAGGAAAGGGGAGTATAGCTGGTAGAGCAATTCTTGGGCATGGATGATCCGCGCTTCTTTATCGTCTTGTGAGGGATTTACCAAATTGTTCTCTGGTTTCTCTGACTGGGATTGAGTTTCTTGTGGTTTCTGGGTCGGAGATTGTTGCTGTAATTGAGATTGTTGTAGTTGAGATTGTTGTAACTGAGATTGTTGTTGCTGCTGTTGTTCTACCTGAAACTGAGTTGCGAATCGGATTTCAAACGGCGGAGGTGAAGGAGTAACTTGAAGGGGAATCTGAACTGAAAGCGGTTTAATTTCGAAGATCTGTACTGGCGCCAGTTGTTGATTGATTTGCGGTAGTTGGATTGGCTGTTGTGAATTTAGTGGTTGTAGTTGAATTGGCTGCGAATGTGGAATATCATAACGCTGAACGGGAATTGCTCTGATTCCAGGAATATCTGGTGGTGGTGTTATTTGCACAGGCTGGAGGGATAATGGCTGAGGTGTTACAGGGAAGGGTTGCAGAGTAGGCAAAGGTTCTAGAGAAGTAAGCATTTGACCTGGCTGTAAAGTTGGTGAGATCTGAGGTTCAGGTAATAGTTCTATTGGTTGAGACTCTGATGACGGCAGGGGAGGCAAAGTCGGCAGAGGTTGAGAACCAATGTTTTGTGTTGAAAGTGTTTGTTGAAACGACTGTGATGCGAGTAAAGAAGCCTCAGCTTCAGGCTGCAGTGGTAGAGTTGAAGGGGTTGTCATGGAAGGTGGTGAACTTGACGATGGTGGTAATGTAGAGCGTGTTGATAACGATGAAATAAATTTGGGTACCATGGATATCGAATTTAGCGTGGTTGAGCTTTCTGTTTGTTGACTAGAAGACTCAGTTGTAGATTTGGGAAAAATTGAAGTAGCCACAGTGGACACGTCATTACTAAAATTATTTAGTTCTTGCGAAGTAAATAATGGCTGTGAGTTTAATGTAGTGACGACCAAGGGTGTGGAAGAAAACACGGGTTCCCGAGTGCTAAAAGTTTGTTGACTCTGAGAACTTTTTGTTAAAGTTGGCTGGTTTTGGAAACTGGTGGTCAAAGTTTGTTGATTTTGACGCAATGGCAATGGTCTTTGACGAAACCTTATCAGGCCTCTAGTCCGAGGCTGGTTTGCTACTGTGAAGAGTGTTTGTGGGGGTGCAGCTGAGGTTGCCGGATTTGGAGGCATGGGTTGAACAAGTGGCTGAAGTGGCTGAATTGGCTGTAGCAATTGTGGCTGAAGAGTTGGCTGTGATGTTGTTTGTTCAATTATTTGCAGTTGTGGCTGAAGTGGCTGCAATTGTGCCTGGGTTGGTTGCAGTGGTGGCTGAAATGTAAGCTGTGGTGTTGTTTGTTGAAATATTTGCAGCAGTGGCTGAAGTTTAGGCTGTGGTGTTGTTTGTTGGATTATTTGCAGTGGAGGCTGAACTGGCTGCAATTGTGGCTGAACTGGTTGCAGTAGTGGCTGAAGTGTTGGCTGCGGTGTTGTTTGTTGAAATTGTTGCAGTTGTGGCTGAACTGGTAGCAGTTGTGGCTGAAATTGATGCGGAATTGGCTGCAGTATTGGTTGAAGTATCGGCCGTGGTGTGGATTGTTGAATTAATTGTGGAGAAGTCGGTGTCACAAACGGCTGCGGTGGCTGCGGCTGAGGCAATGGTTGAAAGTGCGGCGGCGGAGTCGGCGAAGGTAGTGGCTCATGAAGCGGTAATTGAATTTTATTAGACGGTGGTGGCAAACCCAGGGAGAAGCGTGAGTAACTCACTGCTTGAGGTTGAGGACTAGAAATCTGTAATAGGAAATGGTGGTTAAGCTTTTTTTTTTAAATAATGCTGGACAATCCACACATCATAATCCAGCCCCAAAGTAAGCAGAGCTTGTGTTATGGGTACTAGATGACTGATAAACTTAATACAATACATAACATAGATAGATATTTTTATTATACATATATAGAAAATACCCAGAACACCCGGAACAAATATTTGCAGATCGTACAAACATTCCCGCCCCAAGGCGGGAATCGAACCCGCAACCTTCTGCGTCGCAGGCGGACCTTCGCCCGCCGCGCCACATCAAATTTTGCTAGGACTGATGATGTAAAACTAGAAAGAATCGATTTCGTTCTTACCGGAGAAATAGATGTAGTTTCTGCTTGGATTACGCTCGTCTGTTCGTCGGTTCGTTGTGGATATTGATTTACATCTTCTAGTATTTTCTTTTCATTGTCATTTTTCTCTTCATCTTCATTAGCCTGTTCGTTGTCAGGGTGATCAATGTTTTCAATTTTTACCGTGAGCTGATTACCAAGTTGGTTGATTTGTTGGAAAAAGTTTGGAGGGAACCCTTGGATTTCAGTTGGGTAAATCGGTTCGATGAGTTGGTGCGAGTAGATAGCTTGACTTGGATAATTATATGGTAGTACACGAGGCAAGAACGGGTGAAGTGAGTCCACGCGAGTTGGTTGGAGCTCGTTGTAAGTGAGGATAGTTTGGGGTTCTAGATTAACTTGCGCTTGCTTGATAAATTCAAAGTTTTGAAGCTTTCTCAAGTTTTCTTGCTGCTGTCGTTGTTCCTGATCAACGGCAAAGTCTGATTGGTCACTTGATTCAGAATTTTTGTGAGTTTTCTGTGACTCAAAATTCAGGTCCAGGTTTTCCTGTTTTTCATAACTCTGACTATGATTAACGAGGCGCTGAGCATTGAGTGGATTAGGGTGGTATTTTTGGTTTCTGTTGTCCATAGATTTTTGTCTCTCATAGTTTTCTTGTTCCGTGGCAGTTATCAATTGAGGCTGCAGTTGCTGTGGCGAACCAAATCCATGATTTGATAGAAAATCATCGCTGATTATTTTGTGTTCAGAGTACAAGATCTGCGAGGGAACTGGTTTAGATATTTCGTATCTTAACTGTAAACATACAAAAACACATAAAGCATCTTTCTTATGTAATAAGTTCCACTTTAAGCCACGGATATTGTGAAAACAGCCGAGAAATTTATCGTGTCGAAATGAAACTATAATTCGATACGTTTCCATGACAATCATATTCATTCTAATTTCAATTTAGGTAACTTCTAACGACTAAACAGCTGTAGCAATCTGAATAAAATTTGGAAACGACAATAATACTTTGTAATGACAAAGACAACATTTTCTGAGGATAAACGCGTGCAGACCCGCAGGCAGAAGCTGGTATCATAGAAAAATAGTTAGGTATGTTGAATGATGTGTTACCCTGGGCTGATAGGCGGACTCGGGTGAGTACAGATGGCTGGCGATGGCGGCGGGCAGCGCGCGGGCCTGCGCGGTCAGCACGTCGGAAACCTTCGGCACCCCGTACTCCTGGTGAGGTGCCCTGGGTGGAACATACTCCTGCTGCACAACAAAACACTCTATTTGAACCAGCTTATAATGAAAAAACTATCAATAAATAAATTCATACAAATTGTCAAACATATCCTTTGAAAAAGGCTTACTACAAAATATCAGATTATCTAGAGGATAAAAAAGCTTGGGACAAGTTTTGCTCCAACTCGAAAACTAACAACCTAACAAGGTAAAGGTTTCTTGTTCGCTTTTTTACTATACCTAAAAAAGATTGAAGTGAACAAAAATCAAAGTGCTTACTTTATTTCCTAGTTTTACTTATGTTATTTGAATTTTGGACGTGTCCAAGAGGTCTAAAGGAAATAAAGCACTTTGCATATGAATTTGACTTAGAACATAAATCTGATAACGAAACCTCTGGCAAAATGTTGTTGGTAGGAAAACGTTTGGGGAGTGAAGTCTCTCGTTTTCAATCGGTATAAATATTTCTAAAAAATTATTAGAACTTCTTTCAATTCCGTTGACCCAATCTTGTTCGCGTTGCGTTTAAAAATGTAGGTTCGTTTTATTATGGCTATATTTTTCAAAGCTAAAGTAATAAAGCTTTGAAAAATATAATAAAATAAGTGCCTACAGATGAAAGGCATTGAATGCCACTCTTTCTTATTTTCCTCCACACACGTCAGAAGTAGGCATTCGGAAAAATATACATTTGTGTCTGAAGTAAAGTGAAGAGTCACTTTTTCGCAATTGGGACACAAATCACGGAGCGGAGCAAAGCTGTATCATTACCGTCCCCGCTTTGTACGGGATTTGTAAAAACGTGTGCGTAAGTGCAAATAAATGTTGGCTCAGTGAGTGACGGTACAGGTAAGTCCTCTTGTCACGATTTTGTGCAAGGGTCGGTATACCAAGAATTTACCCACTGACCAAACATCCGAGAGCCACAGTTTCCATCCTTCAAGAATATTAACAAAGAAGTTCAGTCATTTTAGCCAAAAAATAGGGTTACCTCGCATATCCGAGACAACCAGCTGGAAACTCTTATACGCCTTTTCGTATAGGCCTGTTTCTAGCTGGTTGTCTTGGAATTACTAGGTGAAACCCTAATATGACTGGACTAAAGGAGGTTGTAACTTTTAAGGGGTAAGCGGTTGTCACTAACGAGGGTGTTGTCTCATAATTCAAACAGTCTATTCATAGGTAAAGTGTTTCCTAAGGAAGGACCCCCAACCGATATACCTTCTCAGTTTATGTAGATACTCTAAAACGGTAAATGAAACATTTACCCGTTTATTTAGAACAGTCGTCTCCCAGATCAATATAAAGATGCTGGTGGACCAGCCTATTAGAAGCTATATCGAGCACAGCATGGTTATAAAAGTATTTGGCTAAATACATTAGAATCATTAACCGTATTCATTTGTGCTAGCACATCACACTAAAGGGGGGTTGTTTTCAATATCACCGTGCTCAATGAAAGTAATATATTTGAATAGAGGATACTAAAACAAATCAAAAATGTCTTGCAAAATAATGTCCTACAGCTTTAGGTTTCTGAGATATTCACATATGAAGAAAAAATAGAGTTAATTTCATCTGTGAATATCTCAGAAAGCTGACGCTTTAAGACATTATTTTATAAGGCATTTTTTATTTGTTTTAGTATCCTCTATCCAAATATATAACATTTATTGTGCGCGGCGATTTTCAGTTTTCTGAGTTATTCACATATGCATATCTCCTATAACCTGACGGTTTAGGACATTTTGTTATGTTAACTTTTAATTTTTTTTAGTGTCCTCTAATCAAATGTATAACAATATAGTACGCGGCGAGTTTGAAAAAAAAAAAAACAAAATGGTGACTGATATTAGGGCCAAAATCTTCAAGCTCCAGGCGCAGTACGTACGTAGGTACTGGGCCTAAGTTCTAGACCCAGGTGTGAGTGGTGGTAATGAAATGCGGATTACGCCGAGCTCAGAGCTGCGCCATACATTTGATAAGGATGTAAATTAAGTTTATTATAAGCCCGCAGCGCTTAGTCTTGAAGTCCAGGCTTGACCTGAGGCTGGGTGCTGGATCTCTATGATTATGATTACGAAGCGGACTCAGGAACCGACTATACTCTGCCAAGTGAGTAAGCTTATGAAAGACTTAATCAAAATGAAATCTAAGAAATAAAAAGTAAACTGCTGATAATTTGATTATTTCATAATTATGATCGCGAATTTTTATTTTATTCTCTTATATTTTTACCTCGGTATTTCTCATAGATATAAGCTACTTTGCTATTTTTGGAGTTGTACATCTCTGGTGGTAACGCAGCCTTACCATAACTCCGCTGTGGTTCTCCTCTCAGCATCCACACCCTTTTAGTTTGTGTGTAAAGTCAACAAGACACCCACATCATCCTAATTACCTCCTTTACAATAGTTTACATTTAATCTGCATGGCATGCATGCAAATACTGTATCATTCTGTGAGCATTTTTATCATAATCCGCTGTGGTTTCCGCTCAGCATCCACCACCTTCTAGACAGTAAATTAAGGCGACGCGACGCTCGCCCGGGGCCACGCCGCCGCCGCGCCGGCCGGCCGAAGTAGAGCAGAGGGCGTTATAAATTGTGGGGATGTGCGATATTGCATGAGAATAAACAACGCCTTAATACGTTTACAGCTAGGTAATCTTGGCTTTTGGGATAGGACGGCTTAATAAGTTTACATTTAGGAAATTATGACTGTATTAATAATACAGTCTTAATTACCTAAATGTAAACTTTAGAAGTAAAGATTAACTATTAGAGTAAATATTTATTTTAGTTTAGTCGTCTAATAACAAGAAAAACTAAAACCGGCCAAGTTCGAGTTAACTCGCACACGGAGGGCAACTTGCTCTTGGCTCGTTTTATTTTTTCATACCGTCCATACCAAGTTGAGTACCAATTACCGAATTAAAGCAATATAAATATATTAGCCAAATATATTACAATAAAAATAAAATAAATTTAATAATTATGGAGTCCAACGATAAATTCAATTTATTTTTATTAATTGTTTATAAAGCGGTAGTAGTTGGATATGGTCAAATGTGTGTTCTGAAACCGTGGACTGTTAGTCTAGCTGACCCTGAGCATCCAAGCATTCCATAATGTGTGTTCTGAAACCGTGGACTGTTAGTCTAGCTGACCCTGAGCATCCAAGCATTCCATAATGTGTGTTCTGAAACCGTGGACTGTTAGTCTAGCTGACCCTGAGCAACCAAGCATTCCATAATGTGTGTTCTGAAACCGTGGACTGTTAGTCTAGCTGACCCTGAGCATCCAAGCATTCCATAATGTGTGTTCTGAAACCGTGGACTGTTAGTCTAGCTGACCCTGAGCATCCAAGATTTCCATAGTGACCTACCTCTGTAAGCGACACATGGTTTGTACAAATAGAGCGATTAGGGACGAAATCATGCTGATGCTGGGTTAGGTACACTTTGTTTGATGTGCGATTGAATGATCGTGCGATTGAAAGGTCGGACATAACAAGGACTCAAGAAGTTTGGCTATGGCTGAGAGTATGGATATAGGCCTTTAATTGGTCTAGCCGTAATCACCGTCCTTGAGTATAGTACAGTAACCACTTTTGCCACCTTACAAGTGGTGGGAAAGGTATCTAGTGATTACTTAAATATTCGATGCAGTGGAGACTAAATTAGAAATACAGTTTGGCAGTAACGGGCTTACCATCCGGACCGGCTCCCTTGTTTGAGTCTATACTTTTCATTTTGCATAATATTGTGTTATGTTATGATCCAAACCTACTGCAGTAGGTACCTACATTTATAATATTTAAATGATTGTTTTATTATTATTATTGTTTGTTGATACATCACTGTAAACTGAGGAAAAAAAATAAAATGTTGCGGATTTCAGTACCATCAGATGACTTGGTTGACTATATGTATGTTGCCGGGTAGTAACTCAAACCTTTTCTTTTTGACTTAATAATTAACCAAAAACTTTTGATACTTGTCCCCAACATGAGGACATTAGCTTAATGGTATTTAGTATCTAGACTAAACTCAAAATAATCTCTACGCAACATCAGCGCTATTTTGGAGGGAGCAAAAGAAAACTGTCCTAACTCAGGCAGCAATGAATAAAATTACACGTGCCCAGTTCGGGGTAAACGGAACGTCTCGAGATAGTCGAGTAATGTTTCAAAAGCCTTGCGATGTTTTCACTGGGTTTCCCCAAAAGTTGGCAAATAAGACCTTTACAGTCCTATAAAGTAAGTAAGATCTCTACAGTCCTATAAAGTACGTTTTTTAGACGTGAGTGACGTATCTATTGTTTCCGATGATTTGACTTCATAGTCTAAACTAGTTTCTACCCGAAATTTCATTAGTGATTTTCGTTAATAAAAAAGCTGTAGTTTTCCGGGATGCCTACCATCTTTCTGTTTACCTAATTCATAAGGTAAGATAAATTCATTTATTTTACCCAAAAACCAAAAGTAATAAGAAAAAAGTAAGCAAGAAAAAGTGCATACAATACATAAAGCCTATGTACAATAGGTATTATGCAGTACCTAAGTCTAATAAGAACTTAAATATAATACACTGGGTAAAACGGGTCCCCATCTCAGCGTTTTGCAGTATTATAGACATTTGCCCAATACTTCGTAGGTTTTCAGTTGGGGCCTCCGTGGTTAGGGCCAGTTATTTTAGAAAATAAAAGATATATCCTTTTAGCCGACTAGACGTGTAAAGGTAACAGACAGAAAGATATACATCGTTGCTTTCACTTTACACTTAGTATGGGCACATATTTTACAATACTAGTATGAATAGTTTCAAACATTATTTGTTGAACTTGTGCACGCTTGTGTGGAACCCGTTTTAACAAAAATGAAATCCCGTAATTTGGATTCCCAGACGACTTGTTGCTTTGTATCATGTGTCGGTTCGTCTCACGCCAATCTGGACGAATTACCCTTCCAAGGCTTTCTTTTATCTCGCTTTATATGAACGCGATGTGTCTTTTATTCGCAGAATAAAAGACGACAATATGTAAATTGGAGGCAGATATAATTTAATGGGTAGTGTTTGTTTAGGAATACTTTAGGTAATAGGTGGTACTTGTTAAAGAACAGTCCTTTGTAGACGAAGGTTTTTAAAAGTATGTATATGCTTTTTTCCTAAAAATAAAATTGTATCTAAACTACCTAAATCTTTTTAACTTTGGTAGAGTATTTATAGAGATAGGTACCTTTATTGTACCACACAATGACTTGAATGAAAACACAAAACAGAAAGATATATAGTGGAACTACAAAGGGCGACCATAACTCTATGAGCGATCTCTTCCAAACATAGGGTAGAAATATACCTAAATAGTAAATTGATAGTACCTATAAGCTTACGTTATTTTCTCTACATAGATTTATGTTGCGAAGAAAGATGTCGAAAAAATGCTTATGAATACAAACTCCAGCCAAATTATTATTAACGCATTTATTTCAGATTTCAAATCCTATATTACAAACCTTCCACAAAAACTCTAGATATCAGATTTACGCTAAAAGGGTGCTCCAATTTCTCTTTTGAACCTTTTTCTGAGAATCACAAATCCTAACACAAACGAAAGCATTTACTTTCTCTTATTTAATAAGAATTTAGTCAAAACGTTTATTTTTACGCCAGAGGTCTATTCTATACCTACAAAGGCGTTTAGAAGGACAGGTTGTTTGTGCAAGCCAATGTCCCCATTCATCTTCAAAAGGGATGACGTGTCTAATTTTTTTCTAACCTTGGTCCCTAAGTTGTAAAGTTCGTTGTTCTCGAAAAATCAATTGTCATGTCTTATTATCTTATCAGTTTAGCACATGGTAATGGAAACCTATGAGAGAACTCGATTATGGACTCTTTTAAAGCCACAACGAGGCTACATATCCACAAGTAGCCTTGTGGCGTGGATGTCGTCAGAGTCGTCGAAGGGAACCAGAGGACGGGCAGCAGCTTCCTACTGTGTATTCTACATATCTACAAGCAACCTTGAGACGTGGATATGGTCAGAGTCGGGAAGGGCAGCAGCTTCCTACTGTGTATGACGTGGTGATTACGAAAAAACCGCCCCTTGTTTGAGGGAGGCACGACCAGCAGTGAACGTGAATGTGCTCATGAGGTAGCCTCGAGATGAGGCAATGTCTGTATGTCTGCCACGATTGGAGGCCGGTTACAAATCAGTGGAACAGGTGTTTGTAGTATTGCTATTTTCACTTTATTAATTATTCTTCGAAAGTGTTTTTTTATTTCTTTAGATGGACTATAAATATTAATTTGACCACGCAACTGTTTTATATTGCGCTTATTTTCACAACGGTATTTTATGGTCTCATCTTTATTTTGAATCACTGAGGACTACCGGTTTGGGATGTTTCGCTCTACAGTTTACTGTGAGCCGTAAATCAAGCACATTTAGCTAATATTTATGTTGTGTAAGGTCTCGCATGATTTCGTGCATTTTGTTTTGATGGTCGATGACTTGTCTATCAGTCAGTAGGGTCAGACATAATCGAAAGGTTGAGTAAAAGTTACTTAATGCTTGTTCTATTTTTTTTAAGTTTGCGTACAGCAGCGTTTCAATTGTACAGATAGATACAATCGGCTCATATGGTTAGTTAAAGATGAAAGGTACAAGACCATAGAGGACAGATACCATAGAGGTAAGAGAATACCAAAGAGTTACATCTACGGTACAGGTACAGACCTATTTCTTACAACCTTAAAGGACGTAAAAATAATTATTTACATGATCCCATACGTTTACTCATCGTGCCATATTCGAATAGGTACCTCTACATATAACAAGAAGTCGTGGCACAAGATCGAGCGGTTTTCGTACTGGAAAATGCGAAAAGCGCGCCAGGATGTATAGTCCGGATTATGACTGCGGAGCGATTGAAAATTCATGGATTTCCCCCAATTCAAGGATTTCACCCAATTCACGGTGGAACACTGTTTTTGAAATAACCAAACTTTTCACCTAGCCCCGTTTGCACAAGACGCATGGGTTGAAAAGTGTAGAGACACGTGCATTTTATTCAGGTGATTTTAAGTTATCAGGAAAACAAACTATACTACCTTATAAACTGAAAATAAAATAGTTAGAAAAAGTAAAATTTTTAGTTTACCTACTAGCAAAATGCACAACTAAAAATAAACAACCAGTAACAAATCTTACACATTAATTTTTACTTTTCGGTGTTCATGAATAGAACAACTTCGGTCAATCGGCGACTTGACGCAACCTGAATCCTTTTTGATTACCGATTCAAATCTTGATAAAACTGACTTCATTCGTTTGAAACAGCCCTTTGAGCTCTCTCTCTTAACTTCTCAAGGTATTAAGATTCATTATCCCTTTATTGTTGTCTCATATAAAATGTATTAAGGAGTTCTAACGTGCTTAGTAAATGTTTAACGTGAAACACGGCGATCGCGCTTTACCGCGCCTCTTCATTTTAACGCAGATTATAATTAAAATACAACGGTATGGGAGCGGTCGGCTGACTGGCTGGCTAACTTGTGATGATTAAATCCAAAAGTCGAGATGTGCTCCAAACAATAAATTGTTTTTCATGCATGAGATGGTAATAGTAGTACACTAGAGCATTAGATAGACCAACTAGTTTTAACATAACTCACAGCACATTGCACATTATCACACTAGAGTGTCGACCTTTCTTTGCTTACTGAGTCATTTGTGGCGATCACAATAGGCCTATAATGGCCGTAGTGACACGAAAGCCACCTAAAGCAAATAAAAAAATACTGAGTAATTTAGCTTGTGAGCTCCCTCTGAGCTTTACCTACCTGTCACTTATAGTGACTTTTACTAAGTCTCCGTGCTCGACTCGTTTATAGTCATATATAACTTGTTAAACGGAAATGAGAAGACATCACTATCATACAATAAGATAAAAAAGATAAGATAAAAATCATTTATTACAGCAAAACTAATAAGTAAATACACTTAACTTATAATTAGCACTTACATGGTGATGAGGTATTTCTAAGTACTTGTATTTCAAATTTAGTGTAATACATTGTGTTATTGCCGAGACGTACATATCTACAATATTATGTAATTTCTGATGGCACCCTCACTAGGCTAGGCCTGTATCGAGGGAGCCTATACATGAACAATAATTTTCATTCATTCATCCCCAATCCCAAATCCTACATGGACAGTGCAGATAGGTAGTGCTATTTCTGTAGGTACTCGAAGCACACGCTTGCATAATTCATTTTGAAGTATGCTTAACACGCGAAATTTTAATAACAATGGACTTCACAATAGGGGTAGAGCATCCTGTAAAGATAATAATAATAGTGCTTGACAATCCACACAGCATCATCTAGATATCGCACTTATTTCTTTTCTCTCTTTCCTCCAGCAGTTGCCCAACCAGTCTTCGAACAGATCTAGCTCTTTCAAACGAGAAGCTACCCACATAATTACAGTGGAGACAATGCGTAATTAAAATTACATTCCGTTCGACGAGGAGAAAGAATGGGACTCATTATTTGATTCAGACGTTTCATTATCGAAAACAATTTAACAGTTACAAGCAATAGGTTTCCTAAGTAGGGGATTTAATGTCCTTGTGTAGTCAAGAAATTAGGAAAAATTCAGACGTACCCTTCATAACTTGCACTTGAACGATTGTCGAAAATTTCAAAACTTGACGAATTTTGAAATTAATTAATTCCTCTAACAAGAGGAAGTCGTTGTTCGTAGAAATAATTTGCGGCTGTTTTGATGATTCACCAAAACAACCCTGTTGTGGTTTTCATCTTGGATTCATCTTTTGATGCTAGGTGAGCCGGGTACTGACCGGTGTTACGGGACGTACTCGTAATGTAACGTGAAACTCAGCGTTCGTGCAGTCAGTACAGGGAAAGAAGGCGCTCGCAACGAGCAAAGCGACGAGACGGATTTTAGCACACGACGTAACGTTTCATGCTCGGTGCGAATAGTACATTACGTCCCGTAACACCCGGTACTACCCGACTTTAGGTTTAACTGAATCTCTAAATATTCAGTACGTTTGTTACCCCCTTTCCTGCGATACAAAAAATTATTTGTTAGTAAAATAAAAGTACGCATGTTGGCATGTAGACTTTCGAAATGTCTCTTCAATATTTTACCATCTGACTCATCTTCCAGCAAAAAGCTCGCTCTTCTAAGTTTCCTGTTCGTATCCGCAACCCACAGACAGCACAGTACCTACTGCCAGCCATGCGTATACTCTTGCAGGCAGCCGCCGCGCAAACTTGTGCAATATAATAACGGAACAAGGCGGGTAGTTTGGAACAAACATGGGATTATGAGTTCCCAGCGCCACTTGCCCGCGTAATTGTACCGGAATTATATTCAAACACGAATTACAGAGCTCTTTGTTTCTGTTCTTTCTGTTTTATTAGATGCAGACGTTGCATGGATATTACGACAAGTTGGTCTAAGCTGGTCAAACTCAAAGTCAAAGTCAAAAACTCTTTATTTCCATAATTACAATAAATGTACAATTAGAAAAGGTCAAATTCTTAATAATTAAACACTGGTGCACTTGGTGCACTGGCCCACTACCTGAGAGCTGAAAGCCGAAGGAAACAGAATTTGTTGTATGAGCAGACAGAAATAGTTTATTTTACTTTTCCTGGACTGAAGAGTCTGAGTTAAAGTGGGATCAGACAGTAATTTATTTTGAGTTAAAGTGGGATCAGACAGTAATTTATTTGTTCATTTCCATCTTGAATTTTGCGCTTGTTTCTTCGATCAGGTATCCGCCGCCTCCTCCGTAGATACACAAAACCTTACAAAAATTACACTCGAAATTTAACGTACGACTTGTTTTGAAGCAAGTTACGCAGAGTCGTGTTGTTTGAATACGGAACAAGAGATTAGTGAAGTTCAATAACTTTATTCATTTAGGCTTACAAAATAAGCACTTAGACTAGTCAAATTTAATGCTATAAATTCTTATCAAATAAGAAATAAGGTAGCCGTAGGTAATAAAGTACGTAGGTACCTTATTTCTAATATCCCAAACACTGTCAACTAGCTAGTTGCCTTCCCTGCGATGTAGTTCTGCCGCACCACAAGATCCTCAGCAATTCAGACCCAAAAGCTACTCGCCAAACACAATCAATAAAGCTCAAACATGGTCTACTAGCTCTGTACCTTTGCAGAATTCCCTGTGATGCGGATCTGGTGCACCATCAGGTCCTCAGCAATTCAGATCCAAAAGCTACTCGCCAAACACAATCAATAAAGCTCAAACATGGTCTACTAGCTCTGTACCTTTGCAGAATTCCCTGTGATGCGGATCCGGTGCACCATCAGGTCCTCAGCAATTCAGATCCAAAAGCTACTCGCCAAACACAATCAATAAAGCTCAAACATGGTCTACTAGCTCTGTACCTTTGCAGAATTCCCTGTGATGCGGATCTGGTGCACCATCAGGTCCTCAGCAATTCAGATCCAAAAGCTACTCGCCAAACACAATCAATAAAGCTCAAACATGGTCTACTAGCTCTGTACCTTTGCAGAATTCCCTGTGATGCGGATCTGGTGCACCATCAGGTCCTCAGCAATTCAGATCCAAAAGCTACTCGGCAAACACAATCAAAAGAGCCTAAACACAACCAACTAGCTCTTCACCTTCGCAGATTTCCCTACGTTGACATTCTAGTCCATCAAGAGACCACAGGGCTAAGTAATATAACACCCTAAAAAGAGTCCAAACACGGTAACTAGGTAATCAAAGTACTTCTTTTAAAACGTTGATTGCAGCGTCCCCTGTTCAGTAAACACCATACAATTTAGCTAAGAACCATCGGCAATGAACCTCATACCTTTTACAGAAAATTGTTTCTAAATTGATCAAATTGTTTTGGACATAAATGGGAACATTGGTTTTCGTTAAAACGTTGATTGCAGCGCCCCCAAGTGATTAAACACCATACAACTTAGCTAAGAACCATCACCAATGACCCCATAATTTCTACAGAAATCTGTGTCTAAATCAATCAAACTGTTCTGGACATTAATGGGAACATTGGTTTTCATTAAAAAGTTTATTGCAGCGCCCCCTGGTGAGTAAACATTATACAACTTAGTTAAGAGCCATCGCCAATAAACCCCATACCTTCTAAAGAAAAATGTGTCTAAATCGATCAAACCGTTCTGGAGATAAATGGGAACATTGGTTTTCGCCAAATACGCACACAACAGCGCAGATAGTTGGGAACATGTGTAAAACAACATCACACCCTAAATGCATATACCATCTCCGTTCCGTCGCGGATAATGAAATATTGAAACAATTATTAGAATTATTTCATTCCTGAACCCGTATTAGGTACATAGACGGTACTTTATAGTTATTCTGTGCCATAGTAAACAAATCCAACGATATTGATCAGTTCACTATGAACGATAAACCAACGCCTCTTTCACAGGCAACGTTTAGTGATTTAGTTGTATCATGCGGTGGAATCCGCAGCTAAATTAAATAAAATTAGATTCCACTAGAATCCAACGTTGTTTAAAATATTTAAAACAAGTGCGCTATATTTCTCCGCAAATTTAAGCGAATACTGCTAATTTTAAATTGCGAAACGTAAAAAGTCGACGTGACATCAGTATTAATTGTGGGCAACTCTTCAGCTGACTGTGGTGCTAATGACTGGGGAAAGTGCGGCGCCAGCGGTTTCTGCACCCCAGCACCCCAAGCACCCAGAGCACCTCTTTCGGGGTTTATTTAAATGTATGCGCTGAGAAGAGAATTTATTGCTGCCACCTCATTTCCTTGGGGCAGATAACCGGCTCTGGCACGACGTGTAAAAAATTGTTTCGGTTTGTAGCAAAAAACCGTGAGAACGTGTTGCTTGGCCGTTTTCACTGTCATTGCCAGCAGACTTTTGGGAAAACTGAAAGTATGAAATTCGTTGTTGGTTGGAGTGTAGGAGTATAAGAAGTTAATAGGAGTTTAACTTATTTCAAAAAACTATTTCCTATCTTTGTTTTGGCCGCGGGCAGTAAGCACGCTCTGCTCTTGGTATAGGTCTCTCCATTAGTATTATTATAAACTTATTCTCTGCCATAGTGCTAGTCAGGTTGGTTTTGTGCACCCTCATCTAGTTCTATCCCTGCCATATCGACGACGTCGTCTGACCATAAAAATAAAAATGCTTAAATTTCTAAAATATACATACTCGTACCTTATCCTAAAGCAAAATCATGTTTTGAAGCAGATCCTAAACAATATCATGCGACATTCATATTTCAAAGTTCCACAGCTGCAAAAAGCTTAAACAGCCAAACTTGTGCTGACAAAAGCAAGAAGTCGACCGAGGTGACATAGGTTCCTAGCCGTGAATTAAATAATAATAGGAAGCATGGGCACGTCCTCAGCTGACCCCAATATTTGGCGGCGGCAAACATTCGGGCCCGAAATTTCATTCTGTCCCCAAATTAACGCGAACCCTTTGTTCCGATCCTGGGTAGAGGGTTATTCTAAAAGGGGGTTGAGCGTGGTTAAGTTTGGGTCCTTGATGGTCAACGGATAGACCTCTTACCACAAAACATCATATTTCGAAATGTCTAGAATACCTATGTATAACGGTTGTATAGTGTTTTTTATATTTTATTCATAGCCTATTTAGGTATTGCTTGAGGGGCGGTACCTCGCCTCGGTAGTGTATTCACTGCGGGCGTCTGCGGGTACAGTAGACATGTAAAATGTTACCAGACACCAGAAAGCGCCTTGTTCCGATAACTTCAAAAAATAATGAGCGTTTATCATTATGAAAATTGAATTCATTAAGTTCGGTTAAATATTTTTTAAGAAGATCTGAAGATGATGATGTGATGCTGTGTGAAGATCATAATTTATTGTTATTTCCATTATCTATTTTATGTTAATAAGTTTGCCTGTTTTAATTTTACAATTCAATACAAACAATCATTATTATATCGAACATAAAAATCCAATAAAGTTTTCTGTTTCGCATCGAAATTGAATTTGAAACAGTTCCAGAATAGGGCCGCTGGTCGCTGGCGCCGTCGGACACTTTAATTATAATTTTTGTTTAGGTACTTACCTACCTATTTCGGAGGTTTTCTCTAATTTATTTAATGTTGGCGACAGCAGCTATTTTCTTTGGATTCAGAATATAACTATTTGGGTAAATAACGTACATACGTACCATTACAATCATTTTTTGTATCCTAGTCAATTAATGAGACATGGCCAATACTATGTGGTGCTGGCTTATAATCCATCACCACAACTCTTCCCGCGGGTGTCGTAAGAGGCGACTAGCGGATACCGACACCCGCGGGGGCGGGCAGCAGCGCCTCCAGCAGAACAATTCTACCACCAAACTGCAATACCCAACCCACATGCCCAGCGTGGGGATTATGGACATTACCCCACATTATTACATCATTAATTCATATATTTTGCGAAACATGGGTTACAGGGATGTTAGATTAAAATAGAATGAGCACAACCATGATCAGCTTTACAGCATGCAAAGTCACGATAGGTAAATGTAGGTATATAAACCAATAAGGCGCTTATCAGCGGGAGGCCTGCGTCCAGCAGTGGACCAGTATAGGCTGCAGATAATATCACTAGAGGACTCATACAAACCTTCAGAGCTCTAATTCGGAATGTTGCGGTTGTTGGTTGGTTGGTATACGGTAGTGAACGTTCTTTCTATAACGACGACCGGTGTGACGCGGCGGTGGGTGAAGGTCCGCCTGCGACGCAGGAGGTTGCGGGTTCGATTCCCGCCTTGGGACAAATGTTTGTACAATCTGCAAATATTTGTTCCGGGTGTTCTGGGTAAATATATAGGTTAGGTGTATTGTATTATATTAAGTAGGTTTAACAGACATTTAGTACCCATAACACAAGCTCGGCTTAGCTTGGGACTAGATGAAGCTGTGTGTATTGTCCAGCATATTTCTTATTTATTATTATGTATTTATAATGAAAATTGGCAGTTTTTACTCAAGCACGATTGAATCAATAAATAGGTAACGTTTGAGGTGCTTTTCCAAATGGAAAGAACATTGAAAGCTCATTTTAACTTCCGATTGACCCTACCGCCACCTAGTTCCATCTAATTAAAACCAGATCATTTAACAAACAAATTATTCGTCCATCTCAAAATTTTGCAACTTGATGGCACAATTAGCCCCATAAATCAGTGACATAATCATATCGATATTAGGCCCTATTCAAACGAACATAAAGTGTACTTCCTGGTACACACAAGTGGTCACACGGGTGTTGTGTAATGGGTCCACTGCACTACAGTCTAGAGCCACAAACTGGAACGAATGAGTGATTTACTAGATACTTTCTGAGTTTCGTTTTGATCATGCATCTATATTCAAAGTGATAGCTAAATACAAGATTATAGTCGTGGCAGGTTGTATTTGTTTGTGTCCCCTCCCCCCTCCCCCTCTCACCTCATTATATTCAAGCGTGCGTGTACTTTATATAATTATAAAATATGTAACGTGTCTATGGTACCTACCTATTCCACTCGTCCAATATCTTTGTACAGTGGATAAAATAAATTGGATGTCTTCATCCAATTTACTAGTGACACCGATATTTGACCACTATTTCGGCTCTAGTTCCTGACCGCGGTTCGCACGCATTGTTTCTATGGAAATGTTTAAAGTGGAAACTGATCCACCCGGCGGCCCATGGATCAGAGTGGAATAGGTTTAAGCAGTGGAAACTAATCCACTCGACCTATGGATCAGAGTGGAATAGATTCATGGAGTGGAAACTGGTCCACCCGGGCTATGGATCAGAGTGGACAAAAACGTGGAAACTGATCCATTAGTGGATCTGCAAAGTGAATCAGAGTGGAATGGAACTTTATTTCCCATAAAAACGGATATTATATGGGTTAAAAAGTAGCCTAGTTTTATTCCAGGTCAACTACACCTTTACAAAATTTCAGCCCGATCTGTGGAGAAGTATTGGTGTGAAGAACTAACAAACATCCATCCGTCCATCCATCCATCCAAACTTTCGCATTTATAATATGCGTGTGATGTGATGTGATATCATTTGAACTCAACTAAGCAAATTACAAAGGAATCTTAACAACGATATTTTTCGAGTGGAATGGGCATCCGTCAACGTAATTTGATTAAACGTTGGGCAGAAATTGGACAAAGATATTTGACGAGTAGATTACCACCCTAACCCGATGGTTCGTAAGCTGATCACGTCTATAAATGACTAATCAAAGTAATCAATGATCGAATCTCTTGTCAATTCGGCATCAAAAGTCATTGAATATGGACTATGACTTCGACTCAATCGCTACCACATCGCTACATTGACTTTGACCTACCTACGTAGGGGGAATCAAAGCCAAGAGTTAAAATCTCGCCTTAAAAAACAAATACGAAGAAAAGCTAAAAAAATACCTAGAGCTAAAAGAATTTCCTAGGAAATCGAAGTAAATCGAAGTTTTTGGGCTAATCTTAATTAACACTACCGGATATTCTGACGGTATTTTTCGTTTAAAATACCGTGCTCTGAAAGAACCGGTGAGTTGAAAAGGCTAATAAAGCTCACAAAGCTCACGGTACAAAGGTACACAAAAACAGTTCAGCATGCAAATGAAACTATTTGCACTCATTTACGATGCGACGGAATTATTCAGCAGTTGTTATGGACATGATCGAAATGCATGACAATACTTATTCGTTTATTAACGTGGAGTTTACGCTTTCCTCTACTAATGCTAAAATTCATTATGACTGTACAGGCGTGTTTTCAAACGACGTTAATAAGTATAAACGCGTCGCGCGTCGTTTCGTCGTCGGCGCGGACGGTGGTAGATAATGACCTTATGTGTGCGGCACACTCCGTGGAGAGTGTCCCTTAGGGTTTAGTTTTATGACAGGTCGATCAGAAAAATTAGAATCTTTGAAATGGGATGAAACCTACGATGAAACGGAATCATCCCATTTCGATTTATTACATACATATAATGCAGTTTAGTTTTGTGACACTTAATAATTCTGCTTCCACTAAAGGACAAAAAATTTAAGTGAAGAGAAAATCAATAAGGTTTTATTTCTTATTTGATAATAATATAAGTTATAGTAGGTATACAATTTGACTTCTAAGTGCTTATTTTCTTAGCTTAAAGAAATAAAGTATACTTATCACTTCTGAATGTTAATAATTTCCAAGTGTCCTTCCATAAGTATCGGAATGGAATAAAATATGAATCAGAAATGTTGTCATCATAATTTTTCGTTCATAATTTTTGTCTACAAGGTCACAGATAATAATAAAAGGTGCATGTCGTTCCGATGTAGACTGTAGGCAGGTACTCCAGCACAAAGACGGTATCCTATGAGAGTGAGATAATCTTCCTCATGAGCCAACATCAGGGATAGGGCCGCTCTAATTAAACTGTAACTTTAGGGCTTCAGGGATGCGCGTCCGTTCTTACAATGTAACATCATATCCCTTATCTCCGCGATACCTGAATAAGGGACTTGATAGTGGGTAGATAGTGAAGGTATCTATTGTTATTGAGTAGGTTCGGCTAGCGGCGACAGGCCCACATAGGACGCTCCGCACTGACCGCATCAACCAATTTTAATATTCTTTGTATGGTTTGCCATACTGATATGTGTCCACTGAACCGCACTGCACGGAGCGGACGCATCGGACAGTCGAGATTTCCGGCAATCCGTTTAGTGCGGATGACGGTATTATTCGTTTGTCGGTAATCCGGTTGGTGCACCACCCGGCATTACGCTCAAAAAACCGTCTAATGCGATTAGCGCGGAGCGTCCGATGGGGCTTGTCGACGCTAGCCGTAGAAGGTCTTGAGAAGATAATACCTGTCCTCATCAGCCTCATCATACGTCTTCTTCAGAACATGCCTCCCGCACACACACACAGGGGGTTTTACCGAAATAATACTGTGAAATATTTAATGTATTATTGCAAGGTAGGTATACTTCTAATGATTTTTATTAGAATTATTAGTATGTAGTATCTAAATACTTACTGTAAAGCTATTTACATTAATAACAAAAAATGCTGGACAATTTATTTTGTGTATACTTACCTATTAGATTGGTAAAATGATGGATAAAATCCAGACGATAAGCAGATAAGTTCATCAGTAAATTATACCTACATTACGACAACACTTTACATTAGGGACCTCGTAATGTACAAATGGGTTCTGTACGTTTCGTACCCTCCTTGTTCTTTGTGTGCATGGCCCAGCCCAGCCTACGACAGTTTTCATAACAAAATAATAACGTCATAGTATCGCATTACTTTCCCTCCCTATCTAAAGGCGAACTATAATCCTTTTTGTCCCAGGACCGAAGGAAAACAATATAAAGGCACCATCAATCATACCGCGGCCCGAATTTTGCCCTCAAGGGCACAATTTCCGCCGAAATACAGATAAGATACGTAATTATTAACCTGTCCCGTTAAAATGGTTAAAAATAAAAGATTCCCCGTTAAAAACAATAGAATTTTCACTATAATCAGGCCATTAACGACCAAAGCTGTGCACACTAAAAATTAATGTGTGAAGGGACAAAAGACTCGCTGGAGATGATGCGATATCATTCAGTTAGCTATCTGGTAATGGACAATGCGCGCGGCGCTTTAGTGAAAAGTGGCCCTTAGTTGGGACTTTGTTATTGGTATAGTTAGGTACATTTAAAAACAAGGAAATCGGCTGACATAGCCTTGAAAGGATTAATTTACAATTAGATCATTACTTTCTCTTCCATGAATGCTACGAAAACACTTTTTCACACAAAACACTATTTTCATCTGTTATATATTTACAAATGGATTCCTTGGAATAAATCTGAGATAAATAAAATTAAATCTGAGGCTTCCTTCCGCCATCTTGGACAGACAAGACATCCGTTTCCGGGAAGTCGGCAGTTGTTTGTTTATAATTTATTGGGTATGTGTAAGATGTGCTTACAAAGTAGAGGTTTATATTATTCCTAGTTGAATTATTGAGCATCCAGAAATATCCTATTAATTAATATGCAAGAAAGAAGGACAAACGAATTACCATTCGCATTTTAGTTGCAATGACATAAATATTCAAAAACGATGTTCTAGTGCAAATCTTTTCAATATTTCATCATATTATCCAAAACAGCCAATAAATTTAAAGATTTAAACATAAAACTAACCATAAATTATGTATTTACCTACTACTCTGGTCAACTAAGTAGATATTCGAACTCGATAAAGTTTTAACACGTTCGCAGTCCCTAAGTCCCAAATGGGTTGGCCTACACGTCCTATTTTATAATATTTATCCAAAATAGTACGAACTTTGTATTTGTAACCAACTTATTTGAACAAATTAAGAAGAAACTTGCAGGTATAGTTCACAGACCCTGCAATAGGCAAAAGCAGAGCCTATAAACTAAAACTTATGAAACTTAAACTTATGTAGTATAAGAGAATTTACCAGCAATATAGTATGCATCGTAAATTTGCCGTTATGCAGCACTATGAATTCAAAGCAAAACCATTACCATTCCTTTGGATTAAAAAAAATCCTATTCTTAATAAAAACTTTCAATGTTATAATATGATCAGTTTCTGATAAGATTTTTATAACGAACTTCTTTGTTGTAAGTTCTTGCGCATTTTGTAAGGTACCCAAAACAAAACGTAGATTGCATATTTTTGTAAGGCACCCAAATCAAAACGTAGATTGCATATTTTTGTAAGACACCCAAAACTGCATATTTTTTCATACTGCATCCTATAGATATAGAACGTTATTGAAATGAGTTAAGCACTTACCGATGGGATGTTCTTCTGCTGCCTACTTCTAGAATAGTCTTCTGTGTACTGGACAGCTGAAAAAGTGCATTTTATTTTTAGGTGTTTTTCCTACATACATACCTATTTTAAATGTCTTAGAAACGCTTGCACAATGTGCGAACATCCCCCTGAAATGCAGAAGATTACGGGTTCGATTTCCGCTGAAATGTTATGACCTTCCAACATTTGTCACAGGTCTGGGTTATTGCTATTTGAACTACCTACTAACCTTTTTTTTTTTTTTTGAGTGGGGGAATCCTCTTGGATACCGTTTTTCCTAAGGGGCGAAAGAACGGTTATGCCGGACTCCTACCGGCTAAACCCACCACTGTGTTTTCTTTCTGCACCTGTTTGCCGGGCCTACGGGTACACTTGCGAATTCTTCCGCTGGAACTACCTACTAACCTAACCTAACCTAACCTAACCTAACCTAACCTACCATCCATGAAGCCCAGGGGCTCACCTTTGAGACAGTGGCAATAATAAAAACAAAAAGTGGGATAAAACTGCACGAAAGTGTCCCTCATGCTGTGGTAGCAATATCGCGGCACACAAACAGCTGCACTTACTACGCTGATGACACCAACGATGCGATTGGTACCAGCAAAAACAATCATAAACTATAATCTAAAAATGGCCATAAGAAACAGAAACGCAGCTGTCGTTGAAAAACTGGCTAACTGGCCAGATCAGGGGGCAGCTTCAAGTTCTACCATTTTATAAGATTATACCAAATGTGTAATTGTCCCAATGTATTCAAAAGCTAACAGTTAAAAAAAAAAAAAAAAAAAGCATTTTAGTTAGAGCACCTAGTTTTGCAAAGTAGTTTAAATAATTGTAATGTTAAAAATTGTAGATTATAAGTAAATATTAATGTTTCCCCTGAGTAACTGAATTCTAAGAAATGTAAATAAAATAAGCTCAATAAATTAATAAAGATCAAAAAAGAGCACGGACATAAAGTCTGTGGTGAACGCGATTTAAAAAAAAAAAAAAAAACCTAACCTACAGAACTTGGCGATGTATATTTATTTAAGGTAAGGTGATCTGTGATCCCAGGATTATTTATATAGCCACTCCAACTAAGTGTAAATAAAACAAAAGCGCTCACCATTATCAATAGGTCGTATCCTCAGTCCATAGTTTCCTTCTAGAAGTTCTCTCTTTCTCTCACTCCTAGAAGTCTTGCTGCCTTCTTTGTTCTTCCTCGAAGGTTCTGCAAGGGCAATTGCCACTAGCAGAAGAAGTGAAACCTACACGAGAAATTGTACTTTTTATAAAAGGTTTCGAGCAGCATATAGAGGTAGGTACTTGGGTCTAGAATCCTAAATATTTTATGTCAACATATAACTATATTTATGAATAAAATTTAACATTATCAGAATACAACTTTTTTTATCGCTAAAACCAAAAACGCAAACATCCAATACGCATAAAATTATTCATACAAAATCGAGCTCAAAAATGTACGAAAGACGAATTAAAGATTCCAAAAGCATTGTATTGTTTCGTACTTCTGCGATTAGATCTGATGATACCAAGTGGCGTAAAAAAATCCACCAATATTTATTTCATTTTGTATTGTAATACCTTGATTTACAAAAAATATGTAGGATTCCAGAACCGAGTATAGATTAGGTATGCATTATAATGGCAAAAAAAAAAAACAGTGGACGATGAACAGCAGAGCCGGGGGTCTACAAGGGATGATGGTGGTCAAAACTAGTCAATAGCGTCATCAGTATAATTGAACATTATTTCTTCTTTTCTTTCTTATTTCTTCTCTTATCACTTCACTTATAAATCACAACCACACACAATCACACATAGACCTGGATTTGAGAATTGTTGTATTCCCAATTCAGGTCCTAAAACCTTAAAATAGGCTATAATGTCCTTATTTCCCTAAAGATAATACTGAGATAAAATTAAGATAATAACCGTGTGTTTCATGGCTGGACGCAGCCTCCTCCGCGTGTCGGATGTCAACGAATGCGCGTGCGCGTATTTTACTATCGCTTTTAAGTTCCGTGAGGTCCGAAATCCGAATAGTGGAGTCGACGCAAATAGGCCGTTGATAAGTCATCAATCATCATTGTCATCTGTCGGTGGGCACTGAGCGGAGGTTCAGGAGGTGGAGGATTTTTTTCAGTTTCAATGGCGCTTTTATCTGACCCGCGAAATTCAGTAAGTTCCGCCGTATAGAACGTTTTAAAATCCGTTCCATCGAAAACACCTTTTTAGGGTTTCGTACCAGGTGACAAAAAGGGGCCCTATTACTAAGCTTCCGCTGTCTGTCCGTCCGTCCGTCCGTCCGTTTGTCCGTCTGCCAGCCGGTTGTATCTCATGAACCGTAGAAGATGGACTTTGTCGTGATGGGTTGAAATTTTCAGTGTGTATTTCACTTGCACCTATAACAAAAAAAAAATTAAAATAAAATAAATATTAAAATTTTGCGAGGCTCCCATACAAAAAAAAGGTTTTTTTGGCTATTTATGCTGTACGTTTGTCTAGGCTGTATCTCTTGAACCGTGATAGGTAGACAGTTAAAATGTTCACAGGGTGTGTATTACTATTTGCCACTAATAAAATACTACAAATAATAAAAGTTAAGTAAATTTAATTATTAAGGGGGTAACGTCCACACCACGTTGAATACCGATCACCGAAGTTAAGCAAAGACCGCGGTCGTCAGTATTTGGATGTGTAAGCGCGCGAAAGAGCTTTTTGCTCTTCTGTAGATTTTCCAAAAAAACTGTTTTTGAGGGTTTATTTTGCGAAATAGTTTTGCAAGATCGTACGGAACCCACCGTGTGCGAGTTGACTCGCACTTGGCCGATTTTATTCATGTTTCTGTCCTGTCATGTCGACGGTAGGCATGGGTTGATAAAAAGGGGCAGACTACCTCCAGCCTAAAGTAGGCCCTACATTTAATAGGTGTGTGTGAACTAGTCTTACAGCGACCCGTATCGTCCGTCCGTTTGTCCGTCTGCCAGGAACGCTGCTGCTGCTGAGGAAACAGGGTCAGTTATGGTTACATACATACAGATCCGGGGTATGGCACTAGTCTAGTTGCGCCACTGCCGCCGCCGCCCGGCACTTTGACAGCTCCCGTCGGCCGCTCTTAATGGTCGGATGTGACATACTTTAGGGATGCCCCTTGATTCTTTACAACATCTTATATCCAGTAAAAATATCAAGGAGTTGAAATCTAGTTGGGAGTCGAGCAGGCAAAATCGATGAGAATAACTGATTGTTAACGAATAGAAATAGATCATGTGAGTGAAATTATTGAATGTCGTTCTTTTAACTAACTTGTAGGTAATTTTATCAAAGGCAGAACACGTTTGATGAAATCCAGCACCGTTGAAAAAATATACTTTCATGCCGGTCAGATCACAAGTGTCGATCAGATGTTGTACAGATTTAGTTTTTTTTTGTCTTACAAACAATTCAAACTTCTCTATAGCCTAAGCCTAGAGTCTAGAACAGACAAGGCGCATGTCATGACATCTTTACAGAATCTTTAGAGAACCCTAAGACAAAGCGAATAACTACCTATTGAGAAAAGTTGAGTTTTCCTAGAGTGGCAGCCCTACGGTGGATTCCACTTGGAATCAATGCTAAACATTTGCATTAACATTACATAGTGGATCCAAGCATCTGCCCGACGTGTAGGTACCTAGCCATTTCATAATTATGCCAATTACCGCTTCTGTGGAACTTTTGATGAACTTGTTTCCGAGAAAACAAAGTTTTCTTGAGCTCTTTATGGGGCGATGAAAATGATGCCATTTTTAGTAAGTTGCCAATTTAACAATGCATAATATAGGTACCAAAAGCAAGCTATATCGAAATGTTATTAAGCAAATGCTAAATGTTAAATGCCAGTAGTAGTTTCAGGGTGACATTTTTTGAAGCCGTGGGAGTTGGAAAAATGGTGTTATCGTAATTTCATATTGTAATTATCGACAGTATTATAGAAAGTATAAAACTCACCCTGCAAGTATAATGGTTGCCCGCTCTTGTAGACGTTTCACCAAAACAAAATTTGGTGAGACTTAACAATACTCAGTAACCTACCTCAATTTAGCTTTATCCACGAGCCGATCAAATATAAAACTTAGTTTCCGAAATTGACCTTAGAGAGCTATATATAAACCTGCCCAAATTTTCGATTTCGATTCATCCAATACCATTTAGATTTGATGTCAAATAGCATTGTAGATAACATATCAGTGTATCTCGGACAGGTTACGTAGATAAGTAAATTGGATCCCACGTCAGGCTGTCAGCTTCGCCTGTAAAACTTATGTTATCGTAAAAACTCTGAATATTAGTTCTGTTGTAGGTGTAGTGCGACACTTTGGGAGGATCCGTACAACGGATCGTGAGACCTGCAATTGCGTGCATTTTATACAAATCCGAATTAAAAGGAGAGGTTATAAAAAAAAAACAAATAGTTTTAACTCACGTTGAATTGTATCAAATGCGAAAGTTATAAAATGATTTTGAATCATCGAAAAGGTAAAGCTAAATAGGACGTATTATACGAGAGTGAGGGAATAGAAAGTGCACCTGTGTTTGCGCACACACTTGTTTAAATAATAATAATATCTCCTGCGCACATGGCTAGTCTCCGTCGGCCGCCGCCGCCGCCGTGGACGAAATTCGGCATTCGTCCACGAATGCCGAATTTCGCATTAACTAAGATGAAGAACATCTTAGTTAAACAAATAAAATAAGTTTTTACAACCAAAACCTCATGAAAGAATTTACATAAACAGAAACACTTTCAGTAAAGCAGCTAAAAACTTGTCAAAAGAGCCTCCAGGCTGCGCGGCATTCTACAAGCTTTTAGTAACGGCGTGATAAATGGTGCAGCTTTGGATCCTAATGCAGGGATTTGAATAAGTACGCGATAGCAGCATATTAATGGAGCCCTGGACTGCGTGGTCCAGCTCATAGACTGGCGATTATACCTTAGTACATTCTGTGACCTAAGTAAAGAGCTAAAAGCAGGTACCTAAAAAATAGCAGGCCGTCTGCATTTCGTAAGACCTTATTACGAAATACAGACCGTCCGTTAGGAGGATACTTTTGAGGTAATGTGAGGGCCTTTGTTTTTTTGCCGTAAAAATTTACGGCTAATTCACTGCGCGTAGGCCCTGTCGCCAGTGTTTTAGGGATCACTATGGAAGCTAGTACACGCACGTTATTTTAGCCGTAAAAATCGGCGAATTAACCGGCAATTTATACGGCGAAAAAACGTGTGTTTACTAGATACAGAAGGTTAGATCAAAGAAGAACACTTCTTGCGGAGGACCAAGCCCAGGAACTACCAAGTACGGTATAAGAAATTGATAGTCAGAATTGAGAGGTTAGGTGGTACTTTCTTTGCACACAAAGTAGTGCGACCTCTAGGGACGTCGCGTCGTCGACGGGACCACGGAGTAAAATTTACTCCGTGGACGGGACACATTCAAAAAAATTATGCCATCAGTCGTAATCGGTGGGTGAGTAATGTGAGTATACACTAGCCAAATTCGATGTAGAATGTTTGTAAGCAAACCAGTACCAGTAGGAGTTTTAGATATAATTAATAAGCAATATTTATTGATCAAAGGATCTCAAATCAACAAGTAATGTAAATTGCGTATAAAAAGACGCAGCAATAGAGTGAATTTTAGGTGAAGTATGAGCTGTTTGTCTACAAACATTCTATATCGAGTTTGGCTAGTGTATAGAAACAACACAGCATGCGAAACAGTGTTTGATCCGTCTATGCATACGATGACGGATTAGATCTAAACTCCGTTCTAGAAGTCCTAAGAGTCTTAATCACATTTACTCATCTAGTCGAAAACACTCAAACCATAAATATATAGAGCGACAGATAAGACCAGCTTCCTTCGCCGGCATCAAACCTGCTTCCACACCAATTAAACTTGCCTCTCCGCCACACGAGCCCTTGCGTAACGACCTATACCTAATTCTTCACATTCACCTAACGACTGCAAGTACTGCAATTTGTTATATTTAAAGCTAAATATATCGCATACGACCTAAGGTTTATCAAACTTAGGTCCAATGTGATTCTAATATGTTGCATTGCAATGGACCAGAGAAATGTAGTAGGAGCAAAGTTTCTTAGTTGTGGAAGAAAACCACCACCGGCAGGTGGACAATGCTTTTGGATGCCAGGAGTGTATTCTTGAGGTGACGGTTGGTAATACTCCTTGCTTTCTAGGGAGCGTAAAGGACATTTTACATACATCTAGCATCACTAGCGCAAAGCACAAAAATAGGTAATCATTCAAAATGGGTAAGCCTATTTTGAATTATAATTTTTACTCGTAATCTTTCGATACAGTGACAAAATGGCTTACCGCAAGCTTTAACCGAGTGGCCAGCGAGCTGCATGTTATCTGATAACATTAATATTAAATGCATCTAAACATACGAACCCTGTTTTGCCCTTTTTCGTTTCATTACATTGAATGCTCACCTTAGTGCTGTGCGGTGTTGGATGTAGGTAAGTGATATCCCCTTACTTTAAAATGTATCATAAATCCCTCTACCATCGAAAGCTCACCCATGATAGGAAACTAACTGTCAACGCAACGGGCTTGCTAGCAGGAGAGTTGTTGGCTGGCGAATGAAAAACTTTACGTAAGCAGAGGAAGATACTCGAACTATCATTCCTCCATAAAGTTATAAACAGTACAATTGACTGTTCCTCATTAACCATGAACGTCGGGTTAGCCGTTCCCACTAGAATTCCTAGACGCACTATTTCAGAAATTCTAAGCACTCCTTTCTGTCATACTAATACTGGCCTGCAGGCTCCGACTGTGAGATTGTGTAGCCAATTCAACCTCATGAACACAAAGGTAGACATATATTATGTTATTATATTTATATTTGATTTCTTACAAAGGTACACATAGATATTTTCAATGATAGTGCAATGTATATGCCTTAAAAAATAAATATTCAGTTTATATAATATATAGTTGATTTGTGAAGGTCATTCCTACAAATGTGGTGTTTACCTGTTAGTAACATGCTTATCAGAACAGGACCTAATTTTAAATTTGTTTTAAAAGATTGATATGTTGGTAAACCTTTTTTAATAAATAAATAACGACTACACCCGGTTGCGGTGGGCTAATGAAATCATGACTGGGCTTTATTATAGCTCATGGTTTAGTTGAAATACTTTTGTAATGTAGGTACCTACGTAACGTTAATCAAGTTTATATCAGCTCAGCAAAGGGATCTAATCCATCCGTGAAGTCGATTCAATGACAGCGGGATGACGTCATAAAAGGCAGAACAGACATTTTGTCGTCTCATCACAAGTACCTCCGTGCTCCGGCGCGGCGTGTAGGCACCTATTGAACGGCTGTAACCCGCACAGTGGAGTGCGATTGAGATACGAACTATGGATATGTCCTCTTATTGTATAAGCTACGCTATTGCATTTCCAAATTATGCCGAAACCCTAAAATTCGCAGTATTCTTTTTTGTCTTTGTTGGAAGAAAAGCGATCCAAAGGTAATTTAACGCATGTGAGAAAGCGTGTAAGAGATTGTCTCAGATTATGATTTGAAAAAAAAACTCCACTGCGCCAAGCTTTCAATAAAAAGTGGCCCCATATGAGTTTTGCCTAAGTTCTACGATTGAATGAACCATTCCTAGAGCTCGTGCGATAGCTGTTCGCCTCTGAATAAAGTTTCAGAACAGGCTACTCTTCAAAAATAGCGTATCCATACTTTTCTCGTACTTCGTCCCATCTCATCTCGATTCGTTTGTCGAAGTGAAATGTATTTGTCGTAAGCAGCCGTAATTCCAATAGTAAATATTTGTAACTAATCCCCCTCCCCCGTCCCGCGAGTTGTTCGGAAATGTTTGTTTCAGCATTGTCCCTTTGTCAAATAATTGTGATGCTTTTGAAAGGTTCCGTTTGGTGAGACAGAATTTGTACGAAGGAAATATTTTCAGGAGTGAGCTGTATATTTTTTCTTCCGGTCAGGAATGAAAGAAAAAAATTTTTTTTTTTCTAAATTTATTTGGACCCACAATACATAACACGCCATATTACAATAATATATAGGTTTGGTAAGTACATAGTATTTTTTTTCATACGTACGTAATAATTACATTGTACAAGATGGTTTATTCAAAAGATTGTTTTGGTAATGGGAGAGGGCTTCATATGCAAGGGATCTACCGGGATGACAAGGAGGGGTGCTTAAAACAGTTCTGAGTTCTGTGGAAGGCTGAAACGCGACACCGCGCGGAAGTCATCGACCCAGTGCCAATGGCACTATTTTTTTTTTAAGTTGTTCTAATTAGGTATGTATGTTAGTCGCTATATGTGTTTATCATATATCATATCATATCGATCAAGGAGGATTTTTAAAATTGTATTTTCTAATGAAAATAGTAATTATTATTATAATTTTTGACATGTAGGTAATCGAATTAATGTTACGAATAAAGAACTTGAACTTGAACCTTTGATCGATGTATGGGCCCTAGTTAAGTTACTTAGTACTTGTCTTGTGTGTGATGCCTTGAAATAAATGATAATTATTATTATTATTAAACTAACACTATTTTTGAAAGTTAGGCTCTTTATTCTAGTTCGCCAAATTGTATGTATATTCCAGGTCAACGGGAAGTACCATGTAGGTTTTGGTCCATTGCAAGAATCCAAAATTATTTTTATTATGAATTAGCGGAGCCGACAGACGTCATATCTATGAATATTAAATTGGAATTGGTATTATGGTGGGTAGTTTTCTTAAATTTTCTATTTATCCGCGCAACTTTCTTAATTTTTTGATTCATAAGACATTTTTTGTCTCCTGACTGACATTATCAAACACAACAAAAAAATAATTTGTGTAATCGGTCCAGCTATACGCGTGTCAGATATTGTTATTTGTTTAGTGATAAATATATAATATAACAAGTGTATGTAGTGGTAAATAATAAGGCTTTAAAAGATATTCAATAATAAAATGTAACAGGACTGATTTCCTACTTGTTTACCCGCTCTAATTCAAATACTAGTACAAATCAGTTCTGTCGGCGACCGATATACTTAGGTGTAGATTAATTCGGTTAAGCTAGGTTTAAGATTTTATTTCCACGCATTGTCAGTCGAACATTCTAGAGCTTTCGAGAGACGTGTAGAAACGTGTAGAAAGCTTTGGAAAGTCCTAGAATATTCTAGAATAGTCAGGAACATGTGAGAACTTTCTAGAAGCTTATGGAAGCCCATGGAAGCCATTATAAGGATATGTATTCTTTCAGAATGTTCTATTTCTATGGTTTAATGCTTCTATTTAAATACAAACATGTATTAGACACATAAGTGATTATATAAATGTGCTGGTGGTTTCTTTTTCACTTCTTCCACCAGTGGACAAAAGATTGAAGTGAAGAGAAACTCAATAACACTTTACTTCTTATTTGATAGTAATTATTGGTTGGTATTTCACTTGTCTATCTATGTGCTTATTTTGTAAGCCTAAAGAAATAAAGTTATTGACTTCTGACTTCTGATTTCATTATTCTCAATTCCCAAAACGTTAGGTTGCATAGTAAGGTAGGCAATTCCATGATTCTATCGAATTAAGATAATTTACTAGGTAGGTAAAGCCCTTCAAATCTAACACGCGCGTAGTGCCGAAACAAAGAGAAATAGACATTCATTTTCATATTTTTATATTTAATATGTTTCATTTATACTTATAACGGCTCTAAGAGGTTACCGAATTGAGTATTGGATCCTTTAATTTCAGTTCTATACCTCCACACGTTCCTGTCAAAAGAGGGTTGACAGACGGACAGACGGACAACAAATATGGGTTCCTTTTTTTCCTTTTGATGTTAAAATAACATTCGTATTAATTTCCCAACAAATGATAAATTTTGTTTTTTCACGCTTGTTTATTTATCTTAGCACGTTGTAAAATTTTATTAATTTAGCATCCTCAATCACTCTTTTCTAATCAAGACTTCAAAATTAATGAATATCGCAACATAATTTATCAAGATTCTTTTCGATCGGGTTCGACTGGAGCTGTGATCTAATTTAAATGTCAACAAGTACCAAATGCCTTCGAGGGTTTTGAGATCACTCGAAGATTTTAATTTCATCTTAGCTATTATTTTATAACACCTAGCATTTCAAATATTAATTTTATTAATATTTCAAATATTAATTTTATTAATATTTGAAAGGTTATGTGACTTTTGCATCAACCAAGTCGCACATTTAACTTTTTTATTGCCTATTTCGTTTGAAATTATTTTTAAGTTCCTTATTATTAATATAAGTTTCTCTTTATACTAAATCTTTTTACCAAAGAAAATTACAATCAAATAATTTAAATAAATTAGAACTAGTATTTACAATTGAAACAATTGATCCAACTGCAAACTGCTGCAAACAATCTACAAGTAGCTCAACTGATCCATATCAATACAAGTAAGAAGCGTCTCCAAGACGCTGCTGGCTGCATTGCCCCGCTGTATGGCAATGCTGATGCGCTGCGCCAGATACTCACCAGCTCTCGGGTCACGCGTCGCTTCGACCAGACGTTCATAGAAGACGCGCCCAGATTTGTTACGCGAGCCACAGATTTTAATACTATACCAGCGCGAGCACAAATAAATATAAAAATATTTATTAAAGAAATAATGTATGTAAAACCTTAAGTTTTATCATAATGTAGGTCAGCTTTTGATATTCGGCGACATGACCCAAGCCTTCGATTATGTAGAGCATGGCACTCTACTTCAAAAGCTTGAAATTTTTACGGCGTTAGAGGGATCTCACTAAAACTTATAAGTTCTTACTATCAGAAAGCAACTGACCGAAATAAGAAATATTAACTATAGGACAAAACTTGAGGAGACATATATCTCAGACGAACGTGTTATAAACGATGATGTTCCACAAGGTAGCATATTAGGACCTTTACTTTTTATAATCTATATTTACGACTTGCCGAGGGTTACAAATCAACCAATGTCTCTTCTTTATTTGCTGATGATGAAAGCAATGTAACGATTTCATGTAATAATATTGACACGTATTAAAACGAAATAAATTCAACTCTGAAATCAATGGCAAGCGAGCGAAGCGAGCCTTTCTGTGTCACAGCAATGCGAGCACCGTCACATCGTAGATTACGAAAAGGATGTCCATTTCAAAATTCAAGATGGCTGACATTGTTTAATCGCTAAATTCACTCTTGGTTATCGATTTTGAACAAATCGAGGGTGTAGGTTACGAAACGGGGAATTAAAAAAAAACAACAATAAACGCAGCCGCCGCGAACTGCTTGCAGCTCGCGCACATATACAAAACTAGGCTAACCAATCAATGGCTAGATAATAATAATTTAAAAATAAACAATAATAAAACCAATATTATACATTTTAGACAACGTAATACTGCTGCACATACTCACCTTGACATTCAATATAATCATAATAAAAACGACGAAATTGACTCTACAAAATTTTTAGGCATTGACAAAAAACTTAAAACACACATTGAACATTTATGTAAAAAAAATAATAGTCTCGTTTATATTTTATACAAATTATCCTATGCTGCTAACTTAGAAACGCTTCTCATAACGCATCACAGGTTGATTGCGTCAAATATTCGCTATGCCATAATATTATGGGGCAATTAAACGGACGTTGACAAAATTTTCAATTTTAAGAAGCGCTGTATACGAGCTATGTTTTGTCTGAAGGTACCAGATTCCTGTAAGCCTTACTTTGCTCAACTACCTTCACTGTATATATACGTAACGGCTATGTTTGTGAAAAATAACCCTGATTTATATTGTCAGCTTCCCGAAGTTGTTCCTTGAAATCGACGAGATCAATACAAAGTCCGCATGCCAAACTCAAAGACTGCTTTGATGCGCAAGGGTATTTTCTGCATGGCCCCTTCCATTTACAATAAACTGCCAAGATCACTTAGAGAACTACCAGTCTACCACTGTTTCGGAAAAAGTAAAAAATCACTTTGGAATGTAAATGCTGCTATACATTCAATGATTTCATGACGGACAAACATGTTTTAGGTTTACGTAAATGACATATTGCTAGTTTTGAACTTTTTGTTTTTATGTAATTTCACTTTTAATTGAATATTCAGTTTTCTTATCAACTAAGTATTCGTTTTCAATGTGACATATTAGCTATACATTTAATTAAGTGATATTGTGCCCAGATTTTGCACGCCGAAACGTTAGAAATACATTGTGTCTTATTTAAACATACACCACATGTATGTACCATAATTACGTGTATTTGATGCAATAAATTTTACTTTACTTTACTTTTACTTTGAAGTAGCCTACTAGACAGACGTTATGTATGAAGTAGGTAACCGTAAACCTGTGATGCAGTAAAGTGGCCGAGTGGTCTGGTACAAACACGTGTGAAACCAGTTTAGACCTCGTAAATGTTATGAAACGTTATGTTATTCATATTGGCAGCTCACTATGTGGAATATTTGTTTATTGGTAACATTATATATATCGCTGTTTCCTGTTAAGCTCTATACGTGCATAGGATTAATAATAAAAATTTATTTAACCCTATGCACCTATGAATTTTATCTCTGGGTTTTTTGAAATTTTATATTATCCAAAAAAAACAGTTTTCGGGCAAATACCAATGTATTTGCTATTTTCTCGTCTTAGTTAGCCAAGATCCTGGGCCTCAATAAAATCATATCAACCAATATATTGTCTTATTTATTAGGCAAGGTGATATAACAGCATAATCAAAACATAAAATAATCTACCAAACCTTTACACTGTTCGTTACTACCTGAGTCTAAAATTTACAGACTTATATGTTCAATTTAACTCCTTACGCCTTTGGACATAAAGTCGGATATACAAAGGTAACACACGTTTTAATTTACGAGCGATAAGACTTCCCAGGTTTAACGATCGCTTTTATCTGAAATCAATACATACCATTGAAAAATAATAGTTTGATACCCGTTTCACTGAAGGATCTCTTGAAGCTGAAGTATACTACTCTAGAATAAGGTTCATTTTACAATGTAGTGAGACGAAAGTTATACAGGGTGGTACACATGTGGCAAAGTCAACGCTTTAATTTGATCTAAGTTGCAATATTAGTTTCGAGCCACTGATTTAATATCAGCTGTAAAATATCAAACGTTAGATACTATGTATGTAAAGTTGTAGCACCTTCCTAGTTTAGTGGTTTTCTATCTACGGGAAGTAGCTTCAATTTTCATCATCGTAACGTGATGAGTGATTACCTAAGAAATCATCACCAGCAAAACAATACTGAAAGATTGTATTAAACCTAAAGTTAAGATTGATGGATTGAGGATTTAGCCCCGTCCTTAAAGCTACCTAGGACCATAATCAAAAGTTAAGTAAGACGTATTCTAAATACAACATCGTAAAATTTCCCAAAATCACCTTTCGCAAAGTTATATCAAAAATTCCAAGGCAAACCGTTTCGCCACCAATAGAAAAATGTTAATTCTTTGACTTGACATCAAGATGGGATAAAATAAATGAATGCTGAGGAACCTTGTCGCTGTACGGTGCTTAACAAGCGGCTGCTCTGAGTTGCAGCAAACGGGAAACTTATCAGAACCATCGATGAAGAGAATGTGCCTGAAAAATCAAGGACAAAAAGTTGTTTTTCGATTTAAAAAATGTTTAATTTGTGTCTTAGAATAGAATGATATTTATTTTAAACAGTAGGTAGGTTCTTATTTAAAAAAACTAAACAGAAAAAAACATGAAGGTCCAAAGCTAGGTAACATAAAAGTTGGTCGTCAAACTAGCTTTGCCCCATTGACTCCCTGAGCCGAATTAAGTTTTGTCTCTGTAACTTTTCCAAACTAGCTTTTTTGTTTGATGGTGGTCTGTGTAATCCACTGTGGATACACAGACACACAGACAAGGTGGGCTTGCCAGTCTTGTGTTTTTGCTTAGACAAGGTTGTATCGTGTCACAAAGATTGGAGTTATTCGGCAAATTGGCGACGCTTCGCCAGCTCCTCGAGATAAGTGTCACGCGCAGATTTTCATAAATAGAGAAAAGAGAAATGGCGCGTTGTTCCCAGTATCCAGGGCGCGTGACTTCCCATAAATACTTACTTTCCACTCGTTCCTGTTAAAGGACTTGATAGGCCGAGACGTTTTGCATTATTTCATATATGAAAAGTTTTGTTGTTTATTTTATCACTCAGTGTGCCTTATTGATGAAAAGTCTGCAATATGTGCAGTGTGGGTTTAGCTTTTTGGCTAAACTCACACTGGATAATTGTGTGTAATATTCATGATCTTTTCATTTCGCCCAAGTTCAGCACTAGGTATTTGCCTCTATTACAATTTTATTTTGCCTTTGTACTTCTCTCAGTGTACTGCAATGTATTTAATATTATCAATAGTAATGTACATTTGACTGGCATTCCTTGATTTTAGTTGACCAAGTTAAGTTTTCCCATGAGAAAGGAACTTTGAGTGATTTGTCCAAATAGCTGCAAGCATATCTGAAATGTTGAGTCACATGTCAATGACGACCTTTAGGGTTCAGTGGGGGAGTAGCCGACTGTAGGAGAGTGCGGGTACATTGTTTTATTAGTCTTTCTTAGTTTGTTATCACCGAAACCTGAATAAACTCTAACTAGAGTATACCTACCTATTCAGGCATTTGACAATTAAATTGTGTAATAAAATTGGCAGCCGTCTTCTATAATGTCCATTCAATTAATTGACATACACAAACCATGTTTTGATTCCATTGGGCACTGCTGGCTGTTTTAAAGTTTAACTAGATGACGCAATTTGAAGCACACACTGACATTTCCATAGATCAGACCAAAGGCGTGGTCGGGAGCTGCCGCGATATTTAGTAAGATTGGTTAAGTAGGGCCCACGTGCATGTGAGCTCAGAATTAGATTGTAATCTGATCGTAAGTAAATTATCAGCATTTCAAACAAACTCCTCAACTGGAGTTTCAAAAAACGGTAGGATTTTTTCAAATGAAAAACGGGAAAAACGAATGTCGCTTCTATGCGAAAATGTTGAAGTACCGTTCATAATCAGAAACATGTTTTTCGTTAAATATTTTCTTCACCGGTCTCATAATTTCTGGCCACTCTTCATCATAGATTTAACCAGCACCTTTTACAAATACCCATCTGAGTGTAATACGTAGCCTTCTCTCACAGGCACATACACCACCTTCGTGATGGATGAGTCACCAAACTATCTAGAAAAGTCTCCAGAAAGTATTCATGGATTCAAACTTCCCGTTAGAGTTACGTATAATGAATCGGTCTCACATACATACTTACAAATAAATAAACATTTAAAACCGCGCGTCTCTCTCTCGTAATTGTGACAAGTGAGTGTCGCGTGAGCGGATTGGTGAGCGCAGTACAGGTGTTAAAGTACACAGAAGGAAGCTGCTGCCCTTCCCCTGGTAGGTTCCCGTAGTAGACTTGACGATATCCACGGACTGAGTTGGAGGGATTGATTCTAACGCAGCGACCGCCGCCGCCAGGGCGTGTAAGAATGTAATGTTATTTTGTGTTTAATAAAGTGAATTGAATTACATTATTTAGTATTTATAATTAATCGTCTTCCAAACCTCAATAAATGAAGGGTTTTTCTTCTATGATTTTCTATCAAGAACCAACTAAACATAATAAATAGGGGAGCACTGCACTTTGCCTTTTGGTGACGGCTTAAATTTTCAGTAAGTAGTTATATTCTCTTCGTACTTAATAGGCAAAATTACTTTTTTCCTTGTTATTAATGTTACCTTATATAAATAGGTAGTAAAGACAACTGCGGCTGTATGTAAAGCGATTTCTCCCAAGTGATTTTTCTCGATATTGACTATTGTAGCGCCTCTATAGCTCATCTTTATTTATTCATCATTTAACCATAGCATCAGTCATCCATCACCTTTCGTATTGTATTGTATACTGCGCGGCTTGCGAATACGCTTGCGGTTAGATTTGTATCAGGCGCCGCGCCGCAGCGCTTTAAAGCAATGGATCCGCTGAGCGCCTGATGAATACTGATTCGCTGCTCGCCTTGCCGGTTGGGATGGGATGGTTATTGTGCAGAAACCCTTTTATTGCAATGGTAAACTAGATGGGAATGTATTTAGGAAGGAACGTACCTACCTACATTTTGTTAAATTTGAAAGAGATTGCTTCAGGGTTTTTAAAGTTGGCAACGAGAAAAAGAACGTGTTTTTCATACTTGAAATCAGATTGATTGTGAAATTGAGCCACAAAACAATGATTGCTTCATTCAGCTGTAGGGCAAGGAAACAGAAATCTTATAGGATAGAATTGCTTTCTTGGTCAAATGGTAAGAACCTATATTTTACGTAAAAATGGCGATTGTTTGTAGAAATCCTCATCGAGAGAAATGGCAACGATGTCGTTATAATACGGTAATAACTTTTAATTAATAAAAGTGGCCACTTTACACTGAAATTAGACCTCTTGCCGTTATGACAAGGCGCAGTTTGCAATAACCAGTCTGGTGTCTCAGGTTGAAGTGAAGGTCCAGATCTGAGCAGAAAGCGGGTTTAGGAAAAATTCTATAAATTTGTCTTCATTCTCTTTTGTTGTAGTTGATGTATTATATTTTACATGTCAATATGTAAAAATATAATACATCAACTACTTTGAAACTTCAAAAAATACCTTGGGCCTCTGCGTCGCAGAATCGAGCGAACAGCTGAGGCGAATGGTCTAAATATAGAATTAAGTTAAAACAAATAACGGCAAGTAACAAACAGCACAGAGACAAAAAATCTTCAAACTCTCGAGGTCACTCCGCGGAGCATGTGAAGTGAAGATCACAGGTGATTCTGAACTCCGACCATGGATCAATTTTGTGTTTTGATACGGACAAGGGAGACCCTGAAATTATGAATCATTGTGCAGAGAACTAAGCGACTAAAGATTAAAGCTCTGCGCTCATTGATACAATACAAAAAAACCTGTTATGATGTTATGATAAATAAATAAATAAAATAATAAATAATTACCGCAACCACACAACACAAGAACGTGTATTTAAATATGGGCTTAAACTCAATATTTTTAGAAAAATTTTACAGTGACAAAATAGCTTCCCACAAGCTTCAAACGTGTGATCCGCGAGCTTTCTGTAATTTAATGCCGTCAATAAAAAAACCGTCTAAATGTTATTAGTTAAAGCCCATATTCGAATGCATATTTTGTGCTGTACTGCAGCGGTGCATTCCAGGTATGTAACAAGCTTAAGAGTGGAGTTGACGTGAGTGTCAGCGGCCGCAAAACCTTCTAGCCCTTTGTCCGTCGCGTCTCTTTTATCGACCAGCTAGGACATGGGTAAGAGCTCTACCCGCTGCTCTATCCCATGTATGTAAGTAGTATGTGTGTATAGTACGTATGTAGTAGTTAGTATGTTATACTGCAACTTACAGCCTGATAAGTATTAGACGTAGTTTTGTGCTCTCTACCTGCTGCCGCCTATAACTTGGCCCAGCTGCAGCTAACAACATAGAGCCTGATAAGTATTAGATGTTGGTTTGTGCTCTATACCCGCTGCCGCCTATAACTTGGCCTGGCTGCAGTTAACAACTTACATCCTGATAAACATTAGTTAAATTATGTAGTTATGTGCTCTCTACCCGCTGCCGCTTATAACTTGGCCCGGCTGCAGCTAACAGTGCAATAGTGGACGTAATAAATAACGAGGGATGCCGCGGTGCGGGTTCGGAGCTGCTACCCGCTAAATTAGCTGTGTTCTGTCTGCACTGGTTGCTTAAGAACGCCTGATGGAAATTATATCGCAGACCTGCTGAGAGAAATTGCTATTATTGTTTTAAAGGCTTGTTGGATTGTGAAGAAATGTTGTGTTATCGTGTTCCGTGCTTTTGAGTGGTTCACTACATTTTTTTATTCTATAATTAATAGGGTTTGGAAGTTTGTTATTATTTTGTAGACAGGATTGATTGAACGATATCAAATAAATATTATTTTATTAAGTATGAAGAATCGATTGAATCTGTTGCAATATTTACGACAGTCGTGCAAGAATCGTTGCGTAACGAGCACAATACATATGTATTAATAATTCAGGTAGGTAGGTAGGTACTTGTCATCGCGTGTTTCAATTGAATCCAACCACACATTGTTAATTTGTTCCTTATTAAAATTCATGAGCTTTCGGAGAGGCTTTCCATGTTAGATACTTCAGCATTGTTAAAAACTTCGGAAAACACATTCCATGTTTTTATTAATCAGTTTTGATTTTAATTAGTTTATTTTATTTTAATTAGTAGCAATGTTATGATTTTAATTTGGTACCTAAATGTTCCAAAGGATCTATTTTTTTTAAATATGCTGGGTTGTGAAAAACCACAACAATAAAAGTGCAAAAAAATAGGGAACTCTGGCAACACAACTTAACAAAAACAATTCAACACTATCAAAGCTTAATTATAATTTCTACAAAACCCAAATCCTATTTTAGCGCTTAACTGCAAGCTCAGTATCGCACCTCCACAGTTTAAAAACTATTTTTATAAAGCTGGAAAAATAGCTGTAAAAATAACTAAAATACCTCGTTGGTTAGGAGCAGCTCAAAGCCGAGTAATGGGTAAACAACTAGCTGGCTAAAAACTGGCTTTCTGGGTAAAAACTGTAACAGCAGCGGATTAAGAGGTCAGATGCAGGGATAAAATGAATTACAAAGCGAAATAGGAATTTCTTTTGTTATAGTTAAACCTGCTTAGGACGAGCTTGTGTGTAGGTTTTGTTAAACTAAAGTTTGCACGTGCCTTCGCACGCGTTTTCCGGAATAAAAAGTATAGCTTTTACGTTCATCCAGATCTAGAACTATAAGTATGTTGGGGTTTGATCAGACGTGGGTGAACACCGTATAACATTCATTGTAACCGAATTAGGCCATATTTTTTATGCTGACAACATATAGGTAGAAAATGGTAGCAGCATTAGAAAATATGGCTTATTTGGCTACAATTCATGTCATATATGTTAACCCACGTCCAATCTACCACAACGCACTATAAATAATGCAAAATTTGATCTCAAGCCATTCAGTAGTTTTGGCGTGAAGAGACAAACTTGCAAACTTTGGTTATGTATATGATAGTAAGGTGCGATGTGTAAATCACCCTTGCTAAAATACCCAACTTCTGTCTCTTGCAGCATCCATTGCCCGAGGTCCACCTTGGTGCTTCACCTGCGTGGACTACGGGACCATTTCTATTAGGGTAAAGAACGGGTAAAGCTTTAGATCCTTTGAGAGTATGGCCAAAACCAGTTGTTAACTTAGGCCAGCTTAGTAACTACATAATAGACCCGCTTTCAGATGAGTCGCCCGGTATTTACTCTCGAGTAGTGCGTACACTCATCAAACTAATTATGTACTGCGAATGTGCGTGCAAACAGCCGCGTTGTTTGCTGAGAGGCAATGAAGAGGCAATGAAGAGGCAATGAAGTGGCAATTGTGTTTCAGTACTGTGATATATCTACGTTAGGCTGAATCTACGTCTTGCCGAGTCGAAAGAAACGAATGAATTCTGGCGATTCGTCTAGGCGTGGAAAAATGTCACAAACGATTCAACATCATCATACCATTTGCAACCTAAATAAGTAATTAATTGACAGCCTGACCTGACAACACTCACTGGTAGGAAGTTCTTGGGCTGCGGTTACGTCCAATTGTTTCTTAAAATAGGCACGCGTTCTTCGGCTCCCTCCCTCTGAGGTCTTGCGCGCCCTTCGACACAACACCTTTCAACTGTATAGTAGTAGGTACCGCTTAATCTTGTGTAATACTAGTAGGCAAACAGTCTGCAGTTAGCTTAATTGTTTCAATTGTAAATACTAGTTCTAATTTGTTTTTATTATTCAATTGTAATTTTCTTTAAAGCAAAGATTCAAAAAAAAATGCGTTATAATCTATATACTTATAATAAAACTGTAACAAGTCCAATTCTGAACAAAACACATTTTGAAAAATTTTTGGATTGCTCTCTATTAACGATACTGAAGCCTAAACTGTAATTTTTCGTATCTTGGCCGCGCATCACGCCGAAACTACTGAATGAATTCAAATGAAACTTGGCACGATTTGAGTTCATACTACGAGAAAGGATATAGAATACTTTTTATCCCGGAATCCAGTGCGGTTCCCCTGGGAGAGGGGATGAAAGTCAAAATGTGTACTTAGTTACTTGGTTGTAAGTACTTTTAGACTATTCATTAACGCGTCGTCTGATTTCATTATTTTTTTTATTAGGAACAGTGTTGCAGGTTCTAATTTGACTAAATCAGTAGAAAGTAGAGTAGAAAATCAGTAGATTGAAGAAAAAACTGTTTTAGGTAAGTTTCTAGATCTATGATCTGTTTCTTTTCTTCCAAGACGCACCCATTAGTTAGGTACCCAATACCTATTTCGGGCAAAGTAAAATGTACAAATGTTCCATACGATCTTCACGAACATGATGTTAGGTGGTTCCGATCAGCTGGTCCAGTTGACTGTACCACCGACAAATTCCTTTTTTCCCTTAACTGTATGACCGAAGTTTTTTCATTAATTTTTTTGTCTTTACAATCAACTGTACCTACCTACCATCGACAAAACAATTGCGGTGATCCATTCAACCGGATTCCGCTTCACTATGACAATGGTATCGTTGCAGAATCGTCATGTAGATCCTTAGATATAAAAAACTCCAGAAAGTGCGTGTGTGAGGAGGGTAAATGCACGGAGAAATAAATTAATAGTTGCGAACTTAACACTTTGACGCGGGTCCCTCAACCTGTATTCAACATAATTTTTTTCATTTAAGGACCAAAAAGGTGTCATTCTGTGACGATACCACTGTCATAGTGAAGCGATTAGTTTAGCAGAATAGGGCCCCAGCTGAACGGAACCACGAGTAAGAAGCGAAACCGATCATATAATCATGATCATAATAATATATAATAATAAATCCTAAATAGTACCTATAATTCATTCGATTTTTGTAGGGTTTATCCATTTCTGCATAAGGCCTTCGTCTCTTGCCAGTTTTCTCAATTTTGAGGTGCTCTTATCCATTGTTTTCCAGCTACCAATATGATCTTATTCTTCCAGCGGCGAACCGGTCGGCCCGGGTCTCTCTTTCAGCGGCGAACCGGTCGGCCCGGGTCTCTCTTCCAGCGGCGAACCGGTCGGCCCGGGTCTCTCTTTCAGCGGCGAACCGGTCGGCCCGGGTCTCTCTTTCATCGGCGAACCGGACGGCCCGGGTCTCTCTTTCAGCGGCGAACCGGTCGGCCAGGGTCTCTCTTTCAGCGGCGAAGCGGTCGGCCCGGGTCTCTCTTTCCATCTCGTGGCTGCCAAATGCAGAACTCTTTCGCTCCATCGGTTGTCGCTGGCTTTCGCGATGTGGTCCGCCCACTTCTATTTGAGTCTTGCTGCCATTGTACCTATCTGTAAGCCTAGTCTTACATCTTATTTTTGAGCTCCTGATGCGATCCCGAAGTTTAAGATCCATCATACTTCGCTCTAGGCAATGAATTAGGTAACTATTGTAGTAACAAAGTATCTAACTACGCGTGCGAAATGATCTTGTCCTTGGAACGTGCGAAAAAAGCTTACGGATATTATAGTAACAATGTTTCTCGATTATTTTCACAAAATTCGAAGCACATTAGCGGTGTTCCCAGCCTCTATAAATTCCCGCCGAACGGCAACTTTCCATAGGTGTCGTAAACGTGTTGCCATTGCAACCGCTCGATTTACCCCGTTTTTTACCCGAAACTCGGCTTAGCTTATGAATAATACATTTTTGGGGTTCGATATCATAAAACTGACAATTTTATTTAGGCTTTACTGGATATCCGATCTCTGTATTTGTTCGGAATTTTCATGGCAATTTTTGATCGCCAGGAATGCAGGTGGTTTGTTTAAAGTACATGCAAAATTGCAAATCTGTACATTGAATAACGTCTGAGATATAAAGACACAGGTTCTGTCAATATAGCACCTTAACATTAGTTATTTATTTATTTATTTTACAAGTGAACGATATGGTGCTGCTGGCACCATCAGTTAGTGCACTTAAAACACTGAAAGGGATATGCGAGGCGTATGCTGGGAGTCATGGTCTCCAATACAACTTAAAGAAAAGTGAATTTATGGTATATCCACCTAGGAGTGGAAACACTAAATATGTACCAGTTTTTATGTTAGGTGGAGCCCCTTTGAAACGGGTCTCTAATTTTAAGTACATATGCCATGTCATTAGTGAAATCCTTAGTGACGAAATGGACAGTTACATTGGTTACAGTTACAGTATAGAGGTGCGAAGGGCGCTGGCAGAGCTAATATGTTGATTCGAAGGTTCTCTCGTTGCTCAGACGAGGTCAAAATAAGTCTATTCAAATCGTACTGTCAAAACTTCTTACGAATAGCCTTTGGACCACGTATACTCAAAAAGCAGTAAACGTCCTTCGCGTCCAACACAACTGCGTTTAGGATTTTACTGAGGCTCCCGCGGTTCTGCAGCGCCTCTGGCATGTTCGCAGAGGCGCTAGGCGCGTTCCACGCCTGTATGAGAAAAAAAATCAGTCTCACTGCTGCGCAGGTGGCGCAGGTGGCGCGGGTGGCGCGGGTGGCGCGGAAGCTCCAACAGCATCCTGAGCTCATTGTCCGATAAATGGGTGACAGCCCAATGTTAAGGCACTGTACGAACATTGCTGCGGTAGCATTCGAACTACACTGTCAAATTTCTCTGGACTGATACCTATTTAAATCAGCCAGCATCTACCTATAATTTGCTGTGACTACTAACATAGTTTAAGTTTGTACCTACTAAATATGATATGGATCTCTGTCTGAAATAAAACATTTATTATCATTATTAAAAGAGACCAAAAGCGTGCTTAATGGTTCGTGTAAAGATACACACTGCTATTGCGTCGCCCGTTTGCTTCCGAACATGGCTGATGCTCTACATTGACAAAGAAAATTACAATTCTATAATAAAAACATATTAGAACTAGTATTAACAATTAAAGCAATTCAGCTACCTGCAGACTGTTGCAAACAATCTACAGTTAGCATATCATGTAAATACATTTAAAGTGGATCTGACATGTAAATAATGATGATGTCCTCCTAAACGAATTTCGAACAGTCTTAACAGAGGCTAGCCATTTGAAGCAGAGACGCTTCGCTCGCTCGTTCAATTAATAGATCGCCAGTAAGAACTCCGCGATCCTGTACCTAGGTACGTTTTTTACTTCCCCCTAGGATTAAAGTGAAGTGGACAACTCGCCCGCGGCCGAGTTTTTTCGCGGACGAGGTTTACCCTAACTTGATCTCCTCTAGGTCCTCTGCGTATAACCCCGGTGAATTGGTAATTTTGATAAACAAAATCATTAAAATTTGATAAGTAGACGCTGACGGTCTACAGACCGTCAGCGTCTGTGTAGATATCATGTTTCAACTCTAGGTTCGGTTCAACCCTTTATTATAAATATTTTTATTGTTTATACATAAAACTCTCATCGTACCCGACACCCTCCACCCCATGCAGTGCGTATTAACAACAACAGCGGACGCCGCATCATCTGCATGCCTCAATAATTCATGTATGCTAATGCGGGACACGGTACACTCGCCGGTTCGATTCTGTTTCATTGGTAACCGCCGAACGGCGCCGCTCTTCTGTCAATAACTTACGGTTTTTATATCTGCTCTATGGCTTCACAGTACACACACACAGTTACAGTATTAGCAAGTTATGATTTAGGCTCTATGGCTCTGCTCTTGCACCCGGAAGTGTTAAAGAATTCACTGCCCACTTTGAGCCGTGAGGAAGAGAAATGTGTGTCATGCGGGCAATGAAAGTGTTCGTCGATTATGTCGGGGCTAGATGTCGTGATAAGAAAATGTCCAGCACGAAACAATATTTTTTTTTAAATAATTTAACAAGACAAGTATTTGGTACAAAGTTAAACTAATTTTGAAACCTTGTCCAACAGCCGTTGATGCTATTGCTCTGTGATAAACATCACCTAGGGAATTAGATGCTTTTTACTAGGAATACCGTAACGTACCGTACCGTATATTATGAGAGGTAATTTATTGTCGTGATGTAAGCATCACATCAGGGTGGTAGGAGGTAGAATAAGGATCAGAAGTACGATTGCAAAATATTTTCTGTATTTACCAATACCGAAGCCATTTTGATGTCTCAGTGAATGATGACCTATCCACAAGTATAATCGTATTATTCAGAATCAGAATCTATCTGGGTACAAATTTGCAGAATTAAATAACTTCACTGTTTGTAGACATAGAAAGTAGAGTACATACAGGCGTACTCTGTTGAAAGTAGAGTACATACAGGCTTACTCTGTTGAAAGTAGAGTACATACAGGCGTACTATGTTGCTTATTCTACCCAAACTAATTTTTTGCTATACGAGACCGTACAAGATAATTTATGCAAACAATTTCGCATTTCAACTTTGTTTTCAGTGATAATAGAAACCATTCCCTCTTATTGAGATATGGTTACAATTCTGAAAATATCCGTTATTTTAGGTAAGGAGTAAAATTAATAAAATTTCGTTGGTATATACATATTATTATTTATTTATATTATTACGTATTTACAAATCACATGTGAAATTCGATACAAATGTTGGCAAGGTACCCTTTTGCGACCACACGTTTTGGTTTGCAGAGGCACAAAAGAAGGCATCACAGAACGAACACAACGGCTTTTTATATGATGGTGGCAAAAAGTATTCTGAGAAACCTCTAGATCGTAAATATTGGGGCAGAGCTCGATTTACCCCTTTTTAGGGCAAAACTTGCAAGATACGAATAAAAACTTTGGGCTAGTTTTGTATGTATAATGAATGATGCTCAGATGTTTACGATAAACAAAGTTCGATTTTCAAATGTTTTAAAGAAATGCTAGAACAATGTTCAGTTGTTTTTTCTTCACACTTTTATTTTGTAGCAATTTAAAAAAAAATTGCTAATTTCACCCAATCAGACCGCAGAGGAAGTAAAGGTTTCTAGAACACTAGGTATAAGGTGCGCGAGGATAAGTTAGTAATGTCCGTAGTGGGAGCCGCTGTAGCCGCCGTAGCCGAGGCCGGAGTAGCCATGCCCGCCGAGACCGTAGCCGGGGTAGGCAACCTGGTTAGCGTAGCTGACAGCGGGGTAGTGGCTGTAACCTGCAGGGAATAGAGTTCATATTAGATTGGTAATTAAACTGATCATCAGCCGTAGCCTGATTTTATCAATAACTCCCTACCCATATCTTTCGAAGCTAGTGCCATCCCATCCATCACAGTCCTTTGCTAGCCACATCCACTGACGTACTCATTAAGAGCCAATGGTGATACAATTTATAAGGATAACAAAAAATGTCGTTCGATGTTGGCCGAGTCGTGACGAGTCTGACTCACTTCGTACAGTTTCAAATCGAACTAAACATACGAAGTGTCCTTGGTGTGACCTCTAGAGATTTCTAAAAGGGCAGTATCTAAACAAGAAAATAACAAAGAAACAGTACGAATGAGTAATCCACAATAACATTGTTAGAGTGATAATAGACAAAGAACAAACGGCATTCAGAGAACAAGCCAATTACCGCGTGTTGGATCCCACGCCCAAGGCAACTGCCTAACACGTACTGAGGCCAATACCATGGTCCTCCTGGTACTCTGACAGAAGTGCTAAACTGCAGCAATAGCAAGAACTTAGAGCATCAGAAATCATGATAACTTCCCCGGTTGTGAGTGCTTTACATAGACCCTACGTTTAGAGTAAAAAATCATGATATCGAAGCAAGCGGAACAATTTATTTTTTATGTTTATTGGAAATTAGAATTAGAATTAAATATTCACGTACAAAAAAACAACATTAACATTTTGGATAGAAGTGCCATAAATCCTTTGCTAGTAAATGGTGTTGGTAAATGGTAGAGCGTTTGACCGCTACCACTTTTTTTCCATGTTTTCTTTATTTTTAAGATTATGACCTTTTGAGTACATTATTTGGTTTCTAACGAATAAAAAACGTCGATGAGTTTTGACAAGTTCAATATTTTTGGTTATAGGTACTCAAAAACAAATTATTTATATGAGTATTTCAGTGTTTCATTTATTAACCATATCGTTACACTAAATTACATGGGCAGGTCAACATTACATTATGTTATTATGAAGATGAAATAATGACTCTGGGGAGTGAAGTTATTGTGGTGGGCGAGTCATCAACTTTCGTTGCAGGACCTAGAAAGAACTGATCACTGACTCTTCAATATCAAAGTGGAGTCCAAAAGTCCAATAGAATACAGCTTGATGGAGTTAAGTGGTGCGGTAACTTACCGGAGCCGTATCCGCCAAGGCCGGAGTACCCGAGTCCTCCGTATCCTCCGTATCCGCCATATCCGCCATATCCGCCGTATCCGCCGTATCCGCCGTGCGTGGTGGTGTACGCCACCTTGCTAACGCCTACTGGGGCAGCTGGGGACAAAACAAACAATCAAATATAAAAACAATTTATTTACAAGGATTTTTATAATTGTTATCTATCCTGATCAAAGGCCCGTCCACACGTTTTCCTAATCATGGTTAGCCTAGGTTTGTACAGGCTGTCTTTATAATCATTTAAGACTTTGGCTTTGATTCGTCCCACATGAAAACGGACCTTTAGATAGATTTTTATTTTATTTTTTGCATATTTTTGTATCAGAAAAATCATACAAGTGTAACTGATAAACTCGCCTTGAAAGTACTTTTTAGCGAGCCTTGAAGTTTCTTATACACTCATTCATTGAAGCAATTTGTTCAATGAATTGACAGAAAAAAACGCAAAGCGAATTATAATCGAAGGTTCTTTGAATAAATCTATGCGGAACCGAATAAAAGAATAATTAACTGTGAGGGTTGAAATTACTTCAGGACAGTAAAAAGTTTTATTTTGCGTCACCAAATTTTAAACAAAAAAATGAGATCCAAAAAAGAATAGAGACTCCTATTGTACTTTTGTGTATATTAACTTTATTATAATAGTCTGCCTCATTAACATTCAAACCACGAAACTAGCAATATTTCAGGATTTGTCACAACAAAACAAAGACCACCAGTGGGCCAAGGTCTCTCCCACATTATGTCATGAGGCTGCGACATTGTGACCGTGTTATAATCACGGCATTATGAACGCCACAGGTGGTCATTAGGAGTAATGACCTGAAGAATCTGATTGTGGACTTAGGGTGCCACTTTGGGTTTACTCTATAATTTGGAAAAAATTCGATTGGTATTCTTTGGCCTGGTTAGTGGAAAATAATGTTTAGAAACATTATATTAATATGCTGGGGTCGGTCAGTGAATGCGCTATTACATTGAGTACTCATGACGCGATAAAGCCACTATAGACTGCACTAAAGAATTATCATCATCTTTATAAAATGATAAAATACGTCCATAATGTTGATTCAAACATCTAGTAGAGATCTTAAATTCAAAGTCCCTTTGAGCAGTTTTATTCAAAAAGACTGATTTTATGAATTTTAATAGTTCCGATGAAACTTCTTCTGACTCAATTTATTGAGTTACTTTCGCGAATTCCGAAGGAGTTGAGCGTTTTAAGTGAAATAGTTTTAGAACAAATGATGCTTCATTAAGTGTACTGAGTTTATTAAGTTGAAGCCGTTTGAGAATATATTTTGTTATACAAGCCATGCTACATTAACCTATAACTAAAAGTCTATAAATTTTTCCAAGCAACTGAATGTTGTTTGAGTTTTAGTTTTTGGTTTTTGTTACTAGATTTATCTTCTAAATCAGTTTCCAATTGAGCGAAATCCTCAGATTTTACAAGCGCATTGTCTATTCCTGCCAATAATGGCTTCACATAAACATCTTCCTTTGCCAAAAGACATTACTGGCTCTCCAGTGACCCATTCAAAGAAAGACTTCAATAAAATCCTTCCTCAATCTATCCGATGCTTGCAATCCTATACATTTTAAACGTAGAGGTTAGTTTTACATAGGGTAATAAACGAATAACATTACAAAAACGTTTTTACTTTTATACTGAGGTTGACGTTGAACGTAGAGGTTAGAGGTTAGTTGCTAAATGATAGCTGGTCCATGAACATGTTGATTGGACAGTGCTGCACAGTTTACCCAAACAAACAGCCTGTTTACGGACTCAAGCGAGTCTAGTTAATGTTGCCCCACCAGGACTCGATCAACATGTAAATGCATCATGCATTGTCTCTAATTTAACTGCGAATTATTTCAGTTTCGACATCTTTGGGGGTAGGTGCAAGGGCGTTCATTGCTGTGATCTTCGGGGTATACTCGAATGTTCAGTAGTGGACATCTTTCGGTTAAAATACCTCTAAACTATATTGTTACATAATTATTAGGGTGAGTGAGTGGGTGTGGTTGGTATATATATTATCATATTCTACGATTTTGTCTAGCAGATTTTTAATAAACGTACACTGTAGTTTCACTTGCCCCGCACAGGTATTCAATGAAACGACAATAAATAAACAACCAGTGCAATAAAACACTAGTTAAATGCAGCGGACGAATCACCCCGATTATCCAGCAGAAATATCGCTCGTTACCTTTGTACAGGAGAAAATGAACTTTACTACCTGCACTTATAATTTAATTCTAGTTTTGGTGAGAGTAGAGCGAGCTCGAGACCGCGGTGATATGAAGAGCTACTTGGATGTAATGAGATGTGCAATTTTCTGGATGTTTAAAGTTTAGATGGAAGGAATGCTGTGCTTGGATGCGTTTGTTTGCGAAATATGTGCAAATTGTGCATCATTTCGACTCTTAGAAATAATAAGAGCGAGAACTTTTTATACACATTTTGTGGTGAAGATAATGATTTGAATTAATTGAGTGAAATAGTTTAAAGAGCCTGCTTATTTCAACAAGGTCTTTTAAACCATTTTAGTATTCAACTAAAATACCAGAAGTTACACATAAAAATTCTTGAACTTTATTAGCACAGCAAAGTAGGTACTACGTGTTTATTAGTAAGAACATATTAACATTGCTCAGGCAGTATGCACAAAGTTTATGCGCAACGAAACTATTGTAATTTATTCTGAGCACGCAATACTCAGAGAAAAGTACGCTCAATTTTATTTTATTTGCTTAAGTAATAGAGTTTGCAGATTCTCTGTGGATTAGCTTTTCGTCTTTTGTGTTATACATACGATTCTGATTCAGTTAAAATGAAACTGGATGCCAAAGCTAGTTAATTTTCAGCAAAAAATTAAAGTTTTCTTGTGCCAAATGAGGGGTCTCCGCGACTCTGAAGTTCAGTCCATTCATACGGAGCTCGGCCTATTGAAACTTGCTCGTTTCAGCGCTTTCACAGATACTGCTCTATTACACAGCGAACTTTTCATAGACTTGAGATTATTTTCACAAAATTTTATAGTGTTATAAATAAGATTTTAGATTCTTTCTTTTGTCGTCGTAATAATTTGTAAATATTTCATCATACCGTTTTGGAGAAGTAACTTTAATATGGTCTCTTATAATTTAATTTTAGTCTTATGAAAGTAGTGACATAATTCTGTTCTTGTTTTATGCCTGAAGGTTTATTTATGGAATGATGTTAAGTGCTTTAAATACTGTATTATCTGATCTGAGAATAGATCACAAAACCTTTTAGACCAATCGTAAAATGGATACCAAGAAGTCCAATATTTAATTCTTGTCCTGTTCAAAAAGAAGTCCCAGCTTAAAATACCCGTAAATTCAGTAAATTGGTCATTTAGAAGTCCCAATTTCCTCGCAAAAGGTGCAAAACTGTTGCCAAAGCAAAATTTAAATAGAGTGGTACCTAAATGAAACTTAATATCAGCTGAAACTGAATTCAGGACTTTGCGTTGCCATTTATAACTCAAACGGAGTTAAACAGTGCCTGCGAGCTGTGATACTAATTTACTTCTTACTTTTGACTTCTGTGGACTTATTTCTGTGGAAAATTGATAAATAGCTCGAACTCTACCGTAGAGCGCTTATTTATTTGTTTGTATTTTGTTGATCTTTTAAACAGTTTGGGCGAACGTTTTACTATAGTAGTATTCGGTTTAGGGTGCGGGGAGGGTGTTGTTGTTTATTGCAGAATCAACGTGGCTACAGCTTGTCAAGCTGAAGGGGTTATTTGGAGTTATTTGGACAGAGTCATTGTCGGCGACTTACCTATGTCATCATGACTCGATCAACATAATATTGTAATTGAACTATAAACGATTTGGTAAAGCAACTGCCCTTTGTAGAGTGTAGTACTCGTACAAACACTCACATTCCTTGCGATCACCAACGAAAAGTTTGATGACAATTTAAAGCACGAGATTCGGAGGTTCAAGTCCTACACTGGACAGTTGATGAAGATGTTTAATTTTTATTGAATCTGTTGTGTTTTTGAACTATAGTGGAGTCACTTACCATATCCGCCATAGCCCAGCCCGTGTCCGACGCCACTGTAGCCCAGACCACTATATCCCAGACCACCGTAACCCAGGCCTCCGTAGCCCAGGCCGCCGTCGTAGGCGCCGTAACCGAGGCCAGAGAGGCCTCTCTTCTCTGTCTTCTTGGCCTCCTCTGCGCACACAGCGCTCAGGGCAAGGGCGGCTACAATCTGAGGAATTCTTAACTAGTTAATCAGCGAACGTACAATCGACTGTTAGCTTAGCTAAAGCCTTTAGTTCTACCTTAACCCTAATCCCAGTTGAAAAATAAAACCAGCTACCTCATGATAAGCAGAAGCTTATGCTCTGCATCTTCCAATAATCCGTTAATAATTATGCGTTCCCCGTCGGATCTTTTAATCAGTTCGCCGGTGGTTCCGTAACTATGGCGGATTATACCTCGGCGAGCTTCCATGATGGTAACCACTCGTGTGTAGGTAATCACTCGTGTGTAGGTAATCACTCGTGTGTAGGTACCTACGTCTAGTTTGTAATCAAGATAGCATAATACTCTTATTGAAAGTTTTTCTATTTTGGTTTTGATATTTTGCAATTTAGGAACAATAGAAAGAATCATCTCATTTATGGTCTTCACATTCACGAACTATTATTATGGCGTGTGCATTTGAATGGAATAGTTTATTACTGCGAGCTGAAGTCAGGGCGCTATGGCACTCATTAGGGGGGCCATGTTCAGCTTTGGACTAATATAGGCTGATGATGATAATAATAAGTTTATTACTACGTTCTGGGCAGGCACTTGTTACATTAAGGCAGAGTTAAGGAAATTTTAAGGAAGTATTACTTTAAGTGTTTGCCTTTTGCGTTCCAATAAATATTATTTTCTTTTTTATTTGCAAATGATGAGCAATGTAGAGGTATAGTGTACATCAAGTTCAATGAAAATTCGTTTTGATGATATCGTCATAGATACACTTCATAGAGCACACAAATAAGTGGTATTACCTCTTTACTTCCCCTTCGAAGAACATCGATCAACCACTTAGGAATAGAAAGATGCCGTAGCACCACTATGCCAATGAGAACACTAATACCAAGAACTGTCCCGGCTCCCAATTTGCATCTGTTCTAATTAAAAGGCCTGCCCTGGAGGTGAACTAATTTCCAAAACGTGATGTGAAAATTAAGTTCGAGCTATTTTCTGAGATGTTTTTGCATTGAATTAATATTATAGTAACTTAGTTCAACTGAAACTCTTTTACTGAAAGTCTTGTATTTATGTATACCCTTTGCATAGATCTTTCAGATTTTAGTATGGAGGGTGGCCCTAACTTTATATTGTTTCATTCATTTCTATTCATGGTTCTATAGTTTCTATTCTAGTTCTGTATTGTGATCTTAAAGTTTTCTAATAGGTAAGTAATTAATGCGGTAACAAAAGTCCTATAAAATACAGAATGACGTGGACAGAAACCTATTACAATTTCTCAATAGCAATGTCTACTGTAAGTACATACCTCAGGTAGTAATTGTACAGTTTGCGCTGCGCATGTCAACATGGAACAAAGCAATGTCGAAATATAGGATGTCATGGCGTGGTGTCTATTATCGAACGATGGGGGAAATCATTGGTAATAAGTAATTGATTAGCTGGTTGGTACTTTGTAACAAAAGAATAAGTTTGCAAGTAATTATTTCCATATAAATAAGTAGGTACCTACACACCTCCTTCCTTAATGATAAAAGTTAAAACATTAAACATAACGTTAAAATTAATAATTATTGCAAACCCAAGATGAACTTCAAGAGTACAAAAATGAAAATGAACATTCACCACAGCTTATTAAATCTTAAAACAAGACCTTAACATTACTGTTATTTAAAAATCATTAACACAAACAATAAACACCGTTGAGCTACCTGTAGATTGTTTGCCTGCAGTTAGCTTAATTGTTTCAATTGTAAATAGATACATACGAGTTTTAATTTGGTTTTATTATTTGGTTGTAATTTTCTTTTTTAATAAAGGTTAAAAGGATTATTACCTTCAGCGAATAAGCAAAAACTGTATAAGCAAAAACGTGCTATAAACAAACCGAAAAATTCTTGATTTATGTAAGTTTATGGTCTGTAAAATAATGGCAAAACAGGCCAAGTGTGACTTGTTTCGCACATCGAGGGTTCCGAAGTTTAATTTTATTTAAGTGACTATTTTGCTGATTTGTATAAAACTTTATTTTAACAATTCCAAAATGGGTATTGCTGGAAATAATAAAAAATGGCTCACATATATTGAAAAGTTTCTAGTGAACTGAGAATATCAGGTTATCAAACTTTTCAAATAGCAGACGGACGAAAGAAGTTTCGTGAGAAATAGATAGAATGGCAAAGATTGCAACATTTCTTTTTAGTTTGCGGAACCCTAACACCGTAATAAGCAACCACTGTTTCGTTTTAATAAAAATGTTAATACATTTCTGGCAAATTCCCGTGTATTATCTTTAATTTGTTTAAAGTTGAGGCGAAAAATTAATTATGAAGGGAAGTAATTTACCGGGATGGATTGCGAAATAATTATAATTTTTAGGAAACAAACTTTAGTATGAAGATAATTATTAAAATGAGTCCACCAACAATAAACGTATAATAAAAATTTTAATAAAAAAAGAGTTGCAAGCTATGAAAGCATGCAACTCTTTTTAGAGATAATATTTTGCGACATATTTTAACAAAATTCTTCTCTGAGGCTTGTTTTTACAAAACATATTGTCAACGTTACATTGTAATGATTATAACATAATATTACATGAATATGTGGCAATATTCCCGAGGTAGGTGTAATTCCTCATTATTCATTCCTGGGACGTGTAATTTCCGCTCAGATAATATAACTTTAAATGGCTGGGGGTGATAGCTACCAGATAAAATATATGAATAACTTCACAGGGTCCTTAGACTAGGTACATCATTTATTTTTATTCGTTTTATCTTAGAAGGGCTGGTTTCAGCAGATCTTAGAAAACTAATAAGAACAACTGTTACGATTATAATTTTTATAACTTGAATTGCTACCCCTACCCTACCCTGAAATGTAGATAGGATTTGGTTGTAGAATGCCTCAATAATAATAAATTATTTGGAAAATATCCCCATTACAACTTCATTTCATTTTCACGAAGTTATAAAAAAACATTACTTGTTGGTGGTAGATACTGCAGTTACCTGTAGAAAGGTTCTTTTTTTGGTGTTCTATTTGATAATTTTTTATTCGATTCGAAATTTAAATACAATAAAATACACCTCCTTACCAAGAACTTCATGATGTGTTGTTGAGTGAAAACACGACTGATGCCTCGGCTCTGCCGCCGCGCGCTTTTATACGAGGGAGCGCGAGCGTCAAGGATGCAGGGTTGAGGGAAATGAGGAGTAGGCTTGAGGCTTTGGGTGACTCAGGTGAGTTATCGGTTTGATTTTGGTTGTTTGAAATTGGAGCTTTGTGAATTGTTATTGAACTAATTATTATTATTGCATACATAGTATTTTTAGTGCATTACAATGTGTTTCTCGTTTCCATGATCTTGGGCCATATTGTGGCCCGGTATTTGGGCAGCATGCGTGGGTCGAAGGCAGCAGCACAGAAGCTCTTTATGAGAATTAAAGTAATTAAACTAAACTACACATTATTATGTGAATTATTATTAATAATATAGTATAGAATGGCGCAGGACTAAGGCAAATGACAACAATGGCACTGCTGGGCTTTTGGTACTGAATAGCTGATGATAACCTGTCAAATCAAATAAACTATTATGATATTTTTAATAAAATTTGCTAGTATCTTTAATTAAAACAGAAAAATGCGAAATTTTAACGTTTATCTGAAACAAAAAAATTTTACGTTCTTACATCCTTGAATGAATTAGGTAAGTACCGAAATTAATTGCAATTCTGCGCTTTGAGTAGGAACTACCTCTATCTATAAAGTAGGTATGAAATTATATTCCATGTGTTTGCATTCTAACAAAAGCAAGGTTGCTAATAAATATATTCCATGTGTTTGCATTCTAACAAAAGCAAGGTTGCTAATAAATATATTCCATGTGTTTGCATTCTAACAAAAGCAAGGTTGCTAATAAATATATTCCATGTGTTTGCATTCTAACAAAAGCAAGGTTGCTAATAAATATATTCCATGTGTTTGCATTCTAACAAAAGCAAGGTTGCTAATAAATATATTCCATGTGTTTGCATTCTAACAAAAGCAAGGTTGCTAATAAATATATTCCATGTGTTTGCATTCTAACAAAAGCAAGGTTGCTAATAAATATATTCCATGTGTTTGCATTCTAACAAAAGCAAGGTTGCTAATAAATATATTCCATGTGTTTGCATTCTAACAAAAGCAAGGTTGCTAATAAATATATTCCATGTGTTTGCATTCTAACAAAAGCAAGGTTGCTAATAAATATATTCCATGTGTTTGCATTCTAACAAAAGCAAGGTTGCTAATAAATCCACCGCAATCACAATTTAGTCCAAATCCAATCACAATTTGGTCCAAATCCGCCGCCCATCAAACTCCATACACTCGTCATACACGGCGTGATTGCATTCCATACAAGCGCTGCATTGTGCGTAGTATTAATTACGAGATCTTATAAGCAGATTGGCCTGTTGCAGCCGTATGTATGGACTCCTCGGGAATTTACGCTGTTGTGAAGTTATTCTGTTTTATGTTGTGGTTGCTTGTAAAAGCTAGGCGAATTTGGATAATGTTAGTTCTATCTCTGAACAAGTCTTGTTTTTACAATGCACGAGTTTTGGAACAAATGCCTGGTAAAATGACAGAAATGTATAGCCCTTTTTTATCAAGATAAATTATCACAAAGGTTTTTGTTCCCCTTTTAAAATCGCTTTATTTGAAGTTAGGCTCCGTAATTAAACACTGTGAATGGTTTGAATCTAAAGTAAAATCTAATTAATTATCTCTATCTATTTATTATATTTACAATTGAAACAGTTGAGCTAACTGCCGGCTGTTTCAAACAATCTAGAGGTAGCTCAACTGATCCGAAACAAAAACAATACCAACCGGAAGCGTCCCCAAGCCGGTGGCTGACAACAACTCATAGCTTATTGTACCTAAATAACATAACGTGGTAACCTCCAGCTTGTTCATATAGATTTAAATGTTAGATGATTAAGTTACAGCTTTACGATACGAGTTTTGAGTGCAATCAGTTTCGATAATCTCGTGAAAATCGGAAGTATAGTCTAAAAGAAAAGCTTGAATAATCCACAATTAAAACAATAGGTTTTCTAGTAATTTTACAATAGACCTAGCTATGCTGAAATCGATTCAAATCAATCAGGTGTTGACATACATAGATCGTTACGTTTAGTATGCTTTGCAAGCTATAGGGTAGTTTATACATGCTCTATTTCATACATACACACGTCACATACAAATTGCACATTATTTTAGTTGGTTAATCACTTATCTCAGTATTACTTCAAGGATCGCAAGTCTCATTGTCAGCGGACAGCTCGCACGAGCGATGCCAGAGCCACAAAAGCTGCTTGATGGTTGCTGATATTTGAATACCTAAAACCTTCTTTGTTCCTAGAATTTTCTAGATGGTTTTAAAAATTTGTCATTTGTCACGTATTCAGTCAGTTGAGTCTATATTCTTGATGCTTACGTGAAGCTAATCGAATTATTTAAATGTAATGTCGAGTATTTTTATGCATAATAGACGTAGTAATTAAAAAAAGTTCAGGAATCTTTCTTCCTTCTTTCCTTCCTTTACTTTTTCTTAGCGTCTTTTCAATTTGGGTAACTTGCCTTTTCGTTAGTTCTTTAATTAATGATATCTTCTGTTTCTGTTTTTTTTAGTCTCGATCCAAGTTCCCCGTCTACTCCACTCGCTTTGGGAGCACGGTTGACAATAAGCCCAAGCTGTGACCACTACATTTTCTCACAAAAACAGTCTGTAAGGTCGCTCCGATTGCCCAAGTACATAAGTTTTTTAACACCTAACAATGAATAGGTACCTAACCTTATTACCTACGATGGAGGTTCGAAATATGAACCAGTGATGTGGAAATGTCAATGTTGTTTGTTATGGGGCAGATTTTTTGTAGTTGTTTAGTAGGTTATTTAAGGCCTTCAACATTTAGCTACTCATTCTCATTAAGGTGAGTGAAGATGTGGCCTAAGATGGAGCACGCTTTCCCAGGGGGAATTTGTTCACTTGAAAAGCACGTGTGTAGCCGCGGGCCGAACCTAGTTAATTATATTAGGGATTTATATAAAGCTTTCCATGCATAAAAATATTACATTGTACAAACAAAAGGGAATGGACCCTTAGACTTTTATTAAAGATTTAACCTAAATTTATCCTTATTTTTTGATTTATTATTCTTCGTTATCTAAAATATATATTACTTTAATTATTTAGCTTGCATTAAGTGGGTTGGTTCGGTACTGTATAGGTATAACTTGAAGGTTTATGGGCTGTGCCTATGCTTTACCTAAGCCACGATTAAATATGAATATGTTTAATCTCCCGAGTAGCACTACCTTGTGTGGGTTATTCAATTACTCTAAATTACCTAAGATGTTCATACAGTAAACTGGTAACACGAGCTCAGATAAATAGGTCCCGTTTTAATTTTTATTTCAAATTAGAGATATATTCAGGAAAAGACAATATGTACTCTTTCACAAAAATATCTAGTAGTAAATAAAATTAAATAATAGCCTTATATTTAATTGTCATTCCTAATACATTCATTAACATAGTCTTTAAAAATAATTTTCACATTTGATTTAATAATTTATTTAAATAATAATCTTTACTCAAACATAGCACGTAATCTTTTGAATATTTCGACAAACTTCTTTGAGCAAAGTCGACCTTTCGGGCCTACCCGTGCAGGGCGGACAGTAATAATATTACTGTCCGCTCTATGCGGTCCGTAATGTATTTCAAATTTTGAATTCTATTTTGTTTTGATAATAGTTAGGTGCATAAAGGTTTTATGCATACTGAGCAGTACAAGCTTCACTGGCTGGTTAGAATAAAAAAAGAAAACGCGGGAAATGGCAAAAGAGCATCGCGGTGAAAATTTTTGCATGATACGAGTACGTTTAATAAATTTTCTTGGGGACGCTTCCGACTGGTATTGATATGGATCAGTTAAGCTACCTGTAGATTGTTTGCAACAGTCTGCAGTTAGCTTAATTGTTTCAATTGTAAATACATGTTCTGATTTTTTTTATTATTGTATTGTAATTTTCTTATTTTTTTTTTTTTTTAAGTTATATTATTTTCTTGAATAAATTGTGAAAATGGACCCTTCAAGCGACGAATCCTCCAAATCAATGACTTTTAAATTACTCGCATAGTTTGAGTACAGCACTATACAAGCCTCGGTCCGCAATGACTGCCCTGCTGGCCACGATAAGCTGGCCTCAAGCTGAGCTTGCTATGGTCTCGGTTTGGTCAACATTGCAGTCCTTGCTGTCCGCGCTTTAAAGGCCTCGACATTCGGTCTCAGTCTTCATTTCAGCTTAGCCATCAAGGGCTGCAAGGTTGACCGCGCTGTGATGGTGCTACGCTTCGTTTTCAGCCATCTTCAGCCGCCGCCAGCGACCCACCCATTACAGACCTTCGTGCAGAACCCTTCATGTAATGGGTGTAGGCCTCCTCCAGACATAGTAAATACCAATGAAGTATTAAGTAGGTATAGTTACGCAGATAAATACCCACAGTACAACTCTGCTTACTTTGGAGCTACATAATATGTGGATCGCCATTTATTTAGTATTGTTCAATCCGAACTAATATTATAAATTCGAAAGTAACTGTCTGTTACCTTTTCACGCCTAAATGGCTGAACGGATCTCAATGAAATTTGGCAGGAAAGTAAATGGTATCCCGGGGACGGACACAGGCTATGTAAACAGCTTCCGGGTGCGAAGCCGCGGGCAGCAGCTAGTGTACAATAACTTTGTCGGTTTTTCTTAGGTATTTTACTTAGATTGTATTATATGGAAGGGCATAGTCATCTTTTTATCCAGGATTATCAGGTGCGAAGCCGCATGCACAAGTTACATGATATTGCCTCACTCTCCTCAATGTAACACATACGTTAGGGTTCCTTGTAACATTGTGTAAACATTTCCTCTGTTCCGATGCGGGGCTCGATAACTGCCACCTGTGATCTTATCTGTTTGATTGGATTTTTACACCATCATGGTTTCTGTGATCCTGTGGGAATGAACGAGTATTGCCCACGTGACGGTGGATCTTTGATTATTCCTGCAATCGCTTTCCCGTTCACATTGTTTTTATTTTGCGCTTTGTTATTTTATTTCTGTTTTGCAGCGTGGCTTTGTAGCTTCGTTAACGGATGTTAGGAGTTGTTCCCAACGTCTCACGCGAGGCGCGCTTATTCCCAACGTCTCACGCATGACTATTCCCAGCGTCTCGTGAGATACATATTCGTCATCGTCAGAGGCAGGGGGTTATAGGCCTCGCTAAGATTATGTTCCGTCATAATTATGGAAATTTAAGGTCAACAAGACAATTCCTAGCAATGGATGAAAAGAGTTATTTTTAGAAACTTCGTACCTTTCTCTTTAAATATAAAAAGGCCACGGGACAATAGTTTTTACGCGAAGAATATAATATTACCTATTGCTAATATTATACATGCTAAAGTAATTCAGTCTGTCTGTGTGTTACCTTCTCACGGCTGAACGGACCTTAATGAAAATTAACAGGGACGTAGATGATATCCCGGGAACACACATAAGCTACTTTTTATCCCGGAAAAGCGCGAGCGAAGCCGAGGCCAGAAGCTGGTCTTGAAAACAAGGTCCTTACACAGTTTGTTAGTATGAGGCAAGTTGTGCGCATTTGTATCAACTCTCCACACAATATGATAAAACCGATACGTATGTAACCGGGAAATTGATGTAATTTATCTCATGTGATCTAGATTCTAGAATAACAACCTTAAATTGATTTCACATAGACTCGTTACTGGAATTATCGGGGTTGGATATTTCCAGGATTTACATCTTTATTTTAATACATTGAGTGGCCGTGAGAAAGTTGTTGTAGAACATGAGCAGCAATAACCCTTGCATGTTTCACTGCGCTGGGAATGGCAATCAATACTTTGATCATAAGTATGGGAAAAAAATGTTGTTATTTTAACAACAAAATAAACAATTGATTTAGGAAATCACCTACTCAGGTAAATAATAACTGTTCCAATTCTTACGACTGGCTTGGAAAAGTTCCAATATCGTTTTTTTTTATCGATGAGCTTTTGGAATGGCGCCCAGCTAACAAGGCAATTGAGGCTGTACAACTCTGCAAAGAACTAGGTTCTTAGCGACGCGTGACCCGAGAGCTGGTGAGTGCCTGTGTGGCGCAGCGCATCAGCATTGATCGCGACGTACAGCGCCGTCCGCGTCCAGTACAACAATGCGCTCAGGGCGGTGTTGGGGCTGCCCCGCTACTGTAGCGCAGCAGGGATGCTTGCGGCGGCGCGGGTTGACTGTTTCCATACCACCATGCGCAAGCGCGCCGCCTCTCTGGTGCGCAGGTTGCGGGCCAGCTCCAACACCGTGCTGGCAATGATAGCTGGAAGGCTGGACTGCCCGTACACCAAGCACTGCTGTGAACGCCACCTTCCCAGTAATCCTGTTAGTTTTTATTTTTCTTTGTAATCCTAATGTTATGAGCACTTAAATTGCTTGAAATAGAGGTAAATATATTTTATTTTATTTTATTTATTTATTTATTGCCGGGGCAATGCAGCCAGCGTGTTAGGGACACATCCGACTGGCATTGATATGGATCAGTTCAGCTACCTGTACATTGTTTGCAACAGTTTGCAGTTAGCTCAAATGTTTCAGTTGTAAATACTAGTTCTAATTTGATTTTATTCTATATTTATGTATTAATTGGTATCACAAAAGTTCTTTAATTGAAATTTATTCAAGGTAATAAAGATTTTTAATGGTTACTTATATGTTAATTAGTAAAATGATTTACTAAGATTTTTTTTGGAATTTTTACTAACACGCCTAGTTTTTAACAAATGATTGTCTTTTGACACGATATAAAATGGTAGCTATTTTTAATTTCATTGCCATTAATTTATAGTTGTTTTTGGAATTCCTACCGAGTTTCAAAAAACCTTAATTGAAAATATATTTAGCTGTATAAACATAAAAAAAACAAGTATAATTTTTGAACCAATCTTTATTTAAGTATTTCCGCGTTTCAAATAGGAGTTAATAAACTTAGCATTGAACGAATTATCATAATGTAACAATTTAAGTTAAATTAGTTTTTTGTAGTTAGTTCATTACAAACAATGAAGTTTTTATCACATAAACTGTTGAGTATTCTGTGGTTAGACTATCAGAAAGGAGACAAAAACAACCTACTATCTATTAAAAATAAACTATTTTTATAGATACGTATTGAAGAAATGAAAGGTTTCTTCCTCGACCTCGACTGAAGGACACAAAACAAAATAATAATAATGATGAAATTATTAAAAAGTTAAAACTATAATTTACAACGTCATCGGTTTTATGTACATAACAAGGTTTTTCCAAATTAAAGTTAATTAGTTGAGCCATTTCTTACCTGTTTTTATTTAATTTCGTGAAGTAAACTTACTTCTTAATGATTACTTTTATAACTTTTGTTATGTAGGTAGGTACCTATTGTTTGGTCACCTACCTCTCATTTGACAGATCCACCGATACGCACATTCTCACACGAATCGACCTATTGTTTCTAACGACGTACTACGTAACATTGCCATAACTGTGGTACTACTGTACAGCTTTGTCATTGAAATAAAATCTAGGTTTTTTCGGAGGCATAATGCCTTGAAATGTCTTGAAAGATAGGTAAAAATTTTAAAAACCTAGGTATATTTTACGTTCCTACATATGAAGACCTCGTGCATCCTTCTTTAAATTTAAGAGAGCGCTATGAGCGCCATAATTTCGCGTTCATAGTTTACATTTTTAGAACAGCGTAAGCGCAAAAATCAAGTCATTAGCAAGAAAACTAGGTACGCAACTTATGAAGAAACTGGTTCAAGGAAGTAAATAATTAGTAATCACCTACGAATCAAAACTATTGAACTATTTATATGACTTATGTCATTTCAGTAGACCGCAGGGTTGTTGAGATCTCCACCAAAATATGTCAAAACAGTGCACTTTCATTGTTTTTATCGTATTGTTTGTTTCTCAATCGTGTTTTCACATTCAAGCAACCAATGAAAAAAAATCAGAATTTTATGTATTTCGAGTTTTTTACCACGGGGATTCCGTGAGTCTAGTCTAGGCCTAGTTTCACAACCAAACCCGTTAGGTACGCCCCATAAGAACCTATGCTCAGAAAACCTCAACTTGGTGCAATCATTACAATGGGTTGGTCTGTTAAGGAATGGATATCAATTACTAGTTTATGCCGCGGAATACGGCCTATGTGTTAGTCCAGGTCACCGACACCGTCACCGACATCTATGCAAAATTTCAGCACGATTTGTTCAGTAGTTTTGGCATGAAGAAATAACAAACATACACCATCCATCCATCCAAACCTTCGCTCTTATAAATAGTGTGAATAGTAGTTACGTAGTGTACACAATATTATATAATATGTATATAAATGTAATATTGAAACAACGTATAGGGTTAGCATTTTAATTATTTTGATGTGTACTACACGCACCTGGCGATCGTGACGTCACACGATCCTTCTGCTCTTCACTGGAAACCAGCGCTGGGTGGGCACATCAGTGTGCGCCCAGCACGATGCTGAGTGAAGGCCATATTTCCCTTAAACACTGCTAAGCACAAAATAAATTTATTATGTAACTTAGGTAATATAATTAACATAGTCTTAAGGCTAATTGTGTACGCTACTCGTAGTTTTAAGGTAAATAATAATATTCTTATATTCTTATAATAGAGGAGACCTATCAGCTCTCTAGCTTTGTAGGATGTTCTCTATGTCCATGACAATTAACATCATCATTATCTTGCCCTTATCCCTATTATGCATGTGGGTCGACCCAACAGGTTTTCCTCTTCCCTTCGCTTCTACCAGTCGTCATCCCAGCACTCTTCCTTCATGCCCCCCCTTTGGTGGCCCAGCATTCCGATCTATTCAATACGACAGGTCTTACTTACGATGGTTTTATAGATTTTCATCCCATCTATTCGAAAAGGACGACTTGGTTCGCCTTTAAGTGCACCCAAATGTGGTGTGATCTATATAAGACACTTTTAGCAGGAAGAGTGCTGGGATGACGACAGGTCTTACTTACAATGGTTTTATAGGTTTTCATCCCGTCTATTCGAAAAGGACGACTTGGTTCGCCTTTAAGTGCACCCAAAGGTGGTGTGATCTATATAAGACACTTTTAGCAGGCAGTAATGAGTTTTTAATAATCTTTAAAAAAGTGCGCCGCAATTATCTTTGCCGCGCACTTTTTGAATTTGGAACATCTTATTGTTCTGCGCCAAAGAAATCGAACGCAAATATTGTTTGAATAAAGACTGGCTGGTACTACATCCAAAAAACGAGATTCACCGTCACATTTTCCTCAAAATGAGCCAGATTCGGACATTATTTCAAACACGCAGAATATAAAATCTACAACAATCTCTATTCCTAATAAAACTTTTTGAAATCTTTATTGACAAAGAAAATTACAATTCAAAAATAAAAACATTAGAATTTACACATAAGAATTTACAATTGAAACAATTAAGCTAACTGCAGACTGTGGCAAACAATCTACAGGTAGCTCAACTGATCCATATCAATACCAGTTGGAAGCGTCCCCAAGACGCTGGCTGCATTGCCCCGCTGTATGGCAATCCTGATGCGCTGCGCCAGATACCCGCCCGCTCTCGGGTCACGCGTCACGTCGACCAGACGCTCAGTTAACTTTTTGAAAACCCGGAGAGCCTCGGTACCCCACGGACCCAGGGTCACCCCAAAGGGAGCAAATGTGTAGGCTCTGTCGAAACCTACATATTTGCGTCTCTTGAGATCCTCGGCCAAATCTGCCGCCGCACCAGCCCTTACGGATGTCCTCGGAAGATGGGAAGGCGCAAGTGTGTCGCCGCATGTAGCGTCACAGAATGGGCCTCCCCAACTCCCATGGGACTAGTGTCATGCCGTCGGGCCTCTTACCATCGTCACGGAACAGACCATTCGGTTCGAGAATAGCTGGTACGTTAGCGGTGACAAAGGCCCGCCGGATGACGTCGTTAAGGCTGGCATGACGAGACATCCGACCGGCGGCCCTAGTACACGATAATCCGTGATGACCAAGCTGTTCGACAGCAGTACCGCACTGGCATTGATGAGGCGTGCAACACATTGCACCCAACCAAAGACATGTTGCGATATGGAAACATTTAACACTGGCACTTTATATCCAAAGTGCCAGTGTTAAATGCAGGAAATGCTTGCTACCAATGTCTTGACTCCCATTTAGAAACGGCCAGGAGACGGGCACGATCCGCAGAGCTGGAGTACGTTTGTAACAAACAATTCCGTGTCAACTCACACAGAGGCCCGTCCCATTGCCGTTGGGACAAAAGAGATTTTGAGGGAGCAGCATTGGGGCAAGCACTATGCCAAGCCTCGTCTAAGAAAACGTTCGAGCTTCGTCTAAAAAATAAATTTTGAATGAAATTCCAGGTAGACCCGAACAAGATGACTTTAAAATTTTTTCAATGTTGTAGACGGAAGACAGGAACGCTGGAACTACACTGGGCTACCCTTGAAATTTTGAGTAGAACTAAGCCTCCCAATTTGACAGGCAGGGAGGCCTGCGACCATGCCTTGTCATCTAAATCGACATTCAAAACCGAATTAAAAAAAAAAAAAATTAAAACCTAATAAAACTGTAATTATAAATTTCCGTAATTAAAGTTAAGTAAAGTAAAGTAAAGTAAACGTTTATTTCAAAAATAAAATGGCACTATTTAAAGTTAAGGGTTACAATTAATTAATTATAAAATATATACATTTTTGTATGTGTTGTTACCCGTGGTCGAGTGACTGTCCTCCGTACTAGTTAAAACTGTATTACGGTAGGAAGTCTTGCTCTCCCCCAAATGATAGGCGTTAATATTAGGTCCTTACATATGAAATTGGCGTTTTTCGTACTGGCCACTTTAATCACAAATTTCTCCTCTTTGGTAAGGAATTCCAAATTCAAATTTGTACAGCTATAGACTCATGTATTTGTGCTTCGATGATCGTCATTCATTTGTTTTTTTTCTTCTGTTTTTTTCTGTTTGCGTCACTCATTTTACAAAATGGAAAACTTAAAATATCGCATTATTTACGAGTACGAGTTCCGCCGTGGCACTAGTGCTGCGGAAACAACTCGAAGGGTGAATGATGTGTATGGCGGTCGTGTTGCAAAAGAAAACACAGTTCGTTTTTGGTTCCAACGTTTTCGTTCTGGAAATTTTGACCTGCAGAACAAGCCCCGTGGACGGCCTGAGACTCAAGTTGATAATGAAGAGTTGAAGGCTATTGTGGAAGCGGATCCATCGCAAACCACGTCCGAGTTAGCTGCAGGCTGCGATGTTAGTGATAAAACTGTTTTAATTCACTTGAAGCAAATTGGGAAGATTAAAAAGCTTGAAAGGTGGGTACCTCACGAATTGACTGAAGCAAACCGGCAAACGCGCGTCGACTGCTGCGTTACATTACTAAACCGGCACAATAATGAAGGTATTTTAAACCGAATCATTACCTGTGATGAAAAATGGGTTCTTTACGATAATCGGAAGCGCTCAGCGCAATGGTTGGATCCTGGCCAGCCAGCCAAATCCTGCCCCAAGCGAAAATTAACCCCAAAAAAGTTACTTGTAAGCGTTTGGTGGACTAGTGCCGGTATTGTTCATTACAGTTTTCTCAAATCTGGCCAGACTATTACGGCTGATGTCTATTGTCAGCAATTGCAAACCATGATGGAAAAGCTAGCGGCTAAACAACCTAGGCTGGTCAATCGCTCCACGCCACTGCTGCTTCACGACAACGCTAGACCACACACTGCGCAACAGACGGCTACTAAATTAGAAGAGCTTCAATTGGAAAGTCTAAGACATCCTCCGTACTCCCCGGACCTTGCTCCAACAGATTACCATTTTTTTCGAAATTTGGATAACTTCTTGCAAGGGAAAAAATTCAACTCCGATGGGGCAGTCCAAATCGCCTTCAAAGATTTTATTGATTCCCGTCCGACTGGTTTTTTTAGTAAAGGGATCAATGAACTACCTATAAGATGGCAAAAGTGCATAGAAAATAATGGTTCATACTTTGATTAATTAAATATATTATATTAAAAAATATTCGACTTTTTGTTCCTCCCATACAAAACGCCAATTTCATATGTAAGGACCTAATATTAGGTACAGTGTAAACTTAAAAATATAGTGCGTTTTAATAATTTAGGTACATAAGTATATGTATATATATATATAAAAAAATGAAAAAGTTAAGGAACAAACATTAAACACTGTAAATATAAATAGGTATAAATTAAGATAAAATATGCCTGAGATGGTGATAAATTTACAATAAGGAAAGCTAAAATTTCCCCAAATTAGAAATGCAACTTAGCTAATTCCTAATTAGGAAAGAGTTATCAATAGGTTTTCAGTATTATCATAATTAAGTGTTTTGAGGTAGACGTCGACTGTTCTTTTACAGATATATTTTGATAAGTTATATATGCTAAGATTTTTATTTAGTTTATTGTAAATAAGTGGAAAATTTTTGCATGAATTTAGTTCTACAGTTTGGTTTAGAATATATAATATCTGAGCGTCTTTTATCTAATCTATTTGAATTCGATGGGACTTGGTGTTGAATTAGAATAAGTGTTTGAATAAATATTTGCCGGACTGTAAAAACTTCACTTTCTTGATAAAGGCTATAGGTTGGATACATATATGGCTTAAACATCATGACTTTTAGAACAGATCTTTGAGCCCTCTCAAGCTCAAGCAGAGTTTTTCCAGCACCACCCCACGCCCATATACCATATGAAATGATTGACTGACATAAGCAGTAGTAAACACTTTTTAAAATTTCGTTGTCTCTAATGTGTCGTAGATTTTTAATTATGTATATAAGTTTTCTAACTCGTCCTCTCAGAACATGAATGTGCTCGTCCCAATTTACATTCTTATCTATTATTACACCTAGGTATCTGATGTTGGTCGTTCTCTTTAATACATAGCAATCGCAAGGAGCACTCTGTGTGCTGCATGAATGCAATTTTAACGACAATCCACTTAAGATTTGGTCATTTTTTATGCTGAATGTGATATATTTGGTTTTTTCAAGGTTTAGAGTTAGAAGATTGCCATTCAACCACTGCAAGACCTTACTTATGACATCTTCAGCTACTGCCTGTGCTTCTGACCATGACTTACCACTAAAAAGTAACACAGTGTCATCAGCAAAAGTTATTATTCTGGCATTATTGAGTTCCTTAGAGCAGAGTTCATTTATGTAGACGAGAAATAATGTTGGACCTAGTACGCTGCCCTGAGGAACCCCATATGACACAATTATATCCCTGCTCTCATATTTGTCTATTCTTACTGATTGGCGCCGATTTTGAAGGTAACTTTGCAGTAGAATCAAAGGCACTCCCCTAACCCCAGTGTTCTCTAGCTTCCTCAAAATCAAAGGAATAGAAACGGTATCAAACGCCTTAGCGAGATCAAGGAATATACCCACGCATTTCTCTTTTTTGTCGAGTTTACCAACAACGTGAGTTACCAGATGGTTGATTGCCTCAGATGTGGATTTTTTCCATCTAAATCCAAATTGGTTTGCTGACAATAGCGGAAACTTTTCGAGAAATTGCAACAGTCTACTATTGATAATCCTCTCTAGAATTTTAGAAAGCGTGGGTAGCAGTGAGATTGGTCGGTAATTGTTGACATCGTCTCTACTCCCCGACTTATGAATAGGAATGACAACAGATCTCTTCAGTGCATCAGGAAACACTCCACATGACATACACGAATTGCAGATGTATGCTATGGGTCCGGATAAGGTGTCCACTGCAGTCTTGTACCTCTATAGCATAGCTGGTGTACCATTCCATCAAGAGGAGCTACTATTCTTCAGAGATAATTTTTTTTTTTTTTTAACTTCAATAGGATCGGTAGGTAGGAGAACCAGCGAGTTACTAGGTATATTCATCTCATCACTAATATATCGTTTTACTAGGTCACCATCACTAAGCTTAAGTTTATTTTTTATATTAGTAGCCATCTTCTTTCCGACATTTGCAAAATGCGCGTTTATGTCATCTATCGTTATTGAATTTCCAAGCAGTTCCGAGGCTGAGTCAGTTTTTTTGTCTAGATTGCAAATTGATTTAATTACTTGCCAAGTTTTCTTAATGTAATTTTTGTTTTGTTTAATTATTGTTCGTTCATATTCTTGTTTGAGGTTTTTTAATATCTAATTGCAGTGATTTCTATAACGTATATAAGTTATATGAAGTGAGACGTTATTAGCATCTTTCTTACTTTTTTGGTGTAATTTATCTCTAAATTTCAAACATCTTAATAGTCCAGGTGTGACCCATGGTTTTAGAGTCCGTTTTCGGTTTGAGACATATTTGACAAAAGTATGTCTATTATATGTATCTGATAATATATAAAGGAATTCCCTTGTTGTTAAGTTTACGTCTTCATGTGTTGTTAGTATTGCATCCCAGTTAATAGCTGTTAAGTCTTCTATTATTGCCTTGTAATTCGTTGTTTGTATTTTGTTATGTTTGTTAGCTTTTGTTTTACCAGATTGATTGTTGAATTTGACTATTAAGGTGGAATGGTCTGTTACGGTTGATTCACATACTATTGTAGTAGTTTCAGTCTTAGTCTTAGCAAAGCAGTGATCCAGACAATTATTGAGTCTAGTTGGTAGTAGATGAGTAGGTATCATTGCATGTGTAGCTAGGAGGTTAAGATATTCGGAGGATCTATTATCCGTATTTCCATTTTTGATATCGATATTAATATCTCCTATCAAAATTATGTTGTTCATGTGCTTAAGGTCGTTAAGCAGTCGATCAAGTGATTGCTGAAAAGCCTCGACAGACACATAGGAAGGAGGCCTATAAAGACAAATAACACCAGTATGTTTACCAATTTCCAACACCAAGCAGTTGGCATTATCAACCGGTGGTTCCCTGACTGTGATTTGTCCGATATTATCCTTTATATATATTACAACACCACTGTTTTGATTGATTATTTTAGATGTGTTATATGAAATATAGTTAGTTATACGGGGTATATTAGCATTGCTAGAAAGCCAGCATTCTGTAAGAACAATGACATCAACACTAACACTAAGTCTTGTCAGAAGTATTTCAAAATCCTCAATATTTTTATTGAGACTTCGTATATTTTGGGTTAGAACTATAAGTGAGTTTTTTGTGTCCTCTAAGAAAGTGTTGCATTGGTTAGGGTTTTTTATTAGTACAGCCGAATCAGAATTGATTTTTGAATCTATGTCTGGGATAATTTCATTTATATTACTCATTGTTGTGTGACGTTGAGGAGTATCAGATTTTATGATTCTTAAATTTTATTTTAGTGATATAATGTGCCTATACAGTGAATAACATTGATGTTTTTAATATAATTTGTGTAAATAATGTAAATATGCTGTATAATCTGAGGATTACTTTTTATAATAGTGTTTCCTATAATAATAATAATATATATAAGTGATCACAATTGTAGGCTAGATTATCTAGAAAAAAAAACAATTAACTAATAACTAATAATCAAGGACTTAATATGTTGCGGGTTTCCGTGCAGCTGATTCTGCACGGTACAGTTCTTCTATGTCTTCCTCACAAGATATTCTTATAATAGGAGATCCCTCTGACTTTCGGATAGAGATTCTGCCAAAAGATGACCAACAGAAGGCGTATCTATAGTTCTTCGAAAACTCTCGAGCAAGGAAGTACAATTTCCGACTCTTTTGTGTCAAATTATCGGAGATGTAGAGACAGACAGGCTTGCTAGGTCCCGCGATGGCTAATTTCTCTGTGTTAAGTTTGTTGGATTGATGGTCCTTGTTAAATTTTTTGAAGGCGCGTATGAACTCCTCTTTTTTTAGCACAGTGGTAAAATCGGCAATTATAGGCTTGGCGTTAGATTTTCCAATACGATGTAAATCCTTAATCTCGGAACAGATGAGATTTACGTTGAGTAATTCTGCAGTTTTAAGCACAATAGACTTAAGGTCTTCTTTTGATTCCTTAGGGTCTTGTGGAATGTTTCGCAACTCAATGCTTGTGTTTCTAGCCTGACGTTCAAGATTGTCAATTTTGTTTTCTAGGTATTCAATTTTTTGATCATAGCCTTTATTTTTCTCTTCCTGAACATCCAACTTTAGAAGGATTTCATCGTACTTTTGGGACATAGAGTTCAATGACACTTTAACCTCATTGATAGAGCTCAGGATTGAAGAAAACTTCACATCCTGGTCGTCCTTCAATTTTGTAAATATATCCAAAATTTCGCTTTTAGTTATTTCGTCGCGTTTTCTTTTTGAATTGCGGTTTGCTAGGTTCGTGAAAGATGCTGCCTGAGATGAGGTACCACTTATTGAATCGAGCTCCTGAGCTGGTAAATTATCAAGATTTGGTTCTGAGACAGCGTGTTGCAGTGGCGTTTTAAAAACACAGGTGGCTGGTGACTCAGTTTTAGGAGGTGTTCTGTTAAGCGGCATCACGACAAGCAGGGTACGTACAATAGTTTAAGCAGCGATCCGTACCTAGTAATCCAATGCAGGGGCGCGCATAAACTTGCAGCAACTACCTACCAGGCAAGCAGAAATCACACGAAGCTCCGAAGTGTGCGTGCGCAAGGCGAGCAGCAGTATAGTATAACAATAAAATTGTGTGTGTCGGCGCAGCGCTGCAGCGCGGCGCAGGCGGGGCGTAAGCTGACAGTGTGAGTGTGGACTGGTTTTGCGTACTTGCCTAGTGTTTCTGGGAGTGTCGTGTGCGCAGAGCCTTTGTTCACCAGTACGAGCTTAAGTTTGGAGTAACCTCTTCACTTTTTATGCTATCCTATTTTGTTTAGCTGATTAAATTGCAGAATTTGTGGATTTTTTGAAAATTTGGACAAATATATCTTCACACGTGTACTCGTAAACGAGGTCCGGAGGGGAGAGGAATTGCGAAAATGTCTCAAAAGTAAATATAAATTTTTAGTTGTTTTATTATTAGATACTATTTAATTTCAATTTAGTTATTACTCTACTAATAACATTACAATAAAATATGAGGCGCCTTTTATTTTCTCATATAGGGTGATGAAAAGTAGAGGGTATCACTCGGGCTCAAATTATATTTTTGGCTCGGGCGACGTACTCCCTCCCGACGTACTCGCCCGTATCCCTCGCTACGCTCGGGATTCTACTCTAGAATCCCTCACTTCGCTCTGTACGCAAAAAAACGCCCTCGCCGTAAAAATATTATTTTGCTCCCTTATAATACAATCTACTATTTTCATCCCATCTATTCGAAAATAGGCAAATGGTTCCTCGATAAGTGGGTCATTCCAGCGCACATAGCAACAGTGGTGAAATGACTTTTGAATTTAGAACACTAAAAGTTTGAACGCAATTCGCTTTAATAGAAGTCCTGGCCGGTATTATAAAAGACGACCACTGTGGCGCGGCGGGTGAAGGTCCACCTGCGACGCAGGAGGTTGGGGGTTCGATTCCCGCCTCGGGACAAATGTTTGTACGATTCCGAGTGTTCTGGATGTTTTTGTGTGTTATAAAAAATATCTTTCTATCTAGTGTATTTCTATTCTATTAAGTATATCAGTTATCTTAGTACCCATAACACAAGCTCTGCTTAGCTTGGGGTTAGATGATGCTGTGTGGATTGTCCAGCATTATTTATATATCAGTAGTAATTGGGTTATGTACCTAATTATAAATATTCGTCACTACTAAAACCATCTCTTATTTATTTTTCTCGTATGATGAATTTTTCTCATAGTTTAGGATGAAAAGCAGAGTGTGCCACACGGGACCAAAACTATTTAACCTCGCGCGTCGTACTTTGAATCTCTCGCTACGCTTAGGATTTAAAAAAATCGCTAACCTTAAATACATTATTTTGATACATCTTCCCTTGTGATACAGTCTACTATTTATATCCCGTTAAATTAAACAAACGATAAACGTAATAAGCGATACAATCTCAGATAATTTAAATAGGTATGCTAATTGATGTTCTGTAGACCCCTACAAAAAATGGAACGCAACACCTACACGCATAATGTCCTTGACACACAGAATTCGCATGCGTTTCTAAGAACCATAGAGCATGAGTCATGGGAATCACTTACCATAACATTACAATCACAGTAGAAGGCAATGGGGAAGGTCGGGTGATCGTAAACTAGAAACGTCGAATTATGATGACGTAAAATTATACATAGAATAGAATAACAATTCATTTAGCACACACAAACAACTGAGGGAAAGTGAAAACAAAACTTATACTAAAACACAACATCCATACTAATGTTTTTATTATTATAGTGCGTAAGTAAGCTCTCACACTCGGGGTAATATATAACATATCGAATAATATTTGAATTAATATTTACTTATATTATGTATCAAAAAAAAAAAGTATCCCAAAATATTTACAATAATATTCATAGGAAGGTTCAAGTCGTCGAAGTCGAATAATCTAATATTACAAATTCGAAAGTAACTTTGTCTGTCTGTATGTTACCATTTCACGCCTAAACAGCTGAACGGATCTCAATGAAATTTTGCAGGGAGGTAAATGGTATCCCGTGGACCGACATATGCTACTAGAAAAGCGCGTGCGAAGCCGCGGGCAGCAGCTAGCTATCATATAACATTATCTGGTCAAGAACCTAAGAGACGTGGAAGGGTTTCGTAGCAATGGACATTTTTTTTCAGTTCTATGAAATATATAGTGCGTCCAGCATTATGTAATTTAGATGGAGTTAATTTTAATGGCCAGACCACGTTTTAATGACCTTTCTTCTCAAGTAATCGCCGAGTCATTACTTATAGGAAATGTACCTAAATGCAAAAATACATTTAATTTTAATCATGTTGATGAAAGAGATATTAAAAAAACCTTTAAACTATTAAATATAAAGAAAACTGCAGATCTCTGGGGAATTTCCGTTAAAATGATTAAACCATTGATTAATATCATTGCACCAGATCTAGCTTTTATATTTAATGAGTCTATTGATTGTGGCGTATTTCCTGATCTAATGAAATGTAGTAAAATAATCCCACTGTTTAAATCGGGTAGTAGGTCTGACGCCACTAACTTTAGACCAATATCAGTACTGCCTACATTCAGCAAAGTTTTTGAAAAACTTATTTTACATCAATTGCTTAGGCATTTCAATGGAAATGACCTGCTACATAGTAAGCAATTCGGGTTTACTCGCGGCAGGTCAACTACTGACGCCGCTGTAGAGTTAGTAACGCATATTTTTGATGCTTGGGAGAAGTCGCAAGATGCATTAGGCATTTTTTGCGACTTGTCACTTGTTTCCTGTCTAAGCTATCGAAGAGACTTAGTTCTGCAGCATATGCTGTCAAAAAAATCCGTCATCTTACAGACGTGGATACATCTAGACTTGTTTATTTCAGCTACTTCCATAGTATTATGTCTTATGGTATTCTACTGTGGGGGAACGCTGCAGATATTAACACCGTATTTGTGTTGCAGAAGAGGGCTGTTCGTGCTATCTAAAGTATGGGTCCCAGAGAATCCCTGCGTGATAAATTCAAAGAAATAAACATAATGACAGTACCATGTCAATATATTTATGAAAACCTATTGTACACTCATAGAAATATCAATCGGTTCCCTAAAAATAGCGATGTACATAATTTTAATACAAGGAATAAACATAAACTCGCTGTGCCCACAACTAGACTACACAAAATTAATGTATCTTTTAAAGGGCAATGTATACGCTTCTACAACAAAACTCCTAGTGAGTTGCAAAAATTATCAGTAAATAAATTCAAACAAATTGTCAAAACCTTCCTGTGTAAAAAGGCCTACTATAAAATAGCAGATTATCTAGAGGATAAAAAAGCGTGGGACGGAATTTGCTCCAACTCGAAAAATAACAACTAACAGGCTAAAGGTTTCTTCGTCGCTTCTACGTACCGAAGCGACTGAAATCAAAAATATCACTTTATTTCCGTGTCAGTGTTTAATTATTAAGAATTTGACCTTTCTAAGTGTACATTTATTGTATTTATGGAAATAAAGAGTTTTTGACTTTGACTTTGACTCTTTTGGGCCCGTGCTGGTGCTTACCTATTCCATTAAAACAGAGTGAAAAGACGTCCATAAATTAAGTCAAATTAGCGCATATGGAGTCTACACACCAAATCGACGACACAGTCCGGCAGATTGGTGCGACCTTTCAGTGTATGAATATTGTAAGCAGCCGACTGTGTTGTGTTTTGTCAACTCGTCGGGCGCGTCGACTGAGGTGTGTAGACTACATTAGATAGACTGTCATGTCATGTACTAGGGATCCTATTTGTTGCTATTACGTATCCTCTCAAATGAGTTAAAAAATTATCATAAAATAAATTTAAACAAATTGTCAAACTTATCCTTTGTAAAAAGGCTTACTACAAAATATCAGATTATCTAGTTCTAGAGGATAAAAAAGGTTGGGACAAGTTTTGCTCCAACTCGAAAACTAACAACCTAACAAGGTAAAGGTTTCTTGTTCGCTTCAATACTTTACCTTAAAAAGATTGAAGTAAATAAAAATTCAAAGTGATCACTTTATACCCTAGTTTTACTTAAGTAATGTGAATGTGACGAGTCCATGTCCATGAGCCCAGTCTTGTAAGGTCTCAAGGAAATGAAGCTCTTAGAATTTTGAATTGTTCACAGTTTGAGTTTGCACGTTGCAAGTTGCACGTTTTGAACTTGCGAGTTTGAATCTCCTCTCCGCTTAGCTGAGAGCCGACCATTAGTATACTACCCATGCTGGCTGTTACTGGAATGTGTTTCTTACTGTTCATAGATAATTATGTTCTGGGTGTTTCAATGTAATGTAAATAAATAATAAATAAATAATAATAATAATTTAATGATTTACTTTACTTGACTCCTCACCTCACCTCAACATCCTATATTGGACCACAACTGGACTCAGGCCTTCCCCTGATAAGCGCATTATTGGTAGAATTGTTCTGCAGGGGGCGCTGCTGCCCGCCCCCGGTGGATATCAGTCGCCTCTTACGACACCCGGGACAAGAGTTGTTGGGGTGCAACAGTACCTACTCGTAATTGACCTGATTGCCTGTCCGCAACAGAGCGTGGGAGCCCTATAAGGAAAACTAACACATCGTTCCGCAGCCTCTATCCTCGTCATAATCACCTGCACTTAAGCTGCAAAGCTCCCTGGAGCCTTGTTAACTACCGTTAATGATACAAGCTGGCTTATGCCGGCGGCTTCGCTAAAGTATCTTAGTCGATATATATAGTTTTTCTTTTTTAATTAGTGGGAAAGTTCCAATAGAAGTTAAAGCTTGGAGGATATGACATTAATTCTCAAATTTTAACGTGGTTTTTTCTGTCGTGTCACATTATTTGTACTTATAACGTTTTTTTGCATAGTTTTAGTTTAGTTTTAGGCGAAGGTCAGTGGATGTGGTGCACGTTCGCTCCGCAGAGTGACATACGGACGAACGAAAGTTTAAGGATTTGATGTTTGACAGCGGAACCCCAAAAATATTATACAATAAAATGGCTGTATATGTATTTGTATTTTGTAGGTACGAGTCGGTGCACACAAAACTAAAACAAATCGATTTCGTATTCCAATTCAACTCGATTCAAGTTAAAGCTGAGATTCGTGTGAACTTTTCAGATTACTCTGCAAAAAAGCCTACTTTAACAACAGAAATTGAATTATACACCTTTAATACAAAGTTGAAATTACCATGCAACATATCGAAGGCTTAGCTCGAATGAATCATTCTGAGTCCAATTCAATATCCAGCAGTGTTTGTGGTAAATAGCGGTGAAGGTGGCTATGCTATTGTTTGGAGTGTGTGTTAAATGAAATTCTATTGATTTGAAACAATGATCGTAACTGTGTTGTACGATATTAGAGTAGCTAGAGGTAGATGTCGGTGGTGTAGAGTGAAGGTCCGTCTACGGCGCAGAAGGTTGCGGGTTCGATTTAGGGGCAAATGATTCTATGATGAATAAATGTTTTTTATTATTATAAAGAAGGCGTTTGTAAATACAAAATAAGTTACAAGAACCTAGTAACAATAATTTAGCGTGTATTAAAAAACGATAAACTGACTTCAAATTCCGTAAGATAATATTCATCTGCATATGTCTCGGACGAACGAAATCACCTCTCCCTTACATTCCCTGACGTGCAAAAAATTGAGTTTACACTGGCGACATCTAGTTATAATTCAAGTCTAATTTAGTCTGCTCACACATGGTTGAAACTGTTGACTCCCTTTGCTATGGAACGGAAACCAGGTGATAGTAAAATTATCATATTGTTATTGTGATGAATTTTTACAAACCTACGTTTTATAACGCACATAGCAATACCTCGAGAATCAAACTTAAGAGGACTACCTTAAAATCAATTTTGATACAAAAACGAAAGAATCATCAAAATATATTAATAATTGGCACAAATATTACCAAAACAGATGTAGCTAGTCGTGATTGTCCAAAAAAATTATGTTGCTTTTTTTTAAGTCTATCGGGATAAATACTAATCGGGAATATTTTTATGGGACCACCTCGAGATCATTCTCTATACTCCTCCTCTATACTCTCTATACTCTATAGGTACTATACAATAGTGAAAGAATCAGTAAAATCGATTAACCATAGGCGGAGATATCAAGTTACATATATACATAAAAAAAAACATACAGGCGAACGAACTGAGGACCTCCTCCATTTTGAAGTTGTTAAAAAGCGAATAAATGACCTTCACGGTTTAATAAGAGTATGAACACTAGATAAGCTATGCGCGAAATTAGCCATGGAGATGCAAATGAAGAAAACTAAATACAACTTTCTTAATAATTGTCGTGGTAATTGTCTTATCTTATTATCTGACTTAATAAAATACTATTAAACACAATAATACAAAAAAAACTCTCTCACCTATGAACTTTTCTCAACACTAAGCAATAGCTGAGAGTCGTTTGTTAGGTACCTCATGTTGACTGAGTGAGAAAAAGCACCTGCTCAGCCATGTTGAGTTATTTTTATAAGAGAAAACTTATGTAAATTTACAACAACTAAGATCGGATTGAGCTTGTGTTATGGGTACTAGATGACTGATAACCTTAATATAATACACTAGATAGACAGAACACACGGAACGCATATTTAGAGATCGTACAAACATTTGTCCCGAAGCGGGAATCGAACCCGCATCCTCCTGCGTTGCAGGTGGACCGTCGCGTAGCCCGCCGAGTTTTTCAAATATTTGTTTTGGTCTGAATGTTTCCTGTCTAAGTATAACTTATGTCAAGTATGTACTTCTGTTAACCATAACGGAAGCTAAAGGTGGTCGCAGATCAGAGGCGCACCGCTACCGCACAGCACAAAAATGTCGATTTGAATATGGACTCGCACCATTTAGATGCATTTCATATTGACAGCATGGGATGAAAGCTCTCGCGCCACTCGTTCGAAGCTTGTCATTTTGTCAGTGTAAAATGTATCTGAATATAATGAGCACATTTGCATGCATATTTTTGTGCTGTGAGGTAGCGGCGTTGGATTAATATGCGCAGAGCTGTACGCTTCTTACTTTGGGCAGATAATGTGTAATAACACAAACTATAGGTCAAGTAGATGATGCTGTGCGACATGTTTCATTGTTTGTTCAGTGAGAGTGGCTTGTTAGAACATTGCATTGTACGCGTTCACTTCACTTACTCGCACTCATACATTTATTCGCCGTGGAGCACGAGGCACACTTGGTAACGTCAATTTACATTTCACTTAATAAAGATATACATATATAAAATATATATTCAAGCAACACAAAACAAGGACTTCTATTATATATATATATTTCGTATTTTGATAATATTGGTGCAGGAAACTAGCATGATAGATTAATAAAAAGTAGATAATAATAAATGTTAGGTAGATTTAAATTGATAGAATTGCACTTGTTTTGTTCTTAGATTTTTTGTGATTTATTAGACCCCTAATAATTCTAATTTTACAACCTCAAAGGTAGACTTATACAATCTCAAACGTATGTTTATTTTATCATTTTATTGCTTCGATTTATATTCTGTAGTGTTCGATTCGAATCATAGAATTCATCTATGATTATTTGAAATATAATTTGAAAATGTGAATCGGATGGAACTGCTATCCAGTTGCTTTACTATGACAATTCAATTCAATTCATTTTTTCAGACAACAAATTTTTTTAAGAATACAAAATAAATTAAGGAGTCCATATTTGGGTTGAAATATAAAATAAAATAAACTAATATAAAATAATAATAAAATAAACAATCAAAAATAGCTACTGAAACACTGGTCAAGAGAGTATAATATACGCGCTTGTCCAGTGTTCCATAAAGAGGCAGTCGGTATCCAGTCTCTCAGAAACGAGCTGTATGTAGCTGTTGGAGCTGTCGCGCACCCGGCGCATCAGGGACGCAGATCTTTTGCGCATTATCGCCGCGAACCCGTCTACTCGTGCGTCAGCAAACATTCCCGATGCGCTGCAGAAGCGCGGCAGCCCCATAAGCACTCTGAACGAGTTGTTGTATTGGATCCGCAGGGCATTCCAAGACTTCTTGGTGTGCTTGACCCAGAGGCTGCACGTATAAAACGACTGGCAATAAGCCCTAAAAAGCGTCGTTTTCACTTGCTTAGAGCAACGCGCAAACCTACAATGGTATCTTCGCAGAATCGTCCATGGTTAAAAGTTAGCTCTAGCTCTAGATAGCGGTGCTATTTGCACGGAGATTGATTCAGTGGAATTCGGCCCCTGCATAACTTGTCAATTGCATAGAATAGCAAACCCCGGACGCGAATGAAGTCGTATCGGTTAGCGCCATAAGTAGCTTTTGACGGGTTAGTTCCGCTATGAACGAGTCCCGCTTTGCTCGGATTCTAAAATACCTAACAAAAAGTGCCGCTATGCTACGAACTTCTCAGTTCTCCTTACTTTTGACAGACGACGACGTGTTCGATGTATGGTTTGTTTGGTCATGGATATACGAAATTTCTTTTATTTTGAGGTTTGATTTCACCTTTTCTGAGAGGAAAATAAAAAATAATGATACTTAATATAATATAAAATGTATTTTTTTTTTATTGACAAAGAAAATTACAATTCAATTATAAAAACAAATTAGAACTAGTATTTACAATTTAAACAATTAAGCTAACTGCAGAATGTTGCAAATAATCTACAGGTAGCTCAACTGATCCATATAAAAGTAATTAATATAGTTTTTGAGTTATTTCGCAACTATATCGCTCGATATGTTCATGAACTGACCCTAGACGTCACATAAATACAATTGCATGTGTAGCGGCGCAACACATTGCGCATGTGTGTGTGCCGGGATGCTACTTCTGTATCGAGAACTGGTCGAGTGTCGTATCGGTAAAGTTAGTAATATTGTCACAAGTTGACTAAAAGGCGTGAAAATCGTCTGTTTGTTTCAAACAATCACACAAAGAGTGTCCCACATTAACAAAAGTAACTAGAGTTCAATAGCTGCTAAAGTTGCTTCATGTTGCAACGGCCTCTGCATGAAATTATGTGGATGAAATTATAGTAATTAATAAGTAAATTTGTTTAGTTTAAGCTGTAGTATTAAGTTGTAGTTGATGTAATTTTATTAATGTATGTTGTATCTAATTTTATATTTCCTTATCGCTTTGGTGCTGCACTGTAATGATAATGTAAATATGTAACTAAATAAATAAATAAATATTAATGAAGATACTTTATTGTCCTGAAGTTATCCATACCCCTCTCTTTCTTATATTTCCGACTGCTGCAAATAGGAACATTTCTTACTGAAAGCCGAGCTCATCTCGCCATTACCGCCTGTCGCTTCCGCTAGGTCGTGTTCGATCCTGGACCCAGTCAGCGGTGGTGTCCGCTCATTGCCAGGTCTGACATACGGCACACATGTCCAGTCCAGCCCAGCCCACTCGAATTTAGTGCCTTTGTGGACAGGATTGGCTAATTCTAATTTTAGTGGAGGTACTGTAATCTGCACTGACATCTCGCGTGGGAGTGTATTGTTCTTTGGCCCCTTGCCTGTCCAAGCCCTAACCAGCCCAACTCCCTGAAGTACTAGAGCACAGAAAAGCTGAAACGAAGCATCGTTTCAGCTTTTCTGTGGGTGTAGACGGAGGTGATAGCTCAATGATACGCTTCCAGTCTTCATGCAGGATTGGCTATTTGCTAATTCACGGAGTACCCGTGAATTCTCGCGGTATAGAACACAAGAATATTTTGCGATTTTTGACGGCCTTAATTCTATAATGGAGTCAAAATGCGGATGTGCATAAACAAACTAACTAACGCGGTCTGTTTGTCTGATACCCTACTCCATACTCCCTAACGACGACCTGGTCGTTAACAAAGAGCATTTCAAACCAATGTGATTGATTGATACAGATTTGCGTGAGTGCAAATCTAAAACTGGTCATATCAAGGTGCCAGGAATAACTGCTGGGAATAAACTGCGGCCATGAACTGCTGGGAATTAAGCGTCGAACAACGCATTTAACAAAGTGGTCACAAAATGCCTAAACGAGTCCAAGAGATCAACACTTGCTTGAATTTAATTAAACTTAATACTTTTACGGACAGTGCTGACGCTAAAGCTTTGAATCCAGATACTGCATACGCTGTAGGCCAGCAGCATTCGTCAGGTAAGGTACATAGGTTGGTAGTAAGTCTGATTTGTGATTTCTCACAGCTCGCTGCGGGTCATGCAACGTGTTATTACAAAATTGGCTCTGCCATTGAGACTACGTGCCGCGTTTCATTATTCATACCTACTTATAAAGAAGTTTGTGCACCACATACAGATAATGGACGATATTCTTGAAGGCTGCATCAGACGACAGAGCTCTAAAGTTGCTAATTATTTATTAACTAGGTAGGTGTTAGCTTTTCCCACAGATGTGATTATGTGTTACATAAGCGAATGCCTAGAAGCGGAAAGCGGCTAATAGAATTGAACAAGATGACTTGACTATGATATTGAAATTGGTTTTAACAGGGGAATAAAATATTTTTATAGGCCTCTCATTTGTTGTTCCCGAAACACAGTCTAAACTACTTCTTTTAACTTAACTTCTAACTTCATTCAGGTGCCTCACCTCGCTTCACCTCCACAGCCTATATCGTTCCACTGCTGGACGCAGGAGCCTATGGACTCACTATTGCCTTATTGTTATTTGCTATATTGCACAATGTTAATAAAAACATTTTAGGTACTATTTTGCCTGAACTTGTCAGGTCTATGCGATCAATTGGATAAATTCATTATCGGTGCGATGAAAATGACGCGATATCTCTCCAACAGCTTCACAGTCCTAATCGAACTCAATGTAATCTTTTTCCGCATTACGCAGAGCCTTGGCCATTGATGCGTTTCCAATATCAAAGCCATTATATATGATATGAGTATTGCCAAAACCACCAATTCTTAAAGTAAGTAGGTACCTACACATCATACAATATACCTCACCTTCCTACTGATGTACCTAATCAATCATTTTCATCATGTGAGTACCTATCAGCATCATCATAACAATCCCCATCACCCCCAAACAAGGGGAGTTTTTGCCATGATCACCACGCTAGGCAAGCGGAGTGGTGACCGCAGTTGAGGTGTTAAAAATACAAAGATGGAAACTGCTGGCCTTCCTCTGGTAGGTTCCTGTAGTTAACTCATTTCTAATATGTTTATTTCTTATTAAAAGGTTTTATTTATGATTATTTCTAGTACATTATTACGACATCCACGGGTTGAGTTGCAGGGGTCGATTCTTACGCCGCGCCGCCTCGATAGTTATCAGCATCCTCATTAGCCCATAATAGTCCACCGCTGGACATATGTATCTCCTAATGAGCGCTTTAGCGGCTTTTCCTAGCCTTACGTATTATTAGGAAATAAAGTAGTAATAAGTCTGTTACTTTTTTTTTGCTGTCTGAAGTATTGGCATCCTAATCTCTTATGTCCTGTGTTTTTTTCATTCAGGTGTCCCGGCGACTTCACAATATCATCGACTTAACACATTTTCATGAAGTTATTGATACATAGTACGCTCTTATCCTTAAAGTACTTATACCTATAAAATTAGTAGCTTAGCTGCTAAGTAAAATTAACAAAAGTACTATAATATAATAAAATATTATTTACGGTGCGCAATTGGATTTGATGGCCCAACCAGACTATCGACTAATACTAAATTAGTCTTAAAAGTTCACCCAAAAAGTATTAAAAACTCACGTAGACTTTTTGGGCAATGCATAATAAATTTACTTTATGAGTACCACGGCCAAATAAATTTGATCTTGCAATAAATACTGTAATTAACTTCAAATTTTAATTAATTCATAAAAGCAGCTGAAAATAGCGAGACCACGTAAAAAAATGATGAATGATTTTATTCATAAATTATTCAAATTAGTGACCTACTTACCTAATAATCACGAAGGCATTTTACTTCTGTCTTGGACGCTCGTGAGGGGCAGAAATTGCGTTTTATTTTCTTCTAATTGTTGTTTTACGGTTGACTAAACTGATTTTAATACTTCCACTGCTGTACACTCATAGGAATATCAATCGGTTCCCTAAAAATAGCGACATACATAATTTAAATACTAGAAATAAGAATAAACTCGCTGTGCCCACAACTAGGCTACACATGATTAATGTATCTTTTAAAGGGCAATGTATACGCTTCTACAACAAAACTCCTAGTGAGTTGCAAAAATTATCAGTAAATAAATTAAAACAAATTGTCAAAACCTTCTTGGGTAAAAAGGCCTACTATTAAATATCAGATTATCTAGAGGATAAAAAAGCTTGGGACGGGATTTGCTCCAACTCGAAAAATAACAACTAACTAACAGGCTAAAGGTTTCTTCGTCGCTTCTTTACTTTAGTCTACATAACGAAGCGACTGAAATCAAAAATATCACTTTATTTCCGTGTCAGTGTTTAATTATTAAGAATTTGACCTTTTCTAAGTGTACATTTATTGTATTTATGGAAATAAAGAGTTTTTTGTGACTTTGACTTTGAACTTATTTTGCATAGAGGTAGTTCTAGGATATAGAAATAACTTTAAGCGTGCGAGCCGCGGGCAGAAAGTAGTTTATTTTTAAGCTAAATTGTAATTCCTTTCTTCGATTCACCGCGATTTCAGTCTCATCAAGCACAGATCCATTTGGACTTTTGGCAGTTATTTATTTGTAAATGACAGAACTTTTGACCATCTCACATAAAGAAGTGAAGATGTGGCCTAAGATGGAGCACGCTAAAATATACCTATATTAGGTAAGTACACTTAATAGAGCTTTCATTGATAAGAAGTTGTGTTACTTGAACCATACTACATTATACTAATTTCATATCAACAATGAAAGGTCTATTTTGTGTATTGTAAGATACAGAACCCCGCTCCCTGCTCCGCCGCGCCGCGCCGCGCCGCGCCGCCCGCGCCGCGTCACCGTGACTCGACTAGCCCCAGCCCGTGAACTTGACAATGAATGTACTCGTCGCTCACGGCACGGAACTCGGCACGACTCACGGTGCCTGCTGCCTGCTCGGCTCGCTCTGATTCACGACACTCAGACTCAGACTCAGACTCAAGACTCAGGTGCAATCGCTTCAGTAAGGTACAACAAGTCTTAGTTTTTAGCTCTACCTACTCGTAGGTAGGGTGGATTTTAGATGAAGGTTTTACCCGTGGCGTCGCAAGCGTTTTTATAGATAAAAATTTCGCTTAGGTACCTATGTTGTTTCCTACAAAATACTATTTTTATCCCTGCCTTTTATTAAAATCCGTTCAGCCTTTTTATTTTTTTTATTGATCATCAACATAGTGTACACAAAAACTAGCTTATAGTTATATACCCTATTAAATAAATAATGCATAAGATTAGTAAATCTGTAATGTTATTACTGTGTTTATTAAAGCGAATTTAATTGAGTTAGTAAAAATAATGTCAAGTGTCGGTATGATCATACTAGGTGAAGACAACATGAAAAAAATAATCGTGAAAAGGGAAGAGAACAGACAGATAAACAGAGTGTTTTTCTCATTTATAGCATAATTAAATTTATCTTATAATTAAAGCCCTTCTTCGCCTTTTAGGAAACCGGGCCTTAACGGCCACGTGCTCTAAAAGTTAATATTATGAATTAAATAATAATTAATAAGTGACCCAATTTTCATAAAATTATAATTATTAGGAATTCAAAATTATAATTATAAGAAGCTATATTAGTAAAGATGATATCGTGTTTTTCGCGTACCACGATATTTGTAACTATAGGGCAACGACGCGACGTTAGGAAATAAACGGAAAAGGAAAACGGCCGAACTAATTTACCAAATCTGTATAAATCTTTCTATAAATATTTAACATAAGATTAGAATCATGGCAATCTTTATGTAAACAAACCCTTTACCAATTTTATGTTTTATGTTTTATTGAAGACGTCACCATTATTTTATTAGTGTAACATTGTAGGGGGAGCACAGCTGCCTGTATTACAGACTTTTTAGTCTAGTTTAGGCTACTGAGGCTAATACATAATTATTTGAACAAGAATTCTCCCTAGTGTAATATTTCATAATGTAAGACAAATTGTTAAGTAATTATGTGTGATGATTATTTTTGCAATAAACTATTATTATTATATAGTGTTTACACATCCTAAGTTTTAAAAAATGTGTTCCACTTAGGTGATTCAAGCCTGCATAATTATAAAATTAATTTAATCCTAGTGTTATTTCATACAGAGTGGTACGGAGAAGCTCTATATTGTGGCATCATTTTGAGTTTGACATTTGGATGGCCTACCGATACCGACCCATACCACTCACAAGTTTCTTGCTACGGTTTCGAAAGTTCTAGAATATGGCTCACAACTTTTACCTGCTATCAATTACCTACCTACACTTTATGGAGTTCTCTCCCTCCTTAATCCATTCCATAATTACCTGGATATATAAAAAGCCCAATCTAAGTTTGTCGATACGTATAATATAAAGCCGTTGAACCTCATTCACTCGCAACCTCATTTGCCGAGCGCCGAACACCAATTACACGGTACCTATCAAATAACTTTTATAACACCTTGTAAAAACTTTTGAGACCCATAAATATAATTTCTGATACGTACGTAGGTATCGAGGGATTAGTTCACCAAAATTAAAAAATACCTTTCCAAACTCAATTAAATATAAATTTGTACTCTAATCAATATATTAAAACTTTCGGCAATTTTCATCATAGGTACTTTAACATAACAATTTGCACAGTCTACATATATATATCGCATTATCTATTGAACTAATGAACTTTTAGGAACTGTACGTACACTCCCCAAACATTGTTGCGTAGGTTTGTTGCGACCCTCCAACACGCCCCTAGAGCATCCTAAAACTGTTTGAATCAAAAGTCCCACTACAGCTTAATAATTAACCTCTATGCTGAGCAATTTCGAATCCTCCCCAAGGTCTAAAGTTAGTATTTAAAGCTGAAATACTAGCTTCGAAGCAGTCCCCGCAGTATTAGCATCGACATACGAATTTATTGAATAGTATCGACGGAGCTCGCCCGGGGGAAATCAAGATACAACTTTACAATAAGCTCTTAACTGTGGGCTATTCTGTAGACTGCGGCTTATGTAGGTACCGGATTGGTATGGTCTAGCTTTCGGGAGGTTATGGGAAAATCATCAGTGTGACTGTAGTCTGAAGGAATGTTTTGCTGATGGGTTTGCTTTATCCCACAGACCTCTTCGTTTGTCCAGGCAAACTTCAAGTATAACACTCGCCAGTTGTACTATTCATCCAAGTTGTCATTGTAGTAAAAAAAACCTTTTGCGTCGGCTTTTTGTCGCCCCGAGAAAAGACCAAAAAAGCTTATACGATTTGTAAAGCAAGAAGCAAAGACCACTTACGATCCAAACAAAGAGTGACCTATACACACATCACGTAGTTACCACCAAAGCTCTATTCGACAATAGCCACAGACAGTTTTAAGCGAATCCCGAAAGATTTAATTAGCTCTGTTCTAATGAGATAAACGAATTCAGTCGAGGCAGCTGTGACCACGTGCCTAACTCCATACGTAGTCTAGTCTAGAGCATTATATTAGCGCAATATACGAAGTGGATACTTCTTTTCAGTTCAAGCTCTACCCACTTATTGTGACTCGACCATTGCGACAGGTACCTATTTTTTTTTGGATCTATTAGTACAGAATAACTATACAGTACAACGTACTATTCGTTGCAATTTTATTGAAATAAATGGTTTTATAATAATGTTGCATTAAAAAGTGGTAATTTTAATTGTGGTCCTACACCACCGAAAGGTTGGAGCTCACGTTTGCTGTCCCGCCGCCGCCGTGCCGCCGCGCCGCAGCGTGGGGATTGCAGACTTGAGTATTTGATTATTAATTTCAACGCGATACCTCCACGCGGATAAAAAGGGCCTTAATAGACAGGCAGACGGACGGACAATAAAGTGATTTTACAAGGTTCCTTTATTCCGTTTGAGGTACTCGTAGGTACGGAACCCTAAAACATCTCCTTCGATCACTCCAAAGACTCGCACTCGTCACTAGATGGGCGATCGATGGTCCTTCGCATGCAGTTGTCATAACTATGGCAATCGCCTTAAAAGCTTTGCTCTTTAGGTGTCCTAAAACTTTTAAGGGTCCTAAACATTTCCAAGTTTAAAAGTTTCGAGATTTGTGAGACGTACAGAATTAGGAATTGCAGTATGTATGTGCTACTTTATACAAACCAGCGTATGTGTACTTTACTTTATGTCCTTCCCCCCGTGTCACAGATAAGGTAAATTTGGGGTTTTTTAACTACGAAACCCTTAAAACATTGAATCTAGAATTTTCTCTTTACTATAGCCCTGAATATAATTAAAATTTCACGTTTGCTGGAAGTACCTAACAATTTTATGATTGGTCAGTAAGTCAGTGGTAGAGTGAGGGAGGTGATACTATTAAACTGATTAGAATCTAGTTAATTCAGGAGTCGGTAATTTTCGGTTTTCTTTACCATTAGAGAAATTCCTATGATATTTTTCAGTTCCTATGCTTCATTACAATGATAACAACCTGAAAAGTGCCTCGATGTGCTTCGAGATACAGAAGAAAACCAGGGATTATTTTTGTTATTGAAATAACTACCTAACACCTTATTATTATAACCCTAGATCGGGAGGGAGAGCAATTTGGTTGGATTGAAAGTAAAATGCATGTTTTCTACCGGCGGCGGCGACTAACCCCTCAGACTATTTTCAATCTTTTACATTACATTTTCCTTAATTAGATTTAGCTATTATAAACTCTGTAAAAAGTAAAGTAAGGTAATAAAGTATTTATAACAGTAAAATGCACATTCATAACTTTGTATAAAAGAAAACAGATATTAAAATAAAAAAAATAAACAGATAGGTATTTTAGGAAGAATCACAACTAACACACAAAAAAATACTGTGGTTTTAATATTTGTTAAGTTCTTTAAGTAAAATTGGTGCGCCTGGCATATCACAGTGCTCTAAATTTTATGTGTGAACGTCTCTGTACTACCTGTGTGTGTGTGTACCACAATTAAATTAATGAACGAAATCTGAGCTGTAATACAATAACAACGATTTCGTACAAAATTTCATATTTTGAACTCCTTTTAGCGCGTTCAACTCGGGCAGATTGTGTTCAGCTTAATCCAGCTAGATTTGTTTTCGGGTGTAATGTAATGAGTGACCGGTCGCGTCTCTCCACAGTTGTACTCTACTGTTTAGGCAGCTAGAAGCGAATCCCATCAACAAGTGCACTTTGCACAAAATTAACCTAAAACAATTTAGCTTCCACCTCGCTAAATCTAAACATCCCTGAACTTATGCATTTATAGGGCAGAGTTGTGCAGCTACTCCACGATCTAGGCTTTGAACACTTCATGGAATTCATTCACCTAACTGACTCTACGCTAGAGCATACATGTGACGTATAGACTGACTACGCTAGAGCAAACGAGTGATGTATATACTGACTCTACGCTAGAGCAAACGAGTGATGTACATACTGACTCTACGCTTGAGCAAACGAGTGATGTACATACTGACTCTACGCTAGAGCAAACGAGTGATGTACATACTGACTCTACGCTAGAGTAAACGAGTGATGTACATACTGAATCTACGCTAGAGCAAACGAGTGATGTATAGACTGACTCTACGCTAGAGCAAACGAGTGATGTACATACTGACTCTACGCTAGAGCAAACGAGTGATGTACATACTGAATCTACGCTAGAGCAAACGAGTGATGTACATACTGACTCTACGCTAGAGCAAACGAGTGATGTACATACTGAATCTACGCTAGAGCAAACGAGTGATGTATAGACTGACTCTACGCTAGAGCAAACGTAGAGTGACGTACAGGCTAGATTCAGCTACTTACTTGTGGTGGTCAAACTAAGGTATATAAGTGAGTATATTGATTTGATCATTTTGAAAAAAACTAAAAGCTCCTTCTATGTAATCCCTTCATTTTACACTGTTTCTAAGTTTGGCGCATACGAGTACTAATCCCTCAGGAATAACATTTTTATGGGACCACCTCGGGATCATTCTCTATGAAATAGCGAAATAATTTTGATAATTAGATCCGGTCAGGTAGATAAATAACGGAGAAATCGACGAATACTTACAGCCGAACCTAGAACCTCCTCCTTTTTTCAAAGTCGGTTCTAAAATAAATAAAATGTAATTGATTACTTACCTACACTATGATTAAAACAACTTGGCCGCAAACTGAAGTTTCGCCAGTAGCTGCGCAGTAGGTGCTCGTTTATATGACAAAATGGTGGTGCGCATGTGTAAACTTTGCTTATAGCTAACTTCACTCCGGCTAAGTCGTTTTAATCATATTGTAGGTACTCGCGACCGTTGAGGCACAGCAACTCGCTGGTACCACCGACTTAATTGACCATTAAGTTCGCCATTTTCAAGGTAGGTAGGTACTAGACGCAGACGGCTACGTTACTGAACACTTGCTAAAACAAGACCGAATATTTTTTATTTATTTATTTATTTATTAGTTTTAGGGGAAACATCGGTTCAGTACATAACAAATAAACACAGTGTTTGGTACTTAGGTGACCAATAATAGGTTCCCGCACACATTAAAAATTACAAGAAAACAAATGTTAGCACCGTGTAAGTTAAGTTTATACATACATACATAATTATGTTCATTACCGCTAGGGATCATTCACACTCATAACCAAAATAAGTTCTAAAAATGTTTTATTGCTACTTGTTAATCTACTGCTTGAAGAATATCTTATTTAACTCACATCTGAGGGTTTTTGAATGCCATCTCTGTAGCCATGGGCTATTGAATGGCATCTCTGTAGCCATGGGTTGTTATGGGTAGTCCACCCATATGTATCTCACTTATTAAACTATAAGGTAGAATATCCTAACAATAGAGCTACATGTTTTTGAATAAATACAAATACACAAGATAATTGTGCGTGTGTGGAACTAACAATTTTCATTCGAAATGTAATGTTAACCTTCTGATTTCGACTCAAGGCGTTGCGTTGTGACGAAGTAGCAAATGTCTGTCTTTAGTGTCAAGTCTGCCAACGAGTTGGCTGATGAACTGATGATTAACGTTGTGCAAGTTGCGGGGAATTTGCCCTGTATGTATATAACTAACAAACAATTGTACAGGCTTTTCATAAAACATATTGTTGGTATAAATATCAAAAATTAAAAATTCAAAGTATTGTCGAAATTCGTGTTTTGTTGTTTATTTTTAAAAATTAATGAAGTATCATCGGCAAACAATACGATCTCGTGATTATCCTTTACAAGATGAGGCAGGTTGTTAATATAAACTAAAAATAGGAAAGGACCGAGGATATAACCCTGTGCTACATCCATTGTAACTACAGACCCCGAAGACCGTTTCCCATTAATGTCAACTCTTTGATAAAGAAGTCATGTACACAAACACTTTGAAACTAAACGCCAAAGTGTCGTATTATATGTGCGTATTTTAGTTTATTTAGGAAAATGCTGTTCGTTGTCCTGACAACGAACAGCATTTTCCCGATCAACCAATTCATGGCAGACGGCTGTCTGTCATGTATTGGTTCTATACTTGGTTCTAGAATCCTATATATTTTTTATAAATAAAGGGGTTACAAAACCAATGATATATTGGGGGAAAATATCCTCCACCTACCATCGATCGCAGCAAATCGCAGAAAATCGAAACAAATTTTGGTATTCAAAATAGTACCTACTGCCAAAACGTAACAAATCACACAATCATTCGAAAACTACGAGTACCTATAATATTTATTTAATAAATACGTAAGAAACTATTCGATCGCCGTCATACTACAAAAAGTTGTCCCTGTCCGGGCGCTGCACGGGGCGCGGGCGCGGGCGCGAGCGCGGGCGCGGCGGTAAATGTGTGGAAGGAAACCATAACTCATACTACGATCTCAGATCGGTTCTAATCAGTCGTTAACAGGAACCTATTGTCAGTGCTCTGAGGCTTATAGGCAGATAATGCCAAGCGTTTGATCAAACTGAAACTAATGAAGGATGATAGGAGTGATGTTAGGGAATTTACTCAAAGCAATACCTGTCATTGCAGACAGACACTCCGGGCACTCGTACCTATCTAATAACGAAGTCTGTTTGAGGATCTGTTAGGGGCGTGGATATTGGTCCCTATACCTATTCCATTACATAATTTTATTTTTGGTAGTTCGACTGACAATCAAATTGGCATGTCCTAATGCATAACCGATTCGATTTTTTATGACAATCGATTTTGTTATTGTTGCTCAACATTTTGTATTATTTTACAGACCTCAGGAGTCCAACTGACTTTATTTTTGGAATCAGAATATTCGATAGAATAAAGTTGTATTATTTTCATTGGTTTATTTGCTATTTGCTCTCTGCACCTGTCAACAATTAGTGAACTTCATAGTCGTGCATATGCCAAACAGAAAATAGCTTCGTGGACGTGGTACAATAACGAAGTCTGTTTGAGGATCTGTTAGGCGCGTGGATAATGGTCCCTAAGTCTTGCAACAGACTTTGAACTTTCTCGACAATTCAGAAACTTCATCAATTCTTTATCTTGAATTCTGTATTCCGTCTATTTATAGTGCAGTTATTAGTAATACATATGTAGTTAAATACAAATAAATACACTAATCTCCCGCAAGCGTTTTTAAGAAGTTGCTACATGGGTAGGTAACCCATGTAGCACACGAGGAGTACACGATATCCGCACTAATACTATCTATAAAAGGGAAAGCAATTCTGTCCGTCTGTTACCTTATCACGCCTTAACGGCTGAACTGATCTTAATGCAATTTGGAAGGGAGGTAGACGGTATCCCGGAGACGGACATAGGCTCCTTAATCTCGGAAATGTGAACCGTATAGAATAGAAACTAGTTAAAAATAATTATATTATTAAGAGTTTCTTTTCGGTTATTTTGAATTACCTATTTGATTCATTAGGTTTGACGAATTTCATTGTTTAAATCTTAAACTAAGTACTTATTTAATGTTAATCAATGACATATTTTAAGGTAATTTTATGTAAGTTTTTAATGATATATATTTAAAGTTTAAAGGCACCTTCTCTTGAAAAAATAGATGTACCTACCTACATTTATATGAATAAATACTACTAAAAATACTAAACAATCTTTGATAGTTATTCAAAACATGTCTCATCTCACAATAAAATAAGCATCGTTCCAAAGCTAGCAGCAATTGAAATTGACGTAGACACATTGACAGGGGTCCTTTATTTGCTACATTTGCGTGCCCCCCGGGACCCACGATCCCGGGGGCCCCACGACCCCGGACCTCAAAGAACCGGGATCACAGTCAACGCACGTGACAGAAATGATAACTCTATGCTGAGTGGCAGCAGTGTCCATACTTGTAAATTATTACCACGCTTTCGTACGAACCTTTAACCTGAGAATGGGAAAAAAATGGAGTAAAAAGAAAATAAAAGAAAGAAAACGATTTATTACACACTACACACAAACAAACTTAGGCACAGGAATAAAATACTACTTTGTACTAGAGTAGGTACCTTAAAATTGTACGTCTTCATGCTATGTATTATATATAATAATAACTCAACTACAATTAAAAAGGCCACAGAGATCTAGGTTTAACACAACTAGAAACCTACGTTAGAGCAACGTAGACATAGGGACTGTTGCTGCCTATCCTTTAACTCGTAATTTGCATGTTACCCGTCGAGACACTCCAAGCACCACAATAAAGACATTCTGGAATCACAAAGCGGAGGCCAAATCAACGCTCGTCGCTTGGCCTTTTAATTCCTGTCTTTTATCAAATCTCGTTGTAAATTCAATATTTGACGCGAGGATCCCCTCTGAATGCCTCCTTTGTGGGTATTGTAATTTACAAAGGCCCCGCGCACAATGCGCACGCCTTGAATTATATTTGAGATAGCGAATTACATTCTGTTTATCACAGTTATATTATAAATAGCGAAAGTTTGCATGGAAACTACTGAACGGATCGGCCTGAAATTTAGAATAAGTACATAGACGTAGATCAGATCTACCTGAAATGAATCATAGGCTTTATATCCCTTACCCTTCACCAAACGCTCATCAAAGGCTCTTTCGGAAGACCAGCGATGGTTGTAACGTTTTTACAACTAGCTCATGCTGAGACAGGGACCGCTTTGTGACTCAATGCAAAAACTAGTATTTTATTTTATTTTTTAATCAAATTTGTTTTTGTTTATTTGTGTTACAAATAAAATATTCTCTTTCTCTCTCTCTCTTTCCTTAAATCAGTTATTTTAATAGAAAATCGGTTATTTCTCTAAATAATTTAACGTTTCGTGATTTTAAATTCATGTTATTAGGACAACGCAATAAAATACAAAATGACACAAAATGATGAAAATGAATGAATAATTAAAAAAAGGACGTTTTAATAGGAACAACGCGTGCGGAGCCGCGAGTAGAAACTAGTGTAAATATTGGAATTGCCAACGACGCTTTGTGTGACTCATTCGAGTGTGACTTGGAGATGTGCGCATCACGGGTTATAGGTAATATACGTTTCTTTAAAACTTAGAAAAAAGCTGATAAAATAATAAGGTAACAAATAGAACTGCCAACGCCAAAGTCGCTGATCAATGATCATGATGGTGTAACAAATCGAAGGTCGATCGTACGAGCGAACGACGCGATTTCGTCGCACGACGAGATTAATAAGTAACACATTTAATTATAGTGCCCTAATCTCTCTCTCGCCATCGCCTCTCTCTCGGTCTCGCGTCATCGCGCGAGCACTGAGATCTGGCATCGTGCGATCTTTAGCCAATTCGGACGACGACGGTTTAGGGTTTTATTTTGTTGTTCTTGCCTGGTAACTGTCACAACCGTTATACCAATATATTTTTAAATCGTTGATGATAGATGACTGTTAAAACTACGGCGCAGTCGGCAACGATCTAGGCTTGTACTAATAAATTAGAAGATCAACAGCTCGTGACCAATCACTTTCATCCATTATTACCACGGAAGATCAAGTAGGTACCTACCCAAGCATGGCAACAGCGCAAGTACAGCGTGCTTCACAAGAACGTGGCCACCGTCGACGCCGGTCACGCTGTTCTGTTCCTTACTGTAGTATGGCAAGATAATTTTCTTTAAACCAAAAAAATATAACGATTTGAAAGCAAGATTTAGGTTGACTTTCTAAAAACATTCTATTAAAAAATCGTATCTTAGCAACCGTATAACTTGGCACATTAAATCTACCAGGGAAATGTCTTAGTAATACCGAAACGGATCCATTAAAAATATCAAAACAGCTCCAATCTAGAATGCAAAGCTAACCCTCTCGACCTATAATTACGTTTCGAGCCTACTTGTAAGATATGGTAGATTGTAACGTGCAAATTAATACCTATTGGGTTTTAACTAGCGCGTAGGACGACAGGGCTAAACGAGTGACTTAGTACAGTGGGAACCACCATTTTGATTTGTTAAAAGTGTCTAAAAATGTTGTAGTGATTTTTATTAATTATCTCTATTTCTTCTTTGCCTCTCTTTTATTAATTTTCTGCAGTAGATAAAGCAAGCATGACGGTCGCGGTGTAAGAAGCGACCTTTCCAAATCAGTCCGCGGATGTCGTAACTATGGAACCTCCTGGAGGAAAGGAAGTTGTTTCCTTCTGTGTATATAAAACACCTCCACGATCACCAATCCGCCTGCAAAGCGTGGTGTGTATGGCAGAACCCCTTGCAGTGCTGATAAGTTGGTAAAGCAATAGCAGATAAACAGGTAGACGAGAAACATCTACAGAGGTGGCTGTATAAACTCACGGTGCATAAAAACCTTTTGATTTTGATTGATGAATACGCTGTCCTCAAAACATTCCTAATAATCAGTCAGACACTCCTGATCACTATTTTACTTCATTCGTGACAAATTGTACTGGTATTTTATAACAAAAACCAAAGGATTAGGGCTTCAAGATACTAACTAATTCTAAAGGTAGGTACAGAACTTTGAACTAAAGTTCAATCCCTGTTCTTTGAGAGTTAATTGTAGGGCAGAATTGTTGCCTGACTTCTGCAGGTTAAAGATAATTACGAATAAAAGCACTATTCACGGTAACAAATAGTATTTCGACCATTATTTCGACTAAAATCGTGACTGAACACGCCTGAATCAAATTTCCGAGTATTATAGAGCAGTAGGAAATTTTGAAGGTCTTTTCTGTTGATCGCCATTATCAGCATACGATGATCATATTGATTTCGTGATGGTTTTTTGAGACAATTTAATCAGATTATCATTGTAATGATGGATTCTGTTCGTCAGCAGCACGATTATTATCTAATCTAAACTTACAAAAGCTAATTTTGGAACGCAAATTGTAACCAAGGTTAGAACATCGTCCCCAGAAATTATATAGGTACTATTGTAAGTATTAACAAAGGATATATTGTGTGTACAATCAAATAATAGAAACAAATTAGAACTAGTATTTACTATTGAAACAATTGAGGCAACTGCAGACTGCTGCAAACAATCTACAGGTAGCTCAACTGATCCATATCAATATCCATATCAATACCTGTCGGTAGTATAGCACCAGCTCTCGGGTCACGCGTTGCTTTTGTTGGTAAAATTGTACTGTAGGTCTTGTAGCTTAGGTACCTTCCTATTTTTCAGATAGGGCGTCTGTTGTGTCTATCTATCTATAAAGCCATAAGATATCATCTAGCTAGAGCATTTTGACAAATTCACACTAGGTTACTTTTATACCAGAAACCTAATACATTTTTTACCGACTTCGATAAAAGGAGGAGGTTCTATGTTCAGCTGCAGTTTCTGATATCTGTGCATGTATGTTTTTGTGTACGTCTGTCGATTTCTCCGTCATTTATGGACCGATTCGGATGATTCTTTTACAATTGTTTAGAGAATGATCCCGAGGTGGTCCCATAAAATTGTATTCTCGAGGAATTAGTATTATTACCGCAAAAAGGTATTATTTCCGCAAAACTTAAAAAAACAGTTTACTACTTACTAATGGATTCAAAGTCCAAATACGGGTACCTACGTTTGAGCACAATCTCACCTGATGGAAAGTGACAATGTGGCCGACGAAGTATCTCGAAGGTCTAACAGACACTATTAACGCTTGACTTCAAGATACCCAGGTTGTTATTGCCCGGACAAACAACAGCAGGCAGGCAGCGAGTTACAATACTTCGCGGTCAAGAATTTTTCAAGACCTCTAGAAACTTTCGAAGGCGAAAACAAACGAAGCATGTTTAATGTTAATGGAGGATAAATCCATCCATACCTAGAGTTACCATCTAAACTGATAAATCCGGTTCAGACCGGATTTTAAGAGTATAGACCGGATTCCATTTGGGACCGGATTCTACGGCATGCTAATAAAATAACAAGGCTACCGAAATAAAAGCCATGTATCAAGAATGTATAAACTACATTAATATTTGGATAACACCTTTGGACTCTTTTAAGTGCTTTGAACGGTTGATTATTGAAGCAAAATCAGGAGTTATTACAATATGACAATATTACACAATCGATTATATTTTTAAAAACTAAGGAATCACTATTATTGATGATGTCAAGTTGCCGGATTTTTTTACTGAAATCAGGATTTTCTAACACTTGGAACCGGCTTTTACAGACTCAAAGCCCTGGTAACCCTATCCATACCTGCCTGTGGTTTAATCCCAGCACTAGATCATAGTCTGACAAACCATATCCGCAGTTCCGTCACTACCTAACTAATCTGTGGTTCCGTACCCATTGCTCCTACTTCCGCTCGGTTCTAATTTCAATAAATTGCTCTTTGAGAATGTCAATTGTTTTATTGAATTGAACGTTCGTTTGCGTTTGTACTAACATAGTAAGTACATAACAATAACATTTAAAGAATTTTCAAAGAGTTCATCATTTTATTATCATATTAAGCGTTTACGAGAGCAGGTAATAATGGCCCTGAGGGGACGCGTACTGACGAGTACGATCTTCGATCAAATATAACTTGATCGAAGAGTACGATAGTCCTAGCATGGACGGATGGTGTTACTTGAAGCAGCTGCATCACAGAACAATACTACTCGAGCTGCATAGGAGGGTAGCTCTTTTTTTAAATGGCTTGTAATTTTAGACATTTACAACACCAAATAATATTTTTTGCTACAATCTCACCTGATGTAACTACGACGATGCATCGAGGAGGCCTAGAAGACACATTCACTCTTGTTTCGACGATACCCAGGTTGTGATGTGCGGGATAAGTATTTTATTCTTTGGGTTTTTTGTTCCTCTGTATAGAAAGGTTTTACATTACCTACCCATAGGTACCTTTATCTATACACTAGCCAAACTCGATGAATATGTTAAGTCGTTAACAAACCGCCCTTATTTGTCCTAAAATTCACTCTGTTGCCGCGTCTTTTTAAACGCAATTTACATTACTTGTAGATTTTAATCTACAAGTAATGTAAATTGCGATCCTTCCTTCAATAAATATTGCTTATAAATATCGCCTAGCAAGTGGGTCTTAGTTTTTTTTTTTTGTTCATGGTTTGTAACAAACATTCCAGTAAGTATTTAGTATGCCCTACCTTTGGATACTAACATTATGTAATTGTTTGTTTCATAGTTCTTTCATAATCATAAGCGCGGACAGAGCTATTAAAATCTTCTTGGCTTTAGTGCTTTGTTTACAGCTGAGTCTTTTGTTTGTAAAGCAAAAGTTTTTAAGGGCACAGCTCTGCCTCGCACCCCCCCCGTGGTGATTCCAAACTGTGTAGTGTACCTCTCTATGCAACAATATTTGTGTTTTTGTCTGAAGGGCCGCGCAGGGGAGTTCAAACTCTTCAAAGAACAACGTAAACTTGTAAACTTGACGTAAGTTTTTTAATAAATATTTTTGTACGTAAATGATAGTGTAGGTATTTTTGTTGAGCTATAAAGCCATGTCTGATTACTCGAGGGACCGAAGACAACTGTATTTGTGTTGAGCGGAATAGCTACCGATATTACAAATACTGGGTCCCGCTCCCGCCCGCCTAAAATAAATACTCTTGTTCTTACCCAAGGGTACGAGCGAGGCAGAGATATTACACAATAACCTGAGATAGAGAAGATATCAAAAAGTTTATAAATACCGAGTCGAATAGAAAGAAATCGTTTTTGTAGATTTTTTTAACCCATATAGTAGCACGGTAATGATATCTATGCAGTATTCTGACTCGGCCCTGTTTTTGAAATAATTACCTACAGCTGCGTGGTACGTAAACATGCGCTAGGGCTGCCCGCCTGCAGTATTTTAATTTCATCTACCTACTTGAATTTCTTTCTGGTTAGTATGTCATTGTATATTTTAATACACATAAAACATTATATTCGTGGTGAATGAAATAGGAAGTGTTCAATAAAAATACATGTGTGTTTTTTGATTAGTAGATTTAATAAAAAATCCACCCTTATAAATATGATAGGTACAGAAAAATATTTGCGCCTCGACTGAGACGTACGAAAAGCTTTATTGGTAAATTTAATAGTATAAAAAAAAACTCTAAATAAAAAAATGTTTTGGGCACCCATCCGATTTTGACCCGCTACAAACGTTACTTATTATCAACCATCTCATCGATGTGCGCCACCTACAGCAATCTAACAACCTCTAACTACCTACTACAAAATCTTATTTGAAAAGTAAATTATAATGTAAATCTTAATAGGTAGGTAGGTGCCCTCCATTTATTACTTTCATATTCGTCTAATTCAATAATATAATGTAGTAATAATATAATGTAGTAAGTAGCTAAGTACATAAGTAAGCCTAACCTGGGAAAACTACCTACTTTTTTCACCCTATCCACTTACTTATTTAGTAATCCAGGTATTTTTCCTGGTGGAAAAAGCGAAATACCTACCTATCCAAAAATATACAAATTACGTACTAGTGGGTAGGTATAAAAATATTTTATAGTCCTACCTTGCGGAGTTTTCAGGTAATTTAAAAAATGTTATCTCTGGGTGCTTTGTTGAAGAATTCAAACAACCAAAAACAGCACAATACGTTTTTGCCATATTAAATTAGTACTTGTTACTGCTAACAAAAGAAAAATCACAACGTTCTTTCGACACTACGGCGCATTTCCGACCTGGTTGTGTACCGAGAGTGTAACGAGCACGAGAATGAATGAATGAATGAATGAATGAACACTTTATTGTACTTAAAAAAATAACATATTATAAACCTTATATCTACATTTAGAGACGCGTAGGTATGACTCAGGTTCCGGCCGTTTGTATGAAGATAGAATACTGTATAGATATCATTACCGTGCTTAAAGTGTCTCACTCACCTCACTGATTAGCATTCCGAGGCGAGACCTTTACAAAGCGGTGGACAACACTTTTTGGGCATACATAATACCAAATAGGAATAAATAAATACATATACCTAGGTCAAATATTAAGATCACAACAACGCGCCGTCGCGCGTCGTCGCGTCGTCGCGTCGTCGCGTCGTGAGGGGAACTATAAAGGTATGCTACATGTTTGCTATCGAATTGTACAAGGCGTCGATACGAGATTTACTATGTATAATTTTTTTTAATGAAACTAGAATATTTTCTTATTATACTTATAAGCTATTTTATATGTTTTTAACATATAAAATATACATTATCATAATAGTATACTTTCATAAACAACAACAGAAGTATTTGGGTTATCTCTATGACGCACCGATAGGACGCACTCCGCGTCACACGTGGTGTCTTTAGTTAAAAAAATAAATCCGCTCCACAAAAACACGGCAGAGGGCGTCCACGGGTTCTGGATCGATATTTGTTATTACTTACTATTTTTTACTAACCTTTATGAACCTACCTACGTAGGGTTCAAATAATAATAAACAAAATGTAACCAATTTCTACCTAAATTTAGGTACTAAATTAGCGAATGGTTCTATTTTATTTAGTAAGTAGGTTCCTTTTTATAATTATTATTTTTATAAGTTTTGGGGAGTGGAACAGACACGATTCTTAAATAAATACTTACTAATCTAAAAAAAAAAAAACCGATTTAATACGTAACGTACCTATAAGGTAGGTAATAATAATACTTAATTCTGTTGGCATCAGTGTGGGGGATGAAGGGATCCAGTAAATCCATATATCCTTACTCAATTGGATAGAGATTTCGGACTTGATTAGATACTTACTGGCCGACCTGTACAAGACAAGGAAGGTTACTTTTATACCTACTAAGAATATTTTAGATGATTGGATTTTTCCGAGAAACTCTTTGGATTTTCCTTCATACATCCATACAAAAACATTATAATTTTATTAGAGTTAGAGGTTGGTATCGTAATATAATATTTGAATGAGTACGTACTTTCTTTTATTTTATTTTTACCTGTGTGTAATTTTGTGTAATTCCTGTAAATATAAACCCTATAATAAGCATAAGTATGCATTAGTAAAAATAAAATACAAATATTTAAAAGTTAATTTTATGTCACAAAAATTATCAAAATTTATAACTAGATGTCAGCACAGGCAAAATTAGCAGGCGCTATCGAAGCGTTTCAGCTTTAGAATCAGTGCGCGAACCATACTATGACTCGCTGCCATCAGAAGGGTCTTAACTGACTCGACTGAACAGCGAGTGATGAGTTAGGAAATGATCTTGTGATTACACTCCGCTCTCCCGTGCCTCAACTATCGCAGAGACACGGGTTGAATATCTGACGCTGCTTTGGCCTTTTTAAACACTTGAAATTTTAAATTGCCGTTTGTTTGTTTAAAAGATCTTAACATCGATCGATCTTACATAAACATATCGCCTGGTTATGCATAAGCATACGTGCGTGTGCGTGACGACACCGACAAATCTCCACGTGTGCTGCTATCACATGGCATGGCAATAATGAATGGTATCGTTTCATTTGCCTTTTTGTAATAGTAAATGAAATTCTCGTTTACATTACTTTCAAACAATAGCTGGTAGACGAAACAACGCCACGTGGGAGAAGTTAGTGATCCTCTCCTCCCACGTGGCATTGTATCGTGAGGAGAGTGATCAACTAAATGTTTAGTAATAAGTATCCTAGTAAAAACTAACCCTAGTTAGGTATAAGTGCTTGTATAAATTTACTAACAAATTATGGATTTGTTGTCCGATATAAAACATTTTTATTTTATTTATTTATTACGATACAAAGCTGGCATGGCATAGGTATTTTGTTTCATTTGTTGTTCTGTCAAGCTTAACACACTGATCAACACACTGCCACGCACACCACGCTGCATGTTGCGTGAACGCGTGTTCTATCGTTGCTTGTCAGTATCTCCGTTTGTATAGAAAACACGCACAGTCCAACACACAGAAAATGCATCCACGCGCGTTCATGCAGATCACGCGCTCAAGTGCGGAGTAACATGCACCCCCGCCCGTAGGTGCGGAGCGAGACGCAAGGTACGGCGGCACACCGACACCGAGCCCCGCTGTGCCGTGCGTGATTTTAGAAGGGCTCGCCGTGTGTATGAAAATGGATCTCGATATTGATCGATTTATATTCGAAATCGAAATTCTCTTCAACCTTCTCAAAAGACTTTCTCTTCATATTTTCTCAAGCCCCAGTAATTTTGAAAAAATGATCCATTCAACGATCTTGTTTGTACATAAGGATGTGCCCAGTATTTTCTATTTCTTTTAATTTGACTGTACGTAAACCAAACAGTCACTATATATATATATACATGTATATCTATATTTTAGATATATTCTCAACCGCAGGATAAATATATAGAAGAAGGGGGGAATCATTTTCAAAAAGGGGGCTACCTCACCGTGTGGATTTTCAAATGAAAGGTATTGGTTTGTACATCTCAAACCAGTTTTTGTAATTTCTGTAGGTTTCATACTTTTTCAAATATTTTTAAAATAGACGAAAAATTACTACCTCCCCCTATCTCCGAAGTTTGCAGAGCGATCCATCTGAAATGTATGTAGAGTTTGTAGAATTGGATCTATATTGTAAAAGAAAAATATAGAGAAGTCTGTTAATAGAACACTTTTTGAAAAATTGTCAGAAGATTTTTTTTCAAATGTGGACCCCCCCTTTTGTAAAAAAATCGTCTACGTCATCGATTGGGATTCAAATGACAAGTATTGATTTGTACATCTCAAAACAGTTTTTGCAATTCCTATAATTATGTTACATACAAAAACTATTACCCTATAAACTCCGAAGTTTGCAAACCGATCATCACATCTGAAATGTACCTTTAGTTTATAGGTAGGTATTCATTAAATAGCAAAGTCTCTAACCGCTACCTATAGTAGGTACATGTTGATGTACTTGACAAACGTTCGCAACCCTCGGCGCGCACGAGTCATACTCGCACTTGACGGATCTTGTTTAAATATACAAAAGGTTATAGTTACCTATTTTTGATAAGCATAAAAACATTTCATCCTAAATCAGCTTAACTAAAACAAATTAATCAATTATACCGGCCGTGTGGGTGTCGTAAGAGGTGACTTAGGGAGATCCACCGAAGGGCTCCCGCTCAGAAGGCGCTCTGCTGCCCAGCAGCGCCTTCAGCAGAACAATTCGACCACTGAACTGCAACCCCCTTAATGCATGGCCAGCGTGGGGATTTCGGAGCTTAGTGGCGACTTTCGCACTTTGCCGACTTTTGCAGTATTCAATACAGGTAATAGCGGAGTGCCGACTTTACGAAATATCTGTGCAATTAATCGCTTATCGATGACTTTCGCATACTGTCGACTTTTTTAATCTTTATACAATCACCAGCGTTTTGACGACTATTACATGGATTATGGGCATTACCCCCATACGATAAAAGCCGATAAGACTCTTATCAGGAGGAGGCCTGCAGTCCATCAGTGGACCGGTACCAAATTTTTTTATAGGTAAATAATTTTAGTTGAATTTAAAACATAAAAATATGTTTCATGCAATAGATCATAGAATGACTTTCTTTAAATTATTTTATGCACCATGAACCTCAAAAGTCATTTGCAACGGAAATTTGGAAAGCTCAAAACTCAAATCAAGGTAAATATCCCGTTATAAATTACTTAGTGTTAATAACCATGACGGATTTAAAAGATTTAACATTAACCTCTTTATTTTAATAATTCGGTTAAAGCAATCTTATAAATTTTATGATACAATAATAATAATTGAGACTTTAATTCAGGGCACACAATAAACTGTAAGTACATTTTGCGCTAAAATTTGAAGAATTTCTCCAATACTGACCCAAAATAACAGTCGTCGTGTGAATCACCGGTCCGGTGAAATTGTACATTGTCGGGGATGAAATCCCTTGGAGAGGAGAGTGGGGTTAAGCTATTTTAAAGTGTAATCGCTCGGCAATGCTGCAGTTATTGTAAGACTTGAGACAACGTTAGCTTCAGTTTTACTTCTCTACGAATTAACTTCGACGCCGTATTCTCAGTTATTGCATTTTGTACAGGCAAGGCACTTTAATAGCATTTGTTCTAGGGTTTATACTGGGCTACGTCTCTTCGTCTAAATTGAAATAAATAACTACAAATTTATTTTTAATGAGTTAAAATTTGTAGGAACCGACCTAGGCTATAAAAAAGATAATCAAGCTATCTAATCAGATCCAGTGGGGAATTAGTGGTTGATCAATAACTATCACCAAAGAAATAAGCTCCAATAAAAACTGACAGATTTTTTTATATATACTTTTTGTTTTAATTTCTGCAAGTCTAGTGCTACAGAACAGAAGTACAGACATGTATGTAAATGTTGGTCTTGAACGTGCCATCGCCTAGCGCCTACTCAAACCCATCCGCACTGAGCCGCGAGTGTTGCTATTTGAGTTGTGAACTCGAGCCGAGCCGACTGACACGAAAACCCTTTCCAAATTAGATTTAATGCGAAACTTCAGCTTACTTTCGACTTTTCAAAGTTTGAGCACACTCTGAATGCGCATCTTTCTGAATAAGTTTGTCTGTTTTCGCAGGTTTTCGGTAATGCATGAATCTACTTAGGAACTTACGGTTTCAGGTCTTCTCTTATAAGTAGGTTCCTGAATTCCAAGGTGTATGCCACCTCTGTTCATTTTCTCGTGTTTATTTTATCCTTAAAAGATTTATCCTTAAAGCTTCTGCCTGTGGCTTCGCTTGAGTTTTCTGGGATAACATTTTAGCCAATTTTACTAAGATCCTTTTAGCCCTATAAGCAAGAAAAGGTAACAGACCGTAAGACTAAGTAATGAATGACTGTCTCATTTACCTATTGGTTATTAGCGTAGACTTCTACGGCGCGGCGGGCTAAGGTACGCGTGCGACGCAGGAGGTTGCGGGTTCGATTCCCGCCTCGGGAGAAACGTTTGTACGATCTGCAGATATTTGTTCCGGGTCTATGTTTTTATTCAATTTTGTCGTGTACTTAGAGGTACAATAAAAAGTTATGTATTGTATTGAATTGTAATGAACAAATCTAACTAGAACTACATAAGGTACGTAGTTTTGTGTTAAGTATACCCCGTCTAGTATCCATAACACAAGCTTTGCTTAGCTTGGGGCTAGATAATGCTGTGTGGATTGTCCAGCACGATATATTTATTTATTATCATGTAAGTAGTAGTAAGTAGTAGGTATTAACTTAAAGTTTTAAATTAGGTCTGCAACAATTGTGGCACAGAATAAAGCTATGAGTTTTTAGGACCGTAGGTACCTTCAGGCTCTACATTTGATTGAAAAACAACAAAAATAATTTTTGATTTTACTTACAATGTCCAACGACAAACAAGTCATTATCTTCATAATTTACAGAGATGTCCTCAGAGTCAGCTGGTCTGCGAGACCATTACAGCTGCTCTATCATCACCTCTGCCACGCCTGCTGGCTCTAACGGTCTGCATTTATATGCCACGACACGATTCAGCGAAATGTTTGAATTCTGCAGGTACCTACCTAACCTACATCAGTCGTAACCCAAACCATAACCCCCGAATACTCAAACGCAACTCTGATTTAAGCAAGTATCAAGTCGCGATTTTTCGACAGTTATAAATGAAAATCTGTCAAAAAGAAACTTGAATCGCGGTTGAGTATTCGGGGGTAAAGGCCCTGCAATCCGATGAAAACGTAGGATACGTAGAACGTTACGTACCTAACAAGGTTAGCGATAAATACCCGCTGGATAACATTTTTACAATCAGAGACCCTTCTAAATTGCAGATTTGGGTCTCCCAGACCTACTTGATACGGAGCGGACGTCTATTCTATTTGATTGACAGAATCCTCTCTATTTTACGACACAAAAAAAACAACAATGTCTAAGAAGAAACTAAATAAAATCGCGGGAGTTTCAAGAACGACCTTTTTATTACCATAGATTAATGGTTATTATTTCTTCCATGTTATTACACACCTAGTAGGTACCCGTAATGTAATGCTCAGCTTATTTTAGGATCCTTGATCATCATGTAGGTATGAAAAAGGCTAGAAAATTAGGGTTTATCCCGCTACGTACAATAAAAATTTTGTATGAGCTTCTATCGTGTACTCTAAACACTTCTCTGTAACGAGTTGAGCGTTCCTTACGAAGTAACAACGGTCTCCCAGACAGCAAGTGTCAGATAATAAGGTATCGCGCATATTGCCGGTCCCACTGACCCAGTTTCAGATGAGCGTTGTAGCTGCAATGAGCACGGGTGTTTACCATTGTGCCTTTCACACTTGACAACGGCTGTAATTACGAGTACCAGTCACCGTTGTCTTTTGTTATCCTTCTAATATTATAAAGGCAAACGTTTGTGAGGATGTGAAGTGAGATATTTGTGCGTAGTCAACGCCAAATAGGGGAAAGTAGTGTGAGATGATCCCTCTAATGAAGAAAATGTAACTGCTAAAATAATTATTGAAATCTATTTTAAAGGAAATTTATCTGGCTAGCTTGCTGCATACTCAGAATGCTGAATATATTTTATCTTATTAAAATAAACATTTTTTTTAACTTGCAAAGCAATCTTCTTGTACACCGGGGTGTCCTGGAGGGTAGGCAAGATGATTCCAGGGATCATCTTGGCACACTTGGCACAATTTTAGGGTTTCGTAAATTATTGAATCTATTGGCAGTTATTTTTGCAACCCTTTAGTTTTATAAAGTCATACAAACTATACACTTAAACAAGGTTTTTATTTCAGTATAAACAAATAATATACAAAAGTTGTTTACAAACATATGTACGTACAACAAAAAACTTTATAAAGCGCACAAAACCCTTTATTTTTATTTTATCGGCTACGGAACTAAACAGTCGAACACGCGCGAGTTTCTTGCTGGAGGATCATCTTGTACACTCCCCTGGGGATCGTCTTGCCCAAATCTATTTTTTCACAGTTACTACCCACATTATTATTCTAAGTAGTACTTAAATACCTATATTATTATTATGCACACAGATATTACCCCATGTACAATCCAACGATCCTATCCATTCAAGGTTGTCTGGGAGAGATCGCTCTTGAGCGATAAGACCGCCAATTGTCGCTTATTCTTAATTATTATTTTGTAAATTATTTCTAAGTTAAGTGTGCAATAAAGTATTATCTATCTATCTATCTATCTATTAATGGATCAACTGACAAATCGAATAAACCTTGATGCCAAAGTGATATTTTGATCACTTTACTGTAATTCAATTCAATTCAATGCGTTTATTTCAGACTAAGATATTACAAAAATAAAATAAAGTGTCCATATGCGAGTTAAATTACAAAATTAAAATTTAAAACACAATAAAATAAAAACAAATCATTACAATTAAAATCACAACTAGAGTCATCCATCATCGTTATCACTGTTCAAGAGAACACAATATACGCTCTTGTCCAGTGTTCCATAAAAAGACAGTCAGTGTCCAGCCTCTGTGCGATGAGCTGTAGGTAGCTGTTGGAGCTGTCGCGCACCCGGCGCGGCGCTCCAGGGACGCAGATCTTTTGCGCATTATCGCCGCGATCCGTCTACTCGTGCGTCAGCAAACATTCCTGATGCGCTGCGGAAGCGCGGGATCAACTTAAAAGTTGATCCCTTAGAATTCAGAAACACTCCGTCAACGGTCTTCGTAGATTAAAATCTTCGATTTTTAAATTACATTTTTTCTCAATTTTTTTTTCATGGTTGTCTTTTTTCTTCATATTCGAGTTATTTTATTGTAACTTAAATTAATATTATTGTTTAGAAATTTCAAAGGATTTACATAATTTGTTTGGAATAATTTCATGATAAATAAAAATAAATAATAATGCTGGACAATTCACACAGTATTATCTAGCCCTAAGATAAGCAGAGCTTGTGTTATGGGTACCTACTAGATGACTGATATATTTAATACAATACATACATAGATAGATATTTTTTTATTATAAGTACATAGAAAATACAAGTCACTGGTTTTGCTGGAAAAACAAGCAAAAAATATTTGTGAAATGTTTTATAACGTGCAACTGCAAGAGTCGTGTAAAAGAACAAAAATAAGAAAAAAAACTTATAAAAAAAAAACAACAACTAAGTAGGTATTCATAAATAAAAAAATCGTTATTCACAAGTTGTTCCCCTGGGGATTCAGAATCCCCCCCTTTCGGCTTAGTGCACATGTTACGTAGCACTCTGTACAGGTACGTCTTAAAATCAATCTGAATCATCATCCACCGTTCAGTACCAACTGGACCGATACAACTGTATTGTATACAACATTAATTAATATTATATACAACTGTATTGTATAAGGTGCCACGTTATTGGTTATAGCCAGAAGTAGATCCATTAAGTCCAGGTCGTTAATCTACCGAACCGGTAGTTCACAAATAACTATTGTCAGGTAGTTAAAGTTGAATCAGTGGCAGAAGTTAAGGGTAGCTGAAGGCCGCAGGGCTCGAGCTAATTAGGAGGTTCAAACCCGAACCTAATTCATTACAGCGGTGGTTCGATGCCCGAAGCATGCGATGTGGTATTCGCATTGGCTGGGAATCTAATTTAAAAGGCTAAAGTGGGTGAACATTTTCAGTAGCTTGCAGACGGAAAATCGTGTAGTATAATGGACTTACAGTAAATTAAACACTCCTTGAAAAATATTCAGATACTAATCTAGGTAAGTACCTAAGTAAGTACTTCAATGTTTTTGAAATATAATTACGCTACGGCGGATCCTAAAGCCGGGTACTAACCGGGCGGTGTTAGGGGGCGTAATGTACCATTCGCAGCGAGCATGAAACATGTTGTCGGTTATTCGCGATATACGGCTGGCCCACTGCCACTTCAGCTTGCTAATTCTCTGAACTATGTCGATAGCTTTGGTTCTCTGTCGGATGTATTCGTTACGAATCCTATTTTTCAGAGAAAGTCCAGGCATAGCTCTTTCCATAGCTCGCTGAGCGACTTTGAACTGGTGGACCAGCCCTACTGTGAGTGTCCACGTCTCAGCTCCGTAGGTCATAACGGGTAGGACGCACTTTCGTTTTCGAGCATTGCGGTATGGATGACGAGAAGACTCGACGTAGTTTCCCGAATGCTGCCCAACCTAGCTGAATCCTCCTTCTTAGCCTCCTTCTCGAAACTGTTTTTACCTAACTGCAGAATCTGCCCGAGGTAAGTGTACTCGGAAACAATTTCGAGAACGTGGCCATGTACGACGACCGGTCCTGGATCAATGTGACCATTGATCATGACTTTGATTTTATCCAAATTCATGCCAAAACTGACGTATCGCGAGGCTGTGGCTAGGCCATCTAGCATCCGGTTCAGCTCCTCTAGCGACTCTGCCATTAAGGCTATGTCATGTATGTACCTCTATGTAATTGCCGTTTATGTGAATGCCCTTATCTTTCCAGTCAAGCGTCTTAAAAATATTTTCCGACGCGCTTGTGAACAGTTTCGGGGAAATGGCGCGATTGGATGGGTTCGAACTGCTGGCCCAGTACTTGGACACTCATAGTGGTGGCCTCATAGAGACCTTTCTGTTTTTTTCTGGGCTGTTATTCAGGGTAGACGTTGTCATGATTGTTTGTCGCGATAGCTGTTATTTTCATAAATTTTTGACTTGAATACGTAAAAGTGTCATAACAACAATCACGAGAGCAATCCTTTCTGAATAAAGGCACCTAGCTCTGCGGTGGTAGCAGCACCTTGCTGCATAGTATCAAGGAGACGCCTTATCGCAAGACGCAAGTTTAAAGTGTACACATTATTATATGCCGCATCCGTTCTAAACTCTTCACACCTCCCACTAAAACGCAGTTCTCGGGAACTTAAGACAGATCGCCTATTGGAAGAATCTGACGAGTTTCCGCGAAACTCGCAAGTTTTCCAGAATTATCCGACTTCTTGCTTGTTTCTAATTTAATCTGCAGTTCGGAGCGGTTTACGCCGAAAACTTTGGAACGATGCACGGGCTGATTAGATTATCTTGAAGATTAGGGACGTACCTGGAGAGGTTCTGGAAGATTCATTATTTTTAGAACTTCCAAAATATTTTGATAAATACAAAAGACGCTGTCGCATTAGCCTAAAACTACAAAATATGCGTTTGTTTACTTGCATTCAACATTCCACAAACATGCTTGCAACAAACATACATGCATAAACAAGTAACAGTGCACAATTTGCACAATGTTGCGTTTTATAGGACTCTTCGTCTTTCAGCGAGTCGTTCCCAGTGGTCCCAACTATTGATCGTGCCCTCTTCGTCTTTCAGCGAGTCGTTCCCAGTGGTCCCAACCATTGATCATGCCCTCTTCGTCTTTCAGCGAGTTGTTCCCCAACTATTGATCGTGCCCTCTTCGTCTTTCAGCGAGTCACTACCTATTGATCGTGCCCTCTTCGGATCATTAGGCCTGGTCTGCCTCTAGGTTAACTTGCGCGCAATGGACGCCATGGGCAGCGATTTGGTAGAATAGATGGAGTATTGGGTCGGTAATAGCAGTTTTACTTACTCGTTTTGTACCATTGACGTGTAAAGCAAGGATAACTAAGGTTAAAGCGAGTGAGTCAAATACAAATGCTCAATCGCAGCTGAAAGCCATCTGAAATCTGAAATCCTGTAAAAGTCATAAAAAGCGAGACCGATTGGAAGTAGGCACGTTCTACAAAACGATGAAAAACCAAGACTGGCCATCTGAACACAATAAATGTGAGAGCATCAGACATCACAGGTGGACTTCCTAAAGCTAAGAACAATTTTGAAAAAAGTTGATCAAAAATTTAACTTTTCTCCCCTATCTCTGAAGTTTGCAGAGTCACTGATCCATCTGAAATGTATGTAGCGTTTGTAGATGAATCTATATATTTTTACAGGATATAGAGATGTCGGTACGTAGAAAACTTTAAAACTTTTTTTTTAAAAAAAGCTACCTACTTTTTTTAAGTAAGTATTAATTAAATAGCGAAGCTGGGAAGTCCAGATCTTAACCCTCGGCGCGCGAGTTACACTCGCACTTGAAGCATCTTGTTTTTAAATGAATGACTAAGCAAAAGCACAACCCTGTTCAACCCATTTTGTAATCAGGTATTTTATTTTTAGCCCGCATTATCTCATTCCAAAGCAATGACCACATTTTCTTCCAGTTTCCTTGTTTTATTTGCAATGTCTACTTACTTACAATTCTCGGTACTACACCTACCTTTACTTTACTTTTCTGTACCTACCCCATAACCACTCGTACGTCCACTGTTGAACGAGTCTTCCCCTTATTATGGGGGTTTACCATAATCACCACGCTTGGCAGGCAGACCAGCAGACAGCAGACAGCCGTAATGTTGTCTCAGTAGGTACACTACACCTTCTGAGATAACATTACTGCTTTGTTTTGTAATGTTCAGTTCCAACACTTTATGGTGTACGATCATCACATCTAATAATATAAATGCGAAGGTTTGGATGTTTGATACCAAAACTACTGAACGGATCGCACTGAAACTTTGCATACATACCTAGAGGTAGTTCTAGGCATGGATTAACATAAGGGTTACTTTATATCCCGAGAGAACGTGCGCAAAGCCGCGTGCAGAAGCTATATAATATCCTAGTGTACTATAATATAATACGTTTACATTTACTTCGTTCGACCAGTGCGTTCTATCTCGGGAGTAAATCGACTGTTTGCTCACGCGCCCCTATCCGCTTGTTTTGTTTGCATGCTCTGAGCACCAGCTCCTATTCCCTGCACCGAACCCGCACTTGTTTGCTTTCAAGTTATTGCTAGGCGTCTATTGAACTTGGCAGGTGAAAATTGAAATTGCTTAAAACAGTACTGCAACCTCTAGCAATGGGATTCACGCGGATGGATAATTCAATTTATAAGTAAACACCCTTTTGAAACGAAAAGATCTGAAATGTATGTACGTTTCAGCCCAATTAAAAGCCAAACCACGTGCATTGTCGTACATTTGAAAGAATGGTCCATATTTTTATTTTACGGTCTCAAACATTAAAAATTTTGTTTTACAAAGGTTATCAATATTTCGGAAAACAGGAAAGGTTGGTACCTTTTTTATTAATTTTTATGCACATAGTTAAAAAAAAAAAAATTTCTCAGAAGTACGTAGTCCCTGCCTATTAGTTATGTTATGTGGTAGGTATGGAACCGAGAATCGAACGAGGCACCGTGCGTGGTCTGTATGTACCATACCCATAAGAAAAACACCAAACTACCTATAGCATAAATGCCTTTACCGGAAACAAAGTGAAATAATAGTCTTAATAAAATAATGACGTAAGTACCTACTAATCTCATAGTATTGTAATCCGTGGTGGGGGCGCCCTGGAGACTTGCAGTTACAGGTTTTTCTAAAACCTATGTTCCAGCCTCTCACAATATACTAGGTTTAAATATATGTAGATCCCTGTGCATAAAATAACTAAATTTTAAGTAAACCTATTGTGTAAAGAGGAAATAAACCAATTATTATTATATTAGCACAGACTTTTGGGATCTTGTGCAAGAGTCTTGGTAGATAGAGCAGTATATTGATCAGACTTTCACAACAAATCCGGACACATCCTGTTGTTTTCTACTCTCACCACTATACTTTCCTACTTTAGGTAAACACTCTTTGTTCCTACTTAAAACAATACTAACACACCGTTTTTGTGTGTTCGCCAAACACGCGCGCCAAATCCAGACTCCCTCAATGCGCGAATTGCGTTGCAACGAGAAAAGTTCTAATGAAAGTTGTGTTGTTATTAACCTCTGCTTTACTAATGTAATGTTTCGAAGTTTAAAGTTTGTAAACCTATAGTTTAATGCGCTTGGCGCCTAGGACAGTTTTATAGCAATATTATTTGCTGATTGCTTTCTGTGTACGAATTTCAGCAATAATTGCAAGTGGCGCACCACCTTCTACGGTTTCTACAGAGACTGGTCACCACGCCACTGATGATCGGCTACTTTCATCTCACATTCACAGGAACCAATATTACCTATATTATTTCTGACTTATAAAACCGAGTACCCAGGAAGGTAACAGTTGCAATAAGCCTTCAAATCTCTACCTTGAGAGCTCCGCAAAATTGCATATGAAATCTAGTAATCCCAGATGAGGCCGGAGAAATGCCAGAAGGTGTAAATTGCATTAACGACATCGCAGTATTATTACCGCTATTTTGAAGAAAGCCGTTTTCGATTCTGTAGTATTTTACACCATTTTAACTACTTTTGTACCTATTGTTTTTTTATAATAGAACACAGTGGCGTATTAACCTTTAGGCCGGGCTATGGCCCAGGGCGGCAGGCAGCGAGGGGCGGCTTGCCCCGCCCCTTACTGCCTGCCGCCCCGCTTGATATCTTACCTGTCAAAATTTTTGCTTGCCTTGAACCGGGGCTCATCCCTCGTTTAAAAACATTATGCAAAACATTGCAAAAAATGTAACAAAACCACAACATTTTCGCAGCTTGCTCCGCTCGCTGGTAATATCTCGGCGTTCTGTGTACGGTCCAGTGCTGCAGTGGCGGCGTAAGGTTAGGGGGCGGTCCGCCCCGGGTGTTAAGCACCAGGGGGTGACAAAGACTACTCACTCACACAGCCAGAGAATACTTACAAAAGAATCACTTCACAAAAACATACCAGACATTTAGTATTTGAGTTTTGTTGGCTGAATGTGAAGATTAGAGCGTGTGGAGCGGTCACTCGTACTGTGTGTGACTGCCAAGTGGGAAGGGGCTTTTATAAAGTTTAACATCCGACTCTTGAGAGAGCTTGCAACCCCCGCCACAATAATTTCGGGCTTATATAACCGCGGCTTGTTCCGCTTGCAGTTATTTTTTTAGTCAGAGGTACTCTTCTAAACTCTTATACGACTACCTCTTAGACGACTTCTGAGTCGCGGCGGGCGAAGGTCCGCCTGCGACACAGGAGGTTGCGGGTTCGACTCCCGACTTAGGACAAATGTTTGTACGATCTGCAGATATTCTTTATGTTTGTCAATGTATAAAAAAAAAACGATCGATGTAGTGTATTGTACAAAGTACAAGCTGGTGCCCGCGGCTTTGCACGCACATTTTAAGTAGCCTATGTCCGTCCCTGGGATACCATTTACCTCCCTGCCAACTTTCATTGAGATCCGTTCAGCCGTTAAGGAGTGAGAAGGTAACAGACAGGCATACAGACAGAGTTACTTTCGAATTTATAATAATAGTATGGATATCAGTTATCTAGTATCCATAACACAAGCTCTGCTTAGCTTGGGGCCAGATAAAGCTGGATGAATTGTCTAGCATTATTTATATTTATTTATTATTATTTACCAGCCCCCGAAAAAACCTTAAATATTTCGATAATTCTACAGTAGGAGTTTAAATTGTCTTCCTATGTTGTTGATAATCGCCAAAAAACATAAATTGTTTCTAAGCTTATTCTAGCTAGCTTGTTAGTATATGTTAGCTACCTTGTCTTTGCTAAACATGCAACAATAATTTCTAAAAAAGCTGCGGTTCACTACACTCGCCAATATTTATTTTGTATTAGTTTCTCAATATTTTTCTCAGCGGCAGCCGCCGCAAACTCCAAAATTTTCCGCTCGCTGTTATTTATTTATTATACCCCTATAACTTTTTTGTGACCACCCCCCGATAAAGTAACAAAATTTCAGCGAATCACTCTGCTGGCCGCTTTTTAAAATAGGGGGCCATTTTCTTTTGTGTATACTCTTGCTAACATTTTTACCAAACATCCAAAATTCTCAAAAATTCGGGGCTTGCTCCGCTCGCCATTATTATTTGGTTAGTATGTTTGTTTCGTTTTTTTTGGGATTGCTTGGTAGAAAACCACCCCGGGTGCCATACCGGCCCATGCTACGCCGTTACCGCAGTGCTCAACCCCAGTTTAAGGTAACTTTTCCCAGCACAGAAAATTTAAAGGAACTCTATTGAAAATGACTAAGATGCAGTTATTTTTCGCATTACAAGTACAGGTGGTAAATAAGTAGGTACATATAAGATAATGAACCATGCAAGTGTAAATACGGAACCCTAGGTACACTGCGCGTGGTCCGACTCGCACTTCGCCGGTTATTTTTCCGTTTATTTATGGGGCTGCAAACCTTACGTTCTCAAGGCGCAGAATATTAAAATACGTCACTTATAGAACACCTGTACTAATAATAAAAATGATAAATTGTTTATTGACATAAAAGCTAGTGTAACAGACAATTGAGTCCATATCGGCTCCTGAACGTAATGACTTATAATAACGACTTACTCGTATTTACGACTGTATTAGTTTTGCTTAACTACAAAGGAAATTACAAATAGTTCAGAGCAAGGTTATTCTGTAGGATGGTACCCACCACAAAAGACAATTTCAGATTTCAGCACTTACCGAACAAGTATGTGTGGTACCTAGACCATCCACCAAGGCACAATTAAGCGCATGCCGAAGACATAACCAGTGGGCCGGAGGGGAGGGTATTGTGCCGTGCTGGCCACCGCAGGAATGCACGAGTGATCTGAGAGGTAGGTGCCTACCGAGGGTACTTCTCCGATCACTATCCCCGGCCTGACTATCCGACAGGTAGCGTAGGATAGCTAGGCTGCTTGTGTTAATACAATTTGAAGGGTAAAATATTTCTTCAGAGCATTGGCTACAGTCGGTTTAGTCCAGACCAATCTGGTGTTTCTATGGTGTCTTCTACTAAAATGGTGCCTTAAGCGCAGTCCTATGAACATTTATACACAAATAGCTCCGCCCCGCGGCTTCGCCCCCGTGGAAATTGATTGCACACCCATTGATTGACCCATTGATTGGGTAGTTATGTAAACTATGGTAACTATATATATAGTTATGTAATACGTGTACCTATCATTATTTACTTAATTGATTTAAATCTTTTTGTTTTTTGTATTCATTGTTTTTATCTTAAGTTGTACACTTGGCATATTGTAGTTAACCGAAGTACAATAATGACATGTATAAACTGCACTTCTGCCGCGGAGTGGGAGCCTGGTGACCTGTACTGTACTCTGTGTGATGGATGGCACAGGTGTTTACAAACCTAGCGCAGGCACCAGTCTCGCACAATGTTGCTTTTATAGTTATACTTACTATTCTAGTTTTAAATGTAAGTTCGTGAGTGTGAACAGAACAATAATTATGCTTCATTATTATTTCCCCAACGTTTCTATCGCTTTACAGCGACCGTGGTCACGGGGCGACTGGATGGGTTGTCAGCAGTTCGTACACTTGACCCTTATAAAATAATTTTGAGATTCCATACATTGATTGTCAGTTTGTACAATCCTGTACTCGGACCTCTTGGTATTTTGGTTTAGTCCGGCCTAAACGACCACTGTGTTAGCTTAGGCGATATCGACCCTAATGGCTGGTCACATAAATGTGTGGTATTTTAGCGGATTAATTCTTGGTTTATAGCTCTTTGCAAATTAACTGGTAATATTAACTTTGTTAAACATAACTCGGCAATTATGCAGTTTTAAACGTAAGCTTTTTTTAAAGAAATCAAATAAAGAGGAGCTTCCAATTCGTAGGATTGTTTATTCTATACCGCGTTGCCGGGCAACTTGATATGTTATGTTGTTAGAACTCGGAGAGTTCTGTGAGATCTATTACAATAGAATAAAGTGAATTATTTTAGCCAGTTTCTGCCCGCGGCTTCGCACGCGTGGTTTCTATAGAAACGTTTATAGGTAATTCCTATGCCATGGGAACTTATTTATGGGATAAACTATGTTATGAGTTTATGAGCCTATGTTTTATTCTAGGTCTAAAACTAGATCTATGCAAAATTTCAGCCCGAACCGTTCTTTAGTTTTAGCGTGAAGAAAGAAGTAACAAAGATCTATACATCCAACTAAACATCCAAACTTACACATTTTTAATAATTATTAGTGTGATTAATATGAACAGGCATTCTCGCAGCAAAGCGCATCGTATACGTTTCTGCGACAAGCGTCGCTAGACTCTATGTTTAATATTTAACAATATATATTGTTTTTTATATTAATTTATTTAATCAGCCGTTCTAATTTCACTGCGACTCCGATACATACTTTCAGTTGATCGGAGTGCGTGGCTAATCTGCGGATTATAAGTTTTGTAATCGGTGAGGACTCGTTTGCCCCGAGGCAAGCTGTCATGTGATCGTTCACACAAACATTTACCCTAATTTTTGCATAATGAGAGACTAGCTTCTGCCAGCGGCTTCGCACGCGATTTTCCCGGATAAAAAGCTTTATGCTGATACTTAGAGGCCTTATTTTGGAACGACCTTGACGGTGGGTTGCGCCCGCGTGAGGCCGCCGGGTTCGTGCCGGGGCGGGCCAGCGGCGGCGGCGTGGGCGGCCCCGGTGTGTAGTGAGATAGGAAGTGTCACAGCTTTCTTTTTAATTTTTTCTTTAACTTCTCTTTATTGTTATTCCGCTTACCAAAAGCAACCTCATCATACGTCCACTGCTTGATCTCGGGGGGTGGTCCGTCCGCCAGAAGGCTGGAAGAGGCTCTATTTCATGGACCGTAAGAGGTAGTTGAAATTTTCAGTAATGTGTATTTCTCATGAAGCTATAAAAGCAACAAAATAAAAATCAAAATCCAAATTAAAAGGGGCTTCCATACAGAAAACGTGTTTATTTTTGGCTAATTTTGCTCTCCGTTTGTCAAGGCTGTATTTCTTGAACCACACTAGGTAAACACATTAAACTTTCTATAAACGAGCAGCACTTTCAAATAACAACAAATACTAAAAATCTATAAAAGTTGAAAATATAAAGGGGTCTCCGAACAAGTGAAAATTTTATGTTCGGTACGGAACACTTCGTATGCGAATCGACTTGCACTTGGCGGTATTTTTATAGTCAGGCAATTCATAAATTATTCTAACAAAAGGTCTATTATAAACAATGATAACATTGTTAATGATAGACCATTTGTTAGAACAAGTTATGAATTGCATGCTTAGTACAGTCAACTTATGAAGTTAATACATGATTAATTTGAAAACGAAGAAAACAGCACGCAGGTAATTCTGCGATGACGTTCGTTTGTAATCTCTGGAATTTATATTACTTATTTTTAATCTAAGTTGCCAATAACTCTTGACTGCTATTTTAAGCTAGGTTTTATCCAGGTCCAGGGCCCAACTCCACTGTAACGTGAGGTGGGCCACGGGCCTAGGTAATATTGTTATTATCCTGCTATTCAAATGAATTGCAAATCACGCACTTTTTACGACACTGTGAAGACTTTGTACACTTTTTTGTGTACTTTGGGATCAATACGATGCTGCCAATGATTGTTGGTCAGCAAAAACGATAAAATTGGTCAGCGAGTTAACAAATTAAATTTTAATATTTTTATAACATACACACGTTAAACATGCATACCTACTTACCTAATTCCTTGAGATTTGCTAAAATACCAAAATGGCGACTTCGCTTAACGGAACTCAATACACACTTCGGGTAACTCAGCCGTAAGAGTTATTTAGTGATATATCCTTGTTTTGTTTTTACCGCTTGTAACCAGTACAGCTACTCCGCTGACTGTTCAAAATACGATGTTAGAATAGTATCGCTCTGTCAGTGTGTCAGTTCTGGAGAGAGAGACATGGCGCCGACCACGCAGCTCCCCGTGCCTGCCAAGGATTACGTTTCGTTTAGTGTAAATGGGGAAAAGCATACAGGTTTGTTAAGTTATATTTCTTCACTACTTCTCTGTTGCTCTATTTACCTGTCAACCTAACATGCACAACAATTCTAGTTGTGAATTGCGCAGATCATTGACGTAGACTAGAAATATACTGGGTCCCAAAACACTGCCCTGTGGAACACCAAATCTCACGGGTTGCTCTGGACTGAAACTACCCTGCAATTCCCATTTTCCTCTTTTCAAAAGTAATTGAGATGTTTTCAACAATCCTTGTGAGCCTCTACAATAAGTATACAACAAACTATTATCCGAGCCATTTTCATGTAGGTCAAATACGGGGATTATTATCTAGGGTAGAAAAGACAATAATGATATTACATCGTCATACATTGCGTACTTTATTGGGGTTGAAGGAATTAATTTCAAATAATTTACGCATTCGATGACAAAGTGACGTAATTTTTCGCTATTCTACCCTAAACAACAATTCCTGTGCTTGCCCTGGATGGTCTTTAGTAGTTTTTGAGATTTCGTGATTATTAAGTCAGTAAGTGGTAGTTACTGACTGACTTTTATAAAAATGTAAGTATAGAAGATTTATTTATTGGTAGATAACGTTTTCGTAAAAACATCTTGGGATTCAATAACAAGGCACAAAGGCCAATCCGAATACCGATATATTTAGTCCTAAGCCGTTCTAATTTGCATTATTATATTTGTACTAGCTGTGCCGCGACTTCGTTCGCGATTGTAGGTAAGCCTACAGGTGCTAATTTAATTATACACATTTGACAGTTTCTCTCATAATAATAAACGCTGTGACAAAAAAGAAAACCTTTAATTTTCAGAATTGGACCTGTTACACTTGAAAATAAGTATAACCTATATTTAGTAAAGTAGTCAAATTGTGTATAAATCGTGTAGACAAAGAATGGGATCAACAACGAAATCAAATAGGATTTAGGCGGGACAGAATGCTCTACAGCATGCTGTAAAAAAAAACTAAAAATCATAATAATGAATTTAGTTTTCTTTTAAAAAGTTCTACATTTATTTCCCTTTCGAACGATATGCCAGATGACTTTCAATAAATATTTATAAGACAAATGAAACACATAAGAGAGCACATTATGTGCGCTATTTTATGAACATTTCACGATTGGTGGGAGCGGGGTGATTTGATTGTTTGATTTGATTTGATCGTTTCACGATCACAAAAATCAAATAAAAATCAAGTTATTATTTGATTTTTGCTCTTACGCCCAAAAATGTATGCTGCCGTGAGTAGTGAGGTGTAGGCCTAGTTTGACACCCAACCCTCACCCCATAAAAATATAATTAATTAATATAATGACGTACAGAAACTGCACATCTAGGTCAGGTTTCCCCCAATCAAGATTTTGTATTATTATTGTCTATTCTCTAACTATTTGTGGGTTGGTTGAAATAAAAGAGTTTATTCTATATACTGAGTGTATTCACTAGACAAAGACACGAGTACAAGATAGGGGTTACATTTACGATAGTCTATAATCCTTAGTTTAGGATATTATGATCACTTGATCACGAATTGGTTAAACTCGGCTTAGCTACTGAAAAAGCTGAGTTGCCGAAGCGCGTTTGCACTGCGTACTTTAAGCTAAGCTGTGTCACTACAAAGATATTTTTGTATAAGTAGGTACTGAAAAACCCACTAAAATAAAATAATACATCGATAAACAATGTTAAATTCAAGTTGTAAAAAAAAATCCTTTATCGGTAGAGGCTTATATCACATAATAAAAAAAATAATAAAATTAATTAATGCTGTTGAACCGGCTTTTATGCGACTAAATAAAGAAACAAGACGATAAGTTCAACCATTTTTTTTACATAACACAACAATCTTCGCTTCGCCGGAATAATGGAAAAGGCTTGCATATGACCAAAACAGAGATGTCTTTACTAATATGTAGTATAAATAGTTCATTCAGTGACTATACCTAACCAGAATAGGTGTCAGTGGCCTAAATAGGATTATGAGGTTGATATTAAAAAAGTTTTAAACTCCAAATTATTTAATCGCTCAGGTATTAAAAAAAAATACGCATTCATAGGCAGAAGAATAAAATAATCTAGTCTGTTTTGACATTAATTTAATCACGCCAGGTAACACGCGCACTCTATGCTCGCACAAATAATCATTTTCCACCTTAGAATATTATGCAAAAATTCTAAGTTTTCCACACATGACGTAAGTTTACGTCAAAACCCGAAATAATGTTGCTACATGCAGACCACTATTGCTTACATGACGAATCAAACCGTGGACGGAAGAAAACGCCAATCAACCAATCACATCAATAAAGATACATTTTGTAATAAGTTCTTTAATTGTCACAAATTTTATGCGCGTATTCTGTCAAACATATAGCTACGACAATTTCTACACTAAATGAAATTAAATATTTCATCTCAATGCAATTTATTTAAAAAATATATAAAACGCTAAAATTGTGAAAGCCGTTGTCTAGCAAATGCACAACACAAATCTAGATGAACAAGATTCAAGATTCATTTACAGCAAATTATAATCAGGAATATAAATTGTGTTTGCTTGATTGCACGTGATTGATAGCTCTTGATTTTGACAAATTAGGTACTATTTATTTTTCACTAAAAAGTGGCAGCCCAAGAAATGTCAAAGATGGAACCTATAAATTGTTCGGGTATAGGCAAAGATGAACTCTCTGAAAATGTCTAATAACCCCGACTCATAACTTACCCACCGCTTTTAGTCAAACGTTCTCAGAAAGCAAAGGTACAAGTGAAACTAGTGCCACTATTTTATTTTCTTGCAGTGGTTTTCTTAGACACGTAGACCTATTAAAACTTCTTAAAACTACGTACTAAGGAACTTATAGCTGTTCGATTATACCAAAAGCACTTACCACTTTGCTTAAAATAACAAAATAGGTAACGAATAATAACATAAACAACAAAGGATTTAATGAAGAGGATTGGTTATTACATTAGGTTGCCGTGCATCTACAATTAGAAAAGATCAATAATTAAACACACACAAGCAACATTACTGTTATTATTGTGATCTCAAAGTGGTTTATCCTTAAAATGTTTTGTCCACATTTTTTACATCAAGAAACATTTGAACCAATGAGCTTATAATGAATACCTACGTACCGATTGAATTTAACAGAAATACGTCGATAAAAACTATATTGCAACTTAAAACCATTTGTTTTAAATTCAGAAAATATGTAGGTAGGTACCTACTAAATGTAGAAGAGAATGTAGTATATAGGTAATCAGAAATAAAGATAGGGGCGTTTATATTTTCCCATCATAGATCAGAGTTGCATAACAGGATGACTCATCAATTACATATAATAGCGAGCCCGCGCGGGCCTTACGTGTATACATATATCCCCGTGGCTCGGAAGCACAATAAGCCAGATTTTTTCCAGTTTTTAAAGGAAATTTTACAGGTGGCGAGGTGTGTGAAATGTCTGCTTCCACTGCCCCAATTTTTATTAAGTTATTGGCTAAGTTGTTTACTTAGCCAATAACTTAATAAAAATTGGGAAGGTTAGTTAAACATGCATTTTCACTACAGTGGGACGCGAGATCAGCTCAGATGTGATGCTGGTGGACTATATCCGGAAGTACCTCCGGTTAAGCGGCACCAAGTACATGTGTCGGGAGGGAGGCTGCGGCGTATGCTGCGTGACTGTTGTCAAGTGTCCAGGGGGGCCCGTGGTGTCAGTCAACTCAGTGAGTATCAGCTGGAGCGACGTGGTACCAAGTACATGTGTCGGGAGGGAGGCTGCGGCGTATGCTGCGTGACTGTTGTCAAGTGTCCAGGGGGGCCCGTGGTGTCAGTCAACTCAGTGAGTATCAGCTGGAGCGACGTGGTACCAAGTACATGTGTCGGGAGGGAGGCTGAGGCGTATGCTGCGTGACTGTTGTCAAGTGTCCAGGGGGGCCCGTGGTGTCAGTCAACTCAGTGAGTATCAGCTGGAGCGACGTGGTACCAAGTACATGTGTCGGGAGGGAGGCTGAGGCGTATGCTGCGTGACTGTTGTCAAGTGTCCAGGGGGGCCCGTGGTGTCAGTCAACTCAGTGAGTATCAGCTGGAGCGACGTGGTACCAAGTACATTTGTCGGGAGGGAGGCTGAGGCGTATGCTGCGTGACTGTTGTCAAGTGTCCAGGGGGGCCCGTGGTGTCAGTCAACTCAGTGAGTATCAGCTGTAGCGACGTGGTACCAAGTACATGTGTCGGGAGGGGACTGCGTCTCCGTCGTCAAGTGTGCTGGAGGCCTATGGTGCTGCTGTTGTGACAAAAGATGAATCAGTGCATTCAAACAAAATATCAGGTGTAGATATTTGTTCAGGGTGTTCTGGGTGTTTTCTATGTATAATTAATGACGGACGACCGAAGTGGCGCAGCGGGCGAAGGTCCGCCTGCGACGCAGGAGGTTGCGGGTTCGATTCCCGGCTTGGGACAAATATTTATACGATCTGCAAATATTTGTTCCGGGTGTTCTGGGTATTTTCTATGTATAATATCAAATACCTATCTATGTAGTAGGTACATTGTATTAAGTTTATCAGTCATCTAGTACCCATAAATAAATAAATAAAATAATAAATAAATAATGCTGGACAATCCACACAGCATCATCTAGCCCCAAAGTAAGCAGAGCTTGTGTTATGGGTACTAGATGACTGATAAACTTAATACAATATATAACATAGATAGATATTTTTTATTATATATAGAAAATACCCAGAACACCCGGAACAAATATTTGCAGATCGTACAAACATTTGTCCCAAGGCGGGAATCGAACCCGCAACCTTCTGCGTCGCGGGCGGACCTTCGCCCGCCGCGCCACATCGGTCGTCATAACACAAGCTCTGCTTAGCTTGGGGCTAGATGACGCTGTATGGATTGTCCAGCATTAATTTTATTTATCTAATTTGTGTCCCTGACCTGTAATAGTAAAATACCAACTTAAAATAATTTGATGACTTGCAAACTTTACTTTTGCTAGTTTTACAAATTTAAATTAGCCAAAATAAAAAATGTTCACTAGACATCGTCTTCCCCTACGGTTGGCCACAAAACATATCTTACGCAGTCTACACACCAATGCCGGCGTCACAGCCCAGAGGCGGGTTGGTGCAAGACTCGGACTAAGGGCTCGTACACAAAACTGCGATGCGACGTCGCATCGCAGAGAAATACCTGCTTGGCAGTACTTGGATATTTATGATTTCTGCGATGCGACGTCGCATCGCAGAGAAATACCTGCTTGGCAGTACTTGGATATTTATGATTTCTGCGATGCGACGTCGCATCGCAGTTTTGTGTACGAGCCCTAAGGAAATCTTCCCTGATCGAAGGTGCGACATTTCAGTGTACGTATAATGTAGACAGCCAGCAGTGTTATGTCCACTTGTCGGCGCCTCGCCGACTTTTGGTGTAGACTCCACTACATTTTCTAACCAACATAAAAACAAGAGCATAAAAAACAGGTTTCAAGAACAATGCGGGCACTCTACCTACCTGACTAACGCCAATCAAACTTTTAAAGCTCTCCTAACAGTCATATGCTCAGAGAGAAGCATAATAGAGATAAAAGATAAAGGTTCAGCTCCAATTCTAACACAAAAAACGTTTTTTTTTGTGTTAGAACACGATCGCTGTCTGAATTCGGTTCAACACGGTGGTGTAGGCCGGCCGCCGCCGCCGCGCGCCGGTCCGACGACTTTTTTCACGTTCATTGATGCATGTCTCCGTTCATTTTTGAACCAGTAAAAGTTCTGGCATTTTAAAATGATAGTTGATTTTGACCATTAGAAAATGATGATTAAGTGGAGAGTGTAAGAGGCAACTTTATTTTTTATAGGTACTAAATGTTTGTTTTGTTTGTTTGTGTGTGTTTTGTAGAAATTGATCATACTTATCACAGCTGAACCAACATAATAAGTAAATATTTTATAACTGTATTCGCTTTATATTCAGCCGTATGTTAATAGCTGGTTTCGCTAGTACCTACATAAGGCCTTCTCCTTTTCGTAATAAAGAGTTAAAACGAACTATATAATATGCTTTATTGTTGTCTATTTCAAAATTAGGACTTAATGACTCCAACAACTAAAGACTCTAAACACACACAGCCCTTCTATTTGAAGTAGTTTTTCTATACTGTGATGATTTTAGCAATGATTTGTTTGTTATTATTATATTATGTGGTTGTCAACAGTGCATGGTGGCTATCACATCCTGTGAAGACTGGGCGATCACAACCATCGAGGAGATAGGGAATCGGAAGAAAGGCTACCACATCTTGCAGAAGACACTTGCCAAGTACAATGGTACCCAGTGCGGGTTTTGCACGCCCGCTTGGATCCAGAACATGTACAGGTAGTTTATTTATTCAATTGGAAGTTAGGAAATATGTACAGAAGAATCTAGGAACTTAGTTCTAACGTATCTTCAGTGACCTCACCAAACGTCTGTCGGAAGACCACCGTTGGTAGTGAACACAGCCGACTCGCTGAGAAATGTTTTGCACGTTTTGTTTTGTCTTGCAAATAAATCATTAGTCAATGCTTATTAAATACATACAGTTATCATCCTTTTACTTTAAGAACACATTGAATTATAATTTGGCGTGTTTAAAAAAACTATAAACCGACTTCAGATTCCGGTAAAAAGACAGGTTATTCATCTATGTTCACATTTCTAAATAATATTCTTTAAAACATAAATTTGGTTTGGTAGTCGTTTAAACCGGGAACTAAAACGTAGCGTAGCCTACGTATTTTTGCCCGGAACACGGAAAAATATGATCGATAACGCGATCAAATTTTTCTAGTGGCGACATCTACCTCTAGTTACCTATAATTAGAGTCTAATTTAGTTTGATAACAGATGTATGAAACTGTTTACGCCCGTTGCCATGGAACCCATTAGTTACCAGAGGGTCTACTCAGATAACGAAATCCAAAGTTTCTGATTAGTTTTCAAGCAAAATTCTACACAGTATCCAATATTTTATTGCCTGACAAAATTATTACAGAGTGTTGTAAACAATAATGCGCCCTGTCGGATAGAACAACAGATCTTAATAAAAACTTTATTATGTATTTTGTATTTTAAGCATGAATACAGAGATCTTTAAGACTGCACGTGGCTTTAATGTCACGTGCATAAGTTAGTGTTTACACAATAACGAATCGGAAACGTTGATACTTATTCCTCTTTCATTATGTTCGAGTAGACCCCCAGTGGTTATGAAATTATCAGTATCCAGTGATGATGTTTAACAAACCTGCGTTTTACGGCGCACATAGCAATCCCTCAAGTACCAAACTTATAGGAGACCTCAAAATTAATATTTACATATACAACAACGAAAGAATCATAAAAATCTATTAATAAATGGCGCAGATATTACCAAAATTGATGTAACTATTGTGATTCCTCACAAATACTGTGTTGTTTTTTATGTTTTACGGGATAAATACTAATCCCTCGGGAACGCAATTTTTATGGGACCAGTTTGGGATCATTAACTATACAATAGTCAACGAATTAGCAAATTCGGTTAACCATGGCGGATATCAAGTAACATACACACATAAAAAAACATACAGACGAATGGAGACTCTCCTCCATTTTTGAAGTCGTTTAAAAATCGTTCTTCATCATCTGCGGCTCGTACTGCAATTGATAGGGCCAACAGAATAAAAAATGGAAGTGCGGTTGTAGATTAGCATTTCTCATTCTTTGCGTAATTTTTGTGAGTTTTAGCCTTCTTCAAAATGGCAACAAACCAACGATGGCAGACATCGAGAAGTCGTTCGGGAGCAACATCTGTCGCTGTACCGGCTACAGGCCCATCCTGGAGGCCTTCAAGAAATTCGCTAGTGACGCACCCCCCGAGACAAGAATCACGGACATTGAAGACTTGCAAATATGTAAAACAACCGGCAAACCTTGCAAAGGCAAATGTGAAAAGAAAACAGAACCCTGTAATATGAACAAAAGAGTCGAAAACGATGAATTTGATGTCATCAATGAATTTGATGACTGGTGCATGGTAACTGAAGAAGAAGTGAAAGAGTCGAATTTGATAGCGATTGAACTTAGAGATAATAAGTGGTGGTTCAAAGTGTGTGATCTGAAATCGATCTTCGATATTTTGAATGAGCACGGATACGATTCTTACATGCTTGTCTATGGGAATACTGCTAAAGGTAAAATATTTACAGTCTCTTAGATACCTAATAATATTATGAAAACTGCGAAGTCCTGGCAAATGAAGCTAGATCAATATTAAATATGTAGTATTGCAATATGTATGTCAATCTTCTAGTACCCATAACACAAGTTCTGCTTAGCTTGGGGCTAGATGATGGTTTGTGGTTTGTTCAGCATTGTTTATTTATTTAAGGTAATCTACAAAAAATGCATTTAGAAACTTTGTCCGACAACATTATTTAACTTTAATCTATTGTATCTATTAGTTGTAAGTGCCTTCTCTAATCCTTGTCATCAAGATAATTGAGTCCGAAACAATACATCTTGTGTCCTAGAACGTGACGGCCAACTATATCTTGTTAGAACAATGTTGTAATCGTCGTTTTTAGGGTTTCGAAGACCGGAGATCGGTTTCGAAACCCTTATGGTATCGCTTTTTTTTGTCCTTTTTTCCGTCTTTAATATCTCAGCAACTACAGCAGCAAATAACTTGAAATTTAAAATAATAATACATTTTGTACGCCAGTACAGATGAACAAAAAAAAAAATGAAATAGAAAATTTTTAGTACAAATTGTGATGTCGAAATATTAAGCGTCATGTAATCAAGTGGGGTGTCAAAAGAAAGGTATCAGTTTGTCAAAGTTCAAAACAGATTTTGAAATTTCTGTAGGTTTCATACTTTTTGTAATATTGTAAAAAAAGTTGAAAAATTACCTATCCCCCCTACCTCCGAAGTTTGCAGAGCGAGCCATCTGAAATCTATGTAGCGTTTGTAGATATAAATCTATATCTTAGAGGAAAACTAGAGAAAAGTCTGTAAGTGGAAAACTTTTAAAAATTCACAAAACTGACAAACAGGGGGAGAAGCATTTTCAAGAGGGGGGCTACCTCACCGAGTGGGTTATTAATAGTTATTGATTTGTTCATCTCAAAACAATTTTTAAAACTTCTGTAGATTTGTACTTTTTGAAATGTATAAAAACAGTCGAAAATTTTACCATTACCCTCTATAATAAAAATAATATATTAATAATAAACATGTATTGCAGGTATCACAAGAAATTTAACAAAATAACTTAACTAGGGCCCAAGTGATAAATACCATAAGGACTAACATACATAATTATAAAACTTATAAATGTCATCGTTACTGGGTCGATGACGTGCGCGCGGTATCGCGTAACAGCCTTCCACAGAACTACCTGAACACGACACCCTTCGGCCAAAATTCGCTATCCATGAAAGTTGAGAGACGATCTGTCGGCACTCTCACCATAAATAAGTGAAGTTCACATTACGGCGTGACTCCAACTTCTCGATTCTCATATTGACGCCGGATTTCTGTCGCAGGTACTTCACCACATCCTCAATTGTCACGGCGTAGTGGACGCGTGACACGTAGAGTTGCGTGGTGGGTACTTCGGCACGTAACGGGCATGGGTGCCCCGATGCGGTCGGTGCGGCAGTTCCGCACTGATTGCGACAAGCAGGTTTCCTCTTCTTTCGCTGAACACGTACAAAACTCTCCTTGTCGCATCGGTCCTTTGCAGGACCCGGAGGCACAGCGGCACGGCTAGCTTCGCGGCCTCTCTGCTTCCTCCCCTTGAGTGGCTGTTGTCGCGCGGGTTGAGCGGCGGGGGCGGCGGGCGTAGAAGCGCCCGAATTCTCCGAACATCATCTATACTCCAAAGTTTGCGAACCGATCCATCTGAAATGTATCCTAAATTTTTTGGTATTCGTTAAATATCAAAGTCCCTAACCGGTAGGTACCTATGGTACATATTGGTATACTTGACAAACGTTCGAAACCCTCGGCGCGCGAGTAACACTCGCACTTGACGGATCATGTTTATTACTGCCATTAAATTAACTTATTTCTTATACATTGAAATACAATAATGTTATCCCTTTGCCCGTTTCAAAATTTGAGTCGATGAGACAAAAATAATTATATCCGTGGAAAAGACTTGTATCCTTTCGGATACGAATCTTTTGATGAATCGTTTCTTGTTAAATATTGAATACAAAATCGATCAAGCAAATATCAAATTTGAATGTGATTCTCTACAGGTGCGTACCCCAAAGACTATCAAGCGACGATCAACATTGACATAACGACGGTACCAGAACTGAAAAGCTACGAATTAGACCAGAACCTGGTCGTAGGAGTAGGATTGACCCTCAATGAACTCCTCGAGGTATTCAAAACTGTGGCTAAAGAACAATATTTCGGATACCTCAACAAGTTCGTTGAACACATTAATTTGGTCGCTAGTATTCCGATAAGAAATGTAAGTAAAAGACTTATTCAGCACACCATTTTTATACGATCAGTAAAGAACAATATCCTTGAAAATTGCTATCAGTTTTAGGAAACCAAACAAGTATACGATAAAGGAAACGTCGTTAACGTTTCCTTTATCGTCAAATTAAATAAAAAAATATTGTGATGTTATTTATTGTTTGATTATAAAAAAAATCCGTCATACCTAACTAAATTAAAGATTTAAAATTTTAAGCTTGGATCTCTGGGTGGCAATTTGATGATAAAGCACGAGCACAACGAATTTCCATCAGATTTATTTCTTCTTTTGGAAACTGTCGGCGCATATTTGAGCATTTGTAAGTACCAACATTACAATTTCACGACCATGCCAATCAAAAGTCTGATACGCTCTCACAGTTTGGTAAATATCTCCACACTGATCCCTTCTACGTCACAATATTCAAGCCACGAGTTTTTTTTTGGTGAATAATAGGTAGGTATCTACTCCGTAAAATTGCCAAGGTACCTACCTGCATATTAAGTTTTCAACCAAACAAAAACTGATTTCAGATACATCACAAGGAGTCACCAAAAAACTATCAATGCAACAGTTCCTCAGAGAAGACATGAAAGGAAAGATCATCGTTGATGCCATGCTGCCCCCTATCTGTGACAAATGCAAATTCATTTCTTACAAGGTAGAGTCACTTACTGTAATCATCAATAAGGCGATGAATAAAGTATCATCTATCTATCTATATATCTATCAACGTTAGGTAGGTAACAAAAACTACTTGCAACTGCAAAAAGTGCTAGTTTTTTCGATTATTGACCTTTAGAATAAACAAAATATAGTTAAGACTTCAGCAGCACAAACCGGATTTAAAAATCTTTTGGTACCTACAACCGACCAACCAATACGAGCTCAGTGGCGCAGCGGGCGATGGTCCGCCTGCGACGCAGGAGGTAGCAGGTTCGATTCCCGCCTCGGGACAAATGTTTGTACGATAATTTGTTCTAGGTGTTTTCTATGTATAGTAAAAATATGTATGTATGGATGTAGTAGATATGGTACATAGATAACTTCTAGTACGCATATGAAGCTTCCTTAAGAAGCAACTGAGTTCCCTGTTAGTAAATCCGTCCTATCAAGGACGCTTTTTAGTCCATAGATTATTTCATCAATGATGTTAATGCTTGGCCAGATGTCGCTCAGTTCCGCACCGACAGTATGTAAGAAATTTAACGTTTGCTTAGCTTTAAATAAATAATAACATGTATCTAAGGCGCGTTATATGTATTAGATAAGCAAAACAGACATGTATTAGATACATAAGTGATATACCTACTATAAATGTATACTAGTGGTTCCTTTTTACTTCTTTCACTAGTGGACAATAATCTATAGTAGGTATACAATATTACTTGTCTAAGTGCATATTTTGTAAGGCTAAAGAAATAATGTTATTGAAACCAAAATTTTAAGACAAACTCTGCCTTCTTTGAGGCTAGTAAATGACGCTGTGTGGATTGTCCAGCAATATTTATAATTACTAATATTTCAGGTCATGCCCCGGTCGCAAAATGCGCACGCCATGGTCAACGCGGGCTTTCTCTACAAGCTTGCGCCAGACAACACAGTCACTGAAGCTAGAATCACGTTCGGAGGACTTTCACCCACATTCATCAGGGCAGACAACACAGAGAGATTCCTGGTTGGAAAACGCTTGTTTTCAAACACGACACTTCAAAGAGCTCTGAATATTTTGGATGCAGAGCTCGTGATAGAATACGAGCCGCCAGAAACATCGGTTGCATATAGAAGACAGTTGTCACTGTCTTTGTTTTATAAGGTAAGCTGTAAATCTAAATCGATACTTTCCGCAAAAACGAAATGTTCTGTACAGCAACAATAAATTATAAAAAGATTCAAACGTAACATAACGTAACATGCAGGATTTCACTTTTAGTAATAACTTAACAAGGTAGCACGTGCCAGTCGAAGCGATTTGAAATCACTTACCTACTCGATAATTTTGTTAATCGTTAAACTTATTATAAATGATGAAGTTAGCAAACGTATTGACCTTAGCTATGAGACAAGACTCTTTAAATGCTTACAACAATTTACACATCAAATATCACACTAATATTGTAAATTCAAAAGCTTATATGTTTGGATGTTTGTTACCTCTTCACGCCAAAAGTAATGAACGGAACGGGTTTAAATTTTGCATAAAGGTAGTGATAGGCATAAGTTAACATATTATAGGCTACTTTTTATCACAAAAACGTGTGCGGAGCCCCGGGAAAAAACAAGTTTCCAATAACGTGTATAATGTTTTTCAGGGCTTGCTATCGCTATGTCCAAAGAATATGTTGAACCCAAGATATTTGTCTGCAACCACAAAAATCCACGAAACGCGACCAGTCTCAGAAGGAAGGCAGATCTTCTATACAAAACCCAAGTTATGGCCCCTGACCAAACCGATAGAAAAAGTTGAAGCACTGGTAGGTACAAAAAAACAGTAAAAGGTATATGGAAGTCTATTTCAACAACCATACAAAACATATTTTTTTGCTTATAGATCCAATGCGCAGGAGAGACAAAATACACTGACGATATACAACCACAGCCGCGGGAAGTTTACGCAGCTTTTGTAATGAGCGATGTGGCTATGGGTGACATAGTCCAAATCGATACCAGTTTAGTAAAGGTACAGCTTCAGATATAATCGCAACATTTATTTACAATGAACCCAGAGGCCGGAAGCGGTCAATCTGTGTATTTTGAACACCTTTACTGCGATCACCAATCTGCCTTCTAAGCGTGGTGATTATGGCAAAACTGGTGATAATCGAGTGATGGAGTCTGTTCAGCAGTAGATGTATAATGAGCTAATGACAACGAATTTTGAAATAGTACCCCGAAGAGATTAGTGAAGCAATAATTGTTTTTCAGGACCATACAGGAATAATAGCAATCTACACCGCTGCTGATATTCCTGGAGTAAACTCGTTCACACCCGGCGGAAGCCCTTTCTTCGAAGCTAACGAGGAAGTACTAGCCAGTGAAAAGGTGTCATATTTCAACCAACCAATTGCAATAGTCGTAGCTAAAACACAGCATCTTGCCAATACAGCCGCTCATCTGGTCAAAGCTACGTATACTAATATAAAAAGGCCATCAACAGATATCAAGCTAGCTAAAAATGATGCTAGTAGATTGAGAATCCATACTACTAAACCAGCAACCGAAACAGGTACAGATGTAGTGAGGACCATAAAAGGAGAGCACACTATTTACTCTCAACTGCATGTAACGATGGAAAACATAAGTTGTGTCAGTATCCCGACAGAAGAGGGGCTGGAGTGCCATGTTACTAGCCAGTGGCTGGATGGCTGCCAACTACAGATATCTAAAGCTTTGAATATGGACGAAAGCAAGTAAGCGCTTGTACGACTCTCTATTCATCGAGTTTGTAGTGGCGTTTTTGCCGTTACATACAACTCCTATAGGATAGAGGTTTATACTAAGATTACAAAGAGTTCTAAACATTTTTTTTCCCTTTTAGAATAGATATTTACGCTCGACGTCTCGGTGGAGCATACGGACTGAAAATTTCCCGACCAAACCAAATAGCTGTAGCATGTAGTCTTGTGACCAGCAAGTTGAATCTACCGTGCCGGTTTGCCATTCCCCTCACTACCGGCACCAGGGCCATTGGAAAACGGTATCCTTGCTATGCAGAATATGAGGTAAGAATGGAACTAACGAGGAAATAGTTCTTGTCTCGTTTGAATTACAGTAAATTTTGTTTTTATCTTCAGGTGGCTGTAAATGCCGAAGGTATTATCCAATCTAATAAGTACAAACAGTATGAGGACAATGGATTTATGTATGACGAGGCAATCATAATGCTTGCAGCTGATGCATACAACAACTGTTACACAAATACTAAGTGGGATTTGGAGTTATATGATGCTCGAACTGACACTGCAAAAAATACTTGGTGCAGGTCTCCAGGTGATCAAAGCGTCTCCACACTTGCAATATCGTAGTTTTATAACCAACTATTGACACTGGCTACAGATCTTTATTTCATGTGATCGTGTTGTTGCAGGTACTTTGGAAGGCATTGCATTAGCAGAACATTTAATTGAACGCATAGCTATTGAACTCAATCTGTGCCCATGGGCAGTAAGGATAGCAAACGTAGACCCGAAATATAATGCCATAATACAAATGGCAGAAGATCTGAAAATAACTTCTAATTATGAAGAAAGAAAAGCCGAAGTTGACAAGTTCAACTGCGAAAATCGATGGCGGAAACGTGGAATAAGATGCTCCTTCTCAAGGTGGACTCCAGTTGCTTACTCCATCCTTGAAATAAATATTTCAGTCTACCACGGTGACGGGTCAGTAGTCATCACACACGGAGGCGTTGAAATGGGTCAAGGAATCAATACAAAAGCTGTCCAAATCTGCGCGTATATCCTAAAAATACCTTTAGATAAAATTCAAGTAAAAGGTAATAATACGATTATAGCACCCAACTGCTTTGCAACTGGAGGCAGTCTTGGATCTCAAAACGTAGGCCTAGGGGTTAAGAGATGCTGCGAGGCACTGCTGGAGAGATTGGAACCGATACGGAACCAGATGAACAACCCTACGTGGTTACAGCTGATAACACAAGCGTATGCAATGGGCGTAGATTTGCAAGAACATAACTATGTAAACCCATCGGATGTGTTCGACTTCCAAATATACGGGGTGGCGGTGGCTGAGGTAGAGATAGATGTTCTGACTGGAGAATCAGAAATAAGGAGAGTTGATATCTTGCAGGACGTTGGGCAAAGTGTAAGTCCTGAGATTGATGTGGGTCAGGTGAGTACCATGGAAACTGATATTGACATAAGACCATAGACCATAAGATAGTTGGTCGGTTCTAGAATCCAGGATAATTTCTGTCAACAAAGGAGTTACTAAACCAAAGAAATATGGGCGTTGTTTTTTTACGACACTGATATCATCAGAGCATGTTGCAAAAGTTTAAGACAGTTCTTGGTTTTGACAGCTTTCATTTATCGTTGCATCGGTCTCTCATTCGTTTTCGAACTCAAATTTGTAGTCTTTTCGCTGCGCTTGTGGAATTACCCTGTTGCTTTATTATATTGTTAAAAATCATCAAAATCTAAATCAAAAACTTTTTATTTCCTTTATAACAATAAATGTAGGAAAGGTCATATTCTTAAAATTAAACACTGACATGGAAATAAAGTGATATTTTTTATTTCTGTCACTTCGGTACGTAAACTAAAGTAAAGAAGCGACGAAGAAACCTTTAGCCTTTTAGTTGTTATTTTTCGAGTTGGAGCAAAACCCGTCTTAAACTTTTTTATCCTATAGCTAGATAACCTGATATTTTTACCCGCGACGAAACGGAGACGGCACATTATAGTTTGTGCCGTCACCGTAGGATAGTCAGGACCCGTAAAATTATAAAAGTCCAAGTCGCTTTATAATTTTACGTAAAATAATCAACATGGTCGTAGAACTTACAATCTAACGCATATAAACACGTCAATTTATGATTTTACGAAACCTATCCGTAAAATAATAAACTAGTGAGAGACGTAAAGCAAGACGCTCCTGATTGGCTGACGGGCACGTGCCCCGCGCCGCCGCGCCGCTCCTTGGTTGTCATTAATTAGTCGCCCAAACAACAACAACAAAGTTTTCATTACGTGTTTTTCATTTACTTTAGCGTTTTTATGTAGTTTTTTCAATAATATCCATAGTAAAGTAGTTAACTAAGTTGTAAAATGAGTAGAACAATGGCTAATTGTTCAAACTGTCTGTGAACACAGACATGGGCACTGACCAAATCGACCAATCAGAGGGCAGTTTATTATTTTACAACTGATCTGGCGATCCAGATAATTCGTAAAATAGTTAAACAAGACCATGATTGGTTCACAGGTTTGTTGGATATTTTCTTACGGATAACAATAAAAAATAAAAAATAATTTATTTAATTTAGGGAAACAAAAAGCTTTATTTACGTGTTTGAATGCGTTAAATTGTAAGTGCTACAGTCCTGTTGATTATTATCCGGAAAATTATAAAGTGACTAGGATTTTTATAATTTTACGGGTTCTTACTATCTGCATTCTCCATCTGACGGTGACATTTAAATGTATGCTATCTGCGGTGTAACTGACTGAATGTACTAAACAGTTGTGATGGCATGCACCTAACCTACCTAACTTTTTATAATATAATACGCTACATAATTTGATATAAAATGAATGCGTAGTTACCTACCTCTACGAGACACATGATACAATACGTTAATCTGTTCTAGCGTACGAGTTTATCCGTCAAAAAATCCGTCGTCGGGGGCTGCTTTGTCATTCTCTATTAACATTTTACGTATGACTATATTTATGGCTATGGCAGCTCCCGACGGATTTTTTGTCTTTTTAATAATAAGCGTCTGTGTGAAAAAATTAGTTAGCTATATTTGATTATATAAATTATCATTGCTGTTTTATTCATTCCTCTTAGTCGGGGTTTTCTACTAAGGTAATTTATATCATCAAAAAAAATATTTGGCTTTTATATTATATTATAGGAAGTCTTTTCCCAAACAACACAAGAAGCACAAGAAGGTTTTGACAATTTGTTTGAATTTATTTCCTGATAAGTTTTGCAACCAAAAGTGGGTTGCAAAAGCGTGTCCTATAAAAGATACATTAATTTTGTGTAGCCCAGTTGTGGGGCGAGTTACTTCAGTAACTATACTTCATTAGTTGTTGACGTTATTGTTATCAGTTTTTGTTACGTTATCAACTATCATACTTAAATAAATGTTTTTGTTTAGATAAATTATCTTGGATTCTAAATCAGAGTAAAGTTATTGTTCAAGTGAACATAATACTTTAACGCGCGGTATTTTAGGTTGAAGGTGCGTTTTTGATGGGACAAGGTTATTGGACCTCTGAAGACATGGTCTATGACAGACACACTGGAGAACTATTGTCAGACAGGACGTGGAGCTACTATGTGCCGCTTGCCACCGACATTCCACAAGACTGGAGAATTGCTTTTAGAGAGAAATCTTATAGCGACCCGCGGATTTTAGGTGCAAAGGGTACGGTTTTATATTATTATGAATCGTGGCTGTGCGATGCCGATTTAGAATTTACACCACCTTAACTCTTCCCGCGGGTGTTGTAAGAGGCGACTAATGGATCTACCGGGGGCGGGCAGCAGCGCCACCTGCAGAACAATTGTACCACTGAACTGCGATCCCCAACTGGTATGCCCGGCGTGGGATTGCTACATTCCACTCTGATCCACTTTTATGTCCAATCTGATCCATAGCTCGGGCGAATCAGTTTCCACTGCTTGAATCTATTCCACTCATGGGCATTCCCCCTATCCATATTCATACTAATATTATTATTGAAATGTAACTCTGTCTGTCTGTTACATTTGTTTTTATTTTAATTATATTTGGCAGGGAAATGGTATCCCGTGGACATAGGCCACGTGAAAAGCGCGTGCGAAGCCGCGGGCAGCGGCTAGTATAATATAAATAACCCAATAAGGCGCTCATCAGAGGGAGGCCTGCGTCCAGTAGTGGACTGGTATAAGCTGTGAATGTAGTTTAGATGTTGATTATTAAAATTATGCATCCATATTTTCTAGTACCTATAATGTCGTTTATATTTTCAGGCACTGGAGAGCCTCCGATGTGCTTGGCAGTGGTGATAGCGTTTGCTTTGAGAGCTGCTACTTCTGCATCTCTGGAAGAAATCGGCATACCTGCAACGACCTGGCATAAAATGGGTTTGTAATTTAACTTTTAGATTTTCAGTCAGAAGTACATTTTATTTTAGTTTTATCCAAAAACTTCTTCTCAATTATACAGGGCGTCCCATGGCTAGGGGACATGGATAACTGGGTGGCAAGCACCAGAAATATTGAATACAGGAAGTTTTACTTAAAGGAAATATTCCTTTATTTTTAAATTAAATTAAAAAGCAATCACAGAATTTTGAAAAATAACTTTCTTTCTCCGGTAAAATCCAAAATATATTACCCTGTATTTTTTATAGCACCGCTCGGTAGAGTCAATAATAAGAATTAAAACTGTCATAATAAACATTGCATATTATATTAAAAGAACACCATGAAATCTGCCAAAAACTGGAACGCACTTTGACTTGGTCGTTTACACCAGTTAGACCATTCTGCTGCAGTCTAATGATGGAGACCATCAATATTAAATCAATCGCTGGTTTTGGCAGTCTGTATATAAATTTTGACAATGACCAGGCAGCAGTTGCCTTGAAGTACTTAGGTAATAGATAGATAGGAGAGCTCTGTCTACCGGGCGGGGAACAGGGCGAGGTGCGGGGCTTGCGGCGCGGTAAAGGCGGCAGTAGACTGCTATCAAATCACATCACCAGTTAGAACTGGTGATTAGTCTGCAGTTAGCTTAATTGTTTCAATTGTAAATACTAGTTCTAATTTGATTTTATTATTGAATTGTAATTTTATTTTTCAATAAAGATTTAAAACAGGTGATGTGATAATATGATAGCCTCTTAGCCGAATTATGACTCCGGCTAGTAATGCGCACATACCGTTATTACCTCTATAGTGTGAAAATATGTGCGCAAACACTAGTGCACTATGTATTAGTTCACTCTTATAATCCGATGGGACTGCAGTCCGACACGACCGGGGTACGAAGTGGGTCCGAACAAAACGGGCGCGCAGGAGCAGCGCGTGACCTGTAACTGGTGTGAGGGAGCCAGGGCTTCGTCTTCCACTTATTTAATATACAATGTTTATTGAACAGGTTTGATTCTTATGATTGACTCTACTCGTACCGATCGGTGCCATAAAAAATAGAGGGGGATTTTTTTTAGGAATTTTTAGTGGGTTAGATTACCGAACAAAGCAAATAATTTTCACAATTCTGTAAATTCAGTTTTACTTATTTAAAAAAATGAACGGAAGTTTTCCGTTCAGTATAACTGCCTATCTCCAATTTTTCTGATACTTGCCCTCTATGTCCCATGGCTGTGGGACACCCTGTATATCCGTGACAGTCGTGGTGTAAGTATAGACTCCTCAAACTCAGGACGTGTACCTTTAACTAACTTCAAAAAAAGGAGGAGTTACTAATTATGCATGTTACTCGATTTCTTTAATTATTTACTTCTACAAAACTAAAAGTAACTGTAAATATAACTGACTTCAAATTCCGTAATATTTACCCCCCAAACATGGGAGGGGCAGGCCCCTCCCATGTTTGGGGAGTTCAGCTGTGGACCCCAGAGGGACTCTAGCTTCAGTAAGAAATTGTGAATATTTGGAAATTAAACTTATGTATCGTTTTTTTAGACGGCCCGTCAACAGTCGAGAAGGTGAACCTGGCATCGGGAGTACGAAAAGAAGATTTCTGTTTTAAACCGACTTCAAAATTGTAGGATTTGTAAAGTTGTGTGTTCGACTTTATGTATGTATGTTCATCGATTATTAATTTGAAGTCGGAGACTAAGGGATGTCCACCGGGGACGGGCAGCAGCGCCCCCTGTAGAACAATTCTACCAACGAACTGCAATCCCCAACCCGCATGCCCAGCGTGGGAATTATGGGCATTATACCCCCCGTGAGATAAAAGCCATTAAGGCACTTATCAGAGAGGCCTGCGTCCAGCAGTGGACTAAGATAGGCTGTTGAGGTTGCGTTTTAGCTTATGTTAAAGTTTTATAAAATTAGTATTATACAATGGTTCAAAGGTTCAATAGTTGTACTGACTGTTCTCAAACGTCTGATTATAACAATGTCTTTACAACGGTGTTACAATTTGTACGCACATCTTAAATGAGGGCGTGGAATTCGTTATGCAGTGTTAAAATTAAGCATTATGTTCGTAATTTTTTTTTAGTCTCTTATAAAATAAACAAAAATCCAGCGATTGAGGTATTTTATTTCAAGCAACATCCACACATGCCGACAGCCTCTGTCGATTCGGCGCGAGACTCGTGCCCGCAGGACCCCTAGAAATGTTCATGCAATTCATATTATGCATAGAGGACCTACCTGAAGCAGTACCATAGTTCATAGTTAATTTATTCATAACTTGTACCTACATCTACATGTACCTACTTATTAGTTATTGTCAAACCCGTATGTACCTAACTGTTTATGGGCAAAAACATTTATCTTTATCTTTAATACCAAGTACCTCTTGCGACTGAATTACAACTTTACAGACATATATTTAGGAAGCTATCCGAAATAACAGCGTGCTCAATTAAATTTTTAAAAAATTATTAGTCGCGAAACATGATTTTGGGTGTCTGACACCCCACGCAACCAATGAAGCGCTAAAATCATAAATTCATTGAATTCATAAATTGACTGGGTTTTCAGCCACTTTTTTAATCTAATTTCCAAAGACTGTGGATTGCGCGCTGGTGATTGAAGTTGGGATACTGTTGTAAATAGCCGTCCGTCGTGTTGCAACTTGGACGTGAAGATGTCCAAGTTGACTGGAGAAGTCCAGTCGTCGTGAGAGAGCTCTCAGCTGGCGTGCATGCCTCGTGTTGTATATGACCGCCCCTTACCTTGCGTTGCCACGCACATACGGCGCGGAATGGTATATGACAAGGGCACAGTCAAGATCCCTAGGGACTCAAAATACGAACCATATAAAAATAGTTATTCTGTGCTAAAATAAGCATTCCTTTCCACCTTCATAGCAAATTGTAATAGCACCTTATTTAATAAAACTTGACAAAGACGTCTCGATGATACAGCTGACAGACGTCAAGAAATTAATCAAAACTTGATAAAAACATAATTAGCTGTGATGTCAAGAAATGTTACTTTATTTTGTATACTAATTTGTATTCATGTGAGCTTTTCCCACGATTTTACTGGAAGGAATCTACCAAAAGGTTTGAAAGTTCGCTATAACCAAAAGCACAATGCTGATAGTCAGGTTGTTCAGCTGGATATGGAGAGCTTCATGAGCTCTGATGATCCTCAGGACTACGAGCCCTTTGATTTTAATTTAAAGCTGAATAGGTGAGTCTATAAAATTATTGAAAGCATAGGCTGATTCTTCGGCTACCGCGCTGTCCCACTGCTGGGCCCTCTTTTCTCCATTTCATACAGGCCACGTCAAGTGAGCGTGCCCCACCATCATATGCTGCTTTACCTGACAGTCTTAACACACTGGCGATTTGCTAGCGATTTCAAAGCGATGTTATCGCGCAGCGAGCTCGCCGCAACGACGCGACGACGCTGCGTTTTGTCGCATCACTCTCAAATCATTCGCAAATCGCCAGTACGATAGATAAGGCTCTAAAGGACCATTGACCATAAGGGATCATGCTAGTTTCACTTTATGCTGTCAGGATTCGTGATATGTGTTGTAATAACGTAATTTTTTAGCGTTTGTTGTATAAATATAGTCTAGTCTTGCAATTCTAACAAGGTGCATCCTTATTTAAGAAAAAATCCGACTCAATGTAAAATGAATTAAATCCTAGAAGGCGTAATTGAAAGATTGAAAAATAGGTTATTTTTGCGTTGTCCGCCAAGCAAATATAACATTGTTTCATAAATGATTTGATTAAGATCCTTAATCTGGACGCACCTTTAAGGTGGGCACCTTATAGGTGCGTTCAGATTAATCTTATCAAACCGAGTCTATTGACGATAGTACGATCTAGATGTGAGCGTGACGTCTCCTTTTTCTATAGGATTTGCTACAGCGCCTCTGCGTGTACCAAATCCTTGGAATTCTTTAATATTTTTCTTTAATTTCTTGCCTTGGAACGCTATAAGGTAAGAATTCTTAAAAATTAGTTTGTGCTCATGTTCTCTCGTCAAAAAGAAAAATCAAAGCAATAAAACAGTCTATTGTAATTTAGGTAGGCATGGATGATCTGTGGAGGATACACCATGTAAGATTGTACTATCTACGAATTATTTCATTGCTTATTCAACAAACTCCAAAATAAGCTAATTCTTAGAAAACAAGCAGCTTCTTAATCTGGAGGCACCTTTACACGCAATATTTATAAAATAATCTCTTTAGGTCTTGTAATAAAATGCACGTAAACTCGTATCGCAGGTTTGAGAGACAATAAGTACCTCAGTCAATATTTTTTTATTGGAACCCTTAATACCAGACTAATCGAATGCTATCAACAACATCTGACAATAAAAGACACCTTCAACTTAATAAGAGAAAATATCTCGTGATTTCGTGATCACTTTTTATAATCCAAACTAATTTGTAAAGCCAGCCCTAAGTGGAGCAATAACCTGATACAAATTATAGTCATTAGGTAAAGTTTTTGGTTCAGCACAAATTGCTCCACACTACCTAACACAATCACTATACAGGATACACCTAGAAAGCTAGTAGATAGAATCTTTACTTATAAATCTTCTGATAGATTTTAAAAAGAAAACTTGCTTACGGTGGGATTTCCTTATCAAGAATCGGCTAAATAATGTCTACCTGCATAGGTTATTCTGAAAATGATGTAGGTCATTCTAAATAAATAAACGGAGTAAGACCTTAGTAAGACTACGTACCTACCATATTAGGCGTTTTTTTGATACAAAAAAAAATTTAACTTGCAACTTATCCGCAGTTTTAATTTTGACTCAGCTGTTTCTAATAAACTGTGCGCTAATGTTCACAGAGGCACACAAAACGAAGACTATTACGATTCTCCAATAAATACATTTAAACGTGAAGAAAATGCCGATTACTCTAATTTGAAAGGAGTGAGTAATGGTGAAACCGTCGGTACTCTGAAACACGATCGGCCTTTGAATGTGCAGAACTCTGACGAGGCAGAGAAAATAAAGAAAGTGTTGGCTACCGAAGAAAGAGAAGCTGCTAACATACCTGTTGAAAAACGTGCGGTTCAAGATCCTAAGAAAAAGTGGTACGTTTTTTAACTTTTAATACGGGCCGGACCATCCGACGACTTGAATAGAATTGAAGGGAACCATCGGATGCAACAAAGAAGAAACTGTGTGTTAAAATTTGATTTATAATTTAAATTCTCAACAGCGGAAATGATGATGACAATGGTAGAGTAATGTTTAAAAACTCTTAAGCATTGTTACGTGTTACAACATTTTATGTTTTTTTAGCCTATTTCGGAAAATGAAGATCCCTTTTTTTTCCCATAAGACGGCGAAGCAGCTTCAAAGAAGAAAATTAGAATGTATGAACTGTGGAGACCTCTACACAAATGACCCCGAGTTGCAAGCGAACGTGAAGGTGAACCAGCTAGGCCGTAGGTTGAATAAAGTACTCGGAAATGTGTGCCCGAATTGTATACGAAACCTTTTACAACGATATCACAAGAAACAGTTAACCAACCCAGTAAAACCTGATCTTATACATGACAGCAAAGAACTTAACGAAATAATGGCCACTACCGAATCCAGAGGCAATGAGAAAAAAAAATATTCCAATGGTGGTATTTATGAATATTTTACTAGTGACGAACCGACGATGAGAGATGAAGATAGGGAGAGGGTGATGAAGGAATTGGCAAAGGTGGAAATGAACATTAGGAAAATGTGAAAATTACCACCCCGAGGGTAAGTGACAGATTAATGGCTGTTATAATAAACGATATTTATATGTGATAAGATGTATTTTGATAAAACTATTCAGTTTCGAGACGGATACGACCGGTGAAAGTCGTGCCCATCTCACCAAATTATGAAAGTGAGGGAACAGAGAGTGCACATGATTTTGCGCGCACGCTTATCTCCTGCGCACATCTCTGGCGTAACGTCATCACGGCGGCAGCAACCAGTCTCCGTTGATACTGACCGCCGCGCCGCCGTGGACAAAAAAATCGGCTAGGACATCATCATCATATCGAAGCTAGACTGTTTATCCCGGTACATACTGTTGGTTCATCACCATCATAAGTTGCTGGTTATGGTGACAAACCAACAGAGTTCTTTTTAGCATATTGCCAACTATCTGTACAACAGTACAGAATTTATTTGCTGAATTTATTGACAATAACCAACAGGTTATTGTCAATAAATTCAGCTAAGTAATTCAATCTAGACAATCAATCTTATTAAGAACTTTAAACAGTTTTTGTCGTGTAGAGAAACCGTGTAGAGAAACATAACACTATTTTTTTATTTTTTATTTCACCTGCCCAATTTGAAAACTTTCATAATCTTCTCTCCAAGTTCATAAATCTATGTTTTATCAAGCAAGCTTATTTGAAGCTCTGAAATTCAAGAAAATAACGCAAACACAAGATTTTGATCGTGGGGGAGCAGAAATGAGAAACGCCGCAATCTCGCGTAACAATAATATACGAGGCCGTCCGTCATTCTGTCTGGATGCGTGATTTTTCTACACTCATTTGCATACACACCTATTCTGTACGGTGCTAAACTCTGGAGGAAATTGAGGTTGTTTAGCTGTGGATATTATGTTTTTCTAAAAAATTAGGTAAGTACCTACCTAGCTATTGTTGGTTCTACAATACCCTGAACCAACAAATAGATACCTATTGGAAAGATGTGGTGGAAGCGGACCTGCGTAAGCAAATAGCGGACGATAAACGAATAAAAAAAATTTAAAAGCACAGGACAGGATAAAATGGCGACTTCTTTTATCGGAGGCACACTTCGGAGCTATGTGAACCTGGCAATCGACTTTGTTATATTAATGTTTTGTGGTTATATTTGATTGTATCGCGTTTGTACCCCGTTGAAACAAAATTTTGCCGTTACAATCGGGTACTAACTGTCGGGTGCAGACTGAAAAGGTACCTGGACGCTGGACCTTTTCAGTCCAGCTTCTTAAAAATACCTACCTTCCAACGCGCTTGTGAACAGTTTCGGGAATATGACGTTCCCCTGTCTCACTCTCTACGCTATTGGATGGGTTTAGACTGCTGGCCCTGTTCTTGGATACTCATGGTGGCGGCCTCGTAGAGACATCTTACCACCTCAATATAACGATAGTCTACTTGGCAACGCTGTAAGGATTCCAGAGCAGCCTAGGTTTCGACGGAGTCGAAGGCTTTCTCATAGTCCATACACATCGGTCCGTCCGGTTCGATACGGTCCGATACGATCCGTCGTACATACAAAGGGGCTGGTTATACTATTCGGACTTCTGTATAATCTGCCTTACTGTGTGAATATGGTCTATGGGATAATGTGGTCTCTTCGGAACCCAGCCTGTTCCTATAGCTGGAACTCTTCGAGTCTCCCGGCGAGACGATTCGTGACCACTCGTAAGAACAGCTTATAGACGTGGCTTAGGAGTGTGATTGGTCTGTAGTTTTAAAGGAGGATTTTATCTATCTTCTTAAAAATGAGCAGGACAAAACTCCTGCTCCACGCCATTCTACGTGTACTTAATAGGATTCAGGCCCGTATTATGAAACTACGCTCGATCTATGCTTGAGTAACGCTTTTGCCATAGAAAATCTTACTCATGCATAGATCCATGACTAAGCAAGCTTTTATAATACGGGATTTTATAATAGGACACATTTTATTATCTACAGCAACCCTTCCTAGAATATATTGTAAGAACCTCTGTCGTCGGCACATGATACCCTGGAGTTATCTCCCTCGACGTAATCTGAAGCCCCGCATTGATGATGCAGTAAAAATGCAGGCAGGTGTAAATTGTAGCCTCCATTTCTCTTGAATTCCAGTCAGTCTACTTCGGGAAAAAGTCGAGGAGCTTAGAAATTAAAGTTCACAAGGTATTTTTGTAATACTTTGATATTATTCTTAGGATATTTAAACCTTCGTCCCTTACATAATAATAAAACGAAAGATTCCTTCACCCTCTGTATGCAGGATTATTTACGTGAAGTTAGTAGTACACGTATTCTTCTGTCTTAGTACCAGTTGCCATGCAAATGTTTTCAACCGTGCTCGGTCCATCTGCAAAAATTTAAGTACCAATTAAAATAACAAGTTTACATCTAGTATAAAGACATTTTTTAATCGCGATTTGTATTCAGATGTTGCCAAAACTAAACTAAACTAAACTAATTCGACAGCACTAAAAATTATGCCGTTCTTTTTATTTCGATTGTTGTAAAAGGGACGACGGCAACATTTTTGTAGCTGTCATGTTTAGTTAAGTTATGTATGGCGACATCTGAATTGATACCGTTATTACTTAACGCGACCACAACACGATAACCATAATTTATTATTACAGAATTAAAAATCTGTACAGGTGTACTAAGCCGAAAGGGGTGATTCTGGACCACGAGGAGATCAACTTTGTGAATACAGATTTTTTAATTTTTTTTGTTGCTATTCTTTTTTTACTATTCGTGTTCTTTTACACGTCTCTTGCATTTTTTAACTTTACAAAATATTTCACAAAAATTTTTTGCTGGTTTTTTTCAGCAAAACCAGTGTTTTGTTATGAAATTACAAAAAAATATGTAAATCCTTTGAAATTTCTAAATAATAATAATAATAATGTAAGAATACACGTAAAAGAACACGAATATAATAAAACAAGTCTTTGATTTTTCCAAAAATGTTCCCAAAAAGTTCGAAATTCAAAAAATCTTAGAACTAACGTTGACCCCCTAGATGTCCAGAATCACTCCCTTTGAGCTTAGTACACCCTTTCCGTGGCACCCTGTATATTCAGAATAGCGCCTCAAGATTCTCCGAGAAAAGGGTTCCCGGTGGCGGCGGCCTGATATGTACTCAAAAAGTCGATGAACCATTTTAAAGTAAGTGGCATTGCTCTTACCAAAATCATACCAACAGGTATTTCACGAATTGCATCTCGCCGCTGCACCGGCCTCTCGGATCGCAAGAGGCACCGAAACAGTCGTGCACATCGGTGGTTCCCCAATCACTGAAATAATGTTCCCGAGTTAGGGCAGGTTTTTACTAATGCAAAGCACTCCGCTTTAACATCATTCATTACTAAAGTTTTTATTATTATAGTGGGTAAGCCGCACGCTGGGTTAATTTAAAAGAAATCGAATAATATCCCAAAAACCTTTTAACTTCGACAAGAAGGAAAAATAATTTTTGGGATAATATTTGATTTCTTATAAATGAACCCAGTGTGAAGCTTACGCACTTTAATAATAAAAACTTTAGAAATGAGCAACGCGACACCTCTCGTCAAACGAGCTTAACTTTAGTCTTTGAACAGGATTGGGTAACACTTCAATGTTTCCCCTGTAGGAGGAGCTAACGGCGCTATAGTCCGATAAATGTCCCAAACTTTTTCGTCTTCTACGTCACTTGACCTCGTGGTGTAGTAGGTTAGCACGTTCCCGTACTGAGGGAAAGATGCGGGTTCAAGTCAAGTCGAAATCTTAAAAATTTTGGGAAATTATTTGATTTCTTATCACGTTACGATACGAACGAAAAAAAATATAGATTGGCACATACATAAATATCGTCAAAAGATTAAAGTGTACATTATATTTTGACGCCACCTGATATTCGCAGAGTTGTGCTAACACTGATTCACTGTGGCAGAAACTGTCTTCTTGGTGTCATACTTTGATAATATGAATAGAATTAAACTATAATTTTACTAGTTGGGTTCGATAAGTAGCACAGTTTTGGTGGAAATTATTGGGCTGACTTATGCCAATTCAGTTAATTTACCTGACGGAACTTTCAGACCGCGCCGGTCTATATCGCGGATAAACGGAATGGTTGTTTAAATGTCTAGAAATTTATCAATGACAAAACAATAAAGCTAACTTTTCGACCCCATCAAATCCGGATAGAAGTAAGACCCCTTAAGCAAATGAACTCGAAAGACCTGTGGGATGTCTTCAGCTAGCGGCACGTGGTAGTGCCAAGGTCTGTCCGTGAGCAGCTGTCCTGTGCTCTTAAACACGAGGCTCTCACTGGTCCAGTATCCAGTTCGCGTGACGAAGGCACCTCCTATCTGAAAAGATATTAAAATTGTAGGGTCCTGACAGATTTTGGATGAACTACGCTAAGGTGGACGGAAGACCAGCGCTGCAGGAGCTCCCCGAGCTCCCCCTCTGGTTTTTTCATAGAACACGCTTAGTGGCAGCCTTCTGGTTTCACATTATTTTTATCGTTAATCCTGTTTTTTTTTTATTTGTATTTTTTTTGTATTTTTTATTGTATTTTCTATACGAATTTATTTAATATACATAGGTACAATAACATAATAAAACAATTACAACTAGTATATACACTTATATCTATTTCTTAAAAATCCAAGCCGTCACCAGAAGGCAGTGTGCCCAGAATGCTGGCAGCATTGCCACGTTGAATGGCAATGTCAATTCGTTGACCGAAATAGAAGCCAGCATTCCGATCACCTGTCGACTCTATAAGAAGTTTATAAATGACGTGTGCTGCTTGTATTTTCTTGTGTTTTATGAACCAAAAAAAAATATCTTATCTTATAGAATTTAATAGGTAAAATACCTATCGCGTACTTTGTGATGTTATTTCTCCATACGGTTTTTAAATATGTTAACAAATCGGGAAAGTTTAAAAAGTTCCCATCCCATTCCATGGAAATCCCATCTGGTTTTTTCATAGCAATTGTTGTACACATCAGCACCAAACGGTGTAAGTTTTTAATGTCATACTTCCGAATTGGATTATACCATTTTCACCAACTGCAAACTAAAACAAGATAATGTTAGATTCTGATGAAACCTCAAGACTCATTGTTATTTTCTCACTTTAACTCTGTTTTAGGCTTACTTCATAATCACTTGACCATGGAAATTTATCAACTGATATTATCAGTTGATAAAATAGTTAATAGTCTTACCAAAGCCTTGCATAGATCCATAGAAACAATCGTTCCCTTTCCCTTCGCTACTGTGCTTAAAACAAGCTCTGCAAAACCTTCGTTGGGGAATGATGGTATGTCTTCGCTGTAGGAGGCTTCACCAGCACATTGAATCTAACGAAAAAAAAAAAATATTGCAACGATATTTTGCATGGGTATCTTACACCAAAATTTTCAAGAGCAGTGAACACGCTCTTGATGATTTTGGGAGAGACCTCCGAAAGCTAGTCTGCAGTTTTGGAGTCTGTCATAGTCCTGCGTGAACGGATTCGGATCTTGGCATACCCTGAAGCAACGTGAGACTTATTAAAGTTTTTTGTTACACCAATTATTTAAAAAAATGTAGTATTTAAAAAAATTCAGCGACGAAGTCAGTACTAAACTCTATTATTTTTTTTGGATATAATGACGTAATTGTAGCATATTATGTCTCTCAGCTAACTCTAAGCTCGACCATAGTTTCAAGTAAGTTAAGTTAAAAGTAATTTTTCTAGATTTTGTAGAAACAAAATAACTTACTTTGAAAGTTTTAACTGTTCATTTGTCGTGAAGTGGGGTTAATTTCATATTCATAATTATGAAACCATTCATGTCCTTTTTCAAGAAGTTGTTTACAAAGATCGTTTGTGGCACTCGTGGTTTTGTTTATTGCAATCAAATTCAGAGAAAGTCTACTCTTAAAAAATGTGGAAATCATTAATCTAAGAATAAATACTTACTTATCGTTCTACGGTAGGCGCAGCACCCTACCGTTGTGAACATTAAAAACAAATCCGACTGAAACTCGTGGTGTTGATGTTTTTTATCAAATTCCTGCCTATAGTTCCCAACTGTAACGAAACATTTTTAATACAAACAATATCTTTGCAAGAGAACTCGCATTAAAAGCTGAGCTCGCCTTTGCCATTATCTCTGTAGTTTTGTATGTTATAATAATGTATGTTTTATTTCGTGCAATAAGGAGCTAATCATTGAACAATACCTATAACCCCTCGTAAAGGCATGAAACGTTGGTGTTCATCCAATACTAATAAGGTTTGTAGTTAACCCGCATACATCCGGTCAAGCTATGATCAAGATTAGTAAGTACTCTAACACAAGCATATTTTGCTTAAAAGAGAACCCCAACCCATGATAATGTACATAACTTACCTATGTACAGAAATAAATATTTTTCATTTTTCATTTTTATTTTCATTATATTACCTGTATTTTTTTGATAATAATAACTCGTTGCGTGACCTCGGAATCGTCAGAAATTTTCAGATAATGTGTATTATTCTTGCTGCTACAACAGCAAATAATAAAAATAAAATAAACATCCAAATTAAAGGGGGCTTCCATTTAAAAACGTGATTTTTTGGCTATTCTTGCATTGCATTTGCAAGATTGTCAAAGCTGTATCTCTTGAACCACAATAGGCAGATGCATGAAACTTTCTATAAATAACGCTTGACACTTCAACTGTAATAACAAAATATACTAAAAAAATAATAAAGATGAAAATTTAAGGGGGTATCCAAACAAGTGAAAAATTGATGTTCTTTGAAAAAGTTAATGTCAATGGAGCTTAATAATAAAATGGAGTTTAATCCTTCCAAATGATCTGTGATGCTTTTCGGTCGAAGAAAAAACCCGGTATCCTTTAACTACACGATTCATGGCAACGTGGTTCCTAGAGTAACGAAAGTCAAGGATTCAGGAGTTCATTTTGACCGAAAACTCACTTTTCACGAGCACATCTCCACAATCGCCAAACAGTCTTTTCAGAGACTTACCTTTGTTATGAGAAACGCCCGAGACTTTCGCAGTGACAGTGTTGTGCGACTCTTGTTCGGGACCCTGGTGCGAACCAAGCTGGAGGCAAGCAGTTGCGTCTGGAATACCCACGAAAGTACGTACGCGCTGTTACTGGGGAAGGTTCAGAAGGCGTTTCTTAGATCTCTGTACAAGAGAGTTTTTGAGTACTATCCATTTATGTACGCAACGAAGTTTCACCAGGGGTGCCTTGAGTATAACTCTTTGCAAACCAGATACTTTGCACTGTTGTTATTTGATCACAAGCCCATGATCAAATAACAACAATGCGCTAGGTGCTCCGTGGTATGATCGATGCTCCTGATCTGCACAACCTTCTATTTCGTCTCTACCTGCCCGATAATTACGTTCGCAACAGAAGCCACAGACTTTTCTCTGTGCCATTCTGTGAAACCGCCGCTCGTGCCAACTCTCAACTGCCTCGCACCCTCGCTAGACTCAACTGCCTCGCACCCTCGCTAGACTCAACTACCTCGCACCCTCGCTAGACTCAACTGCCTCGCACCCTCGCTATACTCGACTGCCTCGCACCCTCGCTAGACTCAACTGCCTCGCACCCTCGCTAGACTCAACTGCCTCGCACCCTCGCTAGACTCAACGGACTTGCCCAGAACCCAGACTGTGATATCTTCGCAGATGAATGGAAGAGTCTAATGTTGGTATGCCTGAGGTTTTGCGAGAGTGATGAATGAAAAGATACATGCTTGTTTTGTTTATATTGTCTTGTTTTATTTTATTTTTGTATTTCTTATCTTAGTATTGTGAAAATCTAATTTATTTACTTAATAAATTGATTTTGCCTCAATTTCGTAAGTTATTCAATTAATTTTTTAAGTATTGGCGCACGATATATTTTTTTTTAAATGATATGTAATGTTTTTAAACTTATGTAATAATAGTATTAGAACAGTTACTAAATACAAAAATACAAATACAAAATAGCTAACGGACTGTCGACTTCTCGATCACGCCTTGCCAGACTCACCCCTCCGTTTCAAAGAATTTGAAAATGGTCAAAAAACGCGGATATTATTATTATCAGCGAAAAAATACGAAAAAATAATTATGGAATATTTTAATGGGTGTCCATCCATTCGAAGCATATCACACCACGACAACCCACTTTAAATGAACTTTACTGTACATACGTTAATTCTTTACTGCAAATTTATGAATACTAAGCTAGAACTTGAGTTATAAAATAATATTAATACAAATATTACGCTAAATGGCTAAGCTAAGAGCAATGCACACAACTCTTACCGGAGTAAGACTCTCCATTGATCTTCAAGCATACACAATCCATGATATCCATCCAATCCCATCCACGACAGAACAAATAATTGACACGAAAAAAATGTCTATCTACAATATTTTTACAGCACCTTTAGGCACTAATTGTGTGCAGCTAGATACGCCAACGTTAATTCATGATTATTGGTACCTACAAGTGTATGCGATTAAAATTGATGTAGGTTAGTACTTGAATAAAAAAAAGGTAAATAGAAAATAGTATACTTTGTCTTTTCGTAAGACGTGCGATGCATGAATGATTTATGAATTAAAAATAGAAAATAATCCACCCATATGTTTGAATGTGACCTTTATAAAAAACATCAACTTATGCCCGTGGCTTCGCGCGCAATTTTTCAGGTCTAAAAGTAGCCTATGTCCTTCTCCGCGATATTATCTATGTCCCTGTCAAATTTCATTAAGATCCGTTTAGCGGTTTTGTCCTGAAAAGTAATTAATAAATAATTAAAGTAAGCAATTTAAAGATAAATTTGACAAAAACTTACCTAATGAATTTCAAAGTAAGAAATAATTCCAGTCTTGACGTTGGCATTGACTACTTCGGCACCAAAGTGGCTGAAGTAGACTCTACCAAGTTTCTAGGGCTTAACATCGACAGTAAATTAAATTGGAAACATCATATTGACATTACCTGTAAAAGGTTAAAACAATTCTCTTATGCTCTTTTTAAACTAAGTCAAGTATCTAATCTATCCACCCTACTCACTGCTTATCACGGAAACGTGTCTTCAATTTTAAGATATGGCATCATGTTTTGGGGTAACTCGACTGACAGCCTTAGAGCATTCAAAGCCCAAAAGCGTTGCTTCAGGGCTATTCGTGGTTTACGGAGACGCGACTCCTGTAAAAGTCACTTTATCGAACAAAAACTACTAACATTTCCGTGTCTATACATCTACGAAGTTGCAGTTTTTGTTAAAAATAACCCCGACCTGTTTCAAGAATTTGCAATTGGAAGCCGTTCTGAGGGCAGACTACGCAATGTGCCATGCAGAGCAAAAATGTTGCGTTCAAGTGTGTTTTGTATGGCACCAAAAATCTTTAACAAAATCCCAAAAGTTATTCGTGATTTGTCCTGCAACCAATTTAGTACAAAACTTAATAATCTTCTAATTGATAAAGCTTATTATACAGTGAATGATTTTTTAAATGACCGTATTGTTTGAAATTTTCTTATTTAAATGACTTGAACTTGTTATGACATGATCATTACTTTATTTATTTTTAAACTAAAACATTTTTATCCAAATTATGAAATTTAGTGACTGTACTTATTGTTTGACATTGTTTATTTAAATTGACTATCATACATTTTTATTTTATTTTTTGACATTTTCATCTTCAGCTGACATTAATTAATTAACTATTTTATTTTAAATTAAATTTCATAATTTAGCATTGATTAGAAGTGATAATATTGGAAATAAATTATAAAATTGCATGCTTTTAAGTCAAATAAAAACGTATTGGATTGTTAGTAAGTTTTCACATGTGTAATGAAATGTTTGTACGCCTAATCGGCAGAATTCAGTGATCTAAAATAAGTCTTATGTACCGACTGTAAAATTACCTGATTCACAAACAATAAATGAATTATGAATTATGAATTATGAAAGATAACAGAATGATATACAGACAAAGTTACTTTCGAATGAATCTTTTAATTTAATTACTTTAATTACATTATAATTTTAACGTTTTAAATCGTAAAATATTCGCGTGCCTGTACTCGGGCGAGATATGCAGCTCTACTGTTCTTTTCCACCAATGTATTTATGTACCATGCCTTGTGTGAATAAATTTTACTGAATTACTTAATTTATGCAAATTAGTATGTTTTACGACTGATACTACCTCTATTATGTTACGGATGCAACAACTCAACACAAAAGACAAAACCTACTACTATTTAGGGCCTTCGAACTGAATTAGAAAATAATTTTGAACATCTTGTCTCAGATATACCCCTCTAGTTAAACCATCAGGCCAGGTGGAGAAGTTAGATGCAATCTTCTCATACCGTCCCGTAAAGTTCCTATCATAACTCGCTGCATCTTGATGTTAGGAGTTTCAAGGACCGAATAGTTTGAACACCTGGCATGGCTTCCAATGCGCATGATCCGAAACTTAGGACCCGTCGACGACGCGGGTACTTTGCAAACTCAGTTGCCGTCTGGGACGCGGTGAGAACATACGGAGATAGGCCGAGATACTTCTATCGATAAAAGTGTCGGTTTGCGCGCGTATATACATCCCTATTCGAAATAATTGTTTATGTGTGTGTTGATTTTAGAACGCGAATTTGTATGAGTGTTCTCTTGTGCGTGTGTGTGTTGTGTAATTAAATAGGTAAGTTTAGTGATGTTCTTTAGATTTTATTAATTTGAAAACTTAGATCTAGGTTAGCATAAACTTAAGATAATTCCCACTTATTGTCACAATTTCTTGACAATTTTGATGTTCATTACCAAATCACAGCTTGGTGAAACTGGTTCAAATTGAAAATGACTTACAAATACATTTTGTAAGTTTTTTGATTAAGCTTTCCTTTTCATTTTCGTGATACGGATTATTTGTCTTGCTTGGTGGGAAGTAAATAAAGTCAGTACCTAGTTCAAACATATTGCTTTTTTAAGATTTACGTTTTTGCCTCAAATTAATACCTATTCAAATATTTTGTGCCACTTAACTTATTCCGTTTACTTTTAATCAAAGACCTAAAGTCGATCTTGGCTTCCAACACAAGCCTTCTTAGGACTATTATCTCAAATGTCTTTTAGATACTTATGTTATTATGTAATTTATTTAAAGGTAAATTATTAAAATTATGGAATATCTTACGTGGGTGTAACTAATTATTACTCCAGATACCACGTAGGTACCTCTGGTTCCAAAACTTTGTGCGAAGTTGCGGCAACTCGTAACAACTGAAATTTTAATGATATACGATAATATCATTTACGACAAGGATTAATGTTGTTTTAAACTGGGTCTGATTTAACCAAACATAAAACTTAGTTTACCAACGAGTTCAAAATACTCGGAATTTAACGGGAGCTTTCATAGTTGGTAGAGTTAATACAGTTTGGTAAAGAGCCAAATAAGTAAATTATTCTACCAAAATTAGATCAGTCATTATGTATTGTAAGTACGAGTAAAGATGGTTAAGTAGTAGGGTGGTCCATGTTTTTATGGAAAAATAAATATATCTTAGGCATTCCGACACCCCCTTGTTCTGTAACACTGTGCTACTGTGATAATCTAGTGAACATTCCAGCCCCTATGTTAATGACTGTAAAATATCGAAATTTTTGAAAAATAAAACTATATTTAAGAACAATTTAAAATATTAAGCCATTTCGCATTATAATCCTTAATATATATAAATATTATACTTTGAAAACAGTCATTGAACTGATTAAATCACATACAAAGCAAGTTTGAAAAGTATTTATAAATATTTCAGTCCCTTGACGAACGGGATGAAGTTTTTTGGTGTTTTTTGTAACTCTGTAACCAGTGGCCAGTGAAGCTTACAGAGAATACAAAATTATTGAACACATATTTCAGGATTTATCAAAATTTTCTGAAAATGGGGTAAATTGTTTTATTAAAGTTTGTGATTCGTTATAAACCATAAAGTAAATAATGATACGCGTATTTTTTATTTTTACAAAACTACCCCTGGGCATACCCCTATTGCACACCCGCAATCAATTTCCACGCGGGCGAAGTCGCGGGGCGCAGGTAGTTTTTGTATAAATTAAATTACATATATTTTTGTTACTTAGAGTACTTAGTATAAATTGTTACCATTTCGTATGTGCACCATGTTAGTAAAAAACCTAAGTTAGCCAGAGCAGGAGCCCTCGCTTCTTAATAAAAGTTTTTACTTAGTAAGAGCGAGAACTCACTAGCGATGCCTTATAATTGAGTCCTTTTCACACATCAGGGACAAATTATCGACTTAATCTGTACTTATATTTAGAATTGTTGATGTCATACATTAAACGACATAAATATTCTTTTTTAATCTTATCTTAAAACTAACAGTAAAGTTTAAAGCTGGTTTGGGTGCTAAAAGCAACTTCTGGAATTAATAGTACAATTCTAAAAACTACTTCACTGGTAGGTAGTTCCATTATTCCTGAGTGATAAATGTTGTTTTATAAAAGTACCAAGTGAGCAAAGCCGCTGGGAGAAGCTAGAGTAATAATAAAATTCTAGGGTTTATTTACGAAAATTTCAAATAACACCACTCGATCGAGCACCCTGTTACGCATAAGCTAAGTTTCTGAAATTTAATTGTGTACCTACCTCACATGTTACAAACCGGCGGGTGGCAGATTTGAAAAACCAAAACAAAATATTGTAACATCCTAGTTGGTAGTTTTTTTTTTTATTTACCTACGTTGTCCCAATTCTGGGCCAAGGTCTCCCCCAACTGTTCCATAGTTCCTATCTTAAAAAATAAAGACCTGGAAACACAACATCATCTAGCCCCGATGTGAGATCTTACGTTACGAGTAGGTTCCCTATGTCTGTTATATGAATATGAATGGAGACGGTAGAGCGTTTGTTCACCATCTAACTTAGGAAAGTAAAGATGTGCCCTAACATGGAGTACGCTTTCCCAGACGAACTTATTTACTCTGTATTTGAAGACTCCGAGATTACTACTTAACATTCATGTTCTAGTCGTGAGGGTCGCGGCGTAAGGATCGGCCCCTACAACTCCACCCGAGGATGTCGTAAGAGCCGACTAAGATAACCTACCACAGGAAACGCAGCAGCTTCCTTATATTTGTGTTTAACTCTGACTCTGCGATCTGAATCTGGAATTTGAAGTCGGTTTATAGTTTTTTTAAAACACGTTAACTTATTTGGTATCAAACATGACTTTGTGGACTGATTATATTATTGCCGCCCCCCATATTTTGTTCTAAGAGAGGGTTAGAGTCTTTTTACATAAATTATTTTTTTATATTAATTCCAGTTTTGGATCATTATTATGCGTTTGTGTAAAATTTTAAAACAACAGGTCTATAATTCAATGAGATATTCACAAGTACTTCACAAATATTGGCACCGATATTGATATTATGTAGTTACTTCAATTTATAAAATTTTTGGTTTTTGTATTTTTTCGTCCAATATAGTCTTCACACAAAATGTCAGGTGCTTGGGTTCCTGGGTAGCTTTAGGTTTTTGATGAGTCAGTTGTTAAAAATAGCATTTTTCGGACCTTATTTATTTATAATGTTGGTATTCCTACTCTTTTCATAGATCTAACTAGACATGAACAATTTCAAGCCTGTGGGTTTGATAATGTCTGAGATACAGATAGGACCAAAAGCGTGCCCAATGGTTCGTCTAAGCGTGCCCGATGCATACTCACTGCTATTGCGCCGCTTGTTTCTTTCCAAACTTTGGTGACGCTCTAGCGTGCCTCTCAATCAGTAATCTAGTACCCATTAGATAATCTCGGCTTAGCTTGGGGCTAGATGATGTTGCGTGGATTGTCCAGCATTATTTATTATTTGATATTTATTATCATTTATTTGTCCCAGTATTCAATATAATCTATGTAGAGTCTCAGATGAGGCTACTTCAAAGTTATATGAGAGGGTGAGACAAGGAAAGCCTTTGATGTAAAATCGAAAACATTCCATGTTTTTGGACGCTCTCGCGACAAAAACACTTTATGTTTCCTGAAGGAAAACTGTTAAAAGGTCAGAGTGGTTCAGCAGTGTCCAAAAATAGGTCGGAAAAATGAGAAAAATGTATAGGCTTGCTAAACAGAACGTAATCATACATTTTTACATACCTAAAGTTTACGAGATGACCTCTGTCTGTGGCGTAGTGAACGAAGGTCCATGTGAGACGTAGGTAGTAGGTGTAGCACAGATAATTAGAATACCTACCTAGGTACTTTACTGTTGCAGGTTCGATTCTCGCCAGTTTGACAAATGTTTATACAATATGAAATTTAAGTTTCGGGTCAGGGTATTTGTATCTTCCTAGAAGTCGTATCAGACGTCTGGTGCTCGTGCGCATGATGCATGCTCTGCTTACTCTGGGGCTGGACGTTGATGTGTCAAATTTACAACATTTTATTTAGATTACTTTAGACTAGTTTCTGCCCGCGGCTTCGTACACGACGTTTCTACGTTTTAAGGTTAAATAAATAAATAAATAATGCTGGACAATCCACACAGCATCATCTAGCCCCAAGCTAAGTAGATCTTGTGTTATGTGTACCTACTAGATGACTGCTATACTTATACAATACGTCACGTAGATAGATATTTTTTATCATACATAGAAAATACCTAGAACTCCCGGAACAAACATTTGCAGATCGTAGAAACATTTGACTCAAGGCGGGCATCGAACCCGCATCCGCCTGCGACGCAGGAGGTTGGCCTCGGCTTGTGTTATGGGTACCCACCACGCCACATCGGTCTGTTATTTCTATCCCATGCGACCTGATTTATGGGAAAAAAAAAAAGAAGCTTATGTTTAATCTCAGCTCTAGCCACACTGTGCAGAACGTTAGCCCAGTCTGTTTAGAAGTTTTGACATGAATATATAACAAACATAAATCCATCCATCCAAACTTTCGCATATTAGTATGATTTGTTAGAGAGAATAACTAATTGACCAAGTTAAATTATAACGTTTTTCTTAATCCATCCAAACTTTTGCTTCACACTAATCACATCACACTATCAAACTAATATTGTAAATGTGAAATTTCGGATGGATGGATGGATGGTTATTCTCCATCCATCCATCCATTCGCCAAATCTCGGATCAGTCTGCAGTTTTGCAGAAATGTAGTTCTTGACCTGAAATAAAACATGACTATCTGTTATCCCATAAATCAGTTCCAATGGGATAGTAATAACCTTTTAACGTTTCCATAGAAACAAAGCGTGCGAAGCTGCGGGCAGAAACTAGTTCATAATAAGAAGCGTGATGTAATCTATCCATTATCAACACATATTTCCCAGAATTACTTTTGATCCTCCCTGAACACTTTTCATCCTCTAACCCTTCCTATTTACCTAATCCTAGTTAAATATTCCAACATGAAACAGCATAGGTTGTTCAAATACGGATCAATAGATTTTTCAGCATAAGTAGCAAAGTAAACCAATATCCATTCAAACATTTTTGTTTAGAATAGATTATTGTTAAAGGAAAGTAACCCTTGTGGCCGAACCCTTTTAGTTAGGATCCTTGTTTACTCCTCTCATCAGAGATTCCAACACAAATGTAACGGCAATCAGACCTCTATAAAACTAAACATCCGATGCTTAGGACTTTACATTTTCGACCCGAAGCTTTGAGACTTGCTACTTACTAATGTCTCTCACTCTTTAGCTGTTAGGTATTCCATCTCACTGGCATTTTTATTTGGATGCTACTCTAGGAGATAGTCCTAATTATAAGGATATAAACCTATAGGAAATAGTCTGAACCAAGCCTTTTGTTATAATAACACTACGAATTAGTATTCAAAACTTCGCAATTCCGAAGACCGTACAGCCAAATCACTTTAGAAAAACTCTTGCCTGCAGATAAAAGATTATGTCTAAGATGATCTTCTGTCACAACATGCTTGCGAGACATATAAATAGCTGAAAAACTGTCTTGTCCACTTTAGGGTAGAGAAAAAATGAAACCATCAAGCCTACTAAACATAGAAGCATCAAATATTTTTAAATGTAAGATAGGCTTAATAGAACTTCTGCAATCACTCCATAAGCATCAAAACTTTCTTATTATTAGAATAAGTGTCCGCCTAAGTAATTCTTGGGTCCCGCTTCAGAGCGACGTGCTGAGCCCCATATTATCACGAGTGAAGCTATGATTGTAGGACACACATAACAACTACCTACGTACTCGTATGTTATGTAGGTTAAGCTCTGAAATAATCAAATGGTTGAAATACGCAGCACGATCGCTTCCGGTCAGATTCACTTCGGGCCGGAAGTCATCGCGATGGCGGCCGCAAAGCACGTCGTTTTGGAAAAAGAAAAGAATTGTCGGTAAACGATCGATCGAATGATCGAACTACAGCAAGGAAGTAGTAAAAGTGACGTAACACAATACAGTACAATTGACTCTTGTTTCTATTCCGCACAAAATTTGATATTGATTGCAAAAACAAAAAGGAATTGTGTGCTCAAATGTGGATACGTCGATGATAGAATATGTAAATTATTTGAAGTTGGGGTAAATAATTTCAAATATGCTAAACACATTCAAACAGCAATTAAACCCAATGAAAACTCATCGATTTTTGACCGTAATTGCAACTTCAGCCGAGTTAAACACAAATTTAGAAAATAGTTATGAGCATTCCTTATTAAATTTAAGGCAAATCCGAATTCTGGCAAGATCACACAAGGCAGGGCAAAACTTCCCCTTATTTGCATCTAAAACTACTTGGAGGTTCCGCATTTTGTTTGACTTACACTCCGGCACTTTTAAAAGTGCTAAATTGAAAGTTCAACTGTGAAAGTGGGTTTTTACACCGCAAGCTGTGTTTGAGCTCGAGGTGGAGAGTACTTTTACACCGCAAGCTGTGTTTGAGCTCGAGGTGGAGAGTGCTTTTACACCGCAAGCTGTGTTTGAGCTCGAGGTGGAGAGTACTTTTACACCGCAAGCTGTGTTTGAGCTCGAGGTGGAGAGTACTTTTACACCGCAAGCTGTGCTTGAGCTCGAGGTGGAGAGTACTTTTACGTTTTACGTGACGTATGCGGATGTTACTGAGTGGTTCTTGTGCTACTAAAATTCTGGATTTAAGACCTTAGAGCTCTGAGGCAGGTACCATTTTAAGAATTGTAATTTGGGATTAACAGTTTTTAAGGGTGATAATTTGATACTATCATCATACATATCCGATCTGTTTTAAGATATGCAAAAATATACGTTACACACAGCTTCATCGTAACTATCTTTATATTGAACGTTTCCGATTATAAATCGGTAGAACAAACATATGATGATTCAAGGGGAACAAACATCCAACATTCATTGCTGTGGGCTTTGAACTTGCACTACACCAACTCACATAAGGGATGGGGCGGCTTTAAGGGATGCAACGTTCGTGTTCTTCTAACACAAACAAGGTTCGTAGTTCACCCACTCACATTCATGAAGTATCTCTAGTCTATCTAGACGCGCAATACCGCGTCAGCAAAGTTTGGAAACAATTATTTACAAGAAAGCGGCCTCTGTTTCCCACTTTCTCAAATAAAATATTCAAAGCATTACTTATTGATAATCCGATCCTTTTAACTAAACCACGTTAAAGCCCGACCTTTTAAAGCAAAAAGACCCGAAACTCGTTAAATCAACACCAACAACAAATACCTACTTACTTACCTCCTAAATAAATTCACCAATCCTTCGAACCCCGAAAGGTCACTTGAGGATGGGTACCGTTTTAAATTTTTGGTAAGTATTATGTATTATTATAATAACCGGCCTATTTTTATCACATGACTGGCGCAGGATCCAGGTGAATGGCAAACTGAGATGCGTTTATGCTTAGCAGTGAGAACTAAAATCATTATACATCGACCAACAGCCTTTATAAATCCACAGCTGGACGTAAAGAAAAAGAAACAAAGAAAGAAAATTATTTATTACACACTACACACAAACAAACTTTGAGACAACAAAAGAGACTACTTAGTATTAGATAACAAAAACAGACAGACAAAAACACAGGCAAATAACACAGGAAACACAGGAGTAGACGTAGGTCTACTCTGATAAGCGCGCTTTTATCAGGGGGTTAGTGGCATTAATCCCCCAGGATCTCAATTCGGTAGTGGATCTGTTCTGCAGGGGACGCTGCTGTCCGCCTCCCGGTGGATATTTCTTAGTCGCCTCTTAGGGCACCCGCGGGAAGAGTTGGGGTATTTCAAATTCTATGTCGTGGTGTCCACACGGCACTTTCATCTATATGGAAACTAACAACAGGACCTTTAACCTCAAATTTGGCTTTGCAAGCGAAATTTGGGTATGCCACATTTAGGCCCTAACTAATCAGACAAAAATAAACATAGAACCAAGTCGGCCATGTTTGGTTATGTTATGGAGGACGATCTAAATATATAAACAGCTAATAATGATTATATATATTTGGGATCCAAAATTCTAAAATTTGGGGTCCAAGTTTTGTTAAATGTTGTAAAGGATGTAGAAGTACTATGTAGTTCAGCTGTAATTATTTACAGCCTTGAATAATATATAGTTAGGAGTGCTTATCGGCAGACGTAGCTAATCGTAGTGATTACTAAGAAATAGATGTCAGGTGGTTATAGATACCTATATACTTTCAGAAAATGATTACCTAGCTAGATGTTATATAATCCTTAAAATTAAATAACAAAGGTTAGATCATTGAGCAGGAATATGTTCCACCCAGACTGGCACATAACATAAAGGGACAAAAACAAACGAAAAAAAGAGAGGGTATCGAAAGAGATTTACCCTTCAGCTAAAAATAAAACCCCTTCATCAGAATCTGGACTAAATTCAATAAATACTCAAACATCACTACATCTGCGATCTAAGATCTCTGAACTACACAAACAGCGTAACGTCGTTACATTAGAAAGATACCGCGAGTAATAGGGGTTACAAACTATATGGAAATCGAGACGATTCGCATAACATTTACCACGTGCGGTACAACCTATACTCTATTTTAGTGTTGCTTTCTTGTTATTTGTCCGGATACCTCTGTTGGTTTGTCCGGACATTAAAGATTAGATAAAGATTTTTATTATTATAGTGCGTAAGCCTCACACTCACTCTCTCTCACACTGGGTACTGTTTTATTAGGTTGTTATTTTTGGCATATTATTTGAATTCTTATATGGTAAAGATATTTATTTGTCAAAAACATGTGTATGGAAGGTATGAAATATGTGAAACAACATGCTTTACCGGTTATCATGGTATACAAAAGGTACAGATGAGAGATGATGAGAGATGGCGCAAAATTGTAAACTAATTACAATTACCCATTACAATCCCATATTACCCAAGACTACTTGAAGCTAAGTGACAATTGGCAGTATTATCGCTCAAGAGCGATCTCTACCTCTACCAGACATACAACCTTGGGTAATTGTTTCATAAGCAAACGACCAGTGAATTATAATTTTCTGTTACTTCATTACGACAGTAACACATGGTGTCATCATTTGCAACCATCTCATTATAACTATTGCTGGGTAACTATTGTGTGTCATCCACCTCGGTTTTGCAGTACAATTGAAGAATATTCGCATCAAACAACATTTCAATTTTCAAACTTGATAAAAGATTGTTGAATTTGCATTGGCATATTTCTAAGGAAACAACGTTTTAGGAATTTGAAGGTATACAAATTGGCTGTACCTAAGTAAATATCCACAATACTCCGGCTTTTTATCCGGATATTTCAATGTAGAAACAGTAACGTTATCTATAGAACTACACTACACGCTACAAACTGTCGAGGAAAATGTGCGAAGTTCGGGTCGGCGCAAAAATGTTTTTGTCCTTTTTACCATCTCAAATCTGACCGAAATTGAAATAGGGAAAAGATTTGGTCCACTATGAGTATCGCTTAGGACCAAGAATTTTCGCTCATAAAGGATCATGGTGCTTTAGCGGCACGGCTGTTGAACGTTTAGGAGTTTAGGAGGAGACGCACGGCGCAAATATTACAAAATGTATGAAGAGTAGGATTGAATTAGGTTATATTGTGCATTGCAGTGGGCCGTGAGGTGCCGGTTTAGAAGTTGCACCACCCGAACTTTCCCGTGGGTGTAGTAAGAGGTGACTAAGGGATATCCACCGGGGGGCGGGCAGCAGCGCCTCCTGCAGAACAATTCTAGCACCAAACTGCGATCCCCCATTCTTATGCCCAGCGTGGGGATTATGGCCATTACCCCCATATGATGACAGCCAATAAGGCGCTTAACATGGGGCGCTCAGCAGTGGACCAATTTAGGCTGTAGATAGGCGAGATGAATTCAGTGCATGTCATTATGATATACGAACATATTGAAGATAGAGATTATTGATAATGTAGGCACAATATAGCAGAAACATTCAAAACAAAACCCATCAATCTAAAATTGAATTGTCGAAACGTCAAATCGATTTTGAAGATTCAATTTGGATTTGAGTGATGATTCGACTTTAATTTAATATTTTGAACTCTATCGCGGCATGATTAATGATTGTTTGCAATTCTACTTTGATAGATTCCCTCATTTGAAAGCGTAAAACACACCTTTATTTTATTATTATTTTAGTAAGCTAGTATAGTATCCATTATTATTATTTATTTATGTCTAAAATTGAGGACCAAATCATAATAGTTGCATTGGTAAGCCCTCGATATATTACAATAAGTGAATATTACTCAAATATGAAAAGGTTACACAACTTACGACATTATTCGCACTGTGTATGTTTAACTCCTCGAGTTCGTCGTGTCGCGTCAGTCCGGAACAAAAGCTATCAGTTGTATTTACGAAGCTTAACCGAAAAGTCTCGCCTCGACAACTTAACAAATAACTTCAACCCACATACGACACATCGACAGATAGACTTACATACTCGTAAGGCTGGCACACTATCTACAAGGTACAGAACAGGGATCTACTTTCGTACTGTTATTTATAATAACTAGAAGCCTGGAGTAGAGCAATGACATGAAAAAAATAATCTCAAATTGAAGAGGTTGCGGTATGACGCGTTATATCCATTTGTGCGATAGGATAGAAATAGGATTTCGCTTTAGATTTCGAGGGGGACAAAGCATACTGTTTTAGAAAGGCGTAAGCGCCATAATCAAATAATAATATTTTTTTTTTTTTTTTAAGTGTTTATTTTCTGAACTCCTTGATTATTAATTATCAACTGTCACGCCAGTAGGAAAAACTACATCAACTATGCGAGTAAACTAGCTTAGCTCAACTTTCGATCTGCAATGTAACCCGCAGTTCAGTGTTTTCTATAGAAATTTACTTGAAGGTAATTTTTAATTTTTCTTGGAAAGGTAACTAAATTATCCAAATACCAAACGAGATAAGAATTCTTGAATCAACAGTGTGTCAGGCCTTTATCCAAAGTCGCAACCCCCAGATAGGAGTATTGTAACAAATTAAATTTTCGTCTTCCCCCTCCTACCCCACGTTTAATTATATTCAGTAAACAAAACGAAAGATACGGCTGGAACTCAATAACAAGAAGTAATTTAAAGAAGGTTCGATTCTAGAGGAAACTTCTGATTGAGAGCCGTGGCTTAAGTTTTTGTGAAACACGTGATAGAAGCGCTTTTACGTTTGGATTATTTTTCTAGATATTAAAACTTTTAAGATAGGTACATACTGTTGGGATGACAACTCTTATATATAACTCAATAAATATTCAAAATACAAATATGTATAGTTGAACCCTGATCATACAAGGTGTGTGGATATGTGACCCATATTTTTCGATAAAAATCTGAAAAAAATGTATAATATATGTATTTTAGCTATCTTAAAAACCAAGCCTATTTAAATAATTTTTTTATGAAATCATCATCTGGTTTTTTCTTCGTTTCTTTTTAAGTAAACCAGCAGTGGGATACTAACAGCTAATTAAGATAAGATGAAATAAAACAAACATTTTATAAATGATTTTGTGACAATTTGCAAAAAAGTACACCTCAATGTAAAAGTTACAGATCAAAAATCAAATAAAAGCATTTTTTTATTACAAATTACAGAAAAAAAAAATTTTTTTTACTAGGCTTATTTCGAAATTGTAATTTTTTTTATTTTCTTAGCTAGGTAGACTATAAAGCTTTCAAATGAGACTACTTTGAATAAATTACACTGTTCACTTAAAAAGAAACGAAGAAAAAACAAGGTGATGTAGATTTCATAAAAAAATAATTACATATGCTCGGTTTTTCAGATAGCTAACAACAATTTTATTTTTTCTGGTTTTTATAAAATTATATTTCGCGTATCCGCACAGTTCGTTTGATCAAGGTTCCACAATACACATTGTTTTTATATGTAGGTCGACTTTTTGAACCCGATTTTGTTACAGCTATTTTGTCTTTTTAACAGAAAAGGTTTTGTTTTTTATTAGGTACTGAGTTATTAAATTACATTCAATTTTGCGTGCCCTTTCCTCGATTATTGCCAATCTTATGATTGTAAATCAACCTTTTTAATAATCATAAAGTTATAGGACCGACCCAAGAAACGCGCTTTGCACTTTTATAATCGTTTACAAATTCTGTATATGAATAGAAGAAGGTACATATTATATCAAGTAGGTAGGTGTGAAGATATATTAAATTGCACTGTAGAGGTACAATCCATAGACTTAAGATTTTTTACTATGGATGGTATAATCGGTTTTTGTTAGCTGACTCTTATCATTTCTTTTGTTTTGATTGAATTTATTATTTGAATGGTTTGGCAATTTATAATTTATACCAACCTACTGTTATCTAAATAACATTTCCAGCTCATTGGGTTTCGTTTCTGGTTATCATTGATAAAATGAAAGATAATTACTAATTTCGTTTTCTGATGAAAATAATATCTTTGGGAAATAAAGAGATTTTGAATAAAATTTGTAAAACTTATACCTGGGGTCTTTATGAACTTAATAGGCGACGTCTACAGCACCATCTATCTAACACTAAAGCACGTAGAACTTAATTTGAGTCCGCGCCCACTTGGTCTGCTTAGACTCGACCCGAAGTATAATGGTTATTTCTGTTTTGATCGGCGTAAAAACGTCGATGTACAGTCAGACATAAAACTGTCCATCTATCGGTTGCACCACGGAGCGTGTAAAATTGTAAAAATGTTTGGATAAATAAAAAAAATAAGAAAACAATGTAGACAGGGGCGCCCTTCTGACACAAATAAATGAGAAGCTACCTGATGTTTACCCCTTTCTTTGGCAATGTTATGGCACACCTTCAAAGTTAATATATAAAGATAAGCTATTGTCTTCTGAGGTTGGTTGTCAGCAGGGTGATCCTTTAGGACCGGCTATTTTCAGTCTCGCTATACATCCGATTATAAAACGTTTGGAGTCAAAATTCAATGTTTGGTACTTAGATGATGGCACTCTAGGAGGCGAGTGGACACGGTATTGAAAGATTAAGTGTTTTAATTGAAGAATTCAAGGTTTGTCGCTTAATTTTGCGAAATTTGAACTCTATATCCCGGAAACCGAAAACACTTCTAAAGTATTAAAAATAAAGAATCGCTTCAAAAGTTTAGCATCAAACCTTAAGTTTATAGATAAGTCTTCGCTTTGCCTCTTAGGATCTCCGATTATGGACGAGTCTTTGCCCAATTTTATAAATGAAAAAATTCAAAATTTCGTTTCCTTTTCCGATAAATTGCAAAACATCAATGTTCACGTGGCTTTTGTTAAACTACGTTTCTGTCTATTTGTTCACAACTCTAGAAATTTCCATATCTTTCACAGCAGTTGGTTGTTAGTTTTCGAATTGGAGCAAAATTTGTCCCAAGCCTATATCCACCTTTATCCTCTAGATAATCTGATATTTTGTAGCTAGCCTTTTTACAAAGGATATGTTAGACAGTTGGAGGTTGCGGGTTCGATTCCCGCCTTGGGTGAGAGAGTCCTGTAAGGTCTAAAGGAAATAAAGCACTTTGAATTTGAATTTGAAGTTAAGGTAAAGTAAAGAAGCGAACAAGAAACCTTTACCTTGTTAGGTTGTTAGTTTCGAGTTGGAGCAAAGCTTGTCCCAAGCTTCTTTATCCTCTAGAAGGAAACAATTAAGTACTCATCCTTTTTTATACGCTTTGTGCTTTGTAATAATTTCATTCAATACATACTAATGTATTGAATCAGTTTATATACGCGATTGATTGTAGTCATTAGGTTAACAAGTAGATACTAACTAATAAAATATAAAAAAACATGATTTAATAAATTATCTTTAAATAGCTATAAACATTAGGTACCATCTTAAATAATACAGAACTAGATAGGAACAAAACAATTAAAAGGTTAAAGTTTTCAGCAATACTAAATGAACAGTAAAAATAAACAATTTTCTATGATTAATCAACATTCAAGTAAGCAATTTATGCTATGGGACTAATATACAAAACATTTTTTCAAAATATTTCACACCTTATTGATCAATAACCATACGTAATAAACAATACAAATAACACCGTTTCCAGTATGAATTTGAAGTAAGTTTCCCCAATTTATTCCAAGAACAAATACCCACCAATACCAGCTTCAAGCAACTCTGTAATTTAGTCTCACGTCTCCCTAAATTCCATCATTTTGCCAAATTAGCGTCCTCCCCCCCCCCCCCCCCCCCCTCCGCTCCTCTCGTTGCAAAGCTAATGAGATCACAGAAATTGCAAAAATACTTACCTTATTGTATTTGTTTATTCGTAAATAATTCGATCAAAGGGAACGTAAATAGTTTAGAATCAATTATTGAGATCTTAGAACGACTCATATCCAAAGTCCATCCATCCAGCCAAAAGTTCGTATTTGTAATATTAGTGTCATTAGTGCATGTGATTATAATGCGATGTCGATTCCCGTCTTGGGACAAATGTTTGTACGGTATACAAATATTTGTTCCAGGTTTTATTATTTTTTTTACACGGCAATGGCGTTTATTATTAAAGAAAATTACAATAAAATAATAAAATAAATTAGAACCATGAGACATCGGCGAATTTCTGAATATAAAATCTGACATATTAACAATAAATTCATCTATTCCCCAAGGTGCCTAAGTGGGCTCGGATGCCTTCTTTTTTAGTCTTTATCAACAATTTGCCTAAAGCTATAAGTACTAAATGCATCCTATTTGCAGATGATTTTTCCCTGCTGTTCAAAAGTAGCCAAAATATTGACTTACATTTAATAACAGAAACCTTTAATAGTACCAAACAATGGTTTAGTGATAATAACTTGGAAATTAACCTAAAAAAGACAAAGTTTATACAATTCAGAACCAGACATAGATCCCCCTTAGACCTAAGTAATTTGACTAGAATTTTAGACATAAAGAATAAGAATAAAATAGAATAACATATATTTATATTGTAAACAGATTTAAACATACACAACACACACGTAATAATACAAATAAAACTTAATAAAAGTGGAAAAAAAAAAATGATGACAAAGTCTGTTCACAAAATTGGCTCTGGCTCAGCATGTGCTGGATGACTAGCAAACTAGCATCCAACGCTGGTCTGCCGCCAGAGCCACTTGTTGGCGTTACGGATACATAGAACAATCCAACGAATTAAAATTATTAGGCGTTATATTAGATACCCATTTAAATAGGATGAGTTATATTGACACGCTATAGAAAAAACTTTGAAGGTTATCTACGCCCTTAGTATTTTAAAACGTAATACTGATTATCAAACCGCCCTATCAGCATATATGCCTATTCTTGGTTTAATTATTCAATTATACTGTGGGGAAGTACATACATAGTGTTGACTTCAACTATATCTTTAATTAACAAAAAAAAACGAATAGAATATTAGCTAATATTAAGCAACGACAAAGCTGTAGGCCGCACTTTGAAATTCTAAAAATATTAACCTTGCCCTGTATAAACATAATGCAAATGACCTTATTGTTTAAAAAATATCGATTCCTTTTTAAAATCTGAACCTGTAAATTTTACTAACTACATTAAACGAAATAAAGACAAACTAATTCTACCTACAACTACCGTTTCACAATTTAGCAAAGGTAGTAATAGTAAATTAGTAAATATTTATAATAAAATACATAGCTCCATAAAAGATCTTAAAGTAGATACGGTTTTACGTAGAAAACTCAAAAAATACTTTATTTCTAAATGTTATAACTCCGTTGAAAAATTTATAAATGATAATTCTAAACTATAAATATTTGGCTGCCTGAGTAAAGAATTTAAAGAATAGAATAGAATAGAATAGAATATAGAATAGAATATTTATTTACGTAGGTACTTACCGAGTTATCATTACAATTACAATTGTTTTGATTCTTGTAACTGACTCTGCCTATATTTTCTAACTACTATGTTTCTAGCTATAAATAGATTATATACCTACCTAATTTAATAATATATAAAAAAAATGCTGTGCCTTTACAGGGTACATGTACATACCACTAAGCTAATTACCACCTAAGCTAAAACAATGTTTATGTATGCAATAAATAAATCTGAATCCGAATCAGTCACTATTTCACCTCGGTGAACAAAGTACTATTAAACGCCATGTACTCAATATATGCTTAACAATAGAGCCTGTAGTATCATCTATTATGTACTCGTAAGTAGCTGAGCTTGGGACCAAGACCTGGCTGTCGAATAGAAGCTGATAGTTACTTATTTAGGGAGTGCCGGATCAGCAGCTACCTTGTCTTTGTAGGAAAGTTATAGTTTGCATAGAGGTTGGGTTGGAGCTTTGAAATACGGAGTAGCTCCTTCAATGAGCTCTGTGAACCTGGCAACCGACCTTGAGATATTCATGTTTTTTTGGTCTTATTTGATTATACCGGGTTTGTACCCGATTGTACCGACAAAATTTTCGTTTGTACCCCTAGGGGGTAAAAGTTATGGGGAGGGGGAGGTTTTTCAATACTCGATTTTGACCTAAGTGAGTAAAATAAATAATTTGATCTCTGACTATAATATTTCGCAGTACTAATTCACAATAATCGTTTGGCCTTGAAATTGCCAACATATTAAATGTATAATCACACGTTTTCAGGAGGAAAAAAACGACAAAAATTAATGTGAAACTGAAACTTTGGCAAAATTACACCATGGTTTGTAAATTGAATAAATTTCTTCAGAAAAACATAAGTGAGGTTCTTGATAGGCACTGATTATGAGAGACCTTGAGTTAACTAACATTTTTGAAGCCAAATCTCGAAGGTACAAATGGGTACAAACGAAGAACATTGACTTGAATCTGCAAAATTGTTCAAAAAATGCCGTTTTAGGATAATTGACAAAGTTTCTTTAGAAAATCAAAAGTGAGGTTCTTGATAGGAAATGATTATGATTGACCTTGAGTTTACTAACATAATTCAAGCCTAATCTTGAAGGTACAAACGGGTACAAACGAATAACATTGACTTGAATCTGCGAATCTGTTCGAAAAATGCCGTTTTAGGTTAATTGACAAAGTTTCTTTAGAAAATCAAAAGTGAGGTTCTTGGTAGGTAATGATTATGATAGACCTTGAGTAAACTAACATAATTAAAGCCTAATCTCGAAGGTACAAACGGGTAAAAACGAAAAAAAATTACTTGAATCTGCGAAACTGTTCGAAAAATGCCGTTTTAGGTTAATTGACAAAGTTTCTTGAGAAAACCAAAAGTGAGGTTCTTGATAGGCACTGTTTATAATAGACCTTGAGTTAACTAACATAATTAAAGCCTAATCTTGAAGGTACAAACAGGTACAAACGAATAACATTGACTTGAATCTTTGCAATTGTTCAAAAAATGCCGTTTTAGGATAATTGACAATGTTTCTTTAGAAAATCAAAAGTGAGGTTCTTGATAGGTAATGATTATGATAGACCTTGAGTAAACTAACATAATTAAAGCCTTATCTCGAAGGTACAAACGGGTACAATCGAATAACATTGAATTGAATCTTTGCAATTGTTCAAAAAATGCCGTTTTAGGATAATTGACCAAGTTTCTGCAAAAAATCAACTGTGAGGTTCTTGATAGGTAATGATTATGATAGACCTTGAGTAAACTAACATAATTAAAGCCTAATCTCGAAGGTACAAACGGGTACAAACGAAAAAAAATGACTTGAATCTGCGAAACTGTTCGAAAAATGCCGTTTTAGGTTAATTGACAAAGGTTCTTCAGAAAATTAAAAGTGAGGTTCTTGATAGGTAATGATTATGATAGACCTTGAGTTAACTAACATAATTAAAGCCTAATATCGAAGGTACAAATGGGTACAATCGAATAACATTGACTTGAATCTTTGCAATTGTTCAAAAAATGCCGTTTTAGGATAATAGACAAAGTTTCTTCAGTAAACCAACAGTGAGGTTCTTGATAGGTAATGATTATGATAGACCCTGAGTAAACTAACATAATTAAAGCCTAATCTTGAAGGTACAAACGGGTTCAAATGAATAACATTGACTTGAATCTGCGAAACTGTTGGAAAAATGCCGTTTTAGGTTAATAGACAAAGTTTCTTGAGAAAACCAAAAGTGAGGTTCTCGATAGGCACTGATTATAATAGAGCTTGAAATAACTAACATAATTAAAGCCTACTTTCCAAGGTACAAACGGGTAAAAACGAAGAAAATTGACTTGAATCTTTAAAATTGTCCGAAAAAAGAAAGTTTCTTTAGAAAATCAACAGTGAGGTTCATGATAGGCAACGATTATGATAGACTATGAAATAATTAACATAATTAAAGCCAAGTCTTGAAGGTACAAACGGGTACAAACGATAAACATTGACTTGAATCTTTCTCTTGAATCAGTTTCCGATAGTGGACTACTTTTCAACAATTTCGCAGATTCAGGTCAATATTCTTCGTTAGTACCCGTTTGTACCTTCGAGATTAGGCTTTAAATATGTTAGTTAACTCAAGGTCTATCATAATCATTACCTATCAAGAACCTCACTTTTGATTTTCTGTAGAAACTTTGTCAATTAACCTAAAATGGCATTTTTCGAACAATTTCGCAGATTCAAGTCAGTGTTATTCGTTTGTACCCAAGAGATCTCTTTGAGATGTCAAAGAGGAAGAAAGGATAGACAAAGCGAGACCATAAGGGTTTCGAAACCGATCTCGAGACCCTATTTTTTTTTGAGTGCTTTTTGGGACCACAAAAAATAGTAGTTATTAAACATATTCACTACAGTGCAAAGTACTAACGAAGAACAGTAGAGACCATTATTATTTTGCATTGATAATTTAAATGATGCATGAGGCCCGTATTATGAAAGCTTCCTCAAGCATTACATATAAAGCAGTCATTACGTGAGCTCTACTCAAGCTCAATCTCTGCTTAAGTAAACCTTTATTATAGAACGTAACTCTGACCCCATTCTGATTGCACTCGCAAAATATCTTCTTCAGTGAATAGGGTTCTCGTGAAAACGGAACCCTATTACTAAGCCTCTGCAGTCCGTCAGTCCGTCCGTCCGTCCGACCGTCCGTCCGTCAGTCCGTCCGTCCGTCTGTCACACGGCTCTATTTAATGAACCGTAAGAGGTAGATAGTTAAAATTTTCAGAGAATGTGTATTTCTTTTGCCGCTCTAACAAAAAATAATTAAAATAAAATAAATATTATTAATATTTGTTAAAGGAGTCTTTCATACACAAAACGGTTTTTTTCTTGCTTTTTTTGCTTTTCATTTGTCAAGGCTGTATCTCTTGAACTACAATATGCACATGAAACTTTCTGTAAATAAGTAACATTTCAACGGTAATAACAACAAATACTAAAAATAAAATAAAGTTGAAAATTTACAGGGGTCTCCGAACAAGTGAAAATTTGATGTTCTTTGAAAAAGTTGCCCGATTTTTACGGTACGGAACCCCTCGTGTGCGAGTCGCACTTGGCGGTTTATTTTATTAGTTCGAAAAATTATTGATCAAATGAGAAAACCGAAACGCAAGAAAAAAAATTAAAACAAAAACAGCGCAAATTGATAACAAAACTACGTTTTCTAAGCTCTGCTAAGCTTGGGGATAGATGACGCTGTGTGTATTGTCCAGCATTTATTAAATTTTATTAATTATGATAAATTTCACTTTTATTTGACGTTTTCACTGTTTGATTCACATTGACTGTTGGTCAATAAGGTCCTAGGTATAAAGGCAAAATAATTCTTGAACGGTTGTTTTTTGGTATTGAATTGAAGTAGAAGAAAGGTCCAAGTCAAAGCCCTGCCTAAGATATACAATCACTAAAGAAAATCGACATCGGAGCGGAAAAGGCGGTGATTTCGCGTCCTTTTGCTTTCATTGAGATATAAAATGGTTTCGATGATTATCGGTTTACGGCCAGAAATTATAGAAATGTCCGACCAAGACCACACAAGAGTAATCAGAGTTCAGAGTCACCAAGCAGAGATTTGACTGTTCAAAATAGTTCTAAATAAGCAATTACTCCAGTAATGTTTGGTAACCGTTCAATAATACGTAGAAACAATTACTTGAAGGCGTGGACGGAGGAAACCACGCTCTTGAAGGGTACTTGAGAAAGTATAGATTTTGACATGAGTTCCCTAGTGTTGTCTATATATATATTAGTCATAAGCAAAGTCAAAACTAGACATAAGCATCAAGCATAGATCGATGACTGAGTAACCTTTCCTAATACGGGTCTTGGTATCATGGTCATGCAAGAAAACTGTACATGATGTATAGTTTGTAAAGTTTATGTGTAAATATTAAAAACTTGCCTATTTTCCTGATCAGTAATAACGATTAAACACAGGCGCGTGTGATGTGACCCAGATATTCATATCCCGAAGTGCCGCCATCTTTCGGCTGCGGGATGATCGACGTTGATTGGAAAACGTTTAGAGGCTCATCGGTGCTGTTACGTCATTGGTTGATTAATGGATTTTGATACTATGTATGAACTTAATTAAATTTAAAAAAATATGCTCTATAATCCGTTTAACATCATCAGGGCGTAAAATTAAATTTGAGGGCTCTGACTTTTAACCGACTTTGAAATAAGGAGAAGGTTCTTTAGGCTCGGCTGTCTGTATGTTTTATTATCTACGTTCGTCGATTTCTCCGTCAATTGTGGACCGATTTTGATAATTATTTTGTTTTTTTTTATACAGGACAATCCCGAGATGGCTTCCCAAGGGATTAGTATTTGTCCCGCTAAACATAATAAACAGAGTAAAATAAAGGTTTATTCAAAACAATCAAATTAATACTTACCTATCCATCTTGTTCCTGCGACAGTTTTAATGTTAGCCTTGTAGATCTTCTCATAAGTTATCATTTTTTAACTGTTACACATAGAATTTAACTTTTAAAACGTATGAACGAGCTTTATATGGCATTATGCCATACAAAGTACGTTCATACGTTTATACGTTCATTTTGCGTATAATTATAATCACTGTGATCTTCCGTAGCGAAGTCAATACAACTTTAATGAATCCGGTTAATACCGGTTTGCTGCGGATGTATCCGGATGAAATCCGGTATCGTGCGTTACCGCTGGCTAAGCCGATGTGATGAAGGTTTAGTGAATAAACATGTACGCAACTAATGTATTTTTTTTACAAAATACAACATAGTGTAGTGTCACAGGGAGAGTAGACAAATAATTCCAAACCAACAACCAACAATTAGCCCCTTATTTATCTTACATATTGACAGTTGCTGTTTGAGAAGGCTTATTACAATGAAAATTAATATCAAATGGTCAAATTCTAGGATAAGACAAATAACTACATATATTTTAATAATTTAGATATTGACATTTTGATACAAATTTTAAGTATTTTATTAAATCTAGATTAAAAATACCAAATAAGTTAATTTGCATACTGTTAAGCTGATCATGGCTGTATTCATTATATATTTAGTTGCCATTCCTGTAATCCATATATTTCGCAAAATAAATGAAAATGACAAATTTCATTGATATCGCTGATTTTCGAAATTATGTTTTATCAAAGGTAAAGGGTACGTTTTGTCAAATACAAAACCACCGTATTATTCGACCGTACAACTGTACCTTAAACTCGTCTACTTAGCAATCTCCACAGATCTCGTAATGCGCAGTACTTACACTAAGTGCCTTTTTGACTTTAAAGGCATATTTAAAAGCTACAATTAAGGTAATAGCTCATCGCGTCTCATAGCCCTGTCCTAAATGTATGAATACACAATTACAAGATGAAAGACCGAGGCCCTTAAAACTTTATGAGGGCTCGCTATTACGCTTTTACAGTAGAATACAACCAAAGGGTCTGTATCATTCATTAGAAAGGGAACGGGTGGGGGGTGTTATACGTGATAGGAAAACTATTATACAGGGTGCCACGAAACATGTGTACTAAGCCAAAAGCGGGGGTAACCTCGGAATGATTCTGACGATTTTTTGAATTTCGTTTTTTTAAACTTATGATTGGTTTTCTTTCTGTCCGTGCTTTTTTACACGCACTCTTGTATTATTTAAAATGTTAAATAATGATTGATAATGATTAAATATTTTAGAATTGTTTTATTGCTTGTTTTTTTCACAAGAAACCAGTGTATTGTCATCAAATTATTACAAAAAAATAGGAATATGAAAAAAAGTCTCTAATTTAAAAACATTTTTAAATAAATATGAAATAAAAAAAAACGTAGAACAAAATTGATCCTCGGGGTTAAGAATCACACCCTTTCGTCTTGGTACACATGTTTCGTGACACCCTATATTAGGTAGGTAGATACATTCCAATACAACATGAGTAGTAGCAACTTTGACCTGCTAGATAGTATTGAAGTTTTGATAGTATTGAAGTTTGATTTCGAACATTGGATTGCGTATTAAGTCACGCCCTTGAGACAAATATACAATTATTATATTTTGGTAATATACCTCTACGATAAGGTGCGGTATGACTAGCTTGTGCCTACGGCTTCGAATGTTTTTTTTTAGAGTAAAAGTAGCCTAACATACTGGCTACTATTCCAGGTCCAGAACTTTATGTGTGCAAAATCTCTGCTCGATCCATTTAGTAGTTTTGGCGTTGTGTTCGCCCAACATTGTCACAACAGCACAATCTTTCGACTTAAAATATTAGTAGGATCATACTCAAGAATGCGAATGTACTTTTTGTCGGTAGCTAACATCCCATTGAAGTAAAACTCTAAAAAAATGTAATTGAAATGGGCATCTTTTAAACTGCATAACCATAAACTTCTCAAGATATAGATAATCCAATCTCCTCTCCGTTCAGTTGATCGTCCGCTGCACCGCCATAAAACTGATCGTAATTTAGAAGTAAAGGCACGGAGCGTGGAGTATTTCCTTGCTGCCCCATAATTTTCACGAAAACTCATCATACTTCGCCGTATTTTAGCAACAATATGTGCCTAAAACAGTGATAGAACTTTGCTGGGTACAGTGTAAATAAACACAGTATGAAAACCGGATTAATCGTAACGCTCTGAACGATTGACTGATTACTGATAAACTCCCCACAAAACCACACATTATCTAGCCCCAAACTAAGCAGAGCATGTGTTATGGGTATTAGATAACTGATATACCTAGTACATTACATTGATATATATTTTTTATCATACATAGAAGACATCCAGAACACCCTGAACAAATATGTGCGGATCATACAAATATTTGTCCAGAGGCGGGAACCAAACCCCTGCGTCGAAGGAGGACCTACGCGCACTGCACTGCACCACAGAGGTCGTCAAATTTGATGACATGGCCCTTTTGATAAAAGGAATAAATTCTTTCAAATTGTTTAATTTTTTTCATACGTAGCCAGTTTTAGCTTTGTATTGCTTCATCCTCCTCCTCCACAGCCTATATTGGTTCACTGCTGGACCCAGGCCTCCCCCTAATAAGCGCCTTATTAGCTTCAATCTCACAGAGGGGTAATGCCCATAACCCCCTCGATGGGATGCTCTTATTATTGCTTCATATTCAATGTTAATCAAAGGCCGTCACCAAATTCGTCATGCACATTGCACATTTCGCGATTATGGAGCGCTCATAAAAAAAGGTATTCGATGTCTAATTTTGCACTAATTCAACTTCTTATAAATTCAAGAAATAGGTTAATCCTATTAATATGGCGAAAATTTGTGTCGTTGTTCCGCTGTGAAGATGTTAGGCCGAATACAACGCCAAAAATACTGAATGGAACCGACTGAAATTTTGCACATATAAATATTTGCAGCTGGATTAACATTTATGCTACGATTTATTACGAAAACGTGTGCGAAGACGCGGGCAGAAGCTATAGTAGCTTATATTTAGAAGTTCTCCTACTGCGCTAATTTACCTTACACTGTGTTCTTTGCGGTCTAGTACCTGCACCCTTGTGCTATAGTTCAATCATGTAAAGCTCCGCTCCGCCAAAATAAAAAGGTATCATAATGTTTTATCGGAAAACCGAATAAGTAGCGGTATTATGTGATTTTTGATAAAAGGTACGATGTGTTGTTATCGGAAAGACGATTATCCGATAAAATATTAACATCGTAAACAAGGATTTTGAGGCATGTTTTGTTAGCTAGAGCTAACAAAACATGCCTCAAAATCCTTGTAACGACAACTCTAGATAAAATAACAAATAAAACGGCCAAGAGCGAGTGAGTGGCATTATGAACGTTCAGAAGATTTGTTTGTCACGCTGAAAGCTTCACAACGTTTAGTGCGAGTCTGGTTGACTAGTTTGTACCCGCGGCTTCGCACGCGTTGTTTCTATGGACACGTTAATAGGTTATTTCAATCCCATGGGAACTAATTTATTGGAAAAAGAAGTAAGTGTTATTCCAGATCTAGATCTAAATACATGCAAAATTTCAGCCTGATCCGTTGAGTGTTTTTGGCGTGAAGAAGTCGTCATCTTCCGTTTCTTCTCCCACGCTTGGTGGAGTCGTCACATGTAAGTATTTTTCTTCAGCTCTGAATGATATCACCTTTCTTTGCCATGGCCTCTTTCACACAACCCATCCATCTTTTCTTCGATCTTCCTCTCCCCTTATATCCCTCCACATTCAAACCTAACACTCTTCTAGTCACATGACATTCTCCTCCCCCCCCCCGACCACGCTAACCTGTCACTCCTCATCTCTTCCAGAAGTAACGTACATAAAAAAAATATGATCAATTCACACAACTTTATGCCACGTAACGAAAGGGGTGATTCTGGATCCCGAGGGGAACAACTTTCTCTCTTTTTTACGATTTTATGAAAATCGAATATTTGGCAACCTGATTAGCCCCAAGCTAAGTAGAGTTTGTGTTATGAGTACCTACTAGATGACTGATATACTAACTTAATACAATACAATACACTACATAGATAGATATTTTCTAATAAACATAGAAAACATTCAGAACACCAGGAACAAATATCTGCAGATCGTACAAACATTCGTCCCGAGGCGGGAATCGAACCTGCAACGTCCTGCATCGTAAGCGGACCTTCGCCCGTCGCGCCATAGAGGTCATAATGTTTTTTGATTGACGATCAAAATTGGCCAGGGACATCACTGCTGACACTTAAAATGAATATTCTCGCATAGTTTTTTAGTACGTAGGTATTTGGCGTATTTTTTTCAAAGCATATCAAATGTTTCTAAACTAAAGACTAGCCCAGCCGTCTCACAAAACTAAAAGCAATCGAATCTCGAAGTTCAAACAAGTAGAGTCCAACTTGAGATCCATTTAGTCTTAAGTTCCTAAGTACAACCGCTGGGAATGCACTCGTGGTAATTGAGAGTCCAGGTGCTACTTACACTTGAAAAAGCTGGTCTTTATAAGTTGGTCGATCCTCTGGCTCGGACCTTGCAGATATATTTATCTACACGCTTAAAAACGCGCTCATGTTATTGGAGTGTTTTTGTGTTGCTATCATTGTTTCTATGTAGTAACTTAATTTTTGAAAGAAATATAAGAAGGAATTTTCCTTATTTTGACAGGGCATGCTAGGATTTTTATCCAGAAAATTCGGAAAATACTTTCGCTATTTTCCATATAAGGAAAATATTTTCGAATTAAAAACACAACGAACAAAACACGCCTCGGTCAAAAATAAGGTCACAACTACACAATAAAATTTTATTCGTTTCGTTTACCAAACAAATATACAATAAACTTCGTGTTTCGTAAACTTCAAAACTTATAGTAAATCCATAAAGTATGAGAACAAAACCCCTTAATTAGCCATAACCTATTGAAAGGGGTAGCGCGTAACGCCTATTTAGGTAAAAAGTTGAATTCGCTTAAAATTACCCCGTAGGGCAATGAGTTCCTGGGGTAATTCACCCGGAAGGGTCGCCAGGAGAAAAACAAACAAATACACATAAAAAAGGCTTCATTTTGTTTCCGCTGAAAGGCATTGACGGCTGAATTAAATCGCATAATGTTTTTGTCATGATTCAGCGTTTTTGCTGAGTGTGTTCTTTGAAGGCCAATACACACTTGTTTCTGCCGTATATTTTTACATTTAAATTGAATATTTCTAAATACATAAAGGTGCACAAAATTCCATGTTGATCTGTTTAGTAGTTTTGGAGATCATAATTATCAAGCATTAACACTCACAAAGTTGCTTAAAAAAAATATATATAAAAATATAAAGCTTTATAAAAATCTGTAAATGCAGTTGTTTTTGTTTCAAAACTAAACAATAATTTTCTAAGATAAAACCTAATATCAAAAAAAGCTAGGTAGTACGTAAAATGTTGCCCTACCCTGCCCTGCCCAATAAAAAATAAAGAATAGGATAATTTCAAATTACAATGATTTGTGTACTTAAAAATTAGCTGTCTTTATCGAGAAACAGTAAAAACAATGTGACAGCTAGGTACGTAGCATTTTGAGATCCCACAGGATCACAAACCAATCCCGGACATTTACTAGTCCTAAACACACAACTCCCTGCTGTCCAAATATGATAATGCTAATCTTGAACGTAATGTCATAATTGTGGTAAGCCTATCAAGTGTGGCAGAGGATACCTAGAAAGGTTTGTTTGGGTGGGGTACTTTGGACCCGGACGGTGAATCGTATCTCTACGGAACAGACGACGCCGACGTGTTGTTTTCAGAGGTTAATGCGGATAGGAACAAAAATATTGTTGTTTTTTAAATTTTTCATCATTGATGAGTATATACATATGTATGTATACATATATGTTTTGTATATGTAACTCACCTCATATTATGTTCTCACTGCCGCCGAGCAGAGATCTCCCCATCTCTTTCCACGGTCAATACTCAATATATTTATTGTTGTCATCACATCACATCACATTGGAAGGTAGGTAATTTATCTATACTTAGGAAGTAAAGTATGAACCCTGTTACGCGTAACAACATGTGGAAGGGAGACCGAGGTTGTTTTTGGTAAAAATATCGATAAACACAGAACTAAAAATATCGACAAAGACAAAATACAAATATCGGTCGCCAGCTGCCACTTACTCTGACTGGAAGTCTAAATAAACCGCCAAGTGCGACTTGACTCGCACACAAAGGGTTCCGTACCGTAAAATCAGGCAACCTTTCAAAGCACATCAAATTTTCACTTGCTCAGAGAACCGTTTAAATTTTTAACTTTATTATATGTTTAGTATTTGTTGTTAAAAAAATTGAAGTGTTACTTATAAAGTTACAAAGTTACAAGTTCGAAAGTTTCATGTGTCTACCTACTGTGGTTCAAGAGATACAGCTTTGACAAACGAAGAGCAAAAATAGCCAAATAAAACATGTTATTTGCATGGCAGGTCCCTTTAATTTGATATGTATTTTGTTATTAATATTTGTTGTTATAGCGGCAAGAGAATTACACATTATCTGAAAATTTCAACTGTCTACCTCTTACGGTTTTTACCCTTCAGGTACGGAACCCTAAAAATTACCAAAAATGTCACCGTGTTCTTAAATTCTGATGTATTTTATTTATGAAAACGTGTCCATTATTTGCTAAGGTTGTTTGTTTTAAATGCTTAGCCGTTCTTAAGGAAAGTTCTACGAAATTAAAGAAATAAAAATATTTTATTTCGAATAACAAGATCCATATTTAGTTAGTAAAACTATTATAGAACTAGAAGACTTGAAAGTTAAGGTTAGTAGAGAAAGAAAAAAAGAAAGGAAGATTATTACACACTACACACACAAACAAACTTTGAGACAATAAAATAAAAGAGACTACTTAGTACTAGATAACAAACAGCACAGACAAACACATGTGAACTAAGTAAGTAGTATACTAACACAAACATTGGGTTGCTAGGTACCAAGTAGTCCACTCAGCAAGCAGACGAGCGCGTGTGTGCAGGTCTAACAGGTCCTGACTCAGCTTGTTGCTCTAACACAGAAACCTGGGGTAATTTGTGAAAGAGCGCTGGTTTTCAGTCAGAACCGTAGAGTAAGTCAAACACACGGAGCAGATACAGAGTATCTGTATCTGCTCCGTAGACAGACACGATCTCAGATCCAGCGCACACAAGACACAAAATAGGAAAATAAAAACGAAACAAGGTGGCAACACTTGATATTTGAAAACGGGCTGAGTAAATGATGCGTAAGCAAATGTTATGGGTGTATAAGTAGGTAGGTAGGTATTACAATGAAATTATAAGGTAGGTACTCGTATTACATTAATAACAGAGGCACAAAAAAGAAAACATCCAGTAAACTTAATTTAAATGAACCATGAGAATGTGTATTTCTCTTGCCGCTATAACAACACATAATAAAAATTTGATATTTATTATATCAAAATTAAAGGGGGCTCCCATACAACAAACGTGTTTTTTTTGGCTATTTTTGCTCTTAATTTGTCAAGGCTTTATCTCTTGAACTACAATAGGTAGACACATGAAACTTTCTTTAAATAATTACTTATTTTAATAATTACTTCAACTGTAATAACAACAAATAATAAAAATTGGAGTCTCCAAACAAGTGAATATTTTATGTTCTTTGAAAAAGTTGTCTGATTTTTACGGTACGGAGCCCTTCGTGTGCGAGTCGACTCGCACTTGGCGGTTCATTTATTCTAACCAGCTAGTGAAGCTTGTACTGCTCAGTAAGCATAAAAACTTTATGTACCTAACTATTATCAAAACAAAATAGAATTGGATATACATTACGGACCGCGTAGAGCGGACAGTAATAATATTACTGTCCGCCTGTTCGGGTAGGCCCGGTGTTTTCCACGCGCCGTTCAAAGAGGAACGCCATATTGAGTCGGGGCCTTTGCAGGCCAGCACCGTCGGCCCAGCGGCAGACTTCGCAAGTGTACCCGTAGGCCCGGCAAACAGGTGCAGAAAGAAAACACAGTGGTGGGTTTAGCCGGTAGGAGTCCGACATAACCGTTCTTTCGCCCCTTAGGAAAAACGGTGTCCAAGAGGATTCCCCCACATAAAAAAAAAAAGTTGAGTTTACTATTAAAACCGTAGAACACATAAATTACAAAAAAAACAGTTTTTTTTTTGAAAAGCGCGTGCTTTTGCTTTGTTTTACCTCTGTTAGTAACCTATGTACTTATCTAAGCTTATCCATAGTAACGTCAGTTACTGTCGCGAGTTATATAACATATTGCTTAGGATACATACTCTGTAGTCAGGGCCTTTATTCACCCTGATCATACTCCTAAATCATTGTTAGTCAAGTTGTTATTGTAATATATTGTTGTTGTTTTAGCTCTCAACATAGACTTTTACCACAGTCTGCTACAGGATACACAACTTGCTTACCATGTAACGACATCGCACGTTACGATCACGGAATCACCTCGAATAGGCCGGTGGAACTTCGGCGAGCGCTCACAGCTCATTGGGTCCCGCTTTGATTTTCCACCCACTGCCCGCCAGGAATAGACCAGACGGCAGGAGCTACACGTGGTGGCGCAGCCAGGTTTTAATAGGCTTACCGGAACATTTGCGTTGCAATATGGCGGGAGGTGATTGATATAGCGAGATGTTGAATATAAAGGGGTTAGACGATATGGAGTAATTATAATTGGGACGGGCATTAGCGCCTCCTGCAGAACAATTCTATCACCGAACTGTGGTCCCCAACCCGCATGCCCAGCGTGGGGATTATGGGCATTATCATCCATAATGATGAAAGCCAATGATACTCTTATCAGGGGGAGGCCTGGGTCCAGCAGTGGACCGGTACTGGCTGTTGTTGTAGAAAATTGGGTATTGCGTCGATTAAAAGGCAAAAAAGAGAATGCGAGAGTTCTAGTCAAACAAATCCCTTATTAGTGACCACCTTGAGCTCATGGTTTCACGTACGTTTTTTGGCTAATATTGTTCCCCAGAAAATATAATATAAGTCCTTGCAAAATTTCATTAAAATCCGTGAATCTGTTTAGCCGTTCCAAGAAGACTGGTTGGAGGCAGCTGGTGGTTGGCTGCATGATGGGAAAAGAAATGGCGGAGATTTTAGTCCAGCAGTCTACTACTGGACTAAAATCTCCGCCATTTCTATATATAGTTTCTTTATATAGTACTGTAGCAACCTTTATAGATTCTAATCTATATAGGTTAATAAAAAAAAAAAAAAAAAAACCTTCTTCAGCAGAAGAAAAAATAAGCCATTTAGCTAACGAATAAAAAGCTTTCGTAATTTCTAGTATAAGATATTTTTTGTACAAAATCGGCAAACATGACCCATAAAACCTGTTCCAAATTGTTAGCTCCAACATTTTTGGGTTGGTTTCCATTTGTCCTCTGTGACCAATTTCAAGAAACTTTGATAATAACATCAACTAGAAGACCCCTGAAGCCTACTTTCTTTGATACGTTTAAGCTAGCTCTACACTTGTCGCTATTGTGCCATGTGCTCCAATTTCAAGAGTCCTGTGAAGTCTATCGAGGGCGTCGTCTCGTTATCACGCACAGGTTACAGATTATCCAGATGAAGTGACGCGCGTCAGGAGCCTATTCAAGGTTGAAATTATTCTAGATTAGAACGGGTAGCAGTTCACCGCACGCGTCATCTAGATATTCTGTAATCTGTGTTATCACGCTGCAGTGTGTCAAAAGCACACACAGCACAACCAGGGATTCGAGTTTTCGTGAGTTGGGCCAAAGGTATGTACATTTTGGTTCTCTAACGGACCAATTAAATATAAATAATGCTGGACAATCCACACAGCATCATCTAGCCCCAAAGTAAGCAGAGCTTGTGTTATGGGTACTAGATGACTGATAAACTTAATACAATATATAACATAGATAGATATTTTTTATTATATAAGTATATAGAAAATACCCAGAACACCCGGAAAAAATATTTGCAGATCGTACAAACATTTGTCCCAAGGCGGGAATCGAACCCGCAACCTTCTGCGTCGCAGGCGGACCTTCGCCCGCCGCGCCACATCGGTCGTCAAGTCAAGTCACCAATTAGTTGAGTAGAAGCGAATCAAAGCCCGCGGCATAACCAGTTGAGCATAGTAGTTGTGCCTTGGGACCGGAAGGGTGTAAATCAAATGACCCCTTCTCCGCACAGACAGTCGACATTGTGTCGTGACTGACGCTACGTACGTACTGCGTGGTGGTTGATAAAGCTTTAGGTATCCCATGTTGACAACTTGCGTATTGCATGTGACGTTTAATATTTAATTTCACAAGGTTCCGTGCCAATCTGATTGCGCGCCTTTTATAACAAGAAAGATGTTTGAGATAGTTTCTAAAGATAGGTTCTTTGAAAATGTTGTCTGATTGTTACGGTTCGGAGCCCTTGGTGCGCGAGTCGACTCGCACTTGGCGGTTCATTTATTCTAACCAGCCAGTGAAGTTTGTACTGCTCAGTAAGCATAAAAACTTTATGCACCTAACTACATATATCAAAACAAATTATAATTTGAAATACATTACGGACCGCTTATAGCAAACAGTAATAATATTACTGTCTGCCTGTTGGGGTAGGCCCGAAAGGTCGAATTTGCTCAAAGAAGGTTGTCGAAACCAAGAAAGATGTTTGAGATAGTTTCTCGCCAAAAATTCCGCCTAGTGTAGAACCGGCATTACGAAATCCGCCTGAAATATCAAATATTCCACCAAAGATATTTCGTAAAAGATATGTATTTGGGCAAAATTATTAATTTAGAGATGAAAAGCCGAGCCTTGTTTATTTCATTCGGAATGATGGGTACAATTTTAATTTGTAGATTGCTCGGTATAGGCGGCAATTTCTTAGAATATTGAATAACTAGACATAAATTATTTTGGGCTATTAGTAATTTAATTAGAAGGGTCAGAGTAGATCTCAAAGGGGCTGTTAGTAAGGTATCTCTATGGCGCGCTTTAAAGGTCGATGACACTAGATGAAACGAGGCCAAAATAAGAAACAGCGGGATGGATATACAATTATGAAATGTGATGAAAAGGCAGTTCTTTATCTTATTCGCCTTTAATTAAGACATGGTGTGCATGATTGGACCGATTTATGTTCTTCTGGAGCAGAAAGTTCAACTTGCTCTTTACATTAGAAAATGAATCCGAAGCTTTGATATTCCCTGGAAGCATTGCGTTCTTGTCGTCATCACATAACATCATCCTCACCTCACCTCAACAGCCTTTATTATCTATTGGTCCACTGCTGGTCGCAGGCCTCCCCCCCCCCCTGATAAGCGCTTTATTGGCTTTTATCTCAGGATGGGTAATGCTCATAACCCCCACGCTAGCATGCGGGTTTGGGGATCGCAGTTCAGTGGTAGAATTGTTATGTAGGTTATGTAGGGGCACTGCTGCCCGCCCCCGATGGATATCCCCCAGTCGCCTCTAACCACACCCGCGGTAAGAGTTGGGGTGGTGCAGATTCTTAGCTGGCAACGCACAGCAATGGATGTTGGATGTTATCTTGAACTTTAATATAGCTGTTGATCTTCCAATAAATTAAATCAACAATCGATATTTTTTTTTAAATAATATGTTCCTTCTGTCTTCAATCACAGCCTAAACGTCACAACAACCACGTCGAATTTAAAATGCGAATTCGCACAAACAATATTATTTCATCCTTCGCCCCGACAAGCGACGTGGGGTCAAGCTACATTATCTCATTCGCACACTGTAAAAGCTAAAAGATAGGATTTACCCGTATTTTGGTGGGACTTTGTACCCTCGGTGGTATTATCCCTCAGTTTACCAAACATTTACTCATATCCTATCACACGCATAGTGGTAACAGATGGGAATCGCCTATCTGATTTTGTTTCGTATTTTAGACTTATAATCCTACCCAGAAGAATAAATTGGAAAACTACTTTGTAATCTATTACTACGTTTCTTTCCATCAGGTGAGATTGTGCTCAAACAAAGGTCTGTTGATTATAATAATTTGATTGCTTTTCCCTCGGGGATACATTTTTATGAGACCATCTCGGAATAATTATTTGTACTCTAGCAATTGTTTTATGTATGTACATCGATTGCTCCGTCAATTATCAATTTTAAATTAACCAATTATGGTCCGATTTGGATGATTATTTTGCTACTGTATAGCAAAATAATCATCTAAGGAATGTAGCCATTCAGTAAAACTTCCTATCTTCAATATTTATGGTACTTGCACTCCATGTATCATGGTCGTGGGACACACTATAGAATAGAAAATGATCCAGAATTGTTCACATAAAAATATAACAACTAAAAAAACAGTAAAATTAAAGAATCAGGAGTCAGTTTTTAGTCCTTTTTTCAAAATAATCCAGTTATGTCTGTGAGTAATTTGAGCACACTTTGAGCCAACAGAAACAACGCAAATAATTCTTCAATACAGAAAGTTCCTCAATTTAGTCCTCGAAACAATTTGTAAGGTTCATTGTGTCGATATAAACGCGCCTTTATTCTATTCTGTCACAGGAAAAAAAGAAAGATGGTTCATTTTAGTGAATCTACAGTAATACTATGCAAGGTAGGTAGGCCAAAGTAACGTTGTTTAGTAAAAAGCTTCTAAAAATGGGGCTTCCCCTATGCACCGAAGAACGGTGCAAAGTAGAAACCGCCTTTCAATTAAGTCAAATTAATGCAATACATCCTGCTGTGTGGTGCCGGCTTAGAATTTGCACCACCCTAACTCTTCCCACAGGTGTTTGTAAGAGGCGACTAAGGGATATCCACCGAGGATGGGCAGCAACATCCCCCGCAGAACAATTCTACCACCGAACTGCAATCCTCAACCCGCATGCCCAGCGTGGGGATTATGGGCATTACCCCCCGTAAGATAAAAGCCAACAAGGTGCTTATCAGGAGGAGGCCTGGGTCCAGCAGTGGACCAATATAGGCTGTGGAGGTGGAATGCAATAATGACGAATCTTCATAGTGTGGTCTGCGATACGATCCCTTTGCTGAACGTTTACGTGTTGCATCATGTTATGTGTTAATCATCCGTGCCAATATTTAGTATCAACGTAAAACACTGTTAGTGGAGTAGCTAATTGTTATTTTGTTTATTGAAACTGTTATGATTTTGTGCGTGTTTTTCTTTCTTCATTCACGCTGACGGTTTCCCGCCCTACTTAAATTATTAACTAAACATAGATAATGATGATGGTGTCTTTTAATCGAATTTCAGCCACAGCGCGGCGGTCTGTCTCAACGAAGACTGCAGTGCGCAACTCATATTATAGTGAACAAGTGTGTGAGCAAACATGCACTCTCGATTTTCTCGCTCTCATAATCCGATGGCATCCGAACGGCAGACCGACACGACCAGGAGAGGTCAGGACCTCTCTTCGATCGTGTCGGTCGTTGGTCCAGCGCCTGCGCTGGATCAACAGCTTTTTTGCCTGAGCCGGGATTTGAACCCCGGACCTCATTATCAGCGGATGAACTCGCTACGAGGCAGTCTATCACATGTTACCTAGCTACGTTCCTCTTCCTGTGTCTCTACTAACTCCTGGCTCTAGTCTCTCAGTTGGAATCAGTTGGAAATTGTTTGTACAACTTTTCCCGAAGGTTCGATACGGATTTCGGTGCGCCTGTATTTGTTTCATGGATCGATACTTTGATTCATTCTATCGTTCGCCTGATACATTCGCGGAAAATTATAAAGTATTTTTTCGTATTTGGTTTTGCCTAGGTTTTGGTTGCTGGTTGTCTTGAAACGTGTGACCCCGGCTTAAAATTCGCACCACCCCAACTCTTCTCGCGGGAGTCTAGAGAATACCCACTACGGACTAAGGAATACCCACCGAGGGCGAGCTGCAGCGCTCCTTGCAGAACAGGTCTAGCACCGAACTGCGATCCCCAACCCTCATACTCAGCGTATTATGGTTTACCGCCTTCTTAGAATAGTCAAAAAAGCGCTTCTCAGGGAGGCCTATGTCTAGCTGTGGAATGTAAAAGGCTGTTGATGTTTCTTAAGAGGGCGCCATACGTGCCATTTTGTGAAAAGGATTGACATAGAATTTCGCGTTCATAGGAGCGGGACAGAGCATACGTTTTTCAAACGGCGTTAGCGCAAAAATCAAGTTTTTGTTTATTTACAAGAAAAACTACACAACTTATGAAGAAACTAATTAATTTGTAATAACCTACGAATTAAAATATAAGTAATTTCAACAGACCGCAGGGTTCCTGAGATTTCGACCAAATTATGTGCGAAACAGTGTACTTTCATGATTTTTTATCGTATTTTTTTTCTTGTTTTCACATGTCATTCAAGAAACCAAAGAAAAATGTTGAATTTTATGTAATTCCAGTTTTTACTACGAGGTGCCCTGAGTACTGATCTAGGCCTAGTTTGACAACCAAACCCGTCAGGACACAGGCTGATTCTGCTGCAATGAGATGTATGCATACATTTGAGTAGGCACCTTCTCCTGATCAGTACCTAGGTACATTAAACATCCACGGCCGAAGTTTTCACTTAAGTTAGGCGAAAACCATGGTCAGGTGGTGGAGTAAGTTCATTGTTCATTGTCTTTTTATCTTCATTTCCATTTTAAGAGCGTATTACATTAGACATCATCTTTTTATAATGATGTTTCCGGAAACAGCTTCCACGTTCCATTTTAAAATGTATTACAAAAACCTCCACGTGCCTTATTTATCATAATCAGCTCCCATAGGCATTACCACAGGTATTAGGCGTAAAGGTTTTATGCCCGCCCAATTTTCTCGAACGCGTCAAGGGTTGAGTTTAGGGTAATAAAGAGGAGAGTGGGGTAATAAAAATTTATTGTGATCTTAGCAATTGTGGAGCTTGTGAAGAGGAATTTTAAGAAGTTTAATATTGTCCCGCTTTTATGCTATTGTAGAGTATACTGCTGGGACTTCTTCCAGAAAGAGCTTTAAGCTCCTTGTCTTTTTATAAGGCTTTTTATAATTCGACTTGCAGTCTATTATCTAAAATATTATGAAATTTTCTCTGTAAATAATATACTGAAATAAAATAGGGTCAAAAGACGAAATACCAATTTAATCTTGAAATTGCATTTTAAGGCTTTCAAGGAAGGGTAAGATTGAATCAAAATGTGAAAAAGGAGATATTTTCAACGAAACATTTAATTAGGTAGTTAGTAATATTCTATTAAGAACCTATTTTTAGAGTAAAAAATCTTAAGTGAAATTTAGTTAAATTAATAAAGACATCAGTAAAATTATAAAAACTATTTTCGTTTCATAATTACACCAGTCACCACCACCAAAAGAAAGCGGATGTAGAAATATTTTAACTATGAACGTGCGTTACAGTGAAGTTAACTTTCCTATTACTTATTATGAATTCTAAAGAATATAATTCTATTTCATGTTGAACTAGTCATCCTCAGTACTCTATGCTTAGTGGTTCTATGTTTTGAGAAAATATTATGTTTTATCTTACCTCATGCAAATTTAAAATACAAGGTGCCACGTTATTTGTGTACTAAGCGGGAAGGGGGTGGTCCCCCCCCCCCCTCCTACGAACATTTTATGTTCTAGCACTTTCCGGGTTTTAAGGTTTCTTAACTAAAAAAAGACCTTGAAACTTTTTTCTTTTTTTTCCTAACTTGCCCATTTTTATGTTAGTGACTACCCTACATCAGCTGTTTATCAGTAAGGTTCTTGACCTTTAAATTTTTACTGCCCATCGATTCTCATTGGCTGTCACGCCCCGGCGGCGCGGGCGGGTGGCGTAAAATTCTTGACCATTCTCATTGGCTGTCACTTTTTTTGCAAAATGGGCTGTGATTTTGCTAAGCTTATGAGTTAGGTTTTTTGTACCAAAAAAACTTATTTTTAATAATCAACCATGTGGTTCAGTTGTGTATAGGGTGCACAACAACCCCCTTTCGGCTTAGTACACCAACAACGTTGAACCTTGTACAAACATTACTCGCTCCGCTTACCGCGTCATATCCGACCACGCTCTCAATTTCTTTAGCAACCTATACAGGGTGGCTTTTTGAGATGGGAGTGGATGGCCAAATCCGAAACCATGACATTTAGAGGAAAAGTCGTGACGGGAGTCTTACCTCGATTTATGAGGAAACAAAAACTGTATTATTATTTAGTTTTTTTTTACTTCAATTTTTTTTTACTTTGCGAGAAATCGAATCGATTGATTTTTCAAGAAATATGACACTTTTTTTTGCACCAACGGATTCGATTGCTGGTAAGGATCAAACTTTGCTTAGAGATACATTATTAAAAACGAAATGAAATGGCTATTTTTGACCTTTTTAGTTTGAATACACCTCTAAGCATCAATGTGAAAATTTTAAACAATCTTTTCAAGCAACTTGCCGCTAGCCAGGATACTTAGCCTGTATTTTATCGAGGACAAACCCTATACACATACATTATTCGTGACGAATTTGTAAATTTTATGTAAATTCCGTACAAAAAATAAGTACGTAAGTATAGGTACATATAGACTTTTTATTTTCTAATAAATTGAGCCCATTACTCCTTTCACGACTTCTCTCTAACTATCATGGCCCATTGTAAAAAGCCACCCTGTATACGCACGGGCATTTACCCTCTTCATGTAATTTACTGTTATTTTACTCAGCGCTGTATAAGTGTAGTATGTCGGCACCTACATCCGGCGTATAATTAATTTTAGTATATCATCAGCTCTTCAAAGATGGTGTGAGGCTTAATTTAATTGGGGTTTTGACTCATATTATATCCTTTCATAATTTGTACTATTTACGGGTATTTATCGCGTTTGTTGCCGGGCAACAAACGCCGCCCTGTGGTGCCGGCTTAGAATTTGCACCTCCCCAACTCTTCCAGCGGGTGTCGTAAGAGGCGACTATGGAATATTCAACGGGGGGCGGGTAGCAGCGCCTCCTGCAGAACAATTCAACCACCGAACTGCGATCCCCAACCCGCATGCCCAGCGTGGGGATCATGGGCATTACCCCCTATGAGATAAATGCCAATAAGGCGCTAATGTAAAACTGATAAATGCAAGAAATCACGCAAAATTAGTGATTTCTTGCAGAATCACTTTGACAAGTCAGCGGTAGTAAATGAAAACCTTTTTAGTTTTGGTATTGTGCAAACCTAACTCCTCAGTCAGATGGGTATATAAATGATTGGGAGGTTAGGTACATAACGACTATGTATTAACCTTACCTCTAATACAATATGTTATTACATGAAGGTATGTCAGCAGAGACATTCCAGATAAACATCATAACTTGCTATTTATTCTCAAATACTTGTGTTTGAGAATAAATACCAAGTTAATAGTCTCTTGACTCATAAGTCATACATAACTCTAGACTTTAATTACACTTCTCTAATTACTCTGGATTTGAACGTTAAATTAGGTAGACGTTTGTCTACTGCTCTGATTGTAGATAATAGGTAAATAAATACAATAATAAACTCATAATTTACACTAAAGTTATTTACAACGGGATACTTACCATGATTTGAGCTTTCATGGTAAATATCCCGTTGTAAATAACTTTAGTGTTAATATCCATGATAGATTTAAATGATGATTGTGTCACTAGTTTTTGTTTTAATTTTTTGTAAAGGTAAGGTGTACTAATTATGGGCTTATTATTAGTCCAGTTAATGAAAGCTCAAAAGAGGGGGGTTGATGGAAAGGTCGAAAGCAGAAATGTTGACTTCGGAATTTTGTTTGGGCTAGTTTTGAGACAAACTTACTAAAAGTCCCAACCTTTGTGTGGTGAGCCCTAGGGGGCACAAAGAAGTTCCCATTTTTTAGTTTTTTGTTTACATCTCGTAAACGATGCGTCATAGGAACATTTGTTGCACTAAATAATGAAAGCTGATAATATTTCATAAAACTTTGTTTCTATGTACACCTTTTTACCTGTTTCCAATCGTGTAGCTCCGAAAAACGGTCAACTTTCAAAAGTGTGTTAATAACTATCGCTACCAGCGTTTCCTCCAGCCGCCGGTATCAAACGTCAAACCAGACATTTCCTCCCTTCCTCCAGCTGAGGGAGCAGCGATGGAGCACTCTTTCCGTACTTACCATTACGTCCGAGATTGGCTTAAATTACAATACAATACAATAATTTATTTACTGAAAAACACATTATATTTAGGGACAAAAAGGAAACTTAAAGCTAATTAAATAATTAATAGGTATGTCTAATAAGATTAGCTACGGCCCCACACTAGGCGCTTGGCCCGTGACGTGGGCACCAGGGCACGATACCCAGAAGATTAATTGTTTTCGAGGGTATCACAAGTATTAGTAATGCATGTTTATAACATTAGGAAAAAAAAAGAAGCAAGATTGTGTAAATTAAATTTGTAGATACATTTTTCAGTGACAGCAAAAATATACTAGGTAACTAGCCATCCGTTGGTTTATGCCCTTCTCACTGTAATCGCGTGTACCCCTCTCTACGAACTGCCGACATTGCTCTTGAAGCAAGTTGTACGATACTACGGCTGTTTGCCTGACTCTGCTCTGCGGTGCACCTGAAGGGCGCCGCAGGTATGGCAGTGAAAGTGTATGATGTAGTTGAAATGTCCTTTTGTACGTTGTTCAAAACTTTAACTTATCTATATCAATTTTTTTTCCGCGAAAATACCAATAAACTGCACGATTTTGGCGCGCGCGGCGTTCGCTCCTTGCCTATTGTTTAACGTCTAGCTATTTATTATTTAAACAAGCTATAAGACTAGGAGTCCGGCAAAGCTTGCAAAAATAATCTAAGGCCTTACCTATAATATAGGTAAGGCCTTAGATTATTTTATTATTTTATCTTGCTTAAAATATTGTAACTACAATATTTCAACATCTTTTCAATATGCTACAATGCATTAAATACTTGCGAGTAGAATACTTGCTCAGACTTGAAATAGATCGTTTACCAAACAATACTAATATCCTTTCAGCGTACAAGAGCAACCTGAATAAATAGTGTTTTATACAATTTTTTTTAACTTAAATAAGTTCATACGAAAATGTGTCTACAGAGTGAACGCAAAAATCATACCGCAAAATTAAACGAAAAACAAAAAAAAAAATTAAAAAATTAAAAATTTTGAATTTCCTGCAAACCTTCCTCTCATTAGGAAAACTCAGTTTAAAATAGATAATTGATTGGTGATTTTGGTAAACCCCCCCTTTTTTTTGGGGAGGCGCTTTCAGCAGTGAACGTATACTCGTATGTATGTGCTGATAAGGAAGAGGATAGTTAATTGTTTCCAATTTTGATGTTTTCTACGTTTATCATGGACATAGAAATATAGTATCCACAAAAAAGTATTTGTAAACGCTGTATGCAGTGTGTCCACTGCTGGACATTGCTGAACCTATGCCCAGCTGAAGACAGGGTACTGTGGCACTCATGAGGGAATCCAGCGTTCCTTGACAATCGTCATGTAGCCAGGTGGGAACCTAACTACAGGGCAAGTTGAATCTGCGAATGGCTGCTGTTCAATATTATTTATTTATGCGATTCAGCATCATACAAGTTACCTTGTAACAAATTGTAACAAGTTACCTTGTTACAATTTGTTTAATACACAACATAATTTATTCATCGGCCGATGTGCGTATAAATCTCTTCCCTTAATTTCGCCCCTCCCTTGAGGCGGAGGAGGAAGGAAGTATGAGGGTGTATGAATAATTCTATCCCTTATAATAGTAAAAAATCTTTAACGTTTGTCGGTTTTTCTCTCTCAGTCAATATTATTGTAAATATTTATTTAAACAGTGGGCATACATACCGTCATGGTGTTGCATGCATAGACGTTCAAACGAAGTGGAAGAACAGTTTCTACCTTCATCGATGGACCCTCCCAGGAATGTTCTACGATTTAGATATTAGTCCTGGGCATTCTGGGTGTTTCCTGTGTATATAAAAAAAATGCATGTCACGTATGTATTAATAACTAATATCAGAGCCCTGAGTGTAGTTTCACGATAGTGCCGAGATGCGATCGTGGCGTCTCATATTTGCATGGGATTTGCGTTTTGTCATGTCCGCACGGTAGAGGCGCTGTACTAAACGTTAAGTTAACGTCTCGATACTATCTTCAATCCGAACTCAGGGCTGAGATATCTAGTACCCACCACACAAGCTCTGCTAACTTTGGGGCTAGTTAAATAGTTTCTAAATGTATATAGTTTTAGCACAGTTTTATGCTGTGCTATTTTTGTGTATTTTTTTGTAGTTGGTCGCGGTTTGAAGTGTTCCCGAGCGAAACCGGGGCAAACACTATGTAGTAACTACATAACTTTGTCAAAACTTCGGGCACTTTGATTCTTGGAAAAAGCAGTTTTGGAGTTCGCTGAGCGATCATAAAAATTGGGTCTTTGTCCCTATATTATGCAAATAAACTTCTCTGAGGAAAATACTTAAAGTTTTCCATGCAAAACAATGTTGGAAAGTAGTTTTAGTATAGCATCTTGCCCAGTATTTGCATATTTGTGGTTTCTTTATGGATTTTGGTGTGGGGATTAGTCATGAAACCAAATGCTGAAACTACTGAATGTGTATTAACTATAGGAACTAACTAAAGGGTATGGATGAAAGTAAAGTACGATCACAGTAGAAGTCTCCGCTCCTCCGATAATCTTCTCCTGTCTATTACCAGTGCATAACACCTCCTTCTTTGGAAATTCTTTCTCTATAGAGGCAGTGCGGTTGTGGAATGACTTGCCTCTGGACATTAGAAAGGCAGATACACGAGATGCTTTTAAGCAAATGGTGCGCAAGCTTTTTCTTAAGAGGTTATAACAATAGTTCGTTTTTTTTTCGTAAAATGTTTTTTGTTTGGTTTTTTGTTTCATATTTATGCTTTAGTAGGTATTTAGGTTTATATATATATTACAGACATCTTTATTTGTAAATTAATATTATCAAGCCAACCCCCTTTAAAACATAATGTTTTTGGTCGGCAGGTAGAAAATGCCTCGGCATTAAGCCCACCCTTTGTACCTTAGTGCAATAAAGTGTTTAAATAAATAAAAATAATAAAGTAAGTATAGCAAAAATTAACCGGCAAAGAGCGAACAGTACCACATCATACTGTTTTTTTACTAAATAATTATCAAGGTAAAGGCTTCATACAGGGACACAGGCCTTCTCCATCTAGTAGAGTTAATAAATCCCGGCAAGTTGATGAAACACAGTCAGCTGCCAACAATATTCGTAGGTACACTGAAAAGTCGAACTAACCCATCCCACCGGGCTGTCTGACTTTGGTGTGAAGACTCCATAGTATGTAGGCACTCTACTATTCTACAATAACACAAGGTCCACCGCGTAATGAATGCGATAGCATCACTAGTCTCGCTAATTCTCATGTCTATTCATTCGTGATAATACCCGTTATTAAAATTAACCGCTATCCCGTGTTTGAATTTAATCTCTTGCGAACATTGTGGAATTTAAATTTAATTTGCAATTATACTGTTAGAGCCAGTTACTGTGTTGTGGTTATGCATCTACTTGCTGTTGTTTGTGTAAATAGGTAACTAGGTACTTTCTATAAAAATTGCATTTGTGAAACTAAAATAGATAAGATCAGTACCTACCTGTCTCTATTAATAGAGGCATCCATACCACAACTTTTTTCTTTGTTTCTTTTTTACCCGACTGCGCCTGAAAGAGGGTAACGAATGTGCTTATGGGATGTCAATGGAATTTCGCAGAAAAATTAATCATACCTTGGGAAAGCAATCAAGTCTCAAAAAATAATGACGCAAAGCTGACCTCTCCATAAAACTAGACTTATTGCTCAAAAGGACATCATTTCAATATTATGCAAACTTAGTACGCTTTCAGACATTAAAACACAACATCTAACACTTCTCCACATGAATATCAGCTTAATATTCTCCAATGAGGGTCGAAAATCATTTGGCAATGTCTAAATAAAATATTATTCAATAAAGGCCGACCCACACATTCGCATTTACGATATTCCAGTCATTTGTACCCTCTGATAGTTCAACCCTAACGTCCCTTAGGCAGCCATTTTGTGGAGTATATGACACTTGTCACTTTTTAGTGTTCGCAATATTTTAACAGGGTGATAAATATTTAGGTCTCAGCGAAGTGAAAACGAAAGTGGAGTTCTTTCAGTCAAAACTGATACTGTGTTGAAGTTATTTTGATAGATTTACGAAGTAAAACTAGAAAGCTTTTTAATATAGAGGTAGACGCTAGTGGCCATTAGCGTAGAAGGTCTGTAGGTATCGTTTTGTGTACGTAAGGTAGCGCGGTATTTGCTACCCAGAGCAGCGGTTTCAGAAGGCACATAGAGAAATGGCCGGCGGATAGGTGCTAAATGTTACCCTTTCACTATCTTATTGGTACTTATAGGTACGTGAACTTAAATTTGGTCTAAAGTAGGTGTCAAAGATCGCCCACACAAAACGAATACAAAATTTACAACGATAAGAAGGATCTTTATCAGAGAAGAATTTGTCTTTCTTATTCAGAGCCGATAGGAATCTGAAACTGTCATACTATATTATAAATGTGAAAATGTTGATGTTTGTATGTACGGCTGTATGTTCGTTACCTCTTCACACTAAACGTACTAGTTCTAAGCCTGGAATAAAACATAGGCTTTCTTTTTATCCCATAAATCAGTTCCCATGGGATAGAAGCTACCATTAAACGTTTTCATAGAAACAACGCGAGCGAAGCGGCGGCAGCAAGTAGTATTTGTATAAGGTCGATAAGATGCTTAGCCTGGTAGACTACAGCTTTATCGATTCAATTATTTTGCAATTTGATGAATTTAGTTAACAAACATGTCTGAACCGCTACTACAGAAGTAATTCAATCTCGAAACATTTTGAACATAAAGACAACTCTCAATTTGTATCTCATTTGCCCGCCTACAGGGTGTTTCACCGCCTGTAGCTACAGGGTGTTGCTAACTTGAATATAGAAGCTATTATCTGCAACGTCGCGGAACTTGTAACTTTCCACTTTCAGGGTCGTTTCCAACTAATAATACTCTAATTTGGGTATCTTGAAATTCGGAGTAATTTTGGTAAAATACGTCATGATTTAGATTTAGGTTTGTAGGTAGTGATTTAATTTTGAGTTTTGTAGTGTTGGAAGCAGAAGAATTATAGAAATCCATACTAATTATAAAAAAGCGAAAGTACGTCAGTCTGTCAGTCTGTTAGGTACCTTTCACCTTTTAAATTATTAAGTATTTGACCTTTTCTAAGTGTACATTAATTGTATTTATGGAAATAAAGAGTTTTTGACTTTGACTTCACGCTTAAACGGCTGACTGAACGGATCTTAATGAAATTTGGCAGGGAGGTAGACGGGATCCCGGGGCCAAACTTCTTTTCATCCCGGAAAAACGCGTGCGAAGTCGCGGGTAGAAGCTAGTTCACTATAATTCCCTACTAATTTAACTCGGTATCTATATTAGGAAAATAAGCGTCAGATTTCCTACATTAAGAACCTTTCTAATGTGTATTCAAAATTAAAAGCAAACAACTAACCAAATTAATCGTTGCTCTAAACAATAATCTCCGGTGTATGTGGAAGTCCTATTAGCAATCATAAGTAAATACCTACCAAACAACAATTTTGACTCCAATAGCTAAAATTTCCACCATTATTCCAGATTATCATCCAAACATATCAAAACAAAGCAATAAAAAACCCCAAAAAGTTTAAAGCACCCTAAGCACTGGAGCGAAGAAGTTGTCTGTAAGTCGACAACTTTCGGCAAGTTTCGGTAATTATCAAGAATAACGCCGAAGTCGCTTCCTCGTTACTCTTCAAGTAGCAGTTATTGGGTTAGGAGGGTATGCTTACTCATTCGGGTAAGTGAGACAGATGGCTTGTAAACTGGTAGTCTTGTTAATATGTAAACTTTATGTAGGTACATACTACAATATCGATCGGAGGAAATATTATATATAAAGTGATATAATACCTATTTATTTTTATTGATTTTATTTACTATTTATAACATAGGTCGATTAGATCGTTATAAAAGGCAAGTCAGAATTAGTAATTAAAATTTGAACAAAAACATTTTCATTTAACTATTGTCACAAACAATATTTAATTTCATTATTAATGTAAGCGGGTTAACTACGAACCTTGTATATGTTTTGGAAGAACGTTTCAGCCAACAACTTGTTTTATGGGGCATCTCTGCCGTTCAAAAACTGGCCACTGGCAAGTTTTCCCTTTTCTGTAAATATGAATGGATGGATGCTGGTCATCAAAATTCAGCAGTTCTGACTACAAGTAACAGGTACTAGATGTAACTAACACTTTCATTGCTCATGACGCACTGCCCATCTCCGGCTCCGCTGCAGCGCTGGCCCGATGCTAGGCAGTGTATGCGTTAAGAAGCACCACTCGCTCTTGGCTACTGATAAATGAATCGAACTGATATATTGCAGTACTTTTCTAGATCTGGTACTTATCATAATATGCTATTGGTTTTTTAGTTTTAAGTGTGCAATAAAAGTATTTTGTATCCATCTATCTATCTAATTTTCATCCCGAAAAGAATAAAAAAAATCTAATTTAGTTGTGTAGGACATACAGACTCAAATTTATAGATTCGCTCGCTCGCCAAAAATAAAAAACTATTCTACCTCTATGTAACACTGAGGTCCGTATTATGAAAGCTGCTCAGTCATCGATCTATGCTTGAGTAACGCTTTTCTACGGCACAAACGTCACTCAAGCATATATCTCTGACTGAGCAAGCTTTCATAACGCGAGCCTTAGTCTATACTATAGTTATTCTGTGACTAATTCATTTTCATGAGTTCCTCCGCAAGCGTGTTCCAAGTCCCTGGAGATTACCGAATCGGGATAAACAAAACTCCACAATCACTAAAAAAGGTTTGCTTGACTCTGCCAGCTTTGCAACTAATTGCGGCTGTCGATCGCCCATAGAATACACGATGAGGGTAGGTACACTACATTGGCATAGGGAAACAACGGCCGATACAAAGCAATAAAAAAAGCGATAAAAGACCAGATCAAACCGGGTTGCGTTCGAAAATTCGGGCGTTAATATTATATTGGTCACACTCACTACTCTTACCGAAAAAGACTACAGAATACCTTTAGAGACCTTTAGCGAAAATTTCCTGAAATTGACAAAAGCTGCTGTTGCTGCCGACCGAAAACTCATTGTCAATTTTACTTTCTGTTTCCGTGAAATTCTTTCCAGGTGGAGCGGGGCTTTTATTTCACGTTCAGTTTATATGGTGTTTAAAGGTGCAATTACAAGATGGACCGCAGGCCGCAAACTGCAGCTTCAAGCGACACTACTAGTTTCTATGCATCTCTATGAAATTGATCCCAAGTGCGGCAACACTGCGACCTGCGGCCGCGGCGCGCAGCGACCGCAGACTGTAGCGCCAGCGGTATCGCGAACCGCAGATCACACGTGTCATGCACAAAAATGTCAACTTTTTCTTAAGATAAAGAAAAATTGATTAACTTTGATTGACGCGCCAATTATATGATTTTTAATCAAAACATAATAGCTTCCTTCTCTGGTTCGACTTTTATAAAAAGCTCAGGTGCATTTAATTTTTTCTGACTTGTAACAACATGTCGTCAGCATCTTCCTCTTCTAACAAAAGACACATTAGTAAAATATCGGTGGTGTTTTCCGACATTCTGTCTCGCACAAAGGTATTGGAGTGACTGAGGCATCGTTCTATGCATTGTGTTGCGCGGCATGCCGCCGTGCTTGGAAATAGAAGCAAACATGACCGCAGGTATCACTGCGGTCAACCGCAGCCGCTAGCCGCAATGTCGCCTACGGTTGCAGTCTGCAGCCCATGTCGGACTTGTACCTTTAGGCTAAGGAGCAAAGAAATTAATAAATGTATCTACTTGCATTTATGTTACTTTCTTTTGCTAAAGTACTTCTACATTTTGTCGATACTGTTAAAATTAATAAAAAAAAAACATTTATTCCGAACAAGTTACATGCATTCAATATGACGAATATTGTCTTGCCGGGGCCGTATAACCCAAAAACTGATGTGTGGTGTGACTATAAAGAACAATTATTGTGTGCTTTGGACGCGGCAGGTCTGTCGCGAGACTCGAGACAAGACGAAGATAAATCGCGCTCATTGTTCTTGTCACAGTGCGCAAAAGACACTTACGCATTAATTGCTTCGTTGTTAGTGCCGTTACGCCCATGTGAAGAAGAGTTTGGCGCTATCTTGCGTCTTTTGGACAAGTTCTATGAGCCAGAAGTAAATGAGATTCTACAAGCGGGTAAGTTTTATGTTAAAAATGGTGTTATCTTTTATATACTACTTAAATACAAATTCTTAAAATGTTTGCCAAGGCACACATGAAACGATAACACTATCAAAGAGTTACAAAAACAGTTCAGTATGTACCTAATTAAACCATTCATAAATTATTAATTACCATCGGTTCTAAGCAGAGCATCGCAGGGAGCACAGCACATCCGGTGAGTGGGCACTCGTGCTCATGGTTATTCAGCAATATTCCACTCTGATCCACTTTGCAGATCCATTAAGGGATCAGTTTCCACTTTTTGGTCCACTTTGATCAACTGATGGATTAGTTTCGACTTCAAGTTCCACTCTGATACACCGATGTATTCAATGGGCAAATACAAACAATCATGTAAACGAATAATGCGATAGGTATAATATGACAGACACACATCAAACATGAATATGGTGGTCGTTATCATCATCACCCTATATTAGTCCACTGCTGGACATAGGCCTCCCTTAATGAGCGCCATAGCGCCCTGTCTTCAGCTTGCCGCATCCAGCATCTGCCTGCAGTCTTTCGCAGGTCGTCCTCCCACCTTGCTGGAGGGCGTCCTACATACGTTTGCGTTTGCCTAGTCGCGGTCTCTAGTCAAGAACAAGTTTACCCCAGTGGTTGTCAGTTCATCGCGAGATATGGCCGGTCCACTGCCACTTCAGCTTGCTAATTTTTTGAGCTATGTCAATAACGTTGGTCAATTTTATTCGCAACATTTTCAGTATTGAGGACCTCAAAAGGTCTCGAAATAAGATTAGCATCCAAACCTATTTTGGCGATAGTGCCCCAACTCAAACCTGAAATTGTATTTACGAATCCAATCGCCAGGAGCTCACAACAAAATATTCCTAAAATTACACAAAAAATATGTCGCGAATACAGCAAATGAGCCCGACCTTCGATTATTGGATATTCATTATGTAGGATATCGAGTGGAATAGAACCTTATTCCCTTCACAATAAAGGCCAGTTATCTACAACACACGGGATGGACGCGCAGCCGATCACTTTACAAATAGTAGATCCTGTTCTAATTTAAAACATAACAAACATTGTTCGGTTTTTGTACAAAATCCTGTTCCAAAAATATGTCAGTAACAGGATTTTCTGAGACAAAAATTTTTTTTTCTACGAAAATAGCTTATGAATCCTTATTAAAATATTAGTTTCTGCCCCCGGCTTCGCACGTGTTGTTTCAATGGAAACGTTTAAAAATTGTTTCTATCCCACAGGAACTGGTTTATGGGATTATATAATTATGGGATACATTGCATACAGATAGTACTAAAAACTACTCGTGTGCAAAATTTCAACTCGATCCGTTCAGTAGGATCGGCGTGAAAAAGTAACAAACATCCATCCATCCCAACATCCATCTATCTGAACAACCAAACTTTCGCATCTATAATATTCGTGTGTTATAATAATATCAGATTCCAATCGGCATCCTATTTAGTTATTATATTTATATTATAATTATATTAATCTCTCAAAATAGAAGATTGATTTCCATACAAAAAGTTATTTGACCTTTGGACAAGGATAAAGATTTTTTATTGCCAAAAACATTGTTATGTAAGGTAAATAAGTTTTGTGGAACAACATGCTTGACCGAAGTCGGTATGCTTAAATATTTTAAGGAGTATGACGTGTAACAACTTAGAATTTACTAAAGTTTATCATTGATAATATCTCCATCTCCATCTCCATCTCCACATCTTATATTGGTCCACTGCTGGACCGAGGCCTCCCCTTGATAAGCGACTTGTTGGCTTTTATCTCAAGGGGGGTAATGCCCATAATCCCCACATTATAATAACTCTTACAAATCAATAACCTTTTCAGTTTCTGTCTAAAGAGTTGGACGTTTAGTTTTTTTAACTGTTTAGGTATTTTTTAATAAGCTTTAGGAGCCATACTAACAACACTATTCCGTATTAGTGCTGCGTTAGCTTGATGTGTTTGTAGCAAATACGCTGCTAAATATAAATAGAGGTAGTAGATATTATATTCAGCAGTGTATTTGCTTCTTGAAATAGCCAATTGATGCCTAAAAAGAATATTGTATGTTTTCCTTTACACCAAAACATTGTTTACTGGTTCGTCAAATAACGATTGTAATAATATATATGTTCTGCCCCTGACTTCTCACGCGTTTTCCTCGGATAAAAGTGTCCTATGGATACGGATCTTTCCTATGGATATCATCCTTGCCAAATTTCATTCAAATCCGTTCAGGTGTTAAGCCGTGAAATGGCAGCAGGCAGACTAACCGACAGACAGAATTATTTCAACATCAATAAAACGCAGGATGCTGGGCAGCACCAACAGTCTGATAGGGGTTCTGGCTGACAGACATTGCAGTAAACTGCAAAGGCACTGGATGTCAAGCATGATCAACCCTTGTGCCAAACAAATTTATTACATAAATTAATTCTGTTATGTGTACTTACCTTTTTGTTTATCTGAAACTGTGTGAGTTAAACTACTCTAATCTATGGACCTTGTGTTGTCTGAATAAATAAATGAATTTAATTTTATTTTATTATAATTTTCGCTTTTATAATATTTGTTTGGATATCAGTATGGAGGGATACAAAAACCACTCAGTGGCTGCTATGATAGACACCAAGGCACGTACTATGAAACTATGCTCAGTCATCAATCTATGTTCGAGTAACGCTTCTGCCATAGAACATCGTTACTCAAGCATAGATCGCTGACTGAGCAACTCTTCTTAATACGGGCCTTATAGATTACACCAGAGGAACAAGAAATATTCAAACCCGTTCGATGTTCCTCTATGTCATGTACTTGTACTATATATATTTGGGTAGATACATATACATGTACATGTCAAACACTGCTGATAGTCCAATCCGCAAAGGCACTTTCGGTGCCTAATTGTTGGCTCACCCTGTAATCTGTCCGTCCGGCCCTTTCAGTAATACTTCGAACGTGTTTATTTGACCCAAGAAAACTTTTGGGTCGAGAATTGTACCTACACGTTGGTACCTAAAGGCGCTCCTACACTGCGAACATGCGAATGGTAACATTACAAACATTTCATTCGTATTCGTTTGTGAGCATTACATTACGTTACAATGATGAGAGTGATGTCCTGCTAGCCGCATTGCGGTCACAACCGTCTCAACGGGCAAATAATTTAAATGGAGAAAAGAGAAAATTCGTGTAGTCAGTACGGGGAAAGAAGGCGCTCGCAACGAGCAATGAGACGGGTTTTTAACGTTTCATGCTCGCTGCAAGTTTCGCCCCGTTACACCGGTCAGTACCTGGCTTTAGTCTCTATAGGTACAGTTGCCTCCATTTCACTAAATATTTAATTGTAAAACTGGTTGTTTTTGTTGAAAGCCGTTTTGGTTATGACAAGTTTTGCTAGTTGTGTGGTTTTGGTCTAGTTCTGAAGCTAGAAATGAATATGACACTATAGGGCATTATAAGCTTGACCCGACAGAGAAGTTTCTTGGAGTTTTAGAAAACTAAGTCATTCACAACTACTTAGTCGAAGAAATGGTTAATATTATGTTGATCTGTCACCGACCATAATACTCTATTTTCCAGTACCTACCTTTCAATAATGGAAATAATCACTTAAAAATCTTAAATATTTTTCTTCAGCTATAAATCTGCTCACTTTTCATAAGAACTGAGTGAACTGAGACGTGAGTTAGTAATAATGTGGACCAACGATAACAGTCAATAATAATCAAGTTAGAGCATGATCGCCACATGAATGTTGTACACTAATTTATTAATTAATTTATATAAAAAAATTATGAAAAGATTTATAAGTTCATTCCGAATTCTGTGGATCTACCATATAATTAAAAACTTAAATAGAAACAAAACTACTAGTCAGACTGCAGACAAGACTATAAAACTCGTAAAGTTATCGAACTATCTCTATTATCTCAGGCCAAGGGTTGGGTGCGTCGTCGTGTTGAAATCTGATTGAATCAATTCCCTCCCGTCTGAGACTACGGCCCGCTAAGGGCTCAGCTATTCATTAAGGATGTTTTAGGGCGAAATTATTAACAGTTCTCGCCCTTGATTTTAGATTTAGATACCCTCTGGTGAAGTGAGCGGTTCTGCTTAGGTATTGAATTTTAAGTTACTTAGTAAACTAAGTAGTCTTGAATAGGAAGGTTGAGTTAATGTTGTAAATGTAATTTTTTTATTGTTTTTGAATGAATATTTCTGGTTATACACACGTTGTACTAAGTATCATTCGTAAAAAGTTATCTGAGCGTCTGGTCGACGCGACGCGTGACCCGAGAGCTGGCGGATATCTGGCGCAGCGCATCAGCATTGCCATACAGCGGGGCAATGCAGCCAGCGTCTTGGGGACGCTTCCGACTGATATTGATATGGATCAGTTGAGCTACCTGTAGATTGTTTGCAACAATCTGCAGTTAGCTTAATTGTTTCAATTGTAAATACTAGTTATAATTTGATTGTAATTTTCTTTGTTAATAAAGGCCATTGCCCTTCAAAAAAAAAAATATCATTCTAAATAGAATGATCTCTCAACCTATACGAAACCTTTCATCCTATTCCCGCTGACTGTACCTACATGCTCAACTCTTCACATGTTTATTTTGTCTCTCCACCTACACAGTCAGAAATATTTTTCTTATGATTTTTGTATCTATTCTTTGAAATATAATTTGACGATGGATTCAACTTGAAGAACTTTAAAAACTCAGAGAGTTAAATCAGAACTCTTGAAAAGTAACAGAAAACAAAAAGCTTTTTAAAAAAAATACAATATTTTTTATCTACCATTTGCCACCTGCCTCAAACTCGATCAAGCCCAAGGTGTCCGTGAATCAAAATGTGTCGTCCCAGAACTCCGCCGGTTTATTTCAGAAGTCATAACTCAGCCGTAAGTCTTGCCTGGCGTTTCATTCCACAACCATTATTGCACAAATGCCCGCTCTACACTCGCGACGGTGGCTAATCTTGGCGTCGCCACTTAGTGACGCCTAAATTGATGTTTTTCATACTTTTTTAAGCTGGACTTCAGAAGTCAAAACTCAAGTTTAGGGCTTACTTGGCGTTTCATACCACATGGATTATTGTACTAAAACATGCTCAACACTCGGACGATGGCCAATGTTGGCGCTGGTGGCACCTAGAAACAACAGTGAAACTGGGCAAAAGAATTATAGATAATACAATACAATTTTGAAGCGATTTATTTTGATTTGTGTTTTGAAGTGCCTGTCGTAAGTATAAATTAGGTTAACATCGTAATGAACACAGATGAAATCGATTCGTTGTCGATTGGTTTTCGTGATTAAATGCTTCGAACGAAATCGGTCTTGTTATAATAATTTGGAATATCAAAGAAAGTGACAACACATTTCGTTGGCCAATACTTGGCTAACACTGGTGCCAGATGTGTAGCGGGCCTTAGATACCAAAGGCGGAATACTAAATATTTCTTCTATAGAACGTCTCCGAATGATTTATTTAGCGAAGCCTACGCTTACTTGGACATTTGTGCGTTAGATTGCGACGCGGTTGTAGTGGCCTCGGAGATATTTATTGAGTTTTTACTCATGTACAAATGAGTTCTTTAAGGTTAAATGTTCTACAACAACTAACAATATTTAAAGAGACGCGTGAAAATTCTGTCGCTCAAAGATTGCTTACAGAAATATAACGTTGTTTCTGAGTGTGTTTGGTTTTACTTTTACAACACGGGTTAATAATATGGGGTATTTTTGTACCTAGGTAAATTAATGTCATTAGGTCAGCCCATTTGTAAAATGGCTAGGCCAATTGCAAAACAAATGCTGATTTGTTGAGAATACCTAATTAATTTCATTCCACGCGACAAATATGGCTATGTGACGTTATTTTTTTGATATTTGTAACTATAAAACTTTATTGACAAAGGAAATTACAATTCAAAAATAAAAACAAATTAGAACTAGTATTTACAATTGAAACAATTAAGCTAACTGCAGACTGTTGCAAACAATCCACAGGTAGCTCAACTGATAGATAGATAGATAGATAGAACATACTTTATTGCACACTTATAACTAAGAAACAATTAACAACAAGAAACAATTATAACAAAGTGACAATTGGCGGTCTTATCGCTCAAGAGCGATCTCTGCCAGACAGACTGATCCATATCAATACCAGTCGGAAGCGTCCCCAAGACGCTGGCTGCATTGTCCCATTGTATGGCAATGCTGATGCGCTGCGCCAGGTACCCGCTATTTGTTGTGTTGATATTTTTGGACTTTGATCGTTCAACAATCAGCAAATTATAAATGCAATTAACTGAATTGCGCCTTTTCGGAATCAGCCTAGCTATTCTACAAACTGGCTTATTCTCTGATCCGGCAGCGACATATACATACACAAGCTCTGCTAACTTTCGGACCAGATGATGCTGCGTACAACCATCCATCATTATTTATTTATTTACACAATTAACCTATTCGAACTCTATTCGCTGCCGTAATGATCTGTAGTTAAAATGAACTAGTTTAAGAAGTTCTGGTTCGATTGTATCGAGTCATCGGTCCCGTGAATAGACGACAGAACTGCAAGAAAACTTTTGTTGTAGGTTCTTACAAACGACGCAGCGTACGACAAGCTATGTTATTGTATAACTAAAGGACCGTTCATTAATCACGTGATCTTAATGCAAGTTCTTTAACTCGCACTTTTCCAGGATAAAAAGTAGCCTATAACTGTCCCCGGTATACCATCTATTGCGATGCCAAATTACAATACGATACATTTACTCGTTCAGGCGTGAAAGCGTAACCGACAGACATAGTTACTTTTGAATTTATATTGGTATGGATTTATCGTAGTCTGAAAACTGACTTGAATAATTAACAAAACAATATATTTTGTTTATAGAATTTGAAATATCTAATTGATGATTATTTATCGCGTACCTTGTGTAATTATTTCCCCTACGTTTCTATCGCGTTACAGCGATTATGGTCACGGGGCGACTGGCGTATACCTACTGCCGACAATTCTCGGCTGTTACTCTGAGTACGTCCAGTCGCCCCGTGACCGTGATCGCTGTAACGCGATAGTAAGGTAGGGGAAATAATAACGGGTACCTATCTACCTACCTACACCTTAAAGTGAAAAGTACCATTTAGTAGATTTGATTTATATGCGAAAATACCTTGTAGCAAAACATCTTGAAATAAATAAGTCTAAAACGACAAGCATAGTCTGTCTAGTATAATTTAAAACAGCGTAAATATTAACATTATGCTATAAGTCATAACTAAATTAGCGAACGTTTTTCCGGTCTACCTTCATCGCCAAAACTTTCATAAAAGCGGCAATGGTCATCCTAACGGCCGGTTTACGTTTACGAGTGTTTTAGGACAACATTTAGTACATCGTACTGCATTAGTGGCTTTCGTCGTGCTTTAGTGCTTTAATTACAACGATCTACACAACTCCACTCCACTAATTACAAAAACTTAACTTTGATGTATTAGTTGTTTTTGGGTTAGCTTTGCCAACACGTCATTGACGTCATGACTTGATACTGTGAATGTACCTATAATATTAATTGTTTTTTTATCTTTATTTGTGAAATCTCTATGATAAGATTTCTGGTAATAATTAATTGGTTTTTTAGTTTGAAATTATACCCAAGACTTGCGTTTTCTAAAGATGCCTTCATAAAGCATCACTTGTTTAAATTAACTTGTGTACACATTCAGGAGCCAGCGCGGTATCGAATTAAAATAAATGAATAACTAAGTCCTTACTGTCCATCCTAAAATCCTAGCCACTCATTATTTTTAGCGTCAACCATTTGGCCAACCTACAGCCAACATCACGCATCTGCATGAATCATCACTCTCAAAGCATGCACAGCAGAATATTCCTTAATTTGGCGTAGCTGGGCGTAGCGTGCTACGATGTAGAACCCAGGTTCAACCAGAGACTAGATTATTTCAAGTAGGTACATCTGGTCTCCGGTTCAACTACGCAAAACACACAAGCAATACAAAACTTTCTTTTGTTTCACTTAATGATACGATTACGACGCAACGTTGTGCTTCTTTACCTATATTAGTACGTAGTCACAGAATGCGTAGCAGCGCTACGGCGTAGCACCGTAGCAGATTAATGTTCGTAGCAAATAAAACTTAACTTTGTTTTAGTTGGATTATTAAGGTGAAACGTGGGTTAGCGGCGCGAAACTCCACTACGTGGGAACGAAGAAATCGGCTACATATATACATAGGGTGCCAACTTCATAACCCCCCTCTGGTGGTAGTCGGCTATAAAAATCCGCTTTTTGTATTTTCTGCCTTCTACATGTCATGTAACTGGCAGATAATTATTATCTTGACTGGAGTCAAAGTCAAAGTCAAAAAGTCAAAGTCAAAAACTCTTTATTTCCATAAATACAATAAATGTATACTTAGAAAAGGTCGAAAAACAATGCAGCAATTTGTACGTATAACGCAAAGATGCTCATTATCCTGGCCACTCTTTGGGCTAGGCGACAACCAATCCAAAATCTTTGGCGACTGCAGATTTATTCATCATCGCATGTAGTGCGACTCGACCTTCAAGTCATGTGCCAGTTGCGTGTGTCTTGTTCTCGAGTCAAACAAGTTAGAAACGCATACTCTAAAACCCTGGAGATTCAAACAAGTGGCTAGCCTACAGCCAACATCTCTGGCGTCTGCATGAGTTATCACCCTCTCACAGCGTGTCGCGGCACCCTCGACGTCGTGTGTTAGAGTGTGGAACATTCCTCAATATTGTCTTGTCTCGACTCGAACTTGTACGTGTAACGTACTCTATAAATAAAGTGCTGGGAGTACTGGAGTGAGGAAATGGTAGGGTTGGCGAGTGGCGAAATGGTAAGAATTACCTTGAATTCTGAATATTTTAGAAGAGATTCCGTTTTTCGAGATAGCTTTTTTCCAGAAAGGATCTTGTATTTGGTCTATGGGTATCCTAGTAGTAGTTTATTTTTATATTTTAAAAACCAATGTGTCAAAAACATTACTTGATACAAAAAAATAATTTGATCAATCAAGAACTAATATTCGGTCAACAATATTTAGTTCTATTACTTACTTTATTTTGGAAAAACGTGCATTTTAAGACATACTTAATTATCGTCTCACTCAATTAGTGAAACCAACTATTTTGGTAGGATATAAGTGGCGATTATCCACCTATTCAAAAATATTTTTGTAAAATACGAGTACTTTTGTCACACACTCACTTTTGTGACATTAAAATCCGCCACAGCCGAGAGGTTCGTTGCTCGTACTGATAAAGGGAGCTTTCTTGATAAAGGTCCTGCTATGTTAGCGTGGTAACCCTAAATATCAGCTCATGATAAAAGCGAAGCAAGAAGAACCGTTTAAGTCCCCATTTATTACTTTAGCTACTCCATAATTCGTGTGCTCTTTAGCGGAGTTAAATGTCTATGGCACTAAAATGTCTTACATATTATTGCAGGAATGGCGTATGTTATTGAATCATTCGCAGTTGACAATGTATTTGGTAACAATGTTTTTTTATACTTCTCACTTGATATAAAAGTGCAGTGTTGCCGTGGGATGATCAATTATTTCAAAGACAAACTATTCACCGCGGGTAACACTGCGGGGCGCAGCAAGCAGTCAAAAATTTCATCCAGGTTATAAAAAACGACTTCAGATATTCACAAAAAAAAATATAAGTAGTTAATTTATTAAATCATAGGTAAAATTTTTAGCCTAAAAGTGAAACCAAACTTAATATTGGGATTTTCAGATGGATATCAAATAAAACAAAAGCATCAAAACTTACTTTACCTACATATACATGCCCTGAAATCGGAACAGAGCCTTACAGGCCATTTCTCCGTCTACATTAGGGTTACCCCTTCCACATTGAGACTTGCGTTTGCATAACTAAATAATGTTTACTGAGGATATTATTTTGCGAATAGCCCCACCCTGTTCACACAAGTTACACAATCGAATGCCCCACCCTATTCACACAAGCCCGCAAACTTGCCCGCAAGTTCCACACCACTACAACAGGTGCACAACTTGATAAATAAATCTAGTTTCGTGATTTACTGTACTTTGCGATGTGGCCGATAGTTCCTTGGTTTATTTATTTTATTGCTTTCTGAATTACATTCTAAGTTCTGAGACAGAGAGTTTTGTTTTGACTGAGGCCGGGAGTCCGTAAGATGGAAATTGATTTTTGATACAATATTATCGTGTACATATATATAATTGAACAGATGTAGGATTGAGTGCGAATGATACATCTTCAAAAGATGGAACCGTAAGCTTGCTTCTCGCCAAAGCGGAAAGGAACTAACATAATTTTCTGTCTTTTTTGTCTGTCGTTTTTGTATCTTCTTTATAACATCAGTTTTTCCTCTGTTTTTATCTGTACTTTTAATGCATGATGCGGAATGTACACACAGAAGTCAGCGTGCCGCTTAAAAGTTGACATAAGTCTGCCGGCTGCCTACAATATTCATACGCTGAAATGTCGCACGGACCTGCCGGGATGTGTCACCGACTTTGGTGTGTAGACACAAAACAAAAATCTCGAATGTTCTGTATTAGGTAAATAAGATAATCCACCGACTAGTTTTAGTTATCTATGAGTTACGTGTTTGCAGAACCTTAATCCACCTCTTAGGTTAATTTTCCTTTGTTGGTAGTCATATTTATGAATACAGCCTAAGGAAATCCCAGCTGGTACTGTGGGTAAACTAAAAGTGGACTACAGTTTTATCGCATAGTCCCAGGTGGAAACTTGTGAACTAAGGAATTTGGAGTTATGTTTGTTCTAACCAGGATTCATTGCTGAGGTTCTGTAGTAAATTTTGACTGCAAAAATAGTAAATTTTGTGTAGTGTACTTGCTTGTGGGGGAATTTATGAATAGGGTTAATATTTTACAATGGTTTTGCAGTGATTTTTTCTCCACACGAACCCCTTACGGTTTGAAAATTTTGGCCCTAACATCGGTCAACATTTTGTTTTTTTTTTTCAAAATAGCCGCGCATTGTAAAAATGAAAAGTCATATATTTGGAAGACACTATAGACACTAAAACATATATAAAAGTTCATAAACATGTATAAAAGTTATATAAAAGATGAAAATTACTATGTATTATTTTCATAATATGTGAATATCTCAGAAACCTGACGCTTTAGAACATTTCGATATAGAACATTATTTATTTGTTTTGGTTTTTTCTATATAAATATATATTTTTATTGTAATTTTTGTAAGGAGGGTCAATATATAACATTAATTGTGGGTGGTGCCCTTACAAAAAAATGTTAGATATAAAATAAATTAATTTTTTGAACAAAAGTGCAACAAATAAAAGCGTTGATAAGAAGATATTGGCGAATGGCTAACAATACAAAGTTAAAACCTAGACATACCATATAATAATTTAATATTACAACAAAACAATACCCTTCCCTTTTTTTAATACTTTGGTGAAATCTGCCCAACTGTCGCTTCACTGACAGCTAGGCGTTAATACTGAAAATTTTCCAAAAATTTCATGAAAACTCGTAATTTAGGAGAACAAATTTGTCGGGAAATTGGGGCGAAGGACAAAGGCCACGTTTGTCAATGTAGGCTTATGAAATAAGGTTATTGATCAAAATTTGCCGGCTTATAACTCTTCCGGAATATAACAAAATATAAAGGAACATTCCTATTACGTACCTACTAGTAATCTACTGATATACAAAAATGTAAGATATAGCTTAGTTAACGGTGGACGAATTCTTACGAGTAAAACAGTCTCGCGTACCTCAACAAAAAAAAACTATAATATCTCTAAAATGCGTTTAAAAAAGCTTACGACGTTTTGTACCCACTTAATCAAATAATTTACCTATCTACTGAAACATATCCTATTTATATCTTAACAGTAAAATGGCTAAAACACACTTAATTATTATACAAGGAAAACTCCCTGACTCAGGCATGTAGATATTTAGAGATATGTTTAATTTTATTCAAACTAAATACTTAGAAGCTAAAAAATATCCAGAAATATTTACAGATCATACTAAGACTTGTTTACCGCGACGACGGGAATAGAATTGTTACTTCATTTAACTTATAATATTTATCGTACAAAATAGCTTAGCTTTGCATCTAACAAAGTATCCAAATTAATGACGTGGAACAAAATCCGACAAAAGCTTATCATTAAAAATAATGAATTGACTTTGCAAAGCGACAAAAATTCTGATGACAAACCATCATCAAATGCGTGTTTAATTCCTGGCCATTATTTCCATGTATAAGTAATTGATCATGCCATGTTCAGACTGATAAGGGTCGGTGCAAACGTGCCATAGTTCTGACCACCGACCACTTCTACCACTTTTCGAATTAAATGGAAAAAGTGGCGCAAATCTCCTCTAAACTCCCTTGCGTTTTGCGGGTGGCAGACCACCGTTTATGAGTTTGGTTTAAGAAGCGAGTAAGTTTTTTAAACTACCTAAATTATGAACATTATGTATTTTGTAAACTATACAATTTTTTAATGCAAGACACTTATTTTACAAAACACCATTAACTTATCTCAAAAATAGGCAGTTTATGGGGTACCAAATGAAAGATTTAGTTTTTTTATACTATAACATAACACAGAAGAAATCCAAATCTGGAACTCGTATTTTTTTTGGTTGACTATTCAAACATTTTGTCCTGAGACGGATATCGCACCTGCAAACAGATCACTAGTGTCTCAGGCAGACCTTCACCCACTACGCCACTAAAGTTATAAGAAACTGCTTGAATCAAGTAGTCGGCAGCAAATCGCTAAGTTGCACCATCCCTTAAACGTGAGTTAAAACGTATTTCGTAAATGGACGGAGACAGATTCGACAGTGCGAACTCGCTAATTTGCATCGCCTGCTATCTCATCAGTCGTTTTAAAATATATCCTGGGTACCCTGCCCTTTATACGTTCTGGACCATTAGGCGAATAATGCCTCGTTTGCATTTAAGTACTTAGACAGGTTAGTGGATTGTGTGGATCGGACCGTAGACCGTAGCATCAGCCCGTTGGTAGAATGGCTAGTCGGAGTACCGTTCAACAATATGACTAAACATCATTTTGCCACATGTCAACAAGCCTTTACCCTTCCTCCCCTGTAAGGCCTGAGATTGTCAAAGTTTTTTACTCAAGCTTATAAATATTCCTTAATATTTATTTTATCCTAACGAATATGTATTTTTTTATTGTTTTTACTATTCAGAGACGAGAGACGATCATCATCATCATTCAGAGCCAACTTACCCACTGCTATGGGTATCAACCTCCCGAAGTTTGTTTCATCTTTTACTGCTGTGTGCAAGTCGCATCCAACGCCTCGTCACGCGAACTGTTCGTCTAGGGACTTAAAAATACTGAATTAGATATCACTCTCCCAGGTTTTTCTCGACTTGTTGTTTTTTTTGGTTCAGACAGCTTTAGCTATCAAGATCGAGTTTTATTACTAACTCGGATACAACGCAGCACCAAGATTAGCTCTGCACAATAAAAACTCATTTTGTCTCGCACAGAGGAAATAGGTTTTAATGTCGGAGGCGTTATGGTAACTGCGAAATTAAGCAGTGGGCGGGGCATTTATACTAATGATGTTAATTTTGTTTCTTGAGACACAGAATGAGTAGCAGTAGGTACTGGAATTATTGCACCTTGGGGGTCAAAGTAACTGCTGTCTAATCTGTGGAGTAACTAATGGGTGGAAAATATCGGTTACCATTTCGTTGGAAAATTGAGGATAATAAGGTTGTCATTTTTTGGGGGTTTTTTTAATGATAAATGATTATCAATGTTAAGGTGAACCTGCCATATTTTAAATATATTTTTACCTAAAGAGTACACGAATGCTATTTAGGCACGTACATATAATAAATACGACTCAGAATTACGTACTTACCTCTATTTTTGCGTTTTATTTTGCTTTATTTTTCATTGTTAGAAACAACGTTAAATAACTTTTACTACCATAATCAGAAAAACAGTACCTGCATTTTACTCTACAAATCTGTTAACTTTACGTCTTATACGAAAATAAACTTTACAACGTCTGAACAGAGCTACTAACTGTTAAAAAGTTTCATGGATGGAAGTTTAGCCCTCAAAGATTAATTTCATTATTCGTCAGCGTGAAATTTTTCGTGTCATAAAACCATGTTTTATGATCGAAGGGAAATGACAACCACAGACAAGGCCACTTTGGTCACTCTGTGGTCGTTATGGCGCCATATTATTCTAGAGAAAGCAATTTTACAGACAGTGCTCAAATAGTTTTATAAAAATTTGTTATTTTTATTATATTCATGCCTATTTAGGAAAGTTTTCAGGGGACAGGAAAAGAAACAAGGAGATTATGTATAATAAGGCTCAATAGCTAAAATTGATGTTAAAATATTCCCAACTAGTTCCTGCCCGCGGCTTCGCTAGCGTTTTTTTCCATGAAAACGATTTAAGGTTATTTTTATCCCATGGGAACTGATTTATGGGATAAATAGTAGCCTGTGTTATATTCCAGGCCTAGAAGTATTTGTATGAAAAGTTCAGCCCGATCCGAACTCTATTCTACTTTAAATTTCTAAAGTTTATAGGCCAATAAATGATTTTTTATTTATTTATTTTATTTTTCAGTGGTTTTGGTGTGAACAAGTAATAAACATCTATCTTTTATACCCAAACATGCAAACTTTCACATTAATTAGAGGTATATTAATGCGACTATACGAGCTTATTCCCAATTCTGAACCATGGCGGCCTTGGCTTAAGAACCGACTCCTTCAACTCCTCCCGTGGATGTCGTAACAGTCGACTAAGGGAACCGACTAGCTGTGTGATTACGTAAAACCACCCATCCTATTTTGACATTTGAAAGCCCTTTGAATGGCCTTCGTAATTTGCTATATACATAGATATGACCATCGAAATGGCTTTCAAGGCCATTCAAAAAGCTTTCAACTGTCAATTAAAGAATGGATATTTTTTGCGTAATTGTAAAAATAGGAAGCTACTTCAAAGAAGGAAGGTACTGAGGAAGAGCAGTAGCCTAAAAATAGCGATGTACATGGTTTGAATACAAGAAATAAACATAGACTCGCTGTGCCCACAACTAGACTACACAAAATCAATGTATCTTTTAAAGGGCAATGTATACGCTTCTACAACAAAACTCCTCGTGAGTTGCAAAAATTATCAGTAAATAAATTCAAACAAATTGTCAAAACCTTCTTGTGTAAAATAGCCTACTATAAAATATCAGATTATCTAGAGGATAAAAAAGCTTGGGACGGTATTTGTTCCAACTCAAAAAATAACAACTAACAGGCTAAAGGTTTCTTCGTCGCTTCTTTACTTTAGTCTACATACCGAAGCGACTAAAATCGAAAATATCACTTTATTTCCGTGTCAGTGTTTAATTATTAAGAATTTGACCTTTTCTAAGTGTACACCTATTGTATTTATGAAAATATCGAGTTTTTGACTTTGACTTCCTTCTTTGTATTTAGTACTTCTACTGCGATCACCAATCCGCCTGCCAAGCGTGGTCATTATAGCAAAACCCCCCTTGTTTGGAGGAGGCACGTTCAGCAGTGGATGTAAGCGCTGATCGGTATGCGAGCTAAATGATTCTATCTTGTAGCGTTTGAAAATGGCGTAACTCCATCATTTACCAAAAGTTATGTACCTATTTATCAACAATTTAATGGCGGCCACTATTAGCGCGTGAGGCCACTTTTAGCCAGTGGCTCAGTCTGCACGTCCACTAAAGCCTAGGCAGGTGACCGCCCCACCGGAAAATTGATAAAAGATATTAAAGGAAATCTGGGAACCGTGAGGGATAATAAACGTCTCAGTTTTTATGGTTCACTGACCGGACAGGTATTGCCTTTTTATGATCGTAATAAAACATTTTCGATGCTAGCGATGTAGCTTCGTAGTAGGTACCTATCAGATTTGTTAGCTTTGAAGAGTTTGTGGGACGCGATAAATGTATCTGAGTAATGGCATTTTTAGGGTTCCAAGTAAAAACAATTTAAAAAAATTAAAGACACATCCTACCCTAATCTTTGATTTAACCATGGTTATTTTACTATAAAACTATCATAGTTTGACGAATTCATAACGGATGTATGTGGGTTAACTACGCGTTCCGCGTCCCTGCGTGCAATAATACCTAATTGCACGCAGCCCAAGGACGCGGAACGCGCGCGATATCCGTAATACTTTAGAGAGAAGACCACCAAGTGTAAGCCATATTTTTTAAGCTATTACTTCCTACTTCTGGTGCAATGCTGCAGGCCTCCATGGAGTTCCAGCCTCGTGTGGCCTCCTAAAAATTTTGAGTAAAACTTTTCCGTCTCTATGTATAAATACAGAACTAAAGACCGTGGCTTGACTCACTCTTGTCAACTTATTTTGATGTTTTAAGGAATTACCATCGAAGCGTAGCCGATCTCCAAAATTGCTTTTAAAAATAAAGCTTTTTGCGGCCATTTTCGGATTAACTTTTTGAGTTTCTTGATATTCTATTAGACTTACAAATAGAATTTTATTATATAAGTACCTATCAAATAAAATATTATTATTGTGGTTCTTGTGATTTCAATTTTATTAGATTTTTAGATTAACTTTTTCATAGCTAGACTAATTGAACGACATAAATCATTGAGTTAGACACATATAACTCAAAATATTATAACTATTGTGTTGAGTAAAATTTTATACCTTGTAAACGCACGTAAATGGAATTTTAGTACTTGAAAATTGCTATGACAATTTCCGATGACTGTAGAATGGCTGTAGAAACGTGTTGACCAATAGGTAAAAGTTTTTGCTAGTCTATATGTAAAAATGTCGTCAATCATCCATATAAGCTACGTCCTCTTAAGACGGGCGAGGGCACGAGGCCCAATGTTTCCAAAATGAATGGGTACTCAAGGACCCACTAAAACGGGATCATAGGAGCCTTACATAAAAAAGGCGGATACCCCTCCCTAATTTATTGAAGTGTCATGCGTGTTGTGTTAATTAAGTAGGCATATAATTTTGTGCAAATACCTACAAAAGAAAATTAGAGAAATTACATGATAAACCACATAAATTGTTTTAAATATTTAATCTATCACTGATTGGTGCTCTTTTGTTTGTCAATGGAACCTTTGGAAGGTGCGCTCTGTCCCATTTTTGCTTGAATGTTTTATATGTTTGACCAATAAATAGTTTTCTATTTATTATATAGCTGGAGAAACGTGTCTATATTTTTTTAAATTAAATTAACTCCATAGTAACAGTACTTTTCTCTACACACACTTTTTCGTACACAATCGGTGTAAATTGACAGTTTGAAACTACCCCAAAAATGTTTATTCAAGAGGCAAGAAACTACTCGCACGTAACTAGTAGTAAGTTGTAAAGCGTAATAAATGTAAGTAAGTCTAATCGAGACGTCGCCCCGCGATCGCTTTGCCCCAGATTTCGATTCACGGAGCGTAAGCAATAAAATATTCAGCGTTACAGCGTGTGAGGAAACATGTAGTAATACTATGTGAATACACATATTTTGATCTCCACGGCCTACTCCCAGAAATGTTTAAAAAGTTAAAAGTTACTTCGTTTTTACCGAGCTCTGAAACAAAAATGATTAGCTATTGTCAATAGCTCAGCATGTTTCATGACTCATGACGAGTATAACGGATTTTGTCATACATGTACACACATAGGTAAGTTTTCTAGGGATACTGTATATATTTATTTTATCTTCAGTTTCAGTTTAGAACATTTCTCGCGATTCAGTAATAGACCGAAGCTAGTCTAGCCATCCCATGTCGGGCCTTCCATGTCGCCTCCTAGTTCGGTTTCACATAATACTTTGAAAAAGACATGATCATTCTTAACACTACGTAATGTAAGCGGGTTAAGTATGAACCTTGTTGGAGTTGGAAAAACACCAACGTTTCATCCCACTCATATATAAATTCGTCATAAAATGATTCTTAACATCTTCTGTAGCTCACAAAACATTAATACAAATTTTATTTTGGACACTCTTCGCTCCATAATATTTGAACAGCCAATCAAAAACCCACAGTACAGTATTACTACACCTCTCCACTCACGCTCCAACAGATTACTGGCATATCTTATTGGGTGCACGACACGGGCCTGTGCGGATCCGGCGCGGGACGATTCGGGACGTTGCGGGAGCGATGCGGAACCGATGCGGGACGACACGGGACCCGCATCTGTAACGAGAGAATGCCTCGGCCGTAAATCGTTCTTTATTGCTTGGGGGACTTGTTTTAATGTATGTAGGTAGAGGTAAGAGGTTGTACCATGATTTTCAATAGCCAATGTACCCAAGATTGGTTTAGAGAATGACATTGTACCTAGGTTAGATCCAATTGTATTCTGTAGGATGCTGCCCAAATCTTGTAAGATCTCCAAAGTAAACGTCTAGGCTAAGCAGTGAGCTGAATCACGATCGATGTCTGCTGGAACAAGAAAAGTTAACGTTGTAGAATACAATAGAAAATGTTTTGATTACCCTTGAAACAACTACACAAATAACATAAAATAGTATATTTCTTAATAAGTTGATTCGCATACGGTCTGCTACATTACTGTGCGATCGCTATATTTACGAATGGTGGATTAATGGACTGTATATAATGAGGTAATGAATGTACGTGTGTGTCTGAAATTGTGTCGATACGAACGCAACGAAAATGATTGAATCTTGAAGTGAGAATATGAAAGTTAGGCGTGAACTGTGTAGATGAGGTGTATCGAGGGTGTTACGAAAAACCACTAACCTTCGGACAAGGGGCGCGTAGCAGGACTCAGCTTTATCTAGAACTCCTCGGGGCGTCACGGCTAAAACTATACCGATTTGTATACAGTACTTCACTGGGCGGGCAAGCTTAGCGTTAGCTTAGAGGGGCCGGTCGGAGCAGCAGAGCTAACACTGTGGAGTCTTGTACAGCATTGATATTCACATCAACGCAAGCAATTACACGCACTGCACTATTCAATATTAACTTATACGATAATTACAATAACGACAATAACTTCATCATCAACCTATTTTAGTCCACTGCTGGACATAGGCCTCCCCTAATGAGCGCCATAGCGCCCTGTCTTCAGCTTGCCGTATCCAGTATCTGCCTGCAGTCTTTCGCAGATCGTCATCCCACCTGGCCGGAGGGCACCCTACACTACTTTTACCGAGTCGCAGTCTCCACTTGAGAACACGTTTATCCCAGCGGTTGTCGGTTCTTCGCGTGATATGGCCGGCTCACTGCCACTTCGGCTTGCTTATTCTCTGAGCTATGTGGATAGCTTTGGTTCTCTGTCGGATATATTCGTTACAAATCCTATCCTTCAGAGAAACACTGAGCATAGCTCTTTCCATAGCTCGCTGAGCTACTTTGAACTGGAGGACCAGCCCTAGCGTGGGTGTCCACGTCTCATCTCTGAAGGTCATAACAGGTAGGACGCACTGGTTAAAAACTTTCGATTTTAAGCTTTGCGGTATGGATGACGAGAAAACTCGACGTAGTTTCGCGAACGCTGCCCAAACTAGCTACATCCTTCTCTTGGCCTTCTTCTGGAAATAGTTTTTACCTAACTGCAGAATCTGCCCGAGGTAAGTGTACTCGGAAACAATTTCGAGAAGGTGGCCATGTACGGCGACCGGTCCTGGATCAATGTGACCATTGATCATGATTTTGGTTTTATCCAAATTCATGCCAAGACCGACGTATCGCAGCGCTGTGGCCATCCAGCATCCGGTTCAGCTCCTCTAGCGACTCCGCCATTTAGCCTATGTCGCAATCGCAGGTGCGAGATGTAATCGCTGTTTATGTTAATGCCATTTCTTTTCCAGTCCAGCGTCTTATAAATATAATTATTTGTTAGTTCGTGATATTATTCTGGAAAGGCTGGATTATTATCAATAAAAATAAAATTTGGTATATATATATATAATTATAAATATTCAAGAACAGCCTGGAGTCAGAAAGTTGGTGGTGACCTCCGTGCCTTGAAGAGCACATTAAACGATTGGCCCTGCCCCTGACCTTCCCGCGGTCGTATCCGTCGGACCGCAAGAATGACAAAATTGAGGTCACCTTAGCTTGATTTGAGTAATGATGTCATTATTTTATAAATTTGGTAAATGCAAACTCACAATGTTTCCATTGTATTTAATGTAAGTGTTACAAAATGCTGCAATGTGATATTTTTGGCAAATACAAATATATCCTGTATCTCAGGTTTCTTTACCTCCCGTGATCAGCGTCGCAATGAAGCGGAACGCAGATAGGGGTGGGGTAGGGGTGTGACGGGAACCATGTATCCGGCTATTGAGGTTTATGAACTTACTTACTGGCGTGGCGCAGTGATCCGAAGTGTATCTTACCTCCGACACTGGACAGCGCCAGTTGACCCGTTCACTTGCTGTTGTGTAGTCATAAAATTTAAGAAGTGGAATATTTTAAAGTGTTGTGTGGTGCCGGCTTGGAATTTGCACCATCCCAACTATTCCCGCGTTTGTCGTTAGAGGCGACTAAGGGATATCCACCGGAGGTGGGCAGCAGCGCCCCCTGAGAAACAAATCTACTACCGAACTGCGATACCCATACCCGCATACCAAGCGTGGGGATTATGGGTATTACCCCCTGTGAGATAAAAGCCAACAAGGCACTTATCAGGGGAAGGCCTGGGTCCAGCAGTGGACCAATATAGTCTGTGGAGGTGAATATTTTAAAACTAGAGCCCACTCATTAAAATCTTCTTTGCACTGGTAAAAAAAACAGAAATGGTTAAACAATACAGGCTGCCACGTAGTGGGCGTACTAAGAGTAAGAATACGTTTACAAAACACGAATATAAAGTAGGCTTTTAAAAAAAAAAAAAAATTGAAATAATCCTAAAACTAAAGTTGACCCTTCGGGCTCCAGAATCACCCCTGTTCATCTTAGTACACCAATTACGTAGCGTAAATATACAGGATATTTAACGTTACAATACCTACTGAAAGAGATTTACAGAAATTAAATGATTCGGTAATGGGACACGTAACCCATAATAATTGAGTCACAAAAACGTTTTTGGCCTTACCAACAACTCAACTCTAGTGAATCCATCCCCATTGTTTCCCAAGTTACGTTATACAACTTTGAATTCGGGGAAAAAAGGCGAGAAAAAGATAAGATTTCCTTAAATGCGGTTTTATGGGGTAAATTGCGTTAGGAAAGAATCTATATAAATATGTATGTATGTACATATGCGTTGCGAATGGCAACTTTGGCAGACGCTAGGATCACTTTATCTTTTCCTGTTTACTTTAGGTAAAGCTTGATATATTGCGGGAATTTTATATCAAAATAAAAAAGCAGATATGTCTAGGAGGAAAAACTTATAAAATAATGGTAGACTCACACAAAATTAACAATCAAACAAAACTAAGAATTAAAAACAAACATACTAAAATCTTTATTAAGAACGAACTTAATGTTTAGGGTACAATTGTGGGCTGACTACCGCAAAAGTTAAAAACTGTGTAGCAGAGTCAGCGCCCTCCTCCGCTAGCAAATTAATTATGTTCCATTTAAAGACATAAAAAATAACTAATCTACATTAAACATAATAAGGTAACGTGCGTGTGTGTATGTGTAGTGTGTGTGTGTGGTGTGTGAGTGGTGCGTGTAGGTATGTGAGAGTGTGGTGCTCCTGAGGTCACCGGTCTCCAAAGAGTCCAGGCAACAGGAGTTACCGCTGCACGTGTGTGTGTGTGCGTGTGTGAGAGAGAATGTAGGATTTCACGAGGTCATTCTTGATGCCTTAAAATTTCCTCAGTATCCTCGTAGGAGATAGATAAAAGCCAATCAGTACATATAAATTTACATTTAAAAATTGTGAGTGGGTAAACACAATTTTTAAATACATAGCATGGTTTTAATTCTTACGTAATTAAAAAATCTTGTAAAATGGGTACATTAATTTCTTTTACTACTAAAATAATTACAACCAGACCTGTAAGAAATATTTGCGGATCATGCAAACATTTGCCCCGCGGCGGTCATCGGTCACCTTAGGTTTCCTTTAGTACAACGTAATTAAGAATAGCCTATTTTCAATCAAAATTGAAAAACACCAATAATTACAATAATAACGAAAAGCTAACGGATTGCTTGTTTCGTAGCGGTTGGCGTAGAAAGCTCGTAGCATGTTCGTAGCAGCTGTAGCACTCTCGTTGCTAATTCGTAGCAATCTGTCAAAATTCGTAGCTGCTACGAATTCGTAGCGAGTGCACGTAACACGAAGCATTTAGCAAGACGTGGAATTGTGACATTTCGCGAAGAAAACAAATTGCTATGTTATAAGTAGTCAGGGAAAGCTGTAGGTTTTGTAATTTTGTCGTTATGAAGTATTGTGCTCTCACACTCATTTGGGTGACAATCGGTATTAAGCTCCGATTGTTTCCTTTTTCGAATACTTTAACAAAATGTTTAGATTTTTACTGAATTTAATGAATTATAGACTTACCCACAACAAAAAAATTACAATTAACAGTTTGTTGATGCAGATAATATAGTTGTAGTATTTAGAAAAACTGGAAAAAGTGGTGCCTAGTAATAATAATTATTGATGACATTTTTATTTCTCACTAGATTTTTTGTGTTTGACCTATTTTTTCTTTTATAATGTCATCATTTACTACCTACTCTCTGCTTGTATTTGTGTCCTACCTACCTTCATGTACCGACTTATGTACTTACTTATGAGTTCTTGTGAAACAGTTATGTACCTGTTTATGGCCAAATATATGTACCAATCTGTATCTTTATCTATAATATTTACGAATACACAAAAATAACGAACACTTCCAATGATGTCCAAAACACAGCATTCAAATCAGTCATCCGAACATTACCTAAAAAATCGTCTCGTTTTATAATGCGGTGCTCAAAGGGCCGGGGCCGAGCACTGAACCCGCACAAATGCGCTAATCGATGGGCAACAATTCCGCTAAGTGTGTCGACGCTCTGTTGCTTAGCTGGGGAGATACGCACTTCGTAGCGTTTTATGTATTCGATAGATTCGTATTAGATAGATAAAAATAACATATAATGCTTTCTGCTTTATTTAAGACCATAAATTTGCCCGGACATTTGGACTTTAATGGTTTTTGGTGGTTAAATGATAATTTTCTGGTTTTATTTTAATAGTTATTTGAGTTAAGTTAGGCTAACCTAATCACTTTTACAGTGATTTTTTTTGTTTCTCTTATGTTCATCAAGTATACATCCAAAATCTTCTAACTTTACTGCCACAAATGCACAATATCGACCCTAATATAATGATCGCTTGCGAGTTTTCTCACATCCCTCAAGAGAAGCCACCTTGCACTAATCCCACTAAAAGGGGTGTTGCGAAGAATTCCTCCATTTGTCGCCCCCTACAATATTTCTACCGTCGTAAACTCATCACATTACACCCCACAACCGACTTTCAACCCTATAGCGTACATGTAAGATTGAGTTTCAGATGGGAGGTGGGCTGATAATCAGGGTTCGAATAAATGTCGGCGTAAGATGAACAAGGTGTGATGCGATGCTGTGATTATAGCAGGGTCTGAGAAAAATAGGCCACAGACGACTGTTTGATTTCAGCATGTTCGTATATCTGTAAAGGAACGATAAAGCTTGTCGCACGCCTGGAAAACACCGCTGCAGCACAGCACAAATTGTGCATTCAATTATGGGCTTTATTTTAACTCGTAACTTTTAGATGAATTTTATATTGACGGCATCAAAGGACAGCCAGTTCGCAGACCACGCTTGAAGCTTGTAGGAAGCCATTTTTAGCCAACTTCAAAAAGAAGGAGGTTCGCAGTTCATCTGTATGTTTTTTTTTAATGTATGTATGTTATGTATGTATATATCCATCTATAATTAACCGATTTTACTGATTATTTCACTATTGTATAGAGAATGATCCCGAGGTGGTCCCGTAAAAATTCTATTCCCGCGGAATTTGTATTTATTTCGTTAAACAGCAACATAATATTTTTGGAGAATCACGACTAGCTACCACTTTACAATTTAGGTGATATCTGCGCCAATTGTGAATAGATTTTGTTGATTATTTCTTTGTTGTATCAAAATTGATTTTAAAGTGGTCCCATAAAAGTTTGATTCTCGAGGAATTGCTATATGCGCTATAAAACATAGGTTTGTAAAAATTCATCACAATATGATCATTTAACAATCACCTAATGGTTTTCATAGCAACGGGCGTCAACAGTTTCATTCATGTGTCATCAAACTAAATTAGACAGAGCTTTAGTGTTCAGAGCTATTAAGGGTATATGTTTGTAGCTATTTCTTTCGATATTCGTATAATTTATCTCATCTTTAAATGGAAATTAATTAAACCTTGTACTTGAGTCAAACAATGCGCTTATTTGTATATTTATTTATTGTATTTATTTATTCCACCGTAGGTACACATGTTACACTTGATGTCGTCACACTCTTTAAATAGTTTATATTATAACAATCACACACAAATTTTTAGCATAGGAAACACCTTAAGGGTTGTTCAAAGAAAATAAAAATAAAAAACAGACAGACATGAACTCTTCTACAAAATAAATTTAAAAAATTAGTTTACTGTATAATCTCGTTAGAACATGAATAATACAAAGTTACACGTTGTATTATTCATGTTCTAACGTTTTGAGGTATACCTACAGTGATTGGCAGTCTGATGATACTCTCCTACTATTTCGTTCTTTTTGATTTTACTCGTCATAAATTAAACAATTTGAAGTGGTTATGAGTGAATATAATATAATTATGCAGGTCTCAACAGAGCCTAGCAAGAGGAGCAAATATGTTGCTCCCTTTGGGGTAGAGACCCTAGGTCCGTGGGGTACAGATGCTTTTTAAAAAGTTATCTGAGCGTCTGGTCGAAGCGACGCGTGGCCCGAGAGCTGGTGAGTATCTGGCGCAGGGCATCAGCATTGCCATACAGCAGGTCAATGCAGCCAGCGTCTTGGGGTCGCTTCCGACTGGTATTGATATGGATCAATTGAGCTACCTGTAGATTGATTGCAACAGTCTGCAGTTAGCTTTATTGTTTCAATTGTAAATACTAGTTCTAATTTGTTTTTATTATTTGATTGTAATTTTCTTTGTTAATAAAAGCCATTGCTGTTAAAATAAACTGTGTATGTAGAATTTATATAGGAAAGAGTGAAAAAACAAAAATTAAACAAAACATAAACTGAAATATTAACGTCAAACTGGCATGGCACGCCGCCACACCTCGATCGCTCATACTGTCGACGGCTATCCATCATGCAGACGCGGCATTAGGACTGGCTTGATGGATACGAGCTGTTTCGGTCTAGTGGGAAGTATACCGGCTTGTCGTCCGAAAAGTGTGGGTTCAATAACGTGAAAATAAGTTTGTCTGGGAGAGCTTAATTCATCTAAGCCTACATATTTTCTTGAATATTTAGGATGTGGCGAAATAGCTCTGATGTTTTAGTAAGAATAAGTCTTATAAGGTTATTCTAGCCTATACTTGGTTTTTAAATCATTTTTGATTGTTATGTATTCTTTCCCGGTATAAGCCTTATTCCACGACCAATATGAGATGGTGGCTGAATGTAAGACCGCCATGGATAAAAATAAACCACCAAGTGCGAGTCGACTCGCACACGAAGGGTTACGTAACGTAAAAATCGTGCAATTTTTTCAGAAAATAAGATTTTCACTTGTTTGAAGACCCCTTTAAATTTTCAACTTTATTATATTTTTAGTATTTGTTGTTATTACAATTGAAATGTTAGATACTCATTTATAAAAAAGTTTCATGTATCTACCTATTGCGGTTCAAGAGACAAAAGAAGAGCAAAAATGCAAAAAAAAAAAACACGTGTTTTGTATGGAAGCCCCCCTTAATTTAGATATTTATGCTATTTTTACTATTTGCTACAAAATAAATGAATTATTATTATTATTATTTGCTGTTATAGCCGCAAGAGAAATACGCATTCTCTGAAAATTTCAACTGTCTACTTCTTATATGAGATAAAGCTCTGTGACAGACCGACGCGACGGACGGACAACGGAGCTAAGCCTCCGCTGTCCGTCCGTCGCGTCGGTCTGTAATAGGATTCCGTTTTCACCCTTCGGGTACGGAACCCTAAAAACTACTTTATTAGGTCAAATTCAAATTCAAATCTTTTAATTAACCGTTAGTTAGGTACACTTATACACCATTTATACCAACTGCGAAAAAAAGAGGAGGTTCTATGTTCGGCTGTATGTATGTTTTTTTATAATGTCCGTCGAATTCTCCGTCATTTATTGACAGTTTTGGACGATTCTTTTGCAGTTGTATAGAAAATGATCCCGAGGTAGTCTTATAAAAATGTATTTCTGATAGATTGGTGTTTATCCCGAAAAACTAAGGGATGTAACATAAAAGCTACTTTTAGTCACGTAAAAGTTGCAAAATGCTGTACAATTCTGTACGTGAATGCGCTCCAATCCACTCCGATACACTTTGCAGATCCACTAACTGCTAGTTTTAAGATGTTATGATATGTTTTGTATTGGGCACAAGTAGTTAATTTAATGTTATGATATTATTATAATGATGTGTAAAAACAAAATGAATGAAATAAATAAGAGGGCCAACATCCTTACCTTGTTGGGCGCGGTCAGTACTTGGATGGGTGTCCGTGACACGCTTGCTTTTTACTTTTTCTATCCTTCAAAAAAACAGATTTTCTTATCTTTAAAATCAGTTCTTTTTTCGAAATAGTTTAGTTTTGTAGTACGAAACTTGCGAGCTGATTCGCACTTGGCCGGTTTATTTAAGTAAGTTTTACTTCAGCTTCAAAACTCACTCAGAGGAGGTGGTGGACAATAGCTAGTTAATACATGAAGGCCTGGCGATAACCTGTGCTCACAATGCATATTTTTTTTTCGGAAAAGGTCCTGAGCATGTATTCGATGTCCTGCTGAAGGGGCAACCTATCAAAACGGTTGAACAGTTTACAGTTTTTTAGTTTAGGTATCTTGCCATATTGTGACGTCAAGTGGCAAAGACGATGAGGATGTTGAACGATAGCGCAGAGCGTTGGCATTGTCGGCAATATGATAAGAAATAAGAAAGTTTTCAAAATCCCCTCGAGATGTAAAATTAACTTTATTTCGCTCATTCTGTCAGAATTTTTATACCTGTCAGCTCTGGACGAATTACACTAAGAAATCACATAAGGGCATACGTGTTGCCCATCACAATATTTTTAGACAACTGTTGGGACTTGAGCGATACTGCAGTGCCTCAGGTATCTTTTGACAACTGTTGGGACTTGAGCGATACTGCAGTGCCTCAGGTATCTTTTGACAACTGTTGGGACTTGAGCGATACTGCAGTGCCTCAGGTATCTTTTGACAACTGTTGGGACTTGAGCGATACTGCAGTGCCTCAGGTATCTTTTGACAACTGTTGGGACTTGAGCGATACTGCAGTGCCTCAGGTATCTTTTGACAACTGTTGGGACTTGAACGATACTGCAGTGCCTCAGGTATCTTTTGACAACTGTTGGGACTTGAGCGATACTGCAGTGCCTCAGGTATCTTTTGACAACTGTTGGGACTTGAGCGATACTGCAGTGCCTCAGGTATCTTTTGACAACTGTTGGGACTTGAGCGATACTGCAGTGCCTCAGGCATGTTTTCGAAGCGCGGGTAGATTCCTTCAACGCCATTCAAAGAAACCGGATTGCCAAATTTATGTCTAGAATTGACAGATGTAAAAACTCTGTTATAGCTAGTCTGGCAGAAAGAATCCTTTTGACAAATATTTTTAAACGATGGGTGCTTATCGCATCTTAATTAGTATTAGTACATTCTGTATGTATATTTTGCACCAGTATGTACCTAGCTTACATTTTTAATGTTTATGGATCTTGTGTCTCAATAAAGAAATTATTATTAATATTATTTACATTTGTTATTAATTTGCTTTATTACCCCAGAAACTAAGTCCCGCACATAAGCCTAGTGTGAAATAACACCGTTGAAAATAATTGCCCTTCACACAGAGTGACGGATGCGTGTCAAAAAGCTCTGGACAACGAGCATGACAAAAGCAACCTTGCAGTTAATCTGCTTGAGTTCAGTCTGCAACGTCAGGGACCAACATTCCTGTCACAAAAAAATGCTGATCTGGTTTCAATTCTGTTTGTGGAAATAACAATGTGGGCAAATGACTCTTTAAGGTTCACTCATACCTAACCTTTTTGCATATTATGAGAGACAAACTTAATTAATTAAACATTATTAGACTTCATTTTGTATATGAGCTGGTTAACTACGAATTATGTTTGTTTTGGAAGAATAGCAAAGTTTCATCCCTTATATTCGTTGGTCACGCGAAACAAGCGACTTTTTTGATCGGGGGTAGTTGAGGTGTACACACAAAAATAAATCAGCTCCTCATTTATTTAATTTTTATTATTAAAATAGACCAATTTTAATGCATTTCCAAAGTTATTATTAAACACTAGACTTTCCTACACTCGTTAGTGTATAAACTTCTCCTCTCAACTTACTGCATTCATCACAAAAAGCAAGCACAATGGACCTGTATGCCAAGTTGGCAAGCAACATGGAAGAGTTGGCTGGAACTTTTGAAACCAAGTTTCAACAGATGGAGGGGGACATCCAGAGGCTCGCTAGCACTGAGCATGGATCATCACAGGCACCAGGTACACCACACAAGGACTGGCAGTCACTTTCACGTGAGTTCCGGGACTTCAAAACGCTAACTTGGAAGTCTTTAGCTATGATGCGAGCACAAATGGAGCTCCTAGTTCAGGGTCTGGACCGCCAAGAAATTGCTTCTCGCAGAAAGATTCTCCTCTTTCATGGCATTCCGGAGTCCAGTGAATATTCAGTTCACTGTACATAATAATACGTACCTTCTTCATAATGTGTAATTTTTGTTTAATAATTTAATATTTTGTAATGTAGCATGTTTTGAGTTTGGTTGTACTTACCTATAACAAACTGGCGAGTGTTAGGAGATGCATTTAACTAAAGGTTAACGTCCCCTTTAGGAATTTAGGCTTATTTTATAAATCTAGTTTTTTTTTTGTTTCCGTTTAATTTAGTAAATACGTAGGTATATATATATATTTATAGGTATATTTATTCTTGTTTATTTAGTAGCTATGGATTTAGACTTCAATGATAGTTTTTTCTCGTGCTCCTCGAATACCGATTATGCTAGTGCTCATAGCGCTATCAGTAGTGATGACTCGATGGTGGGTTCACCTCACCTTCGAACTGTTATAGAAAGAAAGTTCCACGGTTGTTCTAAAAATCTGAACATTGTCCATATTAACGCCCAAAGCATCCCTGGCCATTACTCTGATTTGTTAGCTTCGTTTGACCATAACTTAATTGACGCTGTTCTTATCTCTGAGTCATTTCTAAAGCCTTCTTTACCATCTACTCAATATTCCTTGCCAGGATTCATCCTGATAAGAAATGATCGTGTTGGCAAGGGTGGTGGTGGGGTCGCGATATACCTACGTGCGGGTATTCCCTATAAAATTGTTGATCAATCGCCAGGACAGTACTCCAAGTTTGCAGAACATCTATTTATTGAAGTAATTGTTAATCACTCTAAAATCTTACTTGGTGTTTATTATCCTCCATCTAGTAGTATAGACTACTTCTCCTCTCTTGAATTAAAACTTGAGTCTTTTTCTACTATTTATGATCATACTATCTTACTCGGTGACTTCAACACTTGTTTATTAAAAAATGATACCCGCGCTGTCAAACTCCAATCTCTTCTCTCTTCTGTGAATTTACATATTCTTCCTCTCTCTGCCACACATAACGCTCCGCACTGCTCTCCATCTCTCCTGGATCTTATTACAGTTTCTAATATTGACCGCGTGGCTACATATGGACAAACTACGGCTCCTTTTTCCTATCATGATCTACTCTATCTTTCATATAAAGTGCGTTCTCCTAGGCAAAAAGTTAAGTTTCTCCATCTGCGTAGCTTTAAAGACATCAAACTTGAGAACCTTAAGGCCGATGCTTCCAATATAGACTGGTCACCCATAATCGATGCTGTTAGCGTGGACGATAAGGTTGCTTCCTTTAATAAGCTCATTTTAGATTTATTTGATATTCATGCTCCGATAAGAATAGTTAAAGTGAAGCATCCTCCAGCTCCGTGGCTGACTCAAGCCATTAAGAAAGTGATGTCGGGGCGGGATCGGGCTAAGCGGTGTTTCAAGAAACATCCGACTGAGGAAAATCACAGTGCCTACAAAAAGCTTCGTAACCGTTGCAGCAAGTTGTGTAGAGATGCTAGAAAACGTCACATTCATAGTTCTGTTCAAAATTCTACTCCTTCACAAATGTGAAAATTTCTCAAATCTATTGGACTTGGTGGTGACTCAAATAATTCACACATCCCTTTTGACTTGAACACTATCAATCAAAACTTCTCTAAATCTCCCCTCTGTCTAGATAATAGTGTTCGAACCTCTACTATTAACGCCATTACCCTGCAAGCTCTCCCACCATGCCTCCCCTTTACTTTCGAAGCAATTGCTGAGGACGACATTAAAAAGATTCTCAATTCCATATCTACGAAAGCTGTTGGCACTGATGGTATTAACATCCAGATGCTCCAACTGCTCTCTCTTGAACTTTGTCCTGCATTATCCCACATCATAAATCATTCTCTCGAGACTGGTTATTTTCCTAGTATGTGGAAATCTGCTAATGTCATCCCTTTGCCTAAAGTCTGCAATCCCTCCTCTATTTCTCAACTAAGACCTATCTCGATTCTCCCTGTCCTTTCTAAAATCCTTGAGAATGTAGTACAAAAGCAACTTTCTCTGTTCCTTAATCGTAATAACCTGTTGAGTCCTTACCAATCTGGCTTTCGTCCTGGTCACAGCACTGTGGGTGCTCTGACTAAAATATCCGATGACATACGCTTGGCCATTTCCAATAGGCAGGTTACTGCTCTTGTGTTGTTGGATTTTAGCAGTGCTTTCAACTCTGTCGATCACGATATCCTTCTTGCAGTTCTCTCTTCCCTTAATGTCTCTCCCTCGGCAGCTGCTTGGTTTCGTTCTTATCTCTCAGGTCGCTCGCAGCGTGTGCGCCTTGATGATTCATACTCGGATTGGTGTAACATTTCTGCGGGTGTACCACAAGGCGGTGTCCTTTCTCCTCTCCTCTTCTCAATATTCATTAACTCCGTTACTAAAGTCATTTCTTCTAGCTATCACCTCTACGCAGACGACCTGCAAATTTACCATCATTTTAAAGTGGGTGACATCTCTGAAGGTGTTGATAGCATTAACTTGGATCTATGTAAAATAAACTCATGGGCGAAGGCCTATGGTCTTCTGATCAATCCTTCAAAATCACAAGCTATGATCTGTGGTAGTCATTTTATGTTGAAATCCTTAGCTCTTTCTCCCGTTCCGTCTATTACTTTGGCCGATAACATTATTCCACTCTCTGTAAAGGCTAAAAATTTGGGCGTCATTTTTGAAAGCAATTTATCTTGGGCAAGCCACGTAAACAGCATCAGTAAAAAGGTTAATTACACATTTCATTCTCTTCGACGGCTTCAAAACTTCCTACCATTTGAGACTAAAATTATCCTTGCCCAAAGTCTCCTACTTCCTCTCCTCGATTACGCGGATGTTTGTTTCTTGGACGCGACAGAGGAACTTTGGAATAAGCTCGAGCGCCTTCAGAATTTGGGCATCCGTTTCATATACGGATTGCGTAAATTCGACCATGTGTCTGCTTTTCGATCCAAACTTAATTGGCTACCCATACGCCGGCGGCGCGATCTCCACATTCTGTCTTACCTCTACTTCATTCTCTTTAGCCCCATTTCTCCAACATACCTCCGCGAACGATTTGAATTCCTTGTTCCCCGCGGTGTGCCGTGTAGGACGTCAATATCACTCCGTCTTTCCAGTAGGTCTGGAGGTTCTTTCGCCGCTCAAGCTGCTAGATTGTGGAACTCTATCCCCCATGATATTCGAGCCAGTCCGTCGCTAAACATATTTAAAGCTAGGGTAAAAGAGCACTTCCTACTATCATAAATATTATCTATCTATAGTATATTATTATAAAAGGTATGTATGTATTAGGTTTATTTAGTGATTATTATTTTAATTTAAGTATGTTTATTATATGTATTGTAAATAGCTACCTACTATTTCTTTAATTTTCAGTTTATCTTGTTCAATTAATTGTTTTTGTACACTTCTCTACCTGTTCCATCGCCTCTCCTATAACTCTAAGGTTTGCTGGAAGAAAACTCTTTTAAGGGTTAAGCTCGCCTATGTACATATCCTATTAAATTAAATCATGCTTATGTATTATTGTGTACAATAAAGAATTACAAGAATTACAAGAACAAGTAAGCAGATAAGAAGTTCTGCTCACATTGTCTGCCATTTGCTATGAACCCACGCTAAAACAAACTAATTACGAATCATTAGTCGTTTTGGAGTCTAGTGACATTAAGATATTTATTACTAAAATTACTAGTATAGTACTATAAAATCTGTGCTAAAATCATCATTATGTCGATAGACTCCAAAACAAAAACTGATTCAAAGTTTGTTTTGGCAAAGATTCATAGAAAATGGCTGACCCGAATTTTTATTTTCGAGCGTCTCTTACCACCTTTACATACTCGTAGGACATGATCAAGGTGAGCGATTCTAATTAATGAAGCTTGAAACAGACTGGGTCCGAGCCACGCACGCAACCTATGTAGTGGTACGTTAAGCGTTAAGAGACCTAGACGCTTGAATTTGTATGAAAACAGATGACCTAAAGAGCACTTATTGTACGCCACGCCATCTGACGTTTCCCACATTTTGTCACGTAGGTTGCGTGGCGTGGGTTTAGTCTGTTTCCAGTTTTTTAAAGTTCTTTGAGAGACGTTCTACAATTTTGCCTCTCGATATAATAAAAAATTGCTTCTGAGTCTTCTTAGTCGTTCACATTTAGAAGAGAGGTCGTGGTCACAGGGAGGTACTGGTGAATGGCTGGCTGGTTAGATCTTTCTTGGTGGATGTCATAAGGTTTGATAAGCTAGTTGGAGATAAACCTTGAGACTCTAACTCCTGCCTGAAACGTTTAATTGAGCCTTCATTCTGTGTGCCGTGCTCAAAGTTTCCAAAATATATCAGTAAACAACTGCTTATTCCTTCTACAAGAAGCCTTAAATTGTATCATTTATCAGTGACAACTCAAGGCAAAAAGCTGCAATTCGTAAATAATACTCTTAATAAATTACATTCTGTAAGACACCCCGGAAAACGATTACTAAACTAAGCAACCAATTTCTTAAGAGACTCGCTCCCACTTACAAAGTGCAATCTCAGTTTCAGACCATGTTTTTGTTGTGTCCAGCGCTCACGTTTGAAGTAGTGTGTATGTGCAAGAGGTCACAATGTGCACTTCCCTATACTAGTCTATCGAAAACCCTTCAACTAAGAAAAAAAAAGGATTCTATACAGATTTCTAGTATACCCACATAAAGTTACAGACAAAATACAGATTTCGAATTAAATTTGTTAATTGTACACTACACACGCGACTCGAGTTTACTTGAGTTTAGTACAATGATAAATAAATAATAATAAATAAATATTTTTTAAATAGTTTAAGAATCTCGACAGAGCCTACACAACACATTTGCTCCCTTTGGGGTTGACACCCTAGGTCCGAGGGGTACCGAGCTCTCCGGGTTTTTAAAAAGTTATTTGAGCGTCTGGTGGACGCGACGCGTGAGCTTGTGGGTATCTGGCGCAGCACATCACCATTGCAATACAGCGGGGCAATGCAGCCAGCGTCTTGGGGACGCTTCCGACTGGTATTGATATGGATCAGTTGAGCTACATGTAGATTGTTTGCAACAGTATGCAGTTAGCTTAATTGTTTCAATTGTAAATACTTTGTTTTTGTTATTGAATTGTAATTTTCTTTGTCAATAAAGTTGTTGTTTTTTTTTATTATTCGCTTATTATTTTTCGTAACCATTGTCATTGTTTAATGTATTTTTGTATTTGTATTTATTTATTTCACCTAGGTACACACTTGATGTCGTTACACTCTATATAATTTATATTATAACAATCACACACAAACTTCTGACACAGGAAACACGATAAGGGATTGTTCAAATAAATAAAAAAATAAAGACAGACAGATATGGCTCTTCGAAAATTAAATAAAAATAATTGGTCAGACTAAAATAAATAATAAATAAATTAATAGATATGTCAAAGTATGCTGCTGTACAAGGGCATTGTCTTACTAGTATACTAAGAATAATGTACATAATTACATAATAAACAAAGAAAATAATAATGAAATAATGTCAGAAGAAAACATTATTAAGATTCATAATGAATCTTTAAATAACAATGTCAAAGTATTTTTTCCTAAAAAAAACTATCGTAGTTTGACGAATTCATTACGGAAAATAAAATAAGGTTAATAATATATAGTTATTAATAAGGTTCGTTGTAAACCCGCTTTATCCGTATTGAATGTCAAAGTAGTAGTAAAATTAATAATATTTGCTGTTGTAAAGGGGCATTGTCAATGGCAAAATTTAAAGAAAACAATTATACTCCCTTTAGAATGCTAAAGGGAGTATAATGCCTTAGAATGCACATAGCTGCGTAATTGAAACCAGCTATGTTAAGCACATCACTATCTGTAGGAGTAGGGTAGTTGTGGTATCGGGTTGTCCAGGAGTGCCTCACTGCCACGACACTGATTAACCACGTCCCGAAGCGCATGTTCCTGAGTATCGGGAATTTATGCACTCTGCTTTGTTACGCTTCTGCATTGTTAGTGATGCGACGATTACGAGTACGTTAGTGTTCATGTAGTGCTTTAGCAAGTTGGTTACTTGCTAAAGCCAAACAAAATTTTATTTAAAAAAAAAGTTTTAGCAACAAAAACAAAAACGTAGTATTAAGAAGGCCACCTTTTAGCCAAGTCAGAAATTTAAAATTATAAATGTGAACCTACCTATGTAGATGAAATCCTTATAGTTCTAATAATTCTGCAATTATTACTATAATAACTTTCGTATTTTGACGAATTCAATATGAAACGAAACGTTGGTGATCTTCCACACAGACATTCATAATTAATTCTAAAAGCATTTGAAAAAACATTGCAAAATCAAACAAGGAAATTAAATGTTTTATACGGTTACTCATTAAAATGTGGAAAACCAGTGGTGCATTAAATATTAGGTCCTTACATATGAAATTGGCGTTTTTCGTACTGGCCACTTTAATCACAAATTTCTCCTCTTTGGTAAGGAATTCCAAATTCAAATTTGTACAGCTATAGACTCATGTATTTGTGCTTCGATGATCGTCATTCATTTGTTTTGTTTTCTTCTGTTTTTTTCTGTTTGCGTCACTCATTTTACAAAATGGAAAACTTAAAATATCGCATTATTTACGTGTACGAGTTCCGCCGTGGCACTAGTGCTGCGGAAACAACTCGAAGGGTGAATGATGTGTATGGCGGTCGTGTTGCAAAAGAAAACACAGTTCGTTTTTGGTTCCAACGTTTTCGTTCTGGAAATTTTGACCTGCAGAACAAGCCCCGTGGACGGCCTGAGACTCAAGTTGATAATGAAGAGTTGAAGGCTATTGTGGAAGCGGATCCATCGCAAACCACGTCCGAGTTAGCTGCAGGCTGCGATGTTAGTGATAAAACTGTTTTAATTCACTTGAAGCAAATTGGGAAGATTAAAAAGCTTGAAAGGTGGGTACCTCACGAATTGACTGAAGCAAACCGGCAAACGCGCGTCGACTGCTGCGTTACATTACTAAACCGGCACAATAATGAAGGTATTTTAAACCGAATCATTACCTGTGATGAAAAATGGGTTCTTTACGATAATCGGAAGCGCTCAGCGCAATGGTTGGATCCTGGCCAGCCAGCCAAATCCTGCCCCAAGCGAAAATTAACCCCAAAAAAGTTACTTGTAAGCGTTTGGTGGACTAGTGCCGGTATTGTTCATTACAGTTTTCTCAAATCTGGCCAGACTATTACGGCTGATGTCTATTGTCAGCAATTGCAAACCATGATGGAAAAGCTAGCGGCTAAACAACCTAGGCTGGTCAATCGCTCCACGCCACTGCTGCTTCACGACAACGCTAGACCACACACTGCGCAACAGACGGCTACTAAATTAGAAGAGCTTCAATTGGAAAGTCTAAGACATCCTCCGTACTCCCCGGACCTTGCTCCAACAGATTACCATTTTTTTCGAAATTTGGATAACTTCTTGCAAGGGAAAAAATTCAACTCCGATGGGGCAGTCCAAATCGCCTTCAAAGATTTTATTGATTCCCGTCCGACTGGTTTTTTTAGTAAAGGGATCAATGAACTACCTATAAGATGGCAAAAGTGCATAGAAAATAATGGTTCATACTTTGATTAATTAAATATATTATATTAAAAAATATTCGACTTTTTGTTCCTCCCATACAAAACGCCAATTTCATATGTAAGGACCTAATATTAATCTAATCTAACACCGTGTGTCACTTCCCGTGTGGAAACGGAAATAAAAACTATATAACTTTTCGGTTGCGCCCGAACCAAATTACGAGTACGTCGTCGGTCCAATTTTCCGGTTTCTGGTGCTCAGCGAATTTAAAGTCGCAACGTCATAATATGTCGGATACGTCGGAAAATTAGAGGGTTCTACGTGACTCAAATCCTGAGGACGTCTCGTTATGTTATTTTGTATGTATTTTGAATTTCCTTGAGGTATTGTTGGGTTGTATTGTATTTACTTTGTATTATTTAAACTCCGATGATTAAAGACATAATAATGAATACGGGTCGTGTTTTTAGGATTTTATTATTCCACTTTGTCGGCGTGATTATAAAGCTTATAAACCCATGCCAAATAACAGTTTTAGAGTTCCTTGTTGACTACAAATGTCGACTAATGTTGACTTGTGTCAACATTAGATAAACCTAACATAGGATTTAAGACACTACTAATCAAAAACATGTAATCTCTTTGACAATAAACGATTTATTTATTTATTTATTTAATTATTAACTAGCACGATTACATTACAACCAATTACACTAGTTAATTACAATACCTTTTTATTAGAACAACAGAAACATACAAATTTATACATAAAATTACACAATAAGCAAAAATAATAATGATTGATCATTCATAAATATAAAGACTCCAGACAAATAAAATTCTATAAAAACATTATGCATTTTAAAACTAAAAATAAATTAATTCAAACTCAAAATATTACTCTATCATTCATCACTCTCGCAAAACCTCAGGCACACCAACATAATATTCGTCCGCAAATATATCACAGTCCGGGTTCTGTTCAAGAAGTCTGTTGAGGGCGGCGAGTGTGCGAGGCAGTGGAGAGTAGGCGCGAGCCACGGTTCTGCAGAAAGGCTCTGAAAAAAGCCTAATGTTTCTGTGGCGAAGGTAGTTATCAGGTAGGTTAAGACGAAAGAGAAGGTTGTGCAGATCTGGGGCGTCGATCATACCGCGGAGTATCTTGCACATAGTTGCCGTCTGATCATACGCTCTCCTGGTTTGTAGGGAGTTGTACCCAAGACATCCCTGGAGAAACTTGGTTGGGTACATACTATATGGGTAGTACCCAAAAAGTAGCTTGTACAAAAACCTTAGAAACACTTTCTGAACTTTCTCCAGTGACAGAGCATACGTACTTTCATGGGGGTTCCATACGCAACAGCTTGACTCCAGCTTGCTCCGTACAAGAGCCCCGAACAACGGCCGCACCACACTGTCACTGCGAAAGTCCCGGGCGTTTCTCAGGACAAAGCCAAGTCTCTGATAAGACTGCTTGGCGACTGTGGTGATGTGGTCGTGAAAAGTGAGCTTACGGTCAAAAGTTACTCCCAAATCCTTAATTAGCGTAGCTCTAGGAATCACGTTACCACGGATAGTATAATCGAAGGATACCGGATTTTTCTTTCGACCGAAACTCACCACGGAGCATTTGGAGGGATTAAACTCCATCTTGTTATCTAGGCTCAATCGACAGACCGCATTGACATCACCTTGAAGCACTGCACAGTCTGCCACAGAGTGTATGACAGTGTAGAGCTTTAGATCATCCGCGTATAATAGGCACTCCGCGTGTTCTACAATAGCTGGTAGATCATTAACCATTAAAATAAAAAGCAAAGGTCCTAAGATAGAGCCCTGACTTATACCAGACCGGGTGTGATATGGTGCAGATTCATATATTCCGTATCTGACATACTGCTGGCGATCACGCAGATAGTCAGCGAGTAACCTAAGGAGATCCGGCGCAAATCCAATGACGCTCAGTTTGGCCAGGAGTATGTCATTATTGACTCTATCGAACGCTTTTTGAAAGTCAAAGTAGAGCACATCTACTTGACTGCCGAGGTCTAAGTTGGTTGAGATATATGTACTCTACAAGAGTCAAAAGGTTGGTGTTAACTGACCGTTTATCCCTGAAACCATGCTGAGCATTACTTAAGAAGGCTTTAACTTGCGAGTAGATGATCTTGTGCAAGACATTTTCAAAAACCTTGGCAGGAGAGGATAGTATGGCGATGGGTCGATGCTCCTCGACAACTAACTTATTTGATGTTTTTGGAATCGGTGTTACCCTTGACACCTTCCATTGCGCTGGGTAGCTACCTGTCCGTAGAGCCAAATTAAAAATGTGATAAAGTGGAGGCATAAAGCTTTTATAGACTGACTTAAGTCACGATATCTATCTATTTATCTAGATGCGTTAAAATTAATATTTTTATCACGGCCGTTGCCGGGTAGTTGCAATCTGACTTCAAAACTTTTAGCAAAGCCACTAAAACTAAGCTATGAAAGTTTAGTTTTAATAAAAATCTTTAGCTTTTTAATGACTACTAGGAACTTTGCGTAGGTACGAGTAGGTATTTAATTATGCAGACATCATAAAAAACAATAGTATGGATCTTTTCGAGGTAATTATTAATTCTGCAGGTAAATTTAACGAGGACGTATGGATTTTTATACTTTACGAAACTATAAACAATAATCAACTTTAAAAAGGCAAGGGACCTGGCGAAAGGCCAAGGGACCTGGCGAAAGGCCAAGGGACCTGGCGAAAGGCCAAAAAAATGACTTCATGCTCATGGTACAATTATCTTACTCTACTGAGCTACAGATATGAAAATCCGTACTAATTCTACTGGATACTTTTTATTAATTGAAATTAAAGTTCTAATCACAATTTTTGTTCAACACTCAAAAATTTAAAGAACCTACGATTTACGTATGAAACTCGAGTACTTACATGGTTGAAAACCATCATATTATTTAAAACAGCCAGCGATGCACAAATATACGTTGTAATAGATACAAATACAAGTAAAAATACAAAAACAAAAATGCTTTATTGTACACAAAAAAGACATGAGAATACATAAGACATATACAAGTACTTGCAAAATATTTATTAATAAAGACAATTACAATCAAATAATAGAAACAAATTAGAACTAGTATTTACAATTGAAACAATTCAGCCAACTGCAGACTGCTGCAAACAATCTACAGGTAGCTCAACTGATTCATATCAATACCAGTCGGAAGCGTTCTCAAGACGCTGGCTGCATTGCCCCTCTGGTGAACTACGGCAACTCGACGCACGCTATCCCGACAATAAACAAAAAGTGAATGCAATCCTGACGAACGGAAACTCGACAAAATGCTTATTATTGGTCTCTATAAGGTAATGCTGATGCACTGCGCCGGATAATCACCAGTTCTCGGGTCACGCATCGCTAAACATACTATCTAATAACACCCGTCAGCTGTTTGCGACACGGATCAACAAAAACATAAATCGGTTGTCTAGGTTCACGGGCTCAGAGTAAATTTTCAGCTTATGTTATTAGGTTTTTTCATCAACAATAGTAAGTAGGTTTTTTGGCACAAACACAAAATAAATTGGCATTGTTGAGACTTGAATTTCGAATATATTTTTGTGACAAATAGCTGAAGATGATAGTTTTATGTAAAGCTTCTAATGAGTGACTTGTTTTTGCCAAAAGCGTTTAGTGTTCGGCTTGTACAATTTTTTCACATATTTTATTAGTGTTTATGTTTTATTCACACTTGGTAAAATATTTTTTTACACAATTATATGTAGCAGTAAATTGACCCCGGGGGTCAACTCTTTACTCAAAACCTTTTTTATTATCCAAAACATACGATACATATAATACATATAAATATATATTGTTGGTACGTTAGATTTAAAATAACCTAAAGGCAGATACTCATAACTGCCAACAAAACAAGTTTAATATTATTTGGTGATTTTACAAGATTAACCAAAAAAGCAGTAAAATAACACTACATAATCTACAGAGTTTACCTAGTGTTATTTTTATCAGCAGTTCTGGCTGAGTCTGAGTCACTTACCATCTCATTAGAGCGTTATCTAGACTGCCATGTATCAAAGAAATGGAGAGGCCTGGCTCTCAGTCATTTCCCTAGTCATTACTGAATTCCCCGGTGTAAGTGTGCACATACAGGGGGACGTAGATATCTTATGTGATAAGGAGTGGAAATTTAAAGTAGTTTTACGAAGTTGCGTTTAACGTGAGATATAGCCCGGCCACACGCACTTTCTTGCCTGCGCAATCCAACTGAACAGTTGGATTGCACAAGCCGCTCTTTTGACGTCTACACACATTTTCTGACCTGCGCAAACTGGGTTGTGCATGCTCGCAGGTAAGACGGAGCGTGTGGCCGGGCTATTAGGGTTCGATCGTATTACCTAATATTTTCGGGTTCTAAAATAAACATGATTGATTTCTGTTGAAACTCTGTTCTAGAATGTAGCTATAAGTTTTATTTTTATGACGTTTATCATAGATCCAACTCTACTGTGACTAATGTAGGACCTAACATGGCTCGAAAGTTACGTTACGTACCTACAGAAGTTGTACGAATCGCTAGTTTTAGAACATACCAATTAAAAATTTAAGTTTCCACAGGTTGGTAACAGTTTTGACCTTCACTTTAATTTAACTGAAAGGTAAATTGGCTAGGCCAATTTATAGGCTAGGTTTACAGTTTTGTAACTTCAGCAGGTTGGCTCTACCTCTAAATTGCCATAGATGAGTAAGTAGGCCGTTGTACGTGCTCCAACGATTGCGCGATCCATCATAGGGGATCGAATGTACGGCGGCCCATCGTAGCGATTATTTTTGAAGATGATTGGCTTCATGGAAATTTTTGGGGCTTCTGTTTGTTTGCTTTTAGGTTATTTAGGGGATACCTAGTTCCGTGGCCAGAGTATGAAAGGAAACAGTATAAACTGTCCTTATTGTAGATCGTTTAACTGATTACTCCGACAGTTAAGAAAATTCACATTGCATCATCTAGCCCCAAGCTAAGCAGAGCTTGTGTTATGGGATAAAAATAGTAAGTGGAATAAAGTGAGTGATCTCTGCTAAGATAAATCGCCAGACTACCTACAGGGATAATTTCCTTCAAAGCAAAGCTGAATACGAGCAGTTTGTCAATGTATGAAATCCATGTTTGCAGTTTCCTAGTTTTACTTTATGTCATTTGTATTTTATGACGTGTCCAAGAGTCTAAGGGAAATAAAGCACTTGCCTGCCAAGCGTAAGTGATTTTGGCAAAACCCGCTTATTCCAAACAAAGCGGATAAACATCCTCCCCCAAGGGAGGATGTTTATCAGTGGACGTCAGCTGACGATGATGTATAAAACGCACTATTAACACTCGATGTCAATACTTGTTACCACGGTGAAAACCGGCTTACAGCCGTTGATTGTTATTTTAAACAATCTCTAATCAGGTACGTAGTTACATTTCTAGTTTTAGTGAGAGAACTCTGTAAACCAAAAACTCGTCTCTCGACCAATCTGACCCGTAGAACGAGTTCAACAAATCCCTTAGATCTACTCTATCCCATGAACATCTTGATCATTAATGCTCGCTACCTATTCTTAGCATTATTTTAAACAACTTATGTACCTACTACGTGCTTTACACCTACCTGCTTGTACTTCCCCTTTGCTATTCCTAGTATTACTTCGTTTTCAATATTTTGATTTTTTTCTTATTGTGTAGCCTAGGTACGACTCACGTGGGCTGTTATAGTAAATATAAATTTAATTCTTTTGAAAAAGAATTTTAATTTTAAGTTAATGAATAATATGTCATAATAGTTTTTGTATTATATTATTATTGTCAGCCATTCTGCCAGCCCTAACGATATTTATACTTTTTATTTCACAGATATTTATTTTTATTGGCGTTTTGGTTGTCAATTAAGATTGCTTGTAATTAAACTAGAGATATTAATGTACATTGTAAAGTAGTAAACAAAAAAAAAATACCTCCTAATAAATGCTATAATAATGTTAGTAATTTTATAAAAATGTCAAGTGACTAGGTGTTTCTAATTATTAGATGAGCACCGCTGAATGTTACTCGATATTTTCGCCAATTAGAGTCCGATTTTGTTATTTCTTTCGCTTTTGTATAGAGAATGATCTCGATGTGGTTCCATACAAGTTTTATTACCGCGAGATCTCTATTTGTTCCGTAAAACTTAGAAATCAGAGTATAGGTTCAGAAATTTGATGTCTGTTTTTAGTAAGAAATCAAATACTATCCCGAAAAGTTTTCGTCTTCGACGGGACTTGTACCCGCATCCTTCCCCCAGTACGGAAATGTGCTCACCAACTACACCACGAGGTCAGGCGGCGTAGGAGTCAGTTTTTAGTTTTTTACAAAACATCTAATAATACTTAGATCGGAATAAAGACTATCAATCAATACGCTGAAATGAAAAAAAACCTACTATATTATAGTAGGTTTTTTTGAGTTGTTTATTCCTATTTTGTAGCTTGAGGACATGTTTGAGTTGTTTATTCCTATTTTGTAGCTTGAGGACATGTTTGAGTTGTTTATTCCTATTTTGTAGCTTGAGGACATGTTTGAGTTGTTTATTCCTATTTTGTAGCTTGAGGACATGTTTGAGTTGTTTATTCCTATTTTGTAGCTTGAGGACATGTTTGAGTTGTTTATTCCTATTTTGTAGCTTGAGGACATGTTTGAGTTGTTTATTCCTATTTTGTAGCTTGAGGACATGTTTGAGTTGTTTATTCCTATTTTGTAGCTTGAGGACATGTTTGAGTTGTTTATTCCTATTTTGTAGCTTGAGGACATGTTTGAGTTGTTTATTCCTATTTTGTAGCTTGAGGACATGTTTGAGTTGTTTATTCCTATTTTGTAGCTTGAGGACATGTTTGAGTTGTTTATTCCTATTTTGTAGCTTGAGGACATGTTTGAGTTGTTTATTCCTATTTTGTAGCTTGAGGACATGTTTGAGTTGTTTATTCCTATTTTGTAGCTTGAGGACATGTTTGAGTTGTTTATTCCTATTTTGTAGCTTGAGGACATGTTTGAGTTGTTTATTCCTATTTTGTAGCTTGAGGACATGTTTGAGTTGTTTATTCCTATTTTGTAGCTTGAGGACATGTTTGAGTTGTTTATTCCTATTTTGTAGCTTGAGGACATGTTTGAGTTGTTTATTCCTATTTTGTAGCTTGAGGACATGTTTGAGTTGTTTATTCCTATTTTGTAGCTTGAGGACATGTTTGAGTTGTTTATTCCTATTTTGTAGCTTGAGGACATGTTTGAGTTGTTTATTCCTATTTTGTAGCTTGAGGACATGTTTGAGTTGTTTATTCCTATTTTGTAGCTTGAGGACATGTTTGAGTTGTTTATTCCTATTTTGTAGCTTGAGGACATGTTTGAGTTGTTTATTCCTATTTTGTAGCTTGAGGACATGTTTGAGTTGTTTATTCCTATTTTGTAGCTTGAGGACATGTTTGAGTTGTTTATTCCTATTTTGTAGCTTGAGGAGATGTTTGCTAACTTCAAGTACTAATTCACGATCTGGTTTTTAAATTCAGACCCAAGGGTTTTTCTTCAACTCTGTATTCATTATACTTGTTCGATTTAGAAATAATAACATTGTATTGACATAATAAAATCAAATATCGGTAAAATTTTACAAGCATTATTTTAGTTAATTATTATTATTAATTTATTTCAGATCATTCAATCCATACAATGACAATTTAAAATAAAAAGAAACAAAAACCTATACAATATAATTAGCATGATAAATATTTTATTAAAACATACATACGTCACAGAAAATACAAATAAGATAAAATAAAATATTTAAAAATGTATAAGATGATGTTAAAGGAGAGTAGTTTTTTTTTCTCTATTTTAAATTGCTATGTACACTTAGGAGAAGACAGTCTTGGCTGCAACATCAGGTTATTTTGTCATTTAACCCAAAGTGGGATGTTGAGAAAGAGTGTAGTGTGCATGGCACCTGTAATCTATAATAAAATACCTAAGAGCTACAAAGACTTAAATGTAAACCTATTTAAGAGTATATTTAAAAAAACTTGTATGTGATAAATACTACTATAATATTGACCAATTCCTAAATGATGTAATCTAATTTTATGCTATGATAAATTAATAATCTTATAAATCTTTTATTGTTATGTACCTTTAAATTTAGACCTGCATGCCATACTCTCCAATTACTTTGCACACCAATGTATATTGGTCAAACATGTTGACTCAAAAACACTATTTGCCATCTTTTTTTAAACGTGTTTTTGCAAATAAATGACTATTACTTTTACTTTTACTTTTGGGGGCGCTGTGTCATTTGTGTCGTCATTTGTAAACGCGATAGGGTCAAGCTTTTCAGTTGCTGCCCTCTAGCTATGCATGTACCCTTCTAGTAAGTTCGAGCCAGATCGGTGCACCGCAGGAAAAGGGTTGATTAGCAGTAGCAAAAACTTGCGTCTTGGCGAACTGGGTGTCGCGCGAAATCAAATTTGCTACAGTGCGGCTACTCACGTTAGTAAAAGTTTGTGATTATCATAGACAATTTAAATCTCTATTGTTTTAATAATTATCATAACTTTGAATCCAAATTTGACACAGTTGTTCCGTCTAATTTAATTTAAATAAAGGCGTAACATTATATGCGCATTATTTCAGCAAATTTACCTACTTTAGATATATTCAATGAGCTAAGTAGTGTCGAGTAGATATGAACACTGCTTATCATAAAAGGCTTTACTTCTAGGGAGCCCAAAAGGAGCGTTTATTAGAAGTTTGTTGTTTAGTTCAATGCAGTCTATTTTCCGTTAAAAAGTTTGTATAAGAATAGTAGGTCTGCTTTCTCTATTCGCAAAGACAGAGAGGTTAGGTTATAATGTTCCAGTCGCTTGCTGTAACTAGATAACTTCCTCGCCAAGTGATCACTTTATGAAAGATGGTATAGGAATATCTTTTGTATTGATTCAAGGCGTTTACTGTAGATGTCGTAGTTCCAGATAACTGAACAATATTCTAGAAAAGGACGGACAAGCGAATCGTGGAGTTTTATATTAGTGTAGGATGATTTAAAAAGTATTTACTATTGCGAGTGATAAACCCTAATGTTTTAAAGCCTTTGGTAACTGTCTTAAGATTGTGAGCATTAAATGTAAGTTTAGAGTCTATCAGGACACCTAGGACACGTATTTGGTTAACTTTATTGAGTTGTTGGCTGCTGATAAAATAATTACATATTGATCTTAGATGTTTTATTGGGACTGAACTTTATATAAAACATTTGTCTGTGTTGAGGCCACGTTGTTGTCAGTGCACCATGATGCTAGTTTATCTAAATCTTTTTGCAAGAGAAGGCTATCTGAGGGCTTTTCAATCGGTCTTGTTATTTTGAGGTCATCTGCGAAGAATACAATTATAGAGCTAGTGAAGCAATCTGCTATGTCGTTTATGAATATATTAAACATAACAATACAATCATACACACGTAACAACATAACAATCATCTCCGATTACTACCCGAAGCCTCCTCATTATCCATTTAATATGCTCCAAATACCGGAATGGTGGCGCATAGTGAACATTCACACAGTTGTACAACTGTTTTGTTTATTCTTTATTACAGTGACATAACTCTCTGAAAAACCTACACTCTGTCGTGGCATGTTAAATTGACTTAAAATTCTAAAAGCAGCAGAAACTGAACGAATTTTCTTATAAAACCATTTAGCGCATTCACTGCCATGCTTCAGCGATACGACCCAGGGAGGGGCACGTCTGCAAATACCCGTAGGACGCCGAGTATGTCGGTGGCAGTCAAAGTGTTAAGCCTATTTTCAATTAAGCTTAATCGACATTATGTTAGCATTATGTTAGTATACTTTTGCTCGACATGAAAAGTAGGTAGTTAAATCAAAATCAAATAGTTTTTATTTCTTTGAGCTTACAATAAGCTCATAAAATAACTTTAAACTATGTTAATAGCTTATGCCTAAGCCTACGAGAAAACAGTTATTCCAGGTCCAGAATTATTTAGGCAGTAGTAATCTACGTTTGGGTTGTAACGAATAGATCCGACAGAAAACCAAAGTTATCGACATAGCAAGCTGAAGTGCCAGTGAGCCGGCCATATCTCGCGAAACCGACAACCGCATGGGTAAACGTGTTCTTGAGTGGAAACCGCGACTCGGCAAATGTAGTGTAGGACACCCTTCGGCTAGGTGGGATAATGATCTGCGAACGATTGCAAGCAGATGCTGGATGAGGCAAGCTGAAACAGCGCGCTATGGCGCTCATTAGGGGAGGCCTATGCCCAGCCGTGGACTAATATAGGATGATGATGAATAATCTATGAATAATTTGAGCATTTATCATCATTTATCTGGCTTAGCGTTAAAAAGTAACAAATTGTGCTTTTTGTATTGCAGTTGCACTTCTATAAGCTCATTTACTACGCCGCGCCGCCGCCATCAAACAAGCATTATAATTCCGTTCATCTGAACATTAGCATATTCAATGAATTCTTAATTTCGCATTTGTGATTAATAAGCGTGGTTTTGGATCTAATAGACTCGTATATTTTCCAAGATCTTACGTATAAAAATAATAATTTTAATTTCCGTATGTTTAGGACAAAAACAAGAAACGTAAAATATTAGGATAAAAAATATTTAGTCTAAAATCCGCGCAAAACCTTCTCTGGTGAGATTCAAAGAAATGCAATTCGCGTGCACCGCCCTCCCTCCCACAAATTGGACTGTTGTAGGTCCACTACGGCTTACAATTAAATTGTGTGTGTGCTTAAAGTTGGAGGGTAAGTGACTTGGCAATTTAATATTGCGCAAGTCTGTTTTTACCTTCTCTGATTGCTAATTTGTGGGAAATATACCACCCGTACACACGAATTGCATTTTATTGAATCTCATCAATAGTAGTTTTGCGCAGCTTTGTTACTAAATATTTTTATCCTAATATTTTTTAAATGGATTTCTGCAAATTAACGACTGAAACAATTTTTTTTATTAAAACGTAATTAAAAGAAAATCATACTGGACTTTTTCTTTTTCAGTAGGTAGGTACCTAAGCCAAGATAGTGTTATGGCAACCGGATGAAATATAATATAGTAAAGTCAGATATTTAAAACAGTGCCTAGGAAATAAAGACGGCAATGGCCTTTATTACAAAGAAAATTACAATCAAATTATAACTAGTATTTAGAAATAAAGTGATACTTATTTGATTATCTTGACTTAATATTGTAAACTACATACAGTAAATAGTCATAATGTAACCTCTAGCAAGCTTTAGTTCTAATAAACAAAAAATAGCAGAGCTCACTATCAGATGGGGACAATAATAAAATGTAACATGGTTTTTAGATCAATATTTTTTTATTGGTTTTCGTTCTATTTCTGTCGGGAAGTATGAAGCTTGACATTCCCGGAAGGTTTTCCGGCAACGTAAAAAGCTATTGTCATTGATCTTATTAGCATTAGAATAGAGTTGAACATCGGCTGAAACTCACTTTCTATATAATTCCTATTTTGTGATCAACATCAACAACTTGGTACATTTCTACTCGTATAAAAGCTGAAGTTAATACTGCTGCCCGCGGCTTCGTATGCGCTATTTCTTGATAATCTACAGGATGCAATAAAAAGTAAGAACCAAACTTTAAGGATCAGATTCAGATTCGATCACAGATCACACGAAAAAATATATAAAAAAATAGATGTATCAATTTACCATTTACCTAAGTTCGAGGGTCGATTCTTATGCTGCAACCGACATAGAACTCCAGAACCGTGGAAACGTGTAACACTGCATAAGTCAAACATTGTTGTGGTTTAAATACTAAGTAATGACACGCAAACACATGCCATCTTCATTTGTTTTGTTGGTGTTTCGTTTTTCTGGTCACCTCAGAGGGTAATACTGAAAATCAGTGTTTGCTCTTCGAGCAAAGCTATGCGCCGAGTTATTACCTTTTTGTCAGGCTGCAGCACACACATGCTCACATCACTGAGAATCTGTACTTTTTTTTTATTTAGGTATAAGTATATGTACCGACTATTTTTCAAGTCTTTTTTATGTTCTGTTGTACCTACCTTTTTGTTGTGTTTTATATACCATTGTATTGTGTGTTGCTGTTGCAAATAAATGTTCTATCTATCTATCTATCTAACGTATGGCTATAGAAATGAATTAAACAACCACGACTAGCCTGAAAAATGTATTGGATATACATTATGCGGCTAACTGGGCTATGGACACACGTGCCTATTAGGCCCTATTCACACGGCTCACTCCAGCTTATTTATAGAATAGGATGTGAGAATAGGGTGTGTGTGCGGATGTGAGGATACGCGGAACTATTGTAAAAATATTCACTTGTTGAGGTGGAACCTGTAGGTACCGGTTTGTTGAGGTGAAATTGACATTTACATCATACAATACCCGAAAGTTAATAGGTACCGATCGGTGTCATAGAAATATCTGATGTTATTTTATTGGAATTTGGTGGCTTCGATTACTACTGGATAAGGCAATGATTTATTTTGGTCTGGGTGTTTTGTATGTATAATAAAAATAAATATTTATGTTTATAATGTATTAAATATATATCAGTTATCTAGTACCCATAACACAAGCTTTGAGTAGCTTACTTTGGGGCTAGATGGTGCTGTGTGGATTGTCCAGCATTCTTTATTATCTAACTATATATTTAAAAAAAAATTGTGAATGCAGTTCTATTTAGTGTTCAAATTAAATGAATGTTTCCTTTCATTAAAACTTCCTATGTTCAATATTTCGTGTGCCTGCCTTCTATGTCCCATGGCCGTGGGACGCACTGTATAGTTATTCTGTGCTGAAAGCCACAGCTAATATATAAGAAGTAGCATTAAGCTGAGTCAGGCATTTTCGACCACCAGATCTGTTCCATTCGATACGAAAATGACATTTTGGAAAACACTTCTTCAGGTACCCGATCTAAGCGATCGATTCTAAACGAGCTAACGAGCAATTAAAATGTGTCCTGAAAAATCAACGAGTTTACAACAAACAAAGATCCTTATCTTAATTTATATCACAAATCCATTTTTTAAAATCCATATTAAAGCAAAATACAATCCCTCACACAAGTTTAAAACCAGATACATCCGCTCCCGCAAGTTCCCTAATTACACGAAAATGATTCGAAGCGCGGCAGCATAAGGGACCCATTGCCATGATAAATCAGGATCTCCACTCATGTACACAATGTTTTCCACTCCACTGATCTCTGTTTAAATTACGGCTAAAAATAACACGCCCATAATGACGGCCCCGAAATAATCTCGTGTGGTTGTCAAATTGTCGATGTCGCACTCAATTTTGGTTGACGTGAAGGGGTTAGGTACGGTTGACGTCGAAAATTGCTGAATTGTACATGTCAACCTTCGTAAATCAGTTTTTACTAGACTCCGAGCGAAATGTATTTTGTGAATTGAAAGGCTATACTCACATAACTTTTTCGTTGTCTGTAGCGAAAGGAACGCGCATTACCTAACACTTTTTGCGAGCGAGAAGTTTTTGATTTTGCGACGTTTTTGGCATCATCTGCAATTTTGTCCGAAAGTTTTTGCTTTTTAAATTACCTTATCAGCCTACTAGTCGTGGGGTGTAAGGATCAATTCACACCAGAAAGGAAGCAGCCGGCAGCGATGGGGCGTACACTTTCAGTGTCAAACTAGGGTCAAATAAATTTATACTTTATTTAATTACATACCAGTATCACACAAAAGCACCAAAAAGTTGCACCCCGCTACCACGCGTCTTGTTAGTTGGTCTAGTCGCCGGCGGCCGTTGTCATCCCAGTGTTATCAGAGCCTAAAATATTGCGGCTAGCAAAGGATCGTAGTTGTTATACATTTTGGGAGGCCAGAGGTTAATACCAGTTGGTAAAATAACAGGGCCGGCTGTGGCTGATGATGATGATGAAGCTGCCTTTTTTTAAGCTCCCCGGTGACTAGCTTTCGCGCTGTACGCTATATCGATGATTTATTACCCAGTCTCCCAACTCAACTGATTGGGAATCTATCATCCAGCTTCCAACTTCAGGCTAGACTTCAACAACTTAGTTTAATGAGTTTTAAAAGCGGAGGAAAATGATCGCTTGGTGATGATCGCCTGTTACGGTGATAAGGCTACTTTGTTAATTGCTTTTTACTTTGGAAGTTTCCGAAGATTTTAAGGACTCTGCTTGCTATGGACAGATTTTATGTAAAGGTCTGCCCGCGACTTGATGTGCGTTTTTGATTTAAAATGTGTGTTATTCAAAGTCTAGTACTTTGCCATCTTCCTCTATGTTAAATGTCCGTAGGATCCATCACTATTTTTGGTGAAAATAAAATAAAAATAAATAAATAAATAATGCTGGACATATTTATTTATTTATTATAAATACCAAAATAACCATCCAAACTGTACCATTCACAAAAATTGTGTTTATAAGTACACCAATTTGGGATAAAATAATAAATTTCTTTTTGAATAGAAACGATAAAGAGCCTAACATTTATAGTGACCATCGTCATTGGGAAAATACCATAATATCTATAATTTAGTAAAAAAAAAAAACAACATTTTCATCATTTGTTAAGAGCGTGTACGCCTAGCGCGCGATGTGTGTGGGACTGACTTGAAATGATTTGCGCGCAACGTTTTAAAGTCGTTATAAAATATTCACAGAAAAATATTAACAACAAAATAATTAAAATTTAAAGATGTGATTTTAAAGAAGATGCTCTACTAACATCTAAACATCTTTTTAACTAACTATTTTCCCAAGGATCTTATTGATTGGTTATTGTTTTTTGTTAATTAGATATATCAGTAATTTCATAATATTTTGAGCTTCGAAACTGATGCTGAAAGGGAAATTAAGAAAACCTCTAACAAGTTATCATAATAGAACGCGTACATACTATATTAATCGAAATATTTTCCTAACTAACTATTTGGACAACGCAATTTCCTAAAATTATTATTAATTAACATTATAGTGTAAGATAAGTGGTTTATGATATTAACGGGTTTGAAAGTAGTGTTTTCGAGACAAACTGCGCATGGAAGGCGTCAACGCGCTTAAGTGCAGTTAAGTTAGCAAACAACCGAGTGCTCTGAATAGCTGTTCGTCAATCCGATAGCAATTAAAACGTGTCAGCCACCACTCCGATTGTTAATTGAAATGGAGATGGCAATGGATAGCAACGCGAAATACTTATGAAAAAATTAAGTAAAGCAGTTGCTTAATGAGCAAAATGCAGTTAGCATTGTGAACCATAATTCTTATTAAGCTTTGCTGTGAACATTGCGTGAATGTTATGTTATAGTACATGTGTATGTAATTTTAATGGGGTCTATTAAGGCAGAGCAAAACTTAATTGAACAAAAAATATTTTTTATTTCGATAGATCTAAAAGGAACGGGGACTCCATTATTATTTAATACTATCATGGTATACTTGTCATCTCTGTAACTATTAAAATAAAAACAAATATCGTCCGCTAAGAAGTGCTAATAATGAGGTTTATGCTCTGAATAGAAGATAAATTGCTATTTTATTATTAAACTTCTTGAAACTAGCACGGATTGCACGGCGTAAACAATCTCGACTATTTTGAAAGTTAGTATTATTTTTTTGAAAATGTTAGCGTAAAGCTCAGCGACAGCGAAGGCCACAGTAAAGGCTTCATTATACCCATTCTCATTCATGGGTGAAACAACAGTGGTTGTTTACCCATTCCCACTGTTGTTTCAAGCCCATTCGTTTTTGTAATTGGTAAGATTTTTAGTCTGATTGTGAATTGTCAAGCGGAAGACTTTGATAAATGCGATCCCAACGCGATTTAGGACTCGATAAAAATAAATGACTTTCCGTTATACCCACCCACTGTTACCCACTGGCCCACCCATCACACTTGTAAATTGTAATAATCCACCGTAATGTAATAACATTAGGGTCACAATATGTTTGTCCCTAATATCATTACAATTATCCCAGATTAAAATTAAATGAATATTAAAGCTAGCTAAATAAATATAGCACAGGCTTCGGAAACCTAAAAATGCACCTATCGACAAACGAATTAAGTCAAAGTTAGACTCTAAGGTCTAATACCGTAAATTTACTGTTGCAATTAAACGCAATCAATGTTAGATAAACATAGTTTAGTGCTATAAACGAGTTCAGCGCATTTTACCGAGATAAAGTTGATCCGGATCAAGCTGAGCTTAGTTAGTTTAGGAGCCTGTAAACCGAGTTCAAGAGCTGTCATATCGCACAATATCAAATACGACGAAAATAACGGAAATACTAACATTCATCCATTCAATGTCGGATATAAACTTCGTTTTATTAAACGCGATCAAAATGTAGGTGATGATATACTGTTAAGATCAAAATCAATATTTGAATTGGCAGCGAACGGTGAAATAGGACTTAAGATAGCAAATGAAAATGTATAATTATCTATAGCGGATGAAAATTTTTAACGCGTAAAAGGACTATTCATTATAAGATCTTCGGGAGAGGCTTGTGTGCAGCTGTGCACATGTTTTGGACGTGACGATGACGATTATGAAAAGCCACTTGTACTTGTAAGGCTGAAGGTGATTCTAAACTGAATCTTATTTTGTTACAGGCAACGCGAAAATGAAGACGAGAAAGCTACCCTCCTAGCCAAAGATGACGCCAAAGAACGAATGACTCCAGCTAACAAAACTATGATAGTACCATATCCAACCAAAAGTATCTTCGAGACGACACAACATTTATTCTCTACAAAGAAGCCACCCGACGTAGACATTATAAATAGGCTAAAAGAGAGAGATATTACAGAGAGAAATAACAGTACGAATACAACTAGTGAATTATTAAGACTAGTAGAAGACTTCAGCGATTATTTTTACAGTAACGCAAGTGACATTAGTAACACAAGTGATGTGTTTGATTTTGCGAACTGTACGAGTAACGGGACCTTTAATATATCGTGTTTTAGACAGACGGAAGAGGTGGAGTATAACATTTGGGCGCTGATGTTGTTGATATTTCCGTTCTTCACCTTGTTCGGGAACGTGTTGGTGATAATGAGTGTTGTTCGCGAGAGGGCGCTGCAGACGGTCACGAACTATTTCATCGTGAGCCTGGCGGTGGCGGATCTGCTGGTGGCGGTCGTGGTGATGCCGTTTGGTGTTTATTATTTGGTGAGTGGTAGATTTAGAAAACTCGCATTGTTTTTAAAGGAGTTTAGTAAAATAGAGTAGAGCGGAACGAGCAAAACAGACAGCTCGACGTCATATTTGCGTTCAGGACACTACATTCTTATAAAACTGAATGTAATGTTTTTGATGATTTTGTGTTCGGTAGTGCAAGATGGTAAGGGAAACGAGGAGCGCACCTACTATCAAATATAAATAATAAAACTTGAGGCAGGTAGAACAAGGCTATTTCAATTGAAACAGACGCGTAAGGAAACTTACAAAGGTATCAAAGATTATAGTATGCGAAACAATAATTTGACTCTGTAATTTAATTCCCAGCAGAGATTAAAAAACTAAATATTTAAGAAAGAATCTCGTTCAAATTTTTCAAGAACGTGACAGTTTATTGTTGCTTACCTTGTCAACGTTGCCACTCGTATCTACTGACGAAATCCAGCAAATAACTATAATAGTTTGTATTCTATTGGCCTATATACCACGCAAATTAGTTCCTCACAGTACCAGATAGGGCCACTGCAAGGAGTTAAATGTATGGAAGGAAACGTAAGCTACACAACAGCGTCATCGTATACTAGAGGTACGTACAACAGCGTTTACTTTCCGTAAACGCTGTTGTATTATGTATGACCCTTGGATCTAAGTTTACTTCTGATGTTATCGAACTATCTGCATCGCGCCATTAGACATCCCCTATTTTCTATTGTCCTTTCCTTGTCTGTTTGGTCCCTATACATAAATCGTTATTTATTTCTCTTCCGCCGTTTTAAAATCTACAAAACAATTACAAAAATCCAATTCTCGGAATGTTGCCGTATTTCTTTCGCTATCTCCTTTAAGCCGGCTGTTTATCAGCAGAGCCTGTTAATGTTCCAAATGAGGTAACTTCTAGCTTCCGGTTTTAATCTCAAGGCTTTTACAACTCGATGAAGTTATTTTGAGTTTCAAAATTTTCGTTTAGTTTTGATCAGAGACAGTGAAGCTTGAATGAAACTTAATGGCTCCCCCATTTGTCTAAATAATTGAAAGTTATACCGAATAATTATTATGTATTGGTTTGTTTATATTTTTTTACATTTTAATGCTTTAAAACCCTACGTTGATTGTCGGGGAAAAAATCACATTTCTAAGAAATACTGTTAATTTACGTAAGTATAGTGATTTTTGAGTTATAAACTCACACGTTAAATTCACGGTAGTAAATTTTAGTTCTCTGTTTTCTCATTGAGTTAGATAAGGTCCCAATTATTTTGACTATAACTGCACAATTAATCACCAAATAAATGTGACCGTGAATCCAAAACCAAATCCATTCTGAATAAAAGTATCTTTGGACTAGCAGACATTTGGACACTGTGGGCATTTTATTAGTTAGTGAAACCGAGTTAGAATAATCTAGACCAAACTTTATTTGACCTCAAACTGATGAAAACAGCTAGTTCATTCTATACTCGCTACTTCGTGGCACCGTGCAGTAACCTCAAAGTTCATAGTTCATAGTTCATTTATTGATAACATATTGGTTACAGGTCAAATATTATATGTTTTATGTAAAAAACTACATACATAATCTTACATCAAACAATTAAACATTATAAATTAAGTTCATTTTAAAATCATGAAGTCATTGAAATCGTATATCGATTGGGATATCAGCCACTTCTTCAATTTTACCTTAAAGGATTGTATGGATTGTGCGCTGGTAATAGAAGTTGGAATGCGGTTGTAAACAGCCGTCCCCATTACGTGTTGCAGCTTAGACGTCTTCTCCAGTTGCCGTGGTAGCGCCCTCAGCCGGTGTGCGTGCCTCGTGTTGTATCTATGACCGTCTCCGCACCTTGCATATTTGTCCAAGTTGTTACGGACATACAGCGCTGACTGGTATACTACAAGGGCGGGCACGGTCAAGATCCCTAAGGACTCAAAATGCGGCCGCGCAGACTCATCTTGTGCTATTCGCACTATCGCCCTTATAGCTCTCTTTTGGAGTCTGAAAGCGCGCTCCCAATCGGCTGCACGCCCCCAGAGCTCCACACCATACTGAAGGAGCGAATGGACGTTGGCGAAATATATACTCCGTACCATAACTCTGTCCAAGGTAGCCGAGAGGCGCCATAGGGCAAAACATGATCGACCTATCTTCTTACAAAGTTGGTTTATGTGCGCCTCCCACTTAAGACCCCTGTCCAAGGTGAACCCTAGGAAAGTAGTCATATGGACTTGGTCAATTACTTTGCCTCCCAGGCTCACGGCCACCGGCGGACTGTAGTGCCCTGCAAGGTTGAAGTGCATGAAGTTGGTTTTCGTAACATTCAAAATAAGACCATTCTGACGAAACCAATTCTGCACCTCACCTGCAACTTTATTCAACTTTCGTTGTAATGCATCCTGATTTTTAGCTTCTACCTCTACTATAGCCGCAACATCATCCGCATACATCACAATGTGTGCATCTTCTATGCAGTCAGGCAGGTCGTTCATGAGGAGGGAGAACAGTATATTTGAAATCGAGGACCCCTGCGCCACGCCAATAGTGTTTGACATGGGGTTCGATTTTACTCTCCCTCCTCTGCCCGTGACAATTTGCGTGCGGCCAGTCATGGAGCTGAGCAGCAGTCGTAGAGCCGGACCACCTATTCCGTAATGCGCCAATTTCTCCGCAAGGACGGCATGATCCGCGACGTCGAAGGCTTTCGATAAGTCGCAGAACATAACCGCCACCTGCATCCTATGCTCTTTGGCCTGCATTATGCGGCACACGACTTCTCTCACAACATCTGTCGTGGATCTCCCCGCCCGATAGGCGTATTGGCGGTCGGACAGGAAATCCGTGCTGGACAGATGAGCCGTCAGTCTGGTGCTCAACCCGCGCTCAAATATTTTGGCGATAGCCGGGATTATGGAGACAGGCCGGTAGCTGTTGACGTCGTCCTTAGTCCCCTTGCTCTTGTATAATGGAGACACTCTGACGTTCTTCAGAACTTGTGGATATTCACCAAGGACGAGACATCTATTAAAAAGTGCCGATAGAATGTAGCACATTGGGATGGCAGCCTTAACTAGCAATGATATAGATATATCGTAAATATCCTTTGTTGGTTTATTCGCCACCCCTGATGTTATTATCTTGACTACTTCATCCGGAGTAAAGGTTCCAAACCTAAGTGAGCGGTCCGCCGGCGCTCGGCACTCCGCCAGCGCGCGCACCGCTGCTGGTACATCGGCGGCGGGTGCGCCGCACGTCAGCGGAGCGCTCACAAAGTGCAGGTTCACCGCGTCCACAGCGGCGACTTCGTTCTCGAATCCAGATCCATCGGGTCTCCTCAGCCTTTCGATAAGGTGTTACTCCCTCGTTTCTGTCCGGTCTCAATTTTGACTAAGTCCCACATAGTTTTAATCATATTCGTTGATTTATATATTATATCGCAATAATAACGGCTTCTCTCGGCTTTTAAAATTCTATCATACCTTATTTGATATTCGTCAATTTTTGCAGATAGATTTTCATTGTCAGGGAATTTCAATTTAATATACTTCATGTCACGCAATAAATATTCTAAATTAATAATGTCATTTGATACCCACGATTTATTTTTCTTTGGGACTGAACGCTTCACGGGGAAACAAATGTCAATTTTACTATTAATAATACCTATAATTACATTCGCTAGACCGTTGACAGTGTACACCGAAATATGGGATATTTCTTGCCAGTCCACACTCTCCAACGATGCGATGAAATTGCGATAGTTAGCCTGCGTGAATGTTCTAACTAGCGGCGCGGCGCAGGTAGTGAGTCACGCGGCTCGCATTCAAACTCGACGCGCACGGCATAGTGGTCACTCAGGCCAGTTTGCACTGGGGTCGCGCATACAGTACCTGCATGCGCGCGCTCACAGTCTACGTAGACGTGGTCCAAGCAAGTACTCGTCGAAGCTGTAACACGGGTGGGGAAGTAGACTATATTACAACAGTTCCGAGTATTCATCATGTCAAACAGTTTTTTCTGTTCGCTATTTATGGGGCATAATAGGTCGATATTAAATTTCCCACCACCACGCAATCCCCACCCATATCCTTCAACGCATCCAAAAATAAGGCGAAGGTAGGAAAAAATTGTGAAGTTTTAGTAACATTTGATCTGTACAGGCATACTATAATTACATTAAAATCAATTAATTCAATTGCTGATATTTCACAAACTTGCTCAATACAATAATTATTAAAATTCAATTCCTTATATCTATGGTCATTTCTTACATAAATACACGATCCACCGTGCTCTAAACTAGGCCTACAGTAATACGACGCTAGCGAAAAATCAATAATACATAAACATTCTAATTTACTTTCGTTTAACCAGTGTTCTGTTATACATAATACGTCACATTTCAGGTCACTCCTAAGCATTACTTCTAGTTGTCTAGTCTTGTTTTGCAGTGACTGAATATTTAGATGGCAAATAGATAAATTTCTACTCGTGGATCCAGCAGTGTTATTGGATCTCGTGTTCATAATATTGTTGCATCGACGACGTTGTCGCAGCGCGCTATCCACATGTGAGTCATCATCACTGTGTGCCGCTGGCAGCGCAGGCGAGCCCCCCCCCGCTCCTCCCGGCGGGGGCGAGATGGAAACCATGGCACAAAACGAACCCGGGGCGGCCACGCAGTCGGGGTAGTCACTTGCGTAAAAACACTTTCGGGCATGCCTATCAAAAAAGAAGCATGTCTTTCGGTCTTAATTTGCCGTTTTTCAACCGTATAGTCAGCTTTGGTTATGCCGTTGAGAAAATTTAGCACATTTTCGGCCGTGCTATCCGGTTTAAAAGACCATGCCTGGATGTACATCGTCTTCTCAACAGCCTGTAGGTAGTCTTTTTCTTCACCTGTACCGATCGTAACCTGCCGTGGGTTCTGGCGGCGGCGTTAACGACTAACCACGTGCCAACCATTCTGGTTCTCATTTAACATTCCATTTTTCGGTTTTAAGTGCTCAGACGGTACACCATGGTCTGTTTCAACCACATCTCCTCTATTAGCCATGATAGGTCGAGCCGGTTTGTTCAGCCTATTTGTGCGCGAATCAGGAGTTAGCTCAGATCGGACCGCTTCGGGTGTTGTCGGCTGCGGAGCAGTTAGTGATCCCCGCTGTGCTTGTACCTTAGTGGCCGTTTTTTTAGCAGCAGCTGTAGTACTACCACTTACTGTTTTCGCGGCTGCAGCGGCGCGGGCGGCGTTGATTCTCGCCTGCCGGACGGGCCGCTGTTGTATTGCTGGTAACACTGGCGCAGTAGGAGCATCGATGACCGACGGTGATTCGGCTGAATCGGTTCAACAGCGGTTTTGAGTGAACCCATCGTTGCTTCTTGCTTGCTGATTGTCGCGTTCTGGGCGTCAATTTTAGCCTCCAGTGACGTAACTTTATTAACGAGTTCGCCAATAATCCTCTGCAGATCGCGTACAACAATTTCCAGTGACTTTTGTGCCATTTTGGATTTATATTCTTTAAAATACGACGGAGCGCACTTATACCTTGTGGGCTTCCCCCCACATTATACACAGAACAACCTTTTTAGGTTATTCGTGTTTAGGGTTCCGTATCCGAAGGGTGAAAACAGAATCCTATTACTTTGCCTCCGCTGTCCGTCCGTCCGTCCGTCTGGCTCTCTGACAGACGGTCAGGTTGGGACGGACAGGACGGAACAGGTAGACAGTTGACATTTTATGAAAATGTGTATTTTGTTTGCTGTTATATAGCGGCAAGTTTGTGTTATATAGTAATTCCGAACAAAAAACTTGACTTTTTTGGCTATTTTTGCTCTTCTTTGTCAGGGCTGCATCTCTTGAAGACAGTTGATTTTTTTTTACAGAATGTGCATTACTATTGCAACCATACCAAATAATAAAGTAAAATAAATTTAATAATCAATAGGCAACGTCCATACCAAGTGGAACAACGATGACCGAAGTAAAGCAGCGTTGGGCGCGGTCGGTACTTGGATGGGTGACCGCGTCATTTTGGCTTTTTACGTTTTTTGCGACTCATTGAAAATTCTGTTTTTATAGGGTTACTCTTGTTTCTTTTACGAAAGTACATATGTCAGGTATGGAATGGAACGCTTCGTGTGCGAGTTGATTTGCACTTGGATGTTTGTTTTTATTTAATTAAAAAAAAAAAAAAAACTTAGCTAAACAGAAAAACGTTGATTTTATTGAGTTTTTCTACTTGATGCAATGCATGTTGTGAGACTATTTTGGAATCTTTGTCCTTCAATCTCTGAAGGACAGATAGATTTCATTGCCATCTTTATCAACAGCGGGCAAAACTACCTCCTTTTGGTATTTTTGAATACACATAAATTATTTTGATTTGTTTTTCACCAATTGTGACAAAATATTATAATATGCTGAACAAAATTAAATGTCTAACAGCAATTTTTTGTCTTGAATAATTCCAATTACACAATAAGTGTTTTTGATAATTACCGAATAAAACTACAACTACATAATATAAACATTTTTATTGAGTGAGCTATTCCGTATCATTTAACACCGACCAAAGTTTCAAATCGCATACCAAGGGATTTTAACTTAGCACTTCAGTTGTTGCCAAACCCTGTTTCGGACTCAATAGTCCGAAAGCCTGTTTGCAAATGAAGTGTAGAGAAGTTAACAAGCCAACAAATTTCAACGAAACAAGAAGGCAAAGTTATAAGACAGGAATTCAATTAAGAATTAGGCTTAGTGAGAAATTAAATATACTTTTTATTTATTTATTGCATCATATTATGGTAACATTTGTCAGGACTTATTGAATATATTAAGGGATACACACAATATGTACCAATTTATGGTATAGCAATGGGAGACGGCCAGATACGTTACATAATACTAATTTAATAAAATGGTATGAAAGGTAAGTACTTAGGTCAAATAAAATTAATGCAAGATTTCAATAAAAAGTCATCAAGGGTAAGTATCACTTCAAAAATCATTTAGTTCGTAGTAGCATTTTTCCATGAGCATCCCTTGTCCACCTTTAGGAGCGTTGTTGGAAACAATTTTCTATCAAACTGTTTTCTCTTTGGATTGTGATTTTATTCGAAAGCGTACGCAATGTACGTGGCGTCGGTATTTACAACATGCCTGGCATCTGTACCGGCAGATATGCCGATCCAGTGCAGCATAGAAATCAATAGAAAGTAACAAATACTTACAATGCGTAAACTCCGATTCCGATCCGGTGGACTCGCAGCTAAAATTGATTGCACTTAGATAAGAATTGTATTATGTTTATGGATGTAATATTTTTCTATTATTCTAGAGAAGTCCCAGTGTAAACAGCTACGGTGTTCTTGCTAGCTCTGCCTGGTCAATACAAGAGGCTGATTAATACTAAAATCTTTCAGAAAATTTAGTAAAAAAATATAGTCACACATAATAAATTCTCTGACCTCATCAACCTTTCATTTAATCATGATGCCTCTAGACACTTCAGTCTTTAAGATCTGAAGAGTTATGACTGGACGGTGATGTCTATCCCTTTCATATTGATGTGTGATAAAGTTTAGTAAAATACAATGTGAACTGGAACGTGATTGTGAAAAGCTCTCATTCAGGCGGATAGCCTCAAAAAAAAAAATCAGGAGTACACTGAATTTCAAGCAGGCGTTGTAGTGAAAGTGTTTTATACGGGCAATGAAACAATGTTCCAAACACTTACTGTATATTTTTAAAAGAAAATAGTCCTGATTTTTGTTAATATCTTGTTGTTTAAGTATTAAATTAGTAACATATTATTAACAAAGAAAATTACCATTATATAATATAAACAAATTAGAACTAGTATTGACAATTCAAATAATTGAGCTAACTGCAGACTGTTGCAAACTACTGCTTAAGTTGTAAGGGATAAATAATTATCCAATGAAAATGAAACTTTTACGGGACCACCTCGGAATCATTCTCATTAAAAAGTGAACCAACACCTCAACCTCAACAGCCTATATTGGTCCACTGCTGGACTCAGGCCTCCCCCTGATAACCGCCTTTGGCTTTTATCTCATGGGGGTAATGCCCATAATCCTCACGCTGGGCATGCGGCGGGTTAAGGATCGCACTTTGGTGATAGAATTGATAATAATGAATAAATAGGAGGCGCTGCTGAATGTATATCCCATAGTCGCCTCTTACGACACCCACGGGAAGAGATGGGGTGGTGCAAATTCTATGCCGGCACCACACCGACATTTGTAATCCGATTTGAGGATATTTCCACGCCAATTTTTTCAAAAGACAGATATCATACATATTATAAAAAAAACATACATATAACAGCCGAATTGAGAACCCCTACCTTTAGTTTTTTGTCGGTTGAAAATAATGCTTATTTCGTCAAACCACAGACAAAAGTTGCTCGTTCGGGAGCCCCGCTCTTGAGAAAATGAAACAAAAGATAGATCTTCGATCAAGTTCATGTGGATATCATGAGTTGAACCTAAACAAGGAGAAATGCTAGGAAATGAAAAGCAGAAGGTGAATCTTAAACGGCTTACTGTAGTAGCCAAAGAAAGGTCAGGAAGATAATTCTAAATTTATTTCTGTTTATTTTTTTATTCTCGGAATTGTCATTTCTTAAAATATTAGGTAATTAAAACTCCCTATTTGAAAATGTTTTCAACAAGAAATGACCTAATTCAAACTTGAGCAATGTCATTTGTCATATTGCTCAAGTTTCAATTACTTACAATACTTCTGTCTCCGAAAATAATTGTCTTTTCTTGTAGGAGTATTTGAGGAGAATTTCTACAAAAGCCCTGAAATTGCATAATGAAACCTCAAAAATACTTAAAGAATAGAAACAAATTAAAACTAGTAGGTATTTACAACTGAAACAGTTGAGCTACCTGCAGACTGTTGCAAACAATCTAGAGGAGAGCAAGTTTACTTCCGGCAACTTTTTGCCGGAAGTAAACTTGCTCTTTGCTCTTGCTTGTCTTTACAACAGTTTGAGGCGTGAGTGAACGTTGAGTGCTCGTTTTATAATATTTACAATAATTATTTTAAATGAGATTCTGTACATCACCTAAAGGACTCCACACACTATTGAAATGCTACGCGACCCAGATTCACATTATTAACACCCAACGCGACGAAACGTCAGGTGTTTACAATGTGGTTCTAGTCATATAATAAGATTTTATTCAACTCAACGCGCATCGCGTTTGGTCGGCTCGCGTGACGTTTCAATAGTGATTTTCCGGCTATAATCTAGCGTGTGTGAGGGACTACCAATTTCCGTTCAAGAATATGCAAAATGGAACGCTTTTGTATATTCAACCTTTCTAGCTCTTCTCACTAGTGTTTTGATTTAGGTGAAGAGTAGTGAGTTAGTGTTAGTCAAAACAAAACACTAGCGATTTGACTACATTACAAAAACGCGTGGGGTTTGCTTCTAAAGCAGTTATGACTTTGCGTGCAAGTAATTAATGTTCCAGATATCAAATATAATGTTAACGCCTAAATTACAAAATTAAAGATAAAATTAACTACCTGTTATTGCTCAACGAGCGGTGGCGCTCTAAATAAGCTTACTATCGTTTGACAAAGAGATAGACTCTGTCCTAATCGTAATAATTTTTCGAGAATTAAAAATACAGCTAACTAACTAACTGCTAAATCTATTTTGATAACTGAGAAATCAAAATATTGGTCTGGTCTTCTTTAAGGTTCTTGGCTACGTTTTGTGATTGTAAGCCTTCGCTCTCTCAATTGGCGAAAAAAATAGAAAAATCGTGATCCGTCTCGGGTTTTTTAATAGTTTTCAATAATCACAAGTTATCTATGAAACATACGTGCAAATAGAGACTATAATTGTATAAATTTCTGCGTAAATCATGTCTTGAGATGAGTTGAGATTCACTCAGGTTAATTCTTTAAACAATAAATTGATACATCAAAAGACGCAAGTGTGTTTCCTCTGCAGTAAAATTTTCAACAATTACCTATTGCACCTCCGCACCCACTGAATTTCCCGATATTTTCCCGTAAAATTCTCCGCGGGAAATATGAGCCGAAGAGTTTATTTATTCGTGTTATTGAATACAAAGAAAATATGCAAGATCTTCTACATTTCTGGATTTACAATGTTTGTGGAATATACTAGAATCTGAAGGCAAAGGATTCAGGGGATTATGTGGATTTTCGCGGCTTTTCTCACGTTGCATGCGGATAAACTGTACGTAAATATTTTATATAGGTACTTGAAATGAAGGTGGGGGTTCTTGTACACTACGCTACGGTCAGCCGCGGATTTGGTTCTTATTTAGGGTTCCGTACCCGAAGGGTCAAAACGAAACCTTATTACTAAGCCTCCGTTGTCCGTCCGTCCGTCTGTCACGTGGCTATATCTCATGAACCGTAAGAGGTAGACAGTTGAAATTTTCAGATAATGTGTATTTCTCTTGCCGCTATAACAAATAATAAAAATAAAATAAATATCCAAAATAAAGGGGGCTCCGATACAACAAACGTGTAAATTTTTTGCTATTTTTGCTCTTAATTTGTCATGGCTGTATCTTTTGAACTACAATAGGTAGACACATGAAACATTCTGTAATTGAGAAACACTTGGCAATAATAATAACGAATAGTAAAAATAAAATAAAGTAGAAAATTTAAATGGGTCTCCGAACAAGTGAAAGTTGCTTGATTTTTACGGTACGGAACCCTTCGTGTGCGAGTCGACTCGCACTCGGCGGTTTATTGATAGATTTACGAACAAAAACTTAACAATAAGTTTCAATTGCAAATCGTGCATTAAATTCTGAACCTAGTATTGTCTTATTATGAACCTCATCATCATCATCAACCTATCTTATTCCACTGCTGAACATAGGCCTCCCCTAATGAGCACCATAGCGCCCCGTCTTCAGTTTGCCGCATCCAGCATCTGCCTGCAGTCTTTCGCAGATCGTCGTCCCACCTGGCCGGAGAGCGTCCTACACTAGGTTTGCCGAGTAGTGGTCTCCACTGAAAAACACGTTTACCCCAGCGGTTGTCGGTTCTTCGCGTGATATGGCCGGCTCACTGCCACTTCAGCTTGCTAATTCTCTGAGCTATGTCGATAGCTTCGGTTCTCTGTTCGATGTAGGTATTCGTTACGAACCCCATCCTTCAGAGAAACTCCGAGCATAGCTCTTTCCATAGCTCGCTGAGCGACTTTGAACTGGTGGACCAGCCCTACCGTGAGTGCCCACGTCTCAGCTCCGTAGGTAATAACGGGTAGGACGCACTGGTTGAAAACTTTAGTTTTCAAGCATTACGGTATGGATGACGAGAAGACTCAACGTAGTTTCCCGAACGCTGCCCAGCCTAGCTGAATCCTCCTTTTGGCCTCCTTCTCGAAATTGTTTTTACCTAACTGCAGAATCTGCCCGAGGTAAGTGTGTTCGGAAACAATTTCGAGAAGGTGGCCATGTACGACGACCGGTCCTGGATCAATGTGGCCATAGATCGTGTGTTTCGTGATAGTGCACACAAATTGACCCACCTCCACACACTACACCCACGTACACAAGACAATAAAATAAATGGCAACATTAGGTAATTAGATTTTAGTTTTTATAGAGCATTAAGTTATGTATAATACCTACATTAAATTAACTTAATCTGTTGGAGTGATTTTCCATAAGGCAGGAGCGAAACCTCTTAACACAGGTATCTCTATACTTAAAAGGAGGTTTCCAAAGCAATTAAAGATGTATATAGATTAAGTTAAAGAAATTTTTTTTTTTTTTTTTTTTATTTTTTTGATCATGACTTTGGTTTTATCCAAATTCATGCCAAGACCGATGCATCGCGAGGCTGTGGCTAGGCCATTCAGCATCCGGTTGAGCTCCTCTAGCGACTCCGCCATTAAGACTATGTCATCAGCTAATCGCAGATGCGAGATATAATCGCCGTTTATGTTAATGCCCTTACTGTTCCAGTCCAGCGTCTTAAAAATATTTTCCAACGCGCTCGTGAACAGATTCGGGGATATGACGTCCCCCTGTCTCACTACCGTATTATGAACCTACGTATCTATAAATAAACATCACTATCGCATTAACCACACCAATACTATAAATGCGAAAGCTTGGATGTTTCTTACATTTTCACGATTAATCTAGTGAACGAATCGGGCTGAAATTTTACAAAAGTCAATAATCATTTATTCCGTACATTACAAGAATAACACGTCATATTCGTACATACAAAAAAAAATTAAGGGCTTTATATCACGGACAAACTAATGCAAAACCGCAGGGCGAAGCTTGTTATTGACGCATTAACAAACCATTGCGTGCTCTATTTTAGATGAATGGACTCCAATCCAAATAAAGTGATTTGAATTTTATTTCAGATAAGCCTCCATTTAGTCCTTGTCTAAAAAGACTTCCTTATCACGAATTTATTGCCAGCATCTTGAAGAGCGTATTGTCCGGGAGGGACAGTCAACGACAAACTTATGCAGCGTCCGCCCGTCCAAAGAAAATTTACCAAAATCATTCAAATTTAATAACGACGAAGTCGTTTTTCTAGGACTACAGGTAGCTCAATCAGATTTTGCCCGACCGCTTTTAGTTTTTTTGTATACTATGAAAAACCAAGAGACGATCGCGCCATCTTCAAATAAACAAGGAATATTTCGATTATTTCAATACCAAAATACGCGAAAACCTAGTGAATTACTAATTTATAAAATCTATGATAATAGTTATATTATTCACCGCTTACAATAACTCTACGGCAATGTTCAGGCAGCCAAGTACCTCTACTAATTTGAAGTAATTTTAACATACTTATAATAGAACCTACATTATTGTCGCTGACTATACCAGGGATCCCTAAACCATTGTCCCGTGAAAAACGTGAGCCAGAAGAAACGTGGCCGTGGCCCAGACATTAACAATAAAATCCCATTTTACTGCCTCTCTTACGCATGATGTGTTTTACGTGAAAAATCCCATCGATTCAGATATAGCCGTAAAAAATTCAGAGGCCCTGCGAATTTCACTTGCTCGTAAAATTTGCTACCTATTGACGTACAGAGGTTGAATTTTGTCCGTTAGTGTGGATTCTAATAGGTAACGTGTGGAATGGCAGACAAGTCAAATTTGATTCCAAGTTTTAAATCACACCAATAACAAGCAAACCAATTGTATATTTTTTCAGATTATTTGCCAGATTTTTGATATTTATATGTAAATTATTATTAATTAGAATGAAAAGTACCTAAACTAATGTAAATGACTAATAATTACAATTAAAATTGCAGCCCAACAGGGTGTATGTACCTACTAACTTTAGCTAGGTATATAATTAGATCTTAAGATATGTACATATTAGCAATGAATAAATTAAATGAAATGAAATCTAAAATCAGGCATCCCGAGTCATCATTATCATCAGAGTTTCTCTACCAGCCTTTGAGCTAAGACCACTCTCGTCTCTGCCGTACACCTAGCTCCTGTACCAGTCTGTGTCTAGTGTTACCCGTTTTATTGGATTTATTTTATTGCGATAAATATTTGTAAATATATAAATAATTTGCAGGTTAATAATTATTTCTAGTATTGAGCCATGGTACAACACTTCGCAGACCCTCGCAATTCAACGCGGCTGATGCTGCGTGTGGAAGGTGAAAAACAGGCCTTTGCCCAACTGTGGGATACGACTAAAAATAATAATAATAGTGACATGCAATGCATCACACCGCCGCTCGTAGACTAACAATTAGTGCTCTCAATTGGTTCGATTACATATTCAAACGTTTTTAGACCAAATATTCTTAATGACAGCAATTTCGAATTCGTGATAAGCAATTTCGGTGAATCAGCCGATAAGCGTTTAAAGTTTGTTGGCGCTAAACGAATGCTTGGTAAAGGTCATGTGAGTGACCCGTTCCATTTTTATTGTTAGGGGTTCACCGTAGGTAGAGCCAGGGGTGAAAACTAGTGAGTAATAAAATTATATTCGCTGAAGCGAGATACATCGGGCATGCGGGAATTTTACAGGCGTTTTATAGCCTTATCTTTTAGTTTAGATATTTATTTGTATATGTTATTGTTAGGCCCGAATTTGTTTTATTTTTTAGATATTAGTATTTTATGGACGTAATAAATAAATAAAATGAAATGATCGTCCGAGACATATAAAGTTAAACCAAATTTTTATTTTATTTGCACGATTCACAGGAGGGTTCTTAGAAAAAATTGCGATTTATTTTCAGTACCAGACTTTTTATCTAAACCTATGCCTATATTTATAGGAGAAGGTGTTTATGTATTTATTTATTTTTTGAATTTTGTAGTTGTAGTTTATAATTACTTATTTTTAAGTAGTACAATATTTATTAGATGCACACAGATCTTTACCCCATTTATTTCCAACGATGCTATCCATACCAGGTTGTCTGGCAGAGATCGCTCTTGAGCGATAAGACCACCAATTGTCACTTTGTTATAATTGTTTCTTTTTGTTAATTGTTTCTTAGTTATAAGTGTGCAATAAAGTATGTTCTATATATCTATCTATGCCGTCAGTATGCCTTTTCAATCATCATAGTACATCTTTCTGTAACCAAGTCATGTTTTTCACAGAATACTTACGTAATTACGGAACGAGACGCTTATCAGACTCACACTTGGCCGGTTTATATTTAATTATCTGTCTATATTGTATATGTTACCTACGCCAGGTACCTGTTACTATTACATATAGAAATTATTTACTCAGCTCAAATATATATAATATATATATTTGAGCTGATATCTATATAGCTATAATACTAAGTCAAAGAACATCGTAGTAAAAGTTTTTATATAAATATAGTTGGATAGGTAGGTACCTACTTGGGAACTACTCGTAAACTTGGTTTAGATTTAGTATTCAGCAAGGGTTCGGAATAAAGCATTTACGAGCTAAATCTATTAGCACGTAGAAAAACTCTAGTTTTTTATAATACTGCTCTAAAATTAGCTATGTTTATGTCTGTATTTCTTCTGTAATGTTGGATTAGTTATCTATGTAGGGCGGTAGGTAGGTATGTAGATATGTTTGATGGTTGCCTCAAACGGATTTTTCATCAGAGCATTTTATTAATTATTCGCTTTATTTTCTTCCTTTTGTGTTTTTCTATCCGCATTTGTCAAAATATTATGATGTTTCCTAATATTTATGTTTGTCCATCGTTTCGCCTTTTTTATACCTTACAAAGGATAAAACAATGAATAACAAAACAAATTCAGTTCAAAGCTAAATCATTTATAATTTCAACGCAATTGTCGAAGCAGTTAACCCCCCTCCTCTCCTGACCGCTAATTAGGTGTTCCCCCCAAAACCAATAAAACCTAACAACCAGTGTTTTCGCGCGCAAACACCTAATTACCAAACCTATCCAATTAACCTGGGACCGTTCAAAAAACAACCGTATCTCCAAAGCATACATCAGGAAACCGCTCGACAGCTTTATCAATTAGGATAATGAATTTCAGCTGAACCAAGCGAAGGAAATTGATCTGTGTGACCTTGGAGATAAGGTTTGTGTTAGTTTGGTTAGGATGCATACGGGTAGGGTTGTGTTTTTAGAGCTCACCTGATTTTTCGGGAAAAATTTACACGAAAAACTGGCTACAAGGAATTTTGTCCATTTACTTCTAGGTGAGAAAACCTATTTTTTTTTTTTTTTATTTGCTTTAGGTGGCTTTCGTGTCACTGCGGCCATAAAAGGCCTATTGTGATCGCCACTCAAGTGTTCAGCCCTGAAGCTGCGACGTTCATAGTTCGCCACTAACCCTTGCAGCTGCTAGGAACTGCAGGATTTTCTTCGGGGTGATGGCTCGTAGCTCGTCTGGGCTGTGCAGGTGCTTGCCCAGATGGATGCTACGTTTTTGCATCAGTGCTCCGCACTCTCCTAGCAGGTGGAGAGGCGTTTCCTCCGCCTCTTCGCAAAATCTGCAGGATTGTGTGTCGCTTAGACCCAGTTTGAACATGTGCTTGTTAAGGCGACAGTGTCCAGTTAGGGCTCTTGTCATGATGCGAAGGTTGCTTCTGCTTAGCGCTAGGATTCGGTTGGTGAACCGTTTATCGAAGGCTTTTATTAATGACTTAGAGTGACTCATGCCCAAGGAATTCTTCCAAAGCTTGGAAGCTTCCTCGAAGCAGGAATCCAAGAGGGTTCTGTTAGCCAGGCTTTTAGGTATGCCACAGAACGGCTCGGGGCCCAGCTGAGTCCCCTTGGCCCCGGAACGAGCAAGTTCGTCGGCACACTCATTGCCGTTGATTCCTGCGTGTCCCGGTACCCATCTTAGGACTACTCTGTTATTCAAGCCGAGCGCGTTTAGACGTGACATACAGTCCTCGACTTATCTAGATGTAATGACCTTCGAGTCCAGTGCTAGGAGAGCCGCCTGGCTGTCAGAGTTGATAAAGATCGTTTGGTTGGAGTAGCGCTTTTCCAGATTTATATCGGCACATTCTAAGATGGCGAATACTTCTGCTTGGAAGATAGAGGCGTAATTACCTAGGTTTGTACTTTTGCCAAACCTAGGTCGCTCTCCATACACTCCACAGCCTACATCCAGTCCCATTTTGGAACCATCCGTGTACCAATTTAGGCACCCGTTCTTGCAGAGCACCTGGCTGTTTTGCCAGTCTTCTCTGCAAGGAAGTTCCACTGTGTAGTGTTTTTCAAACACATGTCGTGAGAGCCTGACATCAGTTGTCATGCCCAAAATTGGTGATTCCAGAGTAGAGTCTTGTAGAGATCTCAGTTTCTGGGAGAGCCAGTTCCTACCGCCCTGAGTACAGGCCCTATACATGCTGGTCTTTGCCTCCTTATGTATGTACATATGGAGCGGAGGCAGACCCAGCAGTGCATTTAGTGCCAGTCCAGGGGAGGTGGTCATGGCTCCCGTGGCCATAAGGCATGCAGTCCTTTGTAGGCTATTTAGTTTGTTGATTGCGGTTGACTGAAGGGCCTTGTCGTACCATACCATGGAGGCGTAAGTGAGTATCGGCCTCACAATGGCAGTGTACAGCCACAAGGCAATCCTGGGGTTGACGCCCCAGTTGTTGCCCATTAGCCTGCCGCTAGCTCCTAGAGCTATCTTAGCTTTTTTCAAGACGTTGGCTAGGTGAGTATGCCACGTCAGTTTTTGGTCGATGGTAACGCCCAAATATTTCACTTCTGTGGAAAAGGTTATGATTTTACCGTTAAGTTTAGGCTTCACGAGCTTGTCTAGCCTTCGCTTATTTGTAAATGGTATAATCACAGTTTTGCCAGCGTCGACTGAGAGTTCATTGTTGCTACACCAGTCGCTGACAGCGTTGAGAGCTCTCTGCATGATGCTAGAAATGGTGGACTGGCAAAATCCTCGCACGATGATCACAAGGTCGACCGCATAGCCTTGCGCATCTATATTCTGGTCTGCTAGTCCACACAGGAGCTGATCCACTGCTAAGGTCCATAATACGGGCGATAAAACTCCGCCTTGGGGGCAGCCCCTAGCCGTGGATATCTCGATTGTTGATCGTTGAAGGGTTAGTTTTGCGCCCCTGTTTGTGAGCATATCCTTAACCCATCTGATGGTGGACGGGTCAACATTCTTGTTTACCAACCCGTTCACCAGCAGAGAGGTAGGCGAGTTATCAAAAGCCCCTTCAAAGTCAAGGAAAGCACATAGTGCGATTTCCTTGTCCTCCAAAGCCTTTTCCACTCTGTCAATGAGGCTACTCAGCGCCGTCTCTGTGGATTTGCCCTTGCAATAGGCGTGTTGGCTGTGGTGGATAGGAGACGCAGCTAACGCCACGTCTCTGATGTGTCTGTCTACTACCTTCTCCATGGTCTTCAGAAGGAAAGACGAAAGGCTTATTGGTCTGAAGGACTTAGGCTGGCTGTAGTCCTTCTTTCCAGCCTTAGGTATAAAGACGACTTTGACATTTGTCCATGGTTCTGGCACATATCCCCAGGCGAGGCTCGCCCTAAAGATTTTAACCAGATATGAAGTGAGGACGTCGATTCCCCGCTGTAGGAAGACAGGGAGTATTTAATACTTATATAAATAATTTAGTTTTTCCCACCTTACCTGGTTCGGTCTGATAATCCTAGCCGCCCTGTTCCAGTCCTCATTCCGAGGCTTATAAGGATTTTCAGGCGCAGGTCGGAGCGAACTTTTATCCTGCGAACCAGGGAAGTGGGTCGAAGCCAGCAACTCTAGGGTTTCCTTTTCATTAGTTGTGAACGTACCGTCTCCTTTTTTAATGAGGCCTATTTGATTAGTTCTGGTTTTAGAGAACAGCTTGTGAAGTCTTGCACTTTGAGGCAGACTCTTAATTTCCTCGCAGAGCTTCCTCCAGGATGCCCTCTTTGCCTTCCTAATCTCTATGTTGTATTCCGTTAAGGCTTTGTGGTAGGCCTCCCATTCACGAGTCCTTTTAGCCTTATTGGAAAGTTTCCTGGTTTTGCTCCTTAGCTTACCTAGCGTGGAGTTCCACCATGTGACTTGTCGCTTTGTGGTCTTGGACTTTAGCGGGCAGCTTTCCTCATAGGCCGTGCAGATGCCTTTTGAAAGGACAGCTACTGCTATCTCAAGACTGTCGCGGGATTTAATACTTTTGGGGCAGTCTTCGAGCATTAGCCTTAGTTTGTCATTAAAGACATCCCAGTCAGTTGCCCTAGGGTCCCTATAAGTTATGATTTGAGAGTCCAGAGAGGCCTTTATCTCAAAGCTGATGTGTTTGTGGTCGGACATGGAGTTTTCGTTGCTAACATGCCAGTCATTAACGTGCCTGGCGAGGTTGTTAGTAGCGAACGTTATGTCCAGAACCTCTTGTCTAACCCGAGTAACAAAAGTCGGTACGCGTCCTATGTTAAGAGTGGTTAGATTGTTAGCTAAAAGAAAGTCAAAAAGTAACTCACCTCTAGCGTTGACGTCCGTGCTCCCCCATGCTGTGTGGTGAGCATTGGCATCGCATCCAACGAGAAGTTCGGCGTTGTTCTGGGCGGCGAAGTCGACCACCTTCGCCAGGTCACTCGTTGGGTTGTCTCTCTCTCCGGGTAAGTAGGCAGAGCACATAATTACCCTCGCCCCACTCCATCCTTTGAGATCGACAAAAGCGGCAACCAGGTCGTCGTTACATACCTCTGTGATAGGCAAAAAATTAACATAGTTATTGAAAATTATGCATGCTCTGGGCCTTGTGCCATTACCATTAACTAAAATCTTACCGGCAGCGTTGAGTCCCAGAACCTCAGTGTTGGCTACCCAAGGCTCTTGGATCAAGGCGAGGCTAGCTTGTCCTTCAGACAGGCAGCACTCCATTACCGCGGAAGCTGCCGCGGCATGGTGGAGGTTAGCCTGGAGGATCCTCGCCTTCCCTGCCTGGGTAGCCATTACAGGTTTCCCCGCTGGTAACGAGGCTTGGACCTAACTAGCTTCGGGCGCGCTCCGCGTCCTCCGCTAGGGTCGGTCGGCCTTTCACCCCTTGCTCCACCCCGGGAACCCCTACCGCCCCGATCCGATGGCCCGGACCTGCCCTGGGGCGCTACATTGGAGCGCCTTGCCGCGACGGGTCGCGGCCCTGGTGCTCCTGTGCTTCGCCCCGAGGCGCCCATTCCACTGGATGTGGACGGTTGCGGACCACTTCCGCCCTGCCTCGGTGGACCGAACTTACCCAGGGGCGGTACATTGGAGGGCCGTGCCACGACAGGTCGCGGCCTTGGTCCTTCTGTGCTTCGCCCCGAGGAGCCCTTTCCACCGGAGCCGGACGGCTGTAGGCCTGAGACAGCCACTGACTCTGGCTTAGTCTCAGAGCTGCCTCTGACCTTGAAGGCTATCTTTTTGAAGCCCAAGGCAGCCTGAAAGCCAGTGGCTCTAAGGGCCTCCACAGACAGATAATCCAAGGAGAAGGTTACCACAAACCCATTCCCCTCAGATCTGCTGTGCAGAACCTTCCAAAGGTCAGTGCGAAGTCCCTCATTCTGTGTCCTCAGTAACTGAACGGCCTCGTCTACCGACGCCACTTCGATACTGGGCACAAAAGTGACCGCAACCACAGGCTTGGGCAACTCGCTCTCAGGAATGACCGAGAGTTCTGCCCCAACCCATGGCTTGATCCTAGGGACCTCGCTTTCGAGCCAGACTTGGCTCTCCTGGTTCTCACACGTGACCAGTATCCACCCAGGTTTGTGAGTAAAACTAGCAAACCTAGGCCCCTTTCCGCTGCTTGCAATTTTCAGTATTGCCAGGGTCAGGGAACGATGGACCTGCTTCATCTGGTCGTCGCTCATGGAGGCGATGTTGCGAATGCCTACTCGCTTCGCCTCCGCGACCTGCTTGAAGCTAGGTCTGGCCTCTGACTCCTGGAACAGCTTGGGGGCCTTTTTGGTCTGCTCCTTGGGCGATTCCTCCTCCGATCTTTGTCTTTTGGACGTTTTTGGATCGGGGGGAGCGTTCAGCTGTGGGATTTGGCTCCAAGGCTTTACCGCCAGTGCTCGTGCTTCTTCGAAGCATACATTGGCAGTTATCAGCCTTCGGAGCCGCTTCCGGGCAGCACCGCTCAGTTTACCAGCGCTTTTGCTTGGAGACGTAACCGTGGCAGGGGCCGCAGCTTCGGAGCCGCCGACCTCTGTTGGGTCATCTGCCAGGCAAGGCACTGTATGCATAGGCTCCGGAGAGGCCAGTAGGGCCTCCTCCAGCCTATTGCAGGTTTCTCCCGAGACGGGAGAAGATGGTTCTCCAGAAGGAGAAGAAGATTTGGTTGGTATATTGTCAATATCCATACAAATCCCACGAGAAGCTAGGGAAATAAAACTACCCGCCAGCAGAGCCCCGCATGCCCACGGGTGGGCTGACTACTACTCCGATTCGCCCTGATTTCGGAGAGACACCGTTCGCAACTGAACCATCAGCCATTCATCCCTCGGCACGGTACGTTTGACACCTTAGATTAGTTTGTCGGATTATTGGCCGCCGCTAACCATATTCCCGAATAGAAAAATTGTTAGCGGTGGGAACCAAGGTGCACTGGCCCGCCACCTACTACCGTTACCCAGGGACGAATCCCCAAGCACAGGTAGCAGTACGGGCACACGAGGAGGTTATCCGACCACGACACCTCAAGAAAACCTAAGTACCTACCTATTTGGTCCACGAGCTTAAAATAATTTCATTTGTAATAGTTTGCAGGTAGATTTAATATAAAAGCAAAAGTTCGTGAATATGTTTGGGTCTAGAGAACCCCTTTATTGAACGGATCGGGCTAAAATGATGTAAAATAAATTTAAAAAAATCTAGCCCTCAGTAGTTGTACTATGGGTACTAGTACCTTGTATTATGGGTACTAGATAATTATCATTTATGAGTTAGGTATATGTACCTAGTTCTAGGAAAATTTACATAAATATAGGTTGACCTGGATTATCACCGTCACAGCTGGACATATGCCTCCCTTAACATTTTGACTGCCAACGACGCACACAGCCACATACGACAGCTCCTTGCTCTGTTAACTAGTGCCACAGAGTCTTAACCTTACCGCATTTAGCATCTGCCTGCAGTCTTTTGCGGGTCGTCTTCCCAAGATAACATAATTATGCTTTTAAGAATTTTGAATTTCAGGATTTTAACAGGACTAAGACAACACTGTAACAAAAATGTCAAACAGCAGGAGATGTCGTCGCTTTGTCTTATTTAATACCCCCGAAAAATGTGTGCGAAGCCGCGGGTACTCGCAAATTTACTCTAAAATTCTATCTTCTTAGACTAAGCCTCATTGTTTTTGTGTTACTAATCAGTTATTATCCTAGAACCGATTTTACCTTCAGCCCTGAAACACAGGCTTGATTCTCTGCGGTTGGGGGCCGCCCGCCCATTGTCACAGCTGACCGCGGAATCTGTTTAGCTGACATCGAATTGGACCTTGAGCTGACCGAAACAACCGCAGGGCATAGACTGTGTATTATGCTCTGCTCATCTAATAAACATTATACAACAAAACGAAAACATGGTGGCAATGTCAAAACAGGGAAATATGCTTAGGTATACTCGGACTTAGAGTCATTGATATTTTTTGTAAAAAAAGGGAATACCAAATTTATGACTATTTATTATTTTTATTATATATAATAAAATAATAATATTTCGCGACGCGTAACCCGAGAGCGGGCGGGTATCTGGCGCAGCGTATCAGCATTGCTATACAGCGGGGCAATGCAGCTAGCGTCTTGGGGACGCTTCCGACTGGTATTGATATGGATCAGTTGAGCTACCTGTAGATTGTTTGCAACAGTCTGCAGTTAGCATAATTGTTTCAATTGTAAATTCTAATTAGTTTTTATTTTTGAATTGTAATTTTCTTTGTCAATAAAGATTTATATTTAATATTTATTATTTTATAGTATTAGTGGATAATTTTTATTGCCACTGGTATCATTTCATTGGAGCAAAACGAAGAAGTACGCAACAATGTTTGGTTTTTGCTTTCATTCACCATTCATCGGTCGTCCATTTCCACACTCGAGTTTCTTATAAAATATAATGAAATTTTTTCAATAAGTGTTCTACTTACAGACTTTTCTATATTTTTCCTGTAAAGTATCCATATCTACAAACGCTACATACATTTCAGGTGGATCACTCTGCACACTTTGGAGGTAGGGGGAGGGGAATGGATAATTTTTCGACTTTTTTCAAAATATTTCAAAAAGTATAAAACCTACAGAAATTTCAAAAACTTTTTTAAAATGTACAAACCACCTTTCATTTGATACCCCATTTGACCGTGTAGGTCTCTTTAAAAATTTCGATAGCACAATTTGTAATGAAAATTTTCATTTTAATTTTTCATATTTTTGTCTTTAAATCTGTAGAAGCGCATGAAATGTATTATTATTTCATATGTTAAGGTATTTGCTGCTCTAGTTGCTGAGATATTAAAGACGGACAAAAAGACAGAAAAAGCGAGACGGGGTTTCAAAACCGATCTCCGATCTTCGAAACCGTATCAAAAAATAATTAAAAAAACCGCACTTATTGAAAACCTTCAAGATGAAATATAAATATCTATCTAAAATCTGTAAATCTGCTCACTAGTCCTATCGACTGCTATTACATTTCGCGATGTACTCGGCGCAAATTAACTAAATCAAGCGTCCATTAGATCCAGTGAACACTTTGTAGATAACTTCATTATGTAGCTCACGGTACGTAACGTAACGTAACGTAACCTCCCATCGACTCCTTCGCAACCCGCTCATTGGTATCGTGGGTCTAAGGATCGAGTGTCAGTAGTTACAGAAAGTTTAAATTATATAGAACTTTGTGTAGATATAAAATATATCTACGTCACAGATTTTATAATACTATATACTCGTACCATACTAGTACAAGGTACGTGTTTATAATTTATGAGGTAGGTAACCTTCTCATATAGAGTCCACTGGTGACCCGAATGCTGGCTTCTATTTCGGTCAGCAAATTAGTATTGTCATTCAACGTGGCAATGCTGCCAGCATTCTGGGCACAGAGTGCCTTCTGGTGACGGCTTAGATTTTTAGAAAATAGATATACTTGTAAATACTAGTTGTAATTGTTTTATTCTGTTAATTTTATTTTCTATGCGATAAATAAATGTACTGCCTGAGGTAGGTATATATTATATTATAATAAAGTAACATTTATTTATTTATTTATTGCATCATATTATGGTATATTATATTTTTTATGTATATTTTTTTTCTTTTCTAGCCAGCAAAAATCACTTCAAAGCAGCAGATCCGAAGGGGTGAGTCTGTTTGATGTTAGTAACGAGACGTGAGCGTGACGTCTCCTTTTGCCATACAATTTGGTACAGCGCCTCTATCGTGCGGATAGGGAACTACGCAAAATCCATACTAAAAGGAGACGTCACGATCACGTCTCGTTACTAACGTCAAACGGACTCACCCTTCTGTTCAGATTTATTCGTGAATGTATCCCTCACACTATTTTCTACCGCTCATTGGTTCATTTTTGCAAAATGCAGTTAATAAGCGGCAAAAATAGTATGATTGATACACTCACGAATATATGTATCTGAATAGACCAGCAGAGGTTACTAAAGAAGTCTAAATTATTAATTATTTGCGGATTGTTTTATCTTCATTATGTCTTTATTAAGGTTTATAGCGCATTAAGTTATATCCAAATTAAATACTGGGGTAGGTATTTAAGTTAAATTCCAGAATTTAAACCATGTAAAACAATCTGCAATGCGTAAGCTTTAAATAAATACTTACCAAAATTAAACAAAAGTTCAGTTACTTAAACTGAACAATAGTTCAAATATTTGCCGAAACTAGAACGTGATCTACGTCTATTTTCTGAAAAACTATGATCAAACAACTTTGAGTAAATCAAACGAACGAGTTCTTTTGAATTTATTACGATAGTTCGGATCAAAGGCATTGTCGAAATCCACCATCTACAGAAGTATGAGGTTTTTAGATAACTCATTTTGTGTATTCGGCCAAAGTATAAGGTATTATGAATAATTAAGTGGAAATTTTAGTTTTATTCTTATTGTCTAACAGCCGGTGGCTGGTACGCTGATCATCTTTATAAATAGTTAATCAATTAGCATACCTCTTGACAACGACAATTCGACAAGAAAAATAACTATTTGACAGAAAAAATAAAATTAAACATTGATTTTTATTATTCATTTATTTATTGCTAGATGCCACTCGAAAAATAATACTTTATTCGACGATGGCCAGCCAAAATTCAAAGCATGCAGCTAAAAAGTAGCCGAGCAAAGACAGTCCAATGACGAACCGCTACTAACCCTGTAACAAATGCCCAACAAGAGTTTGGCACTTTAAATAAGATGTCGTGTGTCGTCGCTATTCGAAACGCAGTTATCATGCAGATGTGTCTCAAGACGGTGTAGTATATTGAACTCTACCACGGTGGAAACGCCAGGCAGCAGCTTCATTCTTTGTATTTTTAACGCCTTCACTGCGATCCACCTGCCATGCGTGGTGATTAGGCAATACCCTTCATGTTTGGAGGAGACATGTTCATCCGTAGACGTTGTGATCATGAGGATGAAACGTCTGTCGTATTCTAGCGACACCTGGAAATGCCCACGCTGTAGGTACATATTTGGACAACATGGCGCCCGAAAACAGAAAGGATATAATTAGCTTGTAAATTATCCAAATCTCTTCATAATCCAGTTAAGTACTTATCTTCATAATTGCCTGCTCTGCTCAACAAAGCGTGGTAATAAATTTTTTAGGCATGAACGCTGAAAAATAATGACAATTTCCAAACAAGAGCCCACTTTTTGAATAATAAAGTTAATTAGGAACAGCTTGAACTCCAAGTTCGTGGTGCTTATAATTTATCCGATGTTGGAAATACCGTTTCATAATGTACTCCAATGTTTCTTTCAACTTTTTGTTTCCCTACACAATAAAAATTCAACATGATTTATAGTGTATTGCGCACCAATTGAAAGATACAAGAAACCACTGCTGGACAATTCACACAACATCATGTAGCCCCAAGCTAAGCAATAGATTTATAAGTCTTAGTTAAGTTTTTATATTTCTATGTATGTTAGATATAAGGTATATATGTATTGATATGGACCGTAGAATTAGCTAAGAGACTTGTTCCAATGTTGTCTGAAATAAATATATTATTATTCACATCATTTATTTTAAATCTCGTTACAAAATACATTTTTTACTATAGAAAATAAAATATTATACTCTAGTAGTATTATTGTGTGTTTTAATTTTTTTCTTTTAGTTGTATTTTAATTTGTTCTTTTGTCGTAAATCTATGGACTATGTTGTCTGAAATAAAATCTTTTTTTTTTTTTTTTTTATAAAACTATTCTACAGTAAAATATATATCAAAACGGTGAATCACCGGCCGCGAAGTTAGCCTCAAGCGGCCGGAGACTAGGGCTGCAGAGCGAGGAACTTCCAGACGATGCGCGCCGAGTCGAGGACTACCGCCTTTTGGATATGACCCTTGATCCAACTTCCTTGCGAGAGTCTCTTGAGATGTTGATCGAGGCTCTTCGCTATTACGCCGTTAACCGAAACGACTATCGACCTCTAACCTCCCACATGCTGACAACCTCGCTAGCCAAGTCAAGATATTTGCTAAGTTTATCTTTCTGATTTTTAACAGTGTCTGTTGGGTCTTTTTGAATCATATGAGTGACACCTGATGTGATGAAGGTAGGCATTATAATCGGGATATTTTGTGAAGCTATTAATATTATAAAGAAAAGGTTGTATGAAAGAAAGTTTCTTAAACCAATAGTGTAAGTGATCAGATCCTGGTGCTTTCCAGTTGTGTGTTGTTTTCAGCATTTTGTGATACGTCTCTACGGGTATAGCATGGTACTCCATAGCGGGTAATGCTGTATGTGATGCAACTTCTTTATGGAGCCAATCGGTTTCATCTCTAAGCGTTGCAGGGTTCTCTCATATGTTTGCCCAATATTCACGTAGTCGAGTTGGGTCTAGGATGTCTACCCGATTATTACGATCTGCTACTACTTCAATCGTTGCTGAACAGTTAGTTGTAGTGTGAGAGGGTTTGATAAAATTTCCGTTCATTGTTGTTAAACTGGTTGTTTTGATTTTATTTATGTAACTAACAGCTTCAGCGATTTTAAGACTAGCAGACTCTACTCCAGCTAGCTTTTTGCTCACAGTAGTGGATGAGCGTACTACGAAGAATCGCTCTGCCCTGGTCACCTACTCTCTTTCTGGTGACGTCCATAATTGGGAACTGCTGAGTGAACCTGTTATGAAGCTCAGTTAGATAAGTTTTGGTGCATGTCTCAAGTTTGGTGATTATAAGGTGGGTGCGCAGGATGAAGGTATTCATTTCCTCTGTCCATTATTTGCGCGCAGGGGGTTTGGCTTTGGCGGGTACAGGTTCAGCGACTATTGCCGCCTGTACAACGTCCTCAGCCAGTGAAGATGAAGATCTTCGCGTAGGAGTGGAAATATGGAAAGGGTCAGATAAAAGATTAAGATATGAAGGCGGAAAAGAAGAAATTGAAGAGAAAGGAGATATTGGTGAGGATGTAATGGATTGGGCTTCCGGTTCCTTTTCTGCCCAATCGGTTTGGATCGGGCCTCGCTCCTCAATAGAGGTCAGCCGCGATGCTCCCACTTCAGCTGCACTTGTGCTACTGAGCCTTCTGCGCCGGCTCGGGATGTCCTCCGGTTTGAAATTCTCCGCGGTCGTAGTTGTTTCCCTGTTGGACTCACCTTTTTCGGGTTCCCGGGCAGAGGGCCGCCCATTACCCTCGCCACCGATGGGTTGCATGCTATGACGTCCAGCATCGGCTCGCGACCATACACGCACATTGTTATTCTTACTCTCCATCTCGTCGTAAGTTTGCTAGTACCCTTTTTAGTCACCCGCTAAGTAATTTCGTTGCGAGCGTCCGCCCCTCACGTGGCATAGATGGTCAGCACGGACATGGGGTTGGGCCATGAGGGGCTTATTATTATTATTATTTAGCAGAGCTTGTTAATGGTACTACATAACGGATATAACCAAGAAAATTTATTTTGAAATTGCTTATTAGCATGTAGCGCTATATAACACTAACAAGTCAGGAACGTACGTGCATTGCATACCAATTTATCTGTGCTGCTTTAGATAGATTTAAAGATATCGTTTATTGTCAAAGAGATTATATATTTTAATTAATAGTGTCGTAAATCCTAAGCTAGGTTTACCTAGACTCTAGGGTTCTCCAAAACTAGCAATAAGTATACATAGATGCATTTGTAAACATGGTAGGCGTTACGCACACAAACACAGCGGTGTCACCGTCCTGTATTCGTGTAGCTGTAAGGCGCGTTGTGAAATTGTACACAATCACTCGCAGGCAAGTATTTGACAGGGCATATCGGCAGTAATTTTCCAAACAAGCCTTTTCATAAAGCCTTTTATTTTACCAAAAGCTCTACTTTTAAAGGGGTATTAACGTCAGTTTATAAAACAAATCTATTTATATCATTCCTTCTTTCAACTTTTCAGAAAACAGTAAGTATTTGAAGTGAAAGCCAGAGAAATAGAAATCCTATAACCTTAGACGTAACCAGTACTTACCTACCTGAAAGCTCGCAGTAGGGACAGAGCTGCCACCATAGCACTTTCGTCGTTAGATCTAGCGCGTACTAAGTGGTTATTTGGAAAATACCTGAATTCTTATAATTCTTGTATTTTTTACTCAGTAATTTTTGTTCGATTATTCATTGATTTCGTCATGTTATTTATAAAACAATCCTTACTAATATTATAAATTCGAAGGTAACTCTGTCTGTCTGTCAACAGACAGACAGACAGTTACTACAGAGTTTTATCTTTAAACTCTGTAGTAATTGTCTGTATAAATAACCTTTTCACGCTAAAACGGCTGAATGGCTCAATGAGAATTGGCAGCGAGGTTGATGATATCTCGGAGAAAGACATAAGTCACTTTTTATCCCGGAAAAGCGCGTGTGAAACCGCGGCCAGAATAATATTAATAAACGGCTAGTCATTAATATTTTTGTAAATGGATCTTACTTTATGGGACGGTAATCTACACAAAAATAAAACGTATGTCGTAAATAAATATATGCTGGATGTGTCTTAAAAAACTGTTATCTATGTAGCGAAATCTAATGTTTTTTTTTTCAGCTAGCGCTGGTAGAAACCAGAGCTGGCAGCCCCTTTGTGCGACTTTAGTGTCCCGACTCAAGAGTTGGGACACTAAAGTCGCACAATGGGAAGTGGATCGAATAAAACGTAGTGTTAAGTTATAAAGGCAGGAGGCAGGACGGGACTCCAATAAACTAAATATTAGGGACTTTACGTTCAGTGGTTTTCTGATAGAGCCGGCTTCTTGGTGCAAGGCGCCAGCTGAAACCGTTCTTGAGAATATGAGACTTTTTAACACTTTGAGGGTTAAAAGAACACATTGTGCACAATTTAACCATATTTAATTTTACTCTAACATTTTAAAATCTATTTTATGTATGTATGTTACAAATACAATACTTACATATTAGTCTATCTATTCAAATCGTACAAATTAAATTATAAGTCATTATATTTTTGTAATTTTTATTTAGGTATGTAAGTGTGGACAACATTATGTCTGAATAAAAAAACTTTTTATTTTTATTTTATTTTATTTTATAAGCATTGTTGCATACAGCGGGGCAATGCAGCCAGCGTCTTGGGGACGCTTCCGACTGGTATTGATATAGATCAGTTGAGCTACCTGTAAATTGTTTGCAACAGTCTACAGTTAGCTCAATTCTTTCAATTGTAAATACTAGTTCTTATTTGTTTTTATTACTTGATTGTTATTTTCTTTGCTTGTTTTAAGTAAAAATGAAAGTAATTAGATAATTTTATCTTTATTAGGTGGATTTTTTGATTGCATTCCCATTGCTCACACTCATTAATTCCTAATTTATGAAAAACAACTATCTACTTAAAAAAATCAGCTTGAGTTCTCGACTGTTCGAAGCCTAGCTAGCAGCGTCAGACCTAAGGGAACAGTCGGACTTGAACATGCCCCTAACCGATTACCAACGATGGGAACCTTAAGCTCTGTCTGCGCTCATAGATCAAATACCTCTACTCTACTACACAGCACAAAAGCGTGCATTCAAATATGGATACTCGTAATCTTAAGATACATTTTATAGTGACAAAATGGCTTCCCACAAGGTTCAAACGAGAGATCTGGGAGCTGTATGTCATATGATGCCGTCAATATAAATAAAACCTTTGTTTCGTGCAAAAATACAAAACAAATGCTACTGCTACTGCGCTGCTTTTCAGGTTTGCGATAAATTGTACCCACTTGTACCACCCCCCCAAAGTAATACCGTGGCCGCTACAAATGGAAATGCCCGTCGTATTTATAGTCCAGTGGCGTATCGTATCGCTTCTCCGATCGCCGTCCGATTTGTCCCGCGTTATTACCTCGGGCTTTCAGAAACTTGAGTTTGTAACTTAAACTTAAGTTTATATTTGTGCCTCACCAATCAGTTCGTAGGTTACGCTCCTCTGCGTAAATATACAAGCGCTGAGAAAAGGAAGGAGTAAAAAACATATTGACAGCTTTTGCCGTTGTAGAAAACTTGACGGTTTTTGTTCTCGCAAACTGCGAATGCTGTCAGTATTTTTTTCCCGCTTGTGCCACTCTCATACTCATCGTTAAAGCTTTTGATGTAGTAAGCTATGGCGACTCGGGTTGTGGGTTTATCTAGAGTCTTTTTAATCGTTACCTAACGGCCTACAAAAAATTAAATATAAAAGCAAAATGAAACAAATATCCAAAAAGGTATTATACAAACGCTACGATGAATTATCAACTCGTAAATTTGAAATTTAACGTCGATATAGCACTTTTCTGACGTCATTTAAGCCGGGTGTTATTACAGCTTATCTCAGATCAGCTAGCTCACTTTAGTCAATTCTGCAATGCACGTATTCAAATTACTATTGCAGCAATTTTAAAATATTTTTTACGATAGGCCTTGAATAATTTTGATGCAAGCTTGCCTATAACAACTGCTGCGGCAAAAAAAAACGATGAATTTAGCTTTAGTTTTTTCAATTATATACATTATATACAATCACCTAAAAACACCGCAGTTTGGTTATAGTTCTGTTTAGGTAATCAAGTTGGTAGTTATTTGTTTGAATAATTAACTACTGGCTGCTCAGGAAATTGCTTGTTAACTTCACTAACTGTGCAATGTAATAAAAGTATTTTTGGCCTGATTTACTGGGAAAATTGTTCTAGCTTATGCCTTTAGTCACGTATTCGGGAATATCTTGTGTTGTTACTTACTAATGAATGTCAAAGGTATTACAATCGGACCATAGTTTTTGAGATTACAGGTTACTAGCAAACTTCACACTATTGCTTCGTAATATTAGGTAGTACATAGAGCCTTATCAGTTACCACACTGGCGATTTGCGAGCGATTTCAAGGCGAGTGCACAGCTCGCTTGCTTCGATTGCTAATCGCTGCGTGCCTGCGACGTCGAAGCGGCATGCTCGCTGCGCACTCGCCTTAAAATCGCTCGCAAATCGCTCGCAAATCGCCAGTGTGATTCTGATTACCTACCTAAGTAGGTATAGAATTTAAACCCACTGCTGAGTGTAGATATCTTATTTTTTACGCCACGTCTGGCAGTCTTGTGCCAGCTTGATCTACTGACTAACACACACACTCGCTCGCTGCCCTAACAATAATAGTCAGATAGAGATAAAAATTAAGCCTGCTATCATTAATTGCCTATGCCATTAATCAGTAAACCTTCGGGCACCATTAAATTGATTTACTCTTTCATTTCTGTTTGTTTATCCGAACCTTTGTGGCACTCAGACGGGTCATTGTTCATTTCCTTTTGACTTTTTATTCATATTTCTGAATTTTGGAATGAGGTGGCAATAAATTGAATTTACATATATCTCTGGTATATCTCTATTAATTTCAGATTTAGGTGTTCACTTTTTGGCAAATAAATTTCTCACGCTGAAAAAGTGAGAGCTACGAAAATTTTCATTAAAAGCTGGTAAAGGCGAGATTTTTCAATTTTCTTAATACCTATAGAGCATTAATCCAGCTTGAAGACGAAGTTAAGTATTTCCAGCACTCTTCCTTCATGAACAAAGTAAATAAGATATTTATGCAGAAGTTAAACGGCAAAACACTATACGCAAAAAAATAATAATCTTAAAGAATAATTTAGTGAGTTCCAAGCCAATGTATGTTTAAAGATGGAACACAAAATATTTCGCTAACGGGAAAGAGCGCTGACACAGTTTATAACATTTGTGGTGGTCAACCCCCAATTGTACCATAACCTTATGCTCTGTTCCAAATACAGTAAAAAAGTTGTGGAATGGTTTAGCTAATTGCGCACTAAATAAATAGTTATTCTGTGATTGCGTGCAGAGATCTTTGTAACCAGTCACAAGATTAAGATGCAGACGAGGTACAGCAAATTCAGTATAAGTAATTTGACTATAGTTTTAAGGTAGAGAACCTAACGCAGCTAATGGCTGAAATCATCCTACTGCATACCAAAGCCGAGGGACTACTCCAGAGCAAAACAATTTGCAATGCAAAACGAAATATATGCTGATGGAACTAAGATGGAAGGCTTTTACGCTTTTAGGCTGAATTCGACTTGAAAGGGGTTCCAACTAGGCGGTGGACATTTAAATGATGGGCAGGGTGCTTTTTTGAGAATGGTCAGGGAACCATATTTAAAACGAAATTTAAGATCTGAATTACAATTCATGACGTTTTTTGTCGTGAATAGTTTCGTTTGACTACAATCTCACCTGATGGTAAGTGACGATGTTGACGACGATGTATCGAGAAGGTCTAGAAGATACCTATTCTCTTTTGTATTTAGGATAGTAGTGTGTTTTATGTACTACCTGTGTAACTTGAATATAAGTAAGTTGAATCTAGTAGGTAATAATTTGTCGTGTTTAAATCAACTAAAAATACCGACTTCAAATTCCTGATTATTATTCATTGTAGCAAAGTATTGGGTTTGGAAGACGGAACACTTAGATCGCGTTTTAATTCGAGGGTCATTATTAGTTTAATGCACTGACGTCCATTAGATGTAGTACGAACGGATGTATGGATGACGTAATGCCTGACTTTGTGTGAGGTAGATGCATAATTAAAATGCTTATGTATATAATTATAGTACTTACTAATTTTATTTTTAATTGGAATTGAATTGTATTTTTGTTTGAATTTCTATAGGGTGGTACCTAATTGCTTTTATTAAATTTACATGGTTAAACATGACTAATCTATCTTGGTATCTTATTTTAGTTAATTTTATTTTAGTAAGTTTTGAAGTCGGTAAAAAGTCAACTAGCATATTTCTAGGCAAATTACTCGTAAGCAACCTTTCCCAGTCCAAAGCTAGACATAGTTCTTCCCATAAAAGTGCCTTATTTGCTCTTATCATCAGGGGGTAGTGTCATAATCCCCACGCTGGGCATGCGGATCGCGGATCGCAGTTTAGTGGTTCTCAAGAAGGCGCTGCTGCCCGCCCCCCAGTGGATATACCAGTGTCGTGTCTTAGCACCCGCGGGAAGAGTTGGGGTGGTGCAAATTCTAAGGCACCAAACGACAACATTCTAGGAAAGTGTGCCCCAATTGAAGAGTTGGGGTGGTGCAAATTCTAAGGCACCAAACGACAACATTCTAGGAAAGTGTGCCCCAATTTTAATATAATTTTTTCTTAAAGTTCCCAATTGGCTTAATCATAATCGCAATTGGAGCCAGAGGCCAGACCAGATAAAAATATATGAAATTCTGTATTTTTAAGTCCATAGCCTGTTGTATGCTTTCTCATTCCGCTAAATATCTATCAATAAATACTCTAGTAAATATTTCCTTTTCCAATGTTGATACAGGGACCAGCATGCACCATGTCAATAACTTTTGAAAATACACTCTGCACATTATGCTTTAAAAATATTCCCATAGGAATACAGAATAAATACAGCGCGAGACGTGCCCAATATGCCACGTCGTTCAGCGTGCACGGAGTATTGCATGCGGGTATGGCAACAGACTACAGTTTGAGTATGATCATAACTAATAATAATAACACTTAAGAGAATGAGTAGTTAGGGAGGGAAAGAGAGAAGGTACAGAGAGTCATATTGAATAGAAAGAACTAAAGCATGGCAATGATCAATATAAAACAGAAAAAGAGACTGGGTCCCACAGCGACGGTGAGCGCGATTAGGTTTAGGTAATGACATAAAGTGATAAAATAAAACAAGATCCGTCAAGTACGAGTGCAAATCGCGCGCCGAGGGTTTCGAACGTTTGTCAATTATACAAATATGCACTATAAGTACCCATAAAGACTTTGCTATTTAATGAATACCTAAAAATAGTGGTACCCACATTTCAGATAGATCGCTCAGCAAACATCGGAGATTCTCCACCAATATCTTTTATATTATGATACACGAATCGGTGAGGTAGCCCCCCTTTTGAAAACAATTAAATACTCAATAGTCAAAAAATTTTTTTCATTCTATAGGTACAGAGGTGTTGATAATCTAATTAAGTATCACTAATATTTCCCGCCTTATTGACCTTTTTTCAAAAAGTGTTCTACTTACAGACTTCTCTATAATTTGTCTGTTAAATATAGGCCCATACCTATCTACAAACGCTACATACATTACAGATGGATCGCTCGGTAAACATTGGAGATAGGGGGGAGGATGGTAAATTTTTCGACTTTGTTCAAAGTATTTTAAAAAGTATGAAAGGAAGTAGGAAGCCTACAATAATGTCAAAAAGTGTTTTGAAATGTACATACTGATACCTTACATTTGATGCCCCACTTGACCTGGTAGGTCTCTTTTAACATTTCGACATCACAAATAATTGTACTTAAAATTTACATATAAATAATAATAATAAATAAATAATAAATAATGCTGGACAATCCACACAGCATCATCTAGCCCTAAAGTAAGCAGAACTTGTGTTATGGGTACTAGATGACTGATAAACTTAATACAATACATAGATATATATGTTTTATTATATATAGAAAATACCCAGAACACCCGGAACAAATATTTGCAGATCGTACAAACATTTGTCCCAAGGCGGGAATCGAACCCGCAACCTTCTGCGTCGCAGGCGGACCTTCGCCCACCGCGCCACATCAGTCGTCACATATAAATTTTGAATATTATTTTCTTTGAATCTGTACTAGCTCACGAAACGTATCATTATTTTTAATTTCATGTTCAGCTGCGGTAGTTGCTTAGATTATAGATTTGATTAAAGAGGGAAAAAGGACAGACAAAGCGAGGGATTTCGAAACCGATCTCGAAACCCTAATAAAAGGAACATCTTAAGTTTGATATTATATCATAACACTCAAGACGCAAGAATAGACCACAATTATAAAAACAAATGCACCCATAAAAAAAAAAGTGACAGTTTTGTTGAACACACATTTTTAAAAGATGAACGTTCCAAGAGAACTATAGTGCTCGTAATCGTACGAAACCTCGCATACTTGTAGGTACACTTGGTCAATTATTTTGATCTCTTGGCACTTCTGACTCAAATAGAAATGTGCTTATGCTCATAATTATGGTTGTCGAAGGAAGCTATTTTAGCTCCACTCCTCTGAATTTTACTTAGTGTTTTGAATTCCATAGCTTGTGTCACATTCCTCTAGTGAGTATCTGAAATAGCTACTTTGATGTAAGCAAACATGCTCGCAAGCAATATCCAGATACTTGTCGAGACAGTGTGGAACGAACTATAAAACGAAAACGTTTGTATTTAGGTACGTTTTTGATGCGCTCGAATTTAGGCATCTGAGCCAGCACACTAAAACAAAATGCCCACGCACACAGTTTAGCCGCTTTACGCTCGATTTTATACATTACTAACTTACCTTTGCGCAACTCAACGAAATTTAAAAATGCAGACAAATATTTTTTCGCATGCGGTACATATGCAGACTTGCATTTTTTTCTTCACCGTACAAACGAAAGTTCGCAACTAGCTTCAGTATAGGTGTATTCTTAATCGGTCGAGCAAGTATCAATATGAGAAAAAAAAACTGGCCTAGAACGTCAGCAGAGAGTTCCTGTATCTTTTTGCAAATTAAATATTCCGTAAAAGCAAAACTATGTGATAAATCATTAGATTAACATCAACTTGGAGAAGCAGGACAGACAAACATCCATAAAATAATCATCCGGAACCCGCTGTTAATGCACATCCAGCGTTTATCAGATAATTCTTGATTTACGACCTTCTGTTATTTACTGTTACGTAAAAGGTTTTAAATGCTCATATTTGGGTATTTACAACATCGGCTCGTTGGTCTAGGGGTATGATTTTCGCTTAGGGTGCGAGAGGTCCCGGGTTCAAATCCCGGACGAGCCCAATTTTTTCTCTTTTTACAGATTTTTTGCATTACGCTCGGTTTCTGTCAAAGATGTGAGAGAGAAGATGTCAAAAATAGCTGTCAGCTAGCACTCATACGTCGACTGCCGAACGTGCCTCCCCAAACAAGAGGGCTGTGCCATAATCCAGCACGTTTGGCAAGCGGATAGGAATCGCAGTAGAGGTGTTAAAAGTACAGAGAAGCAAGCTTCTGCCCTTCCTGTAACAGGTTATTTTAGTAGACTCTTACGATATCCACGGGCTGAGTGTGGGGTCGACTCCTGCGCTGCGTCCGCCACAGCACGCAACCTTAAGCACAAACAAACTCATGACACCTATACCTAGACATGTTACGTTATTTTGACATAATAGGTACTAACCTAACCTTAACAATAAACTGTCTATACCTATTGTGAAGAGAAATAAATGAATTTATTATTATTATTATTGGTTATTTTTAAAAACTTCACGCTTCGGTGAAAATCGGTCCGAACTCTGAATACAATTCCACTAAGAAATTCTTGTAACACGGTTCAAATCCCTTATTATGATTCCTGCCAGTGCATTTATGTTCATCCCCTGAACTCCAAGAAAGGGTGGAAGTCTGCAGACGGGCGATAAGGCTTCACGGCTGTTAGTCTAGTCTAGCTAGCTGATGTGAACTAGACCGAAACTAAGCGGTGCAAGAAATTCCTATACTAAATGTAGGAATCCGACGAAAAGGAACAAAAATATTTCATGTTATCTAGAAATGTTTTTTGTGATTTGAATCGGAAACTTGTTTTTCCTCCTACATAAGCAACAGTCCCACTGCTATTCACGGGGAGGCTATGCACGTATGCTTCGCTTTGCAAGAAAATGTTTGTGATAACGTCTACAGCAACCCACGAACACGCTACGCATGAATACGAGATAAATGACGTCATTGCTACAAGCGTGGCTTGCTCGAGTCTAGCGCCCACGCAGCTCACGCGGTACTCGTATGCATAGCTTCACTCACTTTCGTATGATTCAAAACTGTGCTGCTTTGCAGTTGTGCATAATCGTGCGTTAATTTATATGCATAGTGTGTGCTGCAGTGGAAACGTAGACCCACGTTGTCAAACAAACGAACTCACGCAGCTAAAATGCGCCACGTGGTCGTGTGTAGCGTGAGCTGCAGTGGGCCAGCGGCTTATACCATTCCAGTCAACTCAAGTTGAGCATTAATCATTTGGCCTTGTTTGAACACACATAAAATATGAAAGGCTTTCTATGGTCTTACGGCGCCAAAACCCTTTTCCCTTTTTTTATTTATTTATCTACTAAAGGATTGTTACAACATAAAAATAATAATAACACCTAAAAACCACAGAGGGTTGTAAGTGAGTGCTATTAGTGAGTCAATCTGGCGATAGTACAATATAATACCTACAATCTGATTATGATTACAGAAAAAATATAACAATATACAACATGTAGGTAGGTATAGCATAGATCAGATAATAGATGCAATAGCTATTTTTAACATCAATAATAAGCTAAGCTAAGCGAACATCGTACACCTAGACCAACGAGCCGCATGCACGTCCGTCGAATTTATCATCCGTGTCTTATCACTTCGATCTGAATTATGACGATTTTATAACTACTGCACGTTCTGATGTTCCAATTTTAGTAGCAATAAATGAACTATTATCATAGGTAATCCAGCTTTCGATTATTCTTGTTTAGGCAATACACTATTTATTTGATTCCTGCAGATATTGTATTGTGTAGGATTTAACATAACACACAAAACTCCCGAAGAGACATATTGGAAAGCTCAAAACTCAAATCTTGGTAAATATCCCGTTGTAAATGACTGAAAATACTCCCAAAGAGGTTCTACTGTTCTCCTATTGGTACTACAGTTTAATATTTAGGTTATTTATTTTAAATACGTACTAGATTTTGAATGTCAAGTAGAATGACACAAACCAATCTAAACTGTTCTCAGAACAGGTTTCTTCAATTTTGACCTTTAGTAGTAAGCATAACGCGTATGCGCAAAATCTGGGTCAACTTTCACAAAGGTAAGTTTTGTTTCAACAGATTTAATAATTTAGCGCCTATTGCAAGGGGTTCGTTGGTCTAGGGGTATGATTTTCGCTTAGGGTGCGAGAGGTCCCGGGTTCAAATCCCGGACGAGCCCAAATTTTTGTGAACATTTATATTTTACATTTTCATCGAGTTAAATCCTTTCGAATAGACTGAATTTTTAATCAATGCTGAATTTGGAAAGTTTTGCTGATACTGTAAAGTGCAAACCAGTAAAACAGCCACAGAATCAATTATATGCTAATTAACCATTTGTTAGGTAATTGATGGTATGCATTATATGGTCTATGCCCGTATTACCCGCACTCAGTGAGTTCAGCAGTGGTGAGTAGGTCTCGATGCGTACCAATAAGTTACCTATTAATTGATCAACATGATAAGTTCAGCTCTAAAATATCATTTGTGACAATACAGCGGTGTTATGGTTCTAAAAAGATGTGTGACATTTTACATTTTATGTTGATTTCGTTAATTAATTAATTGTTAACGACAAAATGTCAAGGAGGAGAATTCATTATTTTAAGACCTCTTTGGCGCAGCGGGCGATCCGCATAGGACACAGGAGGTTGCGGGTTCGATTCTCGCCTCCAGACGAGCGTTTGTACGATCTGCAAGTAGTGTATTGTATTCAGTATATCAGTCATCTAGTGCCCATAACACAAGCTCTGCTTCGCTTGGGGCTAGATGATGCTCTGTGCATTGTCCAGCATTATTTATTACTAGTAGCATTTATTTACTAGTATCAAAAAATATTTGTCACAGGACTCGTGGACACGTCACAAAACTCAAATTATTTAAGTGATCACGTTGATTTTTGCTCACTTCAATATTTTTAAGGTAAAGTAAAGAAGCGAACAAGAAACCTGTTAGGTTGTTAGATTTCGAGTTGGAACAAAACTTGTCCCAAGCTTTTTTATCCTCTAGATAATGTGATAATTTGTATTAGTAAGCCTTTTTACAAAAGATATGTTTGACAATTTGTTTGAATTTATTTATTGATAATTTTTTCAACTCATTTGATATTTTGTTGTAGAAGCGCACTTGCCCTTTAAAAGATTCATTAATCTTGTGTAGCCCAGTTGTGGGCACAGCGAGTTTATTCTTATTTCTATTATTAAAATTATGTATGTCGCTATTTTTAGGAACCGATTGATATTCCTTTGAGTTTACAACAAGTTTTCATAAATATATTGACATGGTACTGTCATTATGGTTATTTCTTTGAATTTTTCACGTAGGGTTTCTCTGGGACCCATAATAATAGATTGCACGAACAGCCCTCTTCTGCAGCACAAATACGGTGTTAATATCTGCAGCGTTTCCCCACAACTGTATGCCATAAGACATAACACTATGAAAGTGAAAAAAATTTTTTGGGGTTATATTTGATTTCTTATAAATTAACCCAGTGTGAGGCTTACGCACTATAATAATAAAAACTATGGAAGTAGCTGAAATAAACTAGTCTAGAAGGCTTTGGGGAACTAAAGAAGGGGATTGTACCATAATCACAAGGCTTGGCAGTCCGATTAATGATCGTAGTGAAAGTGCCATAAATACACAGAAGAAAGCTCCTGCCCTTTATCTATAAGGTTCGCTGAGTCGGCTCTGACGACATAAACGGGTTGAGTTAGAGGGGTCGATTCTAACGCCGCCGCGACCGTCACGGCTATACCTTCTTTTAAATAAATAGATATTACTTATATGCTGAGGTCTATTATGTACAGGTGTTAGGTATCAAAATAAGGTACTCACGGATCTTGATTATTGGAAGTAAAGTTATTGATATTTATTTTAAATCAGCTGGAAAATTCAGCTTAAACTGTTTGGAGAGCATAAATGTTGGTCGGCTGTTAAATAAAAACCATCAGCAATACCTACTTGGTCGGCTACAAAATTATTTTTGATCAATAAATTAATTGCTGTTTGATCTACGAAACTAATGTTTTGGTCAGCAAAATTAATTATTTGGTTAGCTGGATTATACTTTCTTTAAGCAGAAAAAGTATTGAGGCGCTACGTGGTAAACATAAAACGTGTCCAATTTGAATCTTTAAAGTTTTTATATATTATGTTAGATTTAAGGGAATATATTAATAAGGACCGCAGAATAAGAACAATATGATCTAATACTGTTCTAATGTTGTCCTATAACCTCAAGCTAATCGACAACGTAAATATTTAACGTAACGTAACGTAAAGTTGGTATGTAAAACTGAGAGATTTTTTTGCTTCCTTAGTCATCCAAGTGACTTGGTTTCGGACCGTGAGTGTGCAGGTGGTCCAGCCGTTAAGGAGGAGTTCAGTGCCTTACACACGTAGGTAAGATTATAATATACCTAGGTAGGTTTAAATCAAAATAAATGTGCAAAATTTTATAAAATGCGAATGTCGATTTGCTGCTGCTTTAGATACTGATATATTGCTGCAGAAATATTTAAGAGCCTGCCCACAGACACATTACTTGCTGACCAATTAAGTCATTTGTGCCGACCACTGAATGCAGCTCAATAAAATTCACTCTTTCGGTGCCAAAATCCATTTTGCGTCTGACCAAAACCTCTCACTTGCTGACGGTTTAAATAATACCCATTTGAATTCCACAATAGTGGCAGGTCAACTATCTCTTTATAAATGACCCAGCTACTCCACATAGAGCTGCGTATTGGATCACCGGTGCGTTTAGCCGGATCACCGTGAGATTTAGCAAACTGTTCCGCCGGGTAGCTTTAGTAAATAGTTTGTAGGCTTCACGATCAATTGAGTATTAGCACCAGCTTGATTGTCTTAATTGATATTGTTTGAGCAGGTTCAGTATTCAATAGAGAGATGAGTCATAACTCTAAGATTGTTGTAAAGTCTGGCTGAACTGATAATAAGTCAAGGATAAGATTTAGTTATATTTTGAGTAACGATACACCAACCTTCTTTTAAAATTATTAATATAATGTGGTGTTGAGCTTTAGGCATTTCTTTTCTCGTAAACTATGTATGTTCCTATTACAGAATATAATAAATATTAAAAAAAATATATGGTTAACTTTAAACATAGCATCCCGATTGCACCTACACAATCTGTTTGTAAGAATGAGGAGCACTATCGTAGCACGGTACTATCTGGGTACCCAGCACAAAATGTGTAACAAAAAAATGTACTTCTTCATTGCACAATAATGAACATTGAACCTAACCAAGCTTTGATTGGAAAACTTATAATTAAAACCTCATTAAGGAAGCCTAATTAATTAATTGATTGCTAAAATTTCATTAATCGGGGAATTTAACGATAATTTTGTTTTATTAGTGAAAACTGGGGCGCTTGCTTATTTGGCTGCTTATTACGCTGTAATTATGGCTAACCAAAATGGCCGACTAAAAATTATTACTGGTATTAAATAGTATTACTTAGTTGCAAATTTAAAATTGTACAACTTTCATGGCCAGCGTTTATGTATAGTTTTATTAAGTTTTGCTAAGTGTGATGTTCTATTTCTACTTCTATTCTGTTTCTACTACTATAATGCAATGTTTGTTTACTTTATTTTAAACAAAAAAAATAGTTTACTTTAAAAACTTTCATAGTTTGACGATTTCATTATGAATGTAAGCGGGTTAACTACGAACCTAGTTTGTGTTGGAAGAACACCAACGTTTCATCTTCTTCAGAGTGAGTTTGGTTCTGGACGCGCGCGTTCCGCGGCTCTGCGTTGTGTGTTTGCACACATAGCGCAGAGCCACGGTGTGGTGTTCTTACAACACATACTAGGCTCGTAGTTAACCCGCATACATACATAACGAAGAAATATATTATCAAGTATTTATTTTTTATTACACTCTTATCGTATCACAGTTGGATACGAAAAAACATGTTTAATAAATTCCGTCTTCTACGTAGTCGGCTCGTTGGTCTAGGGGTATGATTTTCGCTTAGGGTGCGAGAGGTCCCGGGTTCAAATCCCGGACGAGCCCAAAATTTTGCCAATTTTACTACGCGAATACAACACTAGCTTCTGCCAGTGACTTCGCACGCATTGTTTCGGAGTATGCACCCATCCACGGTACCCTTCGAGATTATTATTTGAGAAAAATAAATAAATTGCCAAGTGAGAGTCAACTTGCACACAAAAGGTTCCGTAACGTAAAATCAGACAACTTTTCAAAGAACATCAAATTCTCACTTGTTCGGAGACCCATCTAAATTTTAAACTTTTTTATAGGTATTTTTAGTTTTTTTTTGTTATTGCAGTTGAAGTGTTACTTATTTGAAGAAAGTTTATTGTATCTACCTACTGTAGTTCAAGAGATACAGCCTTGACAAACGAAGAGCGCAAAAATGGCCAAAAACTACACTTTTTATGGGAACCCCCTTTAATTTTGATATTTATATTATTTTTATTAAATGTTGATAAAACGGCAAGAAAATTTAAACTGTGTTACGGTTCATGAGATACAGCCCTGTGACAGACGGATGGACAGCGGAGGCTTAGTAATAGGGTTCCGTTTTCACCGTTCGGGTACGGAACCCTAAAATCAGTTCTCACGCCCTACCTAGGAAACAATCTTTCTTTAAATCGAATTTCATGTAGATTAATTTAACCGTTTATTCGTGAAAAGGTAACAACCGACACACGTGTACTGTAAGTACACGTGTGTCGGTTGTTACCTTCTCGTTTTTGTATGGGATTTGCTTAGTTCCCAGCACGATAGAGCCGCTGTACCAAATTGTATGGAAAAAGGAGGCGTCACGATCAAGTCCCGTAACAAACGTCAAATACACTCACCCCTCTGAGCCACCTACTTTCGTATTAAAAATATTATTGGACTTCCACTAAATGTGCAATTCCATTTTATGTGTTCATTTGTTAATTACCTATTATAATTATACAGTTCATTCGTGTATCACTTTTCCAATTATTATAAACAAAGCATCAATAGCCTAAAGGGTAATATCCAATTACTGCAAATAACTAAATTTACCTACATCCGCATAATGTTCGTAATTTCAGGAAGTTAGTTACGGCAGATTAGAAAGCAGGCGCGTGTTGAAAATCCACAATCGGCCTCGACCACAGCATATCTTATAGTAGAGCCTGGACTTGGCTCATGGACGAGAGGCTTAGGAGATCGGACGGGTCATCATCGTCATCTTAGACGTTTACAGTTTTCAATAATGTCAATGAATCGTGACTTGAGACCACGGAGCCCTTGGGGCCTTCTTGGAAAAGAAAATCGAAGTTTTGATTAGTTTTCGTGCGAAACCTACTCTTATGTAACTGTCAAGATTGATTGAAGATGTAAAGATTGCATTTGCACGAAAACGAATCAGAGACTTCGGTTAAGTTTTACGAGTAGGCCCCCAGCTCAAATCTTGCGTTAAAGCATTCGGAGGAAGGTACACTATTTATGCAACTTTTTTTAAATTCCTACGTATGTTCTCCTACCCATATAAAATACCAAAATTAATATTAAGCAATATAAATCTTTCTTAAATTCTTTATTGAACACACAAGTTAAATCATATATAACTACATAAAAGTTAACAATTAAAGGCCATGTACAAAGGCGAGCTTAACCACAAAAGATTTTGATTACAGCAAACCAATGGATTTAAAGAGAATTTATGCAATGAGTGTGGATAGATATTATGTACATACAAGACAGAAAAAAATTATACAGGGAATAATATTTTAAAAAACTATGCAGGTTTTCAAAATATTAAAACAAAACTAACATAAGCTAAAAGAAAAGAAGAAAATCTTCCAAGTTATTACAGCATTTCATCCTTGCCTCCTGCACTACCTTACTCTGTATTCCACAGAAGTAGAGAGTGCCACATAGGTAATAGCCAGTAGGACATCATTACACGGCCCTCCACGGTGTTTAGCTGTTTGCTTTCGTAACCATTTATGTTTAGGAGGCTGGTTGTCGTCGAGGCAACGCAATGCTTGGTATGCAGCCGAATTACCTTCAGAAATTATCTTCTAAATTTTGTTTTGACTATTACTGCGATTGAAAAAGATTATAAAAGTTTCTTATTTACAGTTTGTTGTATCTATCTGAAGGCATATAATCCATCTATCTATATGCTATGGTAGCGTACTTAGGACAATTAAATGAGCTACTTTATAGATACTAACTAATAAGCTAGTAGATATAGAAGAAGTTTTGAAATATTTGCAAAAAAAATTAAAACAAATCAAACTTCAACAACTATGTAGCTTGAGCGTAGTCCGACGCGCCCTAGCCAATTTAACTTGCTATTCAGAAAAAAATCATTCAGAAACCTGGCTTCAACTACCAAAAATTAATTTATTCTCAAAACAATTTTTTCAGATGATCCTTTTGGATTTCAGTAAATAAAAGCCGCCATTTTTCCAGCGTCAGCAATGTCCGAGGGCATGCTTTATTGACAGCAGTTATGTCAATTTTTGCTGTCCCGGCTATTGTAGTGGCGTCAGGCATTGTGTCAGGTTTGTTTGCAATGATGTGTTATTTTAGGTTCTTTAGCCTATGTCACTTGGAAAAATGTAAGTTAGTACATTTATTTCATGAAAACAATGAGATAAATTGTGACAAAAAATATCATCATAAAACTTAGCTCACCAAAAAGTTACTTTGGTGTGGGGGGATATTCCATTATTTGCATAATAGTTACTAATAACATCAAGTAGTTAGTGAAAGAAAGTGTATGTCTGTTTGTTTAGGTAACTAAGGTAACTACATAATAATATGTAGGTAGGTAATTAAATAAGGAAAATAATATCTACCTTAAGTCTCATCTCAAGCTTCAGCTCAAAATGAGGAAGATAGGCTATAAGCCATATGATATAGTTGAAAACATGTCACATTAAAGTTGCCGACTGGAGCCGAATATACCCAATTCAACATAACCGATCCCAACGTGACGTCTTAGCTACATCCACTGTACGGGAAGTGCGTCGGAAGAAGAAGGTTTTATGTAAAAGCAACTTCAGATGGCTCATCCAACTACATCCCCGAGCGAAAAGCTGTAAAAATAGTGAAACCTCCATGTGAGTGAAACCTCCACGTGAGTGCTCTGCACTTCCAGCGACATCTAGATGAATGTTCGCTGGCGATTGACGTTTGTTAGGATTTGGCGGAACAGTGATTTACACCGGCGGCCCCGGCCGGAATGGAATTTCACATGCGGTGTTTGGAAAAATCGTTTGTTACAGGGTTTTGTATTTCATTGTACAAATGCAGTAGATATTCCTACATAAGCGTAGGTATTGTTTTTTATGTCCTTGGCTTAAAACTACCTACTGACAAAGTTACTTCAACTTAATCATCCCGCCGTCATACCATCGGCAGTAGGTATGCCCACCATTTAAATATTTTTTTAATTGTGTGCAACAAAGTGATAAATAATAATAACTTCTTGGAAAATGTTTCTGCGTGGTTTGACACAGTGCTGCCATAGGTAGGTACGTAATAGTATAACTTGATAATTATGACGACCTCTGTGGCGCAGCGCGCGTTAGATTTGAAGGGCTTTACCTACCTACACTTGAGAGCAAAAAAATCGCACATTCATGATTTTTTGACATAACTAAAAAAAAAAAACAAAAATATTATGTTTCTGTAATGCAGATTCATAGTCTATTTTAATACCTATCCAGTGGTATCTGATTTGTCTTTCAATCATTACATAAAAATGCTTTTGTGGATCAATAACAAAAATGCATGTTTAGTAAAAAATTCTTTATTCAAGTATTGGTGTCAAAGTTATGAAATTAAAAGATAAAATTAATTTAAAGTTTGTTATTAATACCAAGTGTTCCCTCCCCTAGCCTGAATCACTGACTCCATCCGTGTTTTCATTGATGTTACTAGACTTTTGATAAAGTCTTGAGGAATAGCCTCCCATTCCTCTGCGATCGCCTGTTGCAGCTCCTGTAGAGTCGATGGAGGAGCATCTCGGCCTCGAACTCTTCTTTTCAGCTCGTCCCATAGATGTTCGATGGGATTGAGGTCTGGGCTTCGAGCTGGCCACTCCATAACGGTCACATCCACCTCTTGAAGGTACTCGATCACTATGCCAGCAGTATGCGGTCTTGCATTATCTTGCATAAACAGAAAGTTTTCGCCGATAAACCCAGCAAAAGGTACGACGTGGCTCTCGAGTACTTCCTCAATGTATCGTATGGAAGTCAATCCTCTTGATTGGCGACCAGTATTCGGTCCGGTGATGAAGGCAAGCTCGGTTTTTGCTTCCATAGACATGCCTCCCCAAAACATGATTGATCCACCGCCATAGGCGACACGTTCTGTTATGCAGCATTGGGCAAATCGTTCTCCCGATCTTCTATACACCTTCCCCCGTCCGTCGTTGCCATGCAAGCACATCCTGCACTCATCAGAGAACAGGACTGCACTCCACTGCTCTTCGGTCCAATTCAAATGGTCTCGAGCGAACTGAAGGCGGGCTTCTCGGTGGGCTGGGGTCAATTTCGGCCCGTTTGCTGGCCTGTGTGCAGTCAGGCCACCTTCTCTCAATCGTCTTCTGACTGTCCACCGGCTAACTTCTACTTCACGAACTTCTTGAAGTCGTTGGCCCAGTTGAACTGCGTTCAAACGACGATTTCTTAAAGATGTCGTTATAAGAAAGCGGTTATCACGCTCTGTTGTAGCACGGGGACGGCCCGATCCTTGTCGCCGTTGGTAGCCACCAATCTCTTGATACCTCTGGTATACACGCCGAACGGTAAATCGGCTCAAACTCAATTGTCGAGCCACTTGACTTTGCTTAAGCCCCGATTCAACAAGGGCAACCACTTGAGCGGCTACTTCTGGTGTAGTATCCATTTTCGTGTTCCGTTTGAAGCCAATATCAATAGAGAACCTTTCACACTGTACGTTGGTATGCAAATGATGACCATTCCCTCAATATGCACTCTTTTATATCTGCGATAAATCCCGCCGCCAGCCTTACCTGGATCGAGCGACATAAGGGGGTCTATTGTTTTGTTGCTAATGAGTTGTTTTTAAAGGTTAATGTCAACCCTTTATCAGTTCTGCGAATGCCTAGATTATGCACTTTAATTTAATTTGATTTTAATTTGCTGTAAGCTCCAAATAAAAAAAAATTGAACTTTTAAGTAAAAATGTGCGGATGTGCGATTTTATTGCTCTCAAGTTTAGTAAATTATCTTAATTCGATAGAATCATGGAATTGCCTACCTTACTATGCAACCTAACATTTTGGGAATTGAGAATAATGAAATCAGAAGTCAGAAGTCAATAACTTTATTTCTTTAGGCTTACAAAATAAGCACATAGATAGACAAGTGAAATACCATTAATTACTATCAAATAAGAAGTAAAGTGTTATTGAGTTTCTCTTCACTTCAATCTTTTGTCCACTGATGGAAGAAGTGAAAAAGAAACCACCAGCACATTTATATAATCACTTATGTGTCTAATATTTGTTTGTACTTATTTAAATAGAAGCATTAAACCATAGAAATAGAAACATTCTAAAAGAATACATAGGTATCCTTATAATTCAAACTTTACCTTCAACAATTTCAAAGCTAAAACAAGCTAAGACACATCTAGAAAAAGGTGCTACAATGTACAAAAGCTTACCATAATGAGAGATGCTTTCAGCTTTCAGGTTCAGAACAGAGTGAGAGGGCCAGCCAGCCTACCGGCTTTCTTATTTATAGCATTGGTTCAACAAACAGAACTTGTTTGTTCGTTACATTTCGAGTGATACCGTCAAACTTAGACTAGAGGGTTGGGCACATCATTTAATTACTAAATACATTGAAATATCTTCTAATATGATAAAATATCCATGAAAAATATTCTTAAATATAAATTAACAATTAATATAATTAGTACATCCAATATGAAATAGCTTGATCATTAAATAAAACGGATTTGTCTTAGTATTTGAATTTGAGAGGCAAACAAATAGGAAATCAAGTCCGTTACATTTTATTACAGAATATCTTACTGTTTACCACAATTTACAGTTATTATATTAGAACATTTATTATTCAACAAATTATAACCATTGGATACACCATGTTACAGCTTATTCATTTAATGGAACTGATTTGTACAGTATTTGAATTTAAGCGGGGAAACAAGTAGGAAATCAGTCCGTTACATTTTATTATTGAATATCTTTTAAAGCCTTCTTGTTTACCACTACATACACTTGTTATATTATATATTTATCACTAAACAAATTACAATAACTGACACGCGCGTAAGTCCGGGTTCGATTACCGCCTTGGGACAAATGTTTGTACGATCTGCAAATATACATATGTATGGTATTTTCTATGTATTATAATAAAAAAAAAACTATCTATGTAAGTAGAGAGATAGATAGATCATTTATTCAATAAAAAAATTGTTACATAAATTGGGGCAATGCCTTAAACCCAATGTTAGGTTTGTCTAAGCACTGGGTTCTCTTTATTTTTAGAATTTATTATTACCTACTGTGGTTTAACGCGTCGCTTAGTTATAAAAATAATCCTAAATCTTAAACAAAACAATCAAAGATAACATAATAAACACACAGATTGGTAACTATTTTCTATGCATTTACTTATCTACGACCGGACCAAAGTTCATTCATTCAGAGCAGAGCTTAGGTATTATAGTATATCAGTAATCAAGTACCCATAACACCAGTTAGGGCGCTAGATTATGTGGTGTGTCTAGCATTATTATTTTTACTATATTATACAACATTAATAGGTATTCAAAGTTACTAGCTCAAAAATGAAGTTTGAAATGTCACCCGGAAGACCAAAATCACCATATACATACATATTATACATATACAACATAATTATTGCGCGTAATTTGTGGCCCCTTGAATTACCAGTTACCTAGAGTCCTGGGCCCGTACTCGTAAAAACCAAATCGAAAAAAATTTGGTTAGAGTTTTAAGTAGATATATACCTAAATATACCCTATATTTAGGTATTACACACAAACACTAAAAATTTTAATAAAATGTTACAAAAGTAACTTTCCTTCATTTCTCTCTACTTCTTAGTTTCATTCCACTAGTGTGGTGTCCTCCGATGTCCTAAGCCCAAGGCCGCGGTCGCAGTCGTCTATAAATCAGAGCCGGCATCACAACTCATTATGTAACGGACCCGAGCGGAGTGGTCTTGTTGTTATTGCTAAACAAAACAAATTCTTTACTCCAGAGTCAATAGCGTTATTTCTGAGGTTACAATAATGCTGGATACCTATTCTACATATACATAGGTACTCTGCGCTGTTGGAATGGTGAAACACATTTTTACAAACACGAACGTAATTTGTATTAGTGATAATGATGATTAGATTAAAACAATACAATCAAATTTAAAATCTACATTAAAATATCACAAAAGCTATAAAACTCCGATAAAGAGAATCCGCGATGATATTATCGACAGAGTAAAAGTCGAATATTGAAGTATCCACTTTTAAAATATATGAAGTGTGAAAAGCGATTGGATTTTTTATTTGCACACTCTCTGTTTAATTTGCCATCGACGCGCGCTCCGCTGCGTACAGAGTAGTTTGCGTACAGAGTAGTTTGCGTACAGAGTAGTTTGCGTACAGAGAAGTTTGCGTACAGAGTAGTTTGTGTACAGAGATAACGTGGTTTTATTATTTCATTTTAGTCACGCAATCGCTTCCACGGCAAAATTCAAGATCACATTTTGCAATTAATGTGCAATATATACATAGTTTTTGCTTATGCTGTGTATTTAATTAATGTAACTATGGATATTAAATTGGAACCTTTGAAATATTTGCATGCTATGTGATCTTATTTTGTGTCAGATAAATCCCAGACATTAGCAAAGCCTTACTAAAATATGGGTACGTACAAAAACACAAAAAAAGTTGTAATAATGGGATTTCAAAATGACTGATGAATGAAGATGAAAAGACTCACAAATCTTTAAACACTAACATGTTCTGCATTAAGCTTATTTTTAAGTAAAGTGGGTGAGGGATCGAGAGGGAACGTGAGGAAGCCCTCACGTCCGTCCTTCAAAATAACTTTTACAACCTTAGGCAAATTCTAAGTGTTCTAACGCGGGAAGACAGAAGAGTCTTGCCGAAACTTTTGTTACTTCTATTTTGATAAAACGTCGATACGAGTGACACAAACTTGGACAAGCTTAAGCAACTGCGTAAGTTGAAGCAAGTTTTGGAACTTGTAGGTAAATTTAAAAATCAGAGACGCTCTGAAGTTGACGGAAATTTAATTTGGTATTTAATTCGATATTATGGCAAGATGGGTTTAACTCGAAGAATAACATCTATTACCAAGCTTCAGATTTATTTGCTTCCCATTATTTTACCTTAAAAAGCCTTAAGTGAAGTACAATAAATACCTGTACATACATAGGTAATTTGGGTTCCAGTAATTTTTCATACTCGAAAAATTACCCCCGTTGCGATTCCGAACTTGACTTAGATATTAGCATAACCAGTGCAAAATCTTCTGTAGAAGCACTACCCTACAGTAATATTTCAGTAAACCGCGGCAGGTGGCACCAGCGTCGTAAATCTAAACTCCAGATATCTGAATAGGATTAAATACGGGACTTTTAGCGATACTTTAACCTTTGATTTTTATCGTCTGGGCAAGCGGGGGTTGATATATTTTACTTCATTGGTGATTATATGCAGCTTATTTTACTCAAACGTGCTGCGGTCTGGGACTAAGCGTAGCCAGAAAATATGTAAAATGCACCTTAGTTTTCGTAAGAAGTGTCTGGCTTCTAGCTAGGAGTGTCGAAAGTGAGTCAATTAAATCGAATTGATATAGTAAAATAAGAATCTATTCTAAAGCTCTAAGCTCTTCCTACCAGTACAGAGCCGTACCTGTTCTGGCCTCGGCGAGTTTAATGATTCAACGGACCAAGTCGTGATGTGTGTGAGTTGTGTTTTTTTTATGATGTATTTAAACAAAAATATATTCTATTTTGTCCTGAAGTTTGTATTGTAATGTGACCCTAATTCTGGGTCTACAGAGACGCGGTCTGCAATCTAAAACAGAGCATTGTGTCCCTTAAATTCACTGGTTTAGTTTAATTATTATTGTTTAGATATTTATTTACTAATGATAATTCTCTTAGCAATTTAATTGATAGATTCGATACAGTGAACGGAATAAAAATTTGACGGAAGCAACGCAGAAAGATGGTTCCTAAAACTGGCGCTTCAAAATAGGAAACAGTATAGGTACTTGATTGTTCTTGACCACCGCAGAAGTTTAACTCTACCTACCTACGTTTTGGCTGACACATCGCTGCCAACATTCCAACTTGAATCTCGTAACTTGGACCTAAAATCTGCGGCGTCAAAGTTTTAGCATAAAATCAATTTCCCGTAACCGTATGTCCTCAAAATAAGGCTTAATAGGAGCACTTATGCCGGAACTTTGTGGAATTTCCCATAATAGTTGGCAACTTTGGCAGTTGACATGTTAACAAGTTTGTTGTAATTTGGTTGTAGTTAGTGTCTTAGAGATGAAGGGTAGGTGAGGCGGAATGCTTCTATCACGTGAGACAAGACCGCTAAGCACTTATGCATTTACGAGTGCTTATCTACCTACTGTGTGTAGTGCTGTGTGATGCCAGCTTAGAATTTGCGACTAAGGGATAACCAACGGGGGTACCCACCGGGGGTGTTCGTTTACTACAGCTGACTTGTCTAAGATGTATTGCTAGAATGCAAGAAATCACTTAAAATTATTTGAAAACTATAATCGAGTTCGTATAAAACTATTGGATCGCTGTCATACAATGAAAACTAGTTCGTCTCAGTCTCCGGCTGCAAGGCGCAAAAAGTAGGTTTGGAAGGAAACGATAACTTTTATAGTTTTCGCAAACTATACTAAACTCATCTTAAGGCCTCCTAAGTACCTACAGTTATCTAAGGATCTGCAATTAGTCCAGGGAATAAAAACAAAACAAGAGCGCGCCTGCTGAAACGAACAACTTTATTAAACCGCGGTGATTAACGGTAAGGGAGGGGAAAAAAATATCGATATTAATTTGTTTATGTTGTGAAAGTCGATGATATTAATATTTTTTTTGATAGAGAGAAATTGATTAATGCGTAGGTTAGAACTGGGAAAAATCATGATATTTATTATATTAGTAATATGTAGAAAAGCGAGAATCGAAGCAAGTCAGCACTATCCTTTAACAAGAAACGTCACAATACTTACAGTTCCCATTATCAAATAAAAGCATACAATGTTTCACTTTGATATACTCATCTAGTAGATAAATAGTCCCCAAACAAAAGTGTACCGTAAGACTCTGTGAATAGGGTCTCCTAGCTGATAATAATTTCATCATAAGGGAACACAGCCCATATACAAAACTGCACCTTACCACTCTTTGAATAGAGTCGTGTACTTGTTAATTAGTCCATCACGGTGCAAACACAAGCTGAAAAGTAAGGTAACAAGAAACTTCGTTAGTGCTGGGCTCACCTGTGATTAACGTCGTCATTATCGCAGTTCGAGCTAGCCACGGGAATAGTGTGGGGAGAGGGAAATTATCGATGAACGAACGGCGTGTATCGATGTAGGGTTTTAGTGAGTCATTATGGCTTGTTATAACTCAATAGAGTGTGGATGAAACGAATAAAATGTCGATAAAAGAAGATAATGTTAATTCATAATTCCTCCAAAACAATTAAATTGGAATAAGTGATTCCAAAGAAAAGTCAACACTTATCAATGGTTACTCATAATTTTTTTAAAACCATCATGGTTAACAACAGGAAACCGAAGACGGGATACACAAACCGGGCCGCGTTCTGATACTGTCAATGTCGTGTGTCGTGATCGAGTTACGTTCGATAATGAAACCGGTGGAAGTGGTATCGCTCTTATCAAAATACAAAAATGAGGTTAGATCGGTAGTATGTCCACCACTAAAAACTAACTCGCAGTGTCTTCAGTTATTCTGTGATCATACCGCATGAAACTGTGCCGAAATATTGGAAAGCTCAAAACTCAAATCATGGTAAATATCCTGTTGTAATTTTCTTTAATGTTTACATGTCATTTATCAATTCGTTTGTCAAACCAGCTATGTAATATGATTTTGTTCTTACTTCAATAACAGGCTGCGAACCGATTGGGTCTGACAATTACTCACAGCGATTCACTGTCGATAAGTTCTATCACCTTTCCCCTCCCTGGCTCTCGCACCTCCAATCTACGTAACGATCAGCTATTAAGAGGCATGCAGACCAGACGTTAGGTTACAATCCTACCGTAACCCCCTGTTAGTGTTTCCGACACACGCTATCCATGTTACGATGTTACTAATTGGAATTTACAAATAGGTCCTTTACAGTTTACCCCATAGACTTCGTCCATACTTTAGCACTGACTGAACATAAGCCTTTCGTGCTGAATTGCTACTGTTAGAATTTACAAGTGGATTCTCTCACACTAGGAACATAGATTACTATAGTTTATTGTTTATTCATCATCATTATAGTAACATAAAAGTATTACTTGATAAAGTAGAAACTAATGATGATAAGTTGGGCTGACTGGAGGAAGAGAGGAAACTAGTTTGTTGTCTCTATATTCATTATTATTGTCATGGAATGTTATAGTGATTGTAGGAGTAACTCCCTAGGTATTGTAATTACTAATTAAAATTAGGTGTATGTCAGACACACACAGACATGTATGTTCCTATTTATTTAATTTAAGTTTCCACTCAAAGGAACAAAATACAAAGAAACATTAAATAATAATAACAGCCAATCTAAACTCTGACTTTTCATCTCTAAGTCAGTAAGAGACTAAATAGCCCGGCCACACGCTCCGTCTTGACTGCGCAATCCAACGGCGCAGTCCAATCTTCAGCATGTTAACGATTAGATAAGCCGCGCTTCCGCCGTCTACACACCTGCGCAAACTGCTTTGTGCTTGCATGCTCGCAGGTATACGCAGGAGACGGAGCGAGTGGGCGGACTATAAACTGCTTTGTGCTTGCATGCTCGCAGGTATACGCAGGAGACGGAGCGAGTGGGCGGACTATAAAAAGCATTATTGTAATTTTAATTTGTAAAAAATAGTCATACTAAAGCTACTTATGTGCAAGAGCTAACAATCTTATAAAAATATTTCACCCGCTAAGCGAAAGTTTCCAAGTGGGTCAGCAGAACTAGCACCAAACAACCCGGCACCGGTGCCAGGTTCGATTCCCGGTGTTCTTGTTTACAACCTGCCATTAAACTGTAAACTATGTGATAACTACGTGATTTTATGTTGGAAATTGTTTTATTTGCTTAGGGTTTCGTTCGATGCTTGCTGCAGGTATTTTTTCCGGGTCTATTTATCGACGACCTCAGCGGCGCAGTGGGCGAAGGTCCGCCTGCGACGCAAGAGGTGCGGATATGATTCCCGTCTCGGGACAAATATTTGTACTCGGTGTTTGTGCTTACTTAAGTAATAAGTAGTTAAGTAGAATTATCGAGCCCCAAATTTGGGGCTCGATAATCCTGTGTGGATTGTCCAGCATTCTTTTGTATACTTTCAGTCATCATCAGTAACACTAACCGGTGATGTTGTGTGATAGTGTCCATTTTTATATTTTACTAGCTACGCCTCGAGGCTTCTCCTGCGTGGCAATTCATTGCACACCCCCAAGGGGTTTGGGGGTTTTGTAAAAATAAAAAATAAATGTATCATTAATAACCGAGTTTTGAGTGAATCGAACCAAGAAATAATAATTTTCCATAGAAACATTACCACCCTTTTTATCCCATTCAGAGGTACATTATAAAAAATATGATATACTACTAAAAATATATATACTACCCATATATGTACCCTACGAAATTTTGCTTGGGTGCCTTGGGTATAACTCCCTTAGTACGCGGAGGACATAAATGATCAAATGATCACCTTCTGCAAGATTGCACGCAGCGCCATTGACGCAATTGACTTACACAATGAGCTGCTTCAGCTCTACGTCCCGAATAACTCTTAGTCACACCCTCGTGCCGAACCGTCGCGCGTGCCAGCTCCCCGCTGCCTCGCACTCTGAACTCTCTCAACAAGCTAGTAGCTACCTATCTACCTATCTATATCTATAGTACATGTTGACATATTTGATGATGAATGGAAAGACTTGTTTAGTGAATGCATGAGATTTTGTGAGATTGAAGAGAAAGAGGCTGGAAAACGTCCCACCCGTTAGACTGAACGGTGTCGATTTAGAGAGGGTGTACTCTTTTAAGTACTTAGGTCACATAGTCACTACCGACCTCAAAGACAATGATGACATCGAACGGGAGCGGAGGGCGCTGTCGGTGCGGGCGAATATGGTTGCCAGGAGGTTTGCGCGTGGCTCAGAGAAGGTGAGGTTAACGCTCTTTAGAGCGTACTGCACCTCTTTGTATACGTGCAGCCTGTGGGCGAAGTATACGCTCACGACGTACAGCGCCGTCCGCGTCCAGTACAACAATGCGCTCAGGGCGGTGTTGGGGCTGCCCCGCTACTGTACCGCATCAGGGATGCTTGCGGCGGCGCGGGTTGACTGTTTCCATACCACCATGCGCAAGCGCGCCGCCTCTCTGGTGCGCAGGTTGCGGGCCAGCTCCAACACCGTGCTGGCAATGATAGCTGGAAGGCTGGACTGCCCGTACACCAAGCACTGCTGTGAACGCCACCTTCCCAGCAATCCTGTTAGTTTTTAGTTTTTCTTTGTAATCCTAATGTTATAATCTCTTAAATTGCTTGAAATAAATACATTTTATTTATTTTATTTATTATTGACGGATGATATCTGGCTGTGTTATGATTATGACATTAACTTAGTGTATTTATGCTACGAGTAGTTATAAATAAATATAGGTTAAGAATATGACGATATTTATTGCGCATATTACTTTTAGTATTTGGAAATTTTGTTGTTGATATCTACTGATTTTTAATTGAAATTTGTTGTTTATTTTAATTTATTTCATCCAGATTTTATTACTACTTTTTATGTTAAATTTGTATTTTTATTGTATTATTTAATTTTAATTAGTTAGTGAAAGTGGTGTGACCGTTCTAATTAAATGAATAAATGACTAAAAAACCTATGTATTATTCTCTTAAAGCCTATGTATTATTCTAGAACGTAAACTATCTACATACCAAATTTCATCTAAATATGTTAAGTAGTTACGGAGATACGTGGTAACAAACATTCACACGAACTTTCGCATTTATATTATTAGTAGGATAGCCACGAGCTACGAGCTAGCAAGCTAACCCTTTGCCAGTCATGTATATTATTGTAAAACACCACAGCCGAAACGATTAGGTGTTTGATAAGCACAGTATTTATGGTCAAGCTACATTTCGGCCAGATAAGTGAAAGGAGTTTGCGTCATACGCTTAGAACCAGTTCTTACGTTATACATTCTACATGGCAGATCATTTCGGTGCCACAATCAGTCGGCTCGTTGGTCTAGGGGTATGATTTTCGCTTAGGGTGCGAGAGGTCCCGGGTTCAAATCCCGGACGAGCCCAATATTTTAGTCTTTTGTCTACCTGGGTGCACGGATGTCAATGCGTCGGCCTTATCTGTCGTTCCCGTAAGGGAGCTCATGATGCTAAATGTGGATTTCCTTGAGCGTCGTCGTGACCTATTGTATTTTGGAGTATAGATGGTAGAAATAAAATAATATTAAATGATGACACCCTTTCGCAATCATTACTGGAAATTTAGTTGCTGCAACACGCTTCACTGCAGCGTTTTTGCACTTAACTTTATTGACCATTTTCTTTACTTCGGCTTGTGCAAAACGGCAGATTATATTATTTCATCGTGATCCTTGAATTATTCATATCTTAATAAAATAAAATTCGACCGTGCTCGATAAGTGTCTTTTTTTTTGCAAATTGGTTAGTGGTTACGCTGGGTTACACCCATCTACTCCCTCAGGTTACGCTCAAATCGCCAGATTATTGACATGCACACTTTTCAGCCCATAACTACCTTGTCTAAATTTGACGCGCTCGACTATTTCTAATGATTGTTTTTTTTTAATATTCTGATCGGTCGCCTCAGTCATATCCACCAACAAAAAGGCTTAAACATATATGGTCGAGTACTCAACAGGGTGCAAGGTATCTCCCATAAGTTAATCTGCCGCGCTCGACAAAATCCCAAAATCCCCTATAGGGCTCCCCTAATATAGGACTTACAAGTCATCTACGTAAGTGCCCCAAAACGAACACAACATAAACCATCATTCCTGGATATAAAGTCCATTCATTGATAATGATGATGATGCTTTAAATACCTACCTACTATTAATATAAAGCTATCTGTTAGTTTGCTACTTTTTACGCATAGTCGACTGAACAGATTTAAATGCAATGAATTGGCAAGGAGCTGTATCCGGGGAATGTAAATAAATTAGACTAAGTGCTTAGTATTACGTAAAATCACCTGCAAAGCCGTGGTTCTATCAAAGTAGGTTATTAAAATGCTTTATCCGGGTACAAAATAGTACCTACCTATACCTACGCCATGATTTTTTTTTCTTTTTGGTAGTTTGACCAACCGTCAAATAGTCATCTTCTAATGCTTTTCCGATTCGGTTTTGTACGACAATCGATTTTGTTATTGTTGTTCAACATTATGTATTATTATACAGACTACTCAGGCATCTAAATGACTTTAGTTTTGGAATCAGAATATATAGAAATAAATTTTATCATTTTTGTTGTTTTATTGCTACTTGCTTTTGCCCGCGGCATTACACGCGTTTTACCGTGCTAAAAAGTAAGACTGTTATTGTGGTAAACAATTTTTTTTACTATTTCAATACTTTTTCATGGAAAAATCATATATTATAGAATAATCCTCATTAATAAAAACTTTCGAAGTCTCTATATTTTTAGAGTCAACAGATTCGCATCCCTTTATCATATTATGTCAAAAGTAACTGTGTCTTTGCTTTGAAATACTTCATTCTGTCATTCAGTTAATCATACACTCACCTGTCAACAATTAGGGAACTTTATAGTCGTGCATATACTATAGATATAACAGCTAACTAATGGGATAGATATCAATTTAGACATCAATGAAGGCAAAATAAAGAAATATTGTTCTCAGTGAAATAAAAATTAAATAAATACCAACCGACCGTTTAATTTCAATGCCAATAGACGAAATCGTATTAATGGAATTCTGGTGTTTAGTTTGAAACTAGGCTTGTGTTGGTGTTAGGATTCCTTTTATTTAGGATACCGTATTTGATACTGAGTACGGAAAATGGATACATCAATGGCATAACGCGTCTGGGACATTGGCTTGTACAATAGGTAGATGACTATTCGACGATTATTCGAGAGGCCCTTGCGCAGCTATGGGTACGAAAAGATGGTGATGATGATGCAAAAAGGACGATCTGTGATGATATCGGATGTAGAATTAGAGAATTCTACCGTTTTATTATAGCTCAGCCATTAAAAAGCTATTCAGAGTTCCAAACATTAGGTGGATATCTTCATCTACCTATTCTCTAATAGGTGAAGAGACTAAGAGACAAAAGTTGGGCTCGTCCGGGATTTGAACCCGGGACCTCTCGCACCCTAAGCGAAAATCATACCCCTAGACCAACGAGCCGGCTGACTTATAGCTCGAATTCATCATACAGATAGTAATTCGATCTGTGACGCAGGTGCCTTTCACTTATCAGACCATAAACGGAGCCATAAATAAGATTCAAAATAATCTTGATGATAATAGCTGTAATGTCATACAATATTCAGTAAATTACTTACTGCTTACTTACTGCTACCTACGAGTATATAAACATAATAGATAAAAAATATTTCTATAGGTAGATACAGATCCATCCAAAAGCCTACATGATGGATTAGTCATATTTATGGTAATAGTCGACTTAAATAAATATATAAAAAATCAGTTCTGATAATTCGTCTGACTCGACCCATATACATAATTTGTGCGAAGAACACAATTTCATACGTCACATTTTCAATAAAGCTTTGATTTAATGTTGAGCTTTTATGTAATGTAGGACATAGCGTGAAATTCTCTGTCAGCAACCCGAGCAACCCTGCTTGTTTGCAATTTGCTGGATTACTCAGAATTTGAGCGCCAGCTTCAAGATAAATAGAACAATCGAGATCCGTCGACTGAGCACCGCACATTTCAATATTTCACTTCAATTTGATCCTTATAAGAAACTGAAACGGCTCTTTGATTTGAGCAGAACTTTTATGACGATATTTTGACTGTTCTTGATGAAAATCGGTCAAAACACACTTGACGCCGTCAATTATGTATTTTACACGACGATTTTTATGAGTAGTATTCATATGTACGTACATAAAGGCAGATAATATAATAATTGGTTTAGGTACATATCTATAATGTCAATTATTATTATCTTTCTAAAATAAATCAGGTTCCAACGGGGATTCCGTACCATAAAAATCAGGCAACATTTTCAAATAAAATTTTCACTTGTTCAGATACCAATTGAAATTTTTACTTTATTACACTTTTGTATTTGTTGTTATTACAGTTGAAGTGCTACTTATTTATAGAAAGTTTCATGTATCTACCTATTGTGGTTCAAGAGATACAGCTTTGACAAACAAAGAGTAAAAATAGCCAAAAATGTCACGTTTTTTGTATGGAAGCCCACTTTAATTTGGATATTTATTTTATTTTTAATATTTACTGTTATAGCGGCAAGATAAAAACACATTCTCTGAAAATTTTAACTGTCTTCCCCTTACGGTTCATGATAGAGCCTGTGATAGACGGACGGACGGACGGACAAACGGACAGAAAAGGCTTAATAATAGGGTTCCGTTTTCACCCTTCGGGTACGTAACCCTAAATAGACAGGTTTTGTCTGTGACGATTTCTGTGACTTATGTATGACAGAAACTGTAATTCTGACAGATATCATTGAAAAGTACAATCTAATTATTTTATCTTTTGAGGTAAAGGCACTATTGAAAAATATAGATAATAGATGATGTAGATTGTAAATCACAACGCTTTGATTGTTTTACGAGACGTTGGGAATACCTTTCGTGAGAGGTTGGGAATGAGCACGTCTCACGTGAGACAATGGGAATAACTCAAATTATTATCTACTCTCAATACTCAAACACTAATTCCATCGTAATTTATCTGAGTAGTGGTTTGTCTGTCCGTCTGTTTGAATTACAAAAATAATTGCGTTATCTAGAGCTAGATAATTACTTTAAGGTTTAGTTGTTTTGGGACAAGTTATGGCTCAACTTACGTTAATTATTAAAAGAAGGCAGTTTTGTGATTATTCGAGTGAAATATTTACACTGCTAGATCGATTGTTGACCCGCGAAATAGATATAATGTAGACGTAAATTGATTATCCGACTTAAAAACGGGAGGAGGTTCGATTGTAGGTATTTACGGTATTTCTTATTTTTTTTTATTTGTCCATAAATCCATAGTCCATAAATATAACAATCCATAGTCCATAAATATGAATTATTCTACTATTTGATGCAAACCTTGCGGCAAATAAATGGATTTACTTTTTATACAATAATATGTTTTTAACACAGACAGTCGGCCTACGAGAGATTTGGTCATTGAGTATAGAGAGGATCATCGCACGAACTAATTTAAAAAAAAATAGGTTAAAATAGTAAATTTTTCTGTTCTGAGGAATAAACAGTTATACAATTCGTATCCATCAAATCGTCGATAGGTTTCATTGAAAGCCGCATCTTAGCCATCCAGCTAAACGAAAGATATGTAATTTTTGGACATTTTCATTCATAAACCAGTTTGGTGAAATCTGTAGGCATTGTATCAGTATTCAGCTTTATTCCAACGGCTCGAGTCCGTGCTTCGTGACTTATCTCAGAGAGCTGCCGACCGCCCGCGCCCCCGTTGTGGTGTTATGATGCCTTTATTTGTGTTTTAAAAGTTTTGTGAAAATATTCTTTATTTGGTGAAAAGTTCTTAATATTGATGTCAATTCAAGCGGCACAAAAACATATTAAACTAAGTTGACTGTGCTGTAAACATTGCCGTCACTTTCTAACCGATGAAAATAAAAATGGCACCCTTAAAGGCGACATATTAGTTTAAAAAATAAAGCAATTCGTTTTTAATGTCTGTTTCTTCTGTTACGAAATAATCTCAATAAACAATTGAACATCAAAACAACTATTTCTTGAAAATGTAAAACAACCGAACATATTAATTAATACAAACCATAATAATTATGCAGTTATTGAAAGCAAGGTCAGCTAGTTATTTTAATTGGCACGGCATAGAGACTCGACAAATATAAGCAACAACCAACAAATAAATACTTACTTCACATATACTTCCAAAAACACACGACATTCTGACACCAATCTTCTAATAATCAAATAACTGACAACAGATAGCTTGTTACAGCGGTTTGTTCAGGTCACACTTCTAGAACATTCCTAATGTCGATCGAGTTCACACATTGTGTGTCACTACTCAGCCATCAATTTATTTCACGTCAATCGAGCAATCGTTTCTGCGTTATTGCTTCACAAATGTACAAAGAGTTTACAGGGGTGATAAACATTGAAGCTTTTCCGCATGCATGCTCAACAGGGAAGACTAGGAACTGTATTGGCAATATACGAGCTTACATCCAATATTACGATTTAGAATGCGTAAGCACTTTTCAAGCTACTCTAGTATGACGCGATGACTCCACTCATCGCGTCATCTATACCGCAATGCCTGAAAACTAAAGTTTTTAATCAGTGCGGTAGGACGGTAAGGAACCGTCATGATTAACGGAGCTTAGACGAGGATATTCACGATCGGGCCGGTTCACCAGTTCGTAGTCGCTAATCAAGCTATAGAAAGCTAGCTATTGCTCGGATATCTTATATTATATAAAAGTCTATAAAGTTCAAATTCCTCCAGAAACGACCACGCAGGTAATTCTATGAACTCTAGTCTCTCAACATAACTCTGAATGGACTAATATTATAATACTATCCAATGTTACTCAGAAATACCCATCCAATGATGTATCACACGTGGCCACACATCGTACATAGGGCGGTACCAAAATGTACATGTTCCTCTGAGTCCTCGTCGGCAATATCGTCACTTAGGATTAGGTTAGGACGATTAGGTGAGATTGTGGTAAAACGATGGTCTATTAGCGGGCCGCTGGGGCGGGCCGCCATCGCGCGTTGTCGCCGCGCTGCGCCCCGCAGCTACACGGTGCTGGAGAACGACATGTGCGGCCCAACACCATGAAAAATTCAAGAATGAATAAGAAAGAATATTTATTTTATTTGTAACTCAAATAAACAAAAACAAATATGATTAAAAAATAAAATAAAAACAAAGCTTAGGTACTAGTTTTTGCATTGAGTCACAAAGCGGTCTCTGTCTCAGCATGAGCTGGTTGTAAAAACATTACAACCAACGCTGGTCTTCCGACAGAGCTGTTTGGTGACGACACGGAAGATAACACATAATATGAAAACACGAAACATTCACAGATATAACATTAAAGAAACATAATCTACGGCAACGGTTGACAAATACAAGACACAAAGAATACAGAAGTCATAAAATCCTGATATCAAGAAATTCAAAATTCAAAGTGCTTAATTTCCTTTAGACCTTACAGGGCTCTTGGACACGTCACAACGTTCAAATTACATAAGTAAAACTAGAAAATAAATGATTTTTGCTTACTTCAATATTTTTAAGGTAAAGTATGGAGCGAACAAGAAACCTTTGCCTTGTTAGGTTGTTAGTTTTCGAGTTGGAGCAAAACTTGTCCCAAGCTTTTTTATCCTCTAGATAACCTGATATTTTGTAGTAAGCTTTTTACAAAGGATATGTTTGACAATATGTTTGAATTTACGGTAATTTTACGGTTCAATGACCACACATCAAGTTCAATTTTCACTGCGTTGACTGGTTTATCTAAGAGCAACTCAAAGATTCTTTGACTTCCGTCGTTCAATAAACTACACAAAATTTTTATTTTCAATGAGACTCAATTCTAATCTTTTACTCAGATCTCCGGGACCTTTTACGAGTAATTTTCAAAGAAAATTCTTGGATTGGTGTAGACGAGCGACGCTCTGTGACTGCCGACGCTACTACGTTGTCTTTTATTTTATTTTGACGACATCGGATTGCTACACAATGTTTTGAAAATTGGCCGCATCTTCACAGATAGTGTGATTTTTTTAATTATTATAAGAATTAGAACGGTGGTTAACGTTAAGTACAAACGCTTCTATAATTTGATTATAAAAACTATCGAAGTTTGACGAATTCTTTCCGGATGTAAGCGGGTTAATTACGAACCTTATTTGTGTTGGAAGAACACCAACGTTTCATCCCTTAACGAGGGACTTCATCAGGGTGAGTGCAGTTTGGCTTCTATCATTATTTTTGACGGCAAAAGTAACAAGTTTAAGATAAGTGTAGAACAAGTTATGGGCTACTTTAGATAGGTACATAAGTCAAGTAGGATGCAATGCTTTAACTTGTTTCGTCCTCTAAGACAGACATGGTGTACGACAGCAGCCGTGTGTTCCACAAGATCTTTTATCAAGGATTACGTTTCTTGTCCACCGCCGTCAATAAAAAGTCACCAATAACGAGATGACGGCGACGAAGTAGCGATACATACATTTAAGTGCATTTAATATGGCAGCCAGTAACATAACATACACGCCCGTCCGTCACCCGAGCGCCGTTATCCGGCCATCGGCCATCCGGATTAACCTGCAAGCATCGACACCTCTCGTCATGCTGCCGCAACTTGTCGTGAAGTACATAAAAATATGCTCCTGTAATATATCGTTTACGTAATAGTGGATGCATCCAAATTTTTTACACCGTCTTCGCTTTTGAACGTACAAAACCAGAAAAAGAAGTTGTCGCCGGTTCAACCTATAGTCATTCCTCAAACGCGACTACCACGAATGACAGATACAACAAACTGAACCACCGACATCGTCGAGGTGAACACACTTGATCGCCGTCACGCCATCTTGAACTCGGCCTTAAAATAATATCGTTATTGGTGACGTCTCGTTGGCGGTGGACAAGCGATCAACCTCACAAATCATCTTGAACTCGTCCTGAAATAATAACGTTATCGGTGACGTTTCGTGATGACACCGGTGGACAGACGGTGTTTGACTGTAATTAAATATTCGATATTAACAAAACACATAACATCGAATCGTCAAGCAGATTGCCCGTTTGCACCGCTCCCAAGACATCCGACTCAGTCCCTAAATTGGGGCACGGGGCCCTGATAAAACGGTTTTATTAAAATCCTTCCCGACAACTGAAGAAATTATAAATTCCAGAAAATTTGTCATGCCAAGGGTTGGGCCATGAATTCCTATTGCGATTTTTCGAACGCTTCGAAAACATACGGGAAAATATAATTTCAGTTCGGTGATTATTTCTGTTTGACTTTCTTTCTGATTATTTTCGGTTAGTCTTTGATCTCAATGTAAATCTTGGGCGGTTTTTTGTCCTTTGCTAGTTACTTGTACAAGCAAAGAACAAAAAACCTCCCTGGAACAAAATCACGTTTTACACCGCGAGCTATCTACTGAATTAACTGAGAAATACATTGCAAATGTATGTATGTTTCGACAGATCGTCTTGCCAATCAGATGGTAGTATTTCAAAACAGTTCTCGTCTTCCCTTACCCCGTATGTTTCCACCCTGGCCCTCTCTGGGGTGGGGGTAATGGATCCCCGATCCTTCTAATGTCCATTTAGGACCAGGGACATATCGGCCTTCGATACCCACCAGATATTGAGTTGCGAGACATTATGGTACGCATTTTGGATGAGATTCTTGGTACTGGTCGGTTGGTTATTCATTTGAACAGTTGTGATAGTTACTATAATTTCTATATATATCACAAGCTCTGTATTGTTGACATATTAAATAAGCTTTTGCATTCAAATTCCCATACCCTTTTTCCAAAATTTATAGCAGGTCTATTGTTCGACGCATTCGTGAAAGTACCAGTCATACTATTTTTGCCGTTCATTGGATTGTTTACTTTTGTTTTATATTCGTAATCAAAATGTAGCGAATGAGCGGCAAAAATAGGATCTATGAGAGATACAATATTTCGTCTGTAAATTTAGCGTAAATCATATACTGATTTGGTTTATTGTGAAGATAAGAAGCATTGAATTTAACTAACAGCAGACCTCTAAATATACTTAACGGATTTAAGCAGGAATGTACGGTAGGTAATGTTCCCGTCTAAAATAACGCTAGCTTTTTACCCAACTGTTCTCCAACTACAACAAAGGAACAAAGTAGCGAGTTTATACAAAACCGTTTCCCTGAAGAATTCCAAACCAAATATATAGAAAGCTATTTCCACAAGTCAAACAGAGCTGCGCTTTGAACCTCTGGAGCTACGATCACCTGGACGTTCCCAAAGATAAAACTCCTAAGTAAACTTACATCTAGGAATGGGTATGGTTGATTTTCAACATCGATGCGCACCGTTGTTTCGCAATGGGCATCCGTTTCGAACAACGATGTTTTAACAACAGTTAATTATAAATGTGTGCGGGTTAACAACGAAACTTGTTTGTGTTGAAGAACACTAACGTTTCATCCCTTATCGAGGGACTTCTTCAGGGTGAGCGTGGTCCTAGACGCGTACGCGCGTTCCGCGTACGGTAGATTTTATATCTAAGTACGGTAGATTTTATATTAAACCGGTTAGTTTGTTAGCATAGATACATATTTAAAATGTTGGTTATAGTTACCTACGGTTGGTATTGCTGGCCCTAAAAACGGTGTAGGCCAACGGTGCGGCCCATGTATATTTTCAGTGGTGATCGCCATTACTCGGTATTCAGCAACGTGCTTAATATCGATGGTTGGCTTTGTTGGCTCTTAAAAAGGTTAAGGCCAGCGATCCGGTGCTGATGTAGTTATTCGATAGCAATCGAGAATGGTCGTGCTAAGTTTCGAATGCGATTACGATCCGTTGCCAACAACGCATACTGACATCGTTGCTCAACACAGTTGTAAGTTCAAACGGCCATCTCTACTCACATCCCTTTGCGCTATAAATTTAAATGGACCCTGTTTTTCTTGGTCACTATTCGTAACAAGGTGAACCGAACTATAAATTACAGAGAGATGTATGGCCGAAGTTTGGGCAGGGGTAGGGTTAGACGAAAGTAAAGTAAATTCATCGAGTTCACAAGTTAACTCCGATCGACTTTTTAATGATACCTACGAGTTATTCGATTTGGTCGACTATAGTAAAGGAAAAGACGAATTTGAGATTAACCTTAGCTAATCCATGGCTAAGTTTTAGAGTGTTAGTACATTACTTTAAAACTTAAAAGCTCTCTGTTTGTTTCCTTTTCAAAGATACCTGCTGAGCAACGAAATTATTTAGCAAATAGATCGTATCTTGAGCACGGACATCGGGCTACCATTGGTTTCAAAAATAATAAAGTAGGTACGTACCGCGTGAGCGGAGCCATGGGCAGAAGTTTATATTTAAAAAGAATTTCCAGGGACTTAACATTCGGAGTCAGCTTCAAATGCGTAATAAACAAGCAATTCAAATGTGTCATCTCGCGGTTTCGTTCCAATAAATTCACAAATTTACAGTAAAATCATCAAAAGCGTTTACCTCCGTTATCAATGATCGTTTATTTTACATTCGCGTATTTCCGGTCGGCTCGTGATAATTCTTTTTGTGCCATTTTAACACAGCATTGGTTTAAAATGGTGTTCTTGACGTGCTTTTGACAGTAGATAAGTATTTGTTTGTTTGTTTTCATTTTCCATTCTTTGTTTATTGTGGTTACCGCCATCAGCAGTTTCACTTGTTTTATCCTGGATACAAAACATGCCGGTTTGACTTTTGCTGAATTTTTCGGGGATAATCTTACTAAACCTTGTAGAAATGTGTGATCAGATAAGCCTGTTTGATTGACAGGATATGTTTATGATGATGGCCTCATTTGACTATAATTTCAAAAGCGCAACATTTTCATCATGCTTAATCACACAATAACTAGGAGATAGAAGCCTCAAGAAGAAATTAATCAAGTCAAACATTATGCATTTGCTAGCTGCAAAGAAAAAGAAAGTCATTATCTAATAATATCAATTTTATGGTTAAGATGCGTCGGTTCAATATCCAACGTAAACTCGAAGTGTACAAGTAAGTGCAACGCTAAAAAGCTCGTTCTATTGAAGTAAGCACATTTATAATGTTTCATGTATCAAAGCTCATATTAAAGGCTGTAAACTGCGAATGTCCCTGAACAGAGTTGTCTTTTGTCCGGCTCTTTCATGTAATTGTTGGATAAAATCCGGAAATATACAGCAACTAATAGAGTCCTTAACAATAAATTAGATAAAAATAAAAAAACTAATAAAGTTCCCGTTTTATAAACCTATGTAATAATATTATATTGTGACAAATGTTTGTACGATCTGCAAATATTTGTTCCGGTGCTCAGGGTTATATGTATAATAAAAAAATATCCATCTATGCAATGTATTGTATTAAGTACATATATCAGTCATCTAGTACCCATAACACAAGGTCTGCTTAGCTTGGGGCTAGATGGTTTTGTGTGTATTGTCCAGCATTATTAATTTATTAGGTAGGTACCTTTACGCCAGGCACGAAAAAACCTTTTGGTCTTTCTAGAACAAGGAAAGGTACAGTATCGCAAACAAAAAATACTAGATGACTTAAACTTCTAACTGGAATACGGTTCAATATATAAATATGTAGTTATTGACATGTAAATCGGCTTTATAAATAAATTGTATTTCTGTATTTCTGTATTTCAATATAAAAGATTAATATAATAAAGAGCATCATCATAAAGGTAAATAAAAACGTACAGAAGACCCATAATTTTCCAAAAAACTTTTCCGACTACTACATTTTCATTGACAGCTCTACCTCATAAAGAAGTAGGAAGGTATAAAATAATATAGGTGCATTGTGAAATGTTACGACTGTTATTATTATGGGACGATCGAGAAAAAGGACTTCACTAGAGTATTTGAGACAAGCTATTTGTCCTCACAAATTGTGTAAAAGCTGCAATATTTAAAGTAGAGCTTTATTTTGGGTTCAGAGAAATCAAAGAGGTGCCTTTTTATTCGTCAACTCATCAGCACATACACGTCCATAGCTTAAGGCTGGTGTATGGCCCAACGGCCTTGGTAACACAAAATAATTATCTGTACGCGTATAAATAAATTGTGTTATTCGTGAAATGTTCAATTTGTGTAAACCTTAAAAATTGTTGAGTGCTAGAAAAATACTCAAATCAACAGCGTTTAGAAGAAAATATGTATTGTTGATTTTGAGTATTTTTCTTGCATTGAGTGCAAGAATAATATTTGTCAAGGTATTTTACACAACTTGAAAATTTCACGAATAAAACAAATTGTATATACGGCTACAGATAATTAATTATTTTGTGTTCTCACGGCCGTTGGGCCAGCCACCAGCAGCGTTAACATGCGTCCCTTGAGGGAGGTTTCGCCATAATCACAACGTTTGGCAGGTGGATTGTTGATCACAGTGGAGATAAAACTACACAAAAGGAAGCTGCTGCCTTGTCCTAGTAGGTTTCGGCTCTAACGACATCCACGGGCTGAGTTATAGGGGTGAATTCTTACGCAGCTACCGCCAAGGACATATTACAACATTCAAATTTTCTTCGATGTTATTTTTGATCATTATCCAGGTAGGTACGAAGCTATGTTATATGGGTATAACCATATTTTTCATCAATAAGCAATATAAAATGAATTGGTACAATAAAAATGCAATGACAGACTCAATCGCAATTCACGAAAGGTTCCGTATTACATTTGATATCCGAGCCCTAAAAACATTTTACGAAGGCAAATAAAAATGAGGATTCATATAAAAGTGTTCTGGTTCCTAATAACAAAATATTCTACGTTATCTAGATATTCTGGCAATATAATTTCATTCCGCAGCCTATGCGGCCCGGGGGAAACTTTTTTATTTATTCTCCTGCATAGTTCAGGAAGAATCCGGGATATAAGGGCGTTAAGGGGACGTACACACGGGCTGGTCGTGTCAGTTGATTTTACTACTCACTTCATAAAGACTACAAGATCATTGCGATACCGACGCTTACCTTGCCACAGAAGCAGCGCCGTATTAACTTAAAGCGCTCTTATACCTAAAGATATATGAATAAACTTTTTTTTTTTTTTTGCGGAAACGTAAAATTAGGAATTGTGATTAATTTGCTCCAAACAAACTATGAACAAGCACACAAGGTACATATTTAGAGGCATTCTATATTTCGGTAGTATACTTTACACTCCAGAAAAAGGATCTCCCTATTTCGCAAGACTTAATTTAACAAGTAAATTAACAAAAAATACAATCTTGATTTCACCAAAAGTACATTTTAATTCAAACATTGTTTGTTTCCCTATAAATCGGGCCGTGTCTTCGCGTGCTTATCTCAAACTTTTTCCCGCTTGTTGCATACAAAACGGAGCCAAGTCTAAATTGGATTTCGGCTCCTCTGTAGGCTGTCTGATGTTAAAACTGTTTCAACTTTCAAATAGCTTAGGATTTATTATGTTTTCGGCTTTTGCGGGGTCTTAACCAAAGTTTACGAAAGCGATGAATATGATACATAATAATGTTTTCACGGTAAGTTCTGAATGTTGTTGTGAGTTTGTGTTTGTATTGATATTCTTTGAGATAGAGGCTTACCTATTTTAGTACCTACGTTGCTCCAGTAATTTTAACTTTGTTTATAATAAAACTAGTTTAGTTTAAGTAGTATAATTAAACGGTTGTTTTATATCTTCATCTCACATTAATAATCTTTACATATTATGTCCACGACTGCCGGTCTGTCTGTATATCCGCTATCTACACATAAACCACGCAACGGATTTTCATACAGTTTTCACCAATGAACGGAGTAGGGAATGTTTAATATGAATTACTAGCTGTTGCCCTCGACTTCGCCTGAAAAATCATGCCAACTGGGAGTATTGATGGCGTGCGCCGCGTAAACGAATTGTTTTATGAAAATTATATATTTCAATGCTATGCTAAAGATTTATTTATTTCTTTCTTTCTTTACGGAACTGCTCTGCTACACGTGCGAAACCGGGTCGGATTGCTAACTATAATATAACACGAATATTCGAAAGATTAAAAATACTAAAATGGTGTGAAACAGTAAAAGATCGCCCATTTTGCAATTTTTACTGTATTAACTAATAGTTAATTACGACTTTCATAACTCTTAACGATTACGTAGCGCCGTAAAGTCTAGTTCTAACGGTGTTACGGTGAAGTGGTAAAATATAGTACTTATTCTTAGTACTTAGTACATTCTCTTAGACCATTTTAACAGCCACGATATAAAGTGGGGTTATCACAACTGAAGTGTCTGCATACACGGTTAGAAATAACTTCCAAAACTAAACAATTACTATAGGAGAAGGTATAGTATATGTATACAGTGTCGATTATTTGATTTTAATAACTAGCTGTATATTCTGAGCTAAGTTCGATAAGACGTAGCAAATTATTGTGACAAAAGTAAAAACGTACGAGTTTTTCTTGTCGTAAACAAGTTTCTATACATAATATGTTTGCCTTAGGATATTACTTTTTGTATCTTTCACTTGTCGCTAAATATAAATAAGCTATCATTGTTTTTCCTTGACCTTTACCAAATCTTTGGTCCACTTTGTGGAATGTCAACGTTGCGCCTTTCGGTTGACGTGGTTGCCACTTGAGAACCATAATATAGTTCTTAAGTGGCAATCATGCCTCAACGGCTGGGCTTAGAAGAAGTATCCGATTTTCGAATATTTTTCTTATTATTAATTTGGATTGTTCTTCTCAACGCCGTTGGGGCATAGACCAGCCTTAAGCCTTGGTTCTGCGAGCTTGGGAACTTGCTGGACGTGGGCAGCGTAGGCCCGGTAATTGTAGCAATCTTTGGGGGAAACCTATGTTCAGCACCGGGCGTCATTCCACTGGGATGATGATGATGAGTTATTTAGTGGGTCTTACAACATGCCATGTGTTCGGAGGTATCTCGTCAATTATGCGCTGAAGTTTATTGTGCTTGTTTATAGACAGCCTCAACTTTAGTTGCCTACACAAAGTCTAGCTCTCAAAATAAACAATTAAAGGGTTGGAATCGTTATGGTTATCTATACGAGTACTACCTACCGGCATCTATGTTAACTTAATTTAAAGGGTAATTTAAGACAGGCTACGATGCGATGCAAAGCGGAGTGTGGGTAGGCCTCGCACACGATGGACCGACAACATTGTAGCGGTTGCAGGGAGTCGATGGAGATGGCTCAGGACCCTATTCGTGACACCACGAATAGCGATCCTGAGCCGTCTCCATCTCCATATTAGTCCCTCAAACTAGGTAGAGCTCGTATTATGGAATGTAAATGACAGATGCACAAATTGTCTATCATTAAAACAGTCAGCACGTCTTCCGGCTGACTGTTGATCGGCTGCAATGTAATGACGATGAAAATCAGTGAAATTAATCCTCTATTTTTATTTTTCAGGTAAGTTATACCCGGTTTAAACTACAACTCGAAAAAATGTTCAACCTACACACGTGAGTAAACTTGTAGCGTGTGCTAACCTAACCCTCTTATTGATATTTTATTATTGTGTCAAGAAAAGACCGTAACCTTGTAACAGCGTTAGAAATTCCTTGTACGTCGCTCATAACTCGATCTATACGTCGTCGTTCCATCGAATCTCGTACGCCCTTCACTATGTGACCCACAAAGATTCACGTCCCTTTTCAACCTTAACCCATTGACATATGGCTCAAATAACTCACGATATAAGCCACATATTTATTGGGTAAGGTAAGATGTACCAAATAGATACGAAATAAGAATTTCCGTATGATAATCTAGTAAAGTTTTCGATTTATTGTTGGACTGGTCCTTTATAAATGGAATTACTGGTTATTTGGGAACAACTTTGCAATATCATTACGGATGTAAGCGGGTTAACTACGAACCTTATTTGTGTTGTATAACACCAACGTTTCATCCCATGACGAGGGACTTCATCAGGGTGAGTACTTTGCAATAATGCGAGAACATTAATCTAGAGGTATAGGAATCGAGATCGATAGGTTACGTGATTTTTCAAATAAGAGATACAGAAAATGTTGTTATGTAGGTATGTACAATGGCGTTCATTGTTAGCTGACCTTATTACCCCATATTACGTTTGCAGTCAAGTTCTACTACAGAACTATTTTAAAATAAGAATCTTTCCGTAAAATGAACATAGCAAGCAGTTTTATTAAAAACAACATATTAAATAATTTAAAATCAATAGTGATGTAATTGCGAACTTGGAACCAGCCAGTGGGGAGGCCAAGGGGGGTCAGCTAACGATGGACGCCACTTTATTTATTTATTTATTAATTAATTTATTTTATTTAATTAACACGGTATACACAACCAATTACATTACCACTGTCCCTATAATAATAATAATAATAATAATAATAGTCATTTATTTCAGATAATAATAAATCCATATAATAGTTAGTAACAATTGTCTTAATAATTATGTTAGTTTGTCATAGGAGTGCAAGTCATTTTAAAAACACAGCAATGCTGTGTTTGTATAGCGGCCCATCTAGCTTGTCCGCTATCATCATCAGGATGCTGTTAGTGGACCGGCGGACCCTGCTCACCAGTGAGGCCGTTTTTTTGCGCATGCAGGCAGCGAAGTCATCCACGCGCGCCTCGGCGAACATGCCCGATGCGCTGCAGAACCGCCGGAGTCCTAACAGCATCCTGAAGGCATTGTTATATTGGACGCGAAGAGTGTTGACGGCTTTCTAAGTGCAACTGAACCACAGGCTGCTCGTGTAGAATGACTGACAAAATGACTTGAAAAGACTTATTTTGACGTCATCAGAACATCGAGCAAACCTGCGGGCCAGCATATTCGCTCTCACCGTCAAAGCTCTTCGCTCCCTCTCTAGGTCCTCTTCATCCCTTAAATTATCAACTATCATATGTCCTAAGTATTTAAATTTATTTACCCTACTTACTAAAATTCCATTTAACATAACGGGAGGTACATATTCAATCTTTTTACCACTAGGACTAAACATCATAAATTCACATTTTTTGACATTATACTGCAATCCATGATTCGCAGCATATGTCTCACAGTAGGCCATAAGGGTTCTCAAAGCTCCAATAGATGGCGCCAGCAGTACCATGTCGTCAGTATAACTGAGATTGTTGACTGAGACTCCGTCAATAGTGCCACCGACCGGCAAGCAGCTGAGGCCACCTATTAGGCTATCAACAAACAAATTAAACAACTTTGCTGAAGTTACCCCTCCCTGCCGCACACCGCACTCTAGCCCATATGCATCAGACAGGACTCCAGCCCATTTAACAACGTTACTTTGATTTTAGTACCAATATTCGTACCTATAAGTCTCTCCTAAGCGCTTAGATCATAATCGGGACAGCATGAGAGGTGCTGTCATTTCAATCCTAATTTTTATCTACGCGACTTATACAAATATCAGAGTATTAATTGTTTTCAGAATGCAGGTACAACAAAGACATGTGGTTAAATTGTTCTAGAGCTACAAAGAGTTCTTAAGGGATAAGCGACTTATAGTAGAGGTATCTTCCATATATGTATTAATGGTTTTCCAAATCAGATGATTTGGAAAAATATAATGAGATCTTCATGGGATAAGTAGAAGTTCCTCTCAACTCATTTCTCTGTACCACTTTAGGTAAAACCAAGACTCACGAACAAGTTACACTGAACGAAAATAAGACCTCTTTCGAAGTTAAAGATATGTGCTAAATGACGAGGTTGATACCCCAGGCACCGATCTAAAACCCAATTTTAGGACCAAATTAAGTACTTCGGAGCTTTTAGATAATCACATACGAATAGAGTTGTTCTTGGTAAAGTTTGTATAATGTATAAGAAAATAGAGAAAATTCATTGACTTTATATAAAGCGTAAATCCACTCTCTTTTTTACTAAAAAACTAGATCCGCACTTACCCTGATGAAGTCCCTCGTTAAGGGATGAAACGTTGGTGTTCTCCCAACATAAATAAGGTTCGTAGTTTACCCGCTTATATCCGTAATGAATTATTCCAGCCTCAGTACTAATTTTTGTTTAGTTTTAAAATTATTCAGTGTTATTCTCTGACAAGTTTTGAAACGATGAGCTTCGGATTGAATATGGCTTACCGTCATATTTCAGGTAAAGTGTACCTACATAGATAAACAAGGTTAGATTAAGATGTTGGTACATTAGGAACTATTACTGCGTGTTTGATTGTGACTAAATTCAGAGATACCTGTAATTGATAAGTCGGATAAAAAAGCCGTAAAACTATAACTGCGCCTCTCTACGATACAAGTACTTATCGGATAAATCAAAGCTTCAAGCCACATCAATCTACCAAGTAATTTATTTCTGCTTTCTTCAACAAGATCCCGATAAAAAAGGTAAAGTAATACCGTGCCCATTCGGGTACACGATGTAAGTAGTACTTAGTTCTAATTTATGTCTTTTTTTCCACTTTTAATAAATTGGCGTCCTTTGAAGTAGGTGCTTGGCTCGGGTGAGCGTAGTGATAGAGGTTTTTGTATAAGGACTCATCTAAACTTCTATCACTTTTACTGCATTAAAATAAGCGTTGAGGCGTCGTCGTTTGACGTTTTCAGCCTTGCTTGGACGTCCTTAGTTAATTCCAGTCCGAACCCAACTGGATGTATTCGTGAGTGTTCGCTTAAACTTTACTATTTTCGCCGCTTATTGGCTGTATTTTAATAACGAATAAATAAATCGTCTAGTGCGAGTTGGACTCGCGCACCGAGGGTTCCGTAAAATTATAAGACTATTTCTTGCCAAATATCGTGAGTCTAGGAAAACGGGAAGTAGGTTTTCGGATTTTTCCTTTGTACTAAAATATCCAAACCCTATTCTTGCCAAATTGTATGGTTCTAGGTCAGCGGGAATTACCCTATAGGTTTTGGTCCATGGCGAGAATATTTTTTTTTTTAATTTGTATATAAACTACAAATATACGGTTTTCGGATTTTCCCTTTACTTGTGCTATAAGACCTTGCTTCTTACAAAACTTATTGATTCTAGGTCAACGTGAAATATTCTATAGGTTTTATGTGCATGTGATTCTATTATAAATTTCTAAAATATACGGCTTTAATTTTTGATTGCGTTCACATAGAAGTTTTTTTATATCTATAGTTTGATTTATATCACGGCTGAGGTTAAGAACTTTAGTATTTGATGTTAATTTCAACTCGATAACGCGTTTCTGAGAAAAGAGGGTTGACAGACAGACGGACAACAAAGTGCCTTCCTTTTTTCCATTTGAAGAACGGAACCCTAAAAATGCAATGTGTTAGACCGGGGAAATAATAACTCGAACGCTGATTATTAATAATTGATTTATTGATTCGTTTTAAGTTAGCATGAGGGTTTTAATACGGAAAATAAGAATCACGTAGTACAACTATTGTAACAAGTCATTTACAAAGGGATATTTACCATGATTTGAGTTTTAAGCTTTCTAATATTTCGGCACAGTTTCATTCAAACTTAATTGGAAGAACTACACTGACATTGTGTGTAAAATACATAATAAATTTTCTGATGCTCTGTATAAACTAAGCAAAATAGTACTCCAACGTTACTTACTGCGGGTTATGTTGCGTCGCTCCTCAGGTATGGACTTATTTTCTGGGGCAATTCAAGTAGTTTATAGGACAAAAAAGATGTATTCGATCTATATGGTATGGAACAGATAGACTCCTGCAAATATATTTACAGACAATGAAGAATTCTTACATTACCAGCTCTGTACATTTTATAAACGGCGGTTTTTGATAAGCAAAATCCACATCTATTCAGTTTCTACCCTGCAGAGAGCCGAGACGTGCAGGTCTCTACGCCGTAATAGTGCAAGAACGAGGGTCCTACGTGTAAGTATGTTCTGTATGGCACCAATCATATTTATTGAAATCCCAACGTCCATAAATTATTTAATCCATCAATTATACGAGCCATCAATTATTTAAATATTTTTAAAAGTACTTTGACGAAGTTATATTAACTGAAAAATCATATTACACTGTAAATTATTTTCTAGATTATAAACTATATTACCTTTTTCATAGCTTTTCTATTTTATTATCAAATAGAAATCTTTTGTAATGTTTTCGACATTGAATTCCGAAATTTTTGACATCTCTAATTCATGAGTTGTTCCATTGACAATAAACTATACGGTGAAATAGCCATCTCTAATCTATAATTTAATGTGTGTTTATTGTTTGTGTGAACTTGGTGTTTGGTTGGTTTTTGTTACTCGTACGCTGTTTTTTCCAAAGTGTATCTGATTTCTGATGTGTGTAAGTTTGTTTGTTAAATTTACTACCTTTTTTATATTGTTCGTATATATTTTCCTCTGTTGACTTTGCATGCACTTTGAGGCAGAATGTAGGAGGTAACTTAGAAAACTAAGACCTAGTACTATTTCAGCAAATTAAGTATTATTATGAAAGTTATGAGTTATGACATCACACGCGTAGCCTGAATAACACATTGTACCTTGTACATGATTCATGAGTGACGAATTAGTATGACTGATACACTCACGAACACATCTGAATCGGCTTGCAACCTAATCATATATCTGATTGCAGATAAAAACAATCCAATGAGTGTTGTTTGGAATATTAAAAAAAGAAAATCATTGTAAAGTTTTCAATTCGCCTTTTCGAGAGTTTCGGCCAACTATTCGCAAGGGGTTGCAAAAACCCGATAATATTGATTTGGTTTCCCAGCATCAATCTTTCTTCACCTCAAGCAGCAACATAACATTAAACACCAAACATAACATTTATTACTTCCAATAAACAGAATCGAATACAACATCGAGCCGGCAGTAAATTATTCGAATCGACAAAATCGACCGTAAACATTGTGGCGATGAAATGCTTTCGGAGTAGCTAAGAAACGATGAAAGTTTCGCTTTAGAAGATTTATTTACAAGTAAATGTGGTACTGAGATGGTAGGATTGATTGTTCTAATTTGCTTTCACAACTTAGCATTCATATTAAGCCGAGGTAAAGAAAACCATTCCTTAAAACCTTCGCCCTTTATGTACACAAATATCACATCATATTACAATCCCGTTGTAAGAATGAGTCGCTTGTTTAATGATTTATTATTGGTCGATTAAAACATTGATAATTATTTGTGAGTAGCCTAACCAAGTTTATGAAGCTAAGCTAAGCAGAGTGTCTGCAGAGTGCGCAAAGTTCAAATAAATTTAATAGGTAGGTTTCTAATGTTGGCTCTTTTATGGCTTTTTTATTTGATTTTAAATTTGATTATGTATTTTTAACACATGTAATGTCTAAATATGTATTTTATTATTCTATCATAATCGTGCTAGTCCCAAAAAAAAAAAAATATCACACTACATAACTAATAGTTACCTTTTAGCCTAATTTTATAGTTTTTAAATTGTATGCGTTTACTGCTCTATTATCTTATCATGTTGTGTAATTATGCATATTGATTTTATTATTGTCTATTGTTTTGCATATCAACAAATAAAATATGCAGGTCTCGACAGAGCCTACATATTTGCTCCCTTTGGGGTCGAGACCCTAGGTCCGTGGGGTACCGAGGCTCTCCGGGTTTTTAAAAAGTTATCTGAGCTGAGTCACGCGTCGCATCTGGTCGACGCGACGCGTGACCCGAGAGCTGGCGGATATCTGGCGCAGCGCATCAGCATTGCCATACAGCGGGGCAATGCAGCCAGCGTCTTGGGGACGCTTCCGACTGGTATTGATATGGATCAGTTGAGCTACCTGTAGATTGTTTGCAACAGTCTGCAGTTAGCTTAATTGTTTCTATTGTAAATACTAGTTCTAATTTGTTTTTATTATTGAATTGTAATTTTCTTTGTCAATAAAGATGTTTATATATCCATACAAATAAAATAGTAGGTATTATCGGCCGTCTGCCCGGGGATACCGTAGGAGCCGACTAAGGAGACATATCAGAGGAAGGGCAGCAACTTCCTTCTGTGTTTTTTAACACCTTTACTGCGATCAACTATCCACCCGCCAAGCGTGATGACTACGGCAAAAACCCCCTTGTTATGGGTAATCACGTTCAGCTTGGAAATATGTGTGCATGTGTGGTACCCTACTGCGCTGAAAATACAGAACAAACACAAACTGTGAACAATCGTTCAGAGACTGCGCTGTGTTGAAAACATCATTGAAGTAGGCACATAACAACCGTCATAAAATCTACTACTGTCTACCATAAACCAATTTAAGTAGCAGATATACTATGCTATCTTTTTTCTTCGTTTGTTACCATCGAACGTTGATCGAACAACATAACCCTTCCTTAGTTTATTTTACAATATTTATATGCCGTGTGGTGCCGGATTAAAATAACTGTCACCACCACCAAGTCTTCCGGCGGGTGTCGTAATAGGCAAGCAACTAAAGGATATCCACCAGGAGGCGTGCTACAGCGTCTCCTGCAGAACAGACCCAACACCCAACTGCGGACCCCAACTCGCATGCCCGTGCGTGGGGATTATGGCGTAACCTCCACATGATTATGAGCGAATCAGGCGCATATCAGTGGAGGCCTAGGTCCTGCAGTGGACTGGTCAAGGCTGTTGATGTGACGTGAACCAAATAAAGCTAAAGCTAAAAACGACCCTAAACAAAAACCACAGCTGAACAAATCTCGAAGTTAATTCCCTTGCACCTTATGCCAGTTCATCCAGAACTTTGGACAAGATTCACAATATTATAAATAACTCGTTTTCATCTTGTGAAATAACAATTACGATTCCATTTCCGTTTTTGATGTTGTGTTTTGTTTAATGTTGTAAGTAGTTTATTTTCTTTCTGTTTCCTTTGGTGATACCTTCTTGGTACGTTCAGAAAGTTTTTAGTTCAGGGGTTTTTGTCTGTGATTGCTTATCTCTATTTTCTAAATTTTTCATATGATATTACTATTCGAAGCCTTAAAAAATACATAATAAGCCATAAAAAATCCATAAAAACATAATTCTAATTCTGGTCAAAAAGTCACTGTTTCTGGGAATTGATATGATGCCATACGGGAGCATTATCCAAAAACAGGGGTAGTGGAAGTACGAGCAGTTTTTTCAAACAACAATCCTTTATAAAGTTAAAAACCTTTAAAATCCATAAATACGCTAGACGGGCAAACGGTTCACTGAGACACAAATAAGTTCTCACTCCCGTGAAAGATTCAAAACTGCATGCTAAAGCTTAAAATTTTAAACTTCCCCGTAACGTAACATGAATATTGGTTCTCGTTCCTGAAACTTTAAAGTCAGCTTGAAAACCCAATTCTGAATGTTCTCAAGTTCAGTAAACTCAGTTCAATTCACTTCCGCCATCGATCAAGTAGGTTTCCGCCGCCTCCCCCGTAGATAACTAGAACCTTCAACATACTGTTTTTGTAGCATCCTGCAGAAGGTATGAATGTAATGAATTTAATAAATAAATAAATCAGTTCGACTTGAGCACTTCCTGGTCCGACCAACAATGTTTTTCTTGGTAGCGTCCATTATTTTTATTGTATCTCTTTAGTAGGTTTTTAGCCATTGTAAAACTTACTTTGTTTCTTTAGTTTAAGTTGAATTTTTCTGCCTTATTTGTTATTATCATGGCAACCAGACTCTGTATTCGATCCCCGCAAAACAGGCCTAGCCTAGTGCGGGGGTCATAGTTAAACATTATACTAGTCACATCAAAAAAAACCTTATGAAAATGAAACTCGAAATTGTCTACGAAACTGTTTGACGCAGACAGTTTGCGCAGAGGCGTGGCAAGGTCTGTGCATACGGAAGAAGAGATCGGTGGAGTCGAATTTATTTTATTTTAATTATACCTAAGTAGTAAGTGCTTATCATATGTAAATACATTTGGTTCCTGCTAATTATTAATAAAATTAATGCAAATATTTTATTTTGGACTTTAAGTAGGTATGTAGGAAGGTAGTTAGTGTAGTCACAGAACTGTTTCTGTGTAGTCAAGACTATACATAATGCAACAAGAACAAAAAAAAATCTAAATTAAAATTACTAATGCTAATATTTTATAAATGTTTGAACCAGTAATAATTGCAAACTAGTATTTTTATAATAAAAAAACTAAACGCACAAAAACCATAAGATATAAATAAATATAAAACAATAGTCTCTCTATTCATGAATTTAGAACAAAGTCAAAATCGTAACATAAGCAAACCAAAAAATGATTTTCAACGCTGATTTTTGAATAGGAAATCCCGTAATTTTTTGTGTCTTTGACGTGTGGTTTTTGCAATTTTGCTAGGCATGCTTCCTGTCCGAGCGCTAACATGACACTAGTTGAAATCGTAGACCAACTTGTCAAATGGTATATCTTTGGATACAGATGGTTTCGGTGCACATTGTGAATGTATGGGGGCCGCGCGGAATACCTGATCGAAGACTTCCGCGTACAATCATGAAAATATTCTATATTACCACCGATGCAAGTCTACCTACCATTTTGATCCTTTTGAGGAGGTTATTAACGTTGTATTTACTTTGAGATGCTTTTCTCCCTTGATTTTCGGTTTTTTTGATTTATAGAACACAAAGAGGTTTCGTCGTGAATTTATTTGTAAAGATTACGTGTGTTATATTTATGGGAAGAAAATTGCTTAGTGAATTTATTTACGTTTCTTTGGATATTTTAGATTTATTTTTTCTGAAGTTAATGCCTGTTGATAATTTGTTTGAATGGTAAGTATCGGATTGGTATTTTTTTGGAACATTATTTTTAAAACGTAACTTTTTTATAGGTACTTAAGTGGTAACGATTTCCCTCAAAAGTGACAGAATAGAATTCTATCTGATGTCCACGTCGACGTCAACACCAACATTACAGTGGGACAAACAAATGCCTTATTCAAACAGTCAAGAACCGCAAAATAATTTCACATAAATATACACAAAAAAAAAATTATAAGGATGAACAAAATACCATTGTTTTCGTTTACCTATTTTTCTTTACCATCAGAAATTCGATTGGAATATCTATATCATCGTCCAATAGGTACTTATCGCTATGATAGGCTTTCTATTAATAAGTATAGGCACATAACCTCAAAACAGCTGAATAATTCCCTCACTTTCATCTAGATGGCGTTGCCATCGCTGAGCTGAAAGCCTGAGTTATGGCTCTTGTGGCAACGATTGCAGCCTTTTATGGGACATAAGTGGACGTTGACCTTGACCACTGGGACTGAATGGGGGAGATAGGATGATACATTCTGACACACTTAGTTGGTTTAAGCTTGTTTTAATGTTGGTTAAGATTGGGGAAGAGATTCAGTAGGTAGCTGTATTGATGGTCTACAAAGCTTTTATTACTGTATACCTGGTACCTAGGTATATTTTCAAGAATTCCTAGTTCAACTCCCATTCATTGGATATGTAGAGATATAACATTATTATAAGACTTCGTTATAAACATTAAAAGAACACTTTTTCTCTCATCAGAAAAAGTTTAATTATGTTTGAAGACTAATACTCGACCAAGACCATTACGTGACAAAATCGGCCATAATTAAATTGCATGTGTAAGAGGACTTTTAGTACGAGTGGTATTATTCATTCTCATCTTTTGTTTGTAATTTTACATTTATTTGCATGATAGTAAGCTACTTTTGATGCAAAGGAAGTTAACAATAAATATGATTGAAAAATAAACCAAGAACCAATACTCAGGCACTATTTTCTTTGAATGAAAGTCCATAACTATTTTGAAAACTTCTCTAAAGCCATGGGCACCGCCCGCCCCCCGTTTAGTATTCAGGGCGGGCAGCACGGACTGTCACTTCTCTCAGAGAGCTCTAATTTATTTGTATAAGTGGATACCAAGTAGGTTACTTTTATTTCTTGTTTTTTAAGACGCCCTGGATACTCGAATCAGAGACCTGTTTTTGAATACCAATTTCCGAGTCTAAAGCTGGAGCGAAAAAGTGTCGTTTTATTGGTTTAACTTTATTAAAGGACCGAATATTTAATATTTTTATTAAATAAACCGACTTGAATGCGTGTTAGGTTGACGACATTGCCAAAGTCAGCCAATATCCAACAGTGGACTAATTAAGTTCACAGATCGATCATTCATTTATTTATTTTTCGCACCCGTCCATGTCTACAGCTTAGTTCTTAATAATACCTTTGGTCAATAGTACATGTACCCTGTACGGCACTGCAAAATAATTTATAATTTGAGTTTAAATTAAAATTCAATCATTCAATATCAAGTAGTTATATCAAGGTCAGGAAATTCATGCATCATGTTCTCATCATTGGGCTGATGTTGGGTAATGCATGGCAGTTATGGCATGATGATAATGATTATGATCCAGTTTACAAATTTCAGCCAAGTTTCAGCTCAATCTGAAACCGGAAAGGGTCAAAAATTTAACCTTTAAGATTTGATACTGACAGACACCGGACAGGTGAAACTAAAATAAATGCTTGTAATAATTAATAACTTAATTTGAATCGATATTGATATCAAGCGAAGTTTTAACTCAGAAGTGGTCACTACGTGGTCTGTTGACATTTCCCAATGGAGCGGTTCGTCTATAGATTCCGTCTATTTCCGCAGCCTCCCGGTGTGATACTTAATGAGAGCTTATATTTCGATAGCCATGTTGGACTTGGAGGGGCTATCTAAGGTTTTATTTCAAAACTTGTACCAGTGGTTTAGCGTACGTGATACCTGAGTACGACATGGCATGTAGCTTTTGGAGATGAGTATGATTTGTATGTAACTAACTATTAGTGAATATTTTTTATTTGGTGGCTTCACATCCAGGAGTAAACACACCGAACCCGGGGGTATATGTTCCAGGTCAGTAAACATTGTTACACGACACGAAATCAGCAACTTTTGATATGACTTATAAAGAGTGTTGCGAACATCCCGCAAGAAGTCAGCGAGCACTGTCGCTGACATCATCCTGTAAAATATGAATAATAATAATAAGCACGACCTCTGTGGCGCAGCGGGCAAAGGTCTGCCTGCGACGCAGGAGGTTGCAAGTACGATTCTAATACGTGTTTTCTATGTATAGTAAGTATAAAACATTTTATGTAGGTACAACGTATTAAGTATATCAGCTAACAAGTACTCAAACCACAAGCTCTGCTTAGCTTGGGGCTAAATGATGCTATGTGAATTCTCAAGTATTATTTATTTATTTAATTACCGACTTTGGTGTGTAGACTCCATTATGCAAGGTCCTTTTTTCCCCGTAAATTGCGTTAGTCCTTAAAACCACTAAAGCAAAATGAGCATTTACAAACAGAAAAACACAAACACAACCTAATTTACTGTCCCTTTGTCGAATCAAAAGTTATCCGTCTCAACTCGTTGAGGGTGTTCTGTTTTTCTTCTGTTGGGATCCAATTTGTGGACCAAATGCTGAATAATAATGTAAACTAGGACTCTTCTCAGTTTGTACGAGTAGGTGATTTGATGAAACAACGGATTTGGGAATAAACATGAACTGTTAAAAAACTTTAATAAGTATTTAGAAAGCCACAAGCCCGTAAACATGATCAAAATATCTTTTTCTAAAATACTTGTAAATTTTGTACGTGGATTCTGCTTATGAAATATTTTTGTAAATATTCTAAAAACTTTATTAATCTTTCTGATAGTAGGTACCTATCAGTTTAGTGTCTTCTAAGCAAGACGTCTATGCCAGCTTTCGGATTAAGCAAACACGGCTGGCAAGTTGGCAACCCACCAAGTGGCATCAAAACATTACGTTCGAAAGGATTGGTCGGCTTGGTATTCCACGCGTGTTGCTCGCTTCAAGTGAATTTTATGAAATTTCGCCGTGTTTTTAGAATTAAATTGAAACGTTACTTTTTAGAGGAAGTTTTCATTTGCAATATTAAACCAATTAGCGCTTCCGATTGGAATCGATAGGTATAGGTCGGTTGAGCTATCTCTAGATTGATTGCAACAATCTGCAGTTAGATCAATTAATTCTGAACTGTTGTAAATACTAGTTCTAATTTAGTAATATTCTTTATTTGTAATTTTCTTTGTTAAGAAAGTAAGTTACTTAGCTAAGTATTATCAATGTTTCTGCTTGAACTTGCTTAAAGCACAGAACAGCACATAGTAACACTGGAAGGTGGCCTAGTTCATCGTTATATGCACAGAACAGCACATAGTAACACGGGAAGGTGGCCTAGTTCATCGTTATATGCACAGAACAGCACATAGTAACACTGGAAGGTGGCCTAGTTCATCGTTATATGCACAGAACAGCACATAGTAACACTGGAAGGTGGCCTAGTTCATCGTTATATGCACAGAACAGCACATAGTAACATGGGAAGGTGGCCTAGTTCATCGTTATATGCACAGAACAGCACATAGTAACACTGGAAGGTTCCAATGTTACTATGTGCTGTTCTGTGCATATAACGATGAACTAGGCCACCTGGCCTAGTTCATCGTTATAAGATAAAATCTTTTTCCAGCACTAAAAAAGGTCGCTAAACACGTAAAAATAAAAAGCAAAAGCATTAAGTAAAATGGAATTTAATGAAGATACTCTGTTCAAGATTTTAACTGGAATTTTCTCGAACTAACGGGATGAGTATGAAAGAGGCATAGTAACATAGGTAGGCATTGCAGAAACTGTCATAAATAAACCGCCAAGTGCGAGTCGACTCGCACACGAAGGGTTCCGTACCGTAAAAATCAGGCAACTTTTTTAAAGAATATCAAATTTTCACTGGTTCCGTGGCCCATTTAAATTGTCAACTTTATATTATTCTTAGTATTTGTTGTTATTACAATTGAAGTGTTTCTTAATTATATGTAGAATGTTTCATGTGTCTACCTATTGTAGTTCAAGAGGTACAGCCTTGACAAATTAAGAGCAAAAATAGCCAAAAAAATAACGAGATATAGCATAAGTGACAGACGGCCGGACGGACGGACAGCGGAGGCTTAGTAATAGGGTTCCGTTTTCATCCTTTGGGTACGGAACCCTAAAATAACTTTTGGCATACTTTTGAGGGAAAATCTTATTGTATTGCAATTTAATAAGATAAACTCATAGAATAATATTTAGGTACCCTAAATATGAATCAAGGCAATGCCTTGTTTTAGTGGTTTCTCTCTGTCTGTATAAGACTTAATGAAAGATAAAGTAACTAGTGAGATCTGTTGTCATGATAATACAAACTTATCTTAAAAGTCACATCTCGGTTTAATGATCTTTATTTATACTCAAAATAGAACAAACAAGTCCACTTAGTACCTATCTAAAAACAAATATTACTTAAGTAAAGTTACGATACATCTTCACTTTCATAAGTGAGGTGGTATCTAGTCAAACGATTACAATAAAAAAAAAATACAGACGAGTCGTTCTCAGAAATGCCTTTAGACAAAACATTAAAATACAAACCAATATCCTCAAATACGCGCAGTTCATTTAAATAACATTGTCTGAACGTATGTGCAGTCTCTTATTGATTCGGCATACAAACGTGCTTAAATCAACCCCACGATCGTACTTTTACCATTCCTGGATGATTCTTACATACATAACTTCCTTCCAGAATATCGGCAATATCAGAAAGCTATCAATGGAAATGAATATGGCAAAGTTTTTGCGTCTCGGAGGACGTCGTGAGAGGGCGTGGAGGAGACTGGAGCTGTGTTCTTGCGTCATATTTAATTATTTAACCACAGAGATTTATTTTTACTTTTACTAGGTAACTTTGGTTGCCTGGAAGAAATCGCTTTAAGCGATAAGGCCGCCTAATCTCTTATATTAGCTCTTTGAATAAAGCATTATCTACATATCTATGAAATTATTCAACCTTTCCTCTTTCTTTTGTTCGTTGTTTGTGCTTTTTCTGGGATGGATTTCTAATGGATTTTGGTTTTTGAATGAGCTGGATGATATACATACATAGGATACATAGATTTTTGGTTTGTATTTGGGTTGGTTTTCTGTCCATCTTCCTTAATGCTACGGTTATATCGCTGCCGTAGCTTGCTACGGCAGCGCAGCGTAGCGGTGGTAGCGCCCCGAGGGCGTATGAGCGAGCACACCTTAGGCGGGTAGAAATTATGCATACATGTCTTCATAATTGATCGAAGATACAGGTAGTTTTAGAGCTGGAACAAAACATAGGCTTTACTTTTTATCCCTTATATCTGTTCCCATGGGATATAAACTCCTTTAAACGTTTCCGTAGAAACAACGCGTGCGAAGCCACGTGTACAAACTAGTTTTTAAATAAGCATAATGTCGAGTATTCTCCTAGACGTATTTACCTAGACCATGGTTTCTTTGAATTGCCTGACTAAAATATTTAAGAACAGCGCCACAATTGTATATGATCATAACACTCTCAAATACATAAGTAGGTACCTTCCTTAACTATGCCGGCCAGTGTGCGATTGCACGATAATGAAATTCTTTATTTCCATTCGAGCACATCAAAATTATTATGATTGACGTGAGAAAAGCGCGAATGGCTCCGGAACAATCGACTGCGACGTAAAAAAAATTCTTAGGGATGTGTTTTGAATAAATAAGTAAAAGGAGGGGCAGGTACCTTCTAGCGGAAATTCTTTTTGATGTCGGAAGGCGTAATTACAGAGTGCTTTTTCTAACGGCTTTTTACGTTGGTGGTAGGTTAGGTACCTACCACGAACGTTTCTGTTTGTTGTTTATTTACAACAGCATCCTGACAACCACAGTGGCTAGTATAGTATTAAAACTCTGTGACAGCGCGGATAGATACTCATCTCCGCTGAGGGCAGGCCTGGTTCACAGAGTGATCCCGGCAAACTACTGTTTACTATGATGGTCACAATATTAATCAAATAAGTAGGTATTCATTATTTAAGTTAAGGCTGTAATAACGCTTTTTTCCATTTTTATATTTTTGTGTGCTTACCGAAAACTTTAACCAAATCTTTATCCGAAATAATGAGATTTTATATTATTTTACCCTTGAGTCGCTAAAACGTTTATTTATTTGATTACTGTCAATACTCATTTGATTAATGTTTATTTATTTCGTATCTTTTGTTATTATTTGTTCCCCTACATTTCTAAGCGATCGGCACGGGGCGATAAATACCCGATAAATAATCGTTAATCATGTTAACAAATCGTTAAAGTTTAATAAGTTTGAAAACTACCTTATTTGATTTAGACATAGATATAGAACCTTTTATTTGTAAATCAGACACATACAATAAAAATAACAAAATAAATAATACAGTTTGCTTGGGTCACAAGCCGGTCTCGGTCTCAGCATGCATTTGTAGTATTTTTGTACGTACCTACAAACATTGGTCTTCCGACAGACTCGTTCCGATTTGATTTGATGACGGCGAACTATTTGTCAATAAGTGCTTTTTGGGTTTCCGTACCCGAAGGCTAGCTACTCATTAGCAAGCTGAAGTGGCAGTGGGCCAGCCATATCTTGCGAAGAACCGACAACCGCTGGGGTAAACGTGTTCTTGAGTGGAGATCGTGACTCGGCAAACGTAGTGTAGGATGCCCTCCAGCCAGATGGGACGACGACCTGCGAAAGACTGTATTTAGAGTTGGATGCGGCAAGCTGAACACAGGGCGCTATGGCACCCATTAGAGGAGGCCTAACCGTGGATTAATATTGGTTGATGATGATGACCTGAAGGGTGAAAAAACGGGACCCTATTTTTAAGCCTCCGCTGCCTGTCCGTCGGTCTATCTGTCTGTGAACAGGTTGTGTCGGTCTATCTGTCTGTGAACAGGTTGTATCTCATTAACCGTAAGAGGTAATTTTCACAGAATGTGTATTTCTCTTGCTACTATAACAACAAATAGTAACAATTCAATTAAAATTATAAATAAAATTAAAAGTCCCATACAAATAAGTGTTATTTTTGCTTTTTTGCTCTACGTTTGTCAAGATGTATCTTTTGAACTGTAGTTAGGTAGACAGTTGAAATTTTGACAGGGTGTGTATTACTATTGCCATTTGCCGCTATAACAACATTATAATAAAAATAAAAAAATTAAGAAGGCCAACGCCCATACCACGTTGAGTACCTATCGATCACCGAAGTTAAGCAATGCTGGGTCAGTTGGCTTTTTGCTTTTTTTTTTCGATCCATCAAAATATTCGTTTTCAATAAATAATATGTAGCCATAGTAAAAGGGGATAATTTAGTTTACTATCAAGATTATATTAACTCTACTTAAGATAAACTTGCTTCATGGATGGAAGGTAACAATTTGGTGCTCAATATTGGAAAACTAAATACATGCAATTTTATTGCCTTCAAAATACTGCTCATCTCATACATATACTATAAAGGATCTAGTGTTAAGCGAGTTTCCACGATTCCCGTTTTTGGTATTGCACTGTGAACGATTGTGTACTAAGCTTAAAAAATATAATATATTTCTATGCTCTTTGAATTTAAAAGAGTAGTAAATAAATCGTCCCTAGAAGCTGGTTAGATGGCGTATCATGGATGTGTTGGTTCAAGTCTTCGTTATGGCCTGATCCTTTGGGCACCTCAACTGAAATTAAGCCATTTTTCATAGCGCGAAAAAACTGTATGAAGGCATTGTGTAATGTTTGGGATCAGACTGTCTCATGTAGGCCTATATTTAATTTCCATGTTTAAGTTTTATGTGACATAAATGTAGCGACAGCACAGAGGAAAATCTTGTAAAATAGTTTGAGAAAAAAGTTTGAAAGTTTGAGTTTGTTGTTTTATAGGAAACCTGAAATGAAAATGTAAAAGTTATTATAATGTCGGTTAAAGTTTTTAACAATACTGGTATTGATATGGATCAGTTGAGCTATCTGTAGATTGTTTGCAACAGTCTGCAGTTAGCTTAATTGTTTCAATTGTAAATACTAGTTCTAATTTATTTTTATTTATGAATTGTAATTTTCTTTGTCAATAAAGATTTAAAAAAAAAAACAATATCCCAGAAAACACATATTAATAACCTTAATTGCCTCTCCAGAAACTGAAAACTAAACTTTTTTCATGACTTCTGGAGTATTGTTTTTATGAATTATGACATAAGTAAAAAGTACGATGATCTAGTGATGACATAAATAAAATTTATTTTTGAAATTAAATTTAGTACTATTTAATTTAATTTTAGTATATTTGGAAAACAACAGCTTATTGAACAATAATGGTTGGAACTTATGAGTAACTTAAGCCTAGCAGTTTCCGCTTATGGGTGAACCATATGCGTATGTCCATAAAAATTAAAAGCAATCTAGCAGTATAAATAACAACAAACCAATAATGAAAACAAAACAATAATATGGATAGAAGACTAATGTTGAGTACTAATGTTTTCCACATCAGTTAGGTAGTCCTAACTGATGTAGAAAACATTAGTACTCAATAAATATTATATCTAACATTATATTATAGTAGGTACATCTAAGCCAATCAAACCAAGAACAACACACAGAATAAATAAAATTTAGTACTATAATAGTTATTATAGATTTAACCCGGAAAGAAAGACTTATTAATCTGAATTTTTATGCCATTTTGCCATTTTGTAGAGAATAAATCCATATCGCTAGAATATTCTTTGTTGAAAAGGTTACATGTGTGTGCAAAGAAAGAGTTACTACGGTAAGTAGTAGAGCACGGTGGGACGTAGAGTTTCAGAGCATTTCGGCAACAGACAGCGCGGGGCGGGACTTGGATTTGAATCAGCGACAGAAGATCTGGACAATCAATTATGTCCAAAGTGATGTTGTGCAGGAAGGTAAGATCGGCAGCCTCCCGCCGCCGCGTGGCAAGAGGCAGCAGATGATGACGCTTACAGCTGTCAGTATAGTTAGGACAAACTATACTGAACTTGAAGTTTAAGAATCGTATAATGACTATGACATGACTATTTAGTCTAGATTAATATTCATTAAGTATTCGTAGTTTTGTAAGGTATTATTATTATTTACCTTGGATACTCGATTTATGCATTTTGTTTATTTTGTATAATTTAGTTTGGAAGACATAAACTTATTCTGTGTTTCTCTTATTCTTAGTTACATACACTATGTTTGATAGTTCCCTATGAATTGTTATTTTTTATCATATTTTGCTTGCTCATCATTACGTAGTTAGCTACTAAGTAGTCCGAAATTTATTTAAGTTAACTGTAACATTATTGGTCATTAATTTATTAATTTGATTTCTTATAACATTATAGGTTATACACGATACAGGCTTTGCCTAGTGTGGAGACCGCAGGAAAACTATAAGATTGTAAATAAAAACAATTTATTTTTTATTTTATGATTATTGTAAATATGAATGATTTTATACATATATTATCATTCATTTTATTCATAATAATTTAATTATACAATAATTAATTACTGCAAGCTCTTTGTCAACTCCAACCATAATGTTTTTTATTGTACGCTCCAAAGAGTAGATTGTGCTGACCTAAAACTAAATTTAAGATCTACTGTATATTACCATAACCACAAATCAATAAATAGTTTTAATGGTTTACGTAGATGGTCAACACAATCCACCACGTAGCAATGCTACCGAAAAAAGAATGACGTCGACACCAACCCGTCGGCGGTGTTGGCTAGAATGAAGCCGACACCAACCCGTCGGCGGTGTTGGCTGGTTTTGTGTCTAAAGTTGGAACATTAAGAAAATTATCACGAATCCCTGAAAATTATTGATACTAATTTTTGGTTAGGTTTTTCAATCATTTAAATCAAACTTATTTTATGGAAATGTAATTTTGACCATTAATATGAATAATGACCCAATTAAGTGAATAATTACCGACAATTGTGGAAGGAATCACGTAAAAGAACTTGAACGGTTCTGTCCAAGCGGCTGAACGAGTTGATTGATCAATTTCATCAACTCGTTCAGCCGCGATCAGGGTTGGCACCTTCAGACATGAAAAATGTTAAAACTTTGAGTTTTAATTCAGTCTATAGAAACTGCGATCCTGAAACCCGCATGCCCAGTGTGGGGATTATGGGCATAGTATAAAAGCCAATAAGGTGCTATATGGGGGAGGCCTGCGTCTAGAAGCGGACCAGTATTAGGCTGTAGATGTAGGTACCTACTTTACCATTAGAATTGGTCGAAAACGTGTTGGTCGAAAACGGAAACACCTGTTTTAAAATAAAATATGCTTTCTTTCTTTTATTGTATTTTATTTTTGTAATTTTTATTTAGGTATGTATGTAAGTGTGGACAATATGTCTGAATAAAGAAAGTTTTTTTATTTAAGCAGCATCCATAAAGTACGAGTAGTTTCCTTGCCAACAATTATTCCGATTATGACTTTAAATCTTGACGAGGAAACAAAAAAAGGTTACAAAAATATATAGATTTTTCTGGCAACATAAACAACTACCTATTAATTAAAAATACCTATCTTGTACAATTTTGTTATTATACTTATATTTAGTGTTTCCTTTATGAATTCTACCAATTTACAAGAAAATTATTTTAAAACTCCAATAATAGTGCAAATGGCATCCCTAAATCTCCCAATCCGGCGTTCTTTGCGGTCCCAGCCATTCAGGGTCTTTTTGTTGAATATCTTTTTGTATTGTAGGAATCTTGCTTTTATTGCTAGTTGGGCTCAGCGGTCAAATGATTCACTTCCAACACACTTGGAAACCTGAAAAGTTGCCTTTTGAAGCATTTGTTCAAGCTTATTGGGAAGGAATTAACCGATTTCTTAGCTGTCTTAAAAAATAGATTGAAGACAGAATCTTCATTCAGCTGTATTATTTTTAATGTTGCTACCTCAGAACGTAGTCATTTATTAAAAGATTTTTACCGGAAATAATTTTTCAGTGGAATATTTTTTTATTCATAGATTTAGCTCCTAAGTTGATCGCATATTGGTTAGAATATTGTTAAGGTTTGTCTGTCTGAGAATACGATAGGCTATTTGAGGAATCGATCAAACTCCTTTAACATACATAGAAACCACAAAATCGCTTAACTTATTTTGTATTTTCTTTATTTAAAGTCGGTCTTAAGTTTTCCAGAGAAGTTAGAAGTAAAAAATTCATTATCATTTTTGGATTTGAGGAACCTTAAATAGGTACGTAAGCACAAGTCTTTCTTCGTTTGCGTACTTACAGCACACGTTTGTACAAAATAGTTTCTGCACGCGGCTTCGCACGCATAGATTTCGGATTAAAAATTAGATAACAGATAATATTCGCAGATTACAAAGATCTATTTATTGTTCTCATAGAAATGTAGCCTATGTGTCCTGGACACGACGAGCCTTCATAGTTTGTAGGTGTTAGCAACGACGACTTTATGCGAACTAAATTAGGATCAAAATTATCCAGGACAAACTCTACATAGCTACAGAATAGATAATAGTGTTTATAAGGCATAGATTGTGTAATAGTTGTCAGCGACCGATTCGGAGGTGCCTATTTATAAACTGCCTATTAATAGATTGATTTCTCGAACGAATGGAATTAAAAGACAAGGACAGTAAGAATGTTCTAGAATAAAGAAAGAGATAGGTATAGCTTCCAGAAACACGCAGAAATGTAAGATAAGGACGGTTGACAATATGCAGGGTAAATGAGCGAGACGGAGCTAGGTCTCTGGATGTTTGGCGAATTTTCTAGTAGGTTTTAAAGGAAAAACTTGGGCATAAAAGCCGAGCTTATCGGCGTTTATGAAGTTCAGTTGTAAGCGATCACACAGTGGTTCCAGGAGCAGTAATAAGAGTGCGAAGTGGGAAAGAAAAGCAAAATACAGAAAAAGGACTCTTATTTGGAAGAAAGTAAATACAGTCCACCACACTATGTATTATTCCACGTGTAGATTTCATCATCATCATCAGCCGTATACATACGTCCACTGCTGACCATAGGCCTCCCCAGGCGACGCCACGAATAGCGGGTGTAAAAAAAGTGACGTGTAGTTCTAGAATTGTATGAAATAAATGATTATCAACGAAGAAAATTCAAACCCAAAAACAGAAACAAATTAGATCTAGTATTTATAACTGAAATTTTTTTCTAACTGCAGACTGTTGCAAACGATCTACAGATAGCTCGGCTGATCCATATCAATACCAGTTGGAAGCTACCCAAGACGCTGGCTGCATTGCCCCGCTGTATGGCAATGCTGATGCGCTGCGCCAGATACTCACCAGCTCTCGGGTCACGCAATTATTATTAATTATTGCGGTCCTAAGCCGCCTCCATCCATCGACTCCTTGCGACCGCTACAAATGTCGTTGGTCCATCGAGTGGAAGGTCTTCCCACACTTCGTTTCTCACGTTTTTCACGTCTATATTTACATGTATGAAAAAATTCAGCCCGGTCCTTTCAGTAGTTGTGAATAACTAACAAAGAAACATCGATCCATCCAAACTTTCGCATTTATATAAGCCACGTAGATAAAGATTAGGATGGAAAGTCTTGTGCTGTCCGCTTACTTACTAGATACCATATGATCAAATATGATCAAAGCGGGACGTCATGAGCGAGGCTGTCATCATCAATCCTAATCTATGTATCCACGTTTGGACGTTGGTGCCACGATTTTGCTGTACTAAGCGAAAAGGGGGTGGTCCACCCCCCTCAAACGATAATTTTTTGTTTTAGCACTTTCTGGGTTCAACGTTTTTTACTGAAAAAAAGACCTCGAAACTTTCATCATTTTTATGTGAGGGACCACCTTAAGCCAGCTATTCATCAGTAAGGTTCTTGACCTTAAATTGTCACCGCCCATACTTAGGTATACACACTAGATGTGTGGAGCCTAGCGCCCATGGGCGTGGTAGGTGGAATAGGGGCGTTAAGTGAGCCAATAAGACGACCACGTGGCATTATTTCTTTTCGGCAATCTTGTCTTTAGCCATAACCACAATTTTTATTATTATATCGATTTTTTTATTAAAGTTTACGGTGGTTCCGTACATTTTTCTTCTAAGCTATTATTTTTTAATGTTTATCTGTAGGTACGTATGTTTGTTTCGTGGTAGGTACGTCAACGTAGGTGCCTAATAAAGATTATTTATCGATATTTTAATAAAAGTTACGCGATAAATACCCGATAAATAATCATCAGTAATGTTAGAAAATCGCGAAATTGTAAAAAGTGCTACGTACGTGCTTAGTTTTATTTTTAGCGTTAATTAATTTGTTCTTTATTTACACGTGTAAAAATAATAAACTAAGGTATAACTAGAAAAAAGGCGACCTAGTTAAAGGAACTCTAAAACTTTGTCGGCAAAATGGTGTGCTTGCGTTAGTGATAGGGTTGTCGCTTTGGTTAGCATTTGACTAGATCAACCATGCGGATCAGTTGGGTATAGGGTGCACAACAACCCGTTTCCGGCTTGGTACACCAATAACGTGGCACCTTGTATTTAAGCGACTTGTAATATTAAAAGTGAGATTCCATTTAGCAACCCAATAAGCATGCCAGTAGTTGTAATGCATCAAGCCGATGTAATTGCACGGCTGATTGCCTGACACACGGAACTGATTAGATAATCTCGAGAAACATAATCATTCAATTATACACGCTAATTGCAGATGACAGGGTGCAGATTTGTGTCTAGGTACGGGCCGTAGTATCTATGGTAGTTGTCTATCATAGTCCTCGCATGAGAGCTAGTCATTTCCTATACGTAAAGGACAAAGCTCACTTGTACAGCACTGCAATCGTACAGCTCCCGAAAGTGTCCACCACTAATTGTGGGCTCACGCGGAGACAGCTAGCAGCTTAGTTCACTGTCAACGCACGGTCGGCAAAAAGACGTATGATCGTACACTTTGTTTCAAGCAAGTGATGCAAGTGAATGCAGCGCGTAAGCCACTCACTTGAAGCTTGCGTAAACCCACAAGTGCCTCGGTTGCAGCGAAGCTAACGCTCGCTGTCTGCTATTTTATACTGTCACTGTAAAATGTATCCAAATATTACGAGTTTAGTTCGACTTTTGAACGTACCTTTTAGTGTGCAGTAGCAGGAAGAGTCTCTAAAGACTTCTGGGTAAAAAAGGAATAAACAGTATCACAGAACTCAACATACTGTCACCAAGACTATATTGGCTAAATGACAAATTACTGTGCCGCTGGTTATAGGCACGTATACTACCAGACAGACAGTTCAGCACAGCATTATCTAGCCCCAAGCTAAGCAGAGCTTGTGTTATGGGTACTAGACCACTGATATACTTAATATAATACACTACATAGATAGACATAAACAGAACACCCAGAACCATAATATCTATATAATAATATCTGCAGATCGTACAAACATTACATTTGTCCCGAGGCGGGTGTTCAAACCATTGAACATGTTTTATTACGACTAAATTAATATTATATAATACTTAGTTAATAAAAAATACATGTGTAATAATTTAATTAAAACAAGCCAAGTCAACGGCAAAACTAATGTAAGCGTAACTGCATTACGCAGTTACAGCATCTTGTTAGCCTACTACCATAAGTCCAAAAATCAATAGAGCGTCGACTCAGCAGATACTGCTGCGTCGACGCTACACCGACTGCACGTGTTACCTACATATTAAGTATATAAACTGTACACTTTTTAAAATAAATCACTTGGAATGAAGCACTGAGTCGAGTATTACTCCTCCCCCCTCTACGAAGACCCTACGGACCCTGAAGTACCAGCACCCGCTGATGAGCAGTTCTGAAGTGCCAGCACCCGCTGATGAGCTGACCAGAAGTTCCCAGCACCCGCTGGAGGAGCCGCCCAGAGGTTCCAGCAATCCGCTGACGACCAGCCCAGAAGTTCCCAGCACCCGCTGGAGGAGCCGCCCAGAGGTTCCAGCAATCCGCTGACGAGCTGCCCAGAAGTTCCCAGCACCCGCTGGAGGAGCCGCCCAGAGGTTCCAGCAATCCGCTGACGACCAGCCCAGAAGTTCCCAGCACCCGCTGGAGGAGCCGCCCAGAGGTTCCAGCAATCCGCTGACGAGCTGCCCAGAAGTTCCCAGCATCCGCTGGAGGAGCCGACCAGAGGTCCCAGCATCCCGCTGGATGAGCTACACCTTCATGCTTCCAGCGTCCTCTCACTGTGGCCAAGCCACCCTTAGCCATTAGTATCTGATCGGTCTTGTGAGTCTGCTTGACCGGCAGTGAGAAAATAATTCCTGTGTACATTGCACGCCGTACACGCCCTTTGCTCCTTCCCACCTTCCGTCGGTTACCTTAGGTCTCCTGGTAACAGATATCCCGTTTTAATCGAACACACAAACTCCTGCGTCGCAGGCGGATCTCCGCCCGCCGCGCCACAGAGTTCATCAAATATTTATACAACACTACGGATTTCAAACTAATCATCAACTTCAATTCAGTTCGTTTGCAACCACGGTTGGGCATGGACCTCTATGCCAAACGCCATTATTTTGGTCTCTTAAGAGACGTATTAATTTAGACGGCCTAACACGTCCACAAACAGCAGGGACCCCCTTACCCCCTTTAACATTTAACCTACCATTTAATGGCAGACACCACTCAATATATGTTAAGCTATACCTGATTCCTAACCCAACTTATCACATTAAATTCATCCATCAAAAATCTATCACCATAAATTTATTCTTTCAAATTAAAACAGTAAATTTTCCGACGTGATTTTGTATCAAAAATTATAATAGAAACTCAACGGCTACCCGGCCAGGAGAAAAGGTCGCTAATTGAGCCGTATTTCATTCCGCTGGTCGACACTACAATTTAGTAGGGTTAATTAGAATCTATTGAGATCGCACGGCCTTTGTTGATGATTTAGTAAGAGGTTACGGTATTACCAGCTTTTGTCTCCTTGCTTTGCACTTACCGTACCAACAGTAACAAAATAATTCCTTTTGACTTTCTCTGTAGGTATTCAACCAGATTCTGAATCCAGGTCTATTCATGGTTTGGAGTGTAACTTAGACAATTATTATAGCAGCTTTTTGTTTTCTAATACGACGTAAGACTAAAAAAACAAAACACTACGATGCAATCTTCTTACTTCTATGGTATATATGTATTAAGCCGGGGACTGACCGATGTTATGGGGCGTAATGTACCATTCGCAGCGAGATTAAAAGTTACGCCGTGTGTCTCGTTGCTCGTTGTGAGCGTCTTCTTTCCCCGTACCTACTGACTGCACGAACACTAGCGGTGTGACTCGTTACATTACGCCCCGTAACATCAGGCTTTAGAGACCAGGAAGTAAATGGCCGTTAAAACTGGTTTTTTTTTTCAGGAAAGAAGCTAGATAGGTATAGTTCTGGGTCTAGGACAGGAAAATAAGTCGGTAATGTTTGTAAGAGACCTCCGATGAAAGAAACCATGGCACCTTACAACCGTGAAAACAACCATTCACAGTACTTTTTACATAATAGGAAAAAAAAACATTATTTCTCCCATTTTGTGGTTATTATGACCACTCTGCGCCATTAGGACACTTGCGTAACCATTTTAAAGGTAAATTTATATTTTTTCTCATTTTCCCGGGAGATCCAGCCCCGTAATTAATGCCATATTTAACGTGGGTCTCGAGAAAAATGGAAATTCGCAGATTGCTCCCGAACGAACTTCCAAGCTGTATTAATTTACTATTGCTTTAAAAGGTTTTATATCGAGCGAAGTTGGGGGAAGTTCTAAGGTTAATTACATCTGAATTTTTTTATTAAAAGGCACACAGAGTCAGAGGGAAAATGTAACATGGCGCACCTTAGATCGAATTAGTACACATTAGGCTTTTTGAAGCTCGCACTTACGCCTACGGGCGTTCTGCCTCAGAATATATTGTTCTGTGGTTGTGACCAAAATCTGAGGTGCGCATGAATAGAAGGGCGCGTTTGGGTGTGTACGGACATATGGGATCACATGATTTTTATAAATTCAAATTCAAATTCAAATATATTTATTGCGTCAAACATGGTATAAAGGTGGTTTAGTTCTAAGTAATGCACTCATGTCTCACTATATTCTAGCATGCAATACCTAATTATGGTGGCAAATTAAATAAGGCATTATTATTTATTATCTTACATTTAAAAACTCATTGATGTCATAAAAATTCATTTCATTCAGCCATCTAAGCAATTTGATTTTGTATAAATAATTATTTAATAATTTGATTTCAAAATTTAAAAATTGAATTTGATTTTTTTATAAACGCGTTAACCAAAGGCGTGCTTACATGCCTAATGTGTACATAGTCGCGAAATACACAAATGAAGAACCGACGACAAACACAAGAGTATCGATTAGTGATAAACAGCTTTGGTTAACTATAACTGATTTAAGGGGCGAACGGTTTGGTTGTCAAACTAGACCTAGATCTCAGTACTCACGGTTAAAAACTCAAATTACATAAAATACAACATCTTTCCTTTGGTTCCTTGAATGTGAAAACACGATAAACAAAAAAAATACTAAAAAAAAATCATGACAGTGCACTGTTTCGCATATAATTTGGTCGAAATCTCAGAAACCCTGCGGTCTATTAAAAATACTAATGTTTTGATTCGTAGGTTATTACTGATTATTTGGTTCCTTGAATTAGTTTCTTTATAAGTTGTGTAGTTTCGTTAGTAATAAAAAAAACTTGATTTTTGAGCTTACGCCGTTCCAAAAACGTATGCTCTGTCCCGGTAATAGGAACGCGAAATCCTATGCCTATCGTTTTCACAAAATGGAGCGCAGTGCGTCTTCTTAACTATAACAAATTTGGGTATTTCTTTATATCCGGTTTCCTTGCCTAAACGATAGGCATCGGAAGACCAGAGTCAGAGTATTGATCAATGAGCTATTTAAACTCAAAGCTCACAGCTAAACCGACTTACCCTTCACTCGCAAATAAAATTAAATAAATACTCATCATCATAATGAGCTCATCGTAATGTTATTTCAACTCTACAACAAATTTAAACTTACAATAATTTTGATGTTTTCCGTCCAAAAAGATGTAAAAACACTCAAAGAAAGTTGCTCGTAAACCGATTAGCAAGGTTTCTGAAGTGTGACAGTGACAAGGGTTTAATACATTTGACAGTTAAATTAACACTTTCGTCCCTGGAGCAACTTCGTCACTTGTTGATTGTAATTGAAATAATGAATTAGTTGAGCTACTTTTGAGAGATGCGCACAAGCATAACGAATTTACCAATTAGCAAATTATTAGTACAAAATACAAGAAAAGAGGAGATATTTAATTATTTGGTCATGCTACTAGGAACACATTCACAGATTAGACGAAAGGTGGAACTTTTTTAATTTTCGCAGTAAACCACCTCAGTAAGATTGTCCACGTTTTGAAACACTGAATACATTAATTGCCCCGTGACCACAATCACTGCAAGATATATAATAGATTCAGGCGTTACTTTGCGGAAATCCATTGTAAATATAAGGACGAAAGATATTTAGTAACAATTCCGCGAAAAAAACCGTCTCCAAAAAGATCAAACATAAAGTAGTCCGTGTAGAAGACCACACCAACCACAAAATGAAAGAACATCTATCAAAGCAAGTCGTCAACTAGTTTCATCTCTCCACGAGACAACATCAGGACACCACAAAATGGTGCACAATATGGTAATGGTTGGTGCTCTCAATGGCAACGTCGAGACCTTGCCATTGAAAGCACCACCCAACACCGGAAGAGTCCCACCAGAGATGTTGTCACTCCGAGCTCCGTGCGCCAAGACGCGCAGCGCGCGCAGCTCGGAGTGAATAAACAATAAAAATGTACGAAAACAAAAATACGAGGTACGCGATTAATATCCAAAATAATATTTAAAACGAAACGTAAGCTAAGAACGAAACACACAAATAAAAATCCGACAAAAACAGTCGAAAGAGTTATGTTTTTTTACAGAATGAATGTATTGATTGATTGCTTCGATCAATTATAACTCGAAGATTGATTACCATGGTACTCACCGGCACATCATGGAATGAAATTAAAACAAATTCTGAAACTGCCCTAATTTAAATTTACTAACCCTAAATATTTCGAAAACCAGTTTTATTACTTATACAAAATATAAAAATACCCATCCCCAAATGATTATTGCATTCGTATTCATTTAAGCAACTGTTAAAAAGGTACTATCCAAAAAGTTTTACCAACAAAATACCTGGGCATTATGATCGATCAGCGGCTCTCCTGGCATGCTCACCTTGAACTCCTAATGAACAGGACAAGAAAACTAATCTGGATTTGTAAGACGCTGCGCCATGTAGCTAACGAAGATTTACTATATCAAGTATATAATACTCTGACACAATCCATTTTAAATTATTGCATACCAGTCTGGGGCGGAGCAACAAAAACTAAACTCCTGCAATTAGAAAGAGCTCAAAGGTTCATAGAGGTAATGTTCTTTAGGAATGTTCTTTAAGCGTTATCGATATTCGACGGAACAGTTATATTTCAATTCTAATATTTTGTCGGTGAGGAAGCTCTACATTTAACATGCTGTACTAAAATTTTATGAAACTCTAACATATGACCCCACAAAACTAACTAAAAGAAGAAAGGATAAGATAATGCCTGAGGAAGTTGTTCGTTCAAAATTTGCAAGACGTCAATACGTCAAACAATCGAATCATTTGTATAATAAAATTAATAAGATTATACCACTAAGAAAACATGCTTCTAAAAAACTACTAACATACTGGCTACTGACCCTTGCACACCAGGACACGGAAAACCTACTGGAGATAGTTTCGTGATAGTGCACACAAATTGACCCACCTCCACACACTACACACAAGTACGTACCTATACAAGACAATAAAATAAATAGCAACATTAGGTAATTAGATTTTAGCTTTTATAAAACATAGGTTATGTTACATAACCTATGTTTTATAAAAACTAAATTTTGTATAATACCTACATGCATTAAATTAACTTAATCTGTAAGAGTGATTTTCCAAAAGGCAGGAGCGAAACCCCCTAACACAGGTATCTCTATACTTAAAAAGGGTTTCCAAAGCAATTAAAGATGTATTCAGTTAAAGAAATAAACTATTTTGTTTTTTTTATTGATTGTGTGAGTTCCCTGATTAGGTAGGTAGGTAATAATTGGCTTACAATGCAAGTTCCTCTGCATTGTAAGCCTACTGCGGGAGCACTTATGTAACACTGTTTAATTGTATCTGTTTTTCATTTAATCTATAATCTTATGTGTTTCTTGTACCTGCCTATTATTTTAACGTGTCGTGTTATGTATTATGGGTTTAAATAAATTAATTTTCTTATTTTCTTCTTCTTCTAGAGTCTCTACGCCGTAGACGTTCTAGAACTTCTAGGCAACGTAGACCCTCTACGTCGTCTTAGGCCTGCTACGAAAACTACACAACATAGATAGGCCATCTAAGTACGACGTAGCCTACTACGGAAGCTACAAGTGTAATATGTGCACCTAATAAATAAATACACCATAGATAGACAGTGTAATAACCTACTTCTTATAAACCCCCTCGGCTGTACTGAAACGTAATAGAGGATGGAGGCGCAAAAACAAAATTAAAATGGTGGATCATTTAAATTTTGTTAAAAATCAATTTCTGGTTTTGACAGATATCATTTATAATTTTTTAGCCATGTCGAAAATTTTCAAACTAAATTTTATACCTCTTCTGATGTGCGTGTGCAAAATATTTGGAATTGTTTTTAGTGGCTATACTTTTCATACTTCAACATTCTCTGTTAATGTTATCAATTCTTGTTAGTTTTCAAACATTAACGTCTTTGTTTACATAAAATGTCTTGGATTCTAGAAGCAAGTTTAGGTAAGTAGGTAGGTACTTAAGTGCCCTATATCTGATTCAATGGAAGCAGCATACAAAACAGATCCCAATCAAAACCAAGCATTTGTCCTTGTCGAAGGTCCATAAGGACCCTACATTTGGGTCGCAAAGCACACATTTCAATGCCCGTGATGTTATTGTCTGTTTCCTATAATTAATGGTAGCAATTTGACCCGTATTGGTAATGGAACTCGCAGTGTGTATGGTTCTCTTTTTGTCAACGAACCAAATGACTGGATTATAGGTACAGTTACCTAGTTTATAAGTTCAGACGTAAATCAAATCATTTATTTGCTGAATACATTATTACAGGTACCTACATGTCAGATCTTATAACTAGTGATGTCAAATGTATTCAACCGCAGCAAGCAGGTGTGCAAATTTTAAATATTGGCGATTCATATAAGTAGTTAAAATAATCAATAACAAAATAATCAAGGATAATACAATAGAGAATAAATAATTAACAATCAGATAATAACTATAGTCTATACATAATAAATTATTCTACTTAAAATTAGTATATTCATTTACACTTTATAAACATTTGTCAAGCAGCCATTGATTTAATTTTTGTTTGAACAAATTACCATTGAGGTCATTAATGGGTTCTGGTAACTTATTAAAGATGACGATGCACATATTGAAAACATTTTTCTCATAGATTTGCTTGTGGCATTGTGGCTTGTACAGATGATAGGTACTCGGCCAACCAACTTTTTTTTTAAATTGACGGTACAACGTTTGACCACTATATTATTTATAGTAATACAAGTTTCCGCCCGTGGCTTCGCACGCATTGTTTATATGGAAAGGTTTATAGGTTATTTATATCCTATGGAAACTGATATATGGGATAAAACGTAGCCTATGTTTTATTTTAGGCTTCGAACTACATCTATGCAAAATTTCAGCCCGATCCGTTTTGACGTGAAGAAGTAACAAACATTCATCTAAGCATCCAATCTCTCGCATTTGTAATATTAGTGTGATGTGATGTAACGTGATGTACATAAAGTGTGATGTGATGTATAACACAGACAGGTATTTATTTTATCGTTAGCCTGATGACAACCGAAGGGAAAAAAATATATTCAAAGTGATTTATTTTCTGAAAACTGCTAGGCAAAGACCTCATCTTCCTTCTTCAGTAGACGGTCTATGGCGTTAGTGGAACAGTCAAGGTCGTCATCAAGCGAGATTGTAGTCAAACGAAGGTCAATCACATCTATAGGTACTTGTAATAGAACTGTAGCAGGTCAAATTCTGTACATTGAAGATATTTTGAAATTTTTTTTTGGAGGGCGATCTATTTTCGATACTGAAGCCAAAACTGTATTTTTTTTCATTCATGTCTGTCTGTCTATCTGTCTTTCTTTTTGCCTGTCTGTCTGTCTGCCTGTATCTTGGCCGCGTATAACTCCGAAACTACTAAATGAATTCAAACGAAACTTGGAATCATTTGAGTTCATACTACGAGGAAGGATATAGAATACTTTTTATCCCGGAATTCATAACGGTTCCCTTGGGAGAGGGGATGAAAGTCAAAATGTGTACTTCGTTGTAATTCTTCAACGCGTTGTCCGATTTCAATGATTCTATTTATGTTAGAAACAATGTTGCAAGATTGTAAAAAAACAGTCAATATTATCATCATTATCATCAGCCTTTATTAGTCCATGCATAGCTCTTTCCATAGCTCGCTGTGCGATTTTAAACTGATGGACAAGCGCTACCGTGAGTGTCCACGTCTCAGCTCCGTGAGTCATGACGGGTAGGACGCACTGATTAAAAACTTTTCGTAACAGTGTTGCATGGTACAAAGTGGAGTAAATTATAAGAAGATTTTGAAAACAAGCTACTATTTTTAGCCATAGACGCAATAAGCGTGTGAATACGTTCTGCCTCATTCTAAGGAGTTACCACGATTCTGATTTATTTAAGTAGTTTATTTTTAAGTTGAGCGTGTTTGAGTGTTTTTAGTTTCATCTAACCGTGCGCTTTATCTTGCGCGCGCCTAAATCATCAGATATATGACGCCGCTTAGATAAACAACGATCATAAGCTTTATATCACAAAGCAATGACTGTTTTGTAAAGGAGATTAACAAGGCACACAACGCAATGTGTTACCTATTTAACTCCTAATGGTGTAAATATTTAATAATAAACTATCTACCTTCTAACTAACTACCTAGGCAGGTAGACCAACACACAACTTCACTCACAAAATGTTAATAAAAAGTCGAAACAGTTTAGGTAAGTAGGTCTAATCGATTATCGAAGTCGCGTGATTTCGATAATCGATTAGACCTACATCGACATCGATCGAAAAATCAATTAAAATACTGAACTGACCCACGCAACGGAAGTAAGAAGGTATAGGTATAAAATGTATCACAAAACAAAAGTTGGTAAGTACCTACTACGTAAAATGAATCACAAAACGGAAAACGCACGAAAGAGCATCTTACTGCTACGTAATTAGATCTAATAGATCACAATCTAGGTACATAAATATAGGAAATACACATTGAAGTTTTTTTTTGCACACCGTTTCTTAATATTAGAGAAACTGTGGTCAAATGTGAATACCTAATTAGTCGGCAGGTATGGCAATCGCGAACGAAGTCGCGGGTACAGCTAGTATATAAATATTAACAAAGAAAATTACAATTATACCTCCACCTCCACAGCCTATAATGGTCCACTGCTGGACCCAGGCCTCCCCCTGATAAGCGCCATGTTGGCTTTTATATCACGGGGGTAATGCCCATAATCCCCACGCTAGGCATGCGGGTTCGGGATCGCAGTTCGGTGGTAGAATTGTTCTGCAGGGGGCGCACAATTATACATAAATAAATAAATAACACTCACTTATAATAAAAATGCGAAAGATTGGATGTTGAGATGTTTGGAACTCTTCACACGTCAGTGTATTTTAGCTCAGTAGCGTTAGTTCAGTACCTAGTTGACACTAGGTACTGAACTAACACTACTGAGCTAAAATTTTGCACAGATATGTTTCTTGATTCTATTTATGTTAGAAACAATGTTGCAAGATTGTAAAAAAAACAGTCAATATTATCATCATCATCATCAGCCTTTATTAATCCATTCATAGCTCGTTCCATAGCTCGCAGTGCGATTTTAAACTGATGGACAAGCGCTACCGTGAGTGTCCACGTCTCAGCTTCGTGGGTCATGACGGGTACGACGCACTGATTAAAAACTTTTCGTAACAGTGTTGCATGGTACAAAGTGGAGTAAATTAAAAGAAGATTTTGAAAACAAGCTACTATTTTTAGCCATAGACGCGATAAGCGTGTGAATACGTTCTGCCTCATTCTAAGGAGTTACCACGATTCTGATTTATTTAAGTAGTTTATTTTTAAGTTGAGCGAGTTTGAGTGTTTTTAATTTCATCTAACCGTGCGCTTTATCTTGCGCGCGCCTAAATCATCAGATATATGACGCCGCTTAGATAAACAACGATCATAAGCTTTATATCACAAAGCAATGACTGTTTTGTAAAGGAGATTAACAAGGCACACAACGCAATGTATTACCTATTTAACTCCTAATGGTGTAAATATTTAATAATAAACTATCTACCTTCTAACTAACTACCTAGGAAGGTAGACCAACACACAACTTCACTCACAAAATGTTAATAAAAAGTCGAAACAGTTTAGGTAAGTAGGTCTAATCGATTATCGAAGTCGCGTGATTTCGATAATCGATTAGACCTACATCGACATCGATCGAAAAATCAATTAAAATACTGAACTGACCCACGCAACGGAAGTAAGAAGGTATAGGTATAAAATGTATCACAAAACAAAAGTTGGTAAGTACCTACTACGTAAAATGAATCACAAAACGGAAAACGCACGAAAGAGCATCTTACTGCTACGTAATTAGATCTAATAGATCACAATCTAGGTACATAAATATAGGAAATACACATTGAAGTTTTTTTTTGCACACCGTTTCTTAATATTAGAGAAACTGTGGTCAAATGTGAATACCTAATTAGTCGGCAGGTATGGCAATCGCGAACGAAGTCGCGGGTACAGCTAGTATATAAATATTAACAAAGAAAATTACAATTATACCTCCACCTCCACAGCCTATAATGGTCCACTGCTGGACCCAGGCCTCCCCTGATAAGCGCCATGTTGGCTTTTATATCACGGGGGTAATGCCCATAATCCCCACGCTAGGCATGCGGGTTCGGGATCGCAGTTCGGTGGTAGAATTGTTCTGCAGGGGGCGCACAATTATACATAAATAAATAAATAACACTCACTTATAATAAAAATGCGAAAGGTTGGATGTTGAGATGTTTGGAACTCTTCACACGTCAGTGTATTTTAGCTCAGTAGCGTTAGTTCAGTACCTAGTTGACACTAGGTACTGAACTAACGCTACTGAGCTAAAATTTTGCACAGATATGTTTCTAGGCCTGGATTAAAATGTAAGCTACTTTTTAACTCGGTAAAAGTCGCTGACAGAAGCTAATCTATAAAAATAAAAGTGCTAGTCGACTCGCACGCGAAGGGTTCCGTACCGTAAAATCAGGCAACTTTTTCAAAGAATATCAAATTTTTACTTATTCGGAGACCTCTTTAAATTTTCAACTTTATTATATTTTTAGTATTTCTTGTTATAAGAATTGAAAGTTTACTTATTAATAGAAAATTGAATGTGTCTACCTATTGTGGTTCAAGAGATACAGCCTTTACAAGCAAAGATTAAAAAAACCAAAAAAATCACGTTTTTTATTTGGCCTCTGTTCATCTTGTAGCACCCACTCGGTGGCAATTTTACACATCTTTTTATCGGAATTTTCGGCCAGGAAAGTAATATCGAATTTACCAACAAGAAGTATATGTTATCGAAAATCACTCGGAAAAAAATTATATATTTTATGATTATTAAATAGGTATTTAAAAAAGAACAGGTTATTTATTCAGACGTTGTCCATGAATTACACATTATGTACTAAACATTACAAAAACAAAAAAAAAACATTAAGAGCGTTTACGCCTAGCGCGCGATGTGTATGGGACTGACTTGAAATGATTTGCGCGCGGCGTTTTAAAGTAGTTTTAAAATATTTACAGAAAAATAATAACAACAAAATAATAAAAATTTTAAATGTATGATTTTAAAGAAGATGATTTACTTTATTGGTAAGCTATTGTTATATTAAATTAAATAAGGTACATATGTAAAAAAAATCGTTTAAAATTCGTAATAATTCACAGTTTTTGAATGTTAATTTCTCATAGTCAGATACCAAAACCAAACATCTTTTAAACTAACTATTTTCCCAAGGATCATATTGATTGGTTATTATTTTTTGATAATTAGATATATCAGTATTTTCATAATATTTTGAGCTTCGAAACTGATGCTGAAAGGGAAATTAATAAAACCTTTAACAAGTTATCTTGATAGAACGCGTACATACTATATTAATCGAAATATTTTCTTAACTAACTATTTGGACAACGAAATTTCCAAAAATTATTATTAATTAACATACAGTGTAAGTTAAGTGGTTCATGATATTAACGGGTTTGAAAAGTACTGTTTTTGAGCCAAACTGCGCATGAAAGGCGTAAACGCTCTTAATGTAAGTTTTTTCAGAGCATTGTCGTTAGTTAGTAGCATGCACATATCGTTTAAAAAGTCTAGGACTAAATGCTAAATGATTAGGTTGTTGCTAAACGTAAAATAATTTTTCGTATCTTGCTCTAGTTTGTCCTGCAGCATGCGACAAACGTTAGCCAAAAATACTTCCCACCGATTAAACCTGCGATAAAAACCGAAAATAAACAAACAAAAGTATTTCCCGAACACACTTCATTTGTCGCTGCAATAAATTTTTAGCGGTTTGTCGTAAATTCCCGCGTTTTCTAACGTCCGCCATTTTACTTCCGAAATGGCCGTTTAAAATACACCCCCTGTTGGGCCTACTTATTTATTTAGATTGCGTAAACTAATTAACGTAGTAGGTAGCTAGTATTTCTTGCTTTCGAAAGAAGTTCCATTTTTAATCGTGCTTTCTTTATTATTTCAAACATATTATTGCCACAAGTTGAAGACTATGGCGCTCATTAGAGAAGATCTAGGTCCAGCAGTGGACTATAGACTAACGACTCCAGTGATTTTCTAATTATTGCCTTAAAACTGACTCAAGTAGCCTTCATTATACCCAAAAATGTACTCAATTTCTGTGTTCTTAAAGGGGTGTGTCTTTTATTTAGCACATAGATTACAATAACAGAATAAAACAATTACAACTAGTATTTATACAATGAGTATCTATTTCTTAAAAATCTAAGCCGTCACCAGAAGGCAGTGTGCCCAGAATGCTGGCAGCATTGCCACGTTGAATGGCAATGCTAATTCGTTGACCGAAATAGAAGCCAGCATTCCGATCACCTGTCGACTCTATAAGAAGTTTGGTAAGAAAAACTAGCCTTTTCTTCTTAAAGGTGAATTGTTCATAGTCTTAAAGGTGAATTGGTTATAGTATTTTGTTTCAGAATACTTAAACGTGATAATAAATGAAATTCCAAAAACAGAAGTCCAAGGAGTTTTATTATCATCATGTATTCTGAAACAAAATACTGTGAACAATTCAAGAATACTGCTGAGTCAATACTCAACAGTATTCTTAGACTTGTAATAAGTTTATTACTAACATTGACTATTCTGACTATTCAGTTTCAAATCCTGGTCATCCAAAGGGGTTTGAAGATTTAAGTATAGAGGGGGGCCGTGCAATCGGCTACAAAAATGTTTTTTTTTTTCAAAAGCGTCGCGCGTAATGTTTGGTCATAGGATATTTAAACAAATAAAAAAATTACTATAACAGAATGTCCTAAAGCGTCAGGTTTCTGAGATAGATAATACTATTTACAAAAGAATAATTATGAAAATTGGCGGTCTTATCGCTCAAGAGCGATCTCTCCCAGACAACCTTGAATGGATAGGATCGTTGGATTGTACATGGGGTAATATCTGTGTGCATAATAATAATATAGGTATTTACTACTTAGAATATTAACAAAACATATACCATACATAACAAACTATAAACTACATATTATATGTACATACTGTTTTATTTTATAAATACATACATAACTATTATTTATATATTAGATATTCACAGATGAAAATACCTATAGCTCAATTTTTTTTTTATACTTCTTCGACAGTTATATCACAAAAACCTGACGCTTTAAGATAGGTATTATGTTATGGGACATTTTTTATTTGTATATGTGTCGTTTATCCAAATATATTAGAGGTATAACCGCGGGGGTTAAACACAGTGTGGTAGCTTACTTATGCTACCACACTAGGGTCAAAATCATCAAACCCCTTTCAGTGAAATTGGAAATCCGCAATTAGATTCCTAATCAGTATATTCATAACAAACAAGAGTCTAATCACTTGTCTCGGGTCGGACCCAGAGTTTCCGCAAGGCACCACCGCACTCGTGTTGGCACTACGGATTTCAGACCCTTTGAATTTGCATTTCTAATGCGAATGATATGTCCGTAATGTTTTATGAAAATGAGACTTAATTTATGGTAACGAGGGTTCATTTTGTCATTGATATCCCGGAGATTCGCTATGATGAGTGGTCTTAAAACCTTACGAAAACACATAAGAAGTTTTTAATAAAATTTAGACAATTATAATAATGCTGGACAGGTATTTTGAGGTTTGTTTAAATGATTTAGAAGGTTCTATTTCATAATTGATTGTCGATCATGCATCACCTAACCTCAGGCGCGCTGGCATTTCATTGCCAAAATTTTCCAACCACGACGACTTCGGTTTTTGTAAGGAAACCGATGTCCGATGTAAACGTGTGGTGAGAAAGGTGTTGAAATGCTTCAATGACATAACAAAACATAGAAAAGTCAAACGAAAGGTGTTTGAATATTTTGTCCCAAACATCGGTCACCTTTTTCTTTCACCATGGGAGGTGACAAAAATCTTCAAACTCCTTTAGTTCTTAGGCACATATACAGGTCAGAACCACCTAACATGATTTATTTTCACTTCTCATATCATCTCCTAATACCTCGCAAGTGACTGTAACACACTACTACCTATAAAACACTGAACCAAATAAACCAGCTACTTACCATTCCGACCGGCAAATTTTCTCTTCTCCCGCGTGTTTTCGCACTTACCCAATCGTAATAACGAGGTCGCAAGGAAACGACACATTACAGACAAATGGACGTGCCTTTCTTGTTGTGATGTGAGGGTTGCCAACGTTGTAAATTTTGGTTAGAAGTTTCGATGTTCTAGAATTATTGTTTTATTCGAAATAAGCGGTTTTTGTATTAGAGTTCCTACACGCCTGCAACTCAGAAAGAACTGACTTTTTGAGTCAACGGATGATACATGCCGTTGAAGAGGACAAAGGGTATAGTTTTTACTTTAAAACCGCATCCTACGTGAGCGAACTTGACGCAATCGCGAAGCGGCGCGGCGCGGCGGCCTATACATTTTACAATTACAAATTCAAAAATTGTTGGCGATGCCGCTTCGCGATCGCGTCGAGTTTGCTCACGTAGTACGCAGTGTTAGTAAGCGCTGTCAACCTGGCGTGATGTAGGGAGCGGATTGTTGGCAAATTTTTGGGTTCGTGGGTTAGGCCCCCGGTGTGTGACGCCCCCGTCGTGGAGGCACCCGATTTAGTTTCAGTGCGATAAAAACTATTAGTTGAATATTTTTATCTAAAGTACAGTCAGATAGCAAAGTGTAACCTAAATTATAGAAATGATTATAAGTGTCTACTTGAAGTGATCCAAAGTCTTAGTTTTTTATATATAATATAATAACGTCAGCGAAACACACAACTTGCTTGTCTAATAATATCACAAGTAAAGTTACAATTTAAAAATGATATTTAAAAATTAAGATGATTCATATGTAAGTACCTATTATGTACTTGCTAAATGTAATTTTGAATACCAAATAAATGATATGGGAATCTACTTAAATATTTACAACATTGCTAACAAATTAATTAAACATTAAAATATATAATGTAATGTAATGTATTCTTCAAACCCTGTACCTGTACTCTGTAACTCGGTAATTTATGCTTCAAAATTTTGTTGGTGCTAAAATTTGTTTTAACGTCCTCTTTTAATTTTTCCATAACAACTCTTAACTTCGTTTTTAAATAAGTTAGGTTGGCACTCAGCATTATGACACCTTTGAGATGAGATGGCCGACTAAACTTTCTTATCATCAGTAACTTATTGCAACAATAACTTGACTTCTGCGAGAATGGGCTAGAAATAGTGTCCACCGCTCTATTAGCATTGTCAATTAGTCCGTTTACCTGAACTCTATTGTTTCAATTATTTGCGCAAAAGAGATAAGAAAGCGATCTGGTTTTTGTCAAAAACCATTTTGGTTGGACGGCTCGTTTGAAAACGTACAAAATAATGTAATTTAAGAAAATAAACTGTAACAGCAACCTAAAAATAATTTCTATTATTTGTTACTTATAAAATACCTACATAATCAGATAATTACACCTGTATGTAACGCATCACACTCATAATAAATTTCAGTGAAATTTAATGGCTTAGTTATTTAGTTCAAAAACACTTTTTCGTCGACTGTATCTGGTACAAATGACTTTTATTCTGATGAAATCGGCTGTTATAACTTAATTGCAAATCGGGTGCCTCCACCACGGGAGCGTCATACACCGGGGGCCTAATACACGAACCCAAATTTTTAAAGCAAATAGCGATATTTTCTACGAGAGTACGGCATATTTTTAATACCTACCGTCATAAATTGGCCCCACAATATTTAAATAATTGTGTTCTACGTAAAATAATTCAAGAATAAGTGCATGACTCCGTGCCGTCTTGCGTAATAAATTTAAATTTCTCAATGTGGCCGAGCAAAGTCCTTGTTGGCAACACCACCGTCGCATAGTCCACTGAGTTATGACGTCTAGCGGGACGGACGCAAAGGCGGACGTGGGTCCATGTCCTCGTGATATATAGGTTCATCATCTGTGATAGCTTCCTGATTGATTTTCTGACTCGCATTCCATATTTTATTAGGATATGTTACATGTGGTGTATTGAAACTTTTTATCGGCTTTTTGGGCGCTATATTATTATTTTTTGAGTTTGTTACGTTCCTTAGCAATCAAAGTAGGTGTACAGAAATAGCAGCGACAAAAAAACAACACATAATATAAAATTACTAACGTTATTGAGAAAATACTGGGCCTTGGGTATAAAGTTAAGATGGATAGAAAACTGCCTCTACTATGATAGTTGTCAGCATTATCCACTAAACCTGAACGTACCTATCTTTACATACCTAACATGAAGTTTCCTTATTCCCTCTATGTCTGGCAAACTACATGGTCCGAAAATGGGCATTAAGTTTAGCCTTTCGGCGGATTATGACCATAATTAGAAATTGCCAATATTAATTACTTCTAAGAGAATTATAACAAGGGAAATGTAAGGTATCCAAAATTGTGAACTTTTCGTGATGATTTTTGAATGGACTCAGGAACCAAAAGATCCAAAGTCAAAAGCCGGCTATCACCAAGATATCATCTGTCAAAAACGCTAATTGCCTTATAAGTCCTCAAATACCGGACCATCCCTTGAGGTTTTCGTTCAATGGACGCCCTTAACCCCAACACGCACCTTCTTCCTGTCGCCTTCGCTTATGTCACTTCCTGCCCTCTCAGGAATTAGACCCTTAATTGACTTAGCGTCCCTTAAGAGCCTGGCCACAACAATCTATCATAGACTATTTCAGGCCGGAAATAGGATTGGGATGATACGTTTTTATTGTGGGTTTTACGATATATTTGGGATAGGTATTCAAACGTTTTATAAATAAATTCGGTTAACTCTAAGGTAGGTACTTCTTTACATTTTTATTTTTTCTTACGTTTATTCGTGGCTGGCGTAATAATCGTCTCCTAACTTAGCCCGTGGATGCCGCTAGAGAAAACTAACGGAATTTACAAGAGGAAGGGCAGCAGCTTCAAATCAAATCAAAAACTCTTTATTTCCTTATATACAATAAATGCACACTTAGAAATGGTCAAATTCCTAATAATTAAACACTGACACGGAAATGAAGTAAAATTTCTGTCGCTTCGGTATTATAAACTAAATTAAAGAAGCGACGAAGAAACCTCTAGCCTATTAGTTTTTTTTTCGAGTTGTAACAAATCCCGTCCCAAGCTTTTTTATCCTATAGATAATCTGATATTTATTAGTAAGCCTTATTGCACAGGAAGGTTTTACAATTTGTTTGAATTTATTTACTGATAATTCTGGCAACTCACTAGGAGTTTTGTTCGCTTCCTAACATTAATCCATTGAGGTGGACTCAAACATTACGTAATTAAGTATCACTATAGAACCTGCTGGACTCACAATACGTGTAATATGCTTTTGTTGTCAATAAAAGCATTAATTGTTTTATAAAAAAATCTAGGTAGTTTTTGTAATTTTTCAACGCGCCAGGTAATTTATTATATAATTTAATTGTCATTACGTAGTGGCTCGATTTGTGAAGTTTCAGTTTGGAATCAGTTTGTTTTTAAATCGTAAGGAGCGAGAGGTTTAGTTTTCTTCCCGAGTTTTACAAAATTCTTTACATTTTCTAACGAATTCACACTTTTCAAGTATATATATGCAGGGCAAGGTTATAGGTATCTTAAAATGTTATAAGTAAGGTTTACAGCTGTCTGTCTGATCTATGCTTGTCCTGTCAAGCAAATGGTAAAACTTCCACTGGGGGAGGCTTGTTCTGCAGTGACGTATGGGCTGATGAGGTAGGTTCCTATTTGTTCTTATTCGTACCTAACGTTATGTAATACCTACCTTGTTATTTATTGTTTTTTTTTATATTTTATAGATTTACTTTTACTGTTTTTGTGTAGTTTTGATTGAGTTATTTCCTCTGTTGTGACACATACTTAAGTCTTCGTAAGACGCATCCTAAACTTCCACTAAAATGGTAAAGCACCGTCCCATCTGTACATAACAGCTTTACTCTGTGACAAAGGGCCGGCCACAGAACAGACAGCAGTATCTTGACCGCAGCGTGTAAGATTCGCGTCATCTTTAATTAGGTCAAGGTATAAGGTACTTTACCTTAGGAATTTATTAGGGATGCCAGCCCGTATCGTTTTAATATTGTCTTGGATAATTTATCGCTTTTATGCTGGCAATCTATTTTTGTCGGAGCTTAGGGGACGTCAATGGGTCTATAAAATATAGGTCACTCTGTGTTAAGGGGCTTACGTATCTACCGTAGATGTTCCTTGGTTTTGAGAAGACCTCAATGGCACAGCGGGAGGTCCGCTTGCGACGTAAGGGGTTGCAGGTTCGATTTCCGCCTCGGGACAAATGTTTGTAAGATCTGTAGATATTTTTTCTGGGTGTTCTGGGTGTATTCTATGTATGATAAAAAATATGTATAAAATATGAATAAAATGTTATGTTTAAAGTATTAGGGGTTAAAGTATGAAATTGCCGATTTTTACTAATAAATAGAAATTAGTTTTTTTTTAATTTAACATATTTATTTAATCAAAATAATTACCATTATTATCTATACATTGCTGCCATCTAATAGGAAGGTCATTTATGCCTTTGCGATAGAACTCTGGTGATCTAGATTCGACAAACTGTGTGAAAGCATTTTGTATTGCCTCCTGGAAAGAAAACGTTTTATCACGTAGTAAATTGTCCAAATCACGAAAAAAATGGTAGTCCGTTGGAGCAAGGTCTGGCGAATACGGAGGGTGACGAATGGTTTCTAATTGCAGTTCCTGTAGAGTTAAAATAGTTTCTCGTGCTGTATGAGGTCTCGCGTTATCATGGAGCAGTAATGGTGAAGATCGATTCATGAGTCGGGGCTGTTTCACTGCTAGTTTTGCTATCATTGTTCGGAGTCCGGTAAAGTAGACATCTGCCGTTATTGCTTGACCAGATCGGAGAAAGCTATAGTGAATAACACCATGCTGAGACCACCAAACAGTTACCATTACCTTTTTATTGGTAAGCTTTGCTTTAGGACACTGTTGCGGCGTTTGACCTGGGGTCAGCCATTGTTTTTCGCTTACGGTTATCGTAAAGAATCCACTTTTCATCACATGTTGTGACATGTGATGAAAAGTGGATTCTTTACGATTCGATCCAATATTTTTTCATCTCTGTATCGATTCATCAAGGCAACACAAGTTTCAACACGCGTTTCTTTCTGCAGATCAGTCAAAGCATGTGCCACCCATTTTTATATATTTTTATTTTATTGATTTGACGCAAATGCGTCAATATTGTTCGTAAGGTAACATTAAAAATAAAAACCATGCCGCTAATTCCTGGGTAGTTTGGCTCGGATCAGCTTCCACCATCTCTTTCAATTCATTGTTATTCACCTGTGTGGGCGGTCTTCCACGTGGTTCGTTCTTCAAATCAAAGTTTCCATCACGAAAGCGTTTAAACCAAAATCGCACGGTGCGATCATTAGCAGTCCCCTCTCCAAACGCAACATTGATATTGCGAGCTGTTTCTGCCGCTTTAGTTCCGCGTCGGAACTCGTATTCGAAAATCACTAAATTTTTCGAAGTATTCATCTTCCTTGTCTAAGCTGAACAAAAAAAACAACTGAATGTCGATAATCGAATGTTGCACCTTTTTTAAAAGAAGAACTTCATAGGTACCATGTGAAAAAAGTATCACTCAAAAATCTCAAACCATGAAGGTTCTATGTCAATTCGAAGTACCTATTACAATAAAACGGCAATTTAATACTTTAACCCCCATTATATCATTTATCTAGTAATCATAACACAAGTTTTGCTTAGTTTTATGTTATATAATGCTGTGTGGATTGACCAACAACATTTATTTATTTTGATTTGTTATCTGCAACGTTGTAGTGAGTGTTAGATAAACTTATTTCCTTTAATATTTGGTTGCCTGGCACAAATTACTTTGAACTATAAGGCCTCAAATTCCGGAAACTACTGCAGTATTAAGCTTGGTTAAAAATAAATGTTTTAAGGGGTTTTGAAACTAAAAAAGAATTATTCGTCACTAGAGACCGAGAATTAGTTTATTTTAGAAAAGCGTGTCCCATCTGCATTTAAGGTACATATATACAGGGCTATTGGTAATTTACCTATTTACTGTGAATTGCAGGTTCTGCCCACTATCACGAACACCTGCGTGAAGATAGCCATTAGGTAGGATAGGTCTTAATTCTCAATTTTTATTGTAAATCGCCTCCGGAACCCAATAAATTACTAAAGACCGACCTCCCACTCCAACGCCCACTGTTAATTCAGGGCAGAGCCGTTATTAAGTTAAGTTTGTAAAAATGCCCCTCTAATCAACGATTATTGGATGCAGGGTACCTACTACAATACCAAGTTCAATAATTAACCTGGCGTCTTCACGAAAGTGTTTGTGACGTTGCGCAGAATCAGCAGTTCACGCATTGTCCGTGAATTACTAATAACCCTGTATATTATATTAGGTTATAATCCGTACTCATCATACGCTGTCTCATTATAATTACATCCTAGAACAAGCTCTGCTTACTTTAGAGCTAGATGACGCTTTGTCCAGCATTTTTTTAATGTTATTATTTTATTTGAGTATATTATTGTGCATTATGTTACTGGCTAACCACGCCCTGCTTTAAGCATGTACTTAAATACTTAAACTAGCGGAGTCAGACTACTGGCTTCAGATACCTAGTGCTTATGATACTTTTTTATCATAAATCAGTTTCCATGGGATAGAACAGGAATAGCTTTACCTCGAAACAAAAATTATACCTAATCGTTTTTCATTGAATAACTAAATGTATATAATTGTATCTAAGGAGGAGGAATGAAGAAAACTACAAGTTGTGCCGACCCCACCAGCGAGGCCCGGAAAATGATGACGATGGCTCCTGCCATGCCCATAGCCCTCCCTTCCCCGTGCGTGCCACAAGGCTGTGGAATGCGCTACCTACTACTATATGACACGCAAAGTCTCTTCCTGTATTTAAGAATATGGTTTATGAATATTTTGCATCTTTTTTTTAAAACTTGGTAGGCATGGGTTGTTATTATCCTTTCCCAGGGCAAGCGACCCAAAGTAAGTATATTTACCTATTTATACTAGGTATTGTATATTTAAGTAATACGCTACCGTCTATACGTGTACTGCTTCGTGTCCATTCCGAGATTGTCTGGAAGAGATCGCTCTTAGCGATAAGGCCTCCCATTGTGCAACTCTGTTATATCTCTTTTTCTGTATTATTATTTTTTTGTATTTTCTTGGTGTGCAATAAAGTGTATTATATAATATGATCTATAGAATACTCTTTATCCCGGAAACAACGCCGCGTGTAGAAACTAGAAAGTAAGTAATATGGTGTAGTGTACATATTAAAATTTCAAAATAATTCTAAACTTCACTTCCCTTAACAACACTCGAGGAAACTTCCCTAACAACATCAGTTCAAAGTGAATCCAAACAGAAAGGTTCGTTACTCACGCCGCCATGAGCAGCTACAGACGTTTTACTTGGAGCTCAGCAGTTTACGAAATAATAAATGATACATCAACAGGTAAGTGCAACAGGTAGTCCCAATCATTCGAATGTTTAATGAGATGGGAATTTGTATTAATGATAGTGTCTTGTTTAGGCTTAAGCTGAGGTGAGCTGAAGGCTCGACCTAAGCTGTGTGCCATTTTGATTCGCTACTAAGATGAAGTTATGTACGAGTAGCATTCGGTACCTTTTTTCACGTCATCAGTACTCGCGTCGAGCATTATTTAGAAATTGAAGCAGGCGTTTTGGAAGAATTTTCGATTTTGTGTGATGGATATTATTAATCAACAGCTTTTACCGGTCCACTGCTGAACTTAGGCCTTCCCTTATTGACGCCTTATTGGCTCTTATCATTTGAAGATAAATGGTATAATCCCCACTCTGGGCCTGCTAGTCGGGGATCGTAGTTCGGTGGTGTATATGTTCTGCATAAGGTGCTGCTGCTCGCCCCCTGGTAGATATCCCTTAGCCGCTTCTTACGACAGGCACCACATGGCCATTAATACTAGTGTTAATTTTAATTGTGGACGTAATCTGCCAAAACCCATTCCAAATTTCCCAAAGTACAATGACGTTTATCGAGTTAACCCCCTTGTTAAATTTATTTAAAACAGTCATGTTTTAAAATTACTTATAATCTTTTGATGAAATGAAGATAGCAAACTGGTTTATATGGAAAACAATTTTTTTTTAGTATAAACCAAACCTATGTAATTACGAGACTGACAGGGAAGTTACCTATCAATGAGCCAAATACAAGGAATTACCTACTTAAGTTGTGTGTCGACAGTTTAGGTAGGTATCTGGAAGGTTCCACAATAACAAGGAAGCAGGAAGCGTGAATTCAAATCACATTCAATTGTATTAAGATGAATGTTCAACATTATTTAACCGCTATCAGGTAAACCGGAAGGAAACTGTCCCCACGAATTTTCCAATAGGAGCACAAAATGAACAAAACTTACAAAATACATTCACGTTCTGAATACGGAACAAGCTGAATACATGCTTACGAGTATTGTTGGACGTTTGAGAGGTAGGTGCTAAAGTTATCTCGACAATGCGCTGGGTAGTGAGTTGTGCCACAGCTGGGAGTGAAATGGCTTGATCCGTGTTTTAATATAACACACAGGTGCCACACCTCTCTTGTAATATAACACGGACCAAGCCATCTTATTAATTTTATAAATTCTAAAGTAACTCTGTCTTACCTTTTGACGCCTAAACGGCTGAACGGATTTAATTTATATTTTGCAGGGAGATAAATGGTATCCTTGGAACGGACATAGGCTTCTTGAAAAGCACGTGCAAAGCCGCGGGCAGCAGCTAGTACATTATAAATAAATGAATGATAATTTTAAGTAGGTATTAATTTAAATGATTGCCTTCTTGTGAACTATTAAATGTATTTTCTTTCTTTCTTATGTAAGGGTAGTACACGTGTCAAATCTGGACGCGTCGGAACCAGTTTATGTAATATAGTATATTCTTTATTTCCAGACACGAGATCCACAGTATAGGCACAATACAATTCTACTTAAACTAATTAAAACTAATACACGAAATAAAAAAAAAAAGTTCAGTGAGAACCTAAGTCAGAAAAAATTCAAATTAAAAAATTCTAGGTGGCAATATCCACCCACCGTTTGTACATGTCTGACCAGATCAAACGATCTGCTAAGTCCTTGTAATAGAGTTTCTACACATGTTAACTCTGGACATAAACGAGGCTATTCTCTTTCTCTGGATGGCATGGAAAGAGTCAACACGGGCTGCTGTATACATTTCTGAAGCGCTACAATAGCGCTTCAGTCCCATGAGATGCCTGAAAACGTTATTGTAAGTCACTCTGATACCATCGTGTGATTTTTTGGTACACTCTGTCCAAAGTTGTCCAAAGTGTGTAGTGATAACCAACTAATATATCATCTATTTTGTATAACGACGATGGTTAGCAATAAATACAAATACAAATAACTTTCCTTCGAAACGTCTCAGATCTCGATAGATAACGTTTTATTCGCATCAATGTATTCCAATTTCTGGATTCCCGGTTTGAGGGTTTGGTACCGTGTGCCAATAACGTAACCATTATATAAATTTCAAGCTATTTTGATCAAACTTTTTCCTTACGTTTTTCAAATTCAAATTCAAAGTGCTTTATTTCCTTTAGACCTTACAGGACTCTTGGACGCGTCACAAAATTCTAATTACATAAAGTAAAACTAGGAAATAAAGTGATCACTTTGATTTTTTGTTTACTTTATTCTTTTTAAAGTAAAGTAAAGAAGCGAACAAGAAACCTTTACCTTGTTATGTTGTTGTTGGAGCAAAACTTGTCCCAAGCTTTTATATCCCCTAGAGACAATCTAATATTTGTAGTAAGCCTTTTTACAAAGGATATGTTTGACAATTTGTTTGAATTTATTTATTGATAATTTTTCTCCTCATAATTTCTTAAACTTCCAATGCGATTGAAGACAACATGGATGATGCCTCCAAAAATCAAATTGCAACTGAGATAACACATAAACTAACGTAGCGTATTAACTAACAAATAACAATATACATATGTATAAGCATGTGATATCCGAAGTGTCATTCATTAATTTTTTCGTTCATTCATTCATTTTTAATTCATTCATTACTTTTGTTTCACTACTGTAGTGTTTGTATATTTGAGTAAACGTTGTCTCAAACTCGCGGGTTGCGTTGCGGGACGAGTCAGTCACTGCAACGCTGCGGGAGGGTGCGGACATGCGGCCCCGTATACTGGTGGCGTAACGAGCCAATGTAGGCACTTGGGTGCCTGCCTGTGCTAGTAAGTACTACTATTATCAAATAGAAAACATGAGACATTTTAAATTTGAATAGCTCGCCTACCAACGAGCAGCAAAACCAAAAATCCTTAACCTTTTGCTAAGAGAAAACTAATTAACACTTTATTTCTTATCACACTAGGTATATAATATTATAAAAGCGCAAGTTTGTATGTTTAGATGTACCTATGGATGTTTGTATGCTACTTCTTTACACCAAAACATCTGAACGGATCGGGCTGAAATTTTGCATTCAGATAGTTCAGGTCCTAGAATAAAACATAGCCTAGGTACTTTTTATTCCATAAATCAGTTTACATGGGATAGAAATAACGCGTACGAAGCCGCGGGCAGAAATTAGTTTGATAATTGATAATCATTTATAGTTTAAAATTTGACTTGTCTAAGAGCTTATATAAAAGTAATTGTTTTCTTATTTCTGAGTAAACCAGTTACGTAACACCTCTCTGTGTCGTGAGTGAGCTCGTGTGTGCCCTGTCCACATCGTGCGGGCGTCCTGTGGGAAATCTGCGTCGTTTCGCCGCAAAACGCCGCCGCTGCTATCCTCCAGTATTTACCTAGTGCTAGCGGCCGGCAGGACATGCTGGGATTCACTTGTATCCCGATGAGATAAATACTTACTCATTTTGAATGTAGGAAAGTATTTAATTTTATACTTAATATACAAACGGATTGTGTTTGTTACTTCCATAGATCTAAATAAAATCTGTAGATATGGTACGCTCTCCCAGCGCTTACTCAACAACTGGCCTGTGTTACAACACAAGTTACAACTACACGTAAACACTCACAGCATTGAGTTACAAATATACGCTAGTAATAATAATTCAGTGACTCGCAGTTACATTTCCAATCTTGTGCAATAGTTACTCAAAACGAACAAAATCTCCTCATCATCACGATTCTATGAACTACCTACCTTTTATTGAGCAAGAGGAAATTCTTACAACATATTTATTTATTTATTATAGTGAACTAACAATTTGGAGCGAAAGTACCTAATACATATTCCTTAGTACGCAAATATGTTAGAAGAAGACGAGGTCATGGCGTGCCATGACCTCGTCTTCTTCTAACATATTTGCGCAAATAATACGCAAAAATACGTGTATTTTTGCGTATTATTTATTATCCTTGAATAACATAGGTAGTTACCTACTTTTATGATTTTGATGCCTCAGGCCTCCCAGCCAAACTGACGCCACTTTGATCATTTTTCGTAGATGCAAACAGGCCAATAGATATATACTTTTATTAGAACCAAAGCAAAACCGCGGACAGGCGCATGTTAAAAGTTTAATAGGAATTGATTTATCCCCACATCCCCGAAGATTAAATCCGACCGGCCCCGTCGGTTTGCGCAGCTCGACATAAAGCCGTTCACACGCCGCGGCGGCGGCGCGGCGGCGTGGCGGCGCGACGCTTCCTGCACGGAACCGCACCGCTTCCGCCGCCAAAAGGCAAGCGTCGTCGGCGAGTGGAATACGGAAATTGGGTAGCAACAAGTATTATATTGCTGTTTGTACTGGTCACGGTCAGGGTCTGAGGAAGCAGTTTGAGGTGAGCTGAGGATAGGTTAAGTTTCGACACGGCAAACGTAGTGTAGGTCGCCTTCCAGCAGCTATCAAATAAATTAATTGAAATTAATAATTATTAGAATTTATTGCATACACTTTTAAAATAATATAAACAACACAAAACTGGAATCCATAATCATCACTTTTTTAGTACCTTACTTAACCAATGCTTTAATGTATCATAGAAGCAAAATTTCTTTTAACATAGGTACGTCCATTGAAAAAAAACTTTACATTTCTTAATACTGGTAAGTACTAGGTACTTAGGGACTGGTAAACTGGTAAAAACTAATATCTCGCCATCGAAGATCAAACCACCGCAGTATATAGTCCCCTGCGTTTGCTTTCGAGAGAAACTCATTGATACACTGTGTCAAAATTCAAGTAAACTATGAATAAGTTGAATATCAGAACAACTTAACAAATCGAGAGCAACTTGAGGGTAGGTACTTTAAACTCCCTCTAATGAGTCATTTGGATATTCATTGCGTACGACGTGATTATAACCTTTGTTTTATATAGTGTGCTCGTATTTGATAGGTTTAATGATAAATATTTATCGTACTACATAAATTTGTGATAAATATTTGTGATTTTGAGTTTAGGTTTGTGAAAAGTAAAATGTGTAATGCTGAAAATGGTTTCGCATGTTGAGGTAAGTGCGCGTGATATTCCTTTTAATAAATAGGCTTAGAAATAAATAATATCTTGCCTAGCGATCCGGTTAGCCTAAAAAGCGTTTTGTGGCAATTTGTTCCCACAATAATAATTGTGTTTCGAATAGGTAGGTACGAGTAATAGCTAACAAACGCAAATATTATTCATAAAGTTTGGATGTTTGGTTGTTACCTCTTCACGCCAAAACTACATTATACTGAATGTGGGCTCAAAGTTTTACATAAAGGTAATTTTAATCCTAATAGTTTAATAGTCTATTGCAATAAGAATCTTTACAAATAATTACATAGCAATTGGCTGACATTACTTATTCAAATAACTAATCCTGAAATACTTTTCATCCCATAAATTTAAACTATTCCATAGAAATAACGCGTGCGAAGCCGCGTGCAGGAACTAGTTATTACGTAAAGTAAACGCTGTGGTATAGGCAATGAAGTATTTTAGGTACGGGTAGGGTTTTTAGGTAGTAGGTATTAGCTCTTTGGTGATAGGCATTTAGAAATGTAGGTATTAGTCCATTAGGCAGATCATATTTTTTAACCGACTTCGAAATAGGAGGAGGTTCCATGTTCGAATGTATGTTGTTTTGTTTTTCATGTATTTTAACCTATTTGTCCGTCGATTGTGGACCGATTTTGATGATTCTTTTGGTTTTGTATAGAGAATGATCCCGGGGTGGTCCTGTAATAATTTTATTCACGATGTACCTATAACTATTTGTACCTCAAAACCTAAAAAAAACCAGAAGTTTTTCCATTTTGAGCACACCTGATACACCTACATAGTTTTAGACCTAGGTACTAGGTAAAACCTAGGTGTTTCTTTTACAGTGTAAATGTAAAGGTATTCGAAGTCGGTTTATACTTTTTAAAAAACATGAAATTATTGCCTCTTATCTACATTAGGGTAGGTAATTGTCGATTTGCGATTCTTTCTTCAATAAATATTGTTAACAATTATATATTGACCACGATCCAAGTGTTTTATATTTGTTTGGATTACTTGACATAATTTGCTGTTTACTCAAATCTCGACTTAAAATGTGAAGTCTTAAGGTATTTATTGAGAAACATTTCAAATGTTCCCTAAACCTAAGCTATTTGTAAAAGGCTACCAAACTCGCAAATGCCGGTGATGTTTGGAAGCCGCTTAGCAAAGAGGGAAACCGTGTACCGACCGACACTAAAAGGTGAACTAGGTGTCGTGGCCAGGGATCGAGCCTTATCGAGTTACTGAGAAAACAGGTGGGTTTGGGGCCGAAAACTAGAGAAGAAATTTGTTGAGTATTTACAAATTTAGAAAGCGAATATGCTCGTACGATTATATCTACTCGGTTCTAGAATCCAAGATATTTGTGTAAACACAGGTATTTTTATATACACCATTATTTCTTCGGGTTTGGTTAAAAAACAAAAGAAATATTGGTGTATAATACATATTTTACGACATCGGAAATAATCGCAGAAGTTCGAAACAATTTTGGTTTTTGACAGCTTTCAATCAAAGTTAAATTTGCTTCGTCAGTTTTAAAACTCGAGTTTCTACGTTTTTCGCTGCGCGTGTGCAATTGCGACTAATGCGTTGTTGAAGTTATCGTTTTTAGTGGTTACCTTGCTGAGGTTTTTATCTATTATATTATTAGTTTTGTTATGATTTTATACCGAAATGTCTGTGAAAAATATCTTGAATTTAGCGTAAGTAATGCACTCGCACCTGGAATGGTTGACGCTGACTCATTTCTTTCGTTGATTCAACCGTAAACAAGACTTTTAGTGTTTTTATCCTCATTTGTACAAACAAATAAGGATAAAAGCATTATACTTATTTATAAATCTATTATAAAAGCATTGTCCAGTTAAGTGCTATTCGCAGTTTGAATTTTATGAAACAAAAAAATATTAACAATTAGTACTCGTCGAATCGTAGTTAATTAATTGTTTCTTACAAAATTATTTTCTGTGTATCTTTTAGTTTATATTGCCTGTTTTCTCTTTTTTAAATTCCTTTTCTCACTTTTCATACAGCGAATGCAGCAAATAAAATGCATGTCTTAGTTAAAGGGTCTGGTCTGGACTATTCTAAAAAGTAATTCAAACAAAAGCTAAACTTTTAACCTACTGAGAAAATTTTAGGCAAAATTACACCGCTTCTGCCTAGGTACTTAGTATTTTGTTCTTCTAAAGGTTTTTCTATTTGGCAGATTGCCTAGCGATTAAGCCCATAAAAAGCGATAGCCGATCTGTTACAACGTGCAATGCAGGGGTTTGATTTATTAGGTACCTATTTGTTTTTTAAACTCAACTTTATTGCCTCACGACAACATTATTGCTCTCAGAGGTAATATAATAGAGAAATTACTGTAAAATAAAAAATAAAAAGTATGTAATTAATTATTGGTACCAACCCTAGATCAGAATATTTCAAACATCTCTGATTTCATTATTAATTTAAAATGATCAATTTCTGTTCATCATTGCGAAATATTGAACAGCACTATCGATATTAATTTGTCAAGTAGAAAACCCAATAATCCTATCAATCGCAACCTTATTACCACCGTGTAAAACTCAAAATCGAGCTGTAAAACTGCCAATGAACCTCGAATAGGTCAACAAGTCAATTAGGGAGGTGCACAAGAGAAGCAGTAATGAGATGCACTACGACCGACCGATAATGAGGGAATTTTTAACCTATATAGCAGGCTTTTTTAATGTCAACGGATCTCATAGGCACATTATTGTTTTTTTTAATGAGTGGGATAAATTGAAGGAGGCTGAGCCTATGCGTACCGACGTTTTCAGTGGGCAGTCACTTTTGACTTTCATAGGAGACTGTGCTGCAGATTTTTTCTAAGCAAGCTATCAAAAATACCCTTTGCATTTTGAAACGCGAGCTTTGGGTACGCACGTTCTAAATTCCATTCTGTCCCCTAAATCCGTACACACACAAACGAGCGCTTCTATTCAAGCACGCGTTGTAGACACGAGATCGGAGTGACCGATAGACACAGACAAATTACAAGATACCATGTCTGAACTTTAAAGAGTTTGGCTAGTAAGGGCCTGGGTAGGCAGGGAGACAATGTACAACACACTCCCATGCAAGATGTCAGTGCAGATCCCAGTTTCCGCACTTAGAATGATGTCTAAATAGGTAAGGTTAATTCCTATTTAGACATAGGAACACGGCACATCGTACAATAACAATCTGATTAAATAACACATCCAAGACAAATAGAAATAAATTAGTTAAACTTTTTATAGCCAATATAAAAATCAAGGCATTATTTCTCAAAAGGTCACTTATATTCATATATACAGTGGTGGTCACATAATTAAAGACACTGGAAGCATATTGAAATAACTAAGCTATTCCTCCTGTATATACTTTATCAGACTGCCATTGTAACTTGCTGCACAAATAATTTTTATTTGTGTTGTTATTGTGTATTGTTAAAACGAAACATTTACAACAAAACTTGCCTTTTATTCGGTAAAACTTAAATGTAAGCAGTGTAAATAAAAGATAAGATTAGTAAGATCTGGCCATATAATTAAAGACACTTCATTTCGTAACAAGAAATTAAACAAAAAATTAGTTATCTTTGAAATTATTTTAGTACGTAAGATTTCTAACACATTTTTATAGAGCATTCCGATGCGTATCATTACTTGGTCGCATGTCCTTTTGCAGCAATAACAGCACGACATCTCTTAGCCATGGAAGCAATCAATTCTGTACAAACTTGTACCGGAATTTGTTCCCACGCTTCTGTAAAAGCTGTGTAAAGTTGATCGACGTTTGATGTACTCTTGCCGCCACTGTCTTCTTCACCTGGTACAACAAGTTTTCGATTGGATTTAAATCCGGACTGTACGGGGGCCAATCCAAAACTGTCACAAACTGGTTCCTTAAGAAATCTTTAACTACTTTTGCGGTGTGTTTCGGATCATTATCCTGTTGAAAAGTCCAAATTACCGGTAAATTTTGCTCAGCATAGGGAAGCATGGTTTCTTGTAAAATATTTTTGTACTGGTATTTATCCATATTGCTTTCTATATTCCTGACAGGTCCGACACCAAGTCCTGAAAAACAGCCCCACACTATGATATTGCCCCCTCCATGTTTCACTACTTTCTTGGTGTACTTCGGATCCATTTCTTTGTTCGGGGGGCGTCTAACATATTGTTTTCCGTCAGAATTAATCATATTCATTTTTGTTTCATCCGAAAAAAGCACATTTTTCCACTATCGTTCAGTCCAGTGTTCATATTTTTTAGCAAACGCTGACCTTGCCTTAACATTTTGCTTTTTCAAAAGTGGCACCTTCCGAGACACTCTTCCGTACAAGTTTGCCTCACATAGTCTCCGTCTAATTGTCCTTGCAGACACACCCGTCGACCCTCCTGCCCCATATATTTCCGAGCGTATCAGTTCTAGTCCTTTAAACGGTTCCTTTTTTGCCAACAATACCATCCTAGAGTCTTCCCGCGGAGTAGTTTTTCTAGGTCACGGTTTTCTGGGTACGTTTTCGGTCGTATCGAACTTCTTGAAATGCGTTATAGCATTCATAACCATGTCCTTAGAACGGCTCAAATGGTTTGCGATATTTCTGTATGACCAACCTTTGCTATGAAAGTTCAAGATTATCTTTCTAGTGGACGAATCGCAACTCTTGTTTTTTCCCATATCGATTGGTATAAAACGAATTAATTTGAATACAAAAAATAAAATGTTATAATTAATGTCGATGTTTCATGCAAATACGCGGCAAAACAATGAAAAACCGAATGTAGTTCTGTTTCTTTTTTTATATTCAGAACATAGCGTTCACTGTCTTTAATTAGCTGGCCAGCTACAGGTACGTTAAAAAAGTTTGTATTAGATTCGGATAGTGAGCAGTGTCTAAAATACCAAGCAACACAACTTTTTTGTCTTCCATTTTTAAGAATACAACGTCATGTATGATTTAGTAACAATTACATTCAATTTAATACCTACTTTGGCTAATGGTTGTGCCAAAATCATATTTATTGTGATCAATTAGGGGGAGTCTCTAATTATGTGTCCACCACTGTATGTATAATTTGTAACCTACTAGAGGAAATATTTTGTATCTGACAGATGTTAATTAAACAACAAACATAAAGCAATGTAATTAACATTATTGATCTGAACGAGGAGCGCGTGATCAACTACCCTTTGATCGAAAACTGGAAAATTATAGAGGAGCTTCATGACACTAATTGAATGGTGAATATGGAGCCTTGTGTATAATTTGACAAGCTCCTAATGCCAGTGGATAAATATAACACAAATATTATAAATGCGTAAGTTTGGATGTTCACATGTTTGGATGTTGGTTCACGCCAATTAACTGACCGGGCTGAAATTTTGCATAGAGGTAGTTCTAGGCCTGGGAAAAATATAGACTACTTTTTAGGGTTCCGTACCCGAAGGGTGAAAATGGAACCCTATTACTAAGCCTCCGCTGTCCGCCCGTCCGTCTGTCACAGAGCTCTATCTCATGAACCGTAAGAGGTAGACAGTTTAAATTTTCAGATAATGTGTATATATCTTGCCGTTATAACAAGAAATAAAAAAAAATATCAAAATTAAAGGGGGCTCCCATACAACAATCGTGATTTTTTTGGCTATTTTTGCTCTTTATTTGTCAAGGCTGTATCTCTTGAACTACAATATTAGGTAGACTCATGAAACTTTCTATAATTAATTAACACTTCAATTGTAATAATAAAAAATAATAAAAATAAAATAAAATTTTAAAATTTCCGAACAATGGACAATTTGATATTCTTTGAAAAAATTGCCTGATTTCTACGGTACGGAACCCTTCGTGTGCGAGTCGACTCGCACTTGGCGGTTTATTTATAATATAAATCAGTTCCCATGGGATAAAAATAACCTTAAACCTTTCCTTAGACAAAACGCGCGCGAAGCCGCGGGCATACACTAGTAATGTATGAAAGCTTAAGGCTGGTGTATGGCCCAACGCCTTCAGAACACAAAATAATTATCTGTATATGGTGTAACTTGACGGGTGGATCATCAATGGCTGGGGGTGGGGGACTTCATTACCTATCGATTAAACCACCTTGTATGTTCTGCGAAATTCAGTGGTTTAAAACTTATTTGGATTTTGGTACAATTTTAGTAAAAATTAGATTTCATCCTGAACTTTATAATTGCAGCCAAACTATAATGTTCCCTTTTTCTTTTTTTTCCTTTTCCTGTTTTTGAAAAACAATAGTGGGCCTTTTGTACCTATATGTATAGCAATCAGAGTCTTAGATTTATAAAAATCCAAATAAGGAAATTATAATCAATTATTTTCTTTAAAATCAAATATTTAGAGGTACATTAGCTTTCAATGGTTCTAAAAAAATATTTCACATTATATTTTTCTTGTTAATCTATTTATTAGCATAGCAGACGCTTATCAAAATATACTTACTTAATTATTTTTCGACCTTGATTAAAAAAAAATATCGATTATTGGTACAAATTTGAACTATTTATGTAGATTTTCGAACCGCCGACATTCAACCCGCCGAGCTGTGTCGGCGGCGTTGATGATTTTGGTGGGAAGACTCCTTAAGCAAGCTTTTGGCGTAATGAAACATTTTCGTTAAGGCACTGCAATTTGCACTTGAAATCAAAAAATAGTAAGAGCACTTGAATTTCTACTCAACTGTTTTTATTAGGTAGTTCTACAGTAGATATCTTTTTATGGCAGTGTTCTGTTCGAGAAACCCCGTTTAAACATTAATGAGACGTGAACTCAGAAGTGCAACTTAATGTTTGTTTTGTGTTTACCTTTTCTAGGCGCGTTGCATTGTCTGTCACCTGGTATTCTGCTGTGGAGACTGCCGTTGGAGACACGAAAAAACCACCCACGGACTTTCGTTCGACTGTCCCATCTGCAGAGGGTTCAAATTCCTGTGCAAGCCCGAAACTCTGAACCAAAATTTTATAGACCATCTCACGGAGGAACATTTACCGTTATACTGCAGTAAGTGCTCACAAACATTCAACAAAATGGAAGATTTTATGAACATAGATAAATGTACAAGCTTATCTGAACTCGTTAATGATACGAGCGTCCAAACTATTGAAGTCGAGGAAAAATTCGATTCTATTTACGAAAAATCAAAAGACGGTCATGAGGAAAAATGCAAAGAAATCATTGTTGTTAGTAAAAGCACGAAAACTGCGATCATTACTCCGATAGTCAGAAAGAAAAATTTGGTGGACTACGAGTGTAGTGACTCAGAAGCAGAGGAAGAAGTGCTGAAGACACCACATCCAAAGTCAATTCCAAAGACTCCTAAAGTGAAGAGACAGAGAACACAAACTCCACACGTAAAGAAATTCCTTATGAGACAGAAAGCAGTAGAAGAGTATGAAGAGACTATAGAAGAAGATAGTTCGCTTAAAACTACACCAATCAACAGTAATAACCCAGGTGAGTAAAATAGTACTTATCTAATATAACATAAGTAACTAAAAATTATAAACAACCCGAACAGTACCAACAAACATTGGTATCTATCCAAATGGAAACATTTCAGTAAATGGGCTACATTTTGCATAATTTCGCGATTTCGTTTCGATGATTTCAATTTTATTCATCGTTTTATCATAATGGCAGTAACGTACAACTGTGTCAGGTGTTTACCTTGTAGGTACCTGCTCGGAGAATATATATTACAGTAATGGCCTAATAAGCACAATGATGAGAAAATATTTATTACCACTAGCTGTTGCTCACAGCTTCACAAGCGATTTTCCCAGTTTAGAGTGAGAAAAAAGTAACCAATGTCTTTTCTCATGATCCAGTCAAATAAATTATCGAAATCCGTTTAGTGGTGAAAGGTGGGTGAGTTTCTTATCCAGAGTAATAACATAACATTCATTAAGATACGTTCAACTGTTTAGGCAGACGGCTGAACGGATCTTAAAGAATTTTGGCAGGGAGGACATAGGCTACTTTTTATAACGGAAACACGTGTGCGAAGCTGCGGGCAGACGGTAGTTGATATTTTTTTTTCGGAAGCATAGAAGAGTGTTATGATGTAATTTTTTTTTAAATACCTAAATAAAAACAATTTGATTATTGATGAATAAGATTATAATAATGAACATGTAGTTCCAGAAACTGAAGAAGAAATGACTACCCCCACGTCCCACATCCCCAACCTACTAAAGCTGGTGAAGGCAGTGTCCACCAGCACCCCCACGCACCCTGTTCTCGAGGGGTGGATCATGTTCCCGGAACAGGGGGCGGATTCCCCACTTTCGGAGATTGAGAATGCTGAGAGTCCATCTGCTTCAAATAATGAGGTAAGTACCATTTTTTTGTATTAACCGCATGGTCGCTCAACTTATTAAAAACAAAGAGTGCAAGTTAAAATTCAACGACCAAACTTAATGGAACAATATTTTTTAGATGCTTGATTTTCTGATGATATTGGATGCTAAACGAATACAGCCCTTAGAGCAGGTTCACTTTAGGTCGGACCGACAGTTTTACCGGAACGATAAAGGTGTCGGATGCATATTGGCATAGGTATTTCAATGGCGTTGTTCACGTTAGAGCGACCCGATAAAACTTTCATTCCATATTTTCATATATTTTCGTTAAACTTCGCCCTAAAAATCTTCCGGTGGAACTGTCAGTCCGACCTAATGTGAACCTGCTCTTAGACATTGCACAAATATGATTAGTTATTACTTTGACATATTATCTGCTATTTATACATAATAACCAAAATAATTTCAGGCCGAAGTGTAACTAACTCATAATCCAATCAGCCCGAAATTCTAATGACTAATCAAAATTTAATGATAAATGACGTATTTGGCATAACGTATTCTATGTTATTTTAATATATATTAAACCGGGGTAGGTTAAGCTTGTCGAGCGTTTCTATGTATATAAAGGTGTTTTTGCAAGTCTCTGGCCCTGTCCCCTCATTTTTCGATAAAAGTGAGAAAGCAGCATCCAAGTCGGGTTTTTAAGTTTTCAATTAACTACTTGTTTCACCACTGTCATCACTATCTTCAAGAATAGTTGTCAGTTGTATGTGCGAAGTATTAAAACTTGAGACCTTCCAGGCTTCCAAATCCGAGGTTCCCCCGAAGCTGAAGAGCATCATCAGCACCAGCCGCCGTCTCGGCAGCCAGGACAGCCAGGAGAAGCATGTGACCTTCCAGGAGTCAGAGGTATCTGATGCATCTATGAAGAAGAAAGTCACCTTTGCTGATAATACAGTCTTTGAACAGCCTAAGGTGAAACGAGGTATAAACATTTTACTTTTAACCTAAGTATACATACTACAACTTGATTTTACAATCGCTATTCAGGCGGGAGGACCCAAGCTGAAATAAAGGTATGAAGTTCCTAAGGCTCACACGTACATAGCTCGGGTAACCCCATTACGTCACTATCACCAACATCGGCCTATGAATTTCCACGGCTGGACATGGGCCTCTTTTAATGAGCGCTTTAACGTCCTGTGTGTTGTTTGCTTGCCACATCCAGCAGTGTCTTTTGCAGCTCATCGTTATTTTGTACCAGCTCGCCAAAACGGTCTCATATACTAAGATAAAATGTTTTATTTCCAGTGTTCAGAAAACCAAAACGAATGCTAACACCGGGGCCACAAAGACCGAAATTCATCAGCAACCCACGCTTCCAAGCGCTCATAAACCGCTTCGAAAACCAGGGCATGATCATGGCCAGAACCCCGGTCAACAACCGAGAGAAATCGCAAGAAACTACTCCAGCAGTCAGCGAGTTGTCCAGCATGCCTGCCAGAGCGATAGATTTCAAAGAAGACAGTCCTGTGATTGAAAACCAATACTCCAAAGAGTCCAATGATTCATATAAGACCTGTGATGGTTCTCCTGATATGAGCAATGCCATGACAGCATTATCAGCCAACATTGCTGGATCCCTTCAAACCTGTTTGCATTCCGCGTTGAGGACCACGGAGGAAGAGACGGAGATACAGTTCAAGTTTGTTATTACTAAGAAGAAAGTTAGCGTGAAGAGATTGCCTGAGAGTTGGGAAGGTAGATTTCTTATTTGTTTTGCTACTAACTCAATTAAACTATTTATCTTCGAGTGTGGATGGATAGTGACTTGACCAGCGTGAAATAAAACAAGGTGTAATTTTTTTGTATTAAAGTGTTCTACAAATTTAAGTGTAGAACTTTTGCAAACATTGTATGTAAGCCACTTGCTTACATACAATGCAATTGAAGTTGAGCTTAAACAAAATTCGATTTAAAGGTCTTTTTAGAGTGTATTGACATTATTTTAATTTTAGTGAGAAATCTTTTACCTGTCGATAAACTTTGAAATGACAATTGAAAACTTTTATATTGCTAGTAGAATCCAAAAAATACAAATTACCAGATATTTTAAGAACGTGCTACACACGAACGTTCCTTCTTAAACTGGCATCGGAACTGACATCGGGAATCATCAAATACTTTCCTGCGAGTACTGTACACCATACCTAGGCTGCACTTTTGTTGGCCAGCGGGCAGCGGAAGATCTACACCTCTTTGACATTTTTCTAAGCGGCTTTCTTTTGTCCGCGCGCTAGGTTGATATGTGCGCGTCAATTGTTTTGTTTAACAATCGTACAAATAAGACACCTGACCACTTTTCCCTCAGCACACTAAGCTTGAAGGAACGCGTGCGCTACAATTGGATTGTTTAACAATCGTACAAATAAGACACCTAACGACTTTTCCCTCAGCACACTAAGCTTGAAGGAGCGCGTGCGCTACAATTGGATTGTTTAACAATCGTACAAATAAGACACCTGACCACTTTTGCCTTCAGCACACTCAAGTTGAAGGAGCGCATGCGCTACAATTGAATTGTTTAACAATCGTACAAATAAGACACCTGACCACTTTTTCTCTCAGAACACTTGCAAGCTTGAAGGAGCGCGTGCGCTACAATTGGATTGTATAACAATCGTACAGTTACGACACCTTTCGTGTCCTTTGATACGTGCTGGTTTCCTGGTAGCCGGTACGGGGTACCCGGCGGCGGCAGCGGGTTATTCCCGCTCGTCCCCACGTGAGACGTGTAAAAAGGCACTACCAGCTCGAATATTGGTTTCTCGATAGTATCGAGACGAGACGTGCCAGTTTAGTATTCGCAGTTTAGTAGGCGCTGTACCAAATCCCAAACAAAAATGTAACCACATTATCTATAGTTTTGATTTCTTATAGGTGTAGCTAACACAGGCGGGTGCTATAACAGCGACAACGTAAATAAGGAGAACATTTGGTCCAGCGTGACCCGGGCCGTGAAAAATATGTTTTGGGGTGAAGGGCCACATTTTGGTAAGAAGATTATTTTCTTTGACATATTTCTTAACTTACAGGTGTTTTCATATTCTTTCTATAGCGCACTCGTAGATTAAAAGAGTAGGTTTTTCTTTTGTTTAAACGTAAATATATGTATGTGGCAAATCAAAACAATCATTAGTTATATTGTTTAAAGTACCAATTTAACTACCAACAATTTCAATGATTAATCATGGTAATATAGTAATTAAATTTTACAGTACGTATTTATTTTGTTTAATTGGTTTTACGCAGGTCATTTTGGTACTGGTCCAAAATGGTTTGTTTGGCTGTTACCTGCTCACACTTAAACTGCTGAACGGACCTTAAAAAAATATGACAAGGGGATATGGTATCCCGAGATATGTAGGCTAATTTTGAATCCAATAATGCGTGAGAAGCCACAGGCTGAACCTAGTTTTAAATAAACACAACACTGTTGGTATTTAAGTGTTTTAAATAAGTAGATAGGTAAGTAGTCATTAATAACACAGAGTGATAAAACAGACTGTGATGGAAGTTTATATATACGTGTGAGCGAGATGTAGGTAAGTACCTACATCTCGCTCACAGCTCATAACCATTTTATGACCCATACGAGCAAGTTTAATCACTTCGTCTTCGTTGTTCTTAAACCTTCCTAATGCCCCAAAAACCTCTAAGAGATAACTCGATGTATACTTGCCAATATTTGAGAACGCCCTAAATTCCTCGCAAATTTGCACCCATCGCCCCAATTTCAAATAAAAACATGAAAGATAATAAAGGAAAATAAACGCCCAGCCACTGGCTATCCACTAGCTTATACCCGCGGCTTCGTTCGCTAAACTTGCCACAGGAAATTGCTCAATTTAGTTTTGCTTTGATCAGTTGGTATTGTTCAACTCGCTTCTAAGCTTGTTCGGACAAATTAATCTTAGTTTCTACTGTCTGTTTGTTTAGTTATTGTTATGGGAAAATGTGAGAATCTAAAGGATTGCCTCATCAACACACATTCGTCCACTGCTGGATGCGCCTCCCCCAAGCAAGGGTGGTGTTGCCATCACCACCACGCTTGGCAGGCTGATTGGTGATCGCAGTGGAACAAAATAATAATGTAACAAGAGTGTTCAATAAAAACTATAAATCGACTTCAAACTCCGGTAAAAAGTATTCATCTATGTCTCGGACGAACTAAATCACGCCCCCCGACTTTCCCTGGTCGAACATCAGCTATGTTCACGTGCACAAAAACTAGTTTACATGTCGATAACCTGATCTAATTTCCTTAGTAGCGACATCTAGAGGTAGTTATAATTAAAGTCTAATTTAGTGTGATGACACATGGTTGAAACTGTTGACGCCCGTTACCATGGAAACCATTAGGTGATAGTGAGATAATCATATTGTGATGATGTTATACAAACCTTCGTTTTATAGCGCACAAAGAAGTCTCTCAAGATTAAAATTTTATAGGGGACCACCTCAAAACAAATTTTTATACAGCAATGAAATAATTATCAAAATCTATTAACAATTGGCGCAGATATGACCAGAATTGTTGCAGCTAGTCGTGATTGTCCAAAAATGTAATATTGTTTTTAAGTTTTATGGGATAAATACTAATCCCTTTTATTTTTATAATATTTTTATGGAACCACCTCGGGATCATTCTCTATACAATAGTGTAAGAATCAGCACAATCGGTTACCCATTGGCGAGACATCAAGTAAAGTAACATACATAAATAAAAAACATACAGACGAACTGAGAACCTCCTCCTTTTTGAAGACGGTTAGAAATACACAGAAGGAAGCTGCTGCCCTTCTTCTGATAGGTTCCCTAAGTCTGCTGTGTTGGAGTGGTCGATTCTTACGCCGCGACCGCAGCGGCATCTGTAGGGATCAATTTTGTAAATTTTATTAGACCTTGACTACACCTAAAGTTTCCTGTAAAAGACAGTTTTTTTCAAAAAAAATGGCTGACATAACGACTAGATTGATAGGAATGGAAACTAAAGTGTTATAGGATGGTTAGAAAAGTTTCGTATATTCAAAAATAAAGTTTTAATCGAATTTAATGTAGGTCAAATAGCTTATTATAGTCGTGCCAAGCATTGATTTAATTAAAATTCATGCCGGAAGCCTGAACGCCCTCCATCCTGAAAAAAATTAAAACAAAAGGAAAAATTCAAAATTAAATAATATCTCAATTTTTTTTGACTTAACTGGCCTTATTAGTTTTTAGAAGTTTTCCTAAGTGAGGGGTTACGCACTATAATAACTAAATTCCATTATTATCCTTATAATAAAGGCGTAATATTGTGCGCAAAGATGTATGCAACCTGCTTGTTTCGTAAGATTAAACGAAATATTAGATTACTTTTATCCCAAATGCTTTAAAAATTATAAAATAACTGAATTCCAAAAAGATCGACGAGGATGGGATTCGAACCCACGCGTGCAGAGCACATTGGATTAGCAGTCCAACGCCTTAACCACTCGGCCACCTCGTCTTGCCAGTGCAGCCTTTAAATTGTACATTGCATAGCCTTGTAGTACCCATCTAATTTGTTGTGTGTACTCAAGTGGCCTATAAACTAAATGTATATTATGTGCAGTAACTGCTCATAATTATAAAATGTTAATTGTTAGCAATTAATTTTTACCTTTAATTGCCTAGAAAGTTTAAGTACCTAATATAAAGACAAAGGATTTTATGAACGACTTCTTTATTAACAAAGAAAATTACAGGTTAAAAAACATGTTGGAACTCATATTTAAAACTAGATTCTTCCCGCGGCTTCGCACTCGATTTTTGGAATAAAAATTAAATTAGTATATACTTTATTTCAGGTCCAGATCTTTTACTTGTGTGTATAATTTAAGCGAGATTTATTCAGTAGTTCTGGCGGTTACTTTGGGCAATTATCTTCACTACGGTACAACGGCACAAACTAGTGCCTTTATAATATTAGTAGGATTGAAACAGTTGAGCTAACTGCAGACTGTTGCAAACAATCAAGAGCTCAACTGATCCATATCAATACCAGTCGGTAGCGTCCCCAAGATGCTGGCTGCATTGCCCCGCTGTATGGCAATGTTGATGCGCTGCGTCAGATACTCACCAGCTCTCGGGTCACGCGTCGCTGAACGACTAGCTTCAGATCACGACTTCTCACGTTTAATAATAGACCGTAAGAATAGAATAGATTTAAAGCAACATGATTGCATGATCTAGAGCCATAACAGATTATGTACGCAGATTATATATTATTATAACAAATTTTACCAAAATTCCTACATCCAGTGGGACGTCACGATTACATCTCGTTACTAACGTCAAAAAGACTCACCACTCTAAACGAAGACAGGAAAAACATTGTTAAAAGCTATGAGCCGCTTTTCCTTTTTCTACCTTTAAGTAAAAGTCTTTCAGTATCAAGTATCTAAGGAACAATATTGCATTTTGCAAGAAAGGAATTATTCCTATATTTTTTTCCTAAGGCATTTTATGCCGTTTGCACACTCTCGGCGTCATAGCTAGTTTCGCCTAACCTCCCGGCTTCAGACAAGCTTTAGGATATATTGTACAAGCGTCTTTCTTCCCTTCGTTTAGAGCTACTTCGCGCTCAGGATTCATTATCACCATCAGTCCACGTCCGCTGAACATAGGCCTATCCCCAAATGACGCCACGAATAGCGACATTAATAATAATTCTACAGGATTACTGATACTAATAGATATAAATAAATAAATATATAAATTGAATCAATAAACCAAAACTAATTTATGTAGAAGTTATTGTTAATAGGGTTTTATAATTTGGTATTATCTTAGTTTTATAATAAGGTATGATATCCATTGACTTCCCACCATCAATGCGTTTATAATTATGTTTATAATGCTTCCATAATCATTAAAACTAGCAGTTTGTATATTATTATGTACGTTTACAGACTCTCTCCGCGATTGTGTAGCCGGCATTATGTTTTCCCTCGCAGTTTTCAGCGAGATGTTTCAAAGCTTTTAATTCATTACTTTGCGAAATTCCAGACACTGGGCCTTTTCAGTTTTTTTCTTAATATTTCTCGAGATATATTTTCCCTTAGCTGTGCAACTTTAAAGCGCATTTTTTGTAATTTCGTTTTTAATATCTTATTGTGCGTATACATATGCTTAATAATATGTATTATTGTATGCGAAAGTAATTATGTCCGTCTGTCTGTAACCTTTTCGCGTTGGAACGACTGAACGGATCTTATTGAAATTTGGCAGGGAGGTAGACGGTATCTACATATACTTTTAAACCCAAAAGAACGTGCGAAGCTGCGGCCACTAGCTAGTGTTTCATAAGTATAAGTTATTACACTGTGACGTCCTTTTACAATTTCTTAAAAATTTATCTTTTTGTAACTTCGATTGCGTTTGAACATCCAAACAAGAAAAGACACATTTTGCCCAGCAGTGGGTAAGTACAGTTGGTATCCATCGACTGATGATATTGATCTTTGATTGCGGGTATTTTTCTATTTAGGCAGGTATCTGTATTATTCAATTGAAAAAACTTTGATTATTCTGATCTCATCATATTTTAGTGGTATCATCAGGAAATACACATTTCCGCGAGAGTCACTTGCGCGAAGGACATTCACAAAAATACCTTTTTATAGTGAAAACTTTTTATAGTGCTTTCATTCTCATGGACTTCGACAGAAATGCATCTTGACATCTTAAATTGAGGATTTTTATTTTTCACAACAAATGTTTTAAATATGTGGGTGCGCGTTGAAGTCTTTTGTATGCTACGTCGGTCGAGCGTAGCTCGTAGCACGCGCTACGAAGATCTACGATAACACATGTTTATTTTCATATAGGAGAAAAGGTAACTTCCCCTACTCTAACTGGGTAGGGGAAGTTAAATAATATAACAAAGGAATTGTGCAAAATCACCTATTTAGTTTAATTAAAAAAAAAACAAAGAGTTTTGTGATTATTTCTCATTAGCGCTTCCACAAATGGCCACTTACGCAAATTTAATAATGTGTTCTCGCGCAAATGTCTTTCGCGCAAAAGTACATGACCCGAATTTTTGTTTTCTTCTAATTTTGTCTACCTTTAACTCCAGCATCAACCACTCCACACCGTTCCCTGGAGTCCACCTCCTCATCAGCCTCAAAGCGGAAGATTGATGACCTTTCCGACATGGAGGCCTCCCCTCTCAAACACAAGCGGCACAAGTACTCCGGCCGCTTGAGGGGAAGGCCGCCGCTGAGGAGTGGGGTTGCGGCCTTGAGGCCTTCGAAGTCTGCTGAGCTGTTCACTGATCTAACTGATGATGCTGTGAACCGTAGTTTTTAAGATTTAGTTCCTAGGCACCTGTCAACATTTTGATCTGTCTTCATTAGTATTATTATGAGTATTATTAAGTTGTTTAATACTTCAACAAGTATTAGAGTTTGGCAAGTAATTAAATGAAAATTTTTTTAGGAAGTATCTACTTTTATAATAAGTTTTAAGTTAGTTAATCATTTGCATGTATGTACTGTAGGTTAAAAATTGTGATAATGAACCATTGATTAAATTAAATTTATAATGAAAGCATGTTCTTTTATTAAATCAAACTTACTTTATAATCTGCTGATTATTTCGAAAACCTTCTTTGAGCAAAATTGACCTTTCAGTCCTACCCGAACAGGCTGACAGTAATAATATTACTGTCCGCTCTATGCGGTCCGTAATGTATTTCAAATTTCGAATTCTATTTTGTTTTTATAATAGTTAGGTAAGTAAAGGTTTTATGCATACTGCACTGTCCTGTACAAGGTTCGCTGGCTGGTTAAAATAAAATCACCCTTCAAGTACGGAACCCTAAAAAGAAAACGCGGGAAGCTGACAAAAGAGCATCGCGGTGAAAATATTTGCATGATACATTCTACTTAATTTTCGTAAAAAATTTTGAAAATTAAGTCTTTAAGAGAGGAATCCTCCAATTAAATGACTTTTAAATTACTCGCATTGTTAGAGCAAAGCACTATACAAGCCTCGGTCCGCAATGACTGCCCTGCTGGCCACGATAAGCTGGCCTCAAGCTTAGCTTGCTATGGTCTCGGCTTTAGAGCTTGGTCATCATTGCAGCCCTTGCTGTCCGCGCTATAAACCTTCAGTCTCGGCCTTCATTTCAGCTTGGCTATCCAGGGCTGCAATGCTGACCACGCTATGATGGCCTGGACCTACGCTACGCTTCGTTTTCAGCCATCTTCAGCCGCGGCCAGCATAACGTAATGTAGGTACTATTACGCTGCTCGCCCCAATGTATTTTTAGTTATTATGTGAAGATGAACACTAATGAATGCTAGGCAAGTACACTCAACTGAATTGGTGAGTACAGTCAGCGTCAAATCCTGTGACTGCTATATGGTAGGTAGTTTAGGTTATGTCATACTTAGATTGAGGCCAAACAAGCGTAATTTTTTGAATAGCTTCATACAAAAGTCCTCTTTGTGTCACACGGTGAGTCGAGCAACTCATAACTAAAAATATTGCTCGCTGGCTTCAGCCACAGCAGTAATAATGTGGCTGAGTGACGTTAAAGCACAGCGTCATCGTAGCGCCGAATGCGCGGTAATGGGTAGGTACCATCCTCAATCCTGGTACCGCCGACTGGCCTTCTCTGATACGCGTTCGCAGGCCGGTACGAGGTTATCATCTATCTGGTTGTGCCCAGCTCTGGAAACATACTAGCTGTAGTATTGACAACTCAGGACTAGGCAGGTACCTAAGTACCTACATTGGATCGTTACGCCACTAGTATACGGGAGCACACGTCTGCTCCCGCCCGCAGCTTTTGAGTGACTGCCCGTCCCGCAAGCCGAGGGTCTTTTTTTTTTTTTCTCGGCCGAGAAAATTCTTTTACGCAGAGACTGGTCTGAGGGGGACCAGAATTATGTGGGACTCGACGTCCTGATAAGGACGTAATACCCACTAAAACCTCTCCGGTGACCCTTCTCTCGCCATTTTCGCCGAACCACGGGAACATATAAACCTACCGCGGCCCGACTGGCGTCCTCTATTCGTCCCATACATAGCCGGCGAGCCCACCATAAGCCGTGAGCCTGAGACAACCTTTACTCAAATAGATGTTGGGTACCAAGATCAAAGACATGTCGTCTCAGCAGTAACACAGACCGCCGACTATACCTGCTTGACACGGTTGCCAATGTCCTTTCTCTAATCACTGCCGACTCCGAGCGAGCTATTAATTGAGTTGACGATGCAGTGCCAACAGCACTGGAGCACACGAGGGCGTGGGTTTTATTCCAGGCTAACTAGGACTAGTAATATTATTAGATAATGTTTCGATAAGCGCCTTTAATAAACCCCCGATTACCTAAGACCCACTGAATGAACCACTTGAATGATAATGCATAGTTCTGGAAAATCCACACAGCATTATCTACATTAGACCAAAGGAAGCAGAGCAGAATGCAGGTATACATTGTGACATACATATATATATTTGTTTAGCTTTATATAATATATGGACAATGCCCTTATACATCAGCTTTTATGACATTTCTTGATATTGTCATTATTTTATTTTATTTCTGGCAATTGTTTTAGTAATTTTTGTAATTATATAAATACTAGGCCCTTTACAGCCACCTCTTATTAATTATTATTTTATTCTTCATATAGGAAACCGTCTTTCTAATTTTCTTTCTGCGAACAAACCTTTATGTGCTTCTTTTTTCCTTTTGTAATAATAACTTATGTAATAATTGTAATAGACCTATTAAAATTGAGTAAATAACGTCATCAAAAGTATGTATTACCTATTACGGAAGACATAAATGAAATAATAACTCTGAAAGGATAATTTTATGGATATAACGCACATACGCATCCCTACCCAGCCTTCAGGCAGTGTTGCCCGAAGGGCGCGCAGCCGCCCAACCGCTGCTGATACCCGGCGCAGTGTGTGCGCATGGCGTTGTGGGCAAAGAAAGTAACTTTTTATTCACACATTGGAAGGGGCCACCAACATTAGCATCGTCCAATCACTCATCTGGTCGATTCAGATGTATTCGTGAGTGTATCACTCATTCTGTTTTTTATTTTCTTTGGTTTTTTATTCGATTATCAAATTACAGCCAATGAGCGGTGTTGGAGTTCCACAGATGTCTATATCGCACAGTTAAGGGATACACCAGCTCGGCAATGTCCAAAGTATCACCAGCAAAACTCTAAACACCTGCCAGTCCTCCTCCGTCCTGTCAACATCATCTCCCGCCTTGCCGGCTCGTCTGACTGATGTCTGACAGTGACAGCTTACTTGGCAATACTTTGACACACGAGATGGCGTATGCACGCTTTGGTACCTAGTAGGTAGGTACCCGCGTACACTACAAGCGTCGAAAACAGTATGAGTGGCACACTCACGAATGCATCTGAATTGACCAGCAGCTCGGCTGACAATACTCTAAGAGTGATAGGAAAAGCCTGATGCTATCCTGACCCTAGCCAGGATTGTCTCCTCACAAGGGCGGTGCGCCCTTGGTTGGTCACGGACACGAAAAGAACCATCTCGTAGGCATTAATTAGTGTTTTTGTGGTCGTGTAGACTACTATTCTAACCTAAGTGTTAGTTCATAAAAACCACAGACAGTCTGTTTATTTAGGGTAGGTAACAAATGAGTACAATAAATCTGAAGGGCTAGAACGAGTCACGAGTTCATCTGCATAAAGGACTGACGTATTATATCACATGTTCCTTTTAGTTTGCGACAATAACTTACTTAGTTTAGTTATCTATCGTGAGCCCACATTATGAGAACAGATTCAAATCAATCGAATCGAAAATTATTTATTTTATTAAATACAATATATACAATAAATACTACAATACATATAACTGTACAGTTAGAAAAGGCTAAATTTTAAAAATTAAAATAGATATCGAAATAAAGTGATATTTTTGATTTCTGCTGCAGTAAAGAAGCGACAAAGAAACCTTTAGCATGTTAGTTGTTATTTTTCGAGTTGGAACAAAACCCGTCCCAACCTTTTTTATCCTCTAGATAATCTAATGTGATATTTAGTAGAAAGCGTTTGTGCACAGAATGGTTTTGACAATTTGTTTGAATTTATTTACTGAAAATGCAACTCACTAGGAGTTTTGTTGTAGAAGCGTTAGAAATATTTGTGGATATAAATATTATGGTTTACATTGTTTTATTACATCCGTCATGTTAGCCCGTACTATTAAAATGAATATTAACGTGTGGTCAATAAAGCAGCCATGGGCATTCAAAGTGTTGAAAAGTGAAAACATAAAACTGGATGGTTGTTTAGAATTAAAAAAAAACGAAGTCTTCATATAAATTGTATGGACTGTTAGTCCGTACTATTTGACACACAGATGTACAACAAAATGTAAGCCAAGGTATTATATACAAAAAAGTTACAGTACTACTAAATAGTTGAAATTTAAGAATATATCTTAAAATCTTAAAAATAGCTAAATTGCTTTTTACCTACCCCCAGTTGCCATATGGCACACGGTCTGCCGAACATCCTGTATGAGAATGTTTGAGAATTGTACAGCATTATTATTTAATAAATGCTAAGTTACCCCATGCTCCCCACAACTCACAACACAATTTAGGTAAGTCGACCGGTCTCTTCGAGACACATTACTGAGGAGAATGTTCACAATACACAAACAACTGCACCTAGTAATGTATTTACACATTGGGTAAACAAAACTCACTATCCAAGTAATCCTGCTAACATTAGTCAGCTGAAAGTTTGTCAATTTTATTTTGTTACCTATCTCCACATATACTGAACAGATCAAGATGAAATTTGAAGTACATTTAGAATATAGCCTAACTTGGATAAAAGGCTATTTAATAACACAAGCTCAGCTTAGCTTGGGGCTAGATGGTGATGTGTGGATTGTCCAGCATTATTTATTTTTATTATTTTACCGAAAATAAGTCCAAATTTTTTATATAAAAGTTTTGTTTAAATTTTTTTAATTTTAATGACTAGTAATGAGTAAACCAATTGTATATGTGTGTTTTATGTGACAAATATATGATTTACTCACACTCACTTAAAGTAAGTGAGTGTAAGTGAGTAAATCATATATTTGTCACATAAAACACTTACTTTAAGTGAATGTAAGTGAGTAAATCATATATTTATCACATAAAACACACATTTACAATTGGTTTACTCATTACTAGTCATTACGAAGTAAAAAAAATTAAACAAAACTTATATATAAAAAATTTGGTGTAAAGGCACCTCTTAAACCTATGCTTACCCCGCCGCCCCGTGGGTTCCTTTTACTCATACATCAAAACACCTTTTTGCTGCGAAAATTTGAGTTTTCGACATTTTTACGACCTATTAAGAGTCCTGTTCATATCTACCATTGGCTTAATTGGTATCACAATGTGAACCCTGGGCGTAACAACACGTGGAAGGCAGACCGAGGTTGTTTTTGGTAAATACATGTTTGTACTAAGGTGAGTAGTAGATACCTACTACTCACCTTAGTACCTACTTGTCTAGTCTAAGCAGTGTTCGCTCGCTACCCAGAGTGCCAGCAGTTTTTTTTTTTCAAGTTCCAAGTTCGCTTTAATTTCGCTCGGTTTCGGGCGAGGTATTTTAGTGAACAGTAAAACAACCGCTTACCCTACCCACTCGGCTTTACTGCCACATTGCGCACTGTTTTGTAAAAAGTATAGGCATAGGATTTCGCGTTCATATGAGCGGGACAGAGCATAAGTTTTTGGAAAGGCGTAAGCGCAAAAATCATGTTATGGTTTATTTTACAAAATAACTACGCAACTCATTAAAAACTGGCATAAAGGAACCAAATAATTCGCAAAAACCTACGAATCAAATTATGTGTGAAACAGAGCACTTTCAGGTTTTTTTTTCGGTATTTATTTTCTCAATAGTTTTTTTCGTGGTTTCGTGGTAATGCGCACAAATGTGCGCATTACATTACGCTCCGTAACGCCACCGCCGGTTAGTACCTAGCTTTATATAGGTACTCATAACACAAACTTCGGTTCCTTGAGCCAGCAGCCTTATTGTCTAACTTGAAATCCATTACCAGTGAACTTCAAGTCGATTACCAGTGGTCGACCCAGTCAGAATGTCGTCGGTATCGTCGGTGCGGTAACTGGTCTGCGGTTTTGGAATAAATGAACCATGTGAATCCAATTTCTCATGTTTTCGATCTTTCATGCGTTTCGTTAATGCAAGTAGGACTACTAGTAGTCCCACTGGTACTACATGCGATTTAGCTGTTTAACTACTTGCAAAAACGGTAATTATACTTATTATGCTGTAAAACACAGCCTGTGCATTATATTTGTCACTAATTGCAATTTAATCACGTATTTGGTCAGTACCTATGTTTACTACAAAGCTAGTAACAAAACGCAAGTTTTCTTTCTTCAAACTGTCAAACTCACTCATGTCACTGTTGGAGTTGTCAAAAGACAGCGAGTCGTGTCGTAAGAATCGACCCCTATAACTCAACTCGTGGCTGTCGTAAGAGCCGACTAAAGGACCCTACCAGAGAACCGGCAGTAGCTTCCTTCTGTGTATTTTAACACCTCTACTGCAATCCGCCTGCCAAGCATGATGATTATGGCTAAATACCCCTTGTTTGGGGGAGGACCCCTTGTTTGGATAATTTTATTTTGCTTCAAACACAATGTTCACCACAATTTTCTTATTTTGATTCAAATTTTACCAAAACACTTCAAACAAGATTCGAATGAGCTCCTGCTTCATCTGACGTTTCACACGGGCTTGAATTTGCTACTGAAATTCATTTCGGCGTTACGCAATAACCAAAATACGAAGTTCCTTTCATCCACTAGGTTTGAATTTCGCTGGTAATGGTGTTGCATGTGACATCTATTTACACAATACGAAAGTGACAATCGAAGTCCAGGCTAGGTTTCAAATGTCAAAAATGAAGTCGATGTCGATTACCAGTTGACTTAGACAATAAGGCTGGGTTATCATTAATTATTCAATAAATCATTCACTGATTCCATTCTCATTATATCTCAGTGGTTCCACAAAAACTAACGTAAACAAAACTTAACCTATCTACCTATGTAGTCGCATTCCAAGGAGTTCATAACTGAGTTTTTCTGCCATCCTTCGAAGTTTACTGAAATATTTTGCAAGCGGCGTGTTATTCCGAACACGCCCCACATTGTGATAGTGTTATTCTAAATTCAAAGGCTGTATTAAAAGACTCTGAAGAATTAGTGAGGGGAGTGTCTGTATCGATAAATCTGAGTTTTTAGAAACTAGTGGCTAAGCATACATAATGTAGGTACGTCCACTATTGAACATGCTTTTCCAAAAAAGGAAGTTTTAAAATAGTAACAGGGCGATGTGGTCGCTTAGCGACAAAGCCCTTAATATTTGTTTAAAATAAAAAAAAAGAACAACTGGTGTTAATATACACAGAAGAAAGCTACAAACCTTTTTCTAGTAGGTTCCTTTAGTCGGTTTGTACGACATAAACACAAGCTGAGTTGGAGGGGTCGATTCTTACGCCGCGACCACCGCACGGGCATAAGATCAATGCTATTAGTTACTTTATGTTGTTTTATTTAATATTAACAATCCAAACAGTTCGTAATTTTATTCCATATCTACACTTACTTACATATTTTCTATCTCGTTTACGTCTAAACACTTAGGTTATTTATTATGTCATAAAAATGGAAAAAGGAAGTCACTTCCTGTACAAATTTATGCAAGAGTCGCTATCGTAAAAATATATTGAATTCGCACTACAAGGTAGGTACCTATGTTAGGTAACCTAACATTATTTATGTTGCGATATGGCCATATATTGCGCAGATCAAAACAAATAACTAATAAAGTACCACTTCAAAGTCACAATAAAATACATTTTCCTGCAACAACACTAAAAATATCGTTTCCCGAATTCCCATTTTTCTGAAATACTAGATACAATATTATCTAACATTTATCACCTACGCCGAGCTACGTTGTCGAAAGCGAAACACAAGATTGATGTCAATACAAAACTATCGTTGAAGAACGTCACTAATGCAGGCACGATTGGCGGTCGCGTAGGAAATATTATCAGATATTATTTTAAGCCGTAGTAAATGGTGATAAGGTTCAGTTTTGCTCGGTTTGTCGTCATAGTCGTCATAGTATGGAATATGGCCCGTCGCGTAACTGAATACGAATTTTAAGTGATATTGGGGTACTAGATGGCTTGTAACGGGTATGGAATCGAATGAGCAATCTGGTTTTTCAGTTGACAACACACAGACTGACAGTTGTTTTCGCCGTTGGGCGGTCGCGGTGTAAATGCGAGGCTAAACAAGAACTCAAATTGGGGCGAACGTGGAAAAAAATAAATAAAATATGCAATACAATATTTTCAGGGCAGACAAGGAATATAATGTGGGGAGAAAGTGCAATTTTACATGTGAGGCAAAACTCTGCGGATCGAACGAGGAACAAATCAAGAATCTTTTCCCTCGACTCATCGTGTAGAAATCGTATAAGCCGACTAAGACAACTTACCAGAGAAAGGGCAGCAGCTTACTTATGTATATATTTATGACCAATTTCAAAAAAAGTAGGAGGTTCTATTGTTCGGCTGTGTGTATGTTTTTTTTTATATTATTTTTTTCATTTTCTCCTTCAATCATGGACCGATTTTGAAAACTCTTTCGCTATTGTATAGAAAATAATCACGAGGTAGTCTTATAAATTTGAACTTTAATTTTATTATTATGGGATTAGTGTTTATCCCAAAAATTTAAAAACAGTGTAAAATTAAGGGAATCGAAGTCAGTTTCAAAACAATCAAATTATTATCTTCCATGCGGTCACCAAACTGACTGCCAAACATGGTGGTTATGGCAAGACCCCCTCGTGTGTGGGAGGCATGCTCAGCAGTCAACGTCTGAGTTCTGGTGAAGTCAAGTAATGTTTTTTTTTATTATAAAACTTTCGTAGTATGACGTATTCGTTAGAAATGTAAGCGGGTTAACTACGAACCTAGTTTGTGTTGGAAGAATTCCAATGTTTCATCCCATACCGTGAGACTCTTCAGGTTGACGCTGACGCGCGCGCTCCGCGTCCCTGCGAGCACGAAGTCCCTCGTTAAGGGATGAAACGTACCCAACGTTTCATCCCGACGATTCTTCCAACACAAACTAGGTTAAAAGAAGTGGAAAAAGCGGTGACGCCTTCTTTTTTTTAAATCTCTATAAGGTTTTTGATGGGTACCAAGGTACCTTTTATAATAGCCTCGCGTGTAGTGTTTTGGTTTTTGGGTTGGTCGAATACTTGGTCGAAAATAAAATTGGACCGAGTTCGATTGGTCAAAAACTCTTACAATAACGTTTTTAAATATAAAAGGAACATAAAGATCGGTAGAATATAAGTTCTATTTGCATTTCCATTTAAGAATAAAATATATGAATAAATTCTTTATATTCCTTATAAGAGAAAAGAATGAAAGTTCTTGAATTAAATGTTTTAATCTTAGAGGATTACACGAACTAGGTTTCAAATACCTAAATAAGCATCGAATGGATCTCTATTAGTAGATAGATAAAAAAATATTAAAAAAAACATTAAAAACTATAAATTAACAAATATAATATATATATTTTAAATTTTTAGTTTTTATTAATTGTTTTATTAAGTGTGCAATAAAGAATTTTCTATCTGTTTACTCGAAGAGATTCATCCGACGCTTATTTAGGGATTTGAAATCTAGTTCGTCCAATGGTCTAAGATTAAAACATCCTCTATAAGATCACAATAAAGCCACAAGTTTGAAGCCTTTGAAAAATTTGTTGAAACCTTTCAACATGTTCATATTATAGAACTTTCATTCTATTCTCTCGAATGGAAATGCAAATAGAACTTATATTGTTTGTATCTTTATGTTCCTTTTATATATAAAAACGTTATTGTAAGAGTTTTTAAGAGCGGTCTCTACCAGACAACCGTGGTAGTATGCCACTGTTATTGCCTTTGAATTCGTAAAATATTTGTTTCGGGTGTTTTGGGTATTTTTTATGTATAATATAAAATACCCATCAATGTAATTTATTGTATGAAATATATCAGTCATCTAATACCCATAACACAAGCCCTGCTTAGCTTGGGGCTAGATTATGTTGTGTGGACTGTTCTAAGTATTTTTTTTGTATTATATATGTATATTATTTTAAAAATCTAATATCGCAGAAGGTGGGGGCCCATATTACGCAGATTAAAATCCCAGAACACCCCACTTCTTTTGATCCTCAAATACCGAACACCCTGTATAAAATACAAAATGATTGACTGAGTCTGTCGGACCCGTATTTACATAACATTTTCCTCACACTTTCGGGATAAATGTACGCGGAATACATTTAGAATACTGTTACGATGTTTGATGTGTTTATTGGAGATTTTGGTCGGTTGATGTTTCGAAAGGGTTTAAAGGGCGAACCTCGTTGACGTTTGGTCGACCTCGGCCTAGATCGGACCACGGGACCACCGGGAGGTGGTAAAAAACTAGAATTATAAAACATAAAACATCAAATTTAAAAAATATCAAATTTTTTTTCTTAATTTGAGGATCTCCGGGGTTTTAAAAAAATATCTGAGCGGCTGGTCAAAGCAGGGTCTATACTCTAATTTTGACAGCTTTAACAGAAAGTTTAAGCACCATCTTTTCAGTTTGGTCGAACGATTTCTGTTTTTATTAAACATCTTTGACAATTGACCTGCTTACCTACGCCTACAGATTTTTTTGTGCAACGAAGTTGGTATGTTATTTCTACCTATACACTGTTTTAGAATTCTACAATCTGTTTTAGATATATTTTGTAAACAAAGGATTACAAAACCAAAGAAAGTAACGGAAATTATTTTACAACACTGGTCCTCGAACAAATTCCAGTACCTATTTAGTTTTTTTTTGTTTTGGAAGTTATCAATCATTCATCATTCGTTTTCAAACATGTATTTACAACTTTAACGCTGCGGGTGTGCAAATATGTAGCTTTGAAGTGTTTGTTTAAGTTATTGCCTCCTTAATCATAATAGTCTGCTAACTTAAAGCATATATCTCACTGTCTTCTTCTACTGACATAAGTCAAAGTGAGGAATAACACTGCTTAGCAACTGTTTTAAGTTAGTAGACCATTATGAAACGGTAATGATAATTATAGATCAAAGTGTTAGTGATGATTATCTTGCTGTTTTTGTTGTTTTCTGTTAATATTATTTTTTTATGCACACATGTCATTTTTTGCATATTTATTAGACCTTCGTTTCACCACAATCTCATCTGATGGAAAGTGACAGTATAAATATCTTGGACTCTAAACAGGAGTAGCGTCCTATATCTAAATCACCGAATAAGGTTAACATAACTTCGACGCCGATCATTAACCACACTCGATATGACATCCACTTTTTGAAAAAACATGCCATTCATGTCGTTGACTCAGATAACACTACGTCATTTAAACAATAGGACCGTGATAACGTCAAGTCAACATCTTCCTCATGATTTACACTCACTCTATTGTCTTGGAGTGAACCTTCGCTATCTAGATTCCCCACAGACTGTAATCAATCGGTTTCGGCTCTTTACGATACAGTTTATGATGTGACTGCTTATCAGAGTATGACATCGGTAATGTGTTTATTGGTTAGTACCTTATTCATATATACACATCTATCATCAGCATATATATATATATATATATATATATATATATATATACTTACGAGGTGCAGGCTAACTTCACGTATTGTTATGGTATTGTTATATGTTGTATGTATGTATATGTTATATGTATATGTATTGACTAAGTATTTGTTTTACAGATAATTACTGATTATTAAATTTTAAATCCTAACTAATGTTTTGATGTTATGTGTAAGTAATAATATTTTATCATAGATTTTGTAATAATGTTTGACGCTTTGGTATATTTGTAATTCTGTACGTCATGCTTGAATAAATAAATAAATGTGACTTCCTATACGGTCCTGCGTTAGTCTTCTATGTACAAGAAAGTGTCTAGGTATAGTTAACAAGGTAGTCAGTCAGACATCCTATTTTGCGTTTCTGTTACCTTTTCAAGATATGTTTGGGCGTTTGTTCAAACTGTCTGTAATTAATTTTTTTAGAATAGTAAGTAGGTAGATTTGGATTCTAAACAAAACTAAGTTTTAAGTAGGTACTTAAAACTTAGTTTTACAAAATATTTATTTTTATCTCGAAAAATGAGTCGCCTGGCTGAAGTTTAGTAGTTATATCACTAGTATTAGTTTGTCCATGGTATTACTAATAATTATAATTAGGGCTAGTTCTAATTTATTTTTATTATTTGATTGTAATTTTGTTTGATAATAAAGGCCTTTGCCATTTGCATGATTATGTAGATAGACCAAAATACTTTACAAGTCAAAACTTTAAACTTTTAGAGTTGCCAACAGGGACCGGGTGGACGTGCGAGTGTGTGGCAGTAATTCACTATCGTTCACTTCAGAAAAATTGCACCTACAGTGCATTCACAGTTATTTTATCTCTCTCTGACAGATGTTTTCTGAGTGTTGGTATAACTGTCGAGTCGTCTTGAAGAGCTTACAGGTATGTAAAAAAGGGTTACCCGTCATAAACATTTTATCCAATTAAACTGGAAACTAGAATGTTGATCTGTTGTTTATTATTGATTGATATAATATTATTGGACTTACATTATTATGTTAATCGAATATTGGTACAACTGTACTGATTTTGTATGGAGATAAATGTTTTATTAAAAACATTACTTCCAAAATACCTGATTAAATATTTAAGAACTATCGTATTATATGTATATCTATATATATCTTCTTCGGGGGGTTATTTATAATCCGAGCATTTTGGAGGAGCTGAAGCTGAATGTGCCGAAGGAATTCGTGCACCGGAGGAGGCGGCCCACCCTATTTGCTCTACCTCGAGCGAGAACTAACCTTCTGCAAAAGGCTCCCTTGACGCGATGCATCCGCACACTCAATGCACTGGCAGAGAGGATGGACGTGTTTTACTGCTCCCTGAACGAGTTGGCAAGGGCGTTATTATTTATTGTATGTGATTTTAATGGTTTGATGAATGATTTATTATTGGATTAATTTTATTTTATTTTGTTATTATTAAATTTATTTTTTTGTTTTGTATTAGAATTATTTGGTGTAATGGTAATAATTATGTTAAAATTGAAAATGATATTATTAATTGTAATTAGTAATTGTGTTAAAATATTGATGACCAAAGGTGACTTAGATTTTAGGGATTATTGTGACTATAGATAGTACACTATCGCATTAGGTGTACCTGTAAGGATAGTGTACTAACAATATTTTTGAATAAATAAATAAATAAATAAATAAATATGTACCATTATCACACAAACTGTAATACTAAATCGGCATAGTTAGGTAATATTAGCAATAGGTACTGTTTTTTACATTTCGTTTAAGGGAGTCATAGAAGTTATATATGACAATATAACGCTCAGATTGCCAACCTAACAGCTAGAGGTACAATAACTGTGAATGCTCTGTAAAATTGCGATTTTTGAAGTTTTTACTTCAAAAATCCCATCCAAAGTTCCGAAAAACTATTGTTCAGCGGCCGGTGTCCTAGACGTGTGTATCCGGTATCGAGCCGCGTCTGACGATACATGGCCTATTGTCCTCTTTGTGCCTTCCCCAGTTTTATTAGTTTGCTCCGTCCGGGGAAGATTTACTGGCTGGGGCTGTACGACACGACATTGGTGAGGTTCATTTAGGCAGATTCTTTGTTGACCGTAATGGTTGGTTATGGATTTAAACTCAAAATTGTTATTGAACCTCATGTAATATTCTATAATATTGACACTGCGTTAAAAAAACATAATAAGTATAATTCTTTCTATTATCTATTATTTATATATCACGTTCTATCAGATGGAAATCGCAACGTATAAAAACTTAATAAATGAGCAATGTCGACCAAACATGGTGCGTTAAAAATGAAAAGAACTGCTCTTCGGAAATACCAGCTTTGTTCCTCGTTATTAATGACTTGGCGAAATTGCCTACATTTGTGTTTACCGGGTGTAACTCACCCTGCTGGCTCAGTAGAGCGGCACCTAACTTCCGATTTCAAGGTTGTGGGTTCACTTCCGACAACGGGCCAATAAATTATGGATATTTGAAGTTAAATTTAAAGCTATTAGTGGGACCCTTAATCTTAATTCTCTATTTGAGTTAAGCACAGAACTATGCAACGATAATGAATACTTGTGCTAGGTACTTGAAGTTTAAATTTAATTAAACGCGTAATACGCATCCAATCTAAATTATTGCTTAAAAACATTAATAATATAAACTAATCAAAGGTCTTGTAATATGGTACTTGTATGACAGATTTAGTCCGATTTCTGATCAGTCGGTGCAGCAGCGGTACTAGGTACTTAGCACGTCGGTATATACGCGGTACCGAACGCTTACCTAGCGCCTATATTTCTATGGAGCGTTCTTGAGTGGTGTTGTATAGATAAAAAGTTAATCCGTACTTATATTATAAATTCGAAAGTAACTCTGTCCATCTGTATGTATGTCTATCTGTCTGTCTGTTACCTTTTCACGCCTAAATGGCTGAACGTATCTTAATGAAATTAGGCATGGAGGTAAATGGTAGGCTACTTGAAAAGTGCGTGCGAAGTCATAAAGAAGATATAAAGTTATTTGATTTGAATAGCTTTGATTTTATGGCACAACCAAGAAGTACTTAGGTAGGTTGTAGGTACCAAAAGGTCTTTCGAAATGTTTAATTCTCACTCTCGTGCTTATCTTTTGAAACATGCTCGGCAATCTTTATAGTTTAGTCTCGAAGAAATAAATATATAAATAAATTATTTCTATTTCAAAAGCCAATTTACCTTCGAGTAGTTATAAAAATTTAAATATTTCGTAGTAGTTAAGATTTCGTAGAAGGTATCCATTCAATCACTTCTACTTTTAATAATTCTATAAGTTGTATTTTGTTTGTTATGTTTTGTTTATGTTAGACTGTCGGTATTTTGTAAGTTTATTTTGTCTAATGTAAATCTCTCATTGGCCGTAAGTTAGGTTATTAAGGTTAGAACTGTTTAGATATAAGGGCTGTTGATTTTGTTAAACAATAAAATAAAATAAACACCTAGTAAATACTGGTATATCGGCAATGTCATTCTCATCCCCTGTGCGGGAACCGAACCAATATCCCGAGGTAACCAATAACCCAGATGTGCCCGGAAACAAGAATAAATTACAGACTCGTGGTTACGCGCAGTTTTATGGCTGAGATTTCTATATTCTTTGTTGGAGTTCAGTTTGGGAGAGGTTCGGATCAGTGGGCACACGCAGTAATGTAAAAGGACTTAAAAACTATAATATAATATACGGATAATAGGCACGTTTTCTTTTCTCTTTTTGTGGCGGTAGTCTGTTTATGAATCGTTCCTAAAGATCAACATAAAGTTATGAATGAAACCACACAGAAGTGCAGCAGTTAGAACGTCCATTTTACTTTTGTATTCTTAATTTTTTCACTTTTGGTGTGTATTATAGAAGTAGAATGTTTTACCGATGCCACTTATATCACCTTTCATAGATGCAACTAGGCCAATGATGATGAAAATTATTCTAATGTAGTTTATCTCTTTCTCCACAGGTGAATGGTTCCTGGGGCCTGCCTGCCTTCGTGTGCGACGTCTACATAGCCATGGACGTAACTTCTTCCACCTCCAGCATATTCAACCTCGTCGCCATTTCTGTTGATAGGTAAGAGTTAACAAACCTTTGACTGTTGACTATCTTAGTGACTACCGATGTGGTGCGGCGGGCGAAGGTCCGCCTGCGACGCAGAAGGTTGCGGGTTCGATTCCTGCCTTGGGACAAATGTTTGTACGATCTGCAAATATTTGTTCCGGGTGTTCTGGGTATTTTCTATATATAATAAAAAATATCTATCTATGTTATGTATTGTATTAAGTTTATCAGTCATCTAATACCCATAACACAAGCTCTGCTTACTTTGGGGCTAGATGATGCTGTGTGGATTATCAGCATTATTTATATTTATTTATTTATTTAGTTTTGACCTTGAGGCTCCAGCTCATCCTGCAACCAACCTTGTATAACCTCTATGGCAAGGTGGAATAATATATACCTCTATTATTCCACCTTTCCCTCTTATTATATTGTACTCATTTCGGAAGGCTAAAGCTTTTGATGGACAACTGAGTAGCACACTTGCAAGATGAGTTGACGTCGTCAAAGTCACAACACGTAACGTACGTAATGATACAAGAAGTAAAAGGTTCTACCCGCTAACTAGACACAGGCTGATAATTTTGTTTGACTGCATGTGATTGATCACTTATAATGGATAACCAAAAATGTAGGATATAATGAGCCTGGGCCAATTTACAAAACCTAATTCAATTCAATTTATTTTATTCGTACTATAGATTCACGAGGAACACTTAGTCAAGTCAAACAGACTCAATACATTTCAAAACAAAAAATAAAAATCATAGAGGTAATATACAGATAATATAAAAATGTTGGTACATTAATGAATCAAACTTAATGTTTAAATATTTTTTCAGCAAAAGCTTCGTCCAAACGATAATAGCTTTTATCTTTTAATCTGTAAATAAGTTCGATAAATCATTTAAATTTGAAATCAGAACAAAACTTTTTGAGATGTTAGCATAGATAGATTTTACCAATTCACTGGCATGCCTCTGCGGTGCGACCTGCAGAGGCACGCCGCCGCAGCAGCAGGATGAGGAAATCGTCTATGTGCGTCGATAGCAATGAAAGCGTTAGTTTAAAACTGCATATTCTCTTTACAGGTATATCGCCGTTACTCAACCAATAAAATACGCGAAGCACAAAAACAATCGTCGCGTATGGTTCACCATCGTGCTTGTATGGTGCATCTCTGCCGCCATCGGAGCCCCCATAGTCCTTGGCCTCAACGACACCCCTGACAGAAACTTCGATGAGTGCTTGTTTAACAGCCAGAACTATGTCATATATTCGTCACTGGGGTCCTTCTATATCCCCTGTATTATGATGATGTTCCTGTATTACAGTATTTTTAAGGTAAGTGTATTTGAATCTTACTTTACTAACACTAAACACGCATGTGTGCCTCTTTAGACCTTTGCCTTAAAGACACCCCTGATAGGAACTTCGACGAGTGCTTGATAAACAGCCAAAACTAGAAAGAAAGAAGAAAGAAAGAAAATCATTAGATCATCCATTGACATCGTTCACAAAGACAACCCTGAGGGCCTAGACAATGTAACAATCGATTAACGAAAGCGATAGTAGAAAAGTCCAAAAATTTATGGGTTTGACATATGCCTTAGATATGTCACGTGATCTGTTTTCAACGTATAGATTATTGGTAGACAATGTACATAAATTTCGATTCCACCAAACGAATCGACAACATCTAGCGATTACTTCCATAATGCCTAGCCAAGTGGCACTTTTGACAAGCGATTTCGCTTGGTAGTCGATTCTCTTGATAGAAACACTAGCGAACGCTAAGACCCTGTAGATAACGAAACAAAATGGCGATTTCATAAACAGCTGTAGGAAGAAATCATTGGAGTGGTTATTGCGTTGTTTGACGACCGATGTGGCGCGGCGGGCGAAGGTCCGCCTGCGACGCAGAAGGTTACGGGTTCGATTCCCGCCTTGGGACAAATGTTTGTACGACCTGCAAATATTTGTTTCGGGTGTTCTGGGTATTTTCTATATATAATAAAAAATATCTATCTATGCTATGTATTGTATTAAGTTTATCAGTCATCTAGTACCCATAACACAAGCTCTGCTTACTTTGGGGCTAGATGATGCTGTGTGGATTGTCCAGCATTATTTATTTATTTATTTGTTTGTTTTGTGATTTTAAAATAATTTTGGTGCTAGTGTTACCCACCTAGTTCAAGATGCATACGCTGCGTTTGCTGTGGTCAGCTCAAAATGAAAATGTTTGGATTAGACGCCACACAAGGTACCTTTCTCGGCAGCAATCGGAAAGTGTTGATGAAATGCCCGAATCTCTATTTAGAGAGCACTTTAGGCTCAGCAAAGCCTTACTGACCAAATTAATTTAACAATAAGTATAATAAGTAATCAATGTTTACTTATTTATTATACTTATTGATACATACTTATTACTTATATCAATAAGTAATTAATCTCGTTCTAAATATTTCTTTGTGAATCGCGTGATTTTTTACAGTAGGTAGGTACCTATTGCCTTCCGGCTTAAAACTTTATAAGTGTTATATGATTAGGTACGGTTTTTTATAGGTACCTAGGGGATACTCCTACTTAGATATTTAAATTTTTAGATATTTATACACTAGCCTAGTTATAACAAAGATTATTCTGAATAGGTAGGTATTAAAATAAATACCTATAGTTTATAGATATAGTTTATGGAAAGGTTCCATAAACTCCAAAAGAGTTGAAAACTGCTTACCGCTGGCCCGTGCTCTAGGTTCCATTATCTTAGCTCAAGTGGCTCAAATAATTCAAACTTTCAAGAGTTCCCTCCAAGAGTAATGTAATTGGTGGTTCCCTCCCTGACAGATGTACTGCGTTTCATTTCAATTGACTAGGATGTTTTCAAAAAGTTTGTTCGAAAATCAAATAGTTTTTATTTTTATTTCAACTTATTAATTATGCCGTAGAATTTGAGTACGCGACTCTAATTATCAAACTAAATTACATATAATAAGCCTCCACACGCAATTATAAAATTGTATCACTGATTTCTATCACAACCCCATTAAAAAATATTAAATATTAGTTTTGCGTAAACCGGAACTTAATAGAGACAGGCAAAATAAGCGAATGACATCTTTGACGTTTGATGTCGACAACCACAGACTAAGCGGCGTATTTAGCGATCAGACGAATAGATAAGGCGATCGCTACGCGAAGGTTACTTTGTCTACCAATCTATCTTCGCCATCGTTTGAGCCATGACGATTGTAGAAATCGAATCGCTTCATAGCGAATGCCGGTTAGCTAGGCCCGCTGATTAGATTTCTGTATTCTAAAGACCAAGATTTTATTATATATGCACGCTCCAAACTGGCACATTGTCGGGACATAAAAACTTCAATATAGGGAGAGACAGACTGTTTTGCAGTGGGACAATAGGGACTAAAAACAAAATTTGAACAAGAAAAGGCTCAAGCTAAGAAAGTGCTAACACAGACCTTAGCTAACGGGCTGAGATGCTGGCATTGAATAGGTATTTGTTAAAGACACAAAAAGCATTTAGAATAATAAAATTAACGTACGTAAATATAATATATTGTGTATAATATATTGCAGGCGTTAAGAATGAGAGCAATGAAGCAGCGAGCAGCCAAGAAACCTCCCGTACCAGACGCGTCGGGAGCCACAACTGCTGTGGTCATAGAGAATGTGGCGCAAACCAGGAAGTTGCAGGAGACGGCGATGCATGATGACAGGCCTACGAATACTGGGTCGGGGAGCAACGAGGATGAACACGATGACAGGTGAGGTGTTGGTAGAACTTTCTGTAGACATCGGGAGCAAGAGCAAAAGTGGGAACAAGCAAAAGTCACTCGCGACTGAAAACCGTTTTATATAAAACCTTATGTACAATTTGATTTTGCTCTCACTGCATACCGGAAATATACCTAAGACTCAATTCACACCGGAATAGCAGCAGCCGACAGCGACGTGGTGAGCACTTTCAGTGTCATACTGGTTTCTTTGAATAATTTTAAACTTTCGCCACTGCCTTCCCGGTGTGAATTTACACTATTACCACAGCCTACTATGTCATAATTATACTGTGCTATTACTATTTACTTAAGGCTAGAAAAAGGTTAAGAAAAATGTAAAAAAAGATGCCTAGAAGTAAAAGACATTGCATTGGAGAGAGATAAGTAGAGTTAGGCCAAACAAACAAGCATACTACTAAGGTCAAGTAGTTAGAAAAACTTTTAGTGCCAGTTTCCTATATACCCTATATACGTCGAAAAATCAAGCTATCAGTTGGACCAGTTACGATCACAAACAATCTAACTTTCGAATGCGAACGAGAACATAAATAGCGCAGATCTTGAGCATTTGTTTCCTTTGCTTTATTGATTAAACCCCTAAAACAAATATATTAAAGATAGATAGATAGAGAAACATTTATTAACGAAAACAACCCTGATACAGCACAGAACAGAAATAGTACATAACTTACAAACAATAAATTAAACATAAAATACAAAAATAAGGCTAATAGCAAAGGTGCCTATGCATTAACTATGTAGGTAGGTAGGTAGGCATTGTGTCACGGAATGCAGTACCTAGCAGGTAGGTACAAAGAGGTGTCAAATCGATGGTGGTGGTAGTAGGACGAGACCTTATGTACAACCCACCAAGCACAGCACCAATGAGCACTGAGCAGGTACAGCAATATTACTAGTAATAATACTACTATAATATTGCAGCAATAGTACAGGGGTAGGTGAGCTACCGGCGTGTGCTCCGCGCTGTCCAACGTTGCGCAGGTCAAAGGGTTCCACCTCAGCTAATGCTACCTTACTTAATGCAAGGTAGCGCTGGTTTTCAGATGGAACCTGTTTGAGGTGACCTCAAGACTGCCCACTGCTAACACAAAAGATAATGTGTCCAGTCCTAGTAGGTACTTTACTAACTTTAGGTACCTAGTCAAACCGAAAATAAAAACAATTATGTACAATGCCTTCTTTAGGCAGAAAATAATAAACAAAGGGAAATAAAAAAACAAACAGATGTATAGAAAATTTGGAAACACTCTTTAAACTAACTACTAACTAAAACAAAGCATTCGTGAACGCAGCGTAAAAAGAACGCACCCTCTGCCGAGCCGCTGTCGTCGGCGTGACAGCAAATTGTAATAGTAATTGGCATGTGCATTAAAGCTACTTACTGAAATAAATATTATTTCTATAGGAAATTCTTGTATACTTTTTGTATATTAATATAGCATTATTGAGTGTACGTGTCCAGTAACGATCTCAAAACAATGTTATCATGGACGAGCCCTTCTCGTAAAATCAATATAACGCTGTTATTGAATCCCTGAATCACGTTTCATGGTTGAACTGATAAAGGACCAATTTCTGAACAAATTGAAAAACTTGATAAAAATGTAAGTTGTCAGTTTCAATTTGTTTCTCATGAACTTTCTGAGGAGAATATCGATGTTTCGCAAGAAATGTAACCGCATATTTCAAGAGTGTTTTGTGAGTTTCTGTAAATACCAGACCAAAAATACCTTTTTATTCTGATTTTACTTTGGAGTTTTGTAATTTATTTCAAATTTTACCGGAATTTATAAAAGTTAGGCACTTAAAGCAGGTACTTCGGAATATTTTGTACTAGCTGTACCCGCGACTTCGTTCGCGATTGCCATACCTGCCGACTAATTAGGTATTCACATTTGACCACAGTTTCTCTCATATTAAGCAACGCTGTGCAAAAAAACTTCAATGTGCAGAATTTGACCCATTTAGGTACCTAAGGTAGTTTGTGTATAAATCGTGTAGGGTCTACGCGGGAAAGCATGCTGTCATCTTCAACCCCATTCTTTATGTACCTCTACAACTTTTTGCTACGATTCGGCCTGTCTCAGTGTCAAGAAATGTCATAAACTGCGAAAATAAAATATGATCGGTTTCGCTTCATACTCGTGGTTCCGTTCAGCTAGGGCCCTATTCTGCTAAACTAATCGCTTCACTATGACTATGGTATCGTTTTCACAGAATGACACGTTTTGGTATTTATTTATTTATTTACGAAATTTTAGGAAAACTTACAGCTAGGTCTTAATAATAGTAATTTACATAATACATGCCGGTACAGACCAGCATGTGTGCTGAGGGCCAATTAAAAAGTTTCCGCAGATATTAGTTAAATAGGATAATAAATGACGCACAGTGAAAGAAGACGACTTAAAGAGAAAATAAAAAAGAAAAAACACAACACAAAGCAAAAACATTAAAAATAAATGAATTTATGTAGGTAATGTTATCTGACAAAAAAAAAAGTTATCACTGAGTAAGCGTTTAAGCTTACTTGCAGATGTGTTAAATAGATCAACGTCAATGTTTTTATTGACCAATGAGTTGAACGATTTGCTAGCTCGAATTAAGAATGCATTTTGTCTGTAATTAGTTTTCACCATAGGAACGTAAAGAATACTCGGTTTTCTCAATGCAGCAGTATTTGTACGCAACCCTAATTGCTCAAGCAGCTCAGGACAGTCTACGTTGCCATTGCAGATGTTTATGAGGTATGCTAGGTCAGCGACTTGCCTGCGATCAGAGAGTGGAAGGAAATGAAACTTGCGACACCTTGTTAAATAATCCGGTAGGTATATTTTAGCTCGGTATTGTAGGTATCGCAAAAATCTTTTTTGTATGGATTCGAGACGCGATGAATAAATCGCGTAGTTCGGGTTCCACACCTGCGATGCATACTCGAGGTGACTACGTACGTAAGCACAAAACAGAATTTTGAAAGTTTTAACTTTTAAAAATTCCGATGACATTCTCAGTACAAACCCCAAGGCGCGAGACGCCTTCTTTGTTATATTATTAATATGTTCGTCAAACAATAACTTGGTATCAAATGTTACACCTAGGTCTCTAATTGAGTCTACTCTGGTTATATATGGTATTCTACCATAGATAAAAGAAATGATGATGAATACAGATGGAGGGACGAAGTCTCAAAGTATCAAGGTTGAAACTATCAATTTATCTATCTGTGCAAATAGCACGTACATTGAAGTTTCATAAATCTAAAGATTCTACGTGATGAATCTGCGGCGATACCGTTGTCATAGTAAAGCATTTGTGTAGCAGAATTGGACCCCTGATCCAGAACGTAACCACCAAACATAATGTTCATGAAGATCGCACGGACCATTTGTACATATTCTTTGCCTGAAATAGGTATTGGGTCGTAGGTAGTACCTAACTGATGGGTGCGTCTTGGAAGAAAAGAAATAGATCATAGATCTAGGAAATTACCTAATACGTTTTTTTTCAAAATCAACAGATTTTTTCTTCAATCTACTGATTTTCTGCTCGACTTTGATTTAGTCAAATTCGATCTTGCAACACTGTTTCTAACAAAAAATAATCAACGAAATCGGACTACGCGTTAATGAATTACAACTAAGTACACATTTTGACTTTCATCCCCTCTCCCAGAGGAACCGTAGTGAATTCCGGGATAAAAAGTATCCTTTGTCCTTCCTCGTCGTATAAACTCAAATCGTGCCAAGTTTCACATTAAATCATTAAATAGTTTCGGCGTGATACGCGGCCGCAGATTTTGACTTTCATCTCCTCTCCCACGGGAACCGTACTGAATTCCGGGATAAAAGTCTTTTTTTATCTTTCTCGTAGCATGAACTCAAATCGTGCCAAGTTTCATTTATATTTATTCAGTAGCTTAAGTGTGATGCTTCATTAAGGTACAGAGATTACAGAAATGTAGTCTGTCTGTCTGCGACAGACAGGCAGACAGACAAACATGAAAAATTACAGTTTGGGCTTTAGTATCGGTTATAGTGCCCTACACAAAAAAAATATTTTATTAATACACAGAATTGGACCTGTTACAGTTTTATTATAAGTATAGATGATAACTAGAATCACTTGTTAAGTTATTACACGTTCAAAACTTTAATGGCGCAGTTAGGTACATGTTCTGTATTTCGTTAACGGTCATTTTCTTAATTTTTGCAGATTTTATTTTATCACTACTTTGATTAGTAGTTATTCAAAATATTTTTAATAAATAATTTCAGGAACATTTAAAAGAAAATTTTCGCAAAACAAAGTATGTGTAGAATTTGTCTCTATACAAATTATCAGTGTCTATTCTTCGGCATGCTACTTTGTAAGTAATAATTTCAGTATAAAATATATCTTAGAGTTATAAATTAAAAATTATGCACCTTTCCAATACCATACTTATCTAAATTTCACACAGATCTTACGATAATTCTTCGTTAAATCATGAAAACACACAAACAAAGTTTTGTCCCAGAAATTCTAGGTTATTTAGTGACGCATTTTTGTTGACAGTTCAAATTTTTTTCATTTTATTTAAATGGCAGTATGTAGGCTTCAGGTGGTCCCTTCACCCCTGCCCGCAATTCCCTTTTATTTTGCTATTATAGCAGACTTTGGTGTGAATAAATGATGACCTGGAACAAAAGTAGTGCAAGGCTCACCATGACTCGGTCAACATAGGACTGAAACTGAACCATAAAATATATAAGTATATTTATTAACACAGAAAATTACAACTATAATAATTCGTAATCAGTATTCACAATCGAAACAGTTGAGTTAACTGAAGACTGTGGCGATAATCTAAAAGTAGCTCAACTGACCCACATCACCAACCGGAAGTGTCCCCTAGACGTTGGCTTCATTGCCCCGCTGTATGGCAATGCTGATGCGCTGCGCCAGATACCCACCAGCTTTACGGTCACGCGTCGCGTTGTCCAGACTTTTTTTTATTTGGAAAACCCAATAAAAACTATAAAATTGCACTGAAGAGTTCGTTTGTCTGTGCAGCTTCGACAAGAGATCAGAGATAGAAGCGGACGCTGACGACTGCCACGTCATCCCCAACGACAAGTCCACTGAGTTCATGCTGGCTACTGTTGCAGAGGAGACTGCTAAGTAAGCAATAGCTACCATTGTTACTATTGTTGCCTTAAAAAAAACTCGTTAATTCCTCATATCATTGCTAATTCCTATTGGAGTTTCGATATTTAGAAGTACAATCACAGTTTACTACCGCTAACCCTGCGTGAGCGAGCCGTTGCAGTGCGGTAAGCCTGAACTACAAGCCACACTAAAAAAAGATTAATATATTGCCGTGACGAATGTGAGTACCTACCAAGACAAACTTCTTTAGGTTTTATGGTACAAAACTTAATTGAATCTGTGTTACGTTTGTAACGAATAAATAAAATTAAACACGTTATGCACATACGTGTCTGAGACCAATGTCATTAGCATTTGAGAATTAGATCGCATGTTATCAACGTTGCCTGAGAAAGAATACCTAAACAAAGAGCTGTGAATCTTCCTGTTTGTCGTATCTAGTTATGTTGGCTATTATTAAAGAACAGAAGTTTCGCAGAATTATTCACATTAAAATCACTTAAAATTAGACATGATTGCAATGTTTTTGGTGAGTTAGGTATACCTAATACACCAAAAATCTTAGTTACTAATGGCAACACCCATTTAGCACGAATCTTGCTAAATGTGCCTCCGTACATACAATAATATAATGTATGTTTCCAACAGCAGCACCCCGAAACGCCGCATCATGCCGGACCCCAACGGCAACAATGACTCGGGCTATGCTCCGTCCAACCTGGAAGACGCCATCAGGGAACACACGTCGCCGCCTGGCTCGCCCGGGCTGAAGGATGCTACGGTCATGAAGAACATGGCCTGTGACAAGTGGAAGAAGAATGGGAAGAGCAAGTTGAGCGATTCTAGGTAAGAGGAAAGAGTCTATGCAGCTTGTGCACTATTTACTGTAACATAGTTCATTTATTAATAACAATTATGTTATAACATTAAAGGATATAATTATCACATACATCCACCAACGCTGCCGCCGCACAGAACCAAAATAAACATTATAATATGGTCTTAAACCATCGATCGAGGTAGATAACCAGAACCTTACAAAAATGACACTCGAAATTGTCTACGAAATTGTTTGACGCTGACAGTTTGCGCAGAGGCGTGACAAGTTATGTGCATACGGAAGAAGAGATCGGAGGAGTCAAGTTTATTTTATTTTAATTATAAGTAGGTACATACCTGAAAATAATAACCGCTGTTTTTTTTATGGGAACAATCAAAAAATCATACCGTTACCACTAGGTACTTAACATATTTAAATTAATTTGGTTCCTTCTAATTAGTAATACAATTAATAAAAATCATTTATATTAGGACAACAAACAGTTAGGTATATATATTAGGTGTTGTCACAGAACTGTTTATGTGTAGTCAATACTAATCACATATGTATAATGCAACGAAAACAGAAACATTTTCAAAATGAAAATAACTATTGCTAGTATTTTATAAATATTTGAACCATTAATCATTGTAAACTAGTCTTTTTATAAAAAAAAACTAAACGCACAAAAACCATAAAATAAAAATATAATATATAAAATCACAACCTCTCTATTCATGAATTTAGAACAAAGTCAAAATCGTAACAAAGGCAAACCAAAAAATAATTTTCAACGCTGATTTCTTGAGGATAGGGCGGATAATATATTATAGTGGTAAAAATGCATTAAAACTTTACTGAAAATAGGAAATCCTCGTCCTTTTTTGTGTCATGGACGTGTGGTTTTTGCAATTTCGCTAGGCTTGCTTCCTGTGCGAACGCTAACATGACACCGGTTGAAATTATAGACCAACATGTCGAATGGTCTATCTTTTGATACTGATGGTTTTAAGGTGCGCTTTGTGAATGTATGGAGGGCCACGGGGAATACCTGATCAAAGGCTTAAACTAGAAATCTTTAGATACATTTTACAGTAAAATAATAGCTTACCGCAAACTTCAAGCGAGCGTCTGTTATTTGATGCTGTCAATCATTGTACCATTGTACGTCGCTTGTACTTTCTTGGCTTCCAGATGCCATTCACAACAATTCATAAGGTACATTCAGTTTCTGACGTGCGGTGTGTGTATTTTGTTTTTATTAGCTTATGATAAGTGTGCGAGTTGTTGTATTTATTACTATACTTACCTGACTGAGACTAACGGACAAACCGATGTGGGTTTATGTTAGCTGTAGATCAATTACGTAAACAAATTTTATCATAAAAATAAAAAAATAAAATTATAATGGGATACGGCTAGGCACGTTATATAATACTAATTTAATAAAATGGTATGAAAGATAAGTATGTCAAATAAAATTAATGCAATATTTCAATTACAAGTCATCAGAAGTATCACTTAGAAAATACGTACTTTCTTTCGTAGTAGCATTTTTCCAAGAGCTTCTCTTTTAATCTAATGTCATTTAATTAAATTACATAAAAAATGTTTCTAAACTTTACGAGTTGCCCATATTTGAATGATCGTTCTGCTGTGCGGCACTAAAACATAGCTCGTGCAAGTAGATTTATGTTTACCATATCCGGGTCAGCCAGATCTGGCAGAAGTTATTTCTTCTTAATGTAGTACGAGGTGACAATGCTTGCAGATCCGTTGCTTTGCGTCCACCAGATCCGAATCGGAGTGTACGCGGCATCGTCCTCGTCGGTATTTACAATTTGTCTGGGATCGGTATCGGCAGATATGCCGATCCAGCGCACGCTGATAGAATAGCTACGCCAACGCTATAGAAATCCATACAAAGCCATAAATCCTTACGCTGCGTACGCTCCGATTCCGCTCCGGTAGACGAACAGCTTCAATAACGTCTGCTGAAAGGAAAATAGAAAAAGACTTCTAATCAAGACCGCTACTACACAAAACTAACATCCCTATTCGTAAGGATAATAAAATTCAAGTGATGTTGTTTCAGTCGAAACGTTTCCCTTCAACTTCGATCAGAAGAAGATCTAGAAGCCAGCACCTTTGATCTTCGCGATGGTTCCACCTCGAAGAAGGAAAGGAAAGCCAGCGCTGCTACAGCCAGGTTCACCATCTACAAAGCCAATAAAGCAAGCAAGAAAAAGAGGGAAAAGTCTTCAGCTAAGAGAGAGAGGAAGGCTACTAAGACGCTTGCTATTGTATTGGGTAAGTTCAATTACATTACATGTCTAATTTCAGTAATATGACTAACAGTATGTTGCCCACACATGTAGTTCTGCGGGTCCTACTAGCTGCGCCCAGCCTCTCCTACGGGTCGCACCGCAGAGGCTGGCCAGTGGATTCTTAAATAAGGGTGAAAACAACACAACTCGAATGATAACCGAGTTTGGAATATGAATAATAGGTTTATGCAGAAAATTTCCTGCACCGTCTCTTCCAATAATGGATACTGATTCAGGGTTAATATTTATTTGTTTGTAAATCTCTTTTCTTCCAACCGGCAATGGGATGGGCCTCTGTGTGAGTTGACACGGAATCGTTTTACACAGACGTGCTCCAGCACAGTTTTTTGGTCCTATTTGATTGTACCTATTTGATACCTATACCCCTATCTCGACATGCCAGCCTTAACGAAATCATCCGGTGGGCCGTTGTCACCGCTAACGCACCACCTATTCTCGAACCGAATGGTCTGTTGCGTGACGATGGTAAGAAAGTCCCATTGTATGGGACGCTAAAAGCGTGGACACACTTTCTCCTTCCCATATTCCAAGGAAACTACATTATTTAGAATATTGTGTGAGATACCTACTCTACTCTCATTTTATTAATTTAACTACATTTATTAATTTAATTTTAATTAATTTATATTGAATATTGTTTTTGCTTTTGCTATCTATAAAAAAAAATACCATTAATATATTTGCATGCTAAACATAAGTTAAAATATGAGAACTTCATAAATTTTAAGATTTACACTGTACCACCACTTTAGCAAATAAACGATTTGATTGATTTATATATTTTTACATGCCAACTTTAACTAGCAGTAGTAGGTAGAATGTCGTATATTTTGCCACCAAAAACTAATCAGATCTTCTTTACAGGTGTCTTCCTATTCTGCTGGGCACCGTTCTTTACCTGCTCCGTTCTGGGTGCGATCTGCGACAAGTTCGACCTTCCCTTCTCTCCCGGAGTCACCACATTCATCCTCACCACCTGGCTGGGATATATCAACTCCTTTCTCAACCCCGTCATCTATACCATTTTCAACCCAGAGTTCCGGAAGGCATTTAGGAAGATACTTCATTGTGGCACCTAGCCCGCGGATTATTTGGTCGTCTTCACTCAGTGAACTGTACGATGTACATATGTTTAGTCACCTATACTGACGATACTCTTCTCAAATCCAAAAACCAAAATCATGACTTAAGATATGAATTTACTAGCATTACATCAACTTTATGATTTACTACCGCCAGAAAATAGATATTTCCAAGATTACTGCTAGCTTATTGTTTTATACTTAATTATGTGGGCCAGCATAAAGTGGATCTTGGCGTCTGACACAAGACGATTCTAGTCATCTCAAATAATCTGTAAGCTGTCCCTCTCTAGATAGTAACTGAGCATTGAGTTCGCGGAGATCGGCTTCCATTCGGTCAACCCATCGACACCTGATGGTCTATTCAGATGTATTCGTGAGGGTATCACTTAATCTATGTTTCACCGATCATTGGTTTATGTTATTTTGTTTTTAATTCGTTATCAAAATGCAGCCAATGAGCGGCGCAAATAGTATGATTGATGCATTCTCAAATACATCTGAATTTACCAGCGAGTGGAGACCGTCTCGTCTCGCCATTGTGCTATGGCCTGATTGATTTTACAATATAGGTTTTGGATTTATGAAGCTCAGTGTTGTGAATTAGAGTGACCGTGTATTTCGTACTTGAGAGTAGGTCTCACTGATTGTGATCGATTGATTTGTGTGATATCGTGTGTATTGTTAATGTTATCTTTTGTGAGCTAGACAATTCTGTGACTAAGGAAAAAGAATATTCGAAAAATTCTACAACGAATGCGTTTTCTATTTTCAGTGAGATCTATATGACGACCAAATATATAAAAATGTGAATAAAATACCTTATCTTAAACCTATTATTGTACGTTAACTAAATAAAGTATTTTTATTGTGATAAACATAATAATTTATTAGTGGTAGAAAATAGCATATCATAATAGGATAATAAAATGTTTGTATCATAAAATGTAAATAAGTTGAAACCTTTGATCTCCTAAAAGTTTTAGTCCTTCTCCAATACCTAGTAGTAAAGAGTAACTTTATGCCAAATAATAGAATAGGTTCTTCTTGCATAACTTTATTGTTTTCAAGGTTGTGATTATTATTTCTATAGTTGGAAATCTTTTTAGTCATGGTTTTAGTCAGTTAATTTTCTTTAATAATAAATAATTAATAATACGATAATAAATAATTAATAAAACGTAATTTTTTTATTTATATTTTACATAATGTTATATATTATTTTTATTTTGTACTTTTAATTTTTTACCGTCCATTTGAGTGTTTGTTCCTTTGATACTTTTGTAAGCTTATTTATCGTTTTTTTTTAATTATATTTATCATGTTAACTATAAGTATAAATATGAATTGTCAAACTGTCTTTAGTAAAGACAAGATGTTGCACATCGTGATTTGATAATGTAGAATAAAATATCCAAATAATGGTTTATTCATATCAGAATGTATTATTAATAAATAATTATAATAAGTATATAACATATAATAAAAAGCATAATAGCTAAAATTAATGCTTCTTGAAAGTTGAATGATACTGTACTGATATATCGCTGTAAGAATTAATTTAACCTTTAACTTTTATTTGAAATCATATAGATTGTTTGCAACAGTCTGCAGTTAGCTCAATTGTTTTAATTGTAAATACTAGTTCTAATTTGTTCCTCTTATTTGATTATAATTTTCTTTGCATATTTTCGTAATGCAATAATAATTGCATTGCAATAATAATCATTTTCGTAATGGTAATGGTACTTTACTTTTTTTTTTTCATGAAGTTAGCAAACTTTTTTAATAATAATGATGGTTGTTTGTTAAGCTCAATTTTTAAAAGGCTCAAATTTCATAAATCTGTGGAGGACCTTTTAGTAGTATGTTATTATTTACAATGAAGATAAATTACTTAAATAATTATTATAATTATTTAATTTTTGTAGCTCAAAACTCAGTATTATTTATGTAGAAGCTTATTAAATATGAGCTTAGGTACAACATAAATGTAGGAACTATAACGAAACAATAATGTAATACTTATAATAATTTAAATAAACAGTTTTAATATACATAAATAATTGTTACAGGGTTCCTAGTCAGAATCCAAAATAATTAACTCTTAAAATACTTGTGTATTTGTGTAAAATACATGTAAATATTGTATAAGTTTTATTGTAAAAGTGCCATTGTATGATTTTGTGTTATTCTTGTCATTTAGGTAATAAAATAAGCGTATCAAAATAAAATAAGCTTTATAGTCCGTTACATAATAATATTAAATTATTGGATATATCTATTGTTAAAATAAAAATTTATTAGTTATATTAAAATTAAGAATTAAAAGCCAAAGCTTTTGTAAATACCTGTAAAAAGTAAAAACAGACAATCTTAAGCAACTTTTTTTATAGAAAAAAACACTGCTTTTAAAACTAAAACACCAATAATATTTATTCATACAGTTTTTTTTAATTTTACCCTAAATAATGTAATTACTTACAAACACGCATGCGCATTAATTTCTGATTTAGTTACAATCAATAGATCTTCGTTTGAGCACAACCTAACCTGATGGGAAGTGACGACGTGGATGACGATGTATCGTGAAGGCTAGAAAGACACCTATTCAATCGTGTTTGTATAATTTTAATTTATAAAATGTATTTATAGATCAATAATATTTTTTTTATCTTATAATATAAACCATTAGTTCCAAGACATTATATTACATTATAAATAAAATACGTTGTTTCTACTTCGCGTCGCGTCGTAAGGTAGTGCTATACTTACTCATAAATTTCTATGCAGAAAAGATGATTAAAAATTCTGTTTATACATTTTGTTTCTTTTGAAATCCTTGTTTAGGTGTGCCTTGCCTGCATAGATATAAATATAAATATTTTTACAAATTTTTTATAATCAAAATTTAACTAAAATATGCACAGATTTGTAACTATTCCTTCGATTCGAAACTAGAGGTACATAATATCTATTTACTAGATTCCCTTGGCATGCGTTTTGGAATCAAAATTTGCTGATTTATTACTCCAGCTATAGATGTATATGTGTCCAAAATTTGAGCTCAATCCATTGAATCGTTTTGATGTTGTTTTTAGCCAAAGATCTTCACAAATGCTAATAAAAGAACTATAATAGTAAGTACTACACAACGGCATAAACTTTCGCCCTTATAATATAAATAGGATTAGATAATCCAGTTTGTATAACTGACATGAGTACGGCGCGCAAACAGAACAGGCTCGTCTGTATATAAGTATCAAAAACACAACAACACATATCGTGTTGAGAAAGATTAATAAAACCGAATCTAAAGTTTATTAAACAATTCTGAGCACAACCGCACAAACTGTGTTCACTGAAACAGAACAAAATTCGCTTTTGCTAGTTATTTAACAGGTGAGCAGCTTTATGAACTACTAATTTAAACTATTTTATTCAACTTTGATCTGAGTCTAGTAAAAGTTAGTAACTATAATTTGGTAGTAGGTACTTACACAAGTGTAAGCTCGGTCGGCGGGACGAAACGTACATGTTAGACGGGTAGTTTCAAAGTTAACATAAAATCATGTTGCTAGTTAAGGCACCTACCATCGATCTAGGTATTTGCCATATGTTAAACTCATTATCTATATAAGTGTGTAGGTAACACACGAATAATGATAATGAGTTTAACATTCTAAGAATTTAAATCGTCTTTATCTACAACTTATAACTAATCCACTGCTGGACGCAGGTCTCTTCTGATAAGCGCCTCATTGGCTTATATCATATTTTGGGGGTAGTTTCCATAATCCCCTGGACATTGCCCAGCATGGGTGGTAGTGAATTTAAACAATATTCCAAAAATGTACGGGTTTGACGGAACTAGAACCCACAACCTTCCACTCTGTACCCACGGGAACGCACTACCCATTACGCCACAAGGTCAAGTAACCGAATAAGTAGTAAATATTTTGGGACTTTTTACGGATTTAAAGGCCGATATTAACATTATCGTAAAAAGGGACTATAGCATCGCAACAACAACTACTAAAATCGCTATCACTTCTGATATTGTAGGTTGTCTCTTAACCATTGAGTATTTTCATCCAACAACTGCAACGCAAGTAAAGTCACGCGTGAACGCTAATCCTCTTCCTAAGCTCAATTTCTCTCCATGATTGAACCGGAACTGAAAAGAAGCCCTTCCAATATATTTGTCGTTAAAGCGGGCATTCAGCGTCCTGTGACGTCATACCCTGGACAATGCCCTGGGAATTGACTCCGGGATTCGAAAAACTTGTCTTTTGTCCCGGGAAACGTGGCTTAAAGAGCAGCGAGGAAAATTATCCGTTTTGCTTGATTTACGTGGGAATGGGTTAAGGACACGTCTGTACTTAAATCAGCTTTTTGAATATTTGTATTTCTGGAGTTCAAAAAGGTAGATTTTACAAAATATGGTACTAAGAAACAAGGCTATTTTTTGTAAACAGCATCGCTATCAACAAACAGCTTTTGTATCATGCACCGCAAAACTCACAGGTCCACTTGTGTAAAAACCACTCTGGTCTGGCGAATTGGTGATCAAAGTTAGAAACAGACTGAGCCCACGCAGTCTCGTACGTTGCGTAGCATGAGCTCAGACTGTTGCCAGCTTAATACTCTGCAGGTTCTTGGTGGCCCTAGTGACATGGGTTATAGATGTCTGGTAGAAATCGCTCTCTGTGCGGTCTCATAACTAACACTGCTCATAATTTGCCATTTGCATGCCATAATTTTTTATTTTGTGCAGCATAAAATGTTTAGGTATTTATCTTTATGCTAAAGATTCTTAGGCCGAGATCACAGCAACAACAAAATGCTTTAATAAAATAACCTAATTGCTCTTGACTTGGGCTCAGTGCAAACAGCCACTGCAAGGCAAAGGTGGAATTGTCTCCACAGTTCTTAGCAGCGACGTCAGCGCACAATGAGCAATAAGATGAGCCAAATGAAGGCTTTTGTGGTGAAATGGCTCTATTTAAGTTCAATGCTAGCTTAGACTCATAGGTTTCGTAGTTTTAGGCTTAGATTGGGTCTTAATCTGTTGAACTATTTGCATTATAAGGTAGAATAAACATTACAGGTTTTGTAGCACACGCAAAAAATACGTAGATGATGTGTTGAGAGGTGAAAAACACTCCAAACTTCAAAATGTGTTCAAATGAAAACTCACTTAGCTAAGTAGTTGTTACTTCAGCAAAACGGCATCTTACTGTTGAATAAAACACTTTTGACTCCCACACAGACTTGCTACCTGACATGTGAAAAGCCTAATGACTGTGAAAAATGCATGTACCGTAAGTACCTGTACCGGAGTAGGAACCCAGTATGAACTGATTATAGTATTGCTCGTTTTGTTCGCACTTTTAGAGAGCTTTGTAATAGCGAGTGATGCATTGATGCGCGCCATCGAGCACAATAGAGAGGAAATACCTAATATGGTTTTTCGAATTCCGAAACTGATCAGTGTTTTTTCACTAATAAGTGTCAACTCTCGCTCGCTATGCTAGTGTTGTGCTGACATAATAAAAAAATTAATTAAGTAGGAAGTATCGATATAATATTTAATAATGTATCCATAAGAGATTGCTCATAGCGATAATAAAGATGCCTTTATGTAGGTACTCCCGCGATTCTTATTAATGGTAACTTCCTTCATAATTCGTTCTTTCTATCTAATACAACAATGACACCCTCAAGACACGTAAAAAATCATAAATTCACAATTATTAACATAAATAATTTTCGCGACGCTCATAGTTTATAAACATTGACTATCGATATCAATAAATATATTTGCTTGTCCAACTCGAGCGCGATGCTTGACTTTGAGTCGGCAAGCAGTGGTCGCCGCAGTGATTTGACGGAATTATTGTCTAAACAAAATAAATTACATTTCCTCTCTATTAGGTATGTGCTCGATGATGCGCGCATTACGTACGCAACGTCAGAGATTTTCGAACACTTGCACTGCCTATTTGCAGGTTAGAAATAATCTCAGATTGATTACTAATTCTCGCTTCAAGTGACTTCACTTTATTCACAAGCGTCACTACACTTCTGCAAGTCCTGCATCAGGTTTTCTGTCCCATTGTTGTCGTAAAACACGAGTTGCCCCGGGGTAAATACTTTCGAACGAATCATTTCGTGAAAATTATAATGAGACTTCACGTAGTATGTTTGTTTAATCATTCCAGCTGGGCATATAGTGATCTTAAGTTAGCTAGTTTATACCTTTGCAAAATGATAGCATGCAATAAATTACTGACTAATTAATGATTAAATTTCCATTGATCTTCAGTAAAAAGTGACCTACCAATCAAAACAGCTCAAAGTTAACACAACTGTGTGTACATACAACACACAATACATTTCATTTATAGTGGGTACTCTATCCTGTCGTCCAGTGACTATGGCAGCGTGTTTAAAATGTAATATCAAAATATATTAAGTCTTTTCGCTCGAAAGAGTTCATTTTGTAGACTGAAAACGACCTTCGTATTCCCATAATAACAATTAATATAAGTCGTGTAGATAAAGAATGGCATTAAAGGTGAATGATATTTTAATCAAATGTGATTTAAACCATTTTCATTCCTTATCTACACGGCTTATAAATGCTGACAGTAATATAAAGTACCTGCTAAACATCAGGGAGAAAATCAATCACTAGAGATAACAGTGAATAATTATGTAAATTATAAAATTGCTGAAATCTTTCTGACTCAAAATATTTCAAGATACCAGGCGTGCATAAATCAAAAGAGTTTCTCATCCCTGAAAACCATATTGCACGGTAAAGTCAGTTCCAGGAAAAGCTCGTCTCAACCACGCTCTGCCTGATGCCACGTTATGCATTCCGCATGGAAAATACTCCTAGTCTGGCTGTCTGTGCATATCATCCGAAAGTTTGGTATTGTATGATGAGTGTTGCATGTAGCAGGTATTTCTGTAATTCTACGTATTCTCGTAATATGTGGTAATGTGTGTCTACAAACAAATAAAAAAATCTACAAAAATTATTCAATTTTGTGGTCCCGTTGATGTCTATTAAAATTTCTAGGTATTTTTTGGGTTTGGTTTCTCCATACAAAAGTCGCGTCTCGACACATACTTGCACACTGTGTTGCGCTACACGGAGGGCGTCCTACACTACCCCCCCCCTGTCTCCGAAGTTTGCAGAGCGAAGTTTCCATGGAATGTATGTAGTGTTTGTAGATATCGATCATGGAAAAGTATAAAACCTACAGAAATTTCAAAAATTGTTTTGAGATGAACAAACGACCCTTCCATTTGATAACACACTTGGTATTGCAGGTCTCTTTTAAAATTTCATCACAATTGGTACTTAAAATTTGCATTTGATTTATTTCATTTTTTTTCTTTTAATCTGTACAGGCGGACGAAATGTTTTATTTTTTTTAATTTCACGTTATTTGCTGATGTAGTTGCTGAGATATTAATGATGGAAAAAAGGACAGAAAAAGCGATGCCAAAGAGTTTCGAAACCGATCTCCGATCTTCGAAACACTACAAAAATCTTGTTAAGCACAGATTCAAGAGAAAACTTCACTTAAAAGAATACAATCCATGCCAAGTCTGGAATGGAACTCCGAAGAACACAAAGACTGCTCCGCTCTCATTTAGCTCTCTTCAGTGGCGGCATAGTTCTTTTAATTCCACGTATTGAGCTCTAATGACCTCGTCTATTAGACGACTGATCTTTTGAAAGTTTCTTTAGCTTTAAAATGCATGGCACGTCTGTGAGTCGAGGAAATAAAGAAGGTTTTTTGCAATTAATTTTTAATGTGATTCTCTGGAGTTTACGAGGTGTTTTGAAACCTACAATTAAGTTTATTAAAAATATAACCCGGCTTCGAATAAGTTAAGTACTTTTGATGGCCGTAATATTTAACTTTTCAAATATTACGGGCATGAAATAGAAGGTACTTGACTTAAATATTCAGTTTTTCTTTTCATCGAATTTATCAAATTATGTCAATTTATATTAAACGAAGGAATTCTGAGTTATATTCGGTGAATAAGCGTCATAAACCTATTAATTTTTTTTTGTTCCTATAGTTTAAAGTTGTCCTTCACCCAAAGAGGAGCCTTAACTCAAGATAAAGATAAACAAAGTAAATAAGTAGGATAAATATTAATAACAATAATGATAGATAAAAACTGTATAAGGTGATAAAGAAATAAAAAGTTTGTATCAGTTCCAAGGTAGTAATCAACTCTAAAAAATTAAACAGGTAGATTGAAAATCTCCTGTGTTATTGTTGTTGGTTGAAAATAAACGGTTCATTTCATGATCTCGATGAGTTCGTTACACAACAAAAACAAAACAACAACCGTACACGTTTTCCACCCGCATACACTTACTGTACCTGAATAAACACAACGACGTGTAACGTCTTTGTTGGTAGGTCAACAAAGACGTTACAGTTCAGACAACATTAACCTATCCTTGTGAGTTACGTTACGTTACGTTACGTTATGGGTAAGTACCACATAACACTTTAAGGTCTAACTTGTGCTGTAGTGTCAGCTTAGATTGTTAATACTTGGGACTGTGACTAATGCTGCTTTAAATAGAGAAAGGGTTCAATTGAGATTGAAATACCTGCATGCTATTTACTATTACAAATTGTAATAGTTTGTACACTTTTATACACGCACTGAGGAAATATTAGGTCCTTACATATGAAATTGGCGTTTTTCGTACTGGCCACTTTAATCACAAATTTCTCCTCTTTGGTAAGGAATTCCAAATTCAAATTTGTACAGCTATAGACTCATGTATTTGTGCTTCGATGATCGTCATTCATTTGTTTTTTTTCTTCTGTTTTTTTCTGTTTGCGTCACTCATTTTACAAAATGGAAAACTTAAAATATCGCATTATTTACGAGTACGAGTTCCGCCGTGGCACTAGTGCTGCGGAAACAACTCGAAGGGTGAATGATGTGTATGGCGGTCGTGTTGCAAAAGAAAACACAGTTCGTTTTTGGTTCCAACGTTTTCGTTCTGGAAATTTTGACCTGCAGAACAAGCCCCGTGGACGGCCTGAGACTCAAATTGATAATGAAGAGTTGAAGGCTATTGTGGAAGCGGATCCATCGCAAACCACGTCCGAGTCAGCTGCAGGCTGCGATGTTAGTGATAAAACTGTTTTAATTCACTTGAAGCAAATTGGGAAGATTAAAAAGCTTGAAAGGTGGGTACCTCACGAATTGACTGAAGCAAACCGGCAAACGCGCGTCGACTGCTGCGTTACATTACTAAACCGGCACAATAATGAAGGTATTTTAAACCGAATCATTACCTGTGATGAAAAATGGGTTCTTTACGATAATCGGAAGCGCTCAGCGCAATGGTTGGATCCTGGCCAGCCAGCCAAATCCTGCCCCAAGCGAAAATTAACCCCAAAAAAGTTACTTGTAAGCGTTTGGTGGACTAGTGCCGGTATTGTTCATTACAGTTTTCTCAAATCTGGCCAGACTATTACGGCTGATGTATATTGTCAGCAATTGCAAACCATGATGGAAAAGCTAGCGGCTAAACAACCTAGGCTGGTCAATCGCTCCACGCCACTGCTGCTTCACGACAACGCTAGACCACACACTGCGCAACAGACGGCTACTAAATTAGAAGAGCTTCAATTGGAAAGTCTAAGACATCCTCCGTACTCCCCGGACCTTGCTCCAACAGATTACCATTTTTTTCGAAATTTGGATAACTTCTTGCAAGGGAAAAAATTCAACTCCGATGAGGCAGTCCAAATCGCCTTCAAAGATTTTATTGATTCCCGTCCGACTGGTTTTTTTAGTAAAGGGATCAATGAACTACCTATAAGATGGCAAAAGTGCATAGAAAATAATGGTTCATACTTTGATTAATTAAATATATTATATTAAAAAATATTCGACTTTTTGTTCCTCCCATACAAAACGCCAATTTCATATGTAAGGACCTAATATTTGATAATTCTTCAAAAACCACACTGATACTTTGTCGCTCATGCTCGTGTTCTCCAGTCCAGAGCTAACACTTATTAAAAAACAATTGGGGTAACTGCAGACTGTATTAATTAATTCAAATTAATTATTTATTATTTTTATTATTTAATGTATTTTTATAAACAATAATATTATTGTACTTAAAGGAATCACTGTCTGTCTGTTTTTCTTTTTGCGAACAATCCTTTATGGTGCTTCCTTTTTCCTTTTGTAATAATAACTTGTGTAATAAAAGTAATAGTCCTTTATATATTTGGAAAACAAACGACCTCAAGTGTTTATGTAATGCCTAACCTAAGATGGAAATAATTGAAATACTGAATGACTTGGACAACTTTAAATTTTAACTATAAAAACTATAGTAGTTTGAAGAATTCAATAAAAATGTAACAATTAAAAAAAATAACAAACTACAAACACAACACAAATAAATAAATCACAAACTAGGTTCGTTGCTAATTTATTAGAAATCTTTCAACTTCTTAGGCATAAGTATTTGTTAGCTGACTTCCATTCTTGCCTCTAACCGCTCAACAGTGCAGAGGACCATTTCGGCCCAGTCAGCTGGCGCCCACTTTACGCTCAACTTCAAATTTGTTTATGTTTCTATCTTGCTCCAACCTATTGAAATGCGTTCTGGTTAGATCAAGGTAGGTATCTTGCGCTCGTTCACTTGTTGCGTCATACAAAAAATCCGAGAAATCCGTAGTCGAACTTCACTTGCCAACAAAGTCAAATCATTCAAAAGTTATGCTGCTATTGCATTATCTTCACTTTAAAAATTACAAACAAAATATAGAAACAAATAAGAACTAGTATTTACATTTGAAACAGCTGTTGAGCTAATTACAGACTGTTGCAAACAATCTAGAGGTAGCTCTACTAAAAGATAGATAGGTAGATAATGCTTTTATTTCATCTCCCTAAGCACAGATGGTAGGTACTTGACTTCATTTTAGATGTAGTTAATTTAGTTAAAGCATGATTAAGTTAGTTGTTAAATAATTCTGTTTTAACTTTACCATTTGATCTACTAGTAAGCTTGTAAATGCTCGTCTAGCTAGATTATAATGAGGCAAAACATAAAACGAGAGAATTGTATACATTTCATTAATCCTAACTTAGCACGCTCGCTTTAAATAAATAAAAATATGAATCCCGCCTTCGTTAGCCTAGGCTTAGCAACTTAAGGTGAACGTCAACTGTCGCGCGGAAAATTAAATTATTTGCAGTATTTTTTTTTGTAACTTCTGAAATCTACGAGTAATATAGCTAGCAGAAAAGTAGTTTAGCGTCCGTTGTAAGCCAAGCTATGAATCCATGCTAAAATAAAATTCGAAACAGTGTTAGTTTGGAGTGTAATTATTGACATTATCTTGATTTTAGTAATAAATCTCTCCTTGATTATTGATTTTAGTAATAGACTCCAAACCGACACTTAATTCGAAGCTTGTTACAGTCGACAGGCCAGCGGCCTCGCTCCGCACTGACCGCCTCAAACGGATTTTAGTATTATTTGTATGGTTTGCCATAAAAGTGCGTCCACTGATCCGTAGCGTACGGAGTAGACGCATCGGATGTCGCAATGCCAGCGACACGTTTACAGTACAGGCAATCCGAATGACGTCATCCGCAGATGACATCATTCGGATTGCCTGAAGTAACCCTCCTGCGCTCTGCGCCGCCGGGTAGTCATTCTCATTCGTACAAAATTCATCCGCTTTCTACGAAAATCTGGATGTTCGTTTGCGAATGGCGGTTGCATCGGTAATCTGGTGGAAGCACCACCCGGCATTACGCTCAAAAATCCGTCTGATGCGATTAGCGTGGAGCGTCCGATGCCGGCCTGTGGACGTCAGCCTTCAGCACGGATTCAAATGGCTTACAATTTTCTCGCAACCACCAATTAGTAAAATTACTTGTAGAACGTAACAAATACAAAATCAGAAGAAAAAGCATTTTGAGCGCGACCGGTGACGTTCTACCTTAAGTTAAATAAACTAAGCTAAGTAAATAACTTAGCGACTTAATTAGATGCACTTTCATGTTCCTTGAATCGTAAAAAAGCTGAAATGAGAAATAAAACTAGGGAGCAATCAGTAGCTTTTTGAAATATCAACAAATATTTATTTATATTGCTTTTTGGTATTTTGTAAGTGTTATTTTATTCCACTTTACAGTAGTTCAAGCTCAAATAGGTACCTACTTAGTACACATATAGATCAATGTCAGGACAGTATACTTAGATTAAGAGTAGCTGACTCCTCTCTCTTGGCATTTTACTAACAAGCTTTTGAAGACGTGTCATAATATATTTTCTTATTTAATAATCTCAACAGGGTGTCCTAAAATCTACTCAAAAGCTGACGCAATGAAGTATATATATCAAAAAAATTATTAACGTAGATTAAGCTCAGAAATGACAAAGCCGTTGTTTCATCGTTAGCACCCAGTTTTTAATTCATTACGCATTCTACACGGCCTAGTAAAGATGAGTTGTTAAGGTTGAACAGACGAACAGTTTTTAGTGGTGACCACATAATTCGTCTGCGCGATATAGCTACTTGACAAGCCACTGGTACCTACTATATTTTATTATGTGCCATAAGACAGACGCGCATCTTCTGTTTTTCTATTTATTTATTTATTTGGCACACAAAACAGAACACAATCTAATAGTAAAAAAAATAGAAAGCCACTATATTAAGATCTAGATTGTTTTCTAGTTGTTTTCCTCTAGTTTTGCCCGGTACTGTCATGCTGGTCCATTGTAGGTGGCTTATCCTAATGAGCGGCGTTCGTATATAACATGAGAACATACATAGATAGACAAATTAGTAGCCTACATACAGTTGTACAGTTAAAACTAGACTAAAAAAGCCACAAACAAGGTTCCTTCCAGTCTTAATGTAAGAATACGTCATAATAATGGTTGTTGCTTAACATGCCTACTGTTCGTTTTCTGTGCGATCAATTTTCTTGCAACCACCCTTTTTGTTTAGAGTTTGTGATGGTTTGCAGACTGTGCGTCTTTTGGTGGACAATTTTTTTTATTGCCAATATTGTTTCCCGTTTGCACCTACCCTTTAAGGGTACCACAAAAGCGAATTAAACGGGCGAGTTAAACAGGCAATTAACGTTGAAAAATGACAATTGCAAGCACAAACTGATCTGTTATGCAGATTGAATTCTGCATTTTTGAAACGTTGAGGCCTTAAGGGCGGGATGGGGCGGATAACGGAATAACGGTTGTAACGAAACTGTTTACGGTCGAAAATATATTATAAAATATGGAAATAATGAGGGTTCTGGGCCGCAATAGGATTGCGATTGTGGGGAACTCCTAAATTATTTGGATTTATAAATAATTCAATAATTTAATTACTTAGGTTCTCCATTCACAGTATTTTGTCTGTCGCCTTTAAAGCTTGCAGTGCCAACAAAAATAAGGCAGGACTAGCCGGCAGGCATTATTTATCTTATACCTAACAGTCTTGTAATTATTAGGTAGTTTGTGGCGTGGAAACCAAAGATTTGTAGATCTGTGGATGTAACCAACAATTGATGATGATGGTGAAACCAACAATTATGAATTGAAAACATGAAGAGCGTAATTTTCAAACAAATTAAAAAATATATTATTAGAATAAATTTTAAAACATTTTTAGAATTGGTTGATTGAGTTTTTTTCCTTGTAACCTAGGAGAGGCTTTATTTGATTTCACGATTTATTCAGCGGGGGCCTCCTCTGGGTGCCTTCGTTTTCTAAGCACAGCAGCGTGAGTGGCCAGCGACCTACTGCGGTCGTCAGCAAGCATGCTGCCAAGGCCCAATAGACACCGGTAGCCACATGCGGCTACCGGTGTCTATTGCCCTGCCTAGGCAGGTCAATGTCGGGCCCCAAACGCCAAACTACCTGAGGAAGTTGGTCATCTCTAAGTGGGTTGATGTCAAATGGGCGACCTAGGCCGACATGATGTGCCTACGATTCAGACGTTGTATAGATTTGATTTGTCTTTCCAGTTTTGTGCAACTAAGCAGACCAAAGTAACCTGTGACAAATTTTAAGGAGAGAAGAGAGCCTCTGCCTGGCAGTGGGCATTTCAGGCAAAATAAAATATAATTTCTGAGCACTACCACCATGGACACAGCCTAAGCCCGTCTCGGATAAAAGGTCGTTTCGTATGGAACGCGGCAGAAAGACGAATTAGCATAGTTTGCAGCGCCTGGGCCAGTCAGTCCGACGTGAAACGCTTTTGTCAGCGAGCAATTGGGTAATGGTGGTAAAGATCCGTGTTGCCGAGTTTTCACTATGCATTCTTTTTCACTGGAAGTTTTGCCTTTGGCTCGCATTCAAGTACGGAAATTGTTTAGATAACCGGGAACTAAACCGTCACTGTCATTTGTTAAAAGACTGTCTTTAGTTTGTGTAAAGGTTGCCGCAGATCAAAGGTGTACCGTTACAGCACAGAACAAAAATGTGCATTTAAATATGGGCTTTAACTCGTAACATCTGACTTAATAAACATTTTGTCACATTATAAAAACTACCTTTCTGTAAATTAATCGAACTTTTACCTTTTATTAATAATAGTAGTAAAATAAATATATTTTTATTTGTTTTTATTATACCTACACTTATATCAATTACCCAAAAATCAAGGCAAGGCAAAAATAATTATTTATTAGAAATATTAATGTATTGAAGAATAATATTTAGCCACGCTTCGATCGCATACTATTATACATATTGTTCAAACAACAAAATTAAAAAAAACTTTAAACTTCCCTTATATGACCTAAAACGTATTTGGTGTTTAACAATTCAAATCCCTAAGTAAAAACCTGTAACCACCAAACCAAATCCGCAAGACTCGGTCCGCGACCGCGCGACCTTCCAAGCCTCCGCCTCAGCCTTCCGTTTGAAGTCCGGTCAGATGGCTCTCACAGACCCACAAAAACATGAAAGCAATGAAATAACAGAGTGGAATCCTGGGTGATATGTTAATACGAAACGAGGAGCCTGGCCGTTGGTGTCCGGATTTGTACGATGAATATTCAGGAGTCTTGGGATAACCGGTAAAACCTTCATAGCGATATTATTAATTAAAATGTATTTTATTCTCGAGCGGTAAGAAAATATTAAGATGCCGTATGGTGCGTATACCCGCTCATAGACCAATGCTCGAAAGTTTAACTCACCTAATGAGCGTCATAGCGCCCTGTCTTCAGCTTACCGCATCCAGCATCTGCCAGCAGTCTTTCGCAGGTCATCATTAGGCGGGAGGGCGTCCTACCCTAATTTTCCGAGTTCCAGTCTTCACTTCACAACAACAACACGTTTACAAGAACACGTGGTAGTACACTCGTCGTTGATAGCTACTGAGAGAGTCCAAGATGAAGTTACAGCGGCTTGATTTCTTGTTACAGCGGCACGCAGAAGACCCAGACGATGATGGGACGACTTAAAAAGTTGCTTGTATTCGTGAGTGTATCATACTATTCTCGACGCTCATGCTCTAAAACCACTTCACGCGGACGAAGTCGCGGGCAAAATAGATAATAGAAGGGAATATACGTCTAATGAGTAGTTTGCATGGCAAAAATATACTCACATTTTTACAAGTGCATAAACTTTCGGCTATAATAACACATAATAGGATAGGTATTCATTAGGTACTTGTGATCCGTTATATATATTTCTACATAACTGTACTTAATACTGCATATTGAAAAGGTTTCCTGTATATTGTATTATGGTGTGCTGTTTATTGCAACGTTATAAATGTACAACTTTATTGTTCAGTTGTTTTAAAGGGTTTGCGAGATGAAATGGTTGACCAATGAGAAGTACCCATTTCGATTACGAATATAAAACAAAAGAAAATGAACCAACGAGCGGCAAAAAATGATAAGTGATACACGCGACTTTTTTGTTAATGGCAACATTTGTGTCTGGTTTGCCACTTTTCTGTCAGTGTCCATGGAACAATAGTGGTATGGAGGCGTGGTTACAGTTTACATCTGAATCAATCAGCTGGTCCACTAACGTCCTAGATCGGAATGTATCATTGGAAGACCTTGACCCAGAAATAGGATCTAGGATGATGTTTAGATTCTATTCGATTAAGTGGAAGAAACTTTGTGGCTTCAACATAATTATCACGTTTGGCAGGTGGATTGGCAACCCCAGTGAAGGTGTTACAATACAAACAGAAGGAAGCTGCCCCTCTTGGTAGTTTCCCTTAGTCGGCTCTTACAACGTCCACCGGCTGAGTTGAAGGGGTCATTCTTACGCCGTAACCGTCACGGGTAAAAATTAACTAACGTCTACAAATCATTTAGTACCCACCTGGGTCTACATTAAGGTCAAATGGATCTCAATTAATCTACGAAACTGCCATAACATTTTGATAGATCCATTTCTGACATAGCCAGCATATTTGCCCACGTAGAAGGTGGGTCATGAATATGGGCACATTCCTGGCTGCCTCCGCAAATATGTAAAACCTTTCGAAAGGTGCGCGCGGACGGGCAAGTTTTTGTTGCTTGAACACTGCAAAGCTTTAAAAAAACCGAAAGCTGCAGGGATTGGTTCTGAATAAATTATGCTGTACATTTTAAGCAGCATCATCTTCCCGAACTCGCAACCGTTTTCGTCTTAGCTAGACCTTCTCTTTGTAACTATGGTAATTGTATTTTTTTAAAATAATCCTGCTTATATACCAACTTTTTGATTTATTGTTAAAGAGGGTACCATTTTTTTTTCTCGGCCGAGGAAATTCGTTTACTAATAGACTGGTCTGGGGGACCACAATTATGTGGGACTCGACGTCCTGATAAGGACGTAATACCCACTGAAACCTCTCCGGTGAACCTCTCTCGCCATTTTCGCCGAACCACGGGAACATTCAAACCTACCGCGGCCCGACTGGCGTCCCCTTTTCCTCCCATACATAGCCGGCGAGCCCACCATTCCACACCCTCGCCAACCCCATTCATCCGTCACGTTTACTTCCCACAAAGAAGGTAACCTACTCGTACTTTAACAATATCACACTAATAATATACAGGTGAAGTTTGGATGGACGTTTGTTTCTCGCTAAAACTTCAAATCGGATTGGGCTGTGCATAACCCAATCCGATTTTGATGTAACTAATAGGTTACCTTTTACTATCAATGTAATTAATCTAAATTGGTATCAAATTGTAGCAGGACCATTGGGTCAACGCCCAGGTCTTATCATTTGGGGATCATGTCAAATTCACCAATTATAAATTTTTTTTAGCTTAATCAAACTTAGTTCCCACGGATAAAGAAAGTATCGTCTCTCAAAATTAAAAAAAATAAATTTTAACTGGTGTTATATTTTTCACCATACCGCCTAAGCTGGCCATTTTGTAAATAAATAAATAAACTGCTAGACACAGGCCTCCTCTGAGCGCCTTAATGGCTCGTTTCATTCGATCTAGTCGATCTGTTCTGCAGAAGGCGCAGCTGTCCGCCCCCTGGTGGTTATCCCTTAGTCGCCTTTTACGACACCCGCGGAAAGAGTCGGAGTGGTACAAATTCTAAGCCAGCACCTCACGGTTTCTGTATTTGCTGTGTTTCAACTATTACAAACTTTTAACCATATCTGAGGCAACTTTAAGTAGATCGTGTGCGACCTCCTTTTGTCCAGGAGATTATGTTTTACCGTGTTTTGTTGTCCATAGGATCTCGGGTGTGTTGGTTTAGTCACACAGCAATTTTCATGCATACTCGGGTAGCTTCATCATAAACAGACAGCCTGTAAACGCGCATTAATGGAGATGGCTCGTCAACTTTCTGCGAAAGGACAGATGAATTTTAAACTTAGATATTGCTAAGATGGGCCAAAGTGCTTAAGGTCTTACCCAGCACGAATGACGTAAATATTATTAGCAGTTATAAGTAAATATTTGTTGATCTTTGAGTGACCACGAAGAGTTGGAGTTGGTTGTCGCATACATAGGCCGCATTGCTCCAGCACTGATCCCGCACAGCAACCGCACGTCTCCGCTTCAAATCGTATTTGCCACACGCCGCCTACGCGGCGACAGCTTGCTAGCTGTCGCCGCGTAGGCGGCGTGTGGCATGTGGCGTGTGGCGTGTGGCGTGTGGCTCGCTGTCCACACACACTCAGCAAAAGCCGTATAATCGTAACACTTGCTTCAAGCGAGCTGTCCACGCAGCTACAGAGTGCGGGCCACTCGCTTGAAGCTTTCATCAAGCAAGGCCTACGAGTGGCTAGGTTGCGGTAATCCACAAAGCATCAACTAGCCCCAAACTAAGCAGAGCTTGTGTTATAGGTACTTACTAGATATACCTAATTAATACAATACCATACATATCTAAAAATATATTTTTGTTAGACACAGAAAACACCCGGAACAGATGTCTGCAGATCGTACAAACATTTGTATCGAGGCCATTTTGTTGTTTGCGGCAGCGGCCGGGATGTGTGTGCTAGGTTTTTTATTTTTAGCTGGCAGAAACGATTCACAGAGAAGGGCAATGAACGGAAAATTGCTATGTTGTGGATTATACGTCTTCCTTCTTAAAGCTTTTTATATCTTAGTACCCCTGGGTATTTCGTTTAAACATAAACAAAAAATATATTTGCAGCAAAAACAAACTTATACTAAAGTTATTGCAGAGGGCTTATAGACTATAATGTTATTGATGGATCTCACACTAGGCCGAGCCTGTATCGTGAGGTCCAAGCTGATGATTATTATAGAAACGAGATGGTACTTTGTCTCGGTGTGAACGTATGTACATTATATCACTTAGTCTTGGTTTCTTAAATTATCTTAGGTATCTAGTAGTTACAGAAGTGACTAATTAATTACTACAATATAACCAAAACCAAAAACACAAAAACGTATCTAAATTATAATTTTGAGGATATCCTCAGTGTCCGTATAATCTAAGGTTATAAGCCAATTGAACAGAGTTTGTTTAGCTTCACGGACTGTCATATCTCTAATATTACAAATGTTCACTAGCTTGTTATATACATATTGACCGTATATGCTGCCCAAGACGGTAAGCAAAGGATTTACTGTTGGTGTAGGTATTTTAAAGACTCTTTTTGTGACCAACGTTGAGTAATTTTCTGAATTTATTAGTGTTCTATGTGCAGCTAATGTAGTGCGAAGAATAATGAGTTGTCGTACACTGAGGAGCCCACACTCCTTATATAATTGTGCGAACGTTGTGTTCTCTCAACTTTTATGACATAGGATTTTGCTGCACTTCCCCAGCAAGTTATACAGTAAAAGAGTAGTGATTGACACATCGCAAGGTAAATATAATCATAGACTAACATTGTGTTTTGTTAGTCTATGATATAATTAAGGAGCTCTTTACTTGCAATGTCCCGGAGGGACCGCATAATGTGTATCACTTTTCTAATGCGACCTGAGAGTCCTTCAAAATGTTTTTATAGTTTTCATCTATAGTAATTCCTAAATAGCTTATAAATTTAGCTCTAGCGATAGGTTCACAGTTGCAGTGGCTATTGCCATCATTCTGACAGGTATGAATGATTATTTTTGAGTTAAAAGGGGGATATTTCTTTGTTATTTACTTACACACTCGACAGGGCATATTTCTTAAAGTTAAATGAATTAAGATATATTATTTATTTAGCTGCGTGGAAATTGATTGCACACCCGCTAGGGGTAGTTTTATAAAAATAAAAAAATACGTGTAAGTATCATTATTTACTTTATAGTTTATTTATACCGAGTTTAACTAATTAAGTGAATCGAACCAAGGAATAATAATTTTCCTTCCGTTTAAACCCCCTCATAGATTTTTTTTTTCAATTTTATTAGCTTATGTGTTATTCTAGAATTTAAACTATTTACATACCAAGTTTCATCTAAATAGGTTAAGTAGTTACGGAGATACGTGGTAACAAACAACCGGTTATTATTTTATAATATTAGTATAAAGTATGATATTTACTCGTAAGTCATCACTAAATGCATCGACGACGGCTCAAGCCACTTAGGTATACTTAGGTATAGGTTGTGTTTTGTGTTGAGGTCCGTTCAAGGACATGGTAAGTACGTACAGCCGTAAGCCGTACCTAAAAATTATTAGGGTCCGTATAACTTCCCTTTTTTTTAAATTCTTTATTAAGGCTTTGTCGCACGACATGCGATTATGACGCCCTGGTGAGTTAAACAACAAAACAAAATCAAATCTTATTAACTAAAACAAAATCACCCTAATTCCCAAACATAACCAGTTTGTACAACGTTCTAGCTGCGTTTGTAACGTTTTGGAATGTCATCCTTTCAAACATTCAGTTGGTGACTTGTGTGTATCAATGATTCAAGACCACAATGGCCAACTAACCGCAGAAGATGCATACCTACATCAGAAAGAGCATCAAAGTCATCGAAGCGTAACTCGAGGTTTATTTCATTCCTCTGAGGAACTAAATTTCCGGTCGTACGAGCTCACAATGGGATCCACCAGTTCCGTTTACTTTGAGTTGGCAAATCTTATTATTCCTTAGAAAAAATATTTTAAGTTAGTCGTTTGTCGGACGGACTTACGCTTTTTTAAAGATTCTAAGGAGATATTGAAAGCTTTTTTGGTATTGAAATTGCTTTGCGTGCCAAGAATCTGCCTAAACGGAACATTTTCGGTGAAAAACCGGAGCAGGGGACGACGGATTTCTGATATGTTTCAATGGAACTTTTTGTTAAAGCTTTTATCGCTTTTGCAAGCAGAAAGCTCGATGCAAGATTTAAATCTGTCATACCGCTTCCGCTTTACATAATATTTACCTATTAAAAGAAATCAATAGCTAACATATCTCAGAGGAAAAATGGTACAGAGCGCGCCTTGGAGCACAAGTGGGGAAACGTCGACAAATAAAAGAGCATAAAAGTGCAGCAAAGTCACCGACTATGTGCAGCATCTTCAAGTAAAGTATGAGCGGAGCGAGTCTATAAGATCACATCCAAATTATTTTAGCTGCACCGCTGCACTCAGCGGTCTTAACATTATTTAGGTTAGTTTTGCATTAAATTTAGTTTTAAGTAGTTTGTTGGATAAGGGACTAACATAGTCATATCAATGACTCAAAGTCCTTTAAATAATTAGGATTAAAAAAACGTACAATGGAGAACAATGTTTGTATGGCAATGCTATGCATGGAGTCATAGAGCCGCTTTACGGTACTGTAGGTACGTCAGACGCCTATGCTGCTACATATTGATATTCATTATTTTTGTCTTCGTATACTTCTGAAAACATTATTGGGAGATTGGTCGTGTTCAGCATTTGTGTAGTTGACTGTACCTCCAACTCCACAGCCTATATTGGTCCACTGCTGGACGCAGGCTTCCCTCTGATAAGCGCCTTATTGGCTTTTATCTCACGGGGGGTAATGCCCATAATCCCTACGCTGGTCATACGGGTTGGGGATCGCAGTCCGGTGGTAGAATAATTGTTCTGCACGGGGCGCTGCTGCCCACCCCCGGTGGATATCCCTTAGTCACCTCTTAAGACAACCGCGGGAAGAGTTGGGGTTACCTATTTGAACTCAAAGGTGTGAATCTTACCTATAATAATTTGATGTCCAATTTTAAATCCACGCTTATGTATAAAACGAAAAGCTCTGACAGAAAACCGTGATTTATCCGAGTGAAATAGTGAAATTTCATCATTCGCAAGATCCCGCCAGCTGGTCCAGATTATCACGGTACGCAGAGTAGGTACCTACAGATATACTCCTATAGTTATACCTACCGGCAGATGGTGCTGCGCTCTTAAAACATTATGTTCGGGAACTTGCTTAAATCTCCATTATGGAATGCGAATAGCTGATGGGTTTAAGTGAAGCTGCTACTATTATGAAGAGAAGATTTAAGGTTTAGGAAAAAGGCGTCGATGGAAGGATGAAACAATGGACCTAAATGGTGCATAATAGAGAGTTGTGGACTGAGGGAAGAGGTATTTGCCCTGCAATATGACCCTAGGTACAGCTCATACGTTGCCAGTACGCCGCTTGTCGGGGGAGGCCTGCGTTAAGCAGTGGACCAGTATAGGCTGTTTTCCATACAAACAATGTGATTTTTTGAGTAATGTGGTTATTTACTTTTTTTTACTATATATTGTTATACCGGCAAGAGAAATATACATTCTCTGAAAATTTCAACTATCTAACTCTTACGGTTCATGAGATAGAGCCCTGTGACAGACGGACGGACAGCGGAGGCCTAGTAATAGGGTTCCGTTTTCACCCTTCGGTTACAGAACCCTAATAAGCAGTAAGTATCTTTGAGCCGCGGGTTCATTGATGTGGTAGGATAAAAATCATTGTCTGCTCTGTGACCTAAAAAATCAAATAGGTATTATCCCAAAAATGTGTGTGTGAAGGCTTACGCACTATCATAACAAAAATCTTAGAATGAAGCAACGTGACACCTCTCGTCAAACGATCTAAAATGTTACTTTAGTCTTTGAACAGGATCGTATAATTTCCCCTGTAGGTGGAGCTAAAGGCGCTAGAGTCCGAAGTCCCAAAGTATTTCGACTCCTACGTCACTTGACCTCGTGGTGCATAGCAGGTTAGCACATTCCCGTACTGAAAAAAGGATGCGGGTCCCGTCGAAGTCGAAAATTTTTTGGGATATTATTTGAATATTCAGAAATTACCATACCATATCTATTCCTGTGACTTCGATCGCAACGTCGGGATTTGAAAACAAAATCAGAAGTTATAACTCCTTATAACTTTGTTAAATTTAAATAAATCGCGGAACTAGATTAAGTATAGGTACGAATTTTTTCAACGTTTGATATCTCATTGTGACTACTCTTTATATTAATAAATTTATCCAATAACGACCTCTAAGTTCTCTCCACTTAGCGGGGATGAGCGGCTAAGCCGAATTAGAACAAGACGCAATTAAACTTCGCTAATTACAAGAATGAAAGAAAGCTGGGATTTACTTTAGAACTGTTGTACTTCTTTTCCGAATGAGGGTTCACATAACCGATATACCTTTAGTAGATCGAAACACTCGCATCTGCCTGTGAAGCGGCTTTGAATGCGGTGCTCGGATATAAACAGTAGTCATTTTTAGGATTTCGAAGATCGGAGATCGGTTTCCGTTTACCGTCTTTAATATCTCAGCAACTACAGCAGCAAATGACTTGCAGTACTGATAAAAAGAAAACAAAAATGAAAAATGTAAATTAACATTTTCAGTACAAATTGTGATGTCGAAATTTTAAAAGAGACCTAAAAGATCAAGTGGGGTATCAAATGAAAGGTATAAGTTTGTAAATTTCAAAACAGTTTTTGAAATTTCAGTAGGATTCATAACTTTTTGAAATATTTTGAAAAAAGTCAAAGGAGTTTGTAGATATAAATCTATATTTTACAGGTAAAATAGATAAAGAAGTCTGTAAGTAGAACGCTTATTGAAAAATGGTCAAAAAGGTGGGTAATCATTTTCAAAAGGCCTACCTCACCGAGTGGGGTATCAAATGAAAGGTATCGGTTTGCACATCTTAAAACAGTTTTTGTAATTTCTGTAGGTTTAATATTTTTTCAATATTTTGAATAAAGTCCAAAAATTACCCATTCCCTATCTCCGAAGTTTGCAGAGCGATCCATCTGAAATGTGGCATTTGTAGATATGGATCTTTATTTTACATAAAAAAATATAGAAAATCTGTAAGTAAAACACTTTTTAAAATGGTCAAAAAGGACGGTCCATCTGAAATTAAATTTCAAAGTCTCTAACCGGTACTTATATGACATATTGGTATACTTCACAAACGTTCGAAACCCTCGGCGCGCGAGTCACACTCGCACTAGGCCGATCTTGTTTTATACTGTTCCAGCTGGTCGATAAAGATGTATTCGGGAGTGTATTATTCATTGTATTTCCGCAGCCCATTTGCTGTATTTTGGTTACGAAAAAATTTATAAAAGGAAAAATGAGCCAATGAGCGGCGAAACTAATAGCCCTAATAGGTAGCAAGAGTGGTACTCTCAAGGCTACGTCAGAATTGACCTCCTGAACTTAATACTTGCTTTGGGGCAAAACATCGATCAATATTGGTCACCTTCCTTCAGCCCGATTCGTCCTCCACTAGAGATATGCTAAAGCAAAATTTGTGGAATGTGTCAAACTAGACCAACAGACTCGCTCATAGCTAAGAGAGCTAAAGATCCTATTGCCTGTGTTTGACATATTTTGTCGCTCTGCTACGCAGCTGAGCTCTAGTAGAAAAGCTCTGGTGCATTTTCGGTGAGCAGCGGGAGCGCAATAAGAGTTTTGACAGTTCTCAACAATAAAGTTTTAAGTTGGGTATGGTTCTCATTCGAAGTTTTGCCTGCCATGCGCAATTTTTTTTGAAAACTGTAAGTTATTTGATAGAAAGATTTATTTGCTACTGTAACACACTATACTAAGGAAAATAAAACACAATGAAAAGGTACATCACAAATTACGTTTGCTTTTTCTCCTTCTGCCTAAAATCAGTCATCTACAGGTGTCTTACCATTCTTATACCTATTTTATAATAGATACCTTTGACCCGGCAATTTTTTGTTTATGTTTATTTTTTACGTTTTTAATTTTTAGATTTTTTGAGGAACGATTAATGCCAGCATGTTGGCATCAACGGGCTGAAATCATGATGAGATTAATTGTGCTGTGTTGAGTACTTTCATAAACATATAGACCGGCCACAAATTATCTACAAGAGTACTTACAAAGCCATTCTAAACAAGCACGATTCCAAACGTACAATTTCCTCCAAGGATCTGACTAAAGCATTCAAGGCACGCTACTTTCGGTCAAAAGTACCCATTACCATAATGTACACCACCCATTAAATACCCATTTCACTTCTAATTCATTTTGACTTGTAACACAAGCGTATAAAGTCTAGTTTGCGGTGGATCTTTTGGAGGTTTTAGGGTTGATGCTTGCAATTTTATGCTTTAATGCACTCAGGTAAGTACTAACATTCAGTGAGGAGTTTCGAGTTCCAGTTTAATTATTGTTTGTATTGTTTAAAGGTTGATGGTGTAGTGTCAATAAGCAAAGAACATGTTGTGGACTGACTTCTATTTATGTACCTACACTAGGCTTGCTTCTTAGACAGAAAATGGGAAGGCAATTGAAGGTATTTTAATCATAAGTATCAATATTATATCAACATGACATAGGCCTCCCCAATACGATGCCACAAACAGCGGTCCTGTGCCGCCTTCATTTATCGACTGCCTGCTCAGATAAACATATAATTTGTCAAATTATACGTCCCAATTTGTTATCACTTAACAAAATACAATAATAATAATAAAATTAATTAACATTATTTATCAATAGAGCGTTTTTTTGGCTTATGTCCACTGATCCTGACTTATTTTACTCATCATAAAAGCCAAAATGGTTATCCTTTTGGCTTTTAAGATGAGTACCTACTAAGTACTACAAGATGAAAAAAATTCTGGAAAGGCAGCAGGCTTGCAGGCAAGATGAACTTGGGAGCACAGTACAGCTGATCACCCCGAACAGATCGTTGTTAGATGTTTTTGAACAAAAGCAAAGCAATAAACATACTAAACTCACGCTACATCCGTTAAAACACAACTAGCTTTTAGCAACTTTAGTAAAAGCTTCGACAAGCTGGCCGAGAGCAGCGCCACCCTCAGGGCTACAACATATCATGGGGTTCGTCATAAAAGGTCTTCTAAGACATATTTTTTTATTTGTGTTTTCTTTTAATTTTAGGTGTAACTACGTTGCGCAGTGACTCACGGAAGACCAGCGCTATTGCATCTGCTGAGTGTTGGCCATTTTTGTTACCGTTATTGTTGCTTTTATCTATTATATGTCCTATGTTTTTTTATCTTTTATATGTCCTATGTATATGTATTGGTTAACAAAATAAACGCATTTTTAATTTAATTCTAGATATAAGGGTCGGCAACGCGCGTGTAATGCCAGGGGCATTACACGCGCGTTGCCGACCCTGTTGCAGGCGTCCATAGACTGCGGTAACCGCTTTCTATCAGGCGAGCCACATGCTTGTTTGCCACCTTAGTAATATAAAAATAAAACCAAGGCGTTGAAAATCAATGCATAAAAGATGGAGTATTGATTACTCAGACTAATAATACCAGACACAGCCCTTAAAAAAATCTTTAACAAATCTTATCTCCATAGAAATAAAGCCTGAAATGATTGCTTCCACTTCTTATCCTTCGCACATCTGAGTCAATCTCAGGTTTATGTTAAAACATGTATAAAAAGCCAACAGCGTCCTTAAAAACCCGTGTTTATTGCAACCCGGTCCTAGAGACCCACTTACTTACTCTTATTAGTCCTCTTCACATGTAGATAGTCACTTTTAGTAGCTTTCAGGAGTACCTTTCGGTCGAGTATAAGAGGCTGTCAAAGTAGTTATAGTAAACACTATCAAAGCCTGTAATTTTCAAACTTTTATATCAAACGCCTTACTATAAATACCTGCCGAAAGCTGTCCTATATCTACACCGTCACTGGACTATTCCAACATAACCTTTTAATTTGATTTTCACATTTGGGTACTCAGATAAACATAAAGGTATATTCAGCATTTTGTTTGTCTGACATAACAAGGAGGTCAGTAATACATAGGGTGTCAAGTCAACGTCATCCCATAGGTATTACGGTAGACGTTACACTATATTCATTAGGGTGAACACGCACGAACCCTACCTACCTGGTACTCACAATCAGGGTCTATAACCCAGGACTCTGCAATAACGCGATCTCAGTCGAGCGCGCTGACCCTTCCACTCGAGCGGTTCCAACGAGGCATCGCTTTTATTTGATTCCAAAGGACGGCGTGACGCAACTGACTTAAAGCAGGTGTAATGAAACCCACATTAACATTTAAGTGCTACAGGATTACAAATAATGGAAAGATTTTCGTAATCCCAATTCTGATTTCAGTGAATACATTATTCATGTTGACAGAAGTGGGATTACGATTCTGTTGTAAGACTAGCACTTATTATCTTTTGAAATGAAATAATAAGTCGTCAGTTTGGTGACCTCACCGTAGTTACAAACTAGACCAGAACCATTATCATCCAGCGTCTCATGGCAGCACAAAAAACAAAAAAAAAATAAAAGTAAAATCTCTGCACAACATAAGTATTTTCATACATTTTCATTCATTTCTTGTGCTGAAGGTCGGTGTTCAGTTAGGGTTTCCGACACAGGACTGTTTTAAGGACCAGTTCAGTGTCACCATTTTTTACCAGGAGTGTGTAACTATTTTTTTAGACCTGCTACGTCCTTGCAGGACGTCAACCTATTCACTTATTCGCGAGGTCGGATTTGTTTTGATTTTGTATAGGTAATTAACCTGTAATAATTGTATTTTAACTATTAAACGTTTATTACTATTTCAAGAGGTTTAATATAGCAGTAATAATCTAAATAGTATAATAATCATTGTGTTCTGAAACAATTTCATTTGACTCACTGAGAGTATTATTAGTAAGCTCTTTACTCAGACCACTAGGAAATTCCTCAATATCTGTGGCAACAAGAGCTTACAGCAGAAATCTCAGTTATTCCACCCTGTATAATCTGATGTATGTACTTACTACATGTATGACGTTGTACAGGATGTTTCATTTATTTGTTCCATTGTAGGTGTTCATGTTGACACTTGATGTCGTTATAATCTGATGTACTCTATATGAGCTCCGAAGTCAGTTGACGATAGAACCATTCATCAAGAATGAGACGTCACGGTTACGTCCCGATACTATCTTCAGCTGATCTCAAGACACCGATCAAAATAGGTACTATTGCATAATTAAATTAATTGCAGGAGGAAGCACTATTAAAGGATTGTTCGTAGAAGAATTAAAAAAAAACAAGCAGTGATTCATTGAGGTTTGAACATTCATTGAAATGAAAAAAATGTTTATTACTACTTATACAATAAAATTAAAATGTATAAGAACATAGGATTCCGCTACTAGTTAGTAGTAATTTTTAACTAATAACTTAGTTAGTAGTAGGATATAATGGCTTGCTGCTGCATGAAACAAATCAGTTACTAGTGATTAATTGAAAACTATAAAAAACTCGACATCAACCTCAGTTTTACACGTTTTTTGCCAAATGAGAGGGCGAAGGCCTACAGCAGGTACATAGCTAAGCAACCTATAGACCAGACGAGTATTTTGATACCTCATTTATCAGAATTTTTACGCTATTTTTAGAATTTTCTAAGCTTGGATTTAACAAATAGTGCCCGCCAACTACATAGAAGCACTCGCAGTTCGCCTGGTAAGATTCTAAAATCAAACTAACTGGGAAAAAAAGTTCACGTAATCCTATTGATCGAACCATGCGGTCGAACCATGCGGTCGAACCATGCGGTCGAACCACGTGGCCAGAAGCCGAAAAACATAACCCACACCTCGCAAGTAAAAAGATATATTTTTCCTTTTACGACTTTGAGCTCAAGCTGAGTAACACTTAAAGGTATCAGGGTAAGTGTATCGCGAATAGTCGAATTAAGTACCTGATAATCGTTCTGTTTGAGACACGTTTACAATTTTGAATAAAGTTATAAAATTTAAATAGGTTCCTACCCTGCAAAACAAACAAGTGTAAGAGTTCCCTAACGGGAAGTAAACTTCCCGTTGGTCCCCACTGGGGACGAAACGTGGGGACGAGCGGGAATTACCCATTTTAACTCACAATCGATTGTACTTGTTTTGTTTGAATCAGAAGTCAATATTTAATGCCCTCTTTGAATAGTTATGTGTTTGTGAGTTCCATGTTTTTTGGAGAAACAAGAGTGAAATAATAGGTTGTCGTGTCACTCGGGCGTAGGTGCCTAGTCACATAGGTACCTACATACACTCACTCGTTATATACTCGCATTAATATCAAATAAAATATATAAAATATGATATATCAATATCATACTAATACTATATATGGGAAAGTTGGTTATATGAATGTTTGTAACCCCTTCACGCAAAACTATGTTTATATATAAATATATATAAACTATGTATTTTTGGTTTAAATTTGCATTATAATAGAGGTATAATATAAATCAATAAATATACGTATTTAATTACCAACTGTTTACAGTAAAGTAAAGTAAAGTATCGTTTATTGCTTGAAATACATGTAGGTACAGGTGTTTTTATGTCTATGTGAGTCAATGTATTCCTACCTTTACGGTGTGCAATGTCTGTGTACAAATAATAACAATCTAGAGGTAATTAATTAAGCTTACAAAAAAACAAAATAAAACTGAACTTGAAACTAATTTAGGATAAAAACAACTTAAAAATAAAGAATGTCATCATGAAGCAGAAAAATCTTTGTCAGTTAAAAATTCATTTATAGCATAATAACATTTATTTGAAAGAATAGTTTTTAACTTTCTCTGAAACTCCATATTCGGCAGTAGTCTTATAGACTGGGGTCATTTATTATATATGGAGGGTGCCATAGCAAAGATACTCTTGCCCATCATTGTGGTTTTCCTATTTATTTGACAGACTTTATTGTTATCACGCCTATTGCGGACCACGAAATCCGAAGGTCGACCGAAGAGATCTTGATTATTCTTGACAAACATAGCCGTCTCCAAAATATACAGTGATGGTAGCGTCAACAGTTTATACTTAAGGAAAAAGGGTTTACAAGAGTCGGTTACTTTGAGGTGAAACATGGTTCTTAAGCAGCGCTTCTGATATTTAAAAACTTTTAAAACATCTGTCGAATTCCCCCAAAACATTATCGCATATCTAATATTAGAGGCAATTATACCATGATACGTTATAAGCAAGGTATCTATGTCCACTATTGGAGCTAATTTGTATAGGACATATGCTGAGCTGTTAATTTTCTTACAGAGAGCTTCTATGTGTGATTTCCAATTCAGTTTGTTGTCAATATTTACCCCCAGAAATTTTGTGCTTTCCACTTCTTCGATTTCGCTATTGTTGTAATAAATGTCCATAATTTTTTGAGCTGCATTATCGCGTTGTCTAAAATGTATGATATTTGTCTTGTTTATGTTAATTTTAAGATTATTATTATTTAGCCAGTCTATAATTGATGTCAAAGCTATATTAATGTCATTTTTATAAGTGTCAGTATTCTTACAAGCTACAGTAACTGTGCTATCATCAGCGAATAGTGATATTGGATGAGTAGTTGCTTTTGGTAGGTCATTTATATAAATAATAAACAGCAGAGGGCCGAGCACACTCCCCTGGGGGACGCCATACTTTACAATCCGTTCTCGTGAGAGAAAACTTTCTTCAGTTTTAGTTTTATGATTAATATTGGTAATCTTAGTACACTGTTTTCTATTCTCTAGGTACGACTTAATCAATTGTAGAGTATTTCCTCTTACACCGTATACTTCAAGTTTGCACAATAAAATGTCATGTCTAACATAATTAAAAGCTTGTGTCATGTCACAGAAGATTGAACAGACGGGGGTTTTGTTATCAACATTTTTTGTGACAAGTTGTAGAAAATCGTAAATAGCCATGTTAATTGTTTTATTTTTTCTCTTTATATCCTGATTTAGATTTTTTTAATATTCTAATAAGACACAATATTGTTAATTATTAGTAGAAGCCTTGGGTCTTGTAATACAGCTCAGGCTAGTTCGGGATCCTGCGGACTTATTAATATATTGTAAACATTTTTATTGTGTCCGAATTGAACGATTTGATTAAGATACGATTCTTTATGTGGGATTGTAACTAGGTACCTACGCCTACTTTTTTTACGGAAAAACGCGTGCGAAGCCGCGGGCAGAAGCTAGTTCGGACTTATAGGCGATATTTTGTGCGTGTAAGAAGTGATAAAAGAATACCACTTCTTAACTCTACCACAGATTCTACAATACTATTCTACCTAAGGAGACTGATTCCTAGTATTAGCTAGTATTCATTGTTACCCATAAAAAGTTGTCTCTTTTCTTGCACTCCTATGAAATTTAGAATTATTCTGATGTTGTTCTCTAACCAGGATTATTTATAAAATTTTAAGACTTGTGATTTACTTGACCAAAGCACAGATTTTATAAACCAAAGTAAACAGACTGGTTAGGCTACTTAGTAGGTTAAACGTTACCAATATTTGCTATATTGGCCCTTAGAGGTCAACCAGCTTTCAATAGATTCAATTTATAATTCAATTGCGCCCAGGGGCGGGCGGGAAGTATAGGGCAAGTGAGGCATAGGAGCAATTGAATGCCAGGTGCTAAACTGATTTGTAGCGATTTATAGAAATGGTGCAGAGCTTCCGTGAATGTTGAGGTTTGGGTTTTTTACCCCTTTCAGGGTTTGATGTCAAAAGGTTTAGATTAAATTTAGGTTGAATTTACGGTAAAAGTAAGTGTTTGATTTAGAATCGTAAAATTAAACAGATTGGATACAAATAAATTTGAGGAACATGGAACTTCGATCACTTGCAGGCTGCCAGTCCTTTGAATTTATTGGTATAAGCTTTTTGTTTCTTGAAAAATAAATGCTGAACCTGCCCTTAAGTTATTTCGTTTTTATTTTTATATCAGAGTCTGTTATATTCATTAATGTTTACGCCATCTACATTAAAGCATGATCACTAAATATATAAGAACTTCACGAAAATGATTGCGTCCGAAAATGGTTCTCTTTTCTCAGAACCTCATATTTACGGTTTCAGGAACCATACCTAAAAGTTACCACAAAGGTTTCGGAGCCTCACTCTGAAGAGTTTCTGAGTGGTCTCGCTACTCCCTACAAGATGGCGCTAGTTGTAGGTTCACTTGCATTCACTGATTTTTTTAACAAATTTCAGTGACCGTGCAATGGAACATACAGTAACTTCAGGCCCCTAAAGTATTTTGACGCAAAACAAAAATATGAATATACCTAGGAAATTAATATTTAGTAGTTACTTCAAGTACTTACCTAGACTTGTATTCCGTATTTATTCACGCGTGATGAAGGTAAAGACATAATTATAGCAGTTAGAAAAACAATGAAATCTGAATATTACTGTTCATCTAAAAATAAACGTCAAATATACGTCAAGTTAGTGTGATTATGATTAAACATCTCCTTACAATGAAAGCCAAGGACACGTCGTTTCCATCAGTGGCTAGTTCTCGAACTTCCTCCGGCGGCGGCAGTATATTACTTCCTTGTACTTAGGGCGCACGCAACTTTACAAATACAATAGCATGATCAATCAGCTAGATTAGTTTACTTATCGTTATGGTATCGTATCGTATTGAGTGGGTTTTGTTGGATGGAAATATATTTTGTTTTTCGTTTATGATGTTCCCAATCCATCCATTAACTATTATAATTATAAGATATTAGTTATATCAGTATTATTAAATCTGTGATAATACATAAGTAAGTAATATTACAGAGTTTATAATAGGTACTATAAATTACATACATGTACGTTGTTTATTTTACACTAGGTTATGCCCGCGGCTTCGCACACGCTTTTCAAGTAGCCTATGTCCGTCTTCGGGATACCGTTTATATCCCTACCAAATTTCATCAAGATCCGTTCAGCCGTTTAGGCATGAAAAGGACAGACAGAGTTACTTTCGAATTTATAACATTAGTGTCGACTATGGATATACTCGTAATAAATGCACTCAGCACGTGCGACCCGATATGACAATCGAGCAGTAGCAAAGTGAGCCTCTGTCTGTCTGGCCTCTATTAAGCCCGTTATCTTCCCTTCACAAAGAAACCTTCGATAAGTCATCGTAATCGAAGTTAATCCATTATCCCGTAATATTCTTGCTGAAATTGGGTCAACCCTGAGCGCCTCATCTCACCGCTAAGCCTGAAAGGGTTCCAAGTAGAGTGATCTGTCAAACAGGCATGCCATATGTCACAAACGGAGAATGTAATGTTTACAAAGTATTGTAAGAACTTTTCACTTCACACACTACACGCAAGTAATTAAATAAACACTTGGAGGGGCTTCGGCCTCCTCGGTAGTCCAGCGCTATGGCGAAATATTTCCTGCCCCTGACTGACTGACGCGCTAAGTGTGGGCCGTTTTTGTTGTCATAAATCTAGTTTTTATCCTTTGTATAGTATCGTGTTTTTGGCTACAAAATAAAATAATGATTTATATCATTTTTTGAACTTTACAAAGCTTTTGTGTTAATTTGTCAAACTAATGTCTAAAAATTTTAAATGTTGTTCATTGAATAATCGATTCGTGTCTACAAGTCTACAATGGCTTTGTCAGCTGTGTGATTACGCAAAAACTTTGTATGTATCTGCAATTGTATGTATATGGACATTGAAATGGCTTTCAATGTCAATATAGGATGGGAGGTTTTAGCGTAATCGCACAACTGTTAGGTAGGTACTTCCGTTATCCCTGACTACGTGAAACTGATGGCTAACTTCCAGCAGTGGAGAATGATAAATTACTCTTTAATGATTCAGACTGCACTTTTTTTAAAGAAAGCACGTGGGTTAGAAGCAATTAGTTTATATGAATAGTTTGTCTCGCGTAGGTTATCCAATTCGGCCCCGGTACATAAAAGTGTATAAGTCTGATTGTAACGTGGTTAATTTGCACCTTCCGCAAAATGTACAACAAACATGAGTCAAAATAATTAAACGGCCTTAATGATTCTATGACAGAATATTTGAATCCCAAAATGTGCAATCATTCGCTAACTCTAGAGATCCTAGAAGCCTTGTGTAAACCTATCTTTGACTAACTCAAATCCTAAATAATTATAACTCAAAATTTATTCTAATAATTAATTTCCTTAAAAAACAAAAATATTTTTACCCAAGTATTACAGAATTTTCTAGTCACCATAATTATATCAACAAATAATGTGGCTTATGCATAACTCATCTACAGACCCGGTTCCGGGTTCGAATCCCGTGAGAAATTATTTCTAATTCACTGCCGGGAGTAAAGTTTCCAACTATGATACACCATAACATAATGTTACAAATATACAAAATTTATTATACCTAATTTCAAACAGTGAAAGGGTTGAATGAGTTTTGTAAAAAGATAGGTTCTAAATAAATTACCACTATACAATTTCTTTGTATAGTGGACATGGAAAACCAAATTTAAAAGGATGCTAAGTTCATTATTATGAACTTAGCACCCTTTTAATTTCGGTTAAGCTATTGCTTAGAAATAAACTGATTCATAGATGCTTTGTGAGTTTATTTTTGATGTAAATGCATCTCAATGTATACTAAGTGCCAAATAAGGTGGCAATACAGGTCGTTGACCTCCTCCACAGTAGAAGTAAAATTGTCGCTATTCTGTCACTTTCCATACAAACCTAAAGCGATACCGGTGTCGCTAGAGTATCGTATTACAAGCATACTAGGAAGCAATAAACAAACAACGCAACCCAAAAAAGTACAAAATCGGGAATTAGCTACTGACTTTTTACGTTTTCAATGCATTTACGTATATTCTAAAATACAAGATTAAATTTAAACCGGTGATATTTTAATCAAAAAATGAATAATATTATGGTTAAGAGTACCAAATTACATTAACATGACTAAAAAAATGTATGAATTGTGTATAACATAAGAATTTAAGCATCGAAAACGTTTATAAATTCAAAATAACATAGGTCTATAATTTTATTCGTATTAATAATGAGTTTCCAAAGACTTGTATAACCCTAAAAAATTTAAAATGTTAAGTTGTGCTCTTTTATGATTTTATGAAGGAAATAGGTGAATGTCCTCTATTGCGACGTTATTTCGCAGCGAGTATAGTAGGTGTGATAATGTGTCTAACTAAAAATCGTATGTTTTGTTTGGCATTTGTGATTATATTAATTATTCGAAAATATTGTTTTGTGCTAAAACAGACCATGCTTTTCTCATTTTCGTGTCCAAAATACCTATGGCCCAGTCTCTACGAGTCATTTAGTTGTAGGTATGTGTACTGTACCGAGCCACAAGTTTGTCCAATATGAACTGAGGCTTTCGGCACGTACAAGATATTGAGTGTCGTGCGGCGTTTGGCCTTGGTTTGGTACTGCTGCTGGGACATCTGGCTTTTGGGACAAGATTATTAAAAAAAAAATACAATATCAGACTTTATTTATTTTAATATTCTAGTATTTATTATTTTCAGCAATGATTAATTTGCAATAAAGTATGATATTATGAAATATACGATATTTCTGGTAGGAAAATAAAATATTTTAACGTAATCTTTCCTATGTTTTGGAAATTCGTTAATAATAAACACTTTTATCACACATAACTGAATTTAAATCGCATCGTACCACGTTCAAAGAGTTTATTTATTCACACTTTACTCAAAAAGGCTTCATTTTTGTTTTGTTTTTCCGTGAACAGCAAATACATCGTAAACAAGTTTTTTTTGTCTAAAATCCACCCGGAACAATAAACCCTTTGCCTGGGAAATGCAAGCCGGACGTAAAAATGCAAAATTTCGGCTAAAATGAGTTTTATGGTCCACCGCCTGCCCGCAACGATCTATGGGTTTATACGCCCCTTTAGTGTCCTCGTAAAAAACTACACGACAACGAAATTGTGCATTTAAAGATAGTTTTAAAATTTCAAAGTGAGTGATTAAAATAAAACGCCAATAAAATTTAACAATTTAAAAAATTGTTATAATAAAATGATGATTAACACGGAGTGCGTTAAAAGATTTTTAAAGCAAATAGTAAGTAGTTTTTAATTTCATCACCAACTTGGCAATCAATACAGAAGCAATGTCCTAAATCTGTAGATCATTGTTTACACCAGCGACGGAGATCGAACCCACAACCCACTGCATTTAATTCACCCACCGCGCCAATAACTCATCACTTCATCAGCCACGAAACTACTAGTCAGCGGATAAAATAATAAACAGAGTCCTGAATTTGGTTTGACGTTAGTATCGAGACGTCAACGTGACCTCTCAATTTTCTATGGGATTTGGTACAGCAGCGCCTCAGTTATGCGGACATAAAACTATGCACATCATAAACAAAAATGTGACGTCACGATGACGTCTCATACTATCGTCAAATTGAACTCGGGGCTCAGATCAATAGTTACTTTGAAAAACGAACAAAGTTGACGGATGACGTCGATCGCACGAAACGAACAACCTTAATACCAAGTTGCTTCGGGCGCGTCCCCAACCACAACTTTCGTTTCGGATCTCTGAGAAATAAACGTCAGAATCATTTTCATAGCAATGTCACCAAAAGAACGGATCGGCCATCCTTCGTTTTGTGCAATCCGACATCATCCGTCAACTTTGTTCGTTTTTCAACGCACTTCCTGTACTCAAACGAAATCACTGCAAGTGTGATACGTTTTGACTCAACATATTATTTTGCTACGCCGTAGAGACTCTAAGGTGCTACGAGCCGCTACGAACCTCGTAGCTCGTAGACGCCAATTATTTTTGAGATGTTGCTAACGAGAGCAATTGGTTTTATCAATTTGTCAACATTCTTGAATCTTTTACCTGCAATATATAATGATGGATGTAAGTGGGTTAACTACGAACCTTATTTGTGTTATTAAATAAAACTGCAAGAAACTGTTACGCTTGTGTAACATGTAAGTGTACTTTAGTAAAAAATAAAATAAAAATGGTTATTCAATTGAGAAATTGTAAATTCTTAGAATTTAGTTATTTTTATTTGTATTTTTTTGTTTTACTTTGTATTTGTAATTCCTACTTGCTTAGGTATTTTTTTTTACCAACAATGAAAACTCCAGACCTCTATTCATACCAACTCTAGATTTTATTAGCTTGGGGCTAGATGATGCTGTGTGGATTAATCAGCATTATCTATTTATTATCTATTCATGCGAAAGTTTTTGGACACGACTTTTGGACACGACTACCTCTTGACGTCAGAACTACTTACGAACAAATTGGGCTGAACATTTTTGCACCTTTATATTATTTAGATTATAGAGCTACATCACTATAATCTAAATAATATAAAGGCTGTTTTATCTCGGGATAAGCTGCAGTAGGTTTGAGATATGTTATTTTCACTTAAGAATTTACAATTTCACATATAGAGAAACTATAACTACAGTAATGAATGTAGGCCTCTCAGCTTTCTAAATATAGGTACATAGTAAAACTAGGGAATTACAATGCAAATATATATATTAATAGGTACCTACTTCGATTGTTAGGTCGAAGGAGTACATACCTAGTCGATTTTTTGACAAATTTCTAAATATGTGGGTAGAGCTAAATAACGATCATCGCGTCACTCGGTGCGCAACCGAATCGATTGAAACAATACAAGTTTTGTTAGGGCTGTGTTCGTGAGTAAGTAGATAATTATTTTAGTTTAAGAGTTGATAAGTAGGAAGGTTAGATTGTTTTAATTAAGAAAAATCCTTTAAAATGTGTTTTTTAAGCAATCTTTTAAATGTTGCCATTGAATCGAGTTCTCTGATGCCTTTCGGTATTTTAATATACAATTGCGCTTCCTCGTCAACAATAGCTTTTTTCCAGATGTTGTTCTACTTGTTATATGAACGAAGGTATACTATATTTGATAAAAGTGCAATTTTTATTTACAATTGCATTAATATAATATCGATAATAAAATCTATAGAATAAAAACAAATGGAGGACGGACACCTCATTATCTATGCTGACTTGACTCTATTATAGTTTGCGTTATATGAAGTATGTTTAAGAAGTACGTATATGAAGTATGTATATGCAATCACAGTAAGGAACAGCTTAGTATAAGGCATACTTTGTTGTAAAGCCCACGTTCACTTTGTCGTCGTTACTCATAAACCAAGTTCAATAAAACTAAGTTTATATAACTTTAGAACTATGCAAGTGGTTACGATCACTAATTCAGAATGCTTTTAACAATTTTATGTATTTTAGGTTTCGTACATTTTCTGTGATACAAAGTAAACTGGTAGGTATGAAGCTACGTAACCTGAGAATTTTTACAAAAAAATAAAACTTTGAACCAATTGAGTACCTACATATGTACATTATGTACCTACCTTGTGTAATATTACAAAAGTGAATGTTTAGATGTTTTAATATGGAGAGGGATCATTGTTACCTCTTAATGCCCAAAACTACACGACTCATGTTTACATAGAAATATTGCATACATGTCGTTCTAGACTAAAGAATAACACAGGCTGCTTTTCACACGAAAAAACCCGAGTGAAACCGCGGGCAGTAGCTAGTCCTCAATAAGTATATATGAACTTCATAACAGTCCTTGTCAATTCCATTATCACATAGCTGTATCCGTCCCGTTTCAAGCTAAACTTTCAAATCGAACTATTCACAATATCGTTAGGGAGATGCGCTCCGGAAGGTTCATTATGCCTTGGCAAGGTTGTAATGTTTGGTTTAGTCAGACTTATAGTTAGTTGAATACCTCATAATGTTAGTTTAGTAAGTATAAGAACAAGGGCTCCATAACAACACACATCCCTCCAGCTGAACTTGCCTTAATTTCAGTTTTATTTAATGCATACATATACATTTAGTTTATAGTTTTAGCTTAGGTGGTAATTAGCTTAGAGGTAAGTATGTACATGTATCACTAGTGAGTTAGTATATAATCAACACGCTTGGATGTGATCGCAGTGAAGGTGTCAAAAATACAAAAAGGATGCTGCTGTTTCTGAGCCGGCTCCTACAGATTCCACGGGCTGAGGAATCGGAGGGGTCGATTCTAACGCCATGGCCGCCACAACCAGCACAAGGGCTAGTTAGCTGCCATGTGAAAATCAAATAAGCATAAATATTATCACTGCAATCGCGTTTTAAAGCACCGTATATTCGTAGCTACGTCACACACATGAAGATAGACAATTTCCCCTCGCGTTATGAAAACCAGCGGTTACACAGGTAATTTAGGGAAAACCTATTTCACCCAACCAACGGCTTTATATTTTAAAACAGGTTTTTACTCAGAACTTTAGCAGCTGTAAAGGTTTTTTGCACATTTTTATGAACCACATAGCAGCAGCTGTGGTGGGTTATTATAAACCATCACTTATTTCTCACACCACACATCAATATACTACCACATCGCCATCATATCACCTTGCTGAACGAAATAAAAGTGTAGTAAAGTGATGTTTGTTAATGATCAAATATAATTATTATAATTTTATTAGTGATAAGGCCGCCCATTGTGCAACTGTTTCAATGTTTGTATTTTTCTGTTTTATTTTTCTCTATATTGGTGTGCAATAAAGAGTATTTGTATTGTATTAATACTCTATTGTTCTTTATTCATTCCAATTACTCCCGCCGCGTTAAGATTCGAATAGATTTATACTTTTATTCAGTTCTAGAAGTACTTTCTCCTTTTGAACTCATGGGCGAAACCTTCACCAATAACCGCATAACCAAGGCCATTAACACACTTATAACAAAAACTAGGCCATAGTCGAAGGCTGAATTCGTCAAAACATCCTTAGTATGTACCTACTTAGTACCTACTTGTAGCTAAGCAAGTTAAATGTGCTTTTATTACAGCTCTCATAACTTTGTTTGGCAACTGAAAGTGTTTGTTGAGTAAAAGTAGGATAGTACCTATGGGTATCTATCAATAAAACATTTAACCTGTTTCAGCAGTTGCGTGGGGTACTTATTCCTTTCGGCCGTGTTATTCTGTTATTCGGGGAAGATTGATTGGAGCTAATCTTATTTACTGGGCAGTCAGGACAGCGACAAATTATCGGCGGGAACCTTTTGACGCTTAATACCTAGATTTAAAAAAAGTAATGGCTAAATATTTGGTAAGTTGTAGCTATATTGTTTCTATGTATTTTGATATTTTTTACAAAATGTTCTTCCTATATCGACACCATTCGGTTACCTGAACTGTGTAACTGTGTTGTTTGGTGTTTAGTTGAAGGTATAGATGATATGTTTTTCAATCGCTAACAATCTTAGGTTGATACTAAGACGGTATGTTTGACAATAATTTTATTGTTGTTCAACAATAACTTCATGCCAAATGTGTGGCAACACGCTGCAACTGTCGACACTAGACAAATCTTCTAAGGTTTAAAGTGTCATAAAAATAAGAATAGAATTAGTTGATAAATAAAGAAAAGCTACCTAAGCTGTTTCATCAGTTTACTGTACCTGAATAAATAACACGTAAAGCGAAGATTCTTAGCTATAAATTCGATCAGTTGTACAGAGGAAAATTATCTAATAAATAATTTGTCTATGCTTGTGCAAATGCACAAACCAAGGCGCGCTGGTCGCTTTTTACGAGCTTTTTTTTTTATTTTAACTTTTTTTCAAGCCTTTGCATAAAGTATTTACCTACATGGCCGGAAGAACCAATTAATTAACTTAGGGGTTGGTGGCATAAGACGAAACACCGACGACAACTTGGATGACAAACGACAAACGACTTAGATGATGCATACCTACAACAACGGTTGATGCATGCAATTAGAATGCGGTCCAAAGTAAGTCTGTAAGTAAAAAAACCTTTACAGCTGCTAAAATTCTGTGTGTAAGTAAAAAAACCTTTACAGCTGCTAAAATTCTGAGTAAAAACCTGTTTTAAAATATAAAGCCGTTGGTTGGGTGAAATAGGTTTTCCCTAAATTACCTGTGTAACCGCTGGTTTTCATAACGCGAGGGGAAATTGTCTATCTTCATGTGTGTGACGTAGCTACGAATATACGGTGCTTTAAAACGCGATTGCAGTGATAATATTTATGCTTATATCGTATGTTATTTTTATTTTGATAGAAATTTTTATGACCGCTATACTTTAAGACCAGGTTAGCCGATAATGTTTTGGATATTATTTTGTTCTTTTTTTTTCTTTTGCCGTGTAGAGGACGGGCAAAAACTAAAGCCTTTGCCCAGTCGTAGGACAATGTAATCAACGTACCTTTTATAATTTTCATTGATTCTATTAGAACCAATGAAAATCATAAAAGGCATATGTATATATATAAAAGGTATATATTAATTATTTGCTTTTTTATATTTGTTTTATCATAATCAAGGTTCCAAAATTCATCTATCCCTAAAGAAAAATATTACAGCTCCTATCCACTTTATTTGATCAGCATTGCCATACAACAGGGCAATGCCGTCAGCGTCTTGGGGACTCTTCCGACTGGTGCTCATATGGATGAGCTAAGCTAGATTGTTTGCAACAGTCTGCGGTTAGTTCAACTGTTTGAAATCGTAATATGTAAATCTAATTTGTTTCTATTCTATATTTGTAATTTCTAAAACACATTTGTTTGTTTAAAAATTCGTAAAATACCAAAAACCGGTGTACATTTTTTATAGAACGTGCAGAAACTACTACATAGGTTTTTCATAAAAGCTGCAGAACCCTCTACAGAGGGTCTGATTACATGACAACTCAGCTTCTTACAAGAAGCTGAGTTGTAATGTAATCAGGCAATATGGCGCTTGTCCGTGTATGTAAACTTTCACCCTCAGGACCGGAACAAGACGCGGGCTTGAATTATTCTGTCCAATCTCGCGTTATGTTCACCTGTTTCTCAAGTCGCACTTACACTGCGGGTGGGAACGCGACGGGAGCGTGGCGTGAGTAAAATAGCCTCCAGGTGATTTCCTTTACCTTGAGGGGACTCAAACTCTCTTTCTTTCAAAACTTCGTGCAAGACCCTTACACGCGCATATTTGTGCGCGGTTATTTGTGTGCGGAGTCACTTCATGTTTTTATTCCGCGACTATGAAATTCGTAAAATTGTTTAGACTATTATAGTTATTGGGTAAACCAATCAAAACATAAAACTTATTCCACGTAGTCTGGCAAATCACTACGATGTCATCTGCACGCGCTGTGCATCCCTTGCGTTTGTACACATCGTTGAGTTTAATCCGCGGGTGAACCCTTTGAGCGCCTGCCCCTTAAGAATATCTCAATCTGACCTTGATAACGGGGTTAAAAATCTCCGACTGAGTGGAGGTGAACAGTAGCCGTTTACGATACGTTTATATTAAAAAAGCCCTATAATAGATAATGATCCCCGTCCTTACAAATTAACTCTAATCTATCGAAGTCGGTCGTTTTAAAATTTGAAATAGTTAGGAAAAGTTTACACCGAGAAGTTTCAGGCAGCGGAACAGCTAAGTACTAAACTTTTTTAATAAAGCAACTTTAATTACTTTTTTGAATAAAAAACTCCTTTCGGTCTAATTTCAGACAAGTGGCCGGCGTGTATACCAGAACAAACTACACATAGCTCAAATAAACAAAGTTGCATTACATATTTATCAACGAAGCACGTGTCTATAATATAGGCAGCCTTACCGCAGCTGTCTATTCCAAGCAAGGCGGTCAGTATCATGTCAATTCGTTTCGCCATTAGCCAGCAGACTGAAAAAACTGTTCGTGCATAAATTAAAGAGATAAAAATAATATTCTGATTTATAAAAGTGAAACGCTGCCTTAGGTCTAATATTTTTTGTATATATGGTGACTCATTTTAGGGATTTTCATTTTCAATTGGTTGGTGGTGATTTGAGGGACCCTTTGACCAGCAGTGGAACAACTACCACTACCAAGGTAGTCCTTATCTATGTTAGAAGTTTTGCCAGTGCTTCCCAATCCTAAGAAGCAATGATTCTTGCAGGTTGTCTTGAAATTAGTTTTTTATGGACCACTAAACAATAAATACATATTGCCTTTTTTTTTATTGACAAAGAAAATTACAATTCAAACATAAAAACAAATTAGAACTAGAATTTACAATTGAAACAATTAAGCTAACTGCAGACTGTTGCAAACAAAGAATGTTTTGAGATACTAAATAATCTTTTTTTTTACCATAATTATTTTAATTACATTTTTAGGCCCTTTTATAGCCAATCCTTTGTTATTTTGTGTAGTTTGATCTTACGAGAAGAGTCGGTCTGTCTGTTTATGTGTGAACCTTTGTAATAATTACTGTGTATCCCAACTTAAAAAACATCAAGTGTATCATGTGTATGATACACATGTTGTAATACATTATTACTGGAAATGTATCATGTGTATGATACACATGTTGTAATACATTATTACTGGAAATGTATCATGTGTATGATACACATGTTGTAATACATTATTACTGGAAATGTATCATGTGTATGATACACATGTTGTAATACATTATTACTGGAAATGTATCATGTGTATGATACACATGTTGTAATACATTATTACTGGAAATGATAGTAATACAAATATTTAACAGATTTTTCAAAACTATGTTAGATACAGGTAGGTCTAAGAAAATATCATTGAGAAAAATGGCCAGTGCCTAGAAATAGAGTAAACCAAAATATCACTGCATTCCTGCTGAATCGTGAATAACGTTCATCGAAGAGTTGCAAGGCGCTTGCCAAATCTTCGATACAGTTATCGATACCCCCCACAGGGCACGAAGTTCAGGAGGCCTATTTCTATAAATATTGAATTCGAAGTTTCGAAGTGAGCTACTAAAGATATCCAAAACTACAGAACTACTACTATGTATATGATATTTGGATAACATGCAGTAGCGCGTTCGAAGCCATGAGCAGAATTAAGATTAAAAAGAAAAAAAATACGATAAAAAATCATGAAAGTGCACGGTTTCGCACATAATTTGGTCGAGATCTCAGGAACCCTGCGGTCTATTAAAATTACTTATGTTTTCACTCGTAGGTAATTCCTAATTATTTGGTTCCTTAAACCAGTTTCTTCATAAGTTGTGTAGTTTTCTTGTAATAAGGAAAAACTAGCTTTTGGCGCTTACGCCTTTCCAAAAACGTATGCTCTATCACGCTCCTATGAACGCGAAATCCTATGCCTATCCTTTTCACAAAATAGCGCGCATTGCGCCCTCTTAAAGCCTCGTCAAGTAAAAATTTAATTTAATAAATCGTTGTATGAAACAGTATTAAATCTTGCACACCTGTCCGCGCCGCGTCGATCGAATCGTCAGGATTAATTTGTTTTAGATTTTAGAGATTTCTTCGGCTCCCTTGGATGTGCGCTCAGCTATAGTCAGGAGAGACCTTTATAAAGACCTGGCGATGTTTATTGCATGATTTTAACTTTACATAAAAACCACCGTTGTAGATACGTACTAACATAGCCATTATAATAACTGTTCACGTGTATAGGGTACGTGACCACGACAGTGTGTAAACCTGTTGAAACATCGGAGGAAAAAATAGGTAAATAAACGCAATTATTATAATGCGCTCTGATCGCGTAAGTGAAAAAACTTTGTTGCTGTTCTTAAAACGCACCACGAAGAGGAACTAGTGCTTCTATTTCTCGCTTCTCTCACATTTTTACGTACCATGCCTAAAACACGTAGTACGTTACAGTATATTCACGGACAAAGTATCAAGCTACGTGACTATACCATTTTGAATTTTCTATTCGCGGCTGAATTTTTATTTTTATGCAAACTTTTGTTGGGAATGATAAAGTGGGATAAAGGAGTATTAAAATAATCGATGATAAAGCATGATATTCAGTTCAAAGCTATGCAATTTTTCCAGATAAGCACAAATTGTATTAAATTAGCGGGACGTACTGCTTTCACGTAATTTTTCATGCTTTGCGGATAACTTGGTTCCTGGCCTTTCAAAACGTCCTTCGAGACATTATTGACCATAAGGTCAATAATGTCTCGAAGGACGTTTTGCATTGAGAACCATCCCGTCAGTATTATTATGATTAAACAATACGTGCTAGCAAACAACGTCATGTCATCGAATGTTTTTTTTAAATCGTGAATAGACCTTCGTTTGATCACAATCTAACCTGATGGTAAGTGACGATGTAACCGACCATGTACCACGAAGGTCTAGAAGACATATTGGAAGATATCGCTCTAGTCAGTTGATCGGAAAAACACTCTTTTTTTTCTTTGTAAGAGCAGTCGAATACATTAGTTACAATTATAAAGGCTTATTATTAAAATTATAAATGACCTTTAGTAACAAAGAAAATTACAATCAAATAATAAAAACAAATTAGAACTAGTATTTACAATTGAAACAATTATTAAGCTAACTGCAGACTGTTGAAAACAATCTACAGGTAACTCAACTGATCTACATCAATACCGTTCGTGCTTCGTCTAAAAATGGAATTTTGAATAAAATTCGAGGTGGGATCAAAAACGACGGCTTTAAAAAATTTCTTACTAAATAACTAGTGCTGTAGACGGAGGACAGGAACGCTGGTAAGGCTACCCTTGAAACTTCGCGTATACCTAAGCCTACCAATTTGACCGGCAGGGAGGTCTGGGCCTGCGACCATGCCTTGTCATCAAAATCGATATTCAAAACCGATAATAGAGTATTCCTTATTATAATAGAATACAATAAGAATTTTATTTAGCACACACACAAAAAAGTAAGGGGAAATTAAAAACTAAAAACGTACACTAAAACACACCGTGCATAAAACAAACAGACGTATTATTATTTATCTTTCAGAAGTCACCACAGTAGCCAATCAAACTATTACTTTTCGCTGTAAATAGATTGTTTGAATCAAAAATTGGCGTTATAGCACTCCATCTGGCACCAGGCGAACGCATCGCCTGGTGCCCTGGGACCGGCGCTGATACTGTTTTTTAGTAAAATACAAGATGCGGCACTCGTACATGTGGTTTTGAAAAACTCGCTACCCAGGCATTGAGACTTTTCTAAACAGTTGACTACATCGCAAAGAATACGTAAATTTAGGTATAAAAGTTACGTTTCCCCCCGGGAAACGTAACTTTTCCCGGATAACCCGGGTGGATAAGTTTCCACTGCTTGTTTTTATCCCACTCTGATCTATAGGTCGAGTGGATTATTTTCCACTGCTTAATATTATTCCACTCTGATCTATAGGTCGAGTGGATTAGTTTCCACTGCTAAATATTATTTCACTCTGATCTGGTCTACAACAAAAATCGCTACTGATTATCATTTAACATAAAACTATTCGAGATGGTTGATCCTGTTCAACGACTGATCAATTTCTCTTTTTATATCCACTGTTGTAAAGAATCTGTGATAAGGTCAAACAGATCTAATAAATGCTAGGTTAGCGCGCAGTAGCGAAGTAAAATGCACTCACTCGTAATGCCACTGGGTTTAATTTCCCTCGTCTTTTATTCTGTTTAATTTATTTTTCCTACAAGTAATTAAGTTTAGTAATTGGAACCTTTTTACTCGCTTGATTTGTTTTTCACACGATGCGATGAAAGTTTAATATCCTTCCGGTTGATTTGTTCGTTGAGTTTCAGTTTTTGATTCTTTTTTACCGTCATTTCGCATTTGTAAACATAAATCTAAGATTTTTATATATGCCTTCAAAAAAAGACAAAATCCCTTTTATCACCTAGCTTTTAGAATGTTTCTCGAAATCATCCTTGATTATGAAGTGAAACTTTTTACACTTTTTTTGACAATATTTTAATATTGCACAGTATATTGTATATTGCCTCAAAGCAGAGCTTGTTACTTAGGTACCTACTTTGCATGTAAACATTGTAGCAACATTATTACATGCAAAGTTCGCAACAAAAATACCAAGGCGGTAGAAAGCATCGGAGCCAAAAACCTTTTGCCAACGGAGTTCGTTCACAATTTAAAATACTTATTCCGCCTCCATATTTTCCACCATCCTGCCTTGTCATTGTATTATGCTAAAAGTGTGCGGATTCCTCAAAGTGAGACAAACACTAGTAATTTGTCACAAAGTGCAATTTCGTAGAATAGTGTTTTACATTATGCATGCTCACGCGCGTCGGCGCTGAACCACGGAGCGTACATGATGACCCGACATCACATCGAACACTAAATCAAATAAAAGTTTTTTTATCCTATAATTGTAGGGTAAGCTTTACTAACATACGCTCAGTTAATAGGCTTTATTTTTAAGTTTACGGTATACCTTATATTAACGCCTATCATTTGGGGGAGAGCAAGACTTCCTATATAAATAATACAGTTCTATCTAGTATGGAGGACAGTCACTCGACCACGGCACGGGTAACAACACATACAAAAACGTATATAACATAAAACTAATTAATTGTAACCCTTAACTTTAAATAGTGTCATTTTATTTTGAAATAAACGTTTACTTTACTTTACTTAGTGTCTTTCCACCTGAAGATGTGTTTTGCAGCTATTGTGAAATGTGGTAAAGCGTTCATGCGATCTACTTATTGGATTTCAAGGTTTTTATTTAAATCTTGAATAGACCGTCTTTTGAACAATCTCACCTGATGGTAAGTGAGGATATGGCTGACGATGTCTCAGGAAAGTTTAGAGAAACTCTATTAAATCTATTCTTGAAGAGATACAGGTTGTTGTCTGCAACTGTACGTCACTTTATTTACGTAGCAGGTACGTACCCTATAGGTAAGCTATATATTTTGTCTAGAATTGAGTCTTCGCTATACTTAGAGAGGATTCTTTGCCTAAATTCACATGTAACATAGAATTTCCATATCTGTAATATAAATGTACTGGGATGAATACGAACTGTACGATGCGTCAAAGAATTACAAATATCGTTCCACCCACGTTACCACAAGTTTGATGGTTAAAATTAATTCAAGCAAAACATGAAAACATGGCGAGTTTTGGCATTGAGGGAAGGCGGGTATAATTAAACCCCTTGCTGTTGGTAAAATGAAAATGGACGAGTATTTTTGTGGGCATTTCGTAAGACAGCAGTTTTATTAAGATTTGTATCTGGCCAGTTGTTTCTAACTGGTAAATTAATTTGTTCCGGGACTTATTCTGCCTCTCGAATTCTGGAGGGTTGTAAAGTACTTCTTCGGTTGCCTTTCCATCTAAAAGAATACAAGATTTAATGTTATAAGATTTACCTATTAATAATAAAACGATTTTTTTACAAATGGCAATGGCCTTTAATAAAAACAAATTAGAACATCCGTAAGGGCTGGTGCGGCGGCAGATTTGGCCGAGGATCTCAAGAGACGCAAATATGCAGGTCTCGACAGAGCCTACATATTTGCTCCCTTTGGGGTCGAGACCCTAGGTCCGTGGGGTACCGAGGCTCTCCGGGTTTTTAAAAAGTTATCTGAGCGTCTGGTCGACGCGACGCGTGACCCGAGAGCTGGCGGATATCTGGCGCAGCGCATCAGCATTGCCATACAGCGGGGCAATGCAGCCAGCGTCTTGGGGACGCTTCCGACTGGTATTGATATGGATCAGTTGAGCTACCTGTAGATTGTTTGCAACAGTCTGCAGTTAGCTTAATTGTTTCAATTGTAAATACTAGTTATAATTTGATTGTAATTTTCTTTGTTAATAAAGGCAATTGCCCCTAAAAAGAAAAAATTAGAACTAATATTTACAATTGAAACAATTAAGCTAACTGCAGACTGTTGCAAACAATCTACAGGTAGCTCAATTGATCCATATCAATACCAGTCGGAAGCGTCCCCAAGACGCTGGCTGCATTGCCCCGCTGTATGGGATGCTGATGCGCTGCGCCAGATACCCGCCAGCTCTCGGGTCACGCGTCACTTTGACCAGACGCTCAGATAACATTTTAAAAGAGCTTTGGTACCCCGCGGACCTCGAAGTCTCGACCCCAAAGGGAGCAAATGTGTAGGCTATGTCGAGACCTGCATATTTGCGCCTCTTGAGATCCTCGGCCAAATCTGCCGCCACACCAGCCCTCATAGATATCATCGGAAGATGGGAAGGCGCAAGTGTGACGACGCATGTAGCGTTCCACACAATGGACCTCCCCAACTCCCATGGGACTAGTGTCATGCCGTCGGGCCTCTTACCATCGTCAAGCAACAGACCATTCGGTTCGAGAATAGCTGGTACGTTAGCGGTGACAAAGGCCCGCCAGATGATTTGGTTAAGGCTGGCATGGTGAGATATCCGACTAGTGGCCCTAGTACAAGATAATCCGTGTTGACCAAGCTGATCGACAGCAGTAGGTACCGCACTGGCATTGATGAGGCGCGCTACACCTTGCACCTAACCGAAGACATGTTGCGATACGGAAAGTTACGGGATCCAATAAAGAGCCAGTATAAAATGAAGAAAATGCTTGCAACCAATGTCCTGACTCCCATTTTGAAACGGCCAGGAGACGGGCACGATCCGCAGAGCTGGAGCACGTTTGTAACAAACAATTCCGTGTCAACTCACACAGAGGCCCGTCCCATTGCCGTTGGGACAAAAGATATTTTTGGGGAGAGAAATGAAATTAATCTCAACCCATAATTATATTGAATGAGATAAAGTTTGTTACCTTTGGAGGTCATCTGCTGCGTAGTTTCTCTACAAAAACCAAAGACGACGTGGTTGATTTTTTTTTGCAATTAGTTGCAATAGTTACGTCTGTGAGCGGATAAAATTATTTCAGTGTGAGTAACGAATAACACAAGCTCTGCTTTATTTAAGGTTATGATGATACTGTGTGGATTGCCCAGCATTATTTATTAATGTACATACTTTATTTTATCAAGGTACTACAAGAGAAAAGTTGCGCCAAGATGCTAGTTATTGTTAATGTTATAGAAAGCAACCTAAACAACACATGTCGCAAAATACTTCACTTTTAAATCCCGCATCCCTCAATTTCTCCTGATACACCATAATATGGTAATTTGCAATTTAAAATAACTCTGAATGAGAGGATAATATCCTCTCATTCAGAGTTATTTTAAATTGTAAATTCCGTTTGTTCCGATCTGTTTGCAATGTATTTCCATCGCCGCGCATTGTTTCGATAATGATGTTTCTTTTGTGTGAAACAACGTAAAAACTGAAAATGTAGCTGATTTTATGAATAGCAATTTTTTCTCTTTTGTTCTACAGTTTGTACTTTTTATCAGATTTTACCCGCGTGCTGCAAAGAATATTGTTTACGATTTTTGTGCAGCTGAAAGTTAGTACTGTAAAGCCGTTGGGCCACTGAGGCGCACGCTGTGCACGGCCACGCAGCGCATTTTAGCTGCGTGGGTTCGTTTGTTTGACAACGTGGGTCTACGTTTCCACAGCAGCACACAACATACTTGAAAACTAACCCACGACTATGTACACTTGTAGCGCAGCATATACGAAAGTGAGTGAAACTACGCACGCGCGTACCGCGTGCATAGCGTTGATAGCATTGAGCTGCATGGGCGCCATATTCGAGCAAGCCAAGCAAGCAGCAATGACGTCATTAATCTCGTATTCGGGCTTAACGTTTTCGTAGGTTGCAGTGGACGTTATCACATACATTTTCATACAAAGCTAAGCTAGACACACGTGCATAGCCTCTCCGTGCTCAGCAGTGGGGCTGTGGCTTTAGAGCGAAAGCAACATTTTGTCAGTTTTTATTGAAGCCTTGGCGCTATTATTCTTATGCTGTCCAAAATCCGACCACAGCCAACTGTTCACCAAAATTGCAGCCAGATAAGCACCATTGCGCAAGTATTCATTTTGATCATACGGCTGTTACGTGTGTAATTACACATAACACCAATATCAGTGGAGACCTAAGTCCAGCCGTGGACTGGTAAATGCTGTATATGTGTGTCATCAATAAAGAACATCAATATAGAAAGTCCATTTGATTTGTTGGGATGGTGCTGCTGCGTTTAGTTGAAATAAACTGAATATACACCCTAGTGGTCTTCGCCTATTATTTATCGTGCAGACTTGGTGCCCGGCGTATGAAACTTTTGTAAATTGTTACTGAATATATTATTTGATTATGATTATGATGATGTCATTCTAGCCAAATTTCTGTCCTGATGCCAGTCTCGGTGTGCGCAGGACATAATAGTGCACAAGTGTGTGTGCAAACGCAGGTGCACTCTACTCCCTCACTTTCATAATCCGATGGGATGGCAGACCTACACGACCGCTATTTTTAGCCGCCTAGCCTGTATACCTAGACAGGTAGCCACGAAACATGTGTACTAAGCCGAAAGGGGGTGATTCTGGGGTCTACGATTATTTGTTTTTTTTTTTCAATTAATTACTTATTTCATATTCGTGTTTTTTTCGTGTATTCCTACATTATTTATTTTTAATTTTTTTGAAGTTTCATATGGTCTACATCATTTTTTTGTAATAATTTTATGACAAAATTGTCTTCGACAAACAAAACTGGTGTTGCTAGAAAAACGTTTTTAATATATTTTATCAATGTTAAATAATGTAAGAGTGCGTGCAAAAAAAAAACACGAATAGGATGGAAAAAAATCTTTTATATATAAAAATATTCTAAGTTCAAAAAACCTTATATCACAAGTTGATACCCTCAGGGTCCAAAATCACCTCCTTTCGGCTAAGTACATATGTTATGTGGCACCCTGTATTTTCGAAACGATGAAGAGTAAGTTCTTGTATCTTTACGCGAGTGGTTTGTATAATTCTGGGAAGACACATAAACCGAAATACCCGAATCGTATCTTGCTACGCCACTATAACCGACCAAGAGCCGTAAAACTGACCGGAGGAAACAAAAAGAACCGTCAATCGTGCAAGTACGGTACGGATACCGTGCAAGTCTGTTACGGATACCGTAAAGGCAAACGATTCAAAGGGGTCTAAAGCAATTGAGCTGTTTCGCTAGGTACAGTCCTGATTGTGCTTCTTTGTGGAGAAGTGCGCATGATTCCGCCAGAAGATTTCAGAAACTGTTTATGAAGGTACTACTTTAGTTCCGTGGCTTCACATGCGCTGTTCTCAAATAAAAAGTTAGGATTATGTCCCACACAATCTCACCTTGATCTGGCCAGTAATTTGAACTGTCGCTTTTGTGAAGTTCTGTAATCTAGTAGTAATGTCAAATTAAACAAACTCAAGCCTATTTAAAACCAAAGTCTAATTAGTAAACGTATCGGTATTTAAAAATAAACCGCCAAGTGCGAGTAGACTCACATACGAAGGGTTCGGTACCGTAAAAACCTTTTCTAAAAACTTCTAATTTTCACTTGTTAGGAGACCCTATTAAACTTTCAAGTTTAGTATATTTTTAGTATTTGTTATTATTACAGTTGAAGTGTTACTTATTTAAACAAAGTTTCATGTGTCTACCTATTGTGGTTCAAGAGACAAATGAAGCCTTGGCAAATGAAGGCCAAAACTAGCCAAAAACAAGATCCGTCAAGTGCGAGTATGACTCGCGCGCCGAGGGTTTCGAATGGTTGTCAAGTATACCAATAGGTACTGGTTAAAGACTAACACAAAGACTATTTGATGAATAAAGGTACCTATATTTCAGATGTATCGGTTTGCATCTTTCAGAGTCGGTACAGAAGGTAATAGTAAAATATTCGACTTTTTTCCAAATATTTCAAAAAGTACCCTACAGAAATTTCAAAAACTGTTTTGAGATGTACAAACCGATACCTTTTATTTGATACCCCACTCGGTGAGGTAGGAAAAAAGGGGGGGATAATTTTCAATTTATTTATTTATTTATTTACAAAATTTTGGGAAAACTTACAGCTAGGTATAAAATTAATTACAGTTACAAGTATAGAACATGCCTGGAATGACCAGTGCATGTTTGCTGACGGCTAATTAAAAGTTTCCGCAGACAAGTTAAATTAAAAATAACAAAGTACAAAGTAAATTGACGACTTTTTTAAAAAATAATCTAAACAATGAAATAATAAGAAAAAAGAACATCAACACATACACATAAGTTAAACAGGTAACAAAGTTAGGTTATGCTTGAAAAAAAAATTGATCACTTAGTAAGCGTTTTAGCTTACTTGTACTGGTGTTAAAGAGATCAACCTCACTGTTTCCATGAACTAAAGAATTGAACGTACAAGACGCTCTATAAACAAATGCATTCTGCCTATAGTTTGTTCTAACTATAGGTACGTAAAGAATGTTCGGTTTTCTCAGTGCAACCATGCTTGTGCGCAGTCCTATTTGCTCGAGGAGCTCCGGGCAATCAATAGAGCCATTTGCTATGTTAAAAAGGTAAGTCACATCAGCTATTTCTCTGCGCTTGTGAAGGGGAAGAAAATGAAATTTGCGGCATCTAGCCTCATAATCAGGTAAAAAAATACGAGCTCGATATTGCAGGTATCGTAGAAACCTCTTTTGTATGGACTCTATTCGCGCGGAATACACATCATACCGTGGATTCCACACCTGGGAAGCGTATTCAAGGTGGCTACGTACGTACGCACAATACAGTATCTTAAAGGTTTTAATACTAGTGAATTCCGACGACATTCTATAAACAAAGCCAAGCGATCGAGATGCCTTTTTAACTATAACATCAACGTGCTGGTCAAATAATAATTTACTGTCAAAAGTTACACCTAAATCTTTAATAGCGTCAACTCTAGACAATGAGGTGTTATAAAATGTGTAGTCAAATAATACTTTACTCGGTTTACGAGTATATGTACTAACGTAGCATTTGGAGACATTAAGGTCCAATTTGTTTATAGTGCAATAATTTTGGAATCGAATTAAATCTTCTTGTAAAATACGGGCATCATTAACATCTTTGACTCTCCGAATTATTTTCATGTCGTCGGCATATAAAAGTATTTTGGAGTTTAAGAAGCAGGAAGCGAGATCGTTCACAAAAATCGTGAAAAGAAGGGGTCCTAACAAGGACCCTTGGGGGACACCAGAAGGGATGTCCATAGACAGAGAAGAGTAGCCACCTAAAACTACTGTTTGACAGCGGTTTCGGACGTAGGATGAAAACCATCTAAACAGATTGCCCCTTATACCTATTCGCTGAAGCTTTTCTAACAGTAGCACATGATCAATTCGATCAAAGCACTTTGAATAGTCCGTATAAATGATGTCAATTTGGGAGGGTTCAGACATATGTCTAGAAAGCGACTCGGCACAAATCAAAAGATTTGAAGTGGTTGATCTACCACGCAAAAATCCATGTTGATCGAGCGAAATACATTGTTTAAGTGCGGGATAGAGTTGGGCGTAGACAATTTTTTCTAGAACCTTCGCAAACAAACATAACTTCGATATAGGCCTATAATTTTCTACCTGGTTTTTGGGGCCCTTTTTGTGAATGGGGGTAATGAAGGCGGTTTTCCACATGCTTGGGACGATGCCTTCCGTAAGAGAGCGACGGTATAGTAGAGACAGGGGAATAACTAGGCTCTTCGCACAGTTTACTATAAATAATGCCGGTACATTATCCGGGCCCGCAGATTTAGTTAAATCTAAAGATTTTAATAACTTAAAGACGTTTTCTTCTAAAACTTCCACTGTAGAGATATCAGCTGGTGAATCAAGGTAAGACAAAGAGATTGGGTCAGCCTGAGTGTTAGAGGAGGAGTTATTGAGAAATGTGGAATGGAAATATTCCCCAAAAAAATTACATATTTCATCACCTTGGTCAGAAGAGCGATTACTATATTCCAGCACAGAAGGGTACGAGTTTGACTGGTTTTTACTTTTGACATATGACCAAAAAGCGCGGGGGTTTATTTTTATGTATTTTTCGATATTTGAAATATAAGTTTTATACATAATTTCTTCCATCTCTCGCGCTCTCTTCCGCAATAAGATAAACGAGTCACGGTCGTATGCGTTACCGTAAGTTTTAAATTTTTTATGAAATTTTGCCTTTTCTCGTAATAATTTGATCAAGGGTTTTTTGTACCATAAAGGGTATTTACGGGAAGGTGTAACTACGGAGGTAGCAATGTACTGGTCCCGCAAGCTATAAATAGTGTTATAAAACACTGATATCCCGTCTTCGATACTTCCGCTACTAAGCACAGAGTGCCAATCTACGGCGTCCAGTTTATTACGAATAGAAATAAAATCTCCTGAATTATACAAATACTTAGTATAAGGGCGTGGTTTGATTGTGTGCAATTGTACAAACTCGCAAGTAGTTACCAATGAGCGGTGATGGGGATCTTCTAGAACAAGCGGGCATTCACAGGCACTAACAACAACATCATTATTTGAAAAAATTAAATCTAAGAGCCGGCCGTAGCTATCGTTCACAATATGATTATATTGTGAAAGACAACAAGTGTTAAAATTATCCATTAGCTGTAACTGGTGGGGACCCTGAAGGTTGGTGGGGATGAGAGATATTCCATCATTATTATCGACACTCCATGAGACTAAGGGCATATTAAAATCACCAAATATTATTATTTTATCTAACGGGTTTTCCAATGTTATTTTCATTACGTTAATTGCAAAATTAGAAAGCTGAACAGACATTGCATTTCCCTGATTCTGATCACAAATATATACTACACCAATATGCATTTTGTAGGTGGATCTGGGATTACGCTGTTTCAAAGATAAGGTGATCCATAGATCCTCGGCGCTCGAGGACCACTCGGGCCTACCTTCGGCTGCCAGGTCTCGGCGCACAGCAATCAGTACCCCACCCCCCTTGTCCTGATCTGTCAACGCATAATTACGGTCCCGCCTCCAGACTATAAAGCGATCGTCAAATAGTTCACTGTTAAAAATGCTTTCATTAAGCCAAGTTTCTGTGAGACAAACTATGTCATACGAACATAGTGAAATATTTCTAAAAAATGAAGCAGTTTTAGTCCGTAGACCTCGTACATTTTGATAATAAACTCTAAACGGAATCATTGATAACAAAAAATTGTATTAGCTTATGATTAGGCGCAAAAATAATTAAAATATAGAATTCAATAGGAGTTAGAAGGATGTTATAATAAAAATGCATAAGAGACGCAATTAGTGAACAAAAGGCAATAAAACGATAAGTAAAACAAAAGGCATAATAGATAATGGCGATATGACTTACACGTGAGGGTAGCGATAACAATAGGCGAACACAAGCAATTGCACTGAGCAAAGCGTAACCGATTAGCGAGTCAGCGCTCGCCAACCGTAGGTCGACAGACGCCGCAAAAGTTAATGATAGCGTAGTAACATGTTTTAAGCACACAACATAGTAGGTTATAACTTTTTTAGATCCGATTCCGATCTTATGACAAACACGGGAGAGGTCGTATTCTTTCTCACAAATATCTGACATCCTTTTACCCAAGTGAATGCGTATCCACGGTCTTTGGCCATCGTCTTAACTTTATTCAACAATATCTTGTTACCCAGCGTGAGATGGTCATTGACATAGACCCGGTTGGTACCTTGGAGCCCGAGATCAGCAGCAGTGGTGGTACATTTCCTCGCAGCGGCCACAAACTCGTCTTTAACATACCTGCTGTGTAGAGCAACCACGATTGTCTTATTCGTTTTGTCATTCCGCATCGGTATACGGGCAATGTAGTTGATTTGATCTTTCGGTAGTATATACTTGATATGAGCCCCTATGTTGGCCATAATGCTGAAGAGGTTTTCAGACTGAGAGACCGGCACACCCTTTATCTCTATATTGTTAAGACGTGACCGTTGTTCATTCACCTTGAGTTGTTCTTCTAGCTTCTCTACACGTAGCTGGAGGTGATCCACATCATTTTTAGTTTTTTGAAGGTGCTGGATATCCTTCTCCATGTCCACAATTTTATCTGAGAGTGCCCCTATTTTATGATCAACAAACTCGAGGGAGGTCTTGATGTCCGATACTTCGTTCTTAATTGTCTTTAGATCGGACAATTCAGCCTTGATTGCTTGGATGCTGACATTTAGTTCCGGAAGCAAGGCTACTTGGATGGAAAGCCGCTTCAGCTCTGCCATCACAGTGTCCATGTCTGCTGGAACGGGGGACTTCAGCTGAGGCGGGAGCGGACTTCCCGAACGGGCGTTCTTACAAGAAGAACATCTCCAGGTCGACTTCCTCTCACCCAGTCTGCGGTATCCCGTCTCAGTGATACCTGCGCATGCGAAGTCGAAGTGTCCTTGGCAGGCAGAGCAGATAACTCCATCGCGAAATTCGTTATCACAACTTTTGCAATTGAACATTGTTCGGTAGTTTATGTTAGAACCGTGTAATGCGGCCCACGCGAGAGATCTGTTGAGAATCACTGTAGTGAGCGGTAGCGCGTAAGTAATTAGTGTATGCGTGCGTACGGTTCGTCGCCAACCGACTGACTGAACTCAAAAGGGGGCTCCCTTTTGAAAATTGTCCCCCCTCCCTTTTTGACCATTTTTCAAAAAGTTGTCTACTTGCAGATTTCTCTATATTTTTCCTGTAAAATATAGATCCATATCTACAAACACTTCTTACATTTCAGATGGATCGCTCTGCAAACTTCGGAGATAGGAGGGAAATGGGTGTTTTTTCGACTTTTCAAAATATTTCAAAACGTATGAAACCTACCGAAATTTCAAAAACTGTTTTGAAATGTACAAATTGATACCTTTCATTTGATACCCCACTTGTGGGTCTCTTTTAAAATTTTAATATTAATTTCTTTTTTCTTTTAAATTTAACGTTATTTGCTGCTGTAGTTGCTAAGATGTTAAAGACTGAAAAATGGACAGAAAAAGCGATGCCATCAGGGTTTCGAAACCGATCTCCGACCTTAGAAACCCTAAAAACAAGCTTTTTGTATGGTCGTCCATATTCATTCATGATATTCATTTTATTTTTATTTGTTGTTATAGCGGCAAAAGAAATATACATTTTCTGAAAATGTCAACTGTCTACCTCTAACGGTTCATGAAATAGAGCCCTGTGACAGACGGACAGCGGAGGCTAAGTAATAGGGTTCCGTTTTTACCCTTACGAACCCTGAAAACTAGACTAGCTAGCAAAACTAAATATTTCTTTCTCCAAAAAGCTTTACTGCGGATGAGCCTTGCACGCATAAGACCGATGAAGCTGTTGTGTCTTCTTTTGGTAAAGCTATCTAGCCCACTGCTAGATACCCAGCAGTGGCCTCTGATGATAATGTTGTTGACCTTATTTCAAAGGTCACAAACCGCGAAAAGCCAGCTTTCATGTACACACGGTGAATTCACGATCCGCCTCGAAAATGTGCACCGTGCATTTTTAAATTAAAAACGTCACAAATTGAAATTTATCTGGTTGATAATTTTGTGGCTTGTTGTTTGTTTTTGTGGCTGCATCGTTTTCAACAGCTTTTTCCTTTTGCCAAATTTGATGAAACAAAATTAAAGGTATTTGTAATTTTATGCTTTAACTACGCCAAAACTCAACGTTATTTATTGCTGATTTTAAACCATTTGAGGCTTAAACGTAAGAACTTTCGTCACGTAAGCTAAGCAGGTGTCAAGTTCTAAAAGCTCGCACCTTATTTTCGAGGAGTGTATAAATAAGAATATTCAAGAAACTGCGTATTTCAAGACAGCTACAAAGTCGGGCTGTAAGTTGTTCATCTCTGAAAGTTGTAGTAGGTAGTGCTGGAACTTAGAAGCAAGTGGTCTTGAAATAATGTTCGTAGAAAACAAGACTAAAAATGTTTTGGAAAGTGTAGCATAAATGGCTGTAAGAGTTTAATAATATAAACACATTCTAAAATAATTTCAGTCTTCACTAAGAATGGAAACGGGCTAACTATGAACCTATTTTGTGTTGGATGAAGCTTACATTCATAATGTATTCATTAAATTACGATTGTTGTTATATTGCTTTGGTATGTCTATTGGGTTGGTATTGAAGGGAAACACTCAGATATACTAGGTAGTATATTAATTTTACATAGACAGAAGATAGATACAGAAGGAGAAGAAAAGTCCACAGGGATAACACGACGAATAAAATACAAGGATTGCGCACGGCAGCAAGCGGTAAGTGCGTTTACGCAAAGCGCGAGGTTGTGACTGTCAAGCCGGGGCGCGGTGGGGCGCGGCGCGGCGGCGTAGTGCAGCTCCAGCGCGTGAGCAAAAATAGTTTCTATACGGCGGCGCAGCGCCCGGGTGCCCCGTACCTATGATATTGTGTATATATTATGTGTATCTATTTAAGAACGTAAGTAGGTATTTGTTCTGTAAATAGTGTAAATATTATAATGTTTTTTAATATAAATATATGAGAGTTCACCACAATACAACTTTGGTCTTATTCTGTTATGTCCGTTATTGTGACTCAAATTCAATATTACCGGTAAATACAATAAAAAACAGCTAAGATCTTTATTAATTCACTTTAAACCTCATAAAACCAAAATGCATTCTACAAAAATAGTCACAAGGTGTGGTTTTCAAGACATTGGCAGGCCTTGTTCTTGACATCTCCCTGGAAAATAAAGCTTCTTATTGTCGCCGACTGATTCTTAAGGCCTCCCACTGTACTTTTGTGTAAATGTTTATGCTGTATTTAATATTTGGTGCATATTATAGAGTTGTGTATTGTATTGTATTTCCCAAGTGACGTCAATTTGATACCTATTGAGACCAGTCTTATTTACCTCCTTTGTACCGCCCTACCATTACGTTCTGCAAGGGTTGTTGGCCAACAATGTAAGTTTGCGGTACAGCAAACAGGTCTTGTAATTGTTTGCCCTTACCTGCGGCTTTCATTGCCCCTCGGTAACAAAGCTACGAACTCTAAGTTATAAACTAACCTTTAAATTATATAAAGAGTTAAAACAAAATGCTCTTGCTGGAGGCTTTGGATAACAAGACTTTTGTCGCAATATCGGGTGAGTGAAATGATAAATAAATAATTCTGGACAATTTACAGGATTTGCAGAATTATTCTAGCCCGAACTAAGCAAAGCATGTTTTGTGTTACGGGCACTAGACATACAGGGTGGGTCATATTTTTTAAAAAAGTAAATCGGCTTGTTTGCCTGCAAAATTTAGAGATAAAAAGTAAAACTAAATATACAGTTTTGGTTTTCTCATAAGTTGAGCCCAGAAATGTCATAAAAGGAGTCATTCCTTTCACGACTTTTCTCTAACTCGCATAGTTTCTGATCTGGCTTCAACTCTCATCTCAAAAAGCCGCCCTGTTTAATAGACAGATCTTATTCTCAATCACACAATATTTGTTCTGAGGCGAGAATCGAACCCGCAATTTCCCACGACTTGCAACAAAGATCGTCAAACATCAAGTCATAGATATCTATAAAGTGTTCGTGTAGCAGGACAACCAACAGGCAGCCAGAATGCTGAAGAAGTTAACTACCAATAAGAAATTTAATAAGAAATCATTTTGAGAAAAAAGGGAATGGCAACCTTTAAATATTTCGATTTGGATTGAGTTACTTAAAAAATTGTATAAGATTGACAGTTTTCTCTTTATCTTAAAAAAATTAACAGTCGTAAAACCTACTAATATTTAAAATCCTCTAGTCCTTCATAAATATTAATAAATGTTAAACAAGTCCCTTTCAGTGAGTCATGAGTCAATATTGCGCGGAGCCCTTTCATGGCATAATTAGTCGCAGGGCAGTTATTTGCTGTCACAGTTAGTTACCGAGATAGTTGCTGAGTGATTTGCTGGGCAGTTATTTGCTGTCACAGTTAGTTACCGAGATAGTTGCTGAGTGATTTGCTAGGCAGTTATTTGCTGTCACAGTTAGTTACCGAGATAGTTGCTGAGTGATTTGCTGGGCAGTTATTTGCTGTCACAGTTAGTTACCGAGATAGTAGCCAAGTTGGTTGCTGGGCAGTTATTTGCTGTCTCAGTTAGTTGCCGAGTTAGTTGCTGGGCAGTTATTTGCTGTCACAGTTAGTTACCGAGATAGTGCCGAGTTAGTTGCTGGCAATTATTTGCTTTCACAGTTAGTTACCGAGATAGTGCCGAGTTAGTTGCTGGGCAATTATTTGTTGTCACAGTTAGTTACCGAGATAGTGCCGAGTTAGTTGCTGGCAATTATTTGCTTTCACAGTTAGTTACCGAGATAGTGCCGAGTTAGTTGCTGGGCAATTATTTGTTGTCACAGTTAGTTCCAAAGTACCAAGATCCTCTCCTTCGGGTCGCACCGCAGAGGCCAGGCAGTGAAAGCGTTAATGTGAGTGATGTGATGATAAGCTCTCGCCTTAATACATTATTTAGTTCCCTTGTGATATAACCTACTAATTGTTTTACTAGCCCGCTGCTTATCACGCGTTTTACCGAGACAAAGAGAAGGTACTTGATGAAGACCATAAAGGATGCCATAGGATGCTAATACAATATAATCTATAAGCGAAATTTTATTACGATCCGTTCAACCGTTTAGTCGGGAAAATTTATCTAACAGACAGAGAATGGCAGAAATAATTACTTTTGAAAAAATATAAGTACTATAAATCTGTATGGTATTTATTTTCTATTTAATATAAATAAAATACAGTAATATATTGTTTACTTACAGTAATATATTGTTAGCTTGGAGCTAGATTTTTTATTTTATTTTATTTTTATTGTTAGATGACGCTGTGTGGATTGTCCATTGTTATTGTGGGTATCAGCCTCCCATACATTTAGTACCTATAGTTGGAAACACGTTATTACAGCAGTATCGCTGTACACAATAAACATTAATAATGTGTTTCTAACCAAACTAAATGTACGACAATAGTGTGGTTCTGCCTATAAGTAGTTACTTATATATATTGAAATAGAGTTCTATTTTGTGAATTATTCAAAAAACAGAGTTATAATATTAACTTAATAAAATTACTAACAGACTGGCTACTGACCCTTACACACCAGGACACGGAAAACCTGCTGGAGATAGTTTCATGATAGTGCACACAAATTGACCCACCTCCACACAAGTACACAAGACAATAAAATAAATAGATTTTGACTCAATAATGTACCGAATGACATCCCGAAGGCATACAATGCGATTTTGCCAATACTTTCAGCAAAGTACAAATGCTTAATGAGTTTGTGCAAATCAAATGCAATACCTGTGTTCTACCACGATAACTATGCTCGTTTACCTCAGCTATGTGCCAATGCTAACCCAGAAAATAATTGTGACTCCGACTGATGCCTTCCTATGATCAGATTGTAGGCTCAATTTAAGTGTGATAAATGACGTTCATAAATGATTACCATTAAAATTAAGCATTACTTAATACACGTATCAGCATTTTGGCCGTTGGGAATAAGTTGTTTCTTTAGTACTAAATTTGAATTATAATGAAAAATATATGTGAGTTTAGTTGTGTTTTATTAATTATGATTGCAAATAAAATACATTTTACAACACAGTAATATCTCAGACATACCCATATATGTAAAGTTTTACAAAGTCAAAACTTCAAATGAACAATAATTTCAAAGCTGTATGTCTAGTTACCATGTAGTTTTATGAATAATACTAGAAATAAAACATTGTAAGTCATACAAAAACACTAAATAGACGTTTTTCAATTAATATTACACACGATAACACAGCTCTACCCCTGTTAGTGAAATATCAATAGTATTTTTAAACCTAAGACAAAATATTGAGATTTTTTCAAAACTTTGACGCTGACTCCTGTAAAATATGTAAAAAGTGAGATATCTACCATGTTATTCCTTGAGGGTGTCGAATACTCTATGGTTAAAAACTTGAAATGGATTGTTCTGTTTGCATAGTCTAGATACTTCGAACTCGTTTATTGCAAATGAGGCAACTTTGGTAATTTTAAACATTCACATTTCTTGATTACAAACTAAGTAAAACTTTCGTCAACAATTTTAGTAAGTTAAAGTTTATGGTGCAAAGACAAAAATGGAATCATAAAACTTTACTTGATTGCATTTTGCTATTTTCATTTCGCGTTATTAAAACTTTTATTCGAGTTCACAAAATATTTTACTTAGATTCTGAGATGAAATTCCGAAAAAAATATTTTGATATCCTTTCGCAGTGAGCGAACTCCCGATAACTAGACGATAAAGTTAGTTCGGAAAATGTTATAGCAAGAAAACCTGTGTGGCGCAGCAGGCGAAGTTCCGGCTGCGACGTATTAGGCTCCGGGTTCTATTCACGCTCAGGGACAAATGTTTGTACGATCAACATATTTGGTTTGCTCTGGGTGTATTTTGTTTATTATGTTTTATATCTTTGTATTATAAAATATATTTATATATACGTAACATAAATTCCTTACCAGTTTCTGCCCGCGGCATCGCACGCGTTGTTTCTATGGAAAATTTTAAAGATTATTTCTATCCCATGGGAACTGATTTATGGGATAAAAAGTAGCCAATGTTTAATTCCAGGTTAATAGCTACACGTATGCAAAATTTATGGCGCTAAAACTAAACTAAACAATTTTTAGATTATATTTTAGACAGCACTAACAGTGTTGCCGTCCCGATTGAAATAAAAAGCTTGCCATGATTGCTAGTGCTTTCAAATTAGTTTCGTTTTGGCGACATCTGAGTTTTTGACAGTAGTTCGACTCAAAACCAAACCTAAAAAATTATATTATCTACTTATGGGCCGAACCTCAGGGGTTTGGTTGTCAAACTGGGCCTATATTTTAGTACTTACGTGTGGTAAAAAACTTAAATTGCATAAAATTCTAAATATTTTGTTTGGTTCCTTGAATGAGAAAACACGATTGCAAAAAAAAATACGATCAAATAAAACATGAAAGTGCACTGTTTCGCACGTAATTTGGTAGACATCTCAGGAACTGGAATCTATTAAAATTATTTATGTTTTGATTCGTAGGTTATTACTAATTATTTGGTAACCAGTTTCTTTATAACTTGTCTAGTTTTCTTGTAAATAAGCAAAAACTTAATATTTGCGCTTACGCCAAAAAAAATTATTAAACCTACTCTGTCCCGCTCCTACGCGAAATCCTATGCCTATGCTTTTCACAAAATGGCGCGCAATGCTCATAAGCATACTCGCGAAACCGTGGACAGAAAAACTTATTATTGTCTGCAAACAAAAGGCTTTAGCATAGCTCCTCAATATATGTAGTTCTAGAGGTACGGGTACAGAGCTCAAAATATCCGCAACAGATAGATGTCCCGCAGCGCACAATTAAATTAGGAACAACAAGCCTCACCGCAAACCCCTACCTTGTGATTTCGTTTTCGATAAACATAATCATAATTTTCTCTCAATTAAAATCGAGAAACAAATCTCAATCAGTTGGTATCAAAATTAGGTATTTTTTCACTCATTACATTAATATAGAATAAACCTAATACAACCTAAATCCTTAACATATTTTATTCGAGTGACCCTTTGATATTAACTTAAAAACATTAATTGGAACCATAATAAAATTTCTTATGGCAATTCTATAAATTTAATTCTCTACCTTTTTGTATGATATTTTTTTGTTTTTTTCTGCCGAAAGTGTTAGTTGTTATCATTATCACCAACATAAACAACTCTTTTCTGGGGGAAATTATACATTGCCACGTTATTTGGCACCGAGTGCCAAATAACGTGGCAATAGAGGACATTCACCTATCTCCTTCACGAAATCATAAAAAGACACAACTTAAAATTTTGAATTTTTTAGGGAGAAACAAACATGTCTTTGGAAAGTTATTATTAATACGAATAAAATTATAGACCTATGTTATTTTGAATTTATAAACATTTTCGATTTCTTAAATTCTTATTTTACACACAATTCATACATTTTTTTAGTCATCTTAATGGTACTCTTAACCATAATAGGTACCTAGGTATTATTCATTAATTGATTAAAATATCTCCGAATTATTATTAATTAAAAATGTAAAAAGTCAGTAGTTCATTCCCGATTTCGAACTTTTTTGGGTTGTGTTATTTTTTTTGTGTCCTAGTACGCTTGTACTACGATACTCTAGCGACACCGGTATCGCTATAGGTTTGTATGGAAAGCGACAGAATAGCGATAATTTTACTTCTAATGTGGAGGAGGAGGAGGTGAACGACCTGTATGGCCACCTTGTTTTGCACTTAGTATAGCTTGGTTTTATAATAAATATTTTTTGAATGTTAGGCGATTCATAAAGCATCGTCTAGCCGCCAGCAGAGCTGTGCAGAGCTTGTGTTATAATAAATAATATGATTACATAGTTAAGTAGATATTTTTATTATACATAAAAAATACCTAGTACAAATATCAGCAGATCGAACAAACATTTGTACTTAGCCGGGAATCGAACCCGCAACTTCCTGAGTCGCAGGCGGTCCTTCGCCCTCTTCACCACAGAGGTCGTCGTACTCATACATAAGTATCTAGACTCATAGATAGATAATTATATAGATAGATATATAGATACATAGATATATAGATAACACTCTATTGTACCGCACAAAGACAGCATACATTACAGAAATAGATGCTAAGAGTAGACGAAGTACAAAGGTGGCCTTATCGCTATGAGCGATCTCTTCCAGACAACCTTGGGATGGACTGGACATGTAAGAACAAAATAGACGGTGGCACTCGAAAAAAAAAGAAAACAATAATACTTACAATACATAAATAATAAGGTTGTCTAACTTTTAGTATAAGAATAAAATATATTTATTTTATAAACTGAATTAGGTACATACTAAATAATAATTATAAACAAAACTTAATTTATGAGAAAAAATAATGTGTACATAGTCTGTTTACAAAATGAGTTCTGACTCGGCATGAGTTGGATGACTAGCAGGCTATCATCCAACGCTGGTCCTCCGCCAGAGCCACTTGTTGGCGTTACGGATAAATTATACACAATAATACAATATCGATAGTGGAAAGCCAATATGGCTAAAGCGCCAATATGCGAACTTTACAGGTGAGATTTTTAATGTTTTCTTTTTTACAAAAAAATCATATCTTTTTTTTAAATTGTTTTTGTTCTAGTTAACACCACTTTTAGTAAATCATAATTTTTTTTCTATTATTTGAGGATAATTTACTTACACGGATAGATAATGCTCATACTTAGTAAGAGGTCTCACGTCTCACGCAGCTAGTACATCACTGGAGGATTGTAATGTGATTATTCTTCTCAGTTAGCCGAGTGTGGGCGGCGAGTGAGGTAATTGTGGTAATTGTTTAGCGGGAACGTGTGCCTTCTGACATGTGGAAGGTTCTAGAAAAGTGGGGAATTATACTTATTTACGCTTAGCTCCATCAAGATATCTGTAAAATGGTTTAAAACGAAACTCTTTAGTGGACTTTCAGCCGCTCTATTCGTACCTACACTATCGTAGACATATATCTTAGACAGGTATTGTACTAGCTAAGATAAACCGCCAAGTGCGAGTCGACTCGTACACGAAGGATTCCGTGCCGTAAAAATCAGGCAACTTTTTCAAAGAACATCAAATTTTCACTTGTTGTTGGAGACCAAAAATTTTTAACATTATTTTATTTTTTAGGATTTTTTGTTATTACAGTTAAAGTGTTACTTATTTGTAAAAAGTTTCAAGTGCCTACCTTTTGTTGTTCAAGAGATACAAACAAACTGACAATGACTAGCAAAACAAGAAAACACGTTTGTTGTATGGGAGCCCCCTTTAATTTTAATATTTATTTTATTTTAATTATTTTATGTTATAGCGGCAAGAGAAATACACATTTTCTGAAAATTTCAATTGTCTACCTCTTACGGTTCATGATATAGAGCCCCGTGACAGACGGACGGACGGACGGACAGCGGAGGCCTCTATATTGTTTAGCCTAGCATTTGCTTTCGTACTTCGTTTCTTTACTGCATTCACCCTTCCACTAGCAGTTTAGTTTACTGCATTAAAATAAGTGTGAGCTTTACAAATCACACATTTTTGGTGGAATCATGGCCGAACCTTTCAGTTACAATTAAAACTGAGCTGAAGATTCTCTTTGAAATTAAAAGTATAGTTGCATAAAAGTAGGCGTAAGTGCTAAATAGAGTTAATTAGTTTAAACGATGGATACTGACGAAAGCATTTAAAAATGCTCAAGTATTTTAGTTATGTAATATATACTAGTATATTTATGTTATGTATATAAGTAGTTATATAATTATATATCTTTGTATATTCATTTCTTCCTACTACCTAAACATTATTTCTGTTTACACGCCACCGTCTATACTTTTTCAATAGCTTCTTGTCCATCCTAAGGTTGCCTGGAAGAGATCGCTCTTAGAGATAAGGCCGCCCATTGTACATTATCTTTATTTGTTTTTGTGTTCTGTGTTTATGTTTTATTTTTTTGTTATTTGGTGTGCAATAAAGAATATTTGTTGTTGTTGTATTTTTTATGATTACTATTTTATTTTACGAGTTCGATTTATTTTTTTTTTTTTTGTAAATGTTTGTTATACTAAATTTTAAATAAAAAATATTATTATGCAAAAAACAACTTCTAAAGTAGACCCCTCCGACTCTAAAACGTCGTGGACCCGTTGGGAATCAAAGTGTGACGTAATTTTTTTTGAAAACAATAGTTTCGTGGACCTCTGGGAATAAGCCTTTTATTCGCCGTAGAAGCACAACGCACACTTGGATACGTCAAATTACAATAATATAGGTTATTACAATAGATAGTGCTTAAATAAAATTCAAAGCAATAAAATAGACAAGATTCTTGATCCGCCTTAAGTAGGTTAAGTAGGCATATGTACCTTAGTGGTGGTCAATAAATGAACGAACAGTTTTTTTAAACAGTTTGTTAGCCGTCAACAGTTAGACAGTCCACAGATAGACTAGTTTACATGTGACCGACATTTGCATCGCGCAGTCCAACGTCAAGCTTTGCCGAAACTGTTTCTCTCGACTGTATTGTCGACCTTCGCGTCGTTTACTAATCAGTGAATCAACGTTCAACGATCGATCATGCCCTGAACGGCATAAACTAGTTTATCGTGGACGATAAACGGTCTCGTTTCGATAACTGTAAAAAAGTCGACGACCCATTCCTAGATAGATACCTAATGTCTGCCGCTTCCGCGTTTTTAGCAGATTTAAAGAACTAGGTAACAGTGAACTAAAAGCGGTTTATGCTAAAACACAAGACATTCTAAAAAGTACACTAATAAATAAATTGCGCATCCTAGGTACTCCTAATTTAATTTCATCTTAATTGATTTCAGTGCATAAAGACCGCAAAACTTTGAAAAGAACCATTCTTCATAACAATTCCAATTGAAGAGACAAAGGGCTATATGAATTTTAAAATCTAACCACGATCGAAATACAGCCTCCCGAGGTCGATGACCCGAACGTCGTATGAATCCTAATGAACCTTGCAAGAAGGTTGTGTGTAGTGGCCTACTTAATCGGTACCTACCTTCTTGTTCGCTATAAAAAGTTAGTTGGTTGTACTTAAGTTTTTGCTTTTGCAGTAAAAAGTTAATTCAGAAACAGAATATAGTTTGTAGCCATAGATCTAAGTAAAATTCGGGATATGTGGTGCGTTCGCCCAGCGCTAACTCAACAAAAGGCCTGTGTTGTGTTACAATTAAACGCAAAGACACGCTATTTCCAATCTTTTGCAATATACCTACCTAATTAAAAACAAATATGAAAAGCCGTACCTAGACCGAAGTGCGACCGAGACAACAATACGCACGCGAAAGACGAACGCCGGCGGGGCAGCGCGGCGTTAGTCCGTCTATGGTTGAGGTGGGTGGACCTAATTGCACCTAATTTGAGCCATCCACTTGCAAGAAGCTAGTAGGTACTTACCTGATCTCCCAAATTTTACTTAGGTCTATGTTTGTAGTATTTTAAATAGCCCGAGGCACCAACGTGGTATTTATTCATCTAACTTAACCTAACCATTATAATTATAATGGATCCTCAATTATCCAATAACTTGTTAATATTCAATATCTAATTAAATACTCCTATAAACTTGCATTTACCAATAATTTTGTTCAAGTACTTTTTTCAAGTCTTTTATTCTTAATGGTAAACATGGGTATCTATTTAAGTAAGACTATCTCGTAGAAATCGTTCCTCAGCCCTCATCATCATCATATCAGCCGATCGACGTCCACTGCTGTACATAATAGGCCTCCCCTAAACATCTCCACGATGATCAATTTTGCGCTGCCCGCATGCAGCGACCATCACTAGATCGTCGGCCCATCTGGGAGGCCTACCCACACTGCGTCTTCTCGTACGTGGTCGACACTCAAGAGCCTTGCGGCGGCCCCAGCGGTCGTCGGTCCTACGAGCTATGTGCCCTACACACTGCCACTTGAGTTTCGCAATTCTGAGAGCTATGTCGGATACCTTGGTTCTTCTGCCCTATGATCGCCAATTGCCACTTATGTAGGTATGTTTTGTTTCTTTTCTAGTAGCAGTAGTTTTCTAGATCTGTTCTAGTAGTAGACGTTGTATCTCTGTCAACAGTGTGCAATAAAGCTATTTTCATCTTTCCAAAGCACGTACCTACCACGTGCTTTGGAAAGATGAAAATAGCTTTATTAGCTTTATTAAGTCTGGAAAGACGCCCTCCTGGGGCGTCTTTCCAGACTTTACCATATACTACAATTGTTAAAGTAGAAATAACCTATTTACTAGACTTATATTAACTTCTTCGTTTGAGGAGGCATGTTCAGTAGTGGAAGGAGTATGTACTATGCTGACCTAGAGAGACTTAAAATGCCACATCTGTTGTTCCCGCTTAGGCCTTACAAGTCATCACGTCAGTGCATCAAACGAACACAAACTAGTGTTTGTGTATTTATGAACAATTTCATAAAGATATGAACAATTTTTGTCTATCAACCAAACACCAGCCAGCCAACCATACGACGTTGACTTGGTAGCTGACGGCTGGACTGAATTTTTATTTTGTATTCGTAATTTTTATTTCTACTTATTTATTTATAGACATTCTATATCTGCATAAACTGTTATATTTAATTTTTCATGTATTGTTTTCATTTAGGTAACATTTTATTTTTATTTTAACATACGTGTTTATTAAATAAACAATCGTTTGTGGATAAAGAGACAAATGATGATGATACTGGATCCTGAAACACAGTTTTGAACTAGTTCAGGACTATGGTCTATGGACTCATAATGGTCTGTATAACTTTATTAATGTCACTAAAACTATTTTTACTTTCCTTTCCTTTGAATTTTTACTTTCTGTAAGGTAGTGGAAAATTATAATCAGTTAAAAAATATTGCCGGTGCAACTGGACCCGCTCTTTGATTCTGTTTGATAAAAATATTGCCGGTGCAACTGGACCCGCTCTTTGATTCTGTTTGATAAAAATATTGCCGGTGCAACTGGACCCGCTCTTTGATTCTGTTTGATAAAAATATTGCCGGTGCAACTGGACCCGCTCTTTGATTCTGTTTGATAAAAATATTGCCGGTGCAACTGGACCCGCTCTTTGATTCTGTTTGATAATACACAGAAATTATTCACAACGCTGCAGATTGAACGCAACATGAATATTGCTTGAATATTGTATTGTAGGATCCATACCATGAGTGCTGCTTCATTTGAATAACAGATAATTGTTGCTGAGGCTTTTAATGTATTTATCGATATACTTACGTTACACGCGCAATCTGCATAGAAACTAAAAATGATCTGTTAGATATAACCAGGGCTAGATTAGAAGGTATGTAGGCCCTGGGACGATCAAGGTGTTGACTTGTAGAGGTTCTTATAAAATACCTATAATTTTGTGCGGATGTAGACAAACAAACCTAGGACGCTATAGGTAGGTATAAGAAGATTACATAGTTTTTTTTGCGGCGGGTTTTTTTGTAGCCAAGACAATTAACGGCGAGCAGAGCGAGACTTGCAATTTTTTCAGTTTATTTCAGTATTTCTGTTATGACAGTCCTGAGCTGTACCTCCACTCCATAGCCTATATTGGTCCACTACTGTATCTCACCCAACCTTAAATCTGGCCAGTCATGATCAACATTCCACAAGGGTGTACACATTCCATTGTGAATTGTCAAAAATCCACTCCCGCTCTGGGAATCCGCTCTAGGGAATAAGGGACGTAAGTTATTTAGGCACCGCTACCGCACCGCTACCGCACAGCAAAAAAAATGAGAATTCAAATATGGGCCTAAAATCTTTGGATATATTATACAGTGACCACATCAAATAGCAGACAACGTGCGGTACGCAAGCTTTCCGCAACCTAGCCATTCGTTTGAATAGTTACACGTAGCACAATTATTGTTAAAACTGTCAAAGATATCCATTTTAACCGTGGGGGCGCCGATCGATGCTCGGGGGGCGCGCCCACTGTAATAATTAATTAGGTATGTAGGTTGTTATTTAATGTTTTGTTACCTATTTAATAAGTATGTACATAATATTCGTACGTTTAGTATTTTTGTTTCGAACATAGTTCTTCAAAAGTTGAGAAAATTTTCTTGTGAGGTTGTTTATAATTTTATTATGTCTATGTCTTCTTAACACATCATTCTATTATTTGTTGTGTGCACATAGGCTTTGTTTCAAGCCAGTTCATATTATTTGTTGTGTGCACATAGGCTTTGTTTCAAGCCAGTTCATATTATTTGTTGTGTGCACATAGGCTTTGTTTCAAGCCAGTTCATATTATTTGTTGTGTGCACATAGGCTTTGTTTCAAGCCAGTTCATATTATTTGTTGTGTGCACATAGGCTTTGTTTCAAGCCAGTTCATATTATTATTTTATTGTGATAGACAAGTATTCTATTATTGCTTGTTGTGTTTTGTGTACCTAATAAACTAAACAAATTATACGGTTATTTGCGGATCGTGCGCTTGCTGCTAGCTGTCGCCGCGTGGACAGCTTGCGGTACGCACGATTTGAGACGGAGACATGTAGGAGCATTGCGTTTTCGATAGTATGCGATGATCTACTGAAAACGTATCCTGAAAAGCACGAACTGTGGCACGAATGATTGTATCACTGACTATTAAAGTTTATTTATCGGGTATTTATCGCATACCTTTTGTGTTTATTTCCCCTACATTCACCGATTGTCATGTCGTAAAACTTTTTCTAATATAACATAAAAGTACTCGTATGTCATTACAGAGTGATATCATTGGAGCTATTATTTCTATTTTTAGAAGAACCAGAACTATAGCGTTTATTTCCATAAGCTTACAAGCATTTACATAAAGTCACAGTCATAGTTTTAAACGAAACATTACTAAATATAAAATATGATGCCACTTTATCATCAAAGGGTTTGGTAGTTATAATATTAAAGCTAGAAACAGAGTGAGCCTACGCCACACAACGTATGCGAAGAAATGTAGTGCGTACGATAGGTGTGTCACTAAGAGGGCCTAGATTCTAGGCCATCTGTTTTGTTACCAATTCAAGCGTCCAGTTCTTATAATGAGTCGTGTACGTTGCGTGGCGTGTGCTCAGTCTGCTTCTAGCTTAACTTTCATGCATCGCGTTTCTGTTGACATAAATACTGAAAACAAATGAACTTTAATATTTTATCATCATTAGACACGCGTTTCAAATCATAATTTGTGCTCAAAAACAATGAAGCTCTTATAATTAGTCATCATTAACCCTGCTTATTAGTTAATACTGTATCATAAATAATGTAGATTAACGAGAACAGTGGTCTTGGTTCTAAATTAGCATAGGTACCTATTCAATAACGTAAAGCATGATCACAAAGAGTTCTTTGTTTCCGGGAGCTGGTGAGTATCTGGCGCAGCGCATCAGCATTGCCTTACAGCGGGGCAACGCAGCCAGCGTCTTGGGGACGCTTTCGAGTGGTATTGATAGCTATCTGTAGGTTGTTTGCAGCAGTCTGCAGTTAGCTCAATTGTTTCAATTGTAAATAGTAGTTCTAATTTTGTTTCTATTGTTCACGCATTCTCCAGATGTAAATGATGTATTGCTTTTATTTAAATTACTGACTGATTTTAACTGACTTCAAGAAAGAGGAGGATCTCAGTTCGTCTGTATGTTTTTTTTATGTATGTATGTTACTTGATATCTCCGCCTACGGGTAACCGATTTTACTGATTCTTTCACTATGGTATAGAGAATGATCTCGAAGTGGTCCCATAAAAAAAATATATCCGAGGGATTAGTATTTATCCCGTTATAATTAAAAAGCAACGTAATATTTTTGGAGAATCACGACTTGCTAAAACAGTTTTGGTGATATCTGCGCCAATTGTTAATAGATTTTGATGGAATCATCAAAAAATTCTTTCATTTTCTTTCCATAAAGAATTTTCATTGTTGAATAAAAATTGATTTTGAGGTGGTTTCCTATAAGTTTGATTCTCGAGGAATTGCGCCGTAAAACGTAGGTTTGTAAAAATTCTTCAGAATATGATAATTTCACTATCTTCTACTTAATTAATGGTTTCCAAGGCAACGGGCGTCAACTGCTTCATCCTTGTGTCATCAAACTAAATTGGACTTAAATTATACCTAGATGTCGCCAGTTTAACAGTAACAGTTTAAAATTTTTTTGCACGTGAACGTAGACCTTCGGTCAGGCAAAGTAAGGGAGGGGTGATTTCGTTCGTCCGAGACATAGATGAATATTATCTCTAAACCGGAATTTTAAGTCGGTTTATCGTTTTTTAAAACATGCCAAATTATTTGCCCTAGAAAACAACCAAAGAAAAATATATTTGAAGATCATTAAATAACTTGTTTCCTGGCAGGAATTGAACTAGCTGCACCTATTGAGTCACACACAGAAATCGTCAACTATTTATTGGTAAGTAACCTTACTTGTAACTTATAACTTGTTTAATGTAACTTTTACTATACACTTTGCTTATTTTAAATCTAGTTATAAAATACATGTTTTACCATAACAAAAAAAAAAAAAATATTCTACAGAAAAAAATGTATTAAAACGGTGATTCACCGGCCGCGAAGCTAGCCTCAAGCGGCCGGTGACTAGGGCTGCAGAGAGAGGGACTTCCTGACGATGCGCCCCGAGTCCAGTAGTACCGCCTTTTGGATCTGGCCCTTGATCCAACTTCCTAGCGAGAGTCTCTTGAGATATTGATCGAGGCTCTTCGCTATAACGCCGTTAACCGAATTATTATTGTTATTATTTATTTTAGTTCTTAAATAGTATTTTTAATAAGGTTTGTACTCCATACTGATTTTTATGAAAACTCTATCTTCACCGTCAGTGAAAAAGCAATCGGTGTTTTATTCTGCTCAGCCCAATAACCTTGTAAAACACCTACACAGTTTTTTTACCTACAACACAGCATTCGACAACTGTATAAAAGTTTAAGATTCAATAATATTATTAAGTTGTCCTACTACATAACCTGCTCAAAACCACTGTGACTTCATTACTACGCTGCCATTAAAGTTTCGTAAATCTGTAATCCGACTGAATAATTACCTGTTTACTAAACTATGGTATCAAATTAAACAGGTGCATGACAGTACAGTCGCCATTTTAATTACACACGAACCTACAAGTATAAGGCGCTTATTAGAGGAGGCCTATGTCCAACAGTGAACTAGTATAGGCTGTTGATGTGATGTGTGTGAAAACACTAAGCCCTTCGTGTTGGCCATAAAGATGGTGGATTGTGTGGAAGATGACATATCATATGACAAGAAAGGACTGACTGTTTTTAGGACGGCTGATTGAAGTATTATGAAGACAACATGCAGTGCCGACCCGCGTTAGTGGGAAGTGGACAAGAAAATTATGACGATGATACACTTTGGCTCATAAAGATACCTAGAGAATTACGAATTGTGACTTGACATTTTACAGCAGCACTATGAATTTATAATTGTTATTTTAACATGACTTTAACGATGCCCATTTACAGCTGATCGATTTATTATTTTACCTATTTTTGTACCCATAATATGCCAAGTTTCTCGATTATTTTTCTATCTTGTCTGTTAAATGGCTTCAAATTATTAATTTAAGCAACATTTACTGTAACCTATAAAAAATAAATTGACGTCTTCAAGTGTGACTTGTGCTCCTACGGCGAATAAATGAGTATGAGTATTAGGTACCTACGTCATAACAATAAGAGAATCAAGGATTAATCGCATGTTGTTCTGACGTGTAATTAGGACTGGCTTTGGACTATAATTCCATGCGATGATTTATAAAGACAATCAGACGATCAGAAGATAAGCAATAAACTTTCTAAATTGACGAATTCATAATTCCATACTATCATAGTCCGTCCGCGGATTTATTTTCTGTCTGACAGGTGAGTGAATGAAGACTGAATGACAGAATGAAGTATTTCAACGATGGTTATTTTTGGCATATGGAGATGCGAATCTAACGACTCGAAAAATCCCATATTTTTATTTGACATACGTAAGTTTCTATTTTTATCGAGCCGACATAGAATTTTCTAGATTATTTTTCCATGAAAAAGTATTGAAAAATAGTATCTAAATTATAGTTTACCACAGTAACACAATCCGTCTTACTTTTTATCATGGAAAAACGTGTGTAATGCCGCGGGCAGAAGCAAGTAGCAAATAAAACAATAAAAATAACACTTACTTTATTTTATACTATTGAATAAATTATTCAATAGAATAAAATAGTTGAACAACAAAATCAAATACAACTTCTTCATAAACAAAATCGGTTGTCATAGAAAATCGAATCGGTAAAGCTTTAGGACATGACTATTTGATTGTCAGTCGAACTATCAAACAGCAAATAAGAGAGTGGAAGAACTAAAAAAGTTTTGATGAAAACATCAAGTTAATTCAAACCGCTATATAAATCTAAAGACAACATGGTATCTGGTATCATTATATATAATACTTTTTAATCCGTTTCAACGCTAGCACATTTTTCAGAAATTATCTTCAACTTTTAATCATGCAAAAAGGGAATTTAATTAATTCAGATAGATATGCGCGGACTGTATCTGCGTTCACCTTGGGCCTCAGGAGCCAGTCGGTCTGAAGCCGCCCTGCGAGAGGCCGCCCGCCCTACCGCCCGCCCGCCTTACGAGCACGATACGAGTTGAGCTTGGTGAAGTTTTCGTGTGTGAAAGTTTGTGTTTGTCTAATTTATTAGCTACTTGCTGCGTTTCTTCTGAGTTTGTATAAGGTATGTAGCTATTTTATAATGTTTTCGTGTTAAGGATATTTTGACCATACAAAAATACTTAGTTTACGTACCTTTTAAAAAGTTTAAGCGCTTCTTTTTAGTGAGAGGATGAGAGTAACGGTTTTTTTCGATATAAGTTGCTTAAAATATCAACAAGTAGAGTTTTATACATCTTTCGTAGTAGAAAATATGTAATCGACGGAACTGGAATTAGCTAAAATATCAACCTCGTTATACATATGCAGTGGCTTGGATAAGTAAGATGAAAATCGGTCAAGTGTGAATCAGGTTTGTCAGGAGAGGGTTCCGCACCTTACTTAATCCATACGTCCGAACCCATATGTGCACTGCTGAGCGTGCCTCCTCCAAAGGCCCAGGTAGGTAGGTATAATCACCGCGCTTGGCAGGCGAATTGGTGATCGCAGTAGAGATGTCACAAATACAAGAACAGAAGGAAGCTGCCAAAGAAGGGCAGCCTTCCTTTGGTGGGTTCCGCAGTGCCTCTTACGACATCCACGGGCTGAGTTGGAGGGGTATATTCTTACGCTGCGACCGCCGTGGCTAATTGTATGTTTATTTTTATTATATAGAAGTAATTTCTACCAATATGAGTTTTAGGGTTCTGTAGACTAAGTAAAACCTAACGGAACCCTTAAAATACCGTCACTTGTCCCAAGCAGGTTGATAAATGACCTGCCTAGTTCAATGGGGTTGAAGAATGTGTTCTTGTCCCATAAATTACGGTCCTCTCGACATGGCGAGTTATTCGCGTGGCATATTTTGTCTACATAGTTCCCCCACTAAACTGATTATTGGTGTTTTTGGAGTTATTGCCTGTTTTTGCGAAGTAGGAAGGAAGAAGAAATTTAATTGTTTAGTAGACTCACTACCACACAAACACACAAACAAATATTATAAGGGTATTTAATTACAGTCATCGCAGGAGATCCCATGGTTTAATCTGCGTAATTTAATGTATTAAATAATAAATCAAACATTATTGCACGCATTTGTGTTAAACAAAAAACTAAAGAAAAACAAGTAAAGTAAAATATTTAATAAAAATTATATTTTATTATTTAATTCAATAAATAAATAATGCTGGACAACACAACATTATTTAGTCCCAAAATAAGCAAAGCTACTAGAAAAATGCTTATTTTTTTTTCATGAAACGAACATATCATTCAATAAATAGACAAATTAAAAGATCAACAATTATTAAGTAATTCTGTCACTCTCTCTGACTGGGAAGATGTCATGCCGAAACGGCTGAACGCATATTAGTAAAAATTGCAGAAAAGGAAAGAAGTTGAGCTATCCCAGTACTTTAGTACGCACTTATCCTGCATTAGTGCGTGCAAAGCTGCTGGCAGAATCTAGTATCTGTCAAAGAAGCTTCGTAGAGTTGGTCAAAAAGACGAATAACGACGAGTGAACCTCTAAGAACAAAAACTTGTTCCCATTATCTCTATTGCTAGCATTTTTAACGTTTATCAATGCGCTTTGCGAACACATTGACCCCACCGTATTTCCATACGGTATCGGCCAGTCTTCATTGATCCGTTATTTTTCCTTGCTTTCAAAACTAGAATTGTAGATTGCTAACTCGGAAGCTGATTACACGGTGCAACGAAACCTTAGGTACGAAAGCAAAATGTCGCGCCTACCTGTCTGTCTGCGGGGCGGCGCGATAGATCAGTTTATTTCGCTATGTTGGTACGTTTGGGGTTTGGGTCTTGTCGTCTTTGCGCTGGTGTTGCCAGCTCTCTAACCTGCCTGATATTTTTCTGACAGGGACAAACACTCACAGTTGGTCAACGACTCACAGGTGAATATTTGAAACGCTAGATAAATATCATGTAAATGTTTCGTATGTAAGTACATTCAAACAATTTTCATTTCATAAAATATATAGGTATTATTTGTCTGTAGATACCTATTTATCTAGTATCTCCTTGTTTGTATTTATGAATTCGGTTATTTTATTGCCTCAGCAAGCAAGGACCCATTTTTCCCTTTACCACAAATGTCAATATAAGTACATATCTACGTAGATAATAAGATTTATTTAATATAATGTGTCTACCTAAAACTATTATATATTTGTTACTTATAAGTGTTTTGGGTAAAACCAATTATCTCTCTCTCTTTCTCTCTCTCACAACATCTTGTAAATCATTCAGGCCAGCCTTAACAAAACTAACACCCGAAAATCCACCCTCTTTCCAGTCCATCTATCTCCGATTCCGTTCCAATCATCACCACCATTGAACACATTCCTCAAAACTGTTGCGTGTAATTGAATACTTGTGTAAGTAACTACCCACTGGACACTATGAAGTATCAGGCGCCACGATAGTGCGCCTATTAAGTCGAGTAGATGGCCACCACCGGGAACCCTTTTCTCGAACCATCTACACTTTTCAGCTATCAGTCCTGTGTAACACTCGTGTGTGTGTCCTGCAGTATACAAGCGACGAGAGCGAACGTCAAAAAATACCAAGAAAAAACAATTTTGCGCCGTCAAGAGGGTATTTATTTTTCGTATGGCCGCAAAAACAGCGAGTATTTTGCTTCATTTTCTCTCTTCTAGCCACATGCATATAATAAAATTTACACTTAAGGGCATATGTGATGGTCATTTGACTATTAATATTGTTATGCTCAGAAAAGAACATAAAAAAAATTAAAAAATGCTGGACAATCCACACAGCATCATCTAGCCCCAAGCTAAACAGAGCTTGTGTTATGGGTACTAGATAACTAAGCAATACTTGGCTATTGGAATGTAGTCATAAATACATTTCACCGTATAACATCAAGATAAGATGTACGTGACGTACACCCGTGAGGTACGTAGGTACACCGAACACGTAATATCAAAGCTACACTCTCGAGATTCGAACCCGCATTACGTACAAGATATTACCTACTCAGAGCCTAGGTAAATAATGTTCAGCTTAACTTAGATTTAAGCTCGAATTTCTTCAAATAAAATATTTAGCGGGTCTACTACGTAAAACGATATAGAGGTAGTTTAGCGAATGTTCGAAATCTTGCACAAAAAAGTGAAAACAACTTCTGAAAAAATACAATTGCCTCACACAAAACATCCAAACATCAAAACAATATTTGGAGATAATACTTATATTTGTCTCGTGACGGGAATCGAACCCTGAACCTTCTGCGTCATAGGCATTACTGCACCAAAAGTCCTCATGTTGCTAGAACGTAACGTCGAGCACCAAGTCCTACTCAGGGTGGCCTGGTCAAGACCTGTTACGTAGGTGTATCCCCGAGGATTATGCACAAGACGTAAAGATGAAAGTTCAGATCGCAGTTTCCAACGTAGAATAAGAATCAGAAACAAGTAAACATTCACTGATAAAGCAGTCAGCGGGGAAAATAAAATCCTTTGATGGTAACGAGACACGATCCCACGGAGATTACTTGCCGTTGTGTTCCGAATGTATCGCAATCATGTGGCGTAGTGGATAGGCCCAGATGTTTGAGCAAACCTGCCATTTGCTACTGAGACTGAGATAAAATCTAAAAAACCTATATTTGCGAACATTGACCTTGAATTTTTTTTTGCACACTTGTACCTAATGATGATGAGTTTTTACATTTTGTTGATATGTCCACGTGTCCACATGTATTTTATTTGAATACTCTTATAAAAAATACAAGCACGGCAAACGTAGTGTAGGATGCCCTATGTCCAGTTGGGATGACGTCCTGCTCTACGTCAGCATGCTGGAAGATGCTGGATGCGGCTGCAGACGCAGGCGCTATGGCACAAGTTAGGGGAGACCGCCGCCTAGCAGTGGACTAGCGTGTACTGATCTGATGGTTCTCATCATCATGATGAGAACCCAGCAACTTCCTTCCATGAGGCTGCATTTCCGCCAGAGATGTGCGAGGATGCGTAGCGACGGATGTGTGTCCCTAACGTTCATACGCTATATTTCAGCTTAATGTGAATTGTTGTAAACCCTACCCCTAATTTTCGAGCTAACTGGACCGGATTAAGATCGTAACGCGGTTATTTAAAGTTTTTAAAGGAAAAGTAAAGAAAAACTAAATCTATTTTTGCCTCCGTACGGTAAATTTCAACCACGATGATAGATTTTTGATAGACGATGCTAACGGTCCTACCGCCTGGCGTCTAGAGATTTGAAAGAAGAAAATTAATATTGCTTGATAGCTCTAGAGCACTTATCCAAATCTATTCAAAATTTTACGTTCTTTACAGGCGATCACAGACAACCCACAATCAACACAGACACAAGACAAACAGATACATACGTCAAACTAATGACACATCCCACTTTTTTGTCGACGTTAAAAAAACGGCGTGGTTACAAAAATCGCTCGTTTGCGCTGCTTTATCGAAATATCACTTGCATGAATTTATTCCAAGGCCCTACTTGGCAAACTAGGAGGTACTTTACTCAGGCGGTACTTGAGGAAGGCTGTGAGTGATTGAAAATTGAACTTGCTCGTTCGTAAAGAAAGTACGTGACTGGTTTCATGCGTACGTATACATACCCACGTACGATTAGGTATAGCTAGGTTGAGTGCGAGGGAAGCGAGTCTGTGGTTATGCAATTGAATGTATGGCTGTGGTATTCAAGCATTCTTGCTAGATTGGCTGAATTTCCTAAATTGAATTGGGATGGGGAAATAGCGCACACGCCCCACCCATCATGCATCTTGGTTAACATTGATAGGATGAACAGTTGTAAGCCGCACATTAACAAACCAAAGACTTTAACCTTACCGTCGATTTATATTCTGGAACTAAGTGAATTCGTTAGAAAGTGTCCACATCTATACCAAAACTTAGACGACCTACCTAGACCTTATAGCCTCAGACCCGGTTTAATTAAATTAGTGCAACCTCAATCTAATCTGTGTATACACAGTAAAGCGCCCTCCACCTCCACCTCCACGGCCTATAAAGGTCCACTGCTGGACCCAGACCTCCCCCTGAAAAGCGCTTTGTAAAGCGCCCTACAAAATGTCAATTAAAATATATAATAACCTTCCCTAAGAATTAAAAGCCATGACAAAATACAACCTGTTTACAAATAAACTAAAATGTTTCCTAATTAATAAATGTTATTATAGTATAAACGAATTTTTGACTGAAAAACTAAATTAGATTATTACATTTAATTAACAACTGAAACTGACATTAGTACCTTCATGATTTTTGAGATTTTATATTTATCATGACAATTTGTACCTAACATATCCAAACAAATTGTATATTTTTAATTAAACAGATTATTTGCTTGATTTTTAAGACATTTATGTAAATTATTATTAATTAGAATGAAAAGTATCTAAACTAATGTAAATAACTAACAAATTAAAATTGCAGCTCAGGTTGTATGTACTAACTTTAGCTATAATTAGATCTTAAGCTACCAACCTATGTATGTACATAATTTTTGGCAATAAATAAACGAAATAAAATGATAGTATTTTTAGTTTTTGATAGACCGTCGACATTGTAGCGGTCGCACGTGTCCGATGGATGGAGACGGTTTAGGATCGCTACTTGTGCCGTCGTATGGGGGAGGCCTATGATCGTCTGTGGGCTGATATGATGATGATGATTCTTAGAAAGAAAGAAGAAGAAAGAAAGAAAATTATTTTCAGAGATGCTTAAAAAATCCTTATGGACGCAGTTTTTCTCGTGATTTTCACATGCTTTTCGTTTAGCATAGTAAAACAAAATTCTATTCCAAAAACTTTCTGACTGATAGGCAATGACATTATCTCTGAGTTCAAGGTATAGCATTAGCTAATGTTTATTCAGGAAGGTGAACCACCGAAACCGAAGTCATATCTAGTTCAAAATACCTTGCCATACCTGTCCTGGTGTATAAATTTAAATATGGTGGGGAGCCCCCAAAAACATATTTAAATATGGTGGCGAGCCCCCAAAAACATATTAAAATATGGTGGCGAGCCCCCAAAAACATATTTAAATATGATGGCGAGCCCCCAAAAACATATTTAAATATGGTGGCGAGCCCCCAAAAACATATTTAAATATGGTGGCGAGCCCCCAAAAACAAATTTAAATATGGTGGCGAGCCCCCAAAAACATATTTAAATATGGTGGCGAGCCCCCAAAAACAAATTTAAATATGGTGGCGAGCCCCCAAAAACATATTTAAATATGGTGGCGAGCCCCCAAAAACAAATTTAAATATGGTGGCGAGCCCCCAAAAACATATTTAAATATGGTGGCGAGCCCCCAAAAACATATTTAAATATGGTGGCGAGCCCCCAAAAACATATTTAAATATGGTGGCGAGCCTCCAAAAACATATTTAAATATGGTGGCGAGCCCCCAAAAACATATTTAAATATGGTGGCGAGCCCCCAAAAACATATTTAAATATGGTGGCGAACCCCCAAAAACATATTTTTTAAACATGCTTATTTAATTGAATGAGTTCTATCTAGTCTCAGAGGTTCTAGTTAACATTAACATGCAGAATATCTACCTTAGAACACGCACTTTTTCATTACTCGCCTCGCTGGCTAAGTAAGCCCATTAACTACTAATTTGGTCCCCCAGGCCCAGGGGTTATAAAACGCAACAAGTCCGAAGAGACGCTCTGACCCTGGGTCGGGACTTACTGACCCTGGCAACTGCCCGCCTTAGAGCTTAGTGGAACGCATGAAGTTATTTATTTATTGGGTTGGGAAGAAAGTTAGGAAGAAATTCCTAAAATCTCGTTTATAAATTTTCCTTATGATATTTTTGTGAGTGTAATGAAGAACTTTTGAAACCATCGTGGTTATTAACACTAAAGTCATTTACAAGGGGATATATACCAGGATTTGAGTTGTGTATAAAGTAGAAACTTCATTCTTTCTGTCCGCGGCTTCGCATGCATTTTGTCCAGGTTACAAACAAGCCGAACATCCAAAACGTATGTATGTATGTTATTCCAAGTCACCGAAGATACAATACAATACAAAACAAATAAAGAGGTTATTGCACACCGAATAAAACACAAGACAGGAAAAGACAAGCACAGATGACGTTGCACAATGAGCGGCCTTATCGCCTGAGCGATCTTTTCCAGGCAACCTTCAATGCGAAGATATAATTATTATTCTATGGAAACATTTTAAGGTTATTTCTATCATAAATGGGAACTGATTAGATACACATTTAAGCAGCTGCAGTCCCGTAGTGTTAACGTGAAGTCGTAACGAACATCCATAGAAACATTCGCATTTAAGTCTGATTCTGCTGATAATTTGGGGGTAGTTTTACACTGCCGAGCCTTGGGGAAGACTACGAGTGGCTCGAATACAACAGGAGTAGGTATATTATGTTCCGATGATGTGTGGTGATGATCTAAATATATTAAACGTTTTAAGTTGTCAAGATAGACAATTTATCAGGTAACTGTTGATAAACCGTCTAAGTGGGACAAATCTTGCAACTGAAGTTAAGACCTGAACCGCTTGAGCTGAAATTTGGCATACTTGTGTATGTTCGTTGACAATGCAATGTTAGGGTACCATCGAGCTGGTATGATGATGGAAAAAGAAAGTGGCCGTAGGAACTCTTAAACGAAACGTCGTAGCGGTGTATTTGTCTATCAAATTAGTAAAAGACCGTTTAAAAAAATATATAATATTCAGTGATTGTGATAACACCTACTTCCACAGATACCTCAATTTAAAAGTCTTAGAAATAGAAATAACAATAAAAATGTATATCACCGAATCATTACATAATTAAGAACAAATCATCAAATTCTTATTAAGAGCAATTACGTTAGCCAAACTAATATTAAAATCGATAGGGCCATATTTCACCCGGAACAATAAAGCATATATTGCGGGCCATCAATCACTGGGACACTGGGCCACTGACCCGGGGAGCTGTAATTGTTTTTGATTTAGATTGTTCATCTTTTTAAGATAACAGGCAAAAGAATGTTGGCAAATTGTGAAGTTTCTGGCAATAGTGAGGTTTTACAAGCTTTTATTTAGCTTTCTCTGTTAGTATGTGTGGGAAAAATATTGCAACTGAATTTTAAACCAGTTATCCTCGACCGATTGAGATAAAATTTGGCATACTTATTTAAGTTCGGTGACAATGCTATGTCACGGGACCATCGAGCTGGTCTGAAGAAGGTGGCCATAGGAACTCGTAAACGAAACGACTTTACCCCGTCGAGTTTGGGTTTGTTAAATTTGTATTCCTAAGCACTTTGGTACTAGCTGAGTTAAAGCTTGTTTTATTTAAATATTTTTAAAAATAGACTGAATAATTAATTAAGTAATGTTAATGATGCAAAGACAAAAGAGGATTGACAGTGTACATTTAGTTTTTTCCTTTTTACCAGGTATCAAATAATATGGGGGTTTATCTGGGAAGGCCCATGTCCAGCTGTGGGTTAATAAAGGCTGTTGATGTGATGTACCCATGTGTAAACAAAAGGCAGACTAGGTACTTTAAGTCCTTTCATTCATGTATTTTATTCCATAAAAACAAAACTGCTTAACAGTGTTTGTAGTTCATCAGAAAAAGTAATTTCACTGTCACTAGTCTGAAAACTATTTAGCAGAGTCCGCATCGGACGTAAGTACCGACTTATAGTTCGCATCGGACGTAAGTACCGACGTATAATAAGCATCGGACGTAAGTACGACGTAGTTCGCGTCGGACGTAAGTACCAACGTAGTTCGGGTCAACTGTTAAACAGGAACACAAACTTTTCATCCACATTTTGCAGTAGAGAATTAATAATAGACAATAGATGGAGGGGAAAATGACGTTTCGCAATTTTACACTGAACTTTGCAACTTTTGTTTGAAAGAACGTTGGTATTAACAGTTTTCATGAGAGGAATGAAGCCAACATTATTTTTTAACTACAGTGAATTACGGATACAAGCTAAAGCCAGATTTATCAAAACATTTCTGGATCAAATTTTTTTTATTTGTTATTTTAACGGCGTATTTCCAACACCTCGCGTGATCTTGCTCATTCCCAACGTCTCACGAATAGTATTCCCAACGATTCACGATAACGCACCTATAGCCAACGTCTCACGAATAGTATTCCCAAGGACTCACGATAACGCTCCTATAGTTAACGTCTCATGAATAGTATTCCCAACGACTCAAGATAACGCACTTTTAGCCAGCAGCGTCTCACGAATAGTATTCCCAACGACTCATGATAACGCACCTATAGCCAGCGTCTCACGATTAGTATCCCCAACGACTCACAATAACGCACCTATAGCCAACGTCTCACAAAAAGACTTTTATTTATTTTTATTTTTCGTTTATTATTATGTGTGTGTATTTTCAGTATTCTCACGATAGTCAGAGCGTCGTGATTTACACTCTACATCATCTACGCATTCACTGCGCAGCCTCAGCGACCCTTAGACAATAATATGTAAGAAATAGCAGTTAGTGAATTAGTTGATTAGGCGGATTTACATCCAGGTGGAAAAAGTGGTCTGAAGTCTCAAGCTCTTCATACAAATCAATTTAAAACCATATTCATTTATTATTAGTTACCTACGTAGGTAGTAAAAACTAAAGTACGTAAGTAGGTGTAAGGATAGTTAGCGATGAGCGTATGTCGTCATAAGATCAGCCTAAAATTATGAAGCCTATTAAACTTGAAATAAAATGTATGAACACTATGAAAACTGGTACACTTCGTCCTCACTCAGCCAGAAGAATCATAAGAATTTATTTGTTTCAATACAACTCCTTGGACTTCCTAGGCGCAATTAGCTTTAGGAAAGTTATGGCTTACTAGCTCCTCTCTACGGCTTCACATGCATTGTTTCGGAATATACAGTAGCTTATATTATTCCAGGTCCTGAACTATATGTGTGCAAAATATCAGCGCGATGCTTTTAGTAGTTTTGGCGTTGTCTTTGCCATAACATCTTTACAACGGCACAAACTTTCGCCTTTATAATATTGCTAGCTGCTGCCCGTGGCCTCGCACGCACTGTTTAAGTAACCTATGTCCGTCCTCGGGGTACCTTAAACCTCCCTGCCAAATTTCATTGAGATCCGTTCAGCCGTTTAGGCGTGAAAAGGTAACAGACAGACAGATAGACACACAAACAGTTATTTTAGAATTTTATGGAAGTAGGATAGGCTGGGATAGGATATGATAATACTACATACCCGTGACTAATGACATCGTGAAATTTTGTCGATTTAATTATTCCTCTGGTGAAATTCCCTACTCAGTTATTTAAAATCTGCAAGTTAAAATGTTATCGGTTGATGGGATGCAAATCAAGGGTCGAAAAAAGGGTTGCGCTGCGCCCATTTTGTTATATAATAGGATTTTACTTTGTTCTTCACTTTTATTGTTAAATATCTCGTCAGCTGTTGAGTAGGAGTAAACCATGGAGTTTAAATTGTTTTATTTTGGCTGTGTAGGGAAATCTACCGCGCTTTATGTCTATCGCAGGGTATTTATGACTTAGGGGAATATTTTGGTCGCTATTTTGCCCTTCATGTTTACCATGGCGTATTTTTTTTGTATGCCTAGGTACATTTTTTTCCACGAATTGTCATAGTTTCCCCTTTTTCAAGCAATCCTACCCCCTACTTTTGTAACAAAAGCTTCACCACACAGTTTTCACCAAAAACTACAAAGCCCGATCCATTTATTTATATTCTAAAGGCAATCTCCTGCCGACATCACGGTCGGATGGAATCTGCTAGTTTCAAAGACAACACAAAATAAATATTATTTACCTCCATTGTTCCACAACAAGATGAATGGCCACGTAGCGTAGCACAAAGGATGACATTGCAGTGACCAAAAGCGCAGGGCTGGAGTTAGCTCAAAAAAGCTGGGCGAATTGGAAAATCCTGAAATACAGCTTGTAGTTCAGGACCTTAGGTTAGTACAAAATGATACAGTCAAAAAAAATATTCGCTTTTTTATTTCAAAATAGTATTTAATGACATTGAACTAGACTTGACAAAACATAAAATGCTTGTCGAAAGTGTGGAATAACGGAATACCAAATACCTCCTTTTCATAAAAAAAATCAGTAAAAAGAGTTAAATAGTTTATGAAATAAAAACGCAATCGCTTTATCTTACATTCTTCGTTTGCATTTTATTTAAGTTGAAAACCTTTGCATGAACTTGTTTTAGTGCCTATTTGTTCAGATAAGCATCAGAAATTGATTGGCGAAGGTTAACATCTTTGCCTAAATCGATACCACAACACAGCGGTTTGTATATTCAGCCATATTATTGTAAAATTTCATATATGTAGATAGGCGCCTTTTGGCCCAGAATGACCCAGATGAAAAAGAGCAACACAACCAACAAATTGCTTTGTTGCGATTTCCTCTAAAATACAATTCTATTAGAGCTACTTTATCCCGTTATTACTATCCTGAGTTACGATGACTTATAACATCTTTGCAGTGATTCTCTCATGAAACAGACACTTTAATACGTCTTTACTAAGTCTCTGTAGCCAGAAGAAATAGGGCAACATAGCCTTCTCGTGCGAGTAGCATCGCAGCTTTGCTCTCAAATTTAACTAATTCTGTTGCAGGCCCTTTACCTCGTCCTAACTACGCTCCCTGTGGCCCGATGAAATAGGGCAACATAGCCTTCTCGTGCGAGTAGCATCGCAGCTTTGCTCTCAAATTTAACTAATTCTGTTGCAGGCCCTTTACCTCGTCCTAACTACGCTCCCTGTGGCCCGATGAAATAGAGCAACATAGGCTGTTCACTCTTTCCTAATACGAGTAACATCTTCGCAGTTATTCTCTGTCAGGCACATTGTACTACCCTAGATACATTTTCAACACTGGTTGTTACGTTATTTGCTTTTGCAATGCCGTTGATTAAAATTTTTGTGGATTTGTCTAGGTCACAGAGTGGAAGAAAATGAAGTTTTATATTAATTTTATATTAAAAGTTGTAAGAAGAGACTTAATAGTGGACTTGTGGATTTGAGACCCACAGATTTTTAAATCCGTACCTTTTGTAAACAAAGTCCCTATCTCTCGATTTTTAATCAACTTTTAAAAAGGAGGAGGTTCGAGTATGTTAGCTGTATGTATGTTATTTTAGGGTTTCGAAGATCGGAGATCGGTTTTGAAACCCGGTCTCGCTTTTGCTGTCCTTTTTTACGTCTTTAATATCTCAGCAACTACAGGAGCAAATAACTTGAAATATAAAATAATAATAATACATTTCGTGCGCTTCTATAGAGTATAACAAAAAAAAACAAAAAATTTCAGTACAAATTAATTGTGATGTCGAAATTTCAAAAGAGATCTACGTGGGGTATCAAATGAAAGGTATTGGTTTGTACATTTCCAAACAGTTGCAAAATTTCGAAATATTCTATACGAAAAATTACCCATTCCCCCCCCCCCCCTATCTCCGAAGTTTGCAGAGCGATGCATCTAAAATGTATGTAGCATTTTGTAGATATGGATCTATATTTTACAGGAAAAATATAGAGAAGTCTGTAAGTAGAACACTTTTTGGAAAATTGACTAAAAGAGGGGGGATAATTTTTAAAAGTGGAGCTTACCTCACCGATTGGGATATCAAACGAAAGGTATCAGTTTGTACATCTCAAAACAGTTTTCTAAATTTCTGTAGGTTTCATACTTTTTGAAATATTTTGAAAAAACTCGAAAATTTTACTATTATCCTCTATACTCCGAAGTTTGAAAACCGATCCATCTGAAATGTAGATACCTACCTTTAATTTTTAGGTATTCAATATGTTGAAAAGTCTCTAACCGGTACCAACTTATTGGTATACTTGACAAACGTTCAAAACCTTCGGCGCGCGAATCACACTCGCACTAGACAGATCTTGTTTTATTATCTTTTTGATTTCTGCGTCAATTATGGACCGATTTGGAAAATTCTTTTGCCATTTTATGGAGATATTTTATTCCCGAGGGATTAGTTTTTCTCCCGCAAAACTTAAAAAGCGGTGTAAATATCAGAAGTTTACCAGAAGTTTGAAGTCGGTATAAAGATTTTTCATTAAAAAAAATTATACAATTGAAGTTCAGAGTTCCCTTTCGGCTTATATTATATTACGTGGCACCTTGTAGACTGAAAGTAAATAACGCTCGTCATTCTCAGAAATTTTCTTGTAACGTACCTGTCGAAAACACGAAATAGCCATTATACCAATGGAATGTAATGTTTATTTGGAATAGCGAGAAGATAAAGACAGCCATTCACAGGAATAACGGCGCGAGCTAGCGCGTTAAAGCACAATGGACTCCTAATTGAAAAATGAATTAAGAATAGAAGGTAGACTGTGTATGGCCGTCTTTATTGTACCTTTGTACAAAAAAGGTATTGTATGAATTACTTGGCGGAAATAATCATAATTCATGCAGTGGACGCGGGAGAAAGCTTTTCTAATAAAGTGGCTAAGGCTTGGAGTACACGGGCCGTGTTGCAGCAGCCACTGACTTTAGATGTTTTTAACCGACTTCAACTAAGCAGGAGTATTATTGTCTATTTTGCGTGTTTATTTAATTTGATATTATTTAGTTTAGAGTTTTACATGTTTTTGAACTTATTTGTTAGCCTAATGAGTTAATAAACGATATTGATTTATGTACGCTTAGTACCTGTATTCACGGTTTAATTATGAAAAAGGTTTTCGAGAGCGCGATAGAATTTAGCTTCTATCTCGCTTACACGTACAAAAAATAATGAAACAATATTCCTTGAAAATAGCCTGTGTCAAATAACACAACATTCGAAAACTTAAATCAAGTTCATATGAAACAAATATGGTAGTAGTCTACGAGCATAGAACTATTCAACCACTGTCATACTATGAAAATTAGTTCCTCTTTATCCGGTAGAGGTGCTGCAAGGCGATTAATGTATGGAAAGAGATTAAAACTTTTTTCGTACTAGTTTTTACTACTACAGTTTATTGTCTATTTTTGATTTTATTTTGTGCTGTCTATGTTTGTGAACCAAATAAACCATCTATCTATTAAGCACTCTGTGTTAGGTAGTCCAAAATCCGTATTCTCGGTTGGAACCTACCAGGTAGGTAGTTCCTGTTAGGAAGACCTCATCAGTAAATCAATGCACGTTAAATACCACACCGGATGCGGAGAACAATACCGTTATACCGTTACGGTACAATGCTAATACCGGTGCATTCTATTCACCGGTATCTATTGATTCACCAATTCGAATCCTACTGGAATTCCCGGTTTGATAAATGCAGGATGGTTCGAACTTACTGGATTTATTAGTGTTTACACATCATTGAATAAATAATGCTGGACAATCCACACATCATCAAGCCCCAAACTAAGCAGAGCTTGTGTTATGGGTACTAGCTAACTGATATTATTTGCATTAGTTATGGGTACTAGCTAACTGATATTATATTTTATAACCGACTTCAAAAAGGAGGAGGCTCTCAGTTCGTCTGTATGTTTTTTTTATTTTTATTTTTATGTATGTATGTTACTTGATATCTCCGCCTATGGTTAACCGACTTTACTGATTCTTTCACTATTGTATAGAAAATTATCCCGAAGTGGTACTATAACAATTTAATTCCCTAGGGATTAGTATTTATGCCGTTAAACTTTAAAAGCAACATAATGTTATTGGAGAATCACGACTAGCAACAACAGTTTCATTCATGTGTCATCAAACTAAATTAGACTTGAATTATAACTGGATGTCGTCAGTGTAAATTCAATTTTCTGCACGTGAACATAAACCTTCGGTCGGAAACACCCAGAACAACCGGACCTTGTCCCGCTGTGCCACAGAGGTCGTTTAAAAGCTTCGGGCATTATGCAGTAATGGGTGAAGCTCCGCCTTAGACAAAAAAGGTTGCGGGTTTATTTACTGTCACAGAATAAATATTTGTACTAGGTACCTACAAATATTATTATTTGTTTCCGATCTGTGTGCGTGTTTCCAATATCAAGATAATACGACGGTTTCAAAATCAATGTGCTGTAAATACCGCTCGTAAGACGTGAACATGAATTATCGGTAATAACGGTGAACAACGCGGAAACAACGATAAGATACCGGTTAACGAATGTAAGCTCAATAACCGACTCACTATCAGTTCTCAAATAGGGTGTAATATACCTACCTAGCTCTTGAATACAGGATGGCTATCGATATTATAAGAAATCAAATAATATCTCAAAAAAAATTTCGACTTTGACGGGACTTGAACCCGCGTCTTTCCCTCAGTACGGGAACGTGCTAACCAACTACACAACGAGGTCAAGTGACGTAGAAGACGAAAAACTCTGTGACTCCCATCGGACTACAGCGCCGTTAGCGACACCTACAGGGGACACAATGAAGTTTTATCCAATCCTGTTCAAAGACTAAAGTTACATTTAGTTTTTTGACGAGAGGTGTCGCGTTGCTCATTTCTAAGTTTTTATTATTATAGTGCGTAAGCCTCACACTTGAAAATTTATAAGAAATCAAATAATATCCCAAAAATTTCGTCGAAGTCATAATTTTTTTTTGGATATTATTTGATTTCTTATAAATTTACCCAGTGTGAGGCTTACGCACTATAATAATAAAAACTATCGATATTGTTTACAGGGTGGCCAAGAATATTGTGCGAATGAATATTGCACCAATAACCTTGTGTTTTTACTTAAAATGACGTCACTTGTATAAAGCTTGACTAATAAAGTTATAATAAGATAGAATTTGTAAATTTATCACTGGGACCACTACTGATCCGATTCTATAAAATATTTAACTTGTCCATAATAAATTAATATACTGTTAACGTGTTAAATGCCAAACTGACGGTCTGTTAACTAAACGACTGAACGGATCTTAGTAGAAATTGGCAAGGAAATGGATTGTATTATAAACGTAAGCATTTTATTTATCCAGAAAATCTTTTGAGCGCTGTATGTAGTAAGATGGACAAATCCGAAACCATCAGAGTTAGAGGAAAGTCGTGAAAGGAGTCATCGAGAAGTTATCGAAAAACCTCGATTTATGAGAAAACAGAAACTGCATTCTTTAGTTTTGTTTGAAATCATTTACTTTGGCTGGAAATCTATCCGATTGATTTTTCAAAAAAATTACACATTGTATTTTTGTACCAACAGATTTGCAAAAATGCATTTTTTTACAATTTTAGTTTAAATATTAAGCATTAATGTGAAAATGTTATATATTATTTTTGAAAAACTTGTATACAGCCTGTATTTTAATGGCGTTTATCCTCGTAAAAACATCTATTCATAATACTCTTTAGGTTTTATTTGTAAATTTAATGAAGAACTCCGTAAAAAAAATACGTAGGTATGCAGTTTTTATTTTCATAAATTGAGCACAGGACTCCTTTCACGACTTTTCTCTTACTCTCATGGATTCGGATTTAACCATTCACTCCCTTCTCAAAAAGCCTCTCTGTACAACAAGAATCAAAATTCTAGCACACCCTTTAGCTGGATGTCTGAACAGACTCTTGGCTTTTATGTGCAATGTGCCGATTCTCACCTTTTCAATAGATTGAACCTGTTGTTCCCTGTAACAATAACGGGATTAACAATTTTTTTAGATTTAACAAATACAACAACAATGAAACAAGCTCCCCTATCTAATTTGGGGGAGGCCCGTTCAGCAGTGGACGTATGTGTGCGGATATAGAGGCATAGAGGTAATTGTCTTAACCTAGAGGCTTCAACACAGAATGACGCACATGTGCACTGCTCCACTTGTGCCCTGGTCTACAGGTCGCAACGCTGAAGCCTGCAAGTCCATTTACGACATTCACTGAGTGACTCACTGAGACTTCGAGTATTTACACCACTCATTGGCTGCATTCTGAATACGTACAACGAGTGACTCCTTGACAGCCATTATTTGCACGATAAACAATAATCATTGATCAAGTCTCTTCTCAAATAGATTATCTTGTCAAATCGAAGTTAACAAGAGACTCGAACATTGATTCGTTATTTATAGAGACGATCAGCGTACGAACAACCGGCTGCTAACGGGTCATTCGAATTGAATTCGTTCGGTGTGAATGTTATGAATTTAGTTTCTGGTCGTTAACACAATAAAAAATAAATCGAAACTCTATCGAGTCGATTGAAACAGTAACTCGTACCAAACACCCAATGAAATCACATAGAAAGGGATATTTACCTACAATAACTTTGTTGACCCTGAAAAAGATAAGCCGAAAAACACAAACACAAGTGGCCGCCAGTTTACCTGGCCCGTCTGCCCTAAACCTTAACTAAACCACGAGCGTGGAGCTAAATCATGCAAAGCAATTTCCAGGCGCGGCGTGACCGATTGCGTTGGTATTACACTGACACAATAATCCCACTTCTGATGCTGTGCTGTGTAAAAACAGAAATGTAATATTTTTTTCAACGTATTCATGTTTTTCAAGTTCAATTTCTAAGAATTTCTATAGTAGGCACACCATTACACGAACTTTTAAAATATTTCTACAGAGCCGAGCTTAATTACAAGAGGATTTTCTTCCCGCAAACCTTACTTTTGCTGGTGCTGCTAAATCGTAGATACCTTTTATGAGTGAAAAAAGATAATACTGAGGATGGATTACGCAGGTCTACAAGATCCTCTTGCTTTCTGTAGGCTCCCTATCTCACGTGAAGCCGTTGTTGGTCCAGCGCCTGAACTGAACTCTGCTCTGTCGTATCGATCTGCCGTCCCACAGGATCATGAGAGTTAGGGAATTGAGAGTGCACTGTGTTTTCGTAAACACTTGTGCACTATAATATGTCCTGCACACATGGGTAGTCTCCGTTAAGTCTGGCTACCGTGGCCGAAATTCGGCTAAGAAGATATCATAACGTAAATAATAAATAAACCGTCAAGTGCGAGTCGATTCGCACACGAAGGGTTCCGTACCGTAAAAATCAGTCAACTTTTTCAAAGAACATTAAATTTCACTTGTTCTCAGGCCCCTTTAAATACTTATTTCATTTTTAGTATTTGTTGTTATTACAGTTGAAGTGTTACTTATTTATAGAAGTTTCATGTGTCTATCTATACAACAACACACAAGTACAAGAGACAAAGCTTTTACAAATCAAGAGCAAAAATAGCCAAAAAACACGATTGTTGTATGGGAGCCCCCTTTATTTTGATATTTATTTTATTTTTATTATATGTTATTATAGCGGCAAGAGAAATACACATTCACTACAAATTTCAACTGTCTACCTCTTACGGTTCATGAGATAACTACAACCCTGTGACAGACGGACGGACGGACAGCGGAGGCTTAGTAATAGGGTTAATAGGGGTCCGGGGGAAGGCTGAAACCCTTCGGGTACGGAACCCTGAAAGTACTTTACAAAACTAGCAATAATTTAAGCAGAAGCTTGTTGACAAAGCACATTGGCCAAACATTTTGTCTGACGGGGCGAGAACAAAACCCGCATCATGTCAGTCACTACGCCGTAGAAGCCGACAAAATGGAGTGTGTATGTTTTCTATCCACATTTTATCGCGGCCATCTTCTGGACTATCTCTAAAACGGAAATTGGTTCTATGCGCCGACCATCCTATTTCCCGCCATGAGGTCCGATACACTTTCAATGTAGAACGAGCTTTAAATCAATGGTTTGAAGGTTGATATTACAACAACGGAAACGAAGGTTTTAAAAAAGAAGTTGCTTGTTTTCCACGCGTTAGCTATACTTTTCAAATTCAGAATTTAATAAATCAGTTATGGACTTATATTATCAAGCATAGAGTAGAAAATACTAAAAAGTCGGAACATAAGCATATTTTCGAATTTAGAAACCGTATTCCAGGCTCGAGTGTGGTAGTTAGGTAGTATCAAATTAAAATGAACTCTAAAACATCGTAGTGAGGCTCTGTATTGTATTTCACGGAAGTTGGACGCTAAACCAGTGCAACAACTCAGCGAATATGAGCTTTATTGCTTTCTGATAGGAGAGCTACCCAAACTTCTACGAGCTCTATTTTCCGGGACATAGCTTTCAAGAAAGTAGCTGAAATGGTAGATAACTTGGCTGGTTTTTTATACCCAAAACCGCCGCTAGAGAGCCTTCCATATTTTTTGTTATTCAAGTAAGTCGTAACTAGTAGGTAGGTACCAGCGAAAGGTACAAATATTGTCTGTCGGTCGTTGGTAGTGAAATTTGTTTATAAAGATTTATTTATCCAATAACAAAACAGCGCAATATTTCCTACTGTAGATTGTTATTACTAAGATGACAATGATTTTAATAGTATTGGAAAAGGCTTTGCATTCGTAACACGAGGAACTAAAGAACATAAACTTCGTACGTGTTAACGATCACATAATTTCTTCTGTTTTTCGCCGAATAAACGCAACATTAGTGTCATTGTTTCTTGTAGTTCTTTTCAAGCTTTGAGTAGGTGCTAAACAAAGTTGGTCCAACAGATCTACCTACGACCTAGATTAAAATAAATAAATAATGGTTGACAACCCACACACTATCATCGAGCCCTAAGTTAGCAGAGTTTGTGTTACGGGTACTAGATGTTCTAATACTTAATACATTACAATTACAAACATAGAAATATATTCTTGATTACACATAGAAGACACCCGCAACAAATATCTGCAGATCGTACAAACATTTGTCCCGAGCCGGTAAACGAACCTGCAACCTCATGCGTCGCAGGCTGATTTTCGCCCGCTTCGCCACGAAGGTCGAGATAAGAGGTTTATATTAAACTTGGCTAAAAATAATCATTGGCATTTTCACAAGTAAACAAGGTTGTAAACAAAGTGAAGGTTCACTATTCCGAATAAAAGGACGACATTTATGAAGCCAAGGACCTTTGTCACCGTGCAGTAGATAACTAGGTACCTACCTAATTAAAGCTACAGACAGCATCATCAACTGGTAACGCTCTAGCGGTAGCAGTGTTAACATTAAAGGGGTTGTTACCAAATGATGCTGCTCTCCGTACCTGCCAAAAAGCGTTAATCATATCTCAAGCAGATGTAGGGAACATTTCATTCTGTCTATATCTTTTAATTCTACTCACATACCTAGTAAAACGTTTAAATTCATTCGAAACCCCTGAGGCAAGAGCTGTAAGAGAAAAAACTAGAAGAAGGGACTTCGTAAAGGAATCTACGCCTAAGCTGAACATATTTATTAGGTGTACCTGTAATGATAGTGTACTTATAATATTATGAATAAATAAATCTTCGATAAATAAATAAAATAAATAAACATCACAGCGTACGGCACCAGGCTGTAAAACTGTACAATAAATTGCCTATCCCCTATAAAAGTATATTTAAGCAGACAAATTTACAAATAAACTCAAGGAATTCTTGTTGAAGAAGTGCTACGACTATTCTTTGGAGGAGTTCTGTGCCGATAAATAAAAGCCTGAGAAACTGTACCTAATGGTAATAATTAAACATTGTAACACATTTGGCATTATTTTATGAATACTATTGACATTATACATTATTGTTATATTCATATATTTATTATTTATTTAAATTTGACGTTTTTAACATTTTTATTTTAAAAGCTGGCATTCTTAATTATGTAGTGTTTTGACATTCGGTTAATATTGACATTCTAGAAATATTTTTAATATGTATTGTATATGTGTGTATTGTGTGTTTGTATTGTATTTTAGTATTGTTGTGCGTATTGTGTGTGTATATTCTCCGTTTAGCTTTTTTTTGTATCGATGTACAATTTCCGGCACAATGTAAATTGTTTGAGAAATAAATAAATGAAATGAAATGAAGACTGCCAAACCTCGTGTACACACAAAGCAACAGAGACCGCTAAATCCCGCCATTTCTAAAGTCGCCAAACCAGCTGAACAAATATGACGAAAAGTCTTCATCTGTTGAACGCATTTGGCTGTGACTTACCTATTCTTTGTAGAAACACTAGTTTTCACTTAAACCAAACTTTATTTAATATTCTTACTGATGCATAAAATTATCAAATAATGTACTGAAAATAGAGTTTCTAAAATGTCTAGACAGCTACTAATGAGTGAACTTGGATGAAAGAAAGTTTCGTAAACAACTGCACCTACAGTGGAGAGGATTCATGTAACTTAGACTAATATAAATATTATTTATTCAAACGTCCAACCAGAGCATTACTTGGGTATTTAGAAGTTGGGCGTTTGAGCCAGATCATATAGATTTACTTTAGTAATGTCATTGAGTTATTATTACTACGTACGCTAGTAATAGTGTTTCAATGAGTTTTGTTATATTATGATTTTTATGATGTATGATTTTTCGTAATCAAAAACCGACCCGCGCGGCCGGCCGCGCCGCCACGCCGCGCCCCGTCGAGAACAAACCCCGTGTCGGGGTGTGAGCGAGAAACTCTTAAATAGCGAAGCCACGCATGAATCGCCTGAGAGAGAGCGAGACCAAGATAGCAGCGATGTGCGCTCACGCCGACACTCCTACTACCTCGACGAAATAGCCAGCCAGTTGTTTTGGGATGTTCGGTCATGTACCTATCTCGCGCTATTGACCGACTATATCCAGAAAACCTTTCGTAGACGATTTTGTCGTGTCATGTGAATGAGAAGTGAAAAATATAGATTGCACGGACTGCCGTTGTCGAGGCGTGTGCGACTTTTGTCACCACATCAAGCAGGCTGCGATTTGTCTTGCATTTCATTATTTCATTATTCCACTATGAAACAGCTAAATTCCAAATTTTCTAAATTTAAACGTTATTTTATGAATTTTAATAAACTTTGAATAAATAGCTAGGACATGTTTATCAGAGCTCAAACAAAATTATTGGAGTAAACATTGATAAGCGGGGTCAATCAAATTCTACCGGACCGTTGCAACATGTTTATGGGTACTAACGTGAAAATAATATTAATGTTCAATGATGTTTTCCTGTACATATTTCGTATGTTTGTTTTATAAAACGCACTAATCCAGATGATTGTGATGTGACCTGCTTTTAGTCGTACCTACTAAGTTCATATTAGTTATTCTGCGCTCTGGGCCCGCCGTACTCATAAAAACGATAATCAAAGTTCTATTTCGTTTTCGTGCAAACGCTATGTTATGCAAGCGTTATAAGAGTTGGTTTTGCACGCCAACGATTCAGAAACTTAGTTTTTTGTTTTCCGAGTAGGCCCCCTGGTCTGCACTGGAAACCAGCAGCGCTAGATGGACACAAGTATCTATCCAGCACAATGCCTCAGCATTGTGCTGGATAGACACTTTGTGCTATATTTTACATGAACTCTACTACGCACAACTAGGTAACAAAGATAATCCACCTAGGACATAAGTTATCATACCTACTTAGTAGTTTAAAGGAATATAAAATTATGTTTTTTTTTTATTCAACAATTAGATTTTTCTGCTTCAAGCTGCTTCAAAGCTTGAACGCGTCCCGCGGCAATCGCACCTTGAAATCTCTTCGTGCAACAGGGGTCGGAAAGACCATAATTATGCAAATTCAAAGGGAAAAGTTAAGCAGGGTAATTTATATCATTGTTGTGCTCAGTTCAGTAAAACACCCGTAAACAACCTGACAACCCTCATTACCCACAGAACATTAAACTTACGAACCTGTCAAAGAGACTTTCGACACTTGAAACGCAACTCTATCACGTTTACGTAAGATTCAGATTGAAGTGACGCTGATCTGTTTATGTAGGAAAAGTTGGACCATTCGTCAGGTGCTTTCCCGAGTTTTAGGGAGATGTAACGATGTCTTGGAGAGGGGCATGACCTGACCTATTTTGATTTTCCATTACGTGTAAGTAGCTATTTAAAAAAACAAGGTGTGACTCATGCATTTAAATAAAGTTAATAACTTTGGAATTATGTTGACCAAATGATTTGAAAAATTATCCGTTTTTGTATAAAAAACGAAATCAGATATCGAAATTTTGTTTTCTTTGGAGCGTAAATACGTAGTCTCATGTCCATAAAATCAAGTTAGTTTACTAAGATTTTGAAAGAAACATAACAAAATATTGTCCGCTATTTTCAGCGTAGATACATTTCCATAGCTGCTGACACCTCCTGAGCTTATAGGATACCTTTTGCGTGTCACCCCGGCATCAAACAGGGACATGTTATCATTATCTACACACTTACTAGTCTTGTGATGTAGAAATATTTCCTAAAAGTGAACGAGTAAGAACTGTTCAGCTGAACTTGTTCCTAGTAGTTCACTAGTTCACTTGCTCATTAGACACTACATCTCGGAACCACTAAAAAAGTTCACGTCTGAATCATTATTTTACAATCCATAAAGTGTAAAATCTGCTAACAATAATAAAAATAACTATTTGAAAATCCATTTCGTCTTTAGTTCAGTAGTACTAATGTGTCGGACGGAATTGCAAGCCAAAGGAATGAATAAGGAAGAACAGAGATAGACAGCGCATAACCCACGTTAGTTAAAGGAGATGGTTATATGCATTAAGGAATAATTATGGAAAAACAGAGATAGACAGCGCATAATCCACGGTAGTAAAAGAGACGGAGATATGCATTAAGGAATAATTATAGTCGAGCTAAATTTTGAGACTCTACAAGCTGACTTCATGGCTTCCTGGATATGTCTCTGGCTTGCATCTCAAATTTAGAAAGCCTCTACACCACCTCTTTAATCTTTCTCTATGCTCTTGACGTTACCCAAACTGATGAATAATTTCAAAAGTAACCCCTGTGCCCAATATTAGCTCGTCAGTTGACGTAGCAAACTTTATACCGATAGCTGTATTGACTGTGTTTGGTAAAGTCTTCGAATCGATCCTAAATTACTACTTAACCCGCCAGCTGGAAGTCAGTCTGAGACAAACACCATGGCTTCCGTAGCGCTTTCGCGACTACCACTAACCATATCACTTTTGTGGACTATGTGGCGACGCAAATGGACGTGGGAAGGCAGGTTGCCACTGTGCCTGCCTTCCCACGACATATTATTAGAGAAATTGTCTTTGTTCGGTTGTACGCCCCACTTAATAAAATTCTTCGCTGATTACCCTAAAGATCGAAGGCAATATGTGCAGCTGAGTATGTATCAGTCGGATGAGTTCTACACAAGATCTGGGGTAAGCCAGGGAAGTACTTGGCCCAACTCTTTTTTTTGCCATGATAAACGACTTGCCTCAGGTACTTAACGCATGTGACTGTCTTATGTTTGCCGATGATCTAAAGATCTATCTCTCGATTGGTCAGGCCTCTGAGTGTATGGCGATGCAAAAGGACCTACATAGATTCGGTCGTAAGGTAGAGTCGATCAAACAGGCTGGCTTTCAATGTCTCTAAGTGCAAGCTCTTCACCTTTTCTAGACTGCAATTACCTTTACCACCGCCATATACGTTAGACGGTGAGGTCTTGGATAGAGTTGGCGAGATTCGTGATCTAGGGCTCGTTATGGACTCACGTCTTGACTTTCGCAAGCACGTAAAAGGCAACATGGATCCTTTCCATATCTCTATCCATCTCTATTTGTATCTGGAATAGTAGAGGTGGATAAATTGGAGCTAAGATGTAAGCTACAGCTTGGAATCCATTACTATCTTTTATTACACAATAAAGTAAATAATCCAGGTGTATTAAGTAGAATCAATATCTTTGTACCAAATAACTACTACGTGCGTCCGTACTCGTCGGCGGCATCGCTTGTTCTGTGGCATCTCCCTCCAAACCAAGCACGGACACAACGCACCAGCAACGGTTCTGGCACTCCAACTTCTGAACGAGTTCAGTGGGACGACAAGATAAGTGGGATAGTTAAAAGTCTTTTTATATATTTAAGTTATAACCTAGATTTATAGTCAATAGCATAAGATAATGAGTGCTTTGGTTTTTGAACTGTAAACTTCTATCTTCTATATTAATAAAAAAAAAAATAGACAGCGCATAATCCGCGGGAGTAAAAGAGACAGATATATGAAATTTATTCTCAAGTTCAGTAGTACTATTTCCCTCGAAAATTTTGCCGAGCGAGGTACTAATAGTACTAGAAGTTGTTACTTGTACTTGCTTAGTACTTCAGTACGATTGTATGTACTAGTACAGAGCGCTCACTTTACTGACCGAGCAAGAACAAGTTTAACTTACATGGGTAGTGTTAAACTACTAGGTATCCTTATCTTTTAAGGTGGACCGATTTACATTGCGAGACAGATAAAAAAATTTGCGGTTTTTTATTCTTTTTCCATTCCACAAGGAATAAAACTATCAGACAGATAGATAAAACATTTATTTGCAACTGCAACACACATACAAGGGCAAAACACAATAAAAAGGTTGGTAGATACATCAGAACATAAAAATAGTTTATGAATTATCGGAGGAAGAATGCTAGGAAAGAATTTATTAGTCGGTTCATTATAAAAAAATACATCCTTAAAAAAACAACCAGAATAGAATAGTAGATTGTATCACAAGAGAACAAAATAATTTTTTGAATCCTATGCGTAGCGAGGGATTCAAAGCTCGAGGTTAAATAATTTTGGTCCCGTGTGGCACACTCTGCTTTTCATTCTAAACTATGAGAAAAGTTCATCATACGAGAAAAATAAATATGAGATGCTTTTAGTAGTGACGAATTTTTATATTTAGGTGCATAACCAAATTACTACTAATTAATAATGCTGGACAATCCACACAGCATCATCTAACCCCAAGTTAAGCAGAGCTTGAGTTATGGGTACTAGATGACTGATATACTTATTACAAATACACTACATAGATAGGTATTTTTTTATTATACATAGAAATATTCAGAACACTCGGAACATCTGCAGATCGTACAAACATATGTCCCGAGACGAGAATCGAACCTGCACATTCCTGCGTCGCAGGCGGACCTTCGCCTGCCGCGCCACAGCGGTCGTCTTTTTTATTTCCGGCCAGGACTTTATTGAAGGGAATTGCGTTCAAACTTTTAGTGTTCCGAATTCAAAAGTCATTTCGTCTTTGATATTAAGTGCGCTGGAATAACCCACTTTTTTCGCACTTATCGAGGAACCCTTTGCCTCTTTTCGAATAGAAAAAGTAATTTGCATTTTCTACGAAGCAATAACAAAACTAACTTCGATTCAATGGTTCCTTTGGAGCATTTGGGAATATTAGAGAGTTTGACTAAAAATCAACTTACCTAAACCCAAAGGCTTTAAAAATACCATTTAGTAGAAGTCTGTAACAACATGGTTTCATATAAAATGGTTTACGATTTGTTGCATACACAGAAATCTGAATAATAAGGCACTTAGATTTCTGTGGTTGCATATGACTTTACCGCTAGTTTGATCCCTTGTAAAACGCAAATTTTTTATCCGTAATCAATCTTTAAACAATAAAAAACTCAACAAAAAATATGGATAAGGTTCTTAAAAAATAGGTTACTAAAAACGATGAGGGTACCTCACGTACGTTACGGGGCGTATATATTCGTAATGTACCATTCGCAGCGACCATGATATGTCAAAAATCCGTCTCGTTGTTCGTTGCGAGCGCCTTCTTTCTCTGTACTGACTGCACGAACGCTCGCTGTGTGACGCGTTACATTACGCCATGTGACGCCCCACGGTATTCCTTAGCAAGTGCTGAAAGCAGTTAATTATAGACTTACAGAATTATGAACCTTGAGTTTACGATAACGACCCTTCTCTAGATCGTGTTAAGGTGAGTAATTGCTTGGTTTATCTGCTTTATGGAGGTTTATGGTGTTGACAGGTTGTACGTGGGTTCCCTAGGCTACGTTATGGCCACAAAGTGTCCTCAGAAAATTGTGTTCGGTGGCCAGTAAGGAGTGAATTTTCCATAGCATTCAAAGCAAATATTGCGTAATGTATAAATTTTGGTTTATATATATTATTGTGATTTGATTTTTCAAGTATTCTTTACTTAAAAGGAGGTTTCAAAATATTGTAAAGATATGTATGTACTTTATGAACGAAATAAAAAACATTTGTATTTTATATTTCTATAATTTATCCGTTACGCACTATGGCTGCATTGCCCCGCTGTACGGCAATGCTGATGCGCTGCGCCTGATACCCACCAGCTCTCGGGTCACGCGTCGCGTCGATCAGACGCTCAGATAACTTTTTAAAAACCCAGAGAGCCTCGGTACCCCACGGACCTTCGGTCACGAACCCAAAGGGAGCAAATGTGTAGGCTCTATTGAGACCTGCATATTTGCGTCTCTTGAGATCCTCGGCCAAATCTACCGCCGCACCAGCCTTCACGGATGGCCTTGGAAGATGGGAAGGCACAAGTTTGTCGACGCATGTTGCGTCCCACAAAATGGGCCTCCCCAACTCCCATGAGACCAGTGTCATACCGTCGGACCTCTTACCATCGTCACGCAACAGACCATTCGGTTTGAGAATAGAATTAGACCACAATTTCGACAGCAATCGTTATGGAATAGACTCGCCCGTCTCATTCGAGCTATACATACAGGGTTAACTAGACTGAAAATAGTGTACACTAATTCCAGACACAAGTTCATAGCTCACTAAACCGCATCTTAGTACTCTAGAATCAACCAAAACAGGTACTTAACTACTTAACAAAAGTACTGCTGATTCCCAAGTAACGGAATAAGATAAAAACTTCCAGAACAGGCAGATCTGTAACTCATACCTATCTTAGTTTTGACAAATGGCGCCCGGACCTGGCCAACGGTAAGTTTTGTCGCAAACTACTCACAGAAGCCTTTTGTTTCTCCTCTTGGCCTTCCCTTTATCCTTTGTAAGGGCCTTAATTTAAGACTATATCGACCTGGATTCTAATCTTACCCATGTATCTGTTATGAATATATTTGGCGAACTTTGTGGCGCTCTGCTTGCGACGCAGAAAGTATTTTGGATTTTTTGCTGCGGGACAAATGTTAAGAAAATATGAATTAGAAATATGAAAATATTCAGCATTTTACTAGCTGCTGTCTGCGGCTTACTACACGCTTTTTAAGTAGCTTCCTAGGAGAGGCTGGGGGTAGTCCGTCCCCAGGATACCATTTACCTCCCTGCCAAATTTCAAATTTCAAAGTTACTTTCGAATTTATAATATTAGTATAGATAGACTTCCGTTTGAGTTCAACCTCACCTGATGGTAAGTGACGATGTGGACGACAATGTATCACGAAGGTCTAGAAGAGACCTATTCACAAAAAAAACTTATGTACATTGTGTGAGCAAGTGCGCATATTAAGTACCTAGGTAAGTAAAATTAAATTACGGAAAACCCTGTCCCGTTTTGAAGCAGGATCATGTACCTTACGAGTTAGGGTAATCGTGAGACTTGCCATACAAAAGAAGTTCTAAAGAAACCGCAACAAATCATATCCCGTACGACGCGCTTCTTTACAAACTTGGACGGAAACTTTTAAAATGTACTTTGCTAAACGGTTTGGCAATTCTCGAGTTTCTGGAAGTTTCGAGATGCTTCACCTTTGTTACCTTCGCTGCACGATTACCGTGTGCCGGAGTTTTCACTTTGACAGGGCTTTTAGGCACAAACCTACCTACGAAAACTTAATACACTAAAAGCAATATAAAAAAATACTGCTGGACATCTTCACACAGCATCGTTATACCTTGGCTAAAATATATGATAGAAATATGATCTTCTGCCAGCGGCTTGGCACACGTTTATGTGTCAAAATTTCGTAGCACCTAATACACCGAGGTGATTTATAATTAAGAAATTGACAACTCTAGCATGTTTTAATATTGTCAAAGAAATTCTTGACTCGATCAATAAAAAAAGAAATCCCAGTCGCCATCTTTCTAAACATGAGTAAGGCTTTTGACATGGTCTGCCATGACCGTATGCTAGATAAATTAGAACGCTATGGCATAAGGGGCTCTGCATACTCTTGGTTCGAAAGTTATCTGAGGGGACGAAAGCAATGCACGGAAATAACAAAAATGTCTTCTGAATCTAATACACAAGAAAGCTTCAGATCTTTCTATTCCTTAATTAGTCACGGTATGCCACCGGGCAGTGTTTTAGGTCCCATACTAATTATTATTTATGTTAATGAGTTAATAAACCCTACTGACCAGTACACATTCATCATGTTTGCTGATGATAATACAATATTTACGAAAGAAAAATCTATTATAAATGCTATGAGCGCTAGGAACATATATGTTAATGACGTAATGAAATGGCTAGTGAAAATAACTAAAAATTAACACAACAAAAACTAAATTCATGCTACCAACGACGTATAACAATAACATTAAAGATAAAATTTTAATATATTACAATAATAATAACATTGAGCAGGTATTTGAAATTTATAAGAAAATAGGAAAATTTGATAGGAGTTATTATTGATAGACATTCGAATTGGAAGAAACAAATAGATAATGTGTGCAAGAAAATATATGTTTTCACAAAGAAGAATAAAGGATCTCTCTAATATTTAAACTGCATTGACAGTTTACCATGTCTGCTCTATTTTGAGATATGGCGTCATAATATGGGGCAACTCAACGGATGCTCAGAGAGCTTTTGTTGCGCAGAAAAAGTGTATTCGGGCCATATTTGGCATTAAACGGAGAGATTCTTGTAGACCTTTATTTATGAAGCATAAACTGTTAACATTTCCTGCACTCTATATTTTCGAGATGCTAAAATTTGTCAGAAATAACACGACATTGTTTGAGAGGGATGAAAAGTTATATACAGAAGATAAATAGTACAAAAACCACTTAAGGTGCCTCAATTCAGACTAGAAATGTGTAAAAAGAACTGTTACGCAATGGCCATACAGTTATATAACAAACTTCCACATGACATGATTGAACAGAAATATTATACCTAATGAATTTAATCATAAATTATATAATTGGCTTTGTGATAACTATTTTTATAGTATAAGTGATTATTTGAAATTTAAATGCACATAATTTAAATTTTTGACATGTAGTAGTCTTAATGTTATCTAAACTAATAGATAGATAGATAATTCTTTGTTCATCACCTTATAAAACAGATAGTACTAATGAAACATATATTATATAAAATTAATAATATTCTCTAATTAAAGCTATTTTTAAGTTTAATCATTTACACAACTCAAAGGTCAAATATCCCCCTATTGTAAAACTACCATTGCAAAGCTATATTTAAGCAAATAAATACTATGTCATTTCATTTCAAATAAAAATCTGCTTACCTCTCCTTTTCAAACAAAGTCTATTAAAGTTAAAAGTAACACGGAAACACAATAACGGCAAAAAAATCTAACTGCAATAAGATTTTTGAATCGCTGATGTATCTGCGAGGTCATAAAATGATTAATTATTTTGTAATATTCAAAATACGAAACTATTTCGTACACCTCCGATAACATAAGACGAGTTAAAAGGCAAGCTCTTCTTATGTGGAGCGAAGTAGCCATATTAATTACTGTAGTCATTCCTTTCACTCGACTCTCAAAGGAATTACTGCCGCAGTCGAAAATAAAACAGTCTGGTAACATTATTCGTCTTTCTCTCTTCTTTTTTTTACAGTTTTCATTAGCAAGTTTGGAAAGCTATCGTACGCTAATTAACTAATTAATGATCAAATCTCTTGTCAAATAGTTTTTTCTCTTGTCAAATTTAGATTTGACAGCATAGGAAGAACCATCTGTCAGGATAAAGCGCATTCCAAAAATTTTTTTTTTTTACTTTTGGTCTAAATAACGTAGATGGAAAGGTTTTGGGAAGGTTGTGGTACAGAGTCATATCGTCCTATAATTTCAAACTTAAAAGCGTAATATTTTCAGTCTGGTCGAACTCTTTTACTATTTTTTGACATTAAGAAAACGCCTCAATTTAATTAGAACCAATAAATAGTTAGGCGTTCAGATCCAGAAGACAATGCCGGACTTTTTGAAAAGGCTGATAATTGTAAACTACTCGTAAGTAGGCAGTAAAATGCTATTTGATGCAGTTTATTCATTTTGAAACAAGGATATGGAAAGTAGACTAGTAGGAGAATTCCCCCCATGACATGGTATTTCCCATGTCATAATGCGGGCACGATTTGACAATGAGATTCTACCATCAGTGGTCTTTAACATTCAACTCTACGTTGCTCTACGTCGTCAAATGCGGGCTAGAAACGAACTAGTGTTCTTTTTTATGGTTTCAACGTCGAGAAAAACTTTTCTTGAGCCATGTGCTGTCGCTTCGAGAGCCTTGTAGGCTTCTCAAAAGCTGTTGTTAGCCTGTTGGCTGTGCAGGTCTTCTTGAGAGATAATGTCGGAGGGCTCCAAGAGCTCCAAGAGCTCCCGGGGGAGGGGAAGCCGGGGAGTTCTTGCATCTGGCGGTAGTGAGATTCCCTATGAAAACTGTCAGAAATCCACTCCCTAATTCGTCTCTCAGTTTGCTGATATTTCTGTTTAGCCTATTTCAAGTGTTGCCTTGAAGTGCTTTACATTTTTTGCCTATTTATTGTGTATAATGCCAACGGCTAACTGAATGGAATGAACTGAAATACTTTATACTGTAAGATAACTAAAACTGAAACATATTCTCTTCTCAAATCGCCAATGATTTAATGTAATGAACGAGCTATGACAGCGACAGAAGTAGTTTCCATGAAACAATTAATTATACAGAAAGTAACCTTGTTTCGGAGTGCAGTAATAAAATTCCGTTTTAAATAGCGACCTTAAACTTTATGGTAAGATTCCTCGCTCATATTTTTACACAAAAATCCCATTTACCTTCATACTAAAGTAGTCTTTTATTTTTATACACCCATTCTGTACTCTAATGTTATTTCTAAGGAGAATGTAACAAAGTATGATGTAGCAGGACAGGTTCATTTTTCGTAAAATAATATTTGCTAAGTATTGCTGCGAATCATGGTCGTACATCACTTTACGTTCAGACATTATATAATATGTTTTTTTGTTAATATAAATATATCTGTAGATATGTTACGTTCTCCCAGCGCTTACTTAACAACTGGCCTGTGTTACACCTACACGCAAACACTCGCTAAAGAAAGTTTAATTAATTAAGTTAAATTTACAATCTTTTGTAGTAAATATAATGAACTCGTGTTTACGAGTTCATTGCTGTAGTCTATTAGTCAATAAATCACACAAAAGTACGTCGTAACAAGCACGCTAATAACGAACGCCGCCAGTCCGACTATGACTGAGGTGAGGGACCTAACTTGAGCCTGCCACTTACGAGAAGCTAGTGCCTCATCTCCCATTTTTTACTTTTATCGAAGGTTTTTTGTGCCTTTTTTACGGGAAAAAAAGGCCAAAAATCTCAGACAAACCAAAATAATCATGCCTGTTTAAATATTTAGTCTCAAAACCATAACGAGTGTACTACTATTGCGATCCACGACCTTCTTCATTCTTCAGTACTGACTGCCGTCGTAAAGTTTAAATGTCAAATGTAATTTAAACGATACGATGGCAGTAACACTGAATAAAGCTAATTAGTATTCACATTAATTGCTACTACAATTATTTTTATTTACATCTAGTAGTTTCCCTACTGCATTAACATTAACTTTACTGTAACCGCGTTGGTTTTCGACGAAGGCTGACATTGCAATGTTGCGCTCTCCTTTCTAGAAGCTTAGTGCTATGAACATTAACGTTAGAACCGGATCTCTATGCTTAGTACTCCGTAGTTTTATTTACTTTGTACACTATCCAATTAGTCTGATTATCCTTGTAGTTGGGTGATGATGGGAAGAATTTTAAGAACTAGTCACGGGGCGCCAATGGATCCGGCTAGCACAGGGACGTGGTGGATGGCATTAACAACGGGAGGCCTATTCAATAATATCACAGTTTTCACGTCGCAGCAATGTGAGCGAATGTGGCGCGGCGGGCGAAGGTCTGCCTGCACGCAAGACGTTGCGGGTCTGATTCCCGCCTTGGGACAAATGTTTGTACGATCTGCAAATATTTGTCGCGGGTATTCTGGATGTTTTCAACGTTTAAAACAAAAAATATAACTATGTTATTTATTTATTAAGTCATCTAGTACCCATAATACAAGCTCTGCTTAGCTTGGGGCTAGATGATGATGTGTGGATTGTCCAGCATTATTTATTTATTTATTTTATAATAAATGCTCAAGTCTGGGCGGGTGTATGTTTGTAACTTCTTCACACCGAAACTACTGAACGGATCGGGCTGAAATTTAGCATAGATATAGATCTAGACCTGCAATAACATAAAGGCATTTCTTTGCATTTTGGACACTTTTGTTCTATAAATCAGTTCCCATGAGATAGAAACAATTATAGAACTTACCAAAGAAACAACGCGTGTAAAGCCGCGGGCAGAAACTGGTATTCTCATAAAACCTGATAAAGAAGCAAAACTTTGACACTCATTCAAATGACCTGCGAATGCTCTATCTCTTGCAACTTAAATGCAATCATAATAATAACTTTCTCACTTACAAACTTAATGGAGCACTGAAGTTGCTATGTCCAAAACGTTCTAATCAACACCACTCTTATATCTATAGAAATAAAGACCACAGTTCGGTTGAAGGTAATCTGATTATGGACCCTATTTCCAGGAAGAAGATTTTGTGGGGCACTAAAGTTTATACTAGCCATGATAAAGTTGGTAAAATTGAGGGTGGTTCCACACATTGTAAGTTATGTTGTTGAGATGTTTTAGCCGGAAACTATATAATGCTAGCAACTAGTTTGCTGCAGAAATAACACTCAGTCTACATTTTATTTCGTTTATTTTCGCCAACAATTTACATTGTCTCGGAAATTTACACGTTATTAATAAGACTCGAGCATAATTATTACATTATTACAAAAAAAATATACTAAACACAGAACTACAGAACTAATATATACTACAGAAAGTTACGACGAAAATAATTTATATTTTAGACAGTGAATTTTCTAGAAGACACTTACATAAGTTTTCTCTCAGAAAAATAGTTCAAAAACCACTTACATAATAACTGAAAAAATATATTTTGTTACACTACTTTTCTTTTCTACACTCGGTACATTTTATAAAATAATTCTGTAGCTCCTGTGATGGATGATATAAATCGAGTTGTACCCTTTTTGTGAATTTTACATATAAATTATCAGACAAAAATTTCGATTTTTTTGGGTCTAACTCACGTTCTTCTATCTGCTATAGTTTCGGAGATAATTTGGTGCAAAGTGATTTAACTACCAGGATATTAGCAGAAAAAACGGAATATAGATATGTATATGTCAAGTTGTAACCCCTTTAAGTAATTGCTCCACACACTGGTTTTCGTGCTTTGTTGTATAAGAGCGATTATATTAATTTTCATATTTTATTTTTCCATCTATTTATCGTGAATATAATATAACGAGTTATATCACTTTGAACCAATCTTTCTCAATACTGATTAGGGTACAATACAATAGAAAATAATCTAATCTTTCGGAGAGTATTTTATCATTTGTGATGCGTGTGTGTTTGAGCAACATTGTGTTAGGAATATATTCTATTAGTTATTATTTTTTTTTACTTCTTGTTTATCAGTTTACACAAAGACAACTTATAGGTGCAACAAAATTTAACTGTACTTGTATCATTTATCAAGTAATTTTAACACATGTTAGATTTATAAAAGGTACAACTTACAGGTTTTTAGTGAGTTACTTTATAACTACAATACATAACATACAAATTCAAATGCACAGTGAAAGTGAATGTGTTTATCTACAAAAGAAGGTACTTAAGTGTAACCTAGCCCACTTAGTTCATGAACTAGAGTTTTTTAAATCTTGTTTTTGCTCACCTGTAAAATGTTGATTTTTCAATATCTTTTATTTATCACAGGAGGCACAATTAACACCATGGAGGTTTTTTAGTGTTTCAGAACCCTTTTCAAGTGTAGTACCTTCCTAATATACATTCGTACAAAAGATGATGGAAGTTATTAATTATAGCTATGTATAAATACACGCCTGAAGGGCCCGAAATTGAACATTCTTTGTCATAAATAATATTCTTCCCACTTTTCCTTATGCACAGTAAGCTTAGCATTTATTTATTCATCGTTTCTGCGTTGAAAATACAATCATTTTAAAACCCACTTCCAGAAAAGGATATTGTTTTTTTTTTATTTAACTACAGATACCTACATTATATCGCATCATTGTATGATTAAATAGGAGTGAATTCAGATTTTTTTTAAATAAAAATGTGAAAAACCATTTAGTACAATTAAACAACTCCTACGGTTCACGTTTTGCAACCCAGCTAAATGTAGAGCAGACACTTCGAATGAGTTTTTCTAGATAGGTACCTTCCTATTGTGACATGAAATATGGGTTCTAGTAGAAAATACTAAGTTTCTAGAAAATAAAAGATTTCGTAGACCGTTCCCACTAGCGCTATTTTCTTGCTACGAGTCGTCGTAGCATTTTTGCTACGTCGTAGCCACATTGCAACGACACTCGTATCGTAGTAAGTTACGGTTTCGCCAGGTTTTCCAAATTATATAAAAAATGCAAGATTTCACAAGGTACAATTTAGTCCCTAAGTTACCAGAACTTGCACTAAACTGTTTTGAGTTATATTGATATTATTACGCTGAATAAAAACAGAGCATGGTGACACACCTTCATACGATCAACGCAAATAATTGATTTAAAGATTGAAAAGTGATGGTTATGGTTTGTTAGGTTATGGCTATCCATAGGCAAATATCTACCTTAATCATCGTACATTGGCATAGATTTACGTGTCATGAGACCACGTCCCACTTTCCCATCTGGTCACGTACACGTAGAAAGGATGCGTGGCATTGAAAGTTGTCCGTACTCCACTTTGCGGACCATTTCCACGCCTTGATACTTCATACTTGATACTTCATACTTGATACTTCATACTTGATACTTCATACTTGATACGTCATACTTGATACTTCATACTTGATACTTCATGCTTGATACTTCATACTTGATACTTCATACTTGATACTTCATACTTGATACTTCATACTTGGCCTTGAGGTACACCTAGTTACTTAGAAGGGTTTCCTAGTAAAAGTTTGTTATGGGAGGCCAAGACTTATTTCACGTTAGTATTTTTTAAGCTACAATACATATTTAATTTAATTTATTAATATGTGTACGATAATCATCACACTTTTAAACGAAAAGTTTACGCATATTATTTAAGTAAGTAATTAGTATGTCTTTCAAAGTCACTATTATATTTGTTGTTATGTATTAGTGTATATTTCTATTTGGTAGGTATATGTGTATTTTTTTTTTTTATTAATTCTTGTTCCTCTAACATAATCAGAGACTTTATACAACCTTATTCTATATTAAACGTATTTCTATTTATCTTATGTCTATTGTTTATATCTACTATTTTTTTTAAGGTATATGTGTATTAGGATTATTTTAGTTTGTATTAGTTTTATATTTGTAATTAGCTCCGCCATCCTTTGTCGTCTCTTTTAAGCGTTGGTTGCCTGGAAGAAATCGCTTTAAGCGATAAGGCCGCCAATTCTGTTATCTTCTGTAACATACTGTTTTACATATAAGTTTCTGTTAATAAAGTATTATCTATCTATGTACCTGCCACGAGTTGAAGAACAGCAGTGGTTTGTATTTGACTTTTTGCCATAATATAAATAAAAAAATCTAGTTTTATTTATCAATGTGATTGAAGATTTTACGATACGAATGCTAAGGGCGCTGAACTTAACTTTCTTTTTATTTGATTGTTCTTCAAATTCAGCTTTTTAAAATCATCTCAGAAATCTCAATTATCGCAGATCAAAGAGGATAATCTCAAAGATTTTTTTAACAAAAATAAGACCTCTTCAGAACGTTTGAAGGTATAATAAGATTATGGTCTGTTATTTTTGGTGGACGGTTCGACCTTAATCGTGTTTAGTGTTAAAAGTCCTTCTATATATGACTTTTCCATAAGACTATTTTTATACTCTCACGAAATTTTAGTCTTATTTCCGTTTTTAAACAAAGTTATTTATTTTGGTATCAAACTTGTGTATGCAAGCTACGTGAGCACTAAGGGGTAGAAAACCAACCCCCTAATAATTGAGTATTGAGGGAGCTATGTAGGTATTAACTCTGTTGTTATATTATCTGTAGACAAAAAAAAACACTATTATGATCACAATATCTACGTACAATTGTAAAAGCTTACAACTTCAATAAAAAGACAAAACTACTATCTATCTATTATTCGTGGCACAAAAAAATGTTAGTCTTCGGTGAAACTGTTAGAATATAAGAATGCTATAACAGACCCGAGCCGGGATATTTACGTGTTCCGTAATAGACAAGTACCATCAGAAGATTTGTGTGTTTGTTTTTACGAAGGGCTCAGGTCAAGGCGACGTGGCGTATTTATAAAATATATGTTTGCATTTTAGCTGCGTCTCTTCAAAATAAGAGAGGTGTTTTCGAGACCATCGAGAAACATCGTTGGCCTCATTTTCACTTTCAGTCCGATGAGATTGTGGTAAAACAAAGGATTATCGATTATAAAAAAAAATCATTTATCTTAACAGTAGTAATATATTTATTGATAGCCAAACGTGCCGATCGAGTTTACAGAATAGTATTTAAATAAATGAATTTAATCTGTTTGATCAATTCGGTGTCAACAAATATGCGAAGTTTCAAACAATAAAAACTCTCTGGGTTTTTAAAAAGTGATCTGAGCATCTGGTCGAGACGCGGCGGCGCGTGACCCGAGAGCTGGCGGGTATTTGGCGCAGCGCTTCAGCATTGCCATACAGCGGGGCAATGCAGCCAGCTTCTTGGGGACGCTTCCGACTGGTATTGATATGGATCAGTTAAGCTACCTGTAGATTGTTTGCAGCAGTCCGCAGTTAGCTTAATTGTTTCAATTGTAAATACTAGTTCTAATTTGTTTTTATTATTGAATTGTAATTTTCTATGTCATTATTTCAGTATTTAGAAGTCAGTATTGAATTCCTTCAACTCTTCGGTGCAATATGCTCTAATCGATGTGCTTGCAGCTTTCATTTGTACATCTATCTATACCTACTTATAATAAAACTGTACATTGAAGATATTTCGAAAATGTTTTTGGATCTATTATCGATACTGAAGCCAAAACTGTAATTTTGTTTATTTTTGTCTGTCTGTATCTTGGCCGCGCATCACGCCGAATCTACTAACAGAGCTCAAATGAAACTTGGCACGATTTGAGTTTATACTAAGAGGAAGGACATAGGATACTTTTTATCTCGGAATTCATTACGGTTCCCCTGGGAGAGGGTATGAAAGTAAAATTATTTGGCCGCACATCATGCCGAAACTAATGAATGATTTAATATGTAACTTGGCATGATTTGAGTTCATACTAGGAGAAAGGATATAGGATACTTTTTGTCCCGTAATTCAGTAGTAACAGTTCCTGTGTACTTAGTTGTAATTCATTAACGCGTCGTCCGATTTCATTCATTATTTTTTTTGTTAGAAACAGTGTTGCAAGATCAAATTTGACTAAATCAGTGGAAAGTCAAGTAAAAAATCAGTAGATTGAAGAAATAATCAGTCGATATTGTAAAAAGCTGTTTTAGGTAAGTTTCTAGATCTATGACGCGCTGGGCTCGAACAACAGAGTCGTCCTAAGATGGGTACCGAGACACACGAGAATCAACGACAATGAGTGTGCCGACGGAGCCAAGGGGACTCAGCTGGGCCCCGAGCCGTTCTGTGGCATACCTAAAAGCTTGGCTCACAGAACCCTCTTGGATTCCTGCTACGAGGAATCGCCCAAGCTCTGGAAGAATACCTCGGGCATGAGTTACTCAAAGTCATAGATAAACGGTACACCAACCGAATCCTAGCGCTAAGCTAAGCAACCTTCGCATTATGACAAGAGACCTAACTGGACACTGTCGCCATAACATGTTACATTGTAACATCGAAGTTTTTTTATTCCGTTTTTCTTTTATTACTTTGGTTTAGGTACTATCAACGGTCCCTACCTACTACCGAAAAAACAATTTCGGTGGTCCAGTCAACTGAACCAGGGGCCCAATTCTGCTATACAATCGTCACGTAGAATCCTTAGATTTATGAAACTCCAGAAAGTGCGAGCGGTGCTGTTGACACTTAGACGCGCGTCCCTTCACCTATATTCATCATCATTTCTTTTATCTAAGGTAGAATTCTAAAACGTGTAATTCTGTGACGATACCACTGTCATAGTGAAGCGATTAGTTTAGCAGAATAGGGCCCCAGCTGAACGGAACCACGAGTAAGAAGCAAAACCGTCTATATTATGTTTTCGCGGGTTATATTACACTTCTTGACACTGAGAGAGGCCGAGTCGTAGCAAAAACTCGTGTAGATAAAGAATGGGATTGAAGATGCATGACAGCATACTTCCGCGTAGACACTACACGATTTACACTCAATCTAGGATGGGCCTTAATATATAATAATATATAATATAGCCTTAATAGGTACAGGTACTTATAATAAATGTATAACAGGCACATTGAAGTATTTTTGCACAGCGTTTCATAATATGAGAGAAATGTGAATACAAATAATAAATTAATTAGTCGGCAGGGCAATCGCGAACGAAGTCGCGGGTACAGCTAGTTTAGAATAAAAATATACGTGTTTGTTACAAGACTGTCACATACGAGTAGATTGAGATATTATAAGAGCATGTCGAACTTCCCAGTTCAGCTAATAAGTTTGACTTTAACGTGATACGGACTCCACCGTCGTCCCTCAACCTATAGAGATTCTCCACGAGGTATGTTTCGTAATTACGAGTAGACGTGCGGCATTAATTGTATAACTTGTTGTTTATCTATTTGTATCTAGATTCTAGATGAAGGCTAGACTATTGTTCTGATTAATAATGGGACTTAGTATAAGTTCTCTGAGACAATGTCCTAGGGTGGTAAACGTCAAATGAACAAACGATCTATACGTTCTAGGTCTTTGTTAAACTTGAGAGATACGTTTCGACTGAATTAGTAAGCTACTAAATCCATACCTTTTTAATATCACATTAATGTTATAAATGCGAATGGTTGGATGTTTAGATGTATGGATGGATGGATGTTGCCTCTTCACGCCATAACAGGCTGAAATGATGCATAGATGTAGTTTTAAGGCTGGAATCAAGTAGCGGTTATATTAGTAGATTGTATCATAAGGGAGCAAAATAATATTTTTACGGCGAGGGTGCTTTTTTGTATACTGAACGTAGCGAGGAATTCAAAGTACGTCGCCCGAGCTAAAAATATATTTTGCACCCACTCTACTTTTCATCACCCTCTATGAGAAAATAAAAGGCACCTCATTTTTTATTCTAATATTATTATTTAATAAAACATAAGAGTAACAAATTGAAATTAAATAGTATCTAATAATACAACAACTAAAAACTTATAATTATGAAAATGTATTGTTACAGTTTTATTAGGAATAGAGATTGTTGTAGATTTTATATTCTGCGTGTTTAAAATAATGTCCTAATCTGCCTCATTTTGAGAAAAACTTGACGTGACGGTGAATCTCGTTGTTTGGATGTAGTACCAGCCAATCTTTATTCAAACAATATTTGCGTTCGATTTGCGCTTTACACTAAGATGGTGCTGAACACTAAGATGTTCCAAATTCAAAAAGTGCGCGGCAAAGGTAATTGCGGCGCACTTATAAAGAGGATTAAAAACTCATTACTGCCCGCTAAAAGTTTCTTATAGAAAACACCACCTTTGGGTGCACTTAAAGGCGAACTAAGTCGTCCTTTTCGAATAGATGGGATGAAAAGGTACTTTTTATCCCATAAAACAGTTCCCCTGGGAAAGAAATAACCTTTCAACGTTCCTGTAGAAACAACGCGTGCGAAGCCGCGGGCAGAAACTAGTTATAATATAAAATCTAAGGTAATTCTGTACATCTGTCACGCTTTTCACGCGTAAACGACTGAACGAATCTTAATGGAATTTGGCAGGGAGGTAAATGTTTTCCCAGGGGCGGACATAAGCTACTTGAAAAGCGCATACGAAGGCGTGGGCAGAAGCAAGTAAATAATAAACAAGATCCGTCAAGTGCGAGTGCGACTCGCGCGCCGAGGGATTCGAACGGTTGTCAAGTATACAAATATGTACTATAGGTACTGGTTAGAGACTTTGCTATTTGATGAATACCCAAAAATTAAAGGTCCACATTTCAGATGTATCGGTTTGCAAACTTCGGAGTACAGAGGGTAATAGTGAAATTTTCGAGATTCTTCAAAATATTTCGAAAAGTATGTAACCTACAAGAATTTCAAAAACTGTTTTGAGATGTACAAACCGATACCTTTCATTTGATACCCCACTCGGTGCGGTAGCCCCCCCTTTTGAAAATTATCCCCTCCCTTTTAGACCATTTTTCAAAAAGTTGTCGTCTTATAGAGTTCTCTATATTTTTTCTGTAAAATAAAGATCCATATCTACAAACGCTACATAATTTTCATTACATAAAGTATGAAACCTACAGAAATTTCAAAAACTGATTTGAAATGTACAAATTAGAATACCTTTCATTTGATTCCCCACTTGACATTGTAGATTGTAGGTCTCTTTTAAAATTTCGACATCACAATTTGTACTGAATATTTTCTATTTCCTTTTTTTTTTTTAGTTTGTACAAGTGCACGAAATGTATTATTATTTTAAATTTCACGTTATTTGCTGCTGTAGTTGCTGAGATATTAAAGACGGAAAAAAGGACAGAAAAAGCGAGACCATAAGGGTTTCGAAACCGATCTCCGATCTTAGAAACCCTACATAAAATGCTGAAGAATCCACAGAGCATCATCTAGTCCCAAGCTAACCAAAGCTCGTGTAATGGGTACCTACTAGATATCCGATATACTCAATACATTACATCACATAGATATATCGTTCTTCAGAAACATCCAGAACACCCAGAACAAATATCTGCAGATCGTACAAACATGTTTACCAAGGCGGGAATCAAACTCGCAACTGGTTGCGGGCTGCGCCTCTATTATAATTTAGCCCCAAATAAAGCATAGTATGTGTTATTATGGTTAATAGATGAGCTCTCTTATGAGGGTCATAGCGCTCTATTTTATAAAATATAATAACATTATGTCCAGCTTACAGCATCCAACTGCCAGCAGTCATTCGCAGATCGTCATCGTGCCAGGCCACCGGGTGTCATTCTCTACGTTTGCCGATCTCCACTCTAAAACAAGTCTATGGTCCGGGAGCTACTCGTTTTGTACTTGTTATTTAGGTTCCACAAGCCAATAAAATCACTCTGATGAGACATGAACAGCTGCCGTAGCTAAAACATAAGATTTCATTAATTACTTCAGTAAATTAGTTTTCCCAGGCGGGAACACTGCCTCCAACTAATTGTAGTAAGCATTAGTAAGGTATTGTTAGGGAATCTTCGCTATGGAAGCACTTATTATGGGATATTTGGCGTGATTTGTGGGGTTTTGTGTTAGTTATTAGAGGTATGATAGTTCTAATCCTTTCAAATACGAATATAAACATAAAATTCATTTATGTACCACTAGCTGTTGCCCGCGGCTTCGCTCGCGTTTCCAAGTAGCCTATGTCCATCCCCGGGATATGTACCATTTACCTCCCCGCCAAATTTCATCAAGATCCGTTCACTCGTTTAGGCGTGAAAATGTAACAGACAGACAAATAGACAGACAGAGTTACTTCGAAGTTATAATATTGGATTACCTTGCTCTACTAGCTATTATTTTTTTTATTTGCTTAAGGTGGCGTTCGTGTCACTACGGCCATGATAGGCTTATTGTGATCGCCACTCGAGTGTTCAGCCCTGAAGCTGCGACGTTCATAGTTCGCCACTAACCCTTGCCGTTGCTAGGGACTGTAGGATATTCTTCGGGGTGATGGCTCGTGGCTCGTCTGGGCTGTGCAGGTGCTTTCCCAGATGGATGCTACGTTTTTGCATCAGTGCTCCGCACTCTCCTAGCAGCTTTACTAGTAAAGTATCAGCTGTTCATTTCGGATATGTTCATGCGGTGTAGGTATGTTGTTATACTTAAGTAGTGATTTTCACTAGAAAATAGTGTCTGTTGTTGTAACAAAGGATACCAAATTGATTGCAAACAAATGCCTCGCTGTACTTGCTTCTCTCTACTTTTGTAAGTCCTAAGTCCAGCTGTGTACTGGCAAATGCTGTTGATTATGATTGGCCTATCCTAGGCCTAACAGTGGGAATACACGGGCCATGATCGACTTCAGGCCCATAGATAGCAAATCAGAAAACCACCGGTCCAGATTAAATGATATATGTTATAAACGCAACAAGCTTAATAACTGAAGTGTGTGGTGACCATTGTATGCCGAAATTGTTACGAACGGTATGCCACGTCCTTGTGAGTGGATGGTTGCATACTCACAGTGAACATGTACCTCTAGCATGTAACTAGTTCACTCCTCTGTGGTAACTAATATTAACAGATCATTTGTATTTAGTTTTCCATGCACACTGCGTCACCGAAGTCGTCACAAGCTATTAACAGCTTGTTCAAGCTATTTAATTTTTTTCACATTGGTGTCAGGCTCTTGGGTGGTGTCAGATTGGATAAGCTTTGATCAAAGTAATTGATCACGGAGCCAAGTTTGTTTCCAACACGTTCGCAATTTGCTGCTGGAATGTAGCAATGTAACTGAGGGTTGTAGGCTCAAAGTGGGTATTTCCGACAATATCCAAGGTAGACGACTATAGGAACCTCACATATTGTCGCGTATGTCCGGGTATCTCCGCCACAAAAATCTAATGGTGTTGAATTTACCACCGCAAACGGATAAACAAAATATTTTATACTAACCATATTTGCTTTGGGAATACTTTCGAATATGCCAATAATAGCCGACCACCGACCGAAGATAAATAGTTATCTTAATATCAATTAAATAATTATCTATCTTTTAGGTTTCTTGTTCGGTTAAAGAACCGAACCATATACACTGGTTCACTTCAATCTTTTTAAGGTAAACTTACTCTTGGACTTTACCTTAAAAAGATTGAAGTGTACCAAAAACCAAAGTGATCTTATTATTTCCTAGTTTTACTTATGTAATTTGAATTTTGTGACGTGTCCAAGAGTCCTGTAAGGTCTAAAGGAAATAAAGCACTTTGAATTTGAATTATTTTAATAATTATGAATATCATGTACGCTAGAGCATAGATGCAATAAATTTCATCATAAAATCTACCGAAGAAGAAATATAAAACAATAAAATTTTTCCAATTATCTTGTGCAAGCTTTTTACAAGCTTTCTGTGTAACTTAACTCACAGGCTATCTGAAAAGTATTTCAGCCCGATCCCTAGATTTTGCAATGTTTTTTATTTGCTAGGTATAATGGAATATTGCGAGACGCTTTTATCTATAAAGGCGTACGTGTCACCTTTTAGCCCGAAATCCTGGGATATTCTGGGGAAACTTGTACAGGCTCTATGTACGTAAGTAGTGTTATACACAGGTAGAGCATATTTTTTTAAAAGTTATTTTTGCGTATTGGGGACAAAGGAAAACCCAAACGGTTAATGTGTGTGAAATATTAAAATAATTTTTGTTGAAACAAAAAAAACAATAATGTATTCAATTAATGCATTTGATTATTATAATGTGGACTTCATGCTAGCGAAAACGTGTTGTATTATATAATTTTAAGGTATATTTTAAAATCTTAATAATTATATTTAGTGTGTTTTTGTTCATCGATTATAAAAATGTAAAAAAAAATATTTTTATAGTTTTGTTACACACAAAAAGTTATAAAAATATAAAACCTATTACATAGGTAAATGAAAAAAAAACAAAATGTTTTTGGTTTATTTTTTGCGTTTGACCAATATCTTATACAAAAAGAAGGTTATCAAATTCACAAAGAAGTATCTGACTTACACTACACCAAGTCAAAAGTAAACTTCAACATTACACATTTATTTTTAACAAGCTGCCTTGCCGTTATCGGGATTCTGTTAAGAGCTGTAAAGCGGTTTATGCTCTATTCAGCAGAAATGTTCCCGACTAGATGAATTTGGGTCGGAAATTGTTGGATATTGATATTTTGTGGTTGTGGATGATAGTTTGCCGTGGTGGTCGCGGCATAAAAATATACTTCTCCAACTCGACCCGTAGATGTAAGAGGATCCGTTCCCTGAAGGGTTACATTTTCTTTGTTTGACAATTAATACGCAATTAATCGACTTAGATCTGATTTTATTTTGTAACAACCAATGTTCATAAATATCTATTAGATAAAAGATGTGATTTAAATCTTGGTCAATATATACAGAGTGTACCAAAAATGGACGTCATAAAAAAACATTAATGCCTCACCCTCGAGGGTACCCGAAAATACCCCATGTATGTTCCCCGATTTCTCGTAGTTTTTAAAATTATGATTTTTTTACGTTTTGTTTGAGTATTTTCGTGCGGAACGTTAACTGTAATTTTTTTTGTGGTTTTGTAAGATTCATAGGGATCATATTGATACCCCTATGAATCGTACTTTGCATATAATAATCAGCTTTCTAACAGTAATGCAAGTTACAAAACTTTTCATCGAAAGTGAAGAATTTACATTTGAGCGAGACAAATTTGAATTTTCAACATCAAATTAAAAAAAACGAGGGCCTTTTTTGTATTGCGTAAACTGAAAAAAGCTGAACTTTTCTGGACCGGCTCCAACGTGCAATGGACTATAAGAGATCCTACCAGAGGAAGGCAGCAGCTGCCCTGTCACAGATTTTAGAATACTCATATGTGATCACCAATAATTGGAATAACGAGCAGGCATCATCATTTCATCCCAATACCAAGTATATTGGTAAAATAGAGAAAAGGAAAAAAAGACAAAGAAGTGTAATGAAAACTGGCACTCACGAATATAAAATTCATGTCAGTTCGTCATGTTGGTACCTTGTACCTACTTTTCTAGTCTTACTCTTTACATAGAAAAAAAACGAACTTGTTTATCCCTTTCTAAAAACACATTGTGACGTCATGTGATGTCATAGAATTCTCGAATGGTTAGGAACTCTCATGTGTCATGAAATCCAATTTAGTGGAAGGGTTCCAACAACTTTTCCGAATACTTTAGCTTTATGTTAATATTTGATTGTTATCATTAGACCCGGAATATTTGAACGGATTTGTTTTGCCGCTTTTTAACGTTTTTATTTTAGATTTTTTGCGTACTCAATGCTTTTAGAGTTAAGTCCAAAAACACAAATTACCAATTTAAAATTCAATACATATTAAACACATTTACGCTGACAAATTATCGTATTTAACCTTGCAACGTACTACAAAGTTTGTTCTACTTTTGAGACAAAGAGATAATGTGTCTTCTTAATAATAAGAAATAAGGAATAGAGATCTAAAGAGTAAACGAACCTTTTCCGCGTTTTGTTTACTTCCATAATTCACTGCTTCTTAAGATTCTTCTTTTCTACAAAATTATACACCTACAGAGTAACAGCTCTACTTTGCATCCTACAAAGCTCTATAATTACAACCGGATATAATTATCCCTCAGCAACCGAACAATAATTAAAGTTTTAATCCTGCCGTGAAATGGCGTCGGACAAGTCAATTAAGTTCTACTACAGTTTCGTAAAGCTGACGTTTTTGTTACAGGTAAGTAAGATTTGGCGGTGTTAACTTCATCTTCTTTCTTAATGGCGCCGTTGGCTGTGTTAATACGTAGCTCCGTGACGTCGTCGTCGTAGATAAGTGTTGTGATTGTAAAGGAGGTGGCTGTGGGTTGGAAAGCTTGGATTGCTGCCGTTGAAAAATGTAATGTATGAATGAACTGCAATCATTTGCTTAGGTATTTTTATGAAATTACATTTTCGAATTTTCACAATTTAATTTTCAAATTATTGGTTAGTGTTAAAAAAAAACAAATGTTACTTTAAACGTTTTTAGGTTTTCACAACAACGAGACGAAATTTCTTAAAGTTCAACAATTTGCATTAGGTACGCGTTAAAGAATGTTGTCTGTTTAGTGTAGATATGTTATTAATCTTATCAGGAAGTCACTTCTTATAATCACTTCTTATAATTAGTTTATAAAGAAGTAACATTTTCATGTCCCAGGTTCGGCTGCACTTAACAATGCTCATGCTGGAACGTGAACGTGAACGTAACCAGTGATCATCAAGTGTAAAAGCCTAAACTTAATGCTCCAGCTGCTACAATCGTAGGCTGTGGTTTATCAAACTTACTGATTGCCTGTTCGGCCGACGAGTGTTTCACGATAAGAAAACAAATTACGTTGTACGGGAGGAAGCTTGACAACGAATTATTTAACGAAATTCATCCATAACTCAACGTAATTCGGTTAGTTTTCGATTTTCACTTAATAAAACTGAAATTTATATTGTTTGCAGAAGCGTACAGTTCGAAGAGTTCTGTCGTTTCAGTTTTATTTCATTTTTATTTCTGTCTCATTGTTCGTCTTGTTTTGGTAAGTTTGTAGAATGAACCGTTGTCTTTTATTGTTGGGTTTATTTCCTTTTATACGGTAACGGGTAATACAGTAGCAGCGAATTTTATACATTGGTATCGGTAGGTATTTGTTGAGTAAGTTAATTTAATCGAGTCGACACACCGATGTCGGTGGGTTAGTGTGACAATTTCGTGTATGATTATTCTTGGCAGCCAACAGTATTTTGTCAGCTTTTCGACAGCTCGTTGACTTCTGTGTGTAGTGTAGATAGGTAGAGAAAGGTTTTTATTTACGACTTCAGACACACAACTACAAATGAGACTACAGCAATTATACAGAATGCTCGTAAAAAGAAACAATAATAAAAATATAGTTGACTAAGTAATAAAAACAAATAAAACCATATTTAAAATAAATAAAATGTCTGTGTGTGCTGCAGTACGTCAGCTCAGCGGAATATTTTGTTAAAAAAGCAAAAACACTGCTTTTCAGCCATAACCCATTGAGAGCAAGCTGAACGAGTTTCAAGTGTAATGTGTACTAAATGTTTGTGTTTGTGTAGTAATAATGGAATGTTTGTGTTTGTGTAGTAATAATGAAGTCCTCAAAATATTGGCTTTTCCTAACTCCTTTTTATGCACCTATATGGCAATAGGGCTAAGCGATAACAGATGGTCGTTTTATTTTTGGCAAACGAAGCGCTTAGGAATACCCTCAATTTGTCTCTGTAAACTTTTTAAAATGTAATTTAAAAGTGAATTTGGTTTTAACATTAGGTACGGATTGGGGGAGGAATATTGTTCCAGCACTTAGTTGCCGAGTATCTAAAACTTCCTCTGAAGGCTGCAGTTTTGTGATCGTGATAGAACAATGCAGATCTAACTGAGCGTAACGACCTTTTATCAGAATGGAAATTAAGTTTTGAGTGCAGATATTCAGGCTTTCCAAACTTTATAACATCAAAGACCAGTCCTCCCAGGTGCAAAAGGCGACGTGACTCCATGTTTAACAAGAAAATGTTATTCAAGAACGTTGTTATGTAGCTACGAGACGGAATGTTGAAGCAAAAACGACAACAAGAATTTTGCACTCTTTGTACAGTTCGCTGCGAACCGAGGATCAAAAACTATGTCCCCATAATTCAATTTTGAGATAATTAGCGATTCGCAAAGGACAATACGACATGCCTCAGAAAATTGATTTCAAATTTTGTACAAGTACCTTTAGACGATAGAAACAAGTTTTTACTAAATTAAGAACAGGATTCCCAAATCTAAGATGGTTGTCGATGATGATTCCAATATTCCTTGCTTCTACCACCCTAATCACTTTAGAGTTTTGGATCGTTACATCAGGGTCACCATTGAACTTGTCAATTTGGGATTTGGTACCCAAGACCATATACTGTGACTTTGTTGGGTTTAACATGAGAGCATTGCGTGAGGACCAGTCTGCAATGGCGTTCAGATCTGTGTTTAGTTGTTGGGCTGCATGTGCCAATTGATCAGGTGTCTCTGATATATATACCTGTACATCATCTGCAGTGGTAATAAGAATAAGTGATAGATAACCTTAGATAAATCCGCACAATAAATTGTAAAAAGCAGAGGTCCGAGTTTAGAGCCTTGCGGGACACCACGAACAATAGGGATCGGTTGCGACAATAAAGTTGATTCATTGCCCTTTACCAATTTCACGGCTTGTGATGGGTTATTGAGATAACTATCGAACCACGTAATAGACAATGTACATAAACCATAATAAGAAAGCTTGGCAAGAAGAAGTGGTATGTTGAAACAGTCAAATGCACGCGAGTAATCAAGCAGAGTTAGCAATGTACAGCGTCCTGCTCCGCTAGCACATTATCAGTGACATCCAGAAGGGCAGTCACAGTTCCACGACCCTTGCCAAATCCAGACTGAAGCGAAGGCAAAGTGTCATTGGCTTCCACATACCTAGTAAGTTGGTTACTGATAAAGTGATAACTCTCTCAAGGAGCTTCGACAGAAAAGGCAAAATAATTATTGACCGAAGATCCTTAAGCTCAACCAGGGTATTAATTTTAGGTGTTACTATCGACGTCTTCCACTGACTCAGAACCGCATCCGATGTGATAGATTTGTTTACGATTGTCGTAATCACATCCAAGGTAAAAGGAAGCAATATCATGATAACTTATCTACTGATGCCATCATTGCCTATGGCATTGGACTTTATTGACATTATAATTTTAGATACTTCAGTAGACGTGATGGGTTCTAGTTGCAATGTTTCGGCTGTAAACTTATGTAGACTCCATATTAGCTGATCCACGTGTTGGATAGTCATGTCGATCTTTGCTTGGCCCACTTTAACGTTTGTTTTGTGTGTTTTAAGCCTGTAAGAGCCAGGCTTAACACACAAAACAAACGTTTGTTATGACTCAGCCAACATTAGTATTACCTATACAAGTTGCCACGTTATTGGTGTACTGAGCCGAAAGGGGGTTGTTGTGCACCCTATACCCAACTGATCCGCATGTTTTGGAAGTCTGTCGAGGTTATTTTTATTTTGAAAAATTAAGTTATTTTTAGCACACGTAGAGGTCTGTTGGACGAGTCCATTGTGTTGCGAGGCGCCGGTGTACGGTCGATTCTCATTGGCTAAGTACTGGCAGTGACAATTAAAGGTCAAGAATCTTACTGATGAACAGCTGATGTAGGGTTCTCATCTCACTAACATAAAAATGGGCTATTTGGGATGAATGTTTCAAGGTCTTTTTTTCAGTAAAAAACCTTGATCCGGGTTTCAAGTGCTCGAACAAAAAATGATCGTGGGAGGGGGTGGACCACCCCTTTAGTACACCAATAACGTGCCACCTTGTAGATAACCATTTAGTAGACTTTCGGCATATTCTATTTAAAGTTTTATAAGAATAATCAAATCACATTCAAAGCTGAAAGGCATAGCTACACAAAACTAAAGATATTTTCGACGCCGCTGATAAGATACCTATCACAATAAACTCTCTGACTCATTTAATATTCCAACTTCAGTCATAATCATACCTTTAAAATGTGCATGTTATCCAGCAGTATTTATTTTATCAAAGTTAAGAAGAAATTTATTTTGACGCGCTGACAGCGTAGTCAGAAGCTGGGCCCGCGGCATAACCCTGGGGTAGCACCTGAAAGAACCTTATTTAAAACGTTTTTATTAATGCTTTATTCAAAATTTTTCTCACTTTATTCAAATTACAGCTTTCTAGTACTAATATTATCTGGCTAAACCACTCTCTGGCTAGACAGACAGACGGACTGACAGACAGACGGACAAAGTGAAATTTTAAGGGTTCCTTGTTGACTACGGAACCCTAGAAATCCGTGCTGGGAAAGTAGCTATGTCTGTTTGTGTCTGTTAACATTTCCCATGGCTGAAAGGATCTTGAAAGCTTTTTACAATGAAAATCAAAAATCATGAAGGGAGACTGCTCAAAGTGCGTTAAATAATTCAAACTTAATAATACGAAATAGAGTGGTCTATTTGAATTCGTTCCCTTCAATCTTTATTAGAAGATAGTACCTACCTACTTATTTGATGAGTACTACCATAGACTAACAAAACACAAATGTTTTCGTTTACTATCGCTGACAGCTGAAAGTAGTAAAAATTTAAGTACTGCTAAAATGCCAATATAACCATTCAAAATCATTCTAAAACTTTAATCGAGCTTGTAAGAAACTGGGTATTTTCTATATAAAATAAAAAAAATATCTATCTAAATATCAAGTGTAGAGTTGGAAACGAGCATACGTGTTACAATGCAAAAGTTAACCATGTGGTTAAATAGTGATAAAACTAACATAATGTTCATTAACAGCACATCCCCGAATCAACCAATTGTCTGTATTGGTTTAGAAGATGGCATAACCTGTGACTGAACTTCTTCTTGGTTTCGAACTGGACCCTGCATTGACCTGGAAACAGCATTTCGATACAACATGCACAAACATGGCGAAAGGCATGCACTAAAGCAAATAAAACAAATTGTTTCGCTAGAAAGTCTAAAAGAAGCGTATTATGCCTATATACATTCAATACTCTCGGTATTATACTATGGGGAGCTTCAACAGATACAGAACGCATACTTAGGATGCAAAAACGTACAATTAGAACTTTAGTAGAAGCAAAATACAGGGACACGTGTCGGGAATATTTTACGACACTAAATATATTTATTTGATTTATTTATTTATTTATTTAAATACTTTAATGCACACATTTAACAAAAGTATACAAAAGGTGGGCTTAATGCCGATGGCATTTTCTACCTGCCAACCACACATGGTAGAAATAAAACAAAAAGGCGTGCTATAATTAAACTAAGCTAGACAAACTACATCAATTAATAATAGAACTTACACTATATAGTAATATATATAATATCTAAATATATACATATATATATATATTATAATAGGTACTTACAATGTTTTAATGAAGAAAGGTAGCAATAAAAATCACAAAAAGTTAAAAAGATGGTTGAGTTACCTAACTAGAAGTCGGGTAAAGATTACTTATGCCTATGGCAATGGGTCAGAAGTTGTATAATAAACTCCCTGAATTTATGAAACAGGAGCATAATGAGGGTCTCTTTTTCAGTCACGCCAGGACGCTTTTATTAGACAAGACAGTGTATAACATACAAGAATACCTTGCAAATGACTACAGCCATTTAGAACTTAAGATTTTAGACAAAAATGCCCCTTTACAGCATCACTAAATTATTTTACATTAACAAATTTTTATTTATTTCTCATTTAATTTAATTTTAATTATCAAAAAATATGTACCAAACTGAAAATATCATATAATTTACGGACTAAATTTATTTTTTATTAATTGAGTTTGTGTTTTTTATAAAATTAATAAAATATCTAATCTTATCTTATCTATGTAATGTATTGTATTATGTAGAGGTATAGTCAGCCATCTAGTATCCATAACACAAGCTCTACTTAGCTTGGGGCTAGATGGTACTGTGTGGATTGCCCAGCATAAAAAAAAATACAAAAAAAAAATTCAATTGTTGTCATAGTACGAAAAGAGGTTCCTCTCTATCCGGTAGGGGCGCTGCCCGGCGCTTAATTTAAAATCATAATCACTTTATTGCATGAAAAATGGTATTATAAAGGTCTTGGCTTAAAATAAGTTCATATAATTCACCGGTAAATTCGGCATGCAAAATAGACACAAAATATAAATTTAAATTCAGTAGAATATAAAATAGGTATAAATTAAATTTAAAATATATATAAAAAGTTAATCTTAAAATGTCATTGAATTTACATAACATCAATTTCGATGGTTAAGGAAGTATAGAACGATTTTTTGTCAATAAGCCACTTTTTTAACATAAATGCAAAAGCTTTGCAAGGTAGTTCTTTGATATCTTTAGGTATCTTGTTGAAAATGCGTCCACACATCGCATGATAACTTTTTTGGTAAAGAGCAGTTCTGAGCGTTCGAGATAAAACAATTCTATCTTAACGGTCCTTGGGTAAATATCACGTGCTTTCGTAAAAAGGTTTTTGTGTTGCTTAGCGAATTTAGCAGTGAAAGAATGTATATACTAGGCAAAGTTAATAACTTAAGATTTCGGAAAACAGGCCTACACAATTCCCATTCCCACAATCGCACGAACACACTTCTTTTGAGCTCTGAAGGCTCTGGTAACGTCGTCGGTAGAATTACCCCACAGAATCATGGCGTACTTCAGGCTTGAGGCTAAGTATCCGTGATAAGCCGTCAATATTGTACTATAGCTTGATGATTTCCGCAACCTATAAAGTACATAAACAAACTTATTTAATTTGGTACTTACTTGGTCAAAGTGCTGCTAATGATCACACCGTGCGATTTTAGTTTAAACGCTTTCGTGATGGAAACTTTCATTTGAAGAACGAACCACGTGGAAGACCGCCCACACAGGTGAATAACAATGAATTGAAAGAGATGGTTGAAGCCGATCCGAGCTAAACTACCCAGGAATTAGCGGCATGGTTTAACGTTACCTTACCAACAATATTGACTCATTTGCGTCAAATCAATAAAATAAAAAAATATGAAAAATAGGTGCCTCAAGATTTTACCGATCTGCAGAAAGAAACGCCTGTTGAAACCGGTGTTGCCTTGATGAATCGATACAGAAATGAACTACCATTTTTTTCGTGATTTGGACAATTTTCTACGTGATAAAAAGTTTTATTTCCAGGAGGCAATACAAAATGCTTTCACACAGTTTGTCGAATCTAGATCACCAGAGTTCTATCGCAAAGGCATAAATGACCTGCCTATTAGATGGCAGCAATGTATAGATAATAATAGTAAATATTTTGATTAAATAAATTATGTTAAATTAAAAAAAAACCTATTTCAATTTTTCAGTACAAATCGGCAATTACATACATTAACCCCTAAAAGAGTTTCTCCTACGAACAAGCAATACCTATAATGTCTTTGGCAATATCTCTTGGTACTATGAGTACTACTAGTTATAATCCGTGCGATGAGAATGAGATAGAACCATAACGAAATAAAACAAGCGCGGCCAGACATTTACTTTGACAAGGTTCCATTCCACTTTGATAACCCCCGTTTCGTCCTACTAGAAAGGTGACGCAAAACGTTTACTTTGAGAATGTTTCAGGACTGTAACAAAGTAGATTAGATATTACTGACTTAAGTACCTAGGTACACAACACAAGGAACATAGATTCTAAAATATAATAGAGAACAAAATAATACACACATTACGTGAGTCGAAACATGATTATTTAATTATTATTTTATGTTTTCATGCCCTTGCACTTTCTCTCTTAATGGATCTAAGTAAATCATTCACATCTAATGCAATGCAGACGAACTGAAAACCTCCTCCTTTTTGGAGTCGGTTAAAAAGTGGCAAGTTACAAAGCTTTGATAATTAAGTCAAATTAGCAGCTTATTAGCGTAATTTGTTGCACGGAGATGAATTCTTAACGAGATTTTAATACGAGTTTCAAACTAATTATTTTTAAGCACGACTAGCGCTTCTCCGTTATTTCGTATTTATCTTATTAGTTAGTTTAATTTTATAGAAATCGTCCCCATCGTCGGTGTTGTCTTGATGACAGCGCACTCTTGCTTGACCTAAAGCCACGTACGCGGAGATCTTATCCAAAAGCGAAGATTCCAATGGTGAAAAGTCGAATGAAATTTGAATACTGTGTTAATGCAACAAGCTACTAGTTCATTTCCAAGAATTAGCTCCCGTTTTCCTTGACAGCAACTTGTACTATATCAATAGAAGGCAATAGAATAGATAATAGAGGTAGATTCCGTATTTTCCACTCCTGACACCATACCATTAAAATCGTCAAAAATTCGTAAAAGTGTTTAGATGTCGCCTAAACTAGTACTACTAACTTTTGATTTTGATCGTATGCAACATTACGAAATAGAAACAAAATAAGAATGTTCGAATAGAAAACCGGTCTAACAAATCATTTAAAAAATTTTAAATCCTGTATATTTACAACGCAACGTTAGTTGAAAATTGTACCTACAATTCCACTTAAAAGAAACCTGTCCAAACGTCTTGCAGCCTGCTTTACTAAGAAATCAGAAGTGGCATCCAACAATGTCGGTTGTCGCCCGTCGGACCTTTTTCAAGAATATTTGATATCTTTTTCAACCTGTCTTGAATCTTGAATCGACCCCCGTCACCGTCGGGTTTGGTCACATTTATAGACTCGAAATCGACAAGCACCTCAAGAAAGATTGCAGAAGGTTACGGCTTCGATTGCCGCGGAACAAATGTTACTATGATCTGCAGATATTGACTTGATGACACACAAAACGCACGTGCCGTGCATTTTGTGAATGTCACGAAATCTAAAACAAAGTTAGCCATTTTCTACATAAAGCTTCAGCACCATTACACCTTTCGAGCGAAAGAGGTCGACAAGTTCAGAAAAGTTTTCTGTCAACAACTTAGTGAAAGCCGTCATGTCGCGTCCTCCGAGCAAAGCGGATGTGAGTCGATGCAACCCGAAGTGACGTCATTAACACTCTTAAGGTTGTCGCAGTCGCAATTTTTTCAGAGTCATAATCATTATACAATCGCTCACCGTAGAATGTATCTAAATATTGATGTTTAGGCTCATAATTGAATGCTCGTTTTGGTATTGAGCGGTAGCGGTGCGGCCTAGATGAGCAACGTCCTTTAATGTCGACAAAATAAAGTTTTTTCTGACTGGCTTTTAGATTACGCGTCGATAAATATGCTGAAACCCAGAAGGACGGAACGTCACTATAAAATTGCGAGATATCTTATTATTTTGAGAAGAGGTTTTGGGAAGAAGAGGATTTTATGATTAGAATTGTTCTTGCTGTTAGTTTATTATGTAAATTACTAAGAATTGAAATACACTTATAATAAAAATCATCTGTACGTATAGTATAAATTTGCAAAATACCTGAATGGATACTTTTCAAGAATGGTCTTAGTAAAAGTAAAAAAATATTTACTTAGTTACACAGTACAACATTTAAAAGAAAATATAGAGACGTGACATAAATAGTTACCACTCAACGTGTGCTATGACAGAGAAATCATGCCGTAGCGCTGGTCTTCCGTGGTGACCGTGTGTGTGGTGCCTGAGGTAGCTACGTCATACACATATCTAAATACAAAATAAAACAGAAACAAAGTGGACAGAGACAAAGCATGAAAAAAATTAATAAGTAGGTAAATAAAAAATCAGCTAACAAAGAATAATAAAAAAATAATTATGGGTATACACAATACTATACTACTATATCACTACTACACACTACTAATAGATTACTACTATATAAGGAGAGATATTAATAGTACTGGACTACATTATAAAATTATTGAGGCTTAGTACGACCTGTTAGGAGTGAAATATTTTGTTGAGATTCTAGAAGTACTATTTTAATGATTTTTTGAAAGAATAAATAGATGAATAATTTTTATTTGGCGGTGGCAGCTTGTTCCAGCATTTAGTAGCAATGTATCTGAAACTGCCACGAAATGCAGCCGTTCTATGCCTCGGACAAGTTAGACGAGTGGCGAAACTAGTATAGCGGCTTCAAAAAATAAGCTTTTCAAACAGGTAGTTTGGCTGTTTATGTTTAATAATGCCGAAGAGTAGAGTAGCAAATTGAAGCGTTCTGCAGGACGACTTATTGAGCAAGCCCTTAGCATTAATATAGGGGGAAATGTGAGCGCGTCGGGGAGCTTTTTAGATCTACAAAGCAAACATTCGCCAAAAACACTATCTGCAAAACTTAGTTTGGAAAGAACGAGCGAATCACACAGCTTATTCGCATTTCCACGCTTAAATGCTCACGCATGCGATATAATACAGATAAACGGTAAAAACAGTTTTGAACTGTTGTAAGGATACGGTTGTAAGGAGGACTTTCGAAATGTAAAGTACTATCTATATCATAATCAAACCTAAATTGCGGGCTTCCGAAACATGTTCTATTGGCACTCCATTAACTATAGATGTCGGTCTCTGTGATGTAATACTATTAACCTGGTTTTTAGAACATAAACTTAAAAAATTTAACTTCAGGGGATTGAGAACCAGATTATTCTTATAACTCCAACTTTTAATGCGCGCAAGAACTTCATTTAATTATTTAACTGCATCATCAATATTATTAACTCTTGTAAAGCTGGAGGTCACCCGCGTAAATTTGGTAATTGCAATTTTTTATTTGTTTAGTTACATCGGCACAGTACAAAATGAAGAGAATAAAGGTCCTCAAAAGGAGCCTTGAGGGACACCACGATATATTTTTTTAAATATATCTTGTAACGAAGGAAAATATTACTTGATCGAACTTGCAATTAATTAAAAGTTCTCTGAGGCATGAAACGTGACGCTCATTAATAAACAGAGTAATTTTACAATGTGTTTTAACGAATAAAAATGATTGGGTCAGACTCAAACGTTACTTAATTAAGTATTATCAGCTTTGCCGTACCTGACCATAATTAAAACAAAAACATTAAAAAATCAAATAAAACTACATTAGAGAATAAAATAGTACTACAGGGCAGAGTCCATTAGAGGGGTCTTTGTGATTCCGCCGTGTTACATTAGACGGACAGGGGTGGATTAAGGTCAGGTCATAGAAATTTATAACACTATTTATTTACATGTTTATAATGACGTCGCCGCGTCGATCTAACGACTAAAATAGCAAGAATTCATCAATCCAATCCATATCCACAAAATTAATCACCCTTTCCATTAATGTAAAGTACATAGGGCGAGACAGTTTTATAAAAAAAAAAATTATATAGTTTATACATTTTTCAATGTTATAATGTTAAAAATATTGTAAATTGTCAGTATACGTGTCACCACACATAATTACACTTAACAATATTTTTAGAATGGTAACTTTTTAGTGTAGAAACTGTATGTTGGTGATCAAAAGGTAAAATAATAAATTGTATTTGAATGTTGGGTATGTACACTACAGACCTGGCATGACTGCACACGATTGTCATTACATTAACCATGGAAAACTCCGAAATACAGGGTGTGTCAAGACGACTACCGAAAACAAAGGGGGGTGATGCGCCCCCCCAAAACAATCCCAATAAAAAAAACCACAGTCCGAAAAAAAATATATAGCCGGAGATATTATTTTTTTAAGATTTTTGTTTGTTTTGCTAGCCAGCAATGTACACGAGAACCAAAGTTATCGACATAGCTCAGAGAATTAGCAAGTGGGCTGGCCATATCTCGCGAAGAACCGATAACCGCTGGGAAAAACGTGTTCTCGAGTGGAGACCACGACTCGGCAAACGTAGTGTAGGACGCCCTCCAGCTAGGTGGGATGACGATCTGCGGGCAGATGCTGGATGTGGCAAGCTGAAGACAGGGCGCTATGGCGCTCATTGGGCCTCCCCCTTTGTCCAGCAGTGGACTAATATAGGTTGATGATGATGATGATGATGATGAATGTACACGTAAATGCAAATTCTAAATAACGTAGGTTGTAGGTATGTAGGTACTTACCTAATTCCGCTACAGCCTCGGTCGAACCAGTTGACTGATGAACACGATCCAGGAATGTACCTAGTATCCTCGGTGCTTCTCGCGTTTAAGTCGTAAGGATAACTATCACTTAACACACACACACCAATAACTAACTGAAAACAATATACTAAACTGTCTACTAATAAATAACAACAAAAGAAAATTACGAAACGGTTAGTAGGTACGTTTATGCACCGCGCAAGTATTCAGACCGAATAATGAACACGTACTAAAATCAAATAATTAAAACATTAGTGAATTTAGGTAAAAAGCGGCTTATTAAAAGCCGAAAATTTCTTTGAATCGCCGCCGCGCCGACCGACATCGCTCCTATGAGTAATTGTAAAGTAATGGACATAAGACCTCTGAAAATAACCGCGGCTGTATCAGCTGTTCTTAACAAACGTTGGTACTTTTATTTGACTAACTAATTAAATGTGTTTGAAATTTTTAAGTTTCTAATCAATTATTAGCATGCTTTCAAGTTCATGGCCGCGAGTTAAATCGTAGGTATGTACTAATTATTTATGTAAAGATAAGTTTGTAATCTCGGAAGTTTTACGTGTCTGGGGATGACCGCGGCCGCGGATGAGTTGGCTTAACATACATTGCTGTTTTTTTTTTTTTTATTGGTTTTTTGCTTAATTAAATTAGATAATTAGGAAGATGTGCTCTTATAGTATTGTACTATGGGTATGTACCTGGTACACCCTGTATATAATTTTTTACCATACTTCAATACATGATTAAAACAACTTGGCCGGAGTGAAGTTAGCAAAGTTTTCACATGTGCACCACCATTCTGTCCATATAAACGAGTACTGTGCAGCCACTGACGCAATTTCAGACTGCGGCCAAGTTGTTTTAATCATAGTGAAAATCGAAATTAGTATTTGCATCGCTTCTACGAGGTCACGTAGATACTAAAGACACACTACGGCCTCATATATTTAATAACAACCCTCAACATCTTTCAGTCCTACCCCAAATATCGTCATCCTGGTTCCATCCCTGGCAAACTATACCCATTTTATTTATTCGACTTGCCTCGCTCAGGAGAATGCTTCCTATTTCTAGAACAAAAGCGTATTCTTGCTGTAGTGTCTTTATAGGTTCCTTTTAGAATACCTTAAGATAAGAGGAGATTGTTTTAGAACATGCCGGATTTCTATGGGCTAGTTCTACTTCTGAAAGGAACTTATACGGAGATCAAGATAAAGTACAGTAAGTGTATACGAAACGTGACTTATACCTACTATTATCTAAATAGATGCAAAAATATAAATAAAGCCAGTTTGATTTGTCATGTCTACAAAACAAAATATCGAAAAATAATAATATCCAACAAATACCTAGGTGCACTTTATTGCATATAATAAATAACAAAATGTAGAGCGTTAAGCAACTAATCTTCTAAACACTACATTACATAACAGACTACTAAGTCTGTTATGTTTTTTAGTGTTTTTAATAATCTGAATTACTGAATTGCACGGCAAGAGAAATAAAAAAAAATAATTGAAGTATCACGTAGGTACGAGTAGAACCTCACCTTAAGTAAATCAGTGAATCACGCGCTTTTTCTATTTTCGTCGTTCATGGCCGCTTTTTCAGCGCAGAATACAGTCATCAACTCGTATTCTTTAGATTATAATTTTAAAGGGGCAGCTAAGAAGGCACACAGCCCGGCCAACCCGGTAAGCGATCTTTGCAACCACGCCTTTCGTTAGTTTACGACTTGCTAACCGCAAGCTGCAAACGAGAAGCAAGTTGTACAATCATGGTTTTTAGCCAATCGTGCGTGGACATGGGTTGCTCCTGCCACCTTGTTTACAGCGTGCGGTCACGCAGGCAGGAACTTTATTTATTTATTTATTAATTTATTGCGTCATATTATGGTTCATACATTTGTCAGGACTTATTGACTATATTATGAAACACACGCTATTGCATGTTTTTCTTGTACCCACTTAGAGCGTTGCAATGGGAAATAAAATGGTATGCAAGGTCAAATAAAATTAAAATTAAAGAAAGATTTCAATTACAACTCACCAAAAGTCGGGTATCACGAGATTAAGTTTACACCTACTTTAATTATGACGCGGTTGCTCAATTATTTTTGAAAGAAATGTGGATATTTTCGCAAATTTAGTTATTTCTGGGATGTAAATAGAAGTTACTGTCAAGATTCGAAGCTCGCGGAAGTGTGGTTTACAAGAGTCTGGTATGCTTATAACTACTAGGATATGAAGGCACTTTTTCTGGCTGATAAACAGGTCTTCTGCGTCTACGCTAGCCGCCCAAAGTATGATCCCGTACCGGAGCCATGCAAAGGCATAAGCATAGTACGCAGATATACTTGTTTTGAGGTCTGTGGCCTTACGTTATTCCGTCAGAGCATACGAGAAACCAGATAGTGTTGATTTTATATGACTTTTCCAATTAATATTTATGTCAGTATGACTTACGGGTACGTACTTATGGGTACCAGTGCTTTACAAGAGAGCTTTGACCTTAACAGAGCAATACCTCTTGGTGCTATGCAGACAGAGCAACTTCAGTCAAAGAAACTGTCAACTTTTTAGTATTTTTCAACAGCTAGTTGTGAGGTGCCTGTTGCCGCAATTAGGGCACACGCTAGAAATACGCCCTACGATGCACAATTGTACGCCTGTCAATCTGTGATAGGTGATATCCCTAGTGCTCATTTTGTTACTTAGTGACATAGCTGTTTAGCCTCGTGCACTCACGTGTTACTTAATTATAAGTTGTACAAAATTTCACAATTAACTAGTGAAACGTAGTTCAGGTTAATTTTGTTAAGTTTATTCCCAAGCGTCGGCAACAGAACGAGTTTCATACCGTTTCATTAACAAGTAGCATTTTTGTTTAAAATAATCTTGATCGTAGGTAGGTACCACAGGGGGTAGGCAGCAGCGCCCCTGCAGAACAATTCTACCACCGAACTGCGATCCCCAACACGCATGCCCAGCGTGGGGATTATGGGCATTACCCCCCGTGATATTAAAGCCAACAAGGCGTTTATCAGGGGGAGACCTGTGTCCAGCATAGGACCAATATACAAGGCTGTGGAGGTGGTGTTTTCTTCCAAGACGCTTCAAACCATTTGGTTTGAATTTGAATTGAATTGCAAGGTTCTGTTCGTGCTCGCAAGGCCTCCACACTGACACTGAAATGTATCAAGCAAGGTATCAACCTTGCTTGATACATTTCACGTGTGGATGGCAAATTCGTTCATTCATATTATATTGCAACTTACCTTGCGTACACTAGGACTAAAACAATTTGACCGCAACCTGAAATTGCGTCAGTGGCTGCGCAGTACTCGTTTATAAGGAAAAATGGTGGTGCGCATGTGAAAACTTTGCTTATTCTAGCTAACTTAACACCGGCCAAGTTGTTTTAATCGTTTTGTAAGTCTGTACGCGATATTACAACACCCACGGGCTGAGTTGTAGGAGTCAACTCATACGCCGCGATCGCTATGGCGCGGGCGCACGAAGCCGTGCTCCGTGTGAAGTTTTTTCTAATCTTATTATTAAGATTCAAAGCACTTTCTCTTCCCAGCTCGCTCCCACATAGTGCTCGGGTCAGCTATCTTGATCGATCTCCTCCACATCGCTTTGTCCTCGACTCAAGAGAAGAATATTTTTGAATACAGAGATATTTGGATAAGTTTTGCATACTTTTAAGGTTTCGAAGATCGGATATCGGTTTCAAAAACCTGGGCTCGCTTTTTCTGTCTTTTTTTCCGTCTTTAATATCTCAGTAACTACAGCAGTAAATAACTTGTATTTAGAAATAATAATACAGTTCGTGCGCCTGTACAGATTAAATAAAAAAAAATAAAAAATAAATGAAAATTTAAATTTTCAATACCTACAAATTGTTGTGTCGAAATTTTAAAAGAGACCTACAAGGTCAAGTGGGGTATCAAATGAAAGGTATCAGTTTTTACATCTCAAAACAGTTTTTTATTTATGTAAGTTTTATACTATTTAAATATTTACATATAAAAAACTCGAACATTTTACCATTCTCCTCTACCTCTATACTCCGAAGTTTGCAAACCGCAAAGCTGAAATGTAGGTTTCCTTGAATATTTGAGTATTCATTAAATAGCAAAGTCTCTAACCGGTACCTATGGTACATATTAGAGTAATGTAGTGCGGATTGACTATCGATCAACATTTTTGTTGCTATTATAATTAGTTTTTCTTTTGTTGTTCTCTCATTTATTATATTATTTCTTTGTACTAAGTTAATTGTAATTTTGTAGGTGATCTGTTTACTTTACGTGTTCACACTGTTTATGTATCTACTATTCTTCTTACTCGTGAAAACATTTTAATAGCCCTCTGTTTTTATTTTCCTAATTCAAAATTGTTATATGTGCTGCTGGTTTTCCTTTAAGTAATAAATAAATAAAAGTATATATTAGTATACCTGACAAACGTTTAAAACCCTCGGCGCGCGAGTCACACTCGCACTTGACGGATCTTGTTTTTTTTGCTGGACAATCCACACAGTACCATCTAGCCCCAAACTAAGCAGAGCTTGTGTTATGGGATATACTAGATGGCTGACTACACATAATATTACATATGTATAGTCAGCCATCTAGTACAAAGTAGTAAAAAAAATATCTATCTAATGTAATGTTACATACATAAAATATATCTATCATTACACAGATAGATATATTTTTTTTTATTATATGGGACAAAATAGGACCACGAAGGAACAGTGGAAAAAACGGTGGAAAATACCCAGTTTCTTACAAGCTCGAATACAGTTTTCGAATGATTTTAAATGGTTGTTGGTTGCCTTGCCAAAGGTGCAATTTTGGTAGGCATCGGTAGCGAGGATTTCTACAGCTTTAGGAAATCTAAAATATCACTAGTGGCTTTCCAACGTTTCATTGAAAACTGCCCCTAATAGCTTATGCCGTTAACATAAAATACCTTCTTATATTACTTGTTTCTATGACGACGATGCGGAACAAAAACATTACGTGAAATTAATGTTCTTCTTATTCCTCCGAGACCGGTTCCAATAATCAAACAATTCGGAAATCAATTCCCTTTCCACTGTCGAATTCAACTAAATGAGAAAATAAAAAAGTACATATAAAGCTACAAAATCGCAGGAAATACCATGAAATACCTTTTTGAAGCATCTGGCTTCCTGAAGGCAGCAATTAATTAAAAAATTGAAGAAAAGCGGTTGTTATTTTTTTGAGGCCATTAATCTTTTTGAGTGGATTCCGTGATTTCATTTTAGTCCATCTTTTAGAGATAAATGCCGCGGGGGAAATCTTAAGTGACGCTGAAAAATATGATGTTAGCTTTTATTTAAAAGTTAGGAGATTCTATAATTCAGACAAATTCTATGTAAAATGTTTACAAACAAAACACTGCACACTGCGTGTAAACTATTATTCACAGGCTTGACGTTGAGCATCAGACATCATTGATGGAATTATTTATTGACGTAAAGATCTAAAATCGACAAGGTATGCAATTTACGTATATAAATACACGGCAACAAAGGGAATATTATGTAAAGTATGGGTGGTTTGATTACAAACATTTTACATCGGTTTTAGCTGGAGTATAGTTTACTTTCGATTTCAGCAGGAAAATGTCATAATAATGACTAAAAAACTAGCGTAAAGATACGCATGTCCAGTAAACATGCCTCCTTTTACTTCTGCTGGTCACATCGCTTCCTACTTTTGTTTTGCCCGTGTAATGTTTCTAAATAAAGACTTGCTGATTGGTGCCGGCTTAGAATTTGCACCACCCCAACTCTTCCCGCGGGTAAGAGGCGGCTAAGGGATATCAACCGGGGGTGGGCAGCAGCGCCCCCTGCAGAACAATTCTACCACCGAACTGCGATCCCCAACCAGCATGCCCAGCGTGGGGATTATGGGTATAACTCCTGTGAGATAAAAACCAGTAAGGCGCTTATCAGGGGAAAGCCTGCTTCCAGCAGTGGACCAATATAGGCTGTGGAGGTGGAGGAGGTGGAAGCGATGCCGCAGGCAAGCTGGTTATTAATATTTCCAATAGCTTACCATTACAAGGTCATCAGGTTTCTTAATTACCGCAAGGCAGTGCGTGGCGGCACGCTCTGAAGGTGCGTGAGCGTGACGTTACCTGCGGGTCTACTAACCCGCAGGCCTGGGTATATTTCCTCGCGTATATTGCTACGATAAAACTGACATGGGAAGAGTAGGTCGTAGAATCCTTAGATGAAAGAAAGTCTAGGCAGTGCGTGCGTGTATTTGAACAGATTGATAGAATGATTTCGACGTTGACACTTTTGACGCGCGTCCCTCCATCTGTAGTTTCTTCCAAAATTTCATTAGAAATATTTAGAAAAAAATTTGAAGTTTACCCCCCCCCCCCCCCCCCCCCCCCCCTATTTCCGAAGTTTGCAGAGCGAGAAGCATCTGCCAAATCAACCATTCCTGCCTCCGTATCGCCGAATTTGCAGAGCGAACTATCTGAAATGTAACTAGGTACCTACTATTTTTGGGTATTCATTAAATAGCAAAGTCTCTAAACTGTAGGTACCTTAGTATATATTTATATAATTAACAAACGTTCGAAACCCTCGGCGCGTGAGTTCACTCGCACTTGACGGATCTTGTTTCTTATATCTTGATCTTGTTGTTAGGCCTACAAAATTGATAATGATCTGGGTATTAAGTAAATGCATGTTTTGTTATTTTAAATCTAGTAGGTTTTATTTCCCTTGTTATAGGTCGATGTTCTCCCAGTCTTAGTGCAGACTAAAATAAAAAATATTTTTAATTCGTACCAGGTCCAGATCTAGAACTGCTCCAATGCCAAAATGTATGTCCAACCCATTTAGTAGTTTTGGCGTGAAGTAACAAATAACCATCGAAACTTTGCATTTGACATTCCTTTTCTTCCCTTCACGTCGCAGCCCCAAGTTATATACAACTATTTTACAAACATCCTGCTTAGATCCCCAGTACATGCATGCTTAAATCCCCAGTACATGCATGCAGCTGAATCGAAATAAATTTCGATATTTGCGGTAGGAAATCTCCGATTGCTCTGGAATATTCCACTAACATTTCAATCTCTTATCTTGTGGTACAGTCACAGAGTGAAGTACAACACTTTCGTCTACATATCTTACGTTTCTTTCTACTTTAATAATGGGTAAAGGTTTTCAAAGAAGTTTATGAGCTTCTGAGTAGAATATAATAAATATTTATCGCCTGAACTTTTAACTGTAGATTACAATATACTTATATATACAATACATTCGATTCATAATATACCAAAATCCAAACATCAAATTGTTTAATTTCTGACTTGCCCATAACGACCTATGTTATAAATGGTATTTATATACAAATACAAATACATACCTTATATATATAAAGGAACATACAAATTAAAAAGAGGGTTGGGTAGGTACATACGGTACTAATTAGAAATTATAAATATAAATTAATACAAAACTAAGTACATTTTCAGGCAATCGGAGTAAGCTCAGCATAGTGTCGACAAGCTTAAATAGCATGTCCGGCGCTGTTTTTGAGTTTACCACTACGAAGTACCTGGTTTGACTGGACTAATTTTGAAAATTATTTTACTATCAGGAAACGACGTTATACGTTAGCAGGACGACTGACCGATACGACCTGAATGAATAGAGACTCCGCCTTTAAAAATAAAAATAAATAAATAATTTATTTTCAGACACGAGATCCGTAAAAATATAAGGATGAAAGATATTTAGTAACAATTCCACGAAAAAACCTTCTCCAATAAGATCTAACAAAAAGTAGTCCGTGTAGAAGACCACACCAACCACAAAATGAAAGAACATCTATCAAAGCAAGTCGTCAACTAGTTCCGTCTCTCCACGAGACATCATCAGGACACCACAACACTCGACCTTGACATTGGGAGCACCAACCAACACCGCAAGAGTCCCACCAGAGATGTTGTCACTCCGAACTCCGCGCGCCAAGTCCCAAGTCAAAGTCCGCGCGCCAAGTTGGAAAATTGTTGTTCCAGCTTTATTTTAAGAATGGATAGAAGACACATGTCGTAGCTTCTAAAACAAACCTATAAAAAATCTCTACCGCAATATCTTAAAGATGTACTTGTGGAATTTTAGATTAGATACTCTTAGGAATAGTTACTCTTAGGAATTGGATTCTCAGTTGGTTCGTGGTTGAATACATTTAGTTTATTGAAAGCTAGACCAGTTTACATTATTCATGAGTTTATTTAGGCTTAAGCTGTTTTATTAATAAGGTACACTTTAAGAATCTAAAGCCAGTGGTGACCAACTGCAAGTGGCAAGACCTAGACAGAAATTAGATCGCTACACTACAGTTTGGACGCGGTTTCGCTCGTATCCCAATAAATCACGGTACTATGCATGGAAGGAATCCATGCATGAATACTTTCATGCTCCGCACACACACATTCTGATGCGTTCAAACATACGATAGTGTACCAACAATACAGGAAAAATTATTCATGGGCATATTAGGTTGAAAGGCAAAAATAAAAAGGTTAATTTACGGCACGTAACTACGTGCCGCAACTGCGTAGGACGTAACTGCGTAGGAAGCAATTCTGGCATTTTTACCAGAATTGTTTCCTACGAATTGCTTTTTGAAACCTGTCAAAAACCGGACTCATTTTTGTGAGTCTGGTTACTGATAGCTTTCAAAAAAAGTCAGCAAATTTATATTGAGAATTATCATAAATCGCTCCCGCTTCCGATGGTAACCCAAAACGCGCCCTATTTTAGTTTCATTTTCTACGTTGTTACAATCAAATAGTGGTTGAGATAAAGAGTATTTATTTTTCATTTTTTTTAAATGCTGCATTAGTACCTAATGTATGACTGTCCTTCTTTATTTTGTACTTCGCTGTGATAAGGGCAAATATGGCTAATACTCAGTATTGTGCTGGATACACACTGGTTTAATAGAACGCATCATAAACAAAGAAAATCCCGGAGTTTGTCAAAATAATATTGTAATTTTTTATTGTTTGATTGACGACCAATGTGGCGCGGCGGGCGAACCTGCGACGCAGGAGGTTGCGGATTCGATTCCCGCCCTGGGGCAAATGTATAAATATTTGTTCTGGGTCACATCTGGATATTTTCTATGTATAATAAAAAATATATATCAAATAATAAAAATCTTGACAGGTGATCGGAATGCTGGCTTCTATTTCGGTCAACGAATTAGCATTGCCATTCAACGTGGCAATGCTGCCCGCATTCTGGGCACTCTGCCTTCTGGTGACGGCTTAGATTTTTAAGAAATAGATATAAGTGTATATACTAGTTGTAATTGTGTTATTCTGTTATTGTACATATGTATATAACAATAACTTAATTTTTGCGCTTACGCCGTGCCATACTAGACTTTCTAAACTAGCTAAGTATATCTATGTAATGCCCAAACACAAGCTCTGCTTAGCTTGGGGCTAGATGATGTTGTGTGGATTGTCTAGTATTATTTATTTATAAAATGGAGATAATATTTCGTTTATGCCTTTTCCTGTGTCCGACTAGCAATGATAAAACAAAAAACATGGATTATTCAAAACTGACGTATTTCCGAAGGCTGCCAGCAAAATTCGGTGAAAGGATGTTTTTAAAAATTTGAATGACGACTGGCCGCTTATTCGCTATGGCCGTTATGGAGTCTACACCAGTGAACGGAAAAAACATGGAAGCCTTCCTTCAAGGAAATTATACGCGCAACTTGAAACAAACTTACAAACAAACGCACATGTTAAATATTATTAGCGATAAGGCCGCCTTTGTACTTCGTGTACTCTTAGCATCTATTTCTGTAATGTTTTCTGTGTTGTGTGTGGTACAATAAAGTATTATATATATATCTATCTATCTATCCTTCGCTGATTAGCCAACAATTTGTTAACTCTCGGAACGCACAGTCGACTATATTCCCTCGACATTTGAGATTAAATCGTCATATAACTTGTAGGTCGCTTACATCAATGTCTACAACTTCCTCCAGTCGCAGTCGATGGGCAGCAACTTCTTTCTGTGTATTTTATCTCCTCCACCGCGACCACTGATCTGCCTACCAAGGGTGGTGATTATGGCAAACCCCCTTTTCTTGGGGGAGGCACGTTTAGAAATGGACCTCGTGTTCTGAAGAAGATGAAAGCGACGCACTTCAATTCACAGTTAATGTTCCGTTTCACCGTCAAATAGTTATTTTGACGGTTAAGGATACGGTCTATCTTATTTTGTACAATGTTAGGAATGTGCACCTAATGTAATTGTGTATTTTACTGTAACAAAAGCTGTTTTACTTATTTTTACTTTTTTCAGCGAAAACTTAGTCTGTGAACTTAGTGCGTTACACAACAGCACGCGTTATTGGCACGGAATCCTTGAGAATACGGGCCCGGTTATTTATCGCGGAGATTTGGGTCGACGCACATCTAGCTCTGTGAAAATCTGTAAAAATAGAACACGCAGTCGGCTTTAAAGGCCTTTTGTTTTGACGTTCTGTTTGTGAAGAATGTAGCCTTCCTGAAAGGATCGTGAATAAGGCTAATCTGACGACCTAAGTGGCGCGGTGGGCGAAGGTCTGCCTGCGACGCAGGGGGTTGCGGTTTCGATTCCGATATTTTTTGCGGGTGTTCTGGATGTTTTCTATGTATAAATAAAAATATTTTTCTATGTAGTATTAAGTATATCAGTTATCCAGCCAGCATTATTTATTTAATCACAACCGGTTTTAGTGAAGTGGAGCGGAGATTTGTAAAATCTGCCTATAGAATTATAGAGGTAAATACCCCTTTCGCTCCATTTTGATATAAACTGGTCCTTACAATCATTAACTTATGTGGCGAATCGATTGAACCGTTCGTCACAATCATTTTTGTTGGGTACATCCCTAGTCGGGTGACAGACAAGGTAGATCAGCTTGGTTTTTTCCGATTATAACAACGCAATCCTATTATCACATCTTTAGGTTTCCGTACCCGAAGGGTGAAAACGGAACCCTATTACTAAGCCTCCGCTGTCAATTGAAATTTTCAGAGAATGTGTATTTCTCTTGCCGCTATGACAAAAAATAATATAAATAACAAAAATAATATAAGTAACAATAACAAAAACTAAAAATAAAATAAAGTTGAAAATTTAAAGGGGTCTCTGAACAAGTGAGAATTTGATGTTCTTTGAAAAAGTCGCCTGATTTTTCCGGTAGGGAGTGCAACCATATTCCTTACCACCCTTTTAAATTTATACTTATATTATAAATTCGAAAGTAACACTGTCTGTCTGTCGATCTGCTTTTCCGTTACCTTTTCTGAGAATGGATCTCAGTGATGTAGGGTCAGGGAGGTAGATGGTATCCCGGGGGTGCACATAGGCTACTTTTTATCCCGGAAAAAATCGTGTGAAGTCGTGGGCAGCAGCTAGTAAATAGATAAATATATACAGACTTTGAGGATATGGCCTCAAAGTCTGTAAACATGGTGACCCAGATACAAGAAATGTCCAGCTGTGGGGGTCTAAACCGCTGTTGATCTTAATCTATCGCCTAATCACGGACGCCATTTTGTAGCATTTGGGTTTTATCTTTTAATTTAACAAAGTTTTTATGGTGTTTGTGTACGTACTTTAAGTTAAGTTACGATTGAATTTAAATTTTAATGCTACAAATAAATACTTCTTATTCATTTAATCACCATAAACCAAGACAAACTTGCACAAACCACTAAAACGGAATTTCCTGAATCGAACAGCTTGTGTTAAAATATTTCGAACGATATATTTTAACACATTAGTACAAACATAAATCATAACATTAAAACAAGCTAAATTGTGTGTACAGAAAACATAACTCAAAAATAAAATAGGCGAGCAAAATAGAAAAAAATTCTCAGCTACAAGCACGAGAAATACAAACGTGGAAACGTGAACAGAATTGTTAAGAACCGGTACATGAAGGTAGGTCGTTTCTTATTTTCTAATGTTTTTTACAGCATGAAGCTTGCTGAAGTTTTTAGGGTTTCGAAGATCGGAGATCGGTTTCGAAACCCATATCGCTCATTCGGAACAATATTGACGAAACTGCATATTTTGCAATTTTACAGCAGAGGGATTTAAAGTTTTTTTTAATTTTTGTGTTCCATTTATGACTCTTGTTTTAGACATTGCTGCGTTATTTTTAACTTAAAATAAGACTAAAGTGTCATTGTATTATTTTCAGTTTAAATCAATCAAAAATCGCATTAAAGTCATGAAATATTAAAAAAAAAATTGGTTTAGTACCTACATTTGCGTCACTATTCCTCCAGAAAAAAGTTAATTGTATGTAAAGCATCCACACAATTTTGTACTATTTTGTCACAAAAAAAACAGTGAACATAAATGTATTTATTAAGAACAGCCAGACGTACAAAAAATCACATTTAAATTGTACATAGTTTTACTTACCTATTCTTATTTATTAAAATCACTATTAATTATATATTGAGATCAGTCAGACATAGAAATATCACATTAAATTGTACTTTGTTTCACTTACTTAAACTTCTCTCTTAAAACCAACGTTTACAATCAGTCAGACATAAAGAAATCTAATAAAATGTACTTAGTTCACTTAACTCTAATCTACTCTTAACATAATGATAGTAAAAGTATTGTTGACAGTAAAATATAGAAATACTTAAAAATACGTTGTCTATTAACTAGTTAAATACCTATTAACTATTAAGCGGTCTTAAACTTTGACAATTAAACATAACTTACTTAGACAATACTTAACAATTATTAGTCTCAAGAATTATTACAATACTTCTTATTCTAAAATGGCACAGATAATCACAGAAACTTTTATTGTTATATAAATAACAAGAAAATCTTTAAATTTCCATCGTCCATCAAAACACTCACTGGTCTCGCTTTTGTTGTCCTTTTTTCCGTCTCTTTGATATTTTAGCAACTATATTAGCAAATAACTTGAAATTTAAAACACATAAGGGGGGGCTATCTCCGAAGTTTGCAGAGCGATCCATGAAATGTATGAAGCGTTTGTAGATTTTTTTAATTTTTAGGTGTTCAATAAATAGCAGTCTCTAAGTATAAGTACCAATATGTACTATATGTATGTATGTATGTACCGGACATACATATAGTACATAATGGTATACTTGACAAACGTTCAAAACCCTTGGCGTGCGAGTCACAGAGTACAGAGTAACTAAATAATTCTGGACTGAACTGTATAAAATATATTAGGGGTAAGTTTTTTGCGATTTCTGACTTCTTAATATCTAACCTCATTGGTCTGATATAAGTTTTTGATCAGTATAAGAAACAGGGTCGATTTGAATCAAAAAATGTTTTTGTGGGAAATGCCAATTTTTTTGTAAACTTTTTTTTTTACTCTGAATGAGGACTGCCTAAGAAGTTATGAATAGTCTCGTAAGACCATTTTCCTGAAGCTACACCGGTTAAAACGTACAAAACAAACAAAATATAACCTTACGTGCCTGCCTGAACTAACAGGTTTGAATGTTTTAAAAGCCGAACAATGCCCGCCAAAGTAATTTCACCTCCACACTAACAACGTACACATTGTATCTTCAAAACCAGTAGCGCACCAGTCGACACCATTGCATTTAGTTTTAAAATGTTTAAGTTTTTTAAGTGTCCTGTTTGGTCATATTATTTTACCCGACTAATTACGAAGGAGGGTATTGGAGCTATTTTATTTAAGCGGATGCTGCGAATATCCTGCCTTATTGCAGCGAGCCATCTCCTTTTTTTACTCATACATACTCATAATGATTGCAAAAGTAATTTCATCCCCTATATCCCTAAAAAGATTCACATGAGTACCGAAAAGCTGCGTTAATTTGATTCTCTCGGCAAGTTTGCTCATAAAATTTTACACCGTTTTATAAGCCTCTTTTTACGAGGTATTATGTGGTTTACTCACATAACAATGAGGGTGGTAATGATTACTTTAGCAGATTTTATTATTCAAAATAAAATTATCAGAATATTTTATTAATAAGCTTCAACTAATGCACACCTGAGACAAGACTTAGTTACACTAGGTTCCAGATACCTTGGCAGTACAGGTCTTTCCTTCAGGCAATCAAAAAAAGCATAAAATAACATTTGCATTTTGTAGGGATATACAATAATTCTTTGGAAATTTATTAGACCTATATTATTTTCAATTTATAAACATTCATTATATTTTGTCAGTCAGTTTAATGTAATTTGGTTCTTCTTACCATTTATATTATTAATTAATTAATTAAAATATCACCGGTTTAAAATAACTCAAGGAAAATTACAATCAAATAATAGAAAAAAAGAAGAACTAGTATTTACAATTGCAACAGTTGAGATAACTGCAGACTGTTGCAAACAATCTAAAGGTAGCTCAACTGATCAATATCAATACCAGTTAGAAGCGTCCCCAAGACGCTGGCTGCATTGCCCCGCTGTATGCGCTATGCTAATGCACTGCGCCATATACTTACCAGCTTTCGGACCACGGGTCGCTTCGACCAGATGCTCAGGTTAATTTTTTAAACCCTGAGATCTTCGGTACTTCGGGAGCAAATGCGTAGACTCAGTCGAAACCTGCATATTTGCGCCTGTTGAGATCCTCGATCAAACCTGCCGGCGCCGCACCAATCATGAATTCATTGAAAACGTAAAAAGTCAGTAATTATTCCCGATTTCGTAATTTTTTTGGGTTGTGTTCTTTGTACTGTTGCTTCCTAGTACGCTTTTACTTGCGATAATTTTAATGCATTTTGGGATTTTGTGGAGGAAGTGAACAACCTTTAATGCCACCTTTTTTGGCACTTCCTATACCACATATCTACCCATTTCTCTAACGATACTAATTAATAAATACTATCCCAAAAGTTCTCTTGATTGATTTGATTTCGTATAAATTACCCGAGTGTGATGGCTTACGCACTATAATAACAATAACCATAGATAATAATAATTTGAAAATTATGTTGACGGACAAAATCATATGTGTTATATAAAAATATATTGTTAAAACCTCAAAAAAAAATAGTTAGATACCTACCTAAACATTTTTTAAACCAAATTAATAAAAGCTTAAAGCCTACCAATTTTATGGAAATGCATTACTAGTGTTTGCCTTTACTGCGCACAAGCTTTTCGTTAGGTTCAACTATGCTGTTTAGATGTTCTCACCGCGACGGTAACAGGCTTGGAATACTGCAGCGGAGCTCGCACTATACACTTAGGGCAAATGTTAAATAGGGCGCTCGCACTATGTAGATGAAATTCCCGGGCTTAACTCTTTTTACATAGTTAAAGTACATAAATTACTTGTCTGTTTAGATATGATTTTATAGTTATAAACCACACATATACAAGTCAAAAAAATACGTCATTCTACAGACGTTGGTACTTCTAGACTTAGTCTATTTCAGCTACTTCCATGGTGTAATGTCTTATAGCATACTGCTGTGGGGGAACGCTGCAGATATTAACACCGTATTTGTGCTGCAGAAGAGGGCTGTTCGTGCAATCTATAATACGGGTCCCATTGAAACCCTACGTGAAAAATTCAAAGAAATAAACATCATGATAGTAGGTACCATGTCATTCATTATTGATAACTTGTTGTACACTCATAGGAATATCAATCGGTTATCTAAAAATAGCGACATACATAACTTTAATACTAGAAATAAGCTCTCTGTGTCCACAACTAGGCAACACACGATTAATGTATTTTTTTAAGGGCAATGTATACGCTTCTACAACAGAATATCAAATGAGTTGCAAAAAGTATCAATAAATAAATTCAAACAAATTGTCAAACATCCCCTCCTTGTCCTTTGTAAAAAGACTTACTACAAAATATCAGATTATCTAGAGGATAAAAAAGCTTGGGACAAGTTTTACTCCAACTCGAAAACTAACAACCTAACAAGGTAAAGGTTTCTTGTTCGCTTCTTTACTTTACCTTAAAAAGAGAGAAGTGTACAAAAATCAAAGTGATCACTTTATTTCCTAGTTTTACTTTTGTAATTTGTATTTTGTGACGGGTTCAAGAGTCCTATAAGGTCTAAAGGACATACTTTGAATTTGAATTTGAAATGTAACACAGCATCATCTACGACCGACGACGACCGATGTGGCGCGGCGGGCGAAGGTCCGCCTGCGACGCAGAAGGTTGCGGGTTCGATCCCCGCCTTGGGACAAATGTTTGTACGATATGCAAATATTTGTTCCGGGTGTTCTGGGTATTTTCTATGTATAATAAAAAATATCTATCTATGTTATGTATTGTATTAAGTTTATCAGTCATTTAGTACCCATAACACAAGCTCTGCTTACTTGGGGGCTAGATGATGCTGTGTGGATTGTCCAGCATTATTTATTTATTTATTTTATTTATTTTCCCGTAAAGTTGTGTTTAGGGCCAAATAACTGCTTACCTACTGAATCATATTTTTTGTTAATAGGAACCTACATAGTATAACAGCAAGCAACCTTTTTGGCGTGGTAGGAGAAGGTCCACCTGAGACGGAGAAGGTTGCTGGTTTGATTGTAATCGCCATCCCTTGTACCCAATAGATTAAATTCTTCCGCGGAGAGAATCCAACCACCAACTCTCTGGGGCTTAGCCGGACATTCGCAAACAGCGCCATTGCATAGAAGTTGCTTGTTCGTTCTTACTGCACGTGCTTTCAAAAAGTACAAAACAATCCAACGTTAACAGAAAGCGATGTAAAGCTAATTCAAACGAGTTACAACTTCCCCTAAACTACATATAAATTGAGGAAAATGTTCGGGAAACACCATAAGTACAAGCTGTGACGCCCCTCTCCCCTCCCCCCTCGTAAATCATATAAACTGACGTACCTAAATACAGAATGGCGCCTACGGTCACTTATCTAATGGGATCCAAAGAAAATAATCGCCAATGGGTGTCTGTAACCTTTGTAATGCCCTTGTTGGTTTCATAAGACTGGTTGTTTTTGTAGATAGTTAACACTACTTACGTAAAATGTACCTATAATAATTTATTGTTTTGAAATAAACCGCCAAGTGCGACTCGCACACGAACGGTTCCGTACCGTAAAAATCAGGCAACTTTTTACAAGGAATACCATATGTTCACTTGTTTGGAGACCCCTTTAAATTTTAAATTTAATTTAATTTTTAGTATTTTATTATTATAGTTGAAGTGTTACTTAATTATAGAAAGTTTCATGTGTCTACCTTTTGTAGTTCAAGAGATACAGCCTTGACAAATAAAGAGCAAAAATTGCCAAAAAAAAATCACGTTTGTTGTAAGGGAGCCAGCTTTAATTTTGATATTTATTTTATTTTTATTATAGCGGCAAGCTGCAAATTTCAACAGTCTACTTCTTATGCTTCATGAGATATAGCCAAGTGACAGACGGACGGACGGATGGACGGACAGCGGTGGCTCAGTAATAGGGTTCCGTTTTCACCCTTCGGGTACGGAACCCTAAAAGTTTTACTTTAAACTCCCCGAAAATAAAATGTTTATGGAACCACTTCGGGATCATTATCCATACAATAACGAAATAATTTCCAAATCGGACGGATAATTGACGAAGGAATAAATTTATTTTTATGTTCATTGAGTTTAACCATTTAATTATATTAGTCAGGGTATTATTTATATCATTTTCAAGAATAGTTTCATCGCCTCTCCTATAACTCTAAGGTTTGCTGGAAGAAAACTCTTTTCAGGGTTTAGCTCGCCTATGTACATATCCTATTAAATTATTATTATTCTTATGTATTACTATTGTGTTCAAAAAGAATTACAAAATTACAGAATAGATTTAGATTTACCAGTAAACAATATTGTACTGTCATCAGCACAACTAACAACGCATGGCGCAGCGCATCAGCATTGCCATACAGCGGGGCAATGCAGCAAGCGTCTTGATAGATATCGATGGTGATGTTGGATATACGAGTAGATCAGTTGAGCTACCTGTAGATTCTCTGTGTTTGCAGCAGTCTGCAGTTAGCTTAATTGTTTCAATTGTAAATACTAGTTCTTATTTGTTTTTATTATTTGATTGTAATTTTCTTTGTTAATAAATATTTTATACTAACAACTAAAATTATCAAGTGTAGTATTTCAGTACGCCTATCTAGCAGGTGATTAACCCCTTTACCATCATAGTTACTTTAGGGAATGCATAAACAGCCCGTAAGCACAAAACTACTCTAGAACCTTATCTACAGACTCCATATGTTCTACATTAGGCTTGCCAACGATGCTCTCAGCTATGAATCTATACTCGGTCCTAAAACTTAAATATGTTTTGTAAACAAAGGGGTTACCAAACGAAAGAAATATTGGTGGAAAATCTTTGACGACAATAACATCGCAGCAAATCTCTGAAGTTAGAAACAATTGTTGGTTTAAACCACTTTCATTTATCATAATGCATGTGTATTATTATTGTATGTGGTAATGGTAAATAAATTATTTATTTATTATTATAGAGACAAGTGATATACACTTGTCTCTTGACCGTTATCAAATGCAAATTTTCATCTTTGTCGCTGCAACTATGCGTAGTTGAAGTTTTGTTCTTGTTATAGTGGTTATCTTGCTTATTTCTTGCTGTTGTCTGTTATTGTTATCAGTTTTTATCAAGTTTGTGTCCTTGTGAATGTCCTTGTTTACAAAAAAACACTTGGTTTCTAGAGCCTAGTGGTGCAAATCGCACTATAGCCTCATCATTTAAATGTAAATACTGCATGAAAATCTATAAAAATTCCCAGCACGATGCCATTTTGTTCAGGCATCTAATGTGTTCGATTCGCACGCTAGACACGCAGTGAATGCGACCAGGCAAAATATGGAACGGGGCCGTTTCCACTTTTATTTTGATTAATCCCTAAATTATTTTAATCTTTGCCGAAATGGTCATCAAAGCTATTGACCGTATGGTTAGTCCTTCATCATCTTGTCCACTGCGGGAAATAGGCTTCCACTAATGAGCGCCGTAGCGCCCTGTCTTCAGCCGCATCCAGCATCTGCCTGCAATCTTTCGCAGGTCGTCATTCCACCTGGCGGGAAGGCTTCATACACTACGTGTGCCGTGTCATGGTTTACCAATGGTTAGTCCACCATGGTTGGTCATTACCAATCTTTATTCATAAGGTCACAGAAATTTACGGTAATTTATTACGCCAGCCAGATTAGATTAAAAAGTGTTGTATTGTATTGTATTTATTCCACCATAGTACACATGTTACACTTGATGTCTTTACACTCTATATAATTTATATAATAACAATCAAACACAAACTTTTGACATAGAAAACACCATAAGGGATTGTTCAAAGAAAATAAAAAAACAGACAGACATGACTCTTCTACGAATTAAATAAAAATCATTCATCATCATCAACCTATATTAGTCCACTGCTGGACATATGCCTGCCGTAATGAGCGTCATAGCGCCCTGTCTTCAGCTTGCCGCATCCAGCATCTGCCTGCAGTCTTTCGCAGGCAACAATAGTTGGCCAGACTAAATTGAATAATAAATAAATTAAAAGGTTTTTTGACATACCTTTTAATGTGTTTACGCTGCTATACAAGGGAATTGTCAAACTATACTAAAAATAATAGAAAATAATAATGAAATAAAAATAATAAATAATGCTAAACAAACCACATCCAACATCATCTAGCCCCAAGCTAAGCAGAGCTTGTGTTATGTGTACTAGATAACTGATAAACTTAATTACATAGATAGATATTTTTTAATAACACCCGGAATAAATATTTACAGATCGTACAAAAATTTGTCCCAAGGTAGGAATCGAACCCGCAACCTCCTACATCACAGGCGGACCTTCGCCCATCGCGCCACATTGATCGTCAAATAACGGTCAGTAAATAATGTCAGAAGTAAAATATTGTGGCCGTTTGGAATAAATTTGGTAAAACCTGAGTGCAATATGACTCAATTCTTAGTCATTCACATTTAAATAACAATAAACATCAGAACAATATTGCGTTTTATCATCAAAAACAGACGAAAACAATAAACCCTTTAAGGGCACGTTTTTAATAACATTTGTTTACGGTCGAAACCTTTTTCAGTACTATTCTCAAATAATGTTTAATATTTCTTCTTGTTTATTGTTCTTTTGAAACAATGTGGCGGTTTAAGTGCCAGTTTTCCTTTCTTTATTATTTAGTTAATCGTTCTTTGAGGTTAGTGACTTGATTAGGTAATAAACTTTACTTTGCTTAGGCCGGCTTGCATAAGGATATTTAACTGGCTTAATTATGATTAGTGTAGTGAGTTGTCAAACCATGCAAATATGACAAAGTTAATCAAAATAAATAATATAAATAAATATACCTACAATATATAATATTAATAATGAATAGTAGTCAATAGTAAACAAGTATTAGAATTTAAAATCGTTGTTACTTTAGTTAACTTTACTATCAGTCTGACATAGTTCGCCTGACAGTCAGGCTAACTATTGCCATATACAATAAACCGCCAAGTGCGAGTCGACTCGCACATGAAGTTCTGTACCGTAAAAATCAGGAAACTTTTTGAAAGAACATCAAATTTTTTTTTATATTTTTAGTATTTTTTATTATTACAGTTGAAGTGTTACTTATTTATTGTTTCATGTGTCTACCAATTGTGGTTCAAGAGATAAAGCACTAACAAACAAGGAGCAAAAATAGCCAAAAAATCACGTTGTTCACGCTATTTATGCCCCTTTTAATTTGGATGTTTATTTTATTTTTAATTTATTTTTATTATTATAGCTAACCGGAACCCTAAAAACTATTTGGTAAGAACATATAAAACATTTTTTTTTTTAATTTTAGGTTCCTGTATTATTTATCAATGATCTGATGTATTAAAAAGGTTCATGCAAAATTTCAGCTCCCCTCAATATCTGAAGGTGCCGTAGGCCAAAAATATGTTTTTTCAAATATTCACAACATATTTTTGGCTTACAAACGAAACTTTACTTAAGACTTAATTTATATATTTATAACAATACCGATACTTAAAACAACTAAAGGAATGAATTAAAATGCAAAATACGTACATAATATCACAAAAATACCGTTTGATGTTATAAATCGGAAGTTTCAGCACCATTATTTTGGCTAAAATACTGAGATTTCGGGTCGAAAAGTGTGATGTCTTGCCTAGATTTTATCCTCGCTCGAATGAAATCTACCTCTTGCTTGTGATCCTATGAAGCCTCTACTATGAGTTTCACGCAACTCTACTGGCTGACTGTGGGAAGGATACTTTTATATTTCAAGCAAAGTACCTACTGAAATAAAATTCCTGCGTCGGTGTATTTCATTGTGATTGGAGGTTCAGTTATATTTTCTTTTTCCCAATCTATCAAATCATAATAACATGGCGCATCAACCTTAAGTTCAGAAAGTTGAAATTTAGGAATTTTTTTCCCTTTGCATATATTTCTTGCCTTCAAAACTCTTTGAACAGCCAGTTCCCTTACGTGTGACTCATCATTTAGTAACCTACCTAGCAACACGTTAACTGGGTGTGCGAGATGTTTTGTTTTTGTTTTCAAAAGGGGGGGCTACCTCATCGAGTGGTGTATTAAATATAAGGTATCGGTTTGTACATTTCAAAACAGTTCTTAAAATTCCTGTAGGATGCATACTTTTTGAAATATTTTGAAAAAACTCGAAATTTTACTATTACCCTCTGTACCCCGAAGTTTGCAAACCGATACATCTGAAATGTAGGTGTACCTTTAATTTTTTGGCATTCATCAAATAGCAAAGTTCTAACCAGTACCTACAGAACATATTGGTATACTTGACGACCGTTCGAAACCCTCGGCGCGCGAGTCACACTCGCACTTGACGGATCTTGTTTCTAGACTGCCAGAAAAAATCATTCATGTTATAGTGCCGTCGAGACTGGAGAACAAATGGCAATGTGGAAATTCATTTGCGTTTAAAAAAAACATCTGTTTTTTGGCGTTACTACGCAATTTTTTCAAACCTTTATACGTACGAAATCAGCCTTGCAACAACTTATTGATGGCTTGTTGTAGGAATTGATGCTTTGATCCAAATTCTTTCTATGTCAGTTTCAATAATTCCACGTGAATCTTTCACTGAAGTGACTTTTCCGTTGTTCAAATGAAACATGTTGTTTCTGACCCAAAACTTGATATTTTATGATAGTAAGTTGGTAACATATAACCACTTAGTTTTATTGGATCACCAAACACAGGGCAGGGTGAATCTTCCGGTGTTTTAGGCATTTTAATTATAAAGTAGTTGTTATTACGAAGAAAAAATTTAATTATGGAAATATTTGCACGTATTATAAACGAAAAGATTATAAACGAGATGAGGCCAAGAACGAAGCAGTATGTTTATGACAAAAAGTTACAAAATAATATAAATTTTGCGGGTACAACTGAGAACCAAAAATTTAAGTTTTTGTAAACTACCTTCACGGTGCGCCAACTTTAAAAAGCAGTCGTAGAATTTTTTTTTTATTTTTCTCTAATTAAGGTCATTGATTTACGATACACGAGATGTAAAAACAAAAAGAAAAATGTTTTTTGCTTGTTTAGCTCCGCCTTAACCTATAATATGTGTAAATTAATATTTATGTTTACGAAAATAAATCTTAATTATAAATAATTTTGTCCAGACCATAATACTCAAAAATTATTAACATAATAATATGACCCTGTGTGTGGGATTTAATTGAGAAGATATTTTCCATTCAAACGCAATAATTATCGGTCCTAATTTTTGGTAGAGGAGATAAACTCACAACTCATAACGCAATTTTTTCTGAGTAAATAAAATTAGTTAGTACTAATAAATCAAAAAATCTTAAAATATTAGTGCAAGCTACTGTGCTGTGATACACCATTCTACCTTACCTAGTTGGTTAGCAGTAAGAATCATGTTTTTTTTTAAATTGCGTAACTCAAAATAAATACCTTTTATTTATTTTGAGTTACGCAACTCCTAGAGAATCACTGCGTTATCCGTCTGCCTATCTAACATAATCAGTCTAAAACATATAAAGCAATCCATAAGGGAAGCTGGATACCAATTATTAAACAACATAGACGTTTCTCTTGTACAATACAGAAACAGCGAGTACTAAATCAATCATTGATCACGTAAGCACAAACTAAACCAATCATTGATCACGTAAGCACAAACTAAACCAATCATTGATCACGTAAGCACAAACTAAACCAATCATTGATCACGTAAGCACAAACTAAACCAATCATTGATCACGTAAGCACAAACTTAACAAATGATAATTTCCATATGACAATCATAGACTCATCCCTATCAGACCATAAACAAATTTTACTACAGCTAAACAAATTTAAACCGCCGCCGAAACAGAAGACAATATATGAATCTATTGACTACCAAAAACTATATAATGAAGTTAAGAGCAGCACAATTCCTGATGAATATGTTCATTTAGAAAACTTTAAACAAAAAAAATCAAGTGAATGCAAAGTCAAGAAAATAAAAATTTTGAATTTACCCCAAAAAGATTGGATTAATAAACTTATAATTGTATCTATTAACGAAAGAAATGAAGCATGGAGAAACTACCGAAAAGATCCAGAAAATATCGAAGTAAAGGAAACATTTGAAAGACTGAGGAACAATACAGCAAAACAAATCAAAACTACAAAGGAATCATATATAAAGAATTTGAAAAATGTGAAAAACTTCCGAAGAAGATGTGGACACTAATCAATACAATAGCTGGCAATAAAGTCAAGCCCTCTAGTGCTCCGCCCAAACTAATATCTGAATCTGGTCCAATTACAAATCCATCAGAAATATGTGCCGAATTTAATAAATTCTTTTCTTCAATAGGGTCAGTACTAGCTTCTCGAATTCCACCACAATTTCATAATAATAATACACACGCCTTACCTTCTGCAACTTTAACGTCTACCCAAAACAATTTGTCAATTTTAGAACCATGCGATGAAACAGAACTTAACAAAATGATAAATGAACTAGATTCAAACACCAGTACTGGAATAGATGGAATTACTACAAAATCTATTAAATGCATAAAAGAATTAATACTTCCCAAATTAACTATCTGCTTTAACAATCTCCTTTCCATTGGTGAGTTTCCACAAACTTAAAAAGCTGCAAAAGTCAGCCCAATCTATAAATCCGGAGCTAAAACTAATCCGTCTAACTATCGCCCGATATCGGTACTACCAGTGATGTCAAAGATTCTCGAGAAGATATTGTATACTAGACTTAATAATTATCTGGGTTCCAGTAACTTTATTTCTGAACGACAATATGGGTTTAGAGCGAAATCTAATACATTATCTGCTACTATCGATCTAGTGACTAAAATAAACCTTAACATTGATCGCAAAAATGTTGTCTTAGGGGTTTTTATTGACTTACAGAAAGCCTTTGACACCGTCAGCCATAAACTTCTACTAAAAAAACTGGAGAGCATTGGAGTTACTAGCGAGGCTCTGAGAATGTTTGAATCTTATCTTACTAACCGATCCCAAACTGTAAAGATAAATGACACAAAAAGTATTTCTTTGCCAGTCACGTGCGGCATACCGCAGGGCTCAGTTTTAGGACCTTTGCTCTTTCTAGTTTACATAAATAATATCTTCGAGATTGGCCTGCGAGGGCAAATTGCACTATATGCGGACGATACTTGCCTATTTTATTTTGGATCGTCTATTACCGAAATGATAGTAGAAGCCCAACAGGATCTTAACACTCTGTTTAAATGGTTTCAATACAACCTCTTGACTATAAACATTTCAAAAACCTGTTATATCATATTTAAAGCTAAAAACAAAATACTACAAACATACTCACCTCTGACAATCAATGGAACAGTTTTACAGGAAAAGAATGATGAGAAATACTTGGGGTTAAGGCTGGACACAAAACTCAACTGGCACGTCCAAATAGATCACGTTAAATCTAAGCTATCAGCGCTTGCTGGATCGCTTCGAAAAAGCGTTAGATGTTTTCCAAGGCGGGTCCGCTTAAACATTTACAACTCTTTAGTAAAATCACACCTAACGTACCTTATAGAAATATGGGGCAACGCACCAAACTATAAACTGAATGAGCTACAAAGGCTACAGAACAAAATTCTATTTCACTATCCATTTCTAACACCTACAGTAAAAATCTATAAAGAAACTAAATTAATGAACATTAAACAACTATATATCTATACAACCTGTTTACTTATACGTAGAATCCTTAACAAAACCATTCATACAAATATCACATTCATCAAAAAAAGCCAGCTACACAGTAAATACAGTAGACGAAGTGTAACACTACTAAACTGAACAATAAGAGACGAAAATAACATAATAATATTACTAGCATAAGTTTCTCGTGTAAGTAACATGTTTGTTGTAAATGAGAAATAAAGATCTTTGAACTGAATCACAATCGAGTCTAATTTCCACAACAACATCACCAAGGGCAAACTTCTCAACTCCATCCAATGTAATTTACGTCACGACAACTAAGTTTGTACTAATATTATGGTTCACATTAAGGTCCTAATATGTAAGGGTCCAGTCCCTTATTATCATAACATGACGGGTACGTCATAAAGTACGAATAAGGCCTCAAAGCCACCTTTACCTTAAGGGCTAAGGGTTAAGAGTTAAGGGTTAACAGGCAGAGATAGACTTTATAATGGAACGATGATTTTTAATATTTAAAACCTAATCCGTACTAATCCATACTAATAATTTAAAATCGAAAGTAATTCGGTCTGCCTGTCTGTTACCTTTTCATGCCTAAACGGCTAAACAGATCTTAATGAAATTTGTCAGGGAGGTAGACGGTATCCCCGGGACGGATATGCTATTCATCCCCGAAAAGCGCGAGCGAAGGCGTGGGTAAAAAGAAGCTTGTATTATAAATGCGAAAGCATTTCTGTCTGCCTGTTACCTTTTTGCTGTTACCCTCCGGCTGAACGGAACTTAATGAAATTCGACAAGGGAATAGATGGTATCCATCTTTGCGGGGCAAAGGCTGCCGTTAACTCGACTGTTTGAATTGTAAATACTAGTTCTCATTAGTTTTAAACTAGTTTCGCGGCTTCACACGCGTTGTTTCTATAAATTTTATCCCATGGGAACTATTTTATGGGATAAAAAGGCTAACCTATGTTTGATTCCAGGCTTAGAGCTACATCTATGCAAAATATCAACCAGGTTCCAGCAGGTTCAGTCGATGTGGCGTGAAGAGTTAGCAAACATGCATCCAAACATCCAAACTTTCGCATATTAATATTAGTGTGTGATTCAAATCAAATTCTATAAATGTACTTTTTGTTTATAAATTCACTGTGTTAAAATTAAATTTACAATTGCTATTTAGACTAACAAATCCCCTGATTTATTCCAGGTTCAGATTAAACCCTAAGAATCGCTTAGACAAATGAAATAAAAGGTTCTGCCATCTTGCAATTACACTTTATAATGCCTTCCTATCCGCTCGGTCTGAGTGCGCGCTGAGGGCTGGGTGGTTACTCTGGAAAACAATTCTTATTCTGCGCCTATCACGATATTGGTCGAATTCTTGAACACGTTCGTGTCATTTGACCAGAGTCGTACATCACATTGTACCTACAGTGTAAGCCGTACTTATTTTTTTTTTTTAACTTTGTTGACAAAGGAAATTACAATTCAATAATAAAAACAAATTAGAACTAGTATTTACAATTGAAACAATTAAACTAACTGCAGACTGTTGCAAACAATCTACAGGTAGCTCAACTGATCCATATCAATGCCAGTCGGAAGCGTCCCCAAGACGCTGGCTGCATTGCCCCGCAGTATGGCAATGCTTATGCGCTGCGCCAGGTACCCGCCCGCTCTCGGGTCACGCGTCGCGTCGACCAGACGCTCAGATAACTTTTTGAAAACCCGGAGAGCCTCGGTACCCCACGGACCCAGGGTCTCGACCCCGTACTTAAAAGTTATTTGTGTCTAACTGTGACAGATTGAATAGAAGCAAAAATGTACAATGCCAAATAAACTAGAAGTTTCTTTTTCACTTCTTTCGCTTGAAAGCTTGAAGTGAATATAATAAAATAACTCTTTAGTTCCAATTTATTCCGTTTGAAAATTGACGTGTTGACGTTTTTTTTTTTATTGGATCTGAATTTACAGACGTAGTCGATTACTGTTAGCTCCGCAAATTCCTGGCGTGGCATTTTCGAAACTAAAAGTAAACGACATTGTTTGTAGACTCCCTGAGGTCCAGTCTTGCACTCCAAGGATCAAAATTGGCTCATTATCTCAACGGTCGGGCGTACGATCGAGCGTCGGGAGTAGCCCGCCCGCGATCTAAATTAATCTTTCTCCTGGCATAGGTACTTGGCTTTCAACGAGATTCTTAAGGCGGATCAATAACCTCCTCTTCAGTTTTCCTCTTGCGTTTAATGGCACTTTGCAAAGTTGAAAGGAAATAAATAAACTAGTAATAGTGCCCACTCCACACGATGCCATGATGATCTAGCTCTGGGTTGCTAGTTCTATTCTCACCACGAAAACATATTTTCTAATAAGCCGGTATGCGTTAAATAGGTTAATAGGTATTTGCGAAAGAAAACTTGATGAATGTTTTTAATAACAAAGAAGAAGGCCTGGTGTGAATGGTCTAGCATTATTTATTTTATTTGGCCGTGACGCTCGCGGCGTATGAACCAACCCCACTGACTCAGTCCGTGGATGTAGTAAGAGTCGACTAAGGGAATCTACCAGCGGAAGTCAGCATACTTTTTTCCATCTGTATAGTTTAATACCTCCACTGCGATCACCAATCCGCCTGCCAAGCGTGGTGGTTATGGCAAAAAACTATTAGGGCAGGCACGTACAGGAGGACGTACATACATAATATGTGTGCTGATGTGGGATTCGTTTTATTTATCCTGACGCCGTACCATTTAGAGCTTGACGATACTTAAACAGGATTTGCAAATGCACTTCTTAATTCAACCCTGTGCAATAATTATTTATGAGCATATAAAGGTCTGGTACCCTTTGAAGCAGCCATTTTAATTATTCCTATATATTATAGCCTTCATCACATCATCCACACACAAGTTTACGGCTAAATCTCCAAAACGCCAACGAAGGTGTTATAAACATGGTACAGTCAGAAACAAAAGTATATGATATGAGTTGGTGTCAAAAGTAGCTGATCGTAGTAAGTGTGAGTTAAGTGTTGCGATAGTTCCTGAAATAGGATAGAATATAATAGAATATATATTTATATGTTATAAGAGTTACACAAAATACATAATAAGCTTAATTAGGTACCGAAGCAAATTGTTTTTCCAATACAACAACGACATAACTGCAAAATGACAATTTTATTAACTGCTTTGCACATCAGACCCGCTGATCGCTGATAGTACCCGATACTTACAAATTGATGGGCTATAACTGTTATGTGAAAACATTTGCTTTACGAGAAAACGTCAAAAATCACATCACATTTGAGCCTATAAAAAAACTCGTAAAGTAGGCTGATTTATTATTAATGTATTCTTGTTCTTCTTCAATTATTTCAACGTTAAAAAGCCACAACTAATGCGGAATCTCCACTAAAACGAAAAGGAGATGAGTTAAACAACCAAAAGAAGGTCGAATTTATATTTTGACTTGACGCCATGTTGTTCTGTATTACACATTACGATCCACTCCACTCGTTTTGGCGTTAGATCAATTAAACCGATTCAATAAATTTATTTGATTTTTTTGTTGTATTTATTTATTCCAACGTAGTCCATGTTACACTTGATGTCGTTACACTTTTTAAATAATACACGTGTACAATAGTTTACATTTTATTTTTTTGTAATTTGTAATCTTAAGTAATTGGTTTATTTTAATCGTGTTAGTAGCTAAATAAATAATTCGTAAAAACAATACATTTTGATTCTTGCTTTTGACAAGCTTTAAAAAGTTTAAAGCCTAACATCAGACCCAGACGCGTCAAAACTGCCTAAAGAATCAAAATAAAAAGAATGTCTTCTGGCGATTTATTCTCACTCGACGTGGAAAAATGTGCGCAATTTTATAAGACTTCAAACAGCGAAAACTAAAATTTGGTTTGTTGATACATTAATTTGATTCGGCTTAGAGAGATGTACCTACTTCAGCTTTAGGTGTTTTCAACCTATTTGACTATGACGAATTGGTGACATACGCACAAAAGTAATTTACCTACTCAGGAAACTCGCCATTATTTGTCATTCCCACCCTCGATCAATTTGACGTTCTTAGAACACAAATTCACATAGTTTTAGATGTCAGGTTAACGTTTTGGTGAGTATTCAACTTCAACCTGTGAGTGCCTGTATTCAACTCAAAGTTATGTCGTTGTTTACACGTGTTTTTGAACAATGCCGAGGGACGTTTCCAGGATTAAACAGCTATACAGAGAAATTCAATCGGGATACAGCCGCGGGGTCTTGTAAACTTTTAAAATATTTTGTAGATAACCATTTGATATGCTTTGAAAAGGTTTTTATCAAGCGAAGCTTTTTCATTAGCCTAATTTTGTCCGAAGGCTTTTAGACACCTTGTTTCGTTTTCATCGTCATTTATTTTAAAAAAGTTTAGAGACCACCATGTCTCTAAACTTTTTTAAAATAATTTAAAAAAAAAAAAAAAATAATAAGGAGACGCTTCCGACTGGTATTGATATGGATCAGTTGAGCTACATGTAGGTTGTTTGCAACAATCTGCAGTTAGTCTAATTGTTTTAATTGTAAATACTGGTTCTAGTTTGTTTTTATTATGTTGTTGTAATTTTCTTTGTTAGTAAAGGCCATTAATCCTCTATAATTAATAGTTTCTTAATTATCGTTCAATATGTGTAAATGATGGAGAAAACGAACCCCGGGTCGCAATGAAAGGGCTCAATCGTAGCGCCACTTCCATGAATTTATAACTAGATGTCGCTAGTAAAAATGTACGAGCTTCTAGATCACGCTGACGAGAACGTACAGGTTTAAATAAATAAATAACGTTGCTGGAACGACCTCCATCGGTCATTTCGGACGGATTGGGCTGTTCAAATGATAGCAATGTAGATAACGAATGAGAGATGTTTTATACTGAAAAAGCCTGAATAAAGAAAAGCCCGTCTCCTATTAATTGTATGAGGTTGTAAGTTACATTGGTAGGTACATACAGATTTATGGTCCTGAGTTGCGCATTGAAAATTAAACTAAGAAACTAAGTATATCAGTTAGTTAGTCTAGTAGCAGTGACAGGACAGCAGACATAGGGTGTGCTGACTTGGTACTATCCAGATGCCACGTCTGCGAAGCCGCAGGCAGAAGATTCCTATTCCCGTAAGAGTCTCCTCTGAAGCCCATAACACTGCCTCGCTACGAGTTTAACCTGGTAACCGCTGAGCAAACTATCAATTTAATTGAACTTCACTCTTTAATGTTTCGCCGTTAAATTTAAATAAGCTTAGGCACACGATGTGGTTTTGCGGTTTGTATGTTCATGGCAGGTTGTTACTGCTAATTAAATTGTACGTCAAAATAGATTGAAAATAACGGGTATTAATAGAGCCTATATTGTTAAACTGGCTTTTGCTCGCGGATTCGCATTCATTTCTCCTGGATGAGAAGTAGCCTGCGTGGCTCCAGCTCTATCGGAACATCTCATGTTACCATTTAGTCTCATCCATCGAAACATTTTCATTCATTTTTATCAGTTTGATGTCCAGATTTTTACATCTGTATAACAAATGGTTTGGTTTCAGATGAATTTCTCACGCATTGTATTTGTATTTCTTTATTAACCAAAAACTTATAGAATTCTTATTTACAAGTATAAACCAGAGAAGTGATTATGAGTACAGTATTCTTGTAATAAAACGGCATTTAAACACGTGAACATTCTAAACTACAAGAAAATATAAGAAAGTCTCATGAACTCTCTTTCGCATGAAGATCTTCATGCGAAAGAGAGTTCTTGAGGACCATGAGTAAATAAATTAATTAGAACGGCGATTGCCAATTACACTAACTAATGAATTATAATTTATAAAAAAGAATTTAACACATAAAACTTACATAAAATTAAAATAAATTTTATATAAAAATCTCAAAGTGAAATTATACATTGTAAAATAATTAATAATTATTTTAATATAAGAAATCGGTCATTCATCCCTCTCACAATAGAGCAGACAAACAGACTCTAGGTCCATCCATTCGATATATTATTCTGTTGAAGTGCAACACGAGTCCCTATTAAAATAATTGAGTTGTTAAGGGCCCTCTTCGGAAAGTTGATAACGATCGCAAAATATTTTACTTATGGGCCTTGCAGTAGATGCCTAGAGGTATTTTGGTGGTGTTAACGGTAGGAACAAAAACTTTTAGATTTATAGAATATAATATATAATAAATAGAATTTTTTTTAATTCAAAACGTAGCATAGGGCGGCGGCAGTACGTTGGTATGGTTTCGTCCTAGCCTACCCCCTGGGGTAGAAACTTAATTTCTGTGATACATACTTATTCCTGTAGCTCAGCAACGGAAGCGGATCTTGCCCTAAAGGATCTAGCTACGCCTTCCTAAGATAGTATACCGGTATCTCTTCTGGTTTCAAATTTCCCCAACAAAAAAACAACGAAAAAAAAATACTACATACAAAACTAAACGAGATCAAAGCGGGAAAATCCGGGAAACTAAGGAAACGCAAAAGTTTCCACGACTATGATTCACATCATAAGTTTTTATCGGGAATACCACCGGTTCTGGGCCGCTGGATTTAACTGATACAAATCGGCCCTACTGCAATGTCTAATTATAGTATCTGAAGAATACTCTACTGGTATGTGGCTGACCTTAAGATTTGTTTTGTATTAAAAAAAATAATAAAATAACCACCTTGTTTCAGAAGACTCTTATTTAGTTAGATCTATCTGCACAAAAAAATCACTACACAAGCAACTTACATCTAAGTATTTTGTTCCGTGTTTATAGCTAGTGCAACGTACTCGTAGCTTTCACTTCTGTTTTCCACCAAAAAATACACTCGAAGTCAAAATAAATAAGTCATTCTCGGTTAAGGTCACGCACGCCATACAACGATTACATTAGGAAAGCTACGTAACGCTTCGGTCAAGGACTAAAGTTTAGTAGTTTCTCATCAAACATTATATTAAGATACATGGAAATTTTAAGTTTAAAAGTTATAAACACAAGCTCTGCTAGGCTAGATGATGCTGTTTGGATTGTCCAGCATTATTTTTCTATTATGTTAATTTTAAATTATTGTGAATTAGTTATAGGAATCACTCCAATAAAAATAATTATACGTACATTATGGTATATTATTGTTTGGCATAGTAGTACATTATGAACAATGCATGAGTAAGACGGAAGCTAGCTCTTTTCAGTTCTAATTTTAAATTAAATAAACGGTTCTAATTTGAAAGAATAAACGTGGCTATTATTAAATAAACTGAAATATAATTGAATTTCATGAAACATTTGTGAAATAAATAACTACTACTTCGATCAAAGTAGGAATAGTAGTTTTTTTGTATGTGTACCCTTGACACCCTAATTTTACTTAATACCTATACTATTTTGAAAGCTGAAAGGCAGACAAATTTTTTACCTTTGTTAAAGATAATTTTTTTGTAAATTAATCATACACCTTACCAGTCGAAGGTCAGCAGAATCCAGTGGTCCATGATCGAAGAAAGAATGCTATTGATCTGACTTTTCCTACGCGTTTATGTAAAAATACTTTGACACACTTTCGTTTCAAGTCGCCATAGGATCGCCATGTCATAAAATCGCTCTTGCCATCGTTTCTAGATTCACCATAAAAAAAAAAATTTTAAAGCGTTTGTCCTTATTCAAATAACATGCGAGGGAATACTACAACGTTTCTTTTCATAATAATTATGTTTAAAAAATCGAATAGCTCGGCAACTTGATGGACGCGTGATCACAAACTGAATTTACCAAACAAACGACTGTTTAGTAAATTCAGTAAATTAATTTTCATGGTCATATGGATAATTATTAAAGTGGGATTAACAATGAATCACACAACAATACATAACATTTTATTTTATTTCACAGACTATAGAAAGGATACCGTCGGTCGATCGTTCCTTGATCATCTCTAAATTTAACTAATCAATTACCAAATCTCTTGTGAACGTCAGTTCGGCAAGATAAATAACTATTTAATAGTGTACCAAAACGGCTGTAAGCAGGCCAAAACTAACTAAATGAAATCACAATAAATGATATGAATAAATGAACTCGCCATGTACATGGAAGTACTTTACAGAATCTGTAGATTGTTTTATATGTCCAGGTTGGTTCACACTCAAATTAACAAAATTGGAAACATATATGTTATAATTAAAACTCATTTTTATGGTTATCCTCTGCCAAGAGAGTTTGACTTCCAAACTTTTTAAATGCTAATAATTTGGTAAATGTGGTAATTCAGATCAATGTTGTAAAGTGTCAAACACACACATCTCAAGCCTCAATTTAATTTGGGTTGTTACTGAAACGTTTGTCAATACTTGTTATATGTCAATAGCGTCTAGATATTTGTCAATACTAGATACAAGACTAGTAGGATTCTAGAACAACATAATTCATGAAAATTCGGTCACAGCCAAAAACTGCTAAAGATTTATATATGTTTTATACGTCGTAAACGTTTCGTTTACTTCAAAGAACGCTTTGGGGAGATTGAACTTGTTCAACCATTTCTCATTGTCGTTGCCTTACATTTATTCAAATGTCATTCAACATTCAAAACTATCTCTCTATTCCTTATCCTAGGAACAAAAGACGAACTTAAAGACTGCAACGATTTAGTTCTTGTTTAATCGTCATTCTAGAATGAAGCTAGAACGTGTGATTCTAGCTTTATTCTATTATAGTGTTTTGCGTTATAAGGCGTCTCTTACCATTTTTTTTATAAGCCCGCACTGTTTCGCTGCTAGGCAAAGATCTCCTTTCCCTTATTCCAAACATGTCTGTTTTGCGCCACTGAGGTCCAGTCTTTTAGGTGCGCGTCTAGCACATCCCTCCACCAACGTCTTGGTTTAATTATTAAGAATTTGACCTTTTCTAAGTGTACATTTATTGTATTTATGGAAATAAAGACTTTTTGACTTTGACTTTGTCTGTCGCGAAGTCGTTTTTTATCTCTTGTGGTCAATTATTTGATAGATATCTCTAACCATACTACAAACTACTATAAAACCAGTATAGTTCTGATGCACTTCTGACGCACTACAACATACCATAATAGTGTGGTTCTAGCAGACTTAGGCCGACGTAAAAGAGTTCAAGCACGGTAATAGGTAATGTAACTTCAATCCAAGGTCCAAAGAAGCAAGGCCACTTTTATCCCATAACATAATCTAACGATTACATTGTTAAACGACTGCTTAAGGAAATGGCAAATTTTACGGCATAACGACAATTAAATTACGGAAATAGAAACAACATTTGTGCGGCTATGGTCGCAAGGACGCACAAATAAACTTGGTAAAGGGCAGTTTGCTAACGATAATTTGAGTTTAGTCTGTTTTAGCTTCTATTTATTGCAAAGTTAGGTGCTTACGATTTAACGCATTCACCAATTAAGTGCTACCAGCAACGGCGTGACTCCTCCAGGCCGCTGCTCACCAGACCGGCGGGTCCGCTGAGACCCCAGCAAAGTCTATGAGCACTCAATGTGTCAAAAACAATATAAGCACTAGCAGAGCTTATTAGGGTACTAATGCCTTGTACTTGTGCTTACAGTGATTACTACATATAATTTTCATCAACAATTTATTGCTTGTTGTGTCTCTAACGAACGACATATTTCTCTTGAACTCAATGACCGTGACAACCGGACGTACAGACAGACAATTATATTAAAACTTTTTTGCCTTTTGGCAACGGAACCCTAAATAACATAAAATGTTTAGCGAGACCGATAACTGTTTTGTTTTTCTACTTTTACTTTATCTGAATCACAACTACGCGGGAAAACTAGAATTTCCGTTACGGTATTTTCCGAGGTATTTTTGCTCGATAGCTTTTACGCGAACAATATTTCAATAACACAATTTTATACACTCAATTCTGTTTACATTTGTGCAGTAATACAACATAGTAAAAACAGCCAACGAAACGTTTCGTAGACTTCTTTATCATGCGAACGGCAAAGCTTTCTTCTATATTTTCAATTTTAGTTTCGTTATAAGAAGATTTCACTTTCACCTGCTTCCTTACTCTGCTTCCTATAATTTGGTTTTCTTCAAGAAAATAGTCAACCAGCGTACACTCCATAGGCCTTTCCATCAGGGCAGATGATATCTTCCAAAAGGGAAATAAAAAATGCGCTTTGTTAGGCCCCGCTGAAATGTAGTTGTTGTTAACGTACGGAGAGCAGCATCATCATTAGGTAACAACCCCTTTAACATTTACACTAGGTTTCGTAGAACCCTCTACGACAGTGCTACGAACCGTGGAGGTTCGTAGCACATTCGTAGCAATTTACCATTTAGGGGTTCAGTGTTCTTCAAAAAAATATTAGACCAAATACATCTTGCTCATGTATCAATTTTCCATAATTCATTCAAAATAAAAGACAAAATTAATTCCAAACAAAAGAACTTCTGATGCAAAAAATGCAATCGACTCACGCGTAAAGAAAAACTTCACGTTTATAATTATTGCCTTTATGATCGGCTTGCAATGTGTGAGGTTTACTGTTCTGAGTAGTATATTGTAAATTGAGGTAATCAAGCGAGCATATTCCAGCCGGATATCTCGAAAACCAACCTATATAACAAAAAACTTAATTATGCTAAAGATTTTTTTATTTTGGTCAGCACATAAATACCTTTAACATACACGTATTTTTGTCTGTTATGCTATTGAAAGTGAACCTATGAGTTTTCCAAAATATCACAATTAATCATAGTACTTAATAATTTATGTGATGCTATTTACATATAATTATTCTTCTCTTCATATTTAAAACTGCTACCAAACTGTGTCATCCTCTCGAGAATCTAAATAAAAACATAATGTTGAACAATTAACACAGCATTATCAAGCCTAAAAGTAAGCAGAGCTTTCGTTATAGATACCTACTATATAGACAACTGTACTACTATTACAATAGACAGATATTTTTTCTAACACATAGAAAACACCCGACCCGGCAGTAGGTAATATCTGCAGATGAGATAATTATGTCGCGAGATCACAGTTTGGGGCGAGCCATGTATTGTTCCGTATTCGAGTTCCTGGAACGGCTGGAACTTACTGATAGCACAGGTTGTGACGTAAGCACGATTACAATAGGGATCTCCTTGTCAGCACACATAAAGTCTACTGCTGGACCTGCCTCTCTTAAACAAGGTGGTTTTGCCATAATAACCACGCTTTTCAGCCGGATTGGTGATCGCAGTAGAGTTGTTAACACACAGCAGCAAGCTAGTGCCCTTCCTCTGGTAGGTTCCATTAGTCGACGTTTACGATGTCCTCGGGTTGAGTTGGAGGGGTCGATTCTCACGCCGCGACCGCCACGGCCAATAATTGAATAGATATCAAAAAAAAACATTTGTTTCAGGTCGTCGTTGTGGTTGATATAAAGCCCATTTACAAATTTGAGTACTTACAATAACAATTTTAAAGCACAATTTTAACATACTCTTATTACATATTCTTATTATTACATACACACAGGTTAGAATAATTAGGAATATGAACAATTTAAAATACTTTGTTGACAGGGGCAGTTGTGCACTCAGTGCCAGGTGTAGGCTGCAAGTACTGAATGCATCCCTACCCAATGCCGCAGGAATTGGCTGTTCAGGTCTTCATCACACCTGGACGGTCGTTTCAGCTTCAGCCATCGCTGCCAGGAGGCTGTTGCGGCTGGCGCAAATATGTATAATATTAATTAGTAGTAAAAGTACCTACTAGAACTCATGCTCATCTCACACCTCGTACTTTAAAATGTAATGTTTCCTCATAGTCTATGTATATTATGTACTCTGTGTAAGTCTTATAATATATGTAAAATAAAAACTTAAATATATTCTGATGTTCCAGCCGGATTCAGACTGCAACTGTGTGTGTGGCAAGAATCAACTGAGGGAAAGAATAAATAACGTTTAGTTTATGTTTGCATGAGAAGCACACATGCAAGTCGAATTTCAAACTAATAAATACAAATAGGAAACAAAGTGTAATTTACTTAAATACTAACTCGTAGGATATTAGGCACCAAAGTGTAGATAAGCAACAGGTTATCTACACTGTGGTGCGGTCTGTGATGGTTTTTTTTATGTTTTTTTTATTCTTTATTAAGGGCTTTGTCGCACATGCGATTATGACGCCCTGTTTTTTTATGTTGCAAATGATAATATCTGCTAAATTATTATCTAGCTCTATTAGAATCCTCTGCGGTGTCTCTACTGTTTAAAAGCATCAAAACTTCCCTAATATATAACTTTTAACTGTAAAATGTATTAAGTACAATTTTCGCTTTACACAAATAAAATGAATGTTAAGCCCAAGGGACAAAGTGTCACGTATAACTAATACGACCATTTTGTTACCGCCAAAATGTTTAAAGAGCTTGGTGCAGAGTTGTGGCGCCTGTACTGAATTAAATTTATTTTAAATACCTTGCTAATTAAACAAAATTTAATTAATTAATTATCTCTGAAAAACTCAAAAGGAGAGTACTTCTGAAAAATTGCTGTTGAATTTTGTTTCATTAGAGGGTTGCCAATTTGCCATAATAAGCTTGCATTATAAGAGACTAGCTTCCAACCGTAGTTTTTTTTTTCGCTATGTAGTGCGTATGTAGCTACGAAATGTAGCAAAATCGACAAGCAGTTTCTTGCCAGGTATACCACCTTTTAAATGGTTCTGAAACATTTTGAAATATCACGAGGGGTGTTGCAAGATATCACGTGTATTTATTTTTTCATTGACCGCCCGAGTTCTAAACTGGACACAGACATTTGAATCACGATGCAAAATTTTCGAGACAATATTATTCTGAAATTTATTGATACATTGTTGTTTCTACAAAAACATACACAAGTTTTTGGGAAGTGGGTAGTTTAAAACCTCATCACGTTTTACCATGGGACCAAGACCCCTGGGTTAAAAATTTTGTTAAAAATCGTCTTTTATCTATTAATGAACGACCTCTTAGAAAGATCTAAAGCCAATGTGGGCACCACAGCTGCCGACCACAATCCTCAGAGCTAGGTACGGTCCCAGGTGTCAGTTGAACTGTAACTAGTACGTTTGGTTTGACTTTGGGAATGTTTTGCGACTTGCTAATGTAAACTTGTTACTAAGGTTATGCTGAATGTATTAACATAATGAAACTGAGATTCGTGTGGTTGGAATTCTATTTTAATCTCTTTATTAAATCGCGTTGTGCCTATCGAAGATTAAAATGAGCTTCTCAAGTCATCGGGTATATTCAAGAAAGTATAATTAATTATAGAGTTATGAATATGAGGGCTCTTTTTAACCAACTTCGTAAAAAAAATTAGTTTTGGGCGTTGTTTGACTGTAGCTATTATTTTTTTACAAAATATCAAAGATTTCTTCGTCAGTTTTCACCAATTTTTATATTTTTTTTGGTTTTGTATAGAGGATAATCCCGGGGTGGTCCCATAGTTTTTTTTATTCCGATTGATGGTTTGCCCCACCGAACAAAAAAAAATTATGAATACAAAGGAATTAGACGTCGGTTTTAAGTTTTTTCAAACAATCACTTGTAAGTATATTTTTTTGTTTTTACAAAAACTTACAGAAACAAAAAATAACTAGAATAGTAGTTTATATGCAACTGAAAACACTGAACAAAAATCGTAAACCCGCGTCCCAATTCCGTCCGATCGTTGTTTTCCGATCTACCGTTGAAACTCATCCCTCCTTATCAGTTCACCTGTTTTCCACTAGTTATTCACTTGTTTTCCACTTCATCCCACTTCGAGCCGTCATTCACAGCGCTTGTCTTATCTCTACTTCACTCTTTGTCCAGAAACACAATAGTTCTTTAAAATCGTTCCTTTGTGAAAATGCACAAAGCATGGTTCGTTTTGACCTTAATGGAGTTATTGTGGTGAGTTCCTTTCTAGCGCTTTTGAATGGTTTCTAAGGAAATAATAATTGACTCTTTTACCCGTATGTAGGTAGCAAATATGGTTCAAATAATATAAACTTAATTATCTTAACCGCACGACAATCAAAAGATACGAAGCGAAGCGGCCAGTGTACCGAAGCAATCTAAAATTGTAATGCGAAGCTAATTAAGTTAAGCCAGGTGGTGAAGAAAATTCTAGAATAAGAATAAGAATAAAATATATTTATTTTATAAACAGACTTAAACATACACCACACATACTTAATAATACAAACAAAGCTTAATTAAAGAGGTAACAAAAAAAAAACATGTAACAAATGATGACAGTCTGTTTACAAAATTGGCTCTGGCTCAGCCTTTGTTGGATGACTAGCAAACTAGCATCCAACGCTGGGCTTCCGCCTGAGCCACTTGTTGGCGCTACGGATACGGATAATTCACAATAATATTATAACAAAATACATACAAACCAATACTACTTCTAAGTATTTAAATACCTTATAACCCCAACAAATTACAATCTATACGGAATTTTGAATTTTCCCTAAAAGTGGGTAAGCATAATACAATCGAAAAACCTTTTGAAAAATAGAAGAATGGTTATTAGGTTTATTTATATAAAAATGTCAAACCAAAAGAAGGTCAACTCACTTTCGTGAGTTGCACTTTCATGATTGTGACCTAACAATCATTCATTAGACACTCAGGCCCGTATTATGAAAGTTTTCTCAGTTATCGATATAAGCTTGATTAGCGCTTTTATTTATAGCATAAACTCAAGCATAGCATAAAGATCACGTTTCACTAAAATTCGGTCTTGCATTTATGTGACCTCGATTAAAATAAGTAGGCACCCAGGGAATGCATAGAAAATTACTTTACTACGACATAATAACCTTCAGCAAATAAAATTACCATAAGTAATTGATTCGCAAATTCAAGGGTGAATGTATTTATCGAAAGGTCAGTCATTTGATCGGTAATTGACTTATAACTGAGCCATTGTCACACTGATAGCATAAAAGCGAAAATTTGGATGAATGGATGTAAGGGTGAATAGTAAAAAAAATAATACAATCTACATATCATCATTTAGCCCCAAGCTAAGCAGAGCTAGTGTTATAGATATTTCTTACATTTTTGTACCTAACTTTTTACGCCAAACCTACTGAACGGATGTGGCTGAAATTTGGATAGATGTAGGATGTAGGACCTGGAATAAGGCTACTTTTTATCCCATTTATCAGTTGCCGTAGGATAGAAACAACCTTTCAACGTTTCCTTAGACAGAAGCATCCCGTACGAAGCTGCGGGCGGAAACTAGTAGGTAACAAGTAAGTGCAAGTTTCCCTATTCGAACTTATTAACATTTTATTGAAATGGAATCATAACACGCTACCTCTGACTCAATCATCACCGCAAATGTTCTCAATTTCGAATGCGAACTACACTGATTTTATAAAGAAGTGCCTTTAAAAATCAGTGTGGTTTGTGAGACTCGGTGTTATATGAAATTCATTGCTATAAGATTATTATCATAGACAAAATAGTTTTCACCGCAAAGTGCTATACCTAAATTAAATGAAGATTCTAAGGTACAACATATTTCAAGACTTTGGTAAGGAACTAAAGATGTTATCAACAAATAACTTAATCCCAGACTTTACGGATCAATGGCGGTTGTTCCATTTGAATTTCTTACGTAATTATTTGGAGTAGGTACGTACATAATTACTCTAGAGTTCGAAACAGAATTCATGAAAAACACAGCATTTACAAGACAAGGCCTGATCCCTTAGTTAATGACGACTTAGGGATGTTCATAGTACTTAATCTATCTTTGGTTTTACCTATCGGTAGTAAAATTTAGTTATTTCTTGTGTAAAAAATGTGTAAAAATTTGATTGTAGCTTAAACTGTGGGATGAATCTTATCCTCTTTCTAGAATACATACATACGAGTATATAGAAGGTCTGGCTTAACCGACATCTATTTAATCTGGGTATCACGGACAGCCCCCTATGCAGAGGGTGCATGAACGCAGAGGAGACGGCCGCGCATGTGCTTGTAGAGTGCGATAGCGTAGCATCTCAACGACTATACTACCTTGGGACACCGAGGACGCCTAGGGAGGCATGCAACGGCGTCAGCGAGCTGCTGGCTTTCCTAGAGGACATCGGGTGGTTAGATTAGCAACCCGACACGCAAAAAGGGCCCACCTGTGGCTTAGTTGTGGAAACCAGTCCAGAAACAAGTAACAAGTTAGTATATAGAAGGTCCTTCTTGTATGAAATAGAGCAGCGTTAAAGCGTGTCATCTTAAACCAGAATAAGAAATAGAATAAAATCCCCTAATAAAAATCTACACCTACGACACTGGACCCCGTGGCGCGATTTGCAGCGCATCCCGCACTGAGGGATGGTTACGGGTTCAAATCCCATCGAACTCGAAAATTTACACACTATAATAACAAAAAAAAACATTAAACTAGACTAACTTTTATTCGTAACGCAGTGAAAATGCAACCTTCGCATTGTTGAGGCAAGGCGTTACTTATGCAGTGCTCAGGAATTCATGCAAAAAATACTGCTGTAACCTTTTCAAGGTGAACGGCGTCGTTATGGAATTTGCAATGTCATGGTTGAAATTTGAATAGAGTGGATGTTGGCGTAGTGGTGCTTAAGTTTACACTTTATTTATAAGTTAGCTTCTGTACTATACTGTTTTATTTTTAAGTTTCTGTGTGAATAAAGAATTATCTATCTATCTATCTATCTATCTATCTTTCTCAGTGTAGTGTAGACACACGTTGGAATCAGGTCGGTTACAAAGATATTAAAGATTTTTTTATGTACCAAAACCTGTGTTTTGTAGCAGGTAAATACATTTTGTGAATCAACATGCTTGACCGTAGTCGATATGCTAAAATATTTGAGAGAACGACGTGCAAAAATTTACAATTCTCAATGAAAATATCGTCAATATTATAATAACACTTACAAATTAGTTATCAAATAATTATTGTATTTTTATTAATTAATTATCATTACAGTCTACAGTTAGCTTAATTGTTTCAATTGTAAATACTAGTTCTAATTTGTTTTTATTATTGAATTGTAATTTTCTTTATTATCAATTTCAATTTCTGTCTAAAGGGTTGGATATGTAGTTCTTTTAACTGTTTTGGTATTTTTTGATAAACTTTAGGAGCCATTTACAACACACAACACTTTTCCGCATTAGTTAATTTTTTCAATCGCATCATATTTCTTCCTTAAGTATTTTTTATTGTCGGCTTTTGCTACTTGTTGAAATTATAGGATATTTTATTAATTATAAAAACACAAACCTAAATACTGAAAAATAAATTAATTCCGTGGATTAATAAAATTAAATAAATAATAAATATAAATTTGTAATGTAAAATAAATTAGTGATGCTGTAATGGGGCATTTTTGTCTAAAATCTTAAGCTCTAAATGGCTGTAGTCATTATAAGATATTATTGTATGTTATACAATGTCTTGTCTAATAAAAGCGTCCTGACGTGACTGAAAAAGAGGCTCGCTTTTTGTTGGGAATTGGGGAGCACATTCAGGAGAATGTCTTTTTTGTATCGATCAATAGACCTAGTAGGGTATCTACATAATAATATATTATCCGCATCGATTTCGAATCTCAAACCTATGTATATCTGAAATAAATAACTACTTTATTTAATTATTGCATCATATTATAGTACATACGTTATTGACTGTATTGAGGAATACACACAATATGTACCTATTAAGGGTGTTGCAATGTATTCGAAGTACCTTCGTATTTTCCAGAAACTTGCGAATACGTAACAGATACGGCTTGGTAGCAGTAAATTCTTTATAATTATAACAGTGTTTCAGTTCCCTTCACACTGGCACATTAATTCCGGCAGTTAGGTTGGCAACAGTGGGTAACGAATAGTTGCAGTAACGGTGGCCAACGGCAGCCAACGATCGCTAACTGCCTGCACTGACATGCTAATTTTACGAGAGGACAATACTGCCGATATAAAAGAATTAGCATTTTACAGCGGAGTTAGCAACACATCTACCCAGAGTTGTAGGAATCGAATTAAAACAAATTAATTCGGATCAGCGTTCAGCTTAGACATAATTTTGTGCGTGGACAGATCAGCCGTAGTTTGAATCACCTAATTATGTGGTATTGTATTCTGCCGTGGAGGTGGCGACGTAAGAATATGGACCCCTACAACTCAGCCCGTGGATGTCGACTAAGGAAACCTACTAGGACCCCCCCCCCCCCTGTCCCCCCCTGTCTGTTTTGGACTCCGTTTAATCTGCGTTTGCCGGTTGGTTGCCAGTGTACACTCGGATCGCAATTTAAAATGCGATCCGAGTGTACACTGGCAACCAATCTAACAAAATAGGTAGCCATGTTTTGGTCACGCTTGCTGTAAATAGCTATTTGGGCGCAACCGGAGTTTCAACTGAAAACTATTCAATCAACAGCTAATTACTATTACTCAGAGTTTGGCTACATTTGGCTACATTCCAGGGGTCGATGGCCTATGTCGTTGTTGCAATGTACAGTCGAGAACAAATGTCGCTGAATTGAGTCCAACTTCCAAGAGCATTGTATTTTTCGTTGCAGTAAGATACCTTCATGTTAATCAAGTCATCAAAAACGAAGTTAAAGATCGCGTCTGGGCGAAGCGACGACGCGAGACTCGAGAGCTGGCGGGTATCGGGTGCAGCGCATCAGCATTGCCATACAGCGGGGCAATGCAGCCAGCGTCTTGGGGACGCTTCCGACTGGTATTGTTTTGGATCAGTTGAGCTACCTGTAGATTGTTTGTAACAGTCTGCAGTTAGCTTAAAAGTTTCAATTGTAAATACTAGTTCGAATTTGTTTTTATTATTTGCTTGTAATTTTCTTAGTTAAAGATAAAGATACATTTATTTGGCCATAAACAGGTAGGTAGGTACATACAGGTTTGACAAGAACTAATATGTAGGTAGGTAGGTAGGTAGGTAGGTAGGTAGGATACAAATACAAGCACATTATGTAGGTAGTTGTAGAAAGTTAGTTTGTGATGATGACAGATTTGACAGTCTGTTCAAGCAGCTTCATCCTCGTGGGTATGTGGTTATCCCAATGTCACTGTAACACATACATAAAACACTCAACGGTATACCACGGACCGCGATAGAACTAAGACAAGATTAAAAATTTAAGTGAAAGAATACTCGTTATTGCACAGAAATAAATAATGCTGGACAATCCACACAGCGTTATCTAGCCCCGAGCTAAGCAGAGCTTGTGTTATGGGTACTAGATAACTGATATATGCTTATTAGAATAAATTACACAGATAGATATTCTTTATTATACTTAGAATACACTCAGAAAACCCATACCATCAAATATCTGTAGATCGTACGAATATTTGTCCCGAGGCGGGAATCCAACCCGCCATCATGCCTCGCAGGCGGACCTTCACCCACTGCGCCACTGAGGTCACCAAAATAAAAATATCATCATACAAATTAAAATAAAAATATACCGCCTTTTTTCTCCACAATTTAATTTACTAGCTGATGTAAGTAAAGACAATTAATAAAATAGTCAAAAAGCTATCTCTCGGCAAAAGACGACACGGCTCACGGCGGGTACAACCTCATAAATAACCTAATTATTATAAATAATATTCTAGCAAAGACGTCGAAGAAAAAATTACAGAATTGATTGATCACATTTTGTTGCATATAAATATCGTTCTTTAAGATTTAAGTGAATTTAAAAGTGGTTTGCAATGCAACATATCGGATCCAATACGGTTTGCTATTTTTTTGGCATATCGACTGCAAAACATCAAAATGTAGAAAACTTAAAAACTCAAACAGTATTTTTATTAAACTTTTACTGAAAGATATAACCTGTAAGCAGACTTTAAAAGTGCATCAAACGACGAATTGCAGGAAATTAACTTATTGCCAACTTTTTCGAAAAACATGCAAAACTCAGGTAGTTTTCAAAGTTTATGTTGCGTTTAATTAATTAAATTTTCCACGACAAAACTGAGAGAATAACTTGTTACGAAGTAACTTCAAAACGCCCCTTCATAGCGTTTTGTTTTGAACATAAAATTAAACAACTTAAAAGTTACTGGAACAATAATAGCAAGCGCTTGCTTCAAGACAAACATTCATGGAGAAACCTGCAGCTTATTTTATCACTAAGCAGACCTTTTAAAACTCTTGTAAACTTACGTAGTGTAGTAGTTTCCGCACGTAGTGCTCAATCATACGCTCTACTACGCTCCCGACGGGTATTTTGTTTTGAACATAAAGTTAAAGAACTTAAAGTTACTGAAACAATAATAGCAAGCGCTTGCTTTAAGACAAACATGCATGCAGAAACCTGCAGCTTATTTTATCCTAAGCAGACCTTTTAAAACTCTTGTAAACTTACGTAGTAGTTTCCGCACGTAGTGCTCAATCTTTTAATACGCTTCCGACTGGTAATGATATACTTTCTAGTATGGATTCGTAAGTTGCCAGTATTTTTACGCTCGTTGACACACCCGCTGCTTGAATACCACAGTCGGCTAGTTCTTGTACCGGCGATGGTGTAGCTACGTTCATATACCTGCATCTGCATAGAACGGTATAGTCTCACGTAGCCATGGCGGTCCCTCCAATTCAGCCCGTGAATGTCTCAAAAACCGACTAAGCGAACAGGGCAGCAGGATTCTTCTGTGTAATTTTATCTATCCCAATGAACAGGTTGAACGAAATGAAACGAAGGACTATCCATCCATACTAATATTATAAAATCGAATGTAACTCTGCCTGTCTGTCTGTCTGTCTGTCTGTCTGTTACCTTTTCACGCTGAAAGGATTTCAAAGAAATTTGGCAGGGGGTTGATGGTATCCCGAAGACCGACATAGGCTTATTTTTATCCCGGAAAAGTACGTGCGAAGCCGCAGGTAATAAAAAAAACCGCCCCAAGCGTGGTGGTTATAGCAACAACCCCCCTTGTTTGGGGTGAGTCTGTTCTGTGGACGTTTGTAAGCTGACAAGGTATGTGTGAGATCCTGCATCAGCACAGAACGTTGCTATTGTCTCACACTCTACATCGATTGTTATCCAAGCTTGCTCAGAAATTCACAGAATCCGTCACATATTATGTTAACTATCTATCGCTTCTGAGAAGCTGATAGTTGAATTGAAGCAATCTGAAGCCTTTAAAAGACTGTTATTATAAGCAGAAATTCATGGAACTTTACTCTTCTTAAGAGAATTTTTTATTAGCTAGGCCAAGCACGGGGATTGTTTTCTAGGGTAGAACAGACAATAATGTCATCGCATCGTCATACATTGCGTACATTTTTGAAGTTAAAGAGATGAGTTTCAGATAATTTACGCATTCGATGACAAAGTGACGTAATTTTTCTCTATTCTAGTCTAGACAACAATCCCCGTGCTTGCCCTAGGCATGATCCCCTCTTGTTATTCGTATACTGGGCCTTGATTTGTGACGTCGTCGGCGCGGCGCGGCGGGTTGGCGGCGGCGGCGCGGCGTGGGTAATTGTATGAAACAACAAAAGACAGTCGGGCCAGCTTTTATGAAATTTACCTGGAGGTACTTCTCATTATGAGGTTTTTTTTAGCCTGGTTTTATAACCTTTCTATTCTTCTCTGGAACTACAAGGTCTTCAATAATCTTGTGCTGTTAAAAACCGATCCTTGAAAATTTCCTATAATTTTTTTTACATATGTCCTAATTTCTCTAATTTATTCTTAACAATTTCACATTTTATTCTTAACACAACACAGTTTAATGAAAACCCGAGCCCAGAGTTCGGTTCGACGATAGTATCGAAACGTCATTGTAACGTCTCAATTTTCTATGGGATATGAATAAACTTCAATACAATACAATACAAAAGACATTACATAAGACACACGTACAATGGGCGGCCTTATCGCTTCGAAGCGATCTCTTCCAGGCAACCTTTGGATGGAAAGAATTATGTGAATTTAAGAAAGGCAAAGATAATTTTAAATAATTATTGACAACATTATAAACTACCTCTTAGGATATGGTACAGCGCCTCTATCGTGCGGACATGGAACTACGCAAACTCCATACAAAAATGAGACGTCACGATGACTTCTCGATAGTATCGTCAAATCGAATTGAAGGCTCTGACGACTGCTAAACCAATTGATAATAACTTGTTACGGAGAAGCCGGACAGCTAGACCACGGATAAATAGTCGTAAAAAGCACTAGTAGAAGGAATAGGAACGAAACTAATTGCAGTCATAAATCACGGTGCTTACGACTTGAATGAGTAGAGGTAGTTCTACTTGGAGGTTGCTTCAGTTTTTATTACCTGTTAAAAGAAAACGAAGATTCAAAATCGGAAGGTTCTTTCTATTTATACTACTCCGTCTTTTATATTATTTTCAAAGGTTTTATTTTTGGTTGGTGACCACCTGCGATTCGACTTACCCTGCAGAGACCTTAGAATGGGCTTTACATAGTTTACGAAACTATTAAAGTTTTCGTTTCCTTCCATACATTTAGCGCCTTAGGTGCTCTACATACTTCGATCAATTATATAATTGATCGAAGTCTACATATGATGGTCCTACAATTTTTTTTATCATCATTTGTTTCAACATAATGTCTATAATCTCTCTCTTTTATATTTCTCTTAAAACAAGATCAGATACTGTCTTATGGTGGAAATTACATTATTTTAAAAAATATCTTGTTTTTTGTGTTTTCTGCTTTTACAAGTTAATAAGCCAGTAGTTAAATAGTTTTGCGCACATTGTAAGCCATTTGCTATGATCTCACGTTATAATAAACAACGAGTCCAGCCGTTTTGAAGTCATGTTAGACTCCAAAACTACAATTGATTCAAAGTTTGTTTAAGCAATTTTTTTTTTTTAATATTAACTTAGGACTAGTATTTACAATTGAAACAATAAATCTAACTGCAGACTGTTGCAAACAATCTACAGGTAGCTCAACTGATCCATATCAATACCAGTCGGAAGCGTCCCCAAGACGCTGGCTGCATTGCCCCGCTGTATGGCAATGCTGATGCGCTGCGCCAGACACCCGCCAGCTCTCGGGTCACGCGAATATTAATATCAAATGGCTTACTGGGAATGAGTAATTTTTCGACTTTTTTCAAAATATTTCAAAAAGTATGAAACCTACAGAAATTTCAATAACTGTTTTGAAATTGACTAACCTTTCATTTGATACTCCATTTTACCTTATAGGTATCTTTTAAAATTTCGACATCACAATTTGTATTGTATTTTTTTTTTTTTTTTTTAAATCTGTACAGGCGCACGATATTTATTATTATTTTAAATTTCATGTTATTGCTGCTGTAGATGCTGAGATATTAAAGACGGAAAAAAGGAGAGAAAGAGCGAGTTTCGAAACCGATCGTTTCGAAAGCGTAAAAAAAGTTGAAACTAGAAAAAAGCTAAAACAAATAATATTTTTTTACGCGTGACCAACCACCTTAAGAAACAGACAGGTGTGATTTTCATGCTAACGCCTCCGCTGCCCCCAAAAAGCGTCTTTAAAGAGAACAAAAAAATAATATATATTAGGGATAAAATAGAATGAGGTTTCCTTCAAATCAATTGTGAAGACACTAGGATTTATATAAATCTAGAGCACATGCATAGTAATTCAAAGTGCCCTGACCCAGAGCCACGATTAAGAACCAAGCACCAGAGTAAAACGAGAAAGGAGGGTCTTATTACAGTAATTGTTTCTAAAGACAAAGGAAAGGGTCTCTTTTGGCTTTTATTTAATTCTACTCAGGCAAATTGCTTCAAAACAGCTTTAAAATCATTTAAAATATTAATGGAGGTTTGCCCTCCTTAAATCAATTTTCTTTAGTTAATTCTGTAAAATAATTGCATTATTATCTTAGATTTTCCAACAGATTACTTGACAATGGTGTCAATAAGATATTAAGTCAAAACTAAACTAATTTGAGAGCACTAAAAATGATGCCGTCCCTTTTATTTCGATCCTTATGAAAGGGACGGCAACATTTTTAGTTCCGTCAAATTAGTTTAGTTAAGTTATGGCGACATCTGAATTGACACCGATAATAATAAATAAATAATGGAAAATCTACACAAAATCATCTAGACCCAAGCGAAGCAGAGCTTGTGTTCTGGGTACTAGATGACTGATATACTTAACACAATACACTACATACTAGAAGACAGATATTATTTATTTTATTATACATAAAAACAACCAGAACATCCGGAACAAATACCTACAGATCGTACAAACATTAGTCCGGAGGCGGAAATGGAACCCGCAACCTCCTTCGCCACTAAGGTCGTCGAACTTCGTCAAAACAATAGCTATATAAACAACCTATCGGAATTTTAGACAACACATTCACAATTTTAATATTCTGTAAAAGAAGGCTAAAAATTATAAAGTATATAGATTCTGCCAATGTTCCTTGAATTTGTCGATAATTTATGGTTTTCTCCCTTTTAAGTATTCAAATTACTGAGATGGGGAGTGGAGAGCAGAATTACTTGGTGATGTGGAGCAAAGTGTGTTAAAGACATGTTTTATAAATAGCGGTGCGGAAAATGGAGAACGTAAATCACCATTTCCGTAGATTTGCTTTGATTGCAGCAGATTGACAACGGGTGTAACCGAACCGTACAAACATAACATTTAAAACACTTAAGTACCACACAAAGACAGAAAACAATGCAGACAGAAATGCTTATAATAGAGGAAGTATAAAGGGCGGCCTTGTCGTTGAGAGCGATCTCTTCCAGGCAACCTTAGGATGGACTGGATATGAAACAATGGGCTTTGTCTCCCCAGTTTTTGGCAGATAACATGATCGTCTTTTAATTCAATATATATTTAGACAGGTTTGATACTGATGATTGACTCCACCGATCGATGTTATTAGTGGGTTGATTACCGGATATGGCAAGTCATTTTTCCAAATTCGGTGAATGCAGGTCTACTACTTACTACTATACTACGGTACTTATTTGCTATCTTGAATATTTCGGGAACTTGCCCTCTAGATAACGTTCGTTTGTTCCATCCTGTTGTTAGTTGTTACTTATTTTTGTCGATGTGATGAATACCTACTGTAAACTAAGAATTATAAGTTAAACATTTTTGGGATATTATTTGATTTGTTATAAGTGGGTATAAATCTTTATTGACAAAGAAAATTACAATTCAATAATAAAAACAAATTAGAACTAGTATTTACAATTGAAACAATTAAAAAGAATTGAAACTATTAGTCTGCAGTTAGCTTAATTGTTTCAATTGTAAATACTAGTTATTAATTAGTTATAAGTTAACCAATAAGCAAACGTATAGTCTGGATTTTACGCGAATTTTATGTATTTTATGTAGATGTTTTAGTTTTTTTTTCGTTAACACGTTATTTAAGTATCTACCAGTTAAAATTAGTAAATTTTTAGTACGCTTACAAAATTCTAAATCAAATTCTAAACAAAACTTCCTAAGATGTTTTAAATCTTAATCCTTTTAAAGCTTGTTCTTCTACCAAATATTACGTGCGTCATATGACGGCTCCAATTTCGTACCAACCCCTCCTGTTGTGGGTAGGTTTATATATCTGAAAAGTTAAAATTTATATCCGGAATTTCTCATGTTCAAAGGAAAAGTAGATATAATATGTAAGTAGTTGTTTATTTAGCTTATACTACTTTACTACACAATTTTGTTATTTATTGCTCTTTGAAACATTTTACATAAACTTATAGAATTGAATTTATTTTTATCTACGAATTTTTAAACCTCGATGCCAGATGGGGTGCTATACCGTGTTTACCTACTATTGTCTGTTTATCCCGTAGATGCTCTCAAATAGATGAACCAATTTAGATTTCGTTTTTGTTAACCGTATCGTTTGTAACCTGTGCCCGAGATTCAAAGTCAAATTTATTTATATATTATTTATTTTTAAATTCATTTTACTTCAATTAAGATTGTAGAGATATTGTAGACCTGTGCCAAGTTCCAACCCCAAAGTTTTGCTTAGAAAGTTGTTTAAAGCTTGTCGCTCACCTGGAAAGCGCCGCTGCAGCACAGCACAAAAATGTGCATTCAAATATGGGATTTAACTCGTAATATTTAAATGAATTTTATGTCGACGGCATCAGATGACAGACTTGCGAACCACTCGTTTGTAGCTTGTGGGAAGCCATTTTGCCGCCGTAAAGTGTATCTAAAAATAAAAAGTTAAAGCCCATATTTGAATGCACGTTTTTGTGCTGTGTGATATCAGTATTGGATTAATGAGCGCAGAGCTTTACAGTCCAGTCCCTGTAAACCCATCCACAAAGGTTACGCAACGTCCTATCCAGCCCATATATGTGCCAGCTTTCTATTATGTTCAGTTTCAGTTTAACGAATTTATTTACTCAAAAGAACAATGTTCACTTAAATGAGTACATACAATAATCTTACGTACTATCTTAATTAATTAATACTAAAATATAACAGTTTGATAATAATTGTAGTAGTAAGCTTTACATTATTGGTTGGTACCGCCACGCTAACTTAAACGATCTTATCATAAATATATTGTTTCAGTCTTTTCCTAAATATGTGCATTGATAAACAGTTCTTAATGTTATCGGGTAAGCTGTTGTACAACCGCGCTTTGTTACATCACATTTCTGAAATGAATGTTGGTTTTGAAATGTTTACATCACATTTCTGTCCTCGTTTTTGCAGAAACAGGGGCAAGAGGTAACCAGATAGTGCATTCAATAAATGCAATAGTGCAGGCGACAGAGACTTTGCTATTTCCCCTTTGGTATGTAAAGTAGAGTGCTTTGGACGGCTGTCAGTGTTATTGAAAATATTGTCCGGCGTTTTGTTGACTGTACTTGAACCTTATTCTGCTAACCAATCGCTTTACTATGACAATGGTATCGTCGCAGAACCATCCAAAGATTGTGCTATTTGCACGGAGAGATTGATAGATTGGTTTGAACCTTGACACTTTTGACACGCGTCCCTTCCCCTGTATTTTCTTTCATTAAATGTGTAATTACCATTGTTATGGTGAAGCGATAAATATAGTGGGATTCGGCCCCTTAGTGGCTATGAGTTGCAACAATACCAAACCGGAAAAAGCTTTCGTTTACTACAGCTGACTTGTCAAAGTAGTCAAAGTCGTACTTACCAAAATGCAACAAAACCCTCAAAATCATTTTTTTAAACCCGCCTCCTTTCCATGACTATGAAATTTCCATGAACTGGACACTGGCAGAAAAGTGACAAACCAGACACATATTGCCAGTAACAAAGAAGTCAAGTCAAGTCATTCGAAAACTCTAATCGCTTCGTATATAATAAAAATCTTTCTCTGCTTTCATTATGTAAACTGATCACATTATTTTTGAACCGAACATATTAATTTTGAAGTTTATGATACTTCTTACTGACACTGGCAGAGTCGTAGCGAAAAGCAAGCGGCGCCATTAAAAAAGAAGTTGAAGTTGAATCTATTAAATCGCTGTCACTCTATGAAAAGTAGTATCTGGTAGGGGCTTTGAAATGCGCTAAATGCATGGAAGGAAACGAAAACTTTTATCGTTTTCGTAAAGTATGTAAAACTCATTTTCATTCCATCTATTCGAAAAGGACGACTTGGTTCGCCTTTAAGTCAAAGTCAAAGTTAAAAAAAATAACTCATTATTTCCATAAATACAATAAATGCATACTTAGAAAAGGTAAAATTCTTAATAATTAAACAATGACACGGAAATAAAATGATATTTTTGATTTCAGTCGCTTCGGTATCTAGACTAAAGTAAAGAAGCGACGAAGAAACCTTTAGCCTTTTAGTTAGTTGTTATTTTTCGAGTTGGAACAAATCCCGTCCCACGCTTTTTTATCCTGTAGATAATCTGATATTTTATAGTAGGCCTTTTTTACACAAGTGCACCCAAAGGTGGTGTTTTCTATAAGAAACTTTTATCGGGCAGTCATGAGTTTTTAAGCCTCTTAATAAAGTGAAAAAGTGCGCGGCAAAGATAAGTGCGCCGCAATTATCTTTGCCGCGCTCTTTTTGAATTTGGAACATCTTAGTGTTTAGCGCCAAAGAAATCAACGCAAATATTGTTTGAATAATGACTGGCTGGTACGACGGCCCATAGTCGCGCCGCCGTCGGCTGAATAAAAAATAAGAAATCAAATTAAAAACGCGCGAACTACAGACAGCCCGCGTTTTCGTCAATTTTCACGGATTGTTAGAAATTCATGGTTTTGTTTTGAAAAATGAGTTCTTTAAGTGAAAGTGAACGTATAGAATTAACTCCTGAAAGTATTAGAACTGACGCAAGAAATGTAATGAATAATTTATTACCTGCAAAATCCCGGGAGAAATATATGAAAGCCTATGGTAATTTTATTGAATTGAGAAATGCAAGAGGCGCCAAGAATTTTTCAGAATCTGTGTTTTTGGCCTACTTCCAGTAGGTACTTAGCCAAAACTAAACAACCTTCCACTCTTTGGAGTACCTACTCAATGCTAAAATCAACAGTTTAATAGCGACGTAAAACTGGACACATATTCGAAATTATTCTTAATTAAAATTAAATTAAAAAAAATCCAAAGTGTTCTCAGTCAAAAACGTGGAGACTTTCCTTAGTTCGACGTTCCTCGTGGCAATGAACTTTTAAAAATAACTGTTGATGATGTCGAAAATCACTCGGATGATTTACTGTTAGTAAAGCTGACAGACACAAAAACAAAAATTTACCGATCCTTCGTACTCCGAGGAGAATACATAACTATTGTACAGATATACCTGGATCTGCGTCCTGCTGATACGAAGACCAATCGATTTTTCATCCGTTATCAAAATGGCAAGAGCTTCAAGCAAGTTTAGGAAAAAATAAAATTTCAAGTTGCCAGATATCAAGCTGTATACAGGACATTGTTTTTGTCGTACTTCTGTTACCCTTTTGGCAGATTCTGGAGCGGACTTAACTGTTCTCAAGCGACATGGAGGATGGAAGTCGAGTGCTGTAGCAGAGGGGTATATAGAAGATTCCAATGAGAACAAGGCGAAAACATGTGAACGCATCGTGGAAAACATTAAATTGCTACCTTCAGTTAATCCATCAATGCCACTGTCGCCGCGCCCATCTACATCCAAACAACGAGATTCACCGTCACATTTTCCTCAAAATGAGCCAGATTCGGACATTATTTCAAACACGCAGAATATAAAATCTACAACAATCTCTATTCCTAATAAAACTGTAAGAATAAATTTTCATAATTGCGAAAATGTCTCAAATGTAAATAAAAGTTTTTAGTTGTTTTATTATTAGATACTGTTTAATTTCAATTTAGTTGTAACTCTATGTTAAATAATAATATTTTCTCATAGAGGGTGATGAAAAGTAGAGTGTATCACTCGGGCACTAAATATATTTTTGGTTCTGGCGACGTACTTTGAATTCCTCGCTACGTTCAGGATTCAAAAAAGCGCCCTCGCCGTAAAAATATTATTCTGATCCCTTATGATACAATCTATTATTTAAGGCTTCTGGCATAACAACCTCAATATTTAAATTGTATTTCTGGCTAGATTCTGTCGACGGCTTCGCTCACCTGGTATTACTTATACACACATTATACAAACTTATACAAACAAACTTACTAGCTTTGCCTGTATAAACTAAGGCCTGTTCCGAACTACGTGGTATTCGCTACCGAAGAGGATCCCGAAATCCAAGAGGGTATCCGGTAATACTGTCACTAAAATACTCGACGCGCGAAACCGAGCGCGAAATCCTAGTGAACTTTACCGGTACCGCTCTGAGTAGCAAATATCGCGTAGATCTGAGCAAGTCTTTATTGTTTGTATTTATAATTTTATTCATTGTATTTATATTTATATTATTTGTTAATAAGTCATAGTTCCGTTATTTTTACAGACTATTAGTGGCAACTATGTTTAGCTTCCTTTGCTCTAGCTATTTGAAGAACTATTGTTATCTAAACTTAAGCTTTTTCGTTTCGAGGAAGTCTTAATTTAATGATGCACACAAATATCACGGTCACGTAAAAGGTTCGCGATCAAAGTCACCAAAAATCTTCGGTGGTTCGAATTGTATTCTGACGATTCGTTCAACTCAGCGCGTACAAGTGTACAAGTTTGCGATGTTATACGATTTCATATAAAATAAAGTTGACACGTTCGGCGAAATTGACTTGAAAAGACATTGATCGCACACGTTATCAAAAACCAGTGATGGCAGATTTGACAGCCCTTCTTTACAAGCCTCGGCTCGCCATGACTATATTCTAACCTAATTTGATGAGAAATAAATATTTTAAATCCATCATGGTTATGGTTTGTTGATGAGAAATGTTTGCAAACCGCAGCAAAAAAAAACAAGATCCGTCAAGTGCGAGTGTGACTCGCGCGCCGAGGGTTTCGAACGTTTGTCAAGTATACCAATATGTACCTACTATAGGTACCGGTTAGACACTTTGCTATTTAATGAATACCTAAAAATTTAAGGTACATTTCAGATGGATGGTGTGTGTTGGTGTTATTGTCTGAAATAAATGATTTTTTTTATTGATACCCGGCTGGACCTTGTACGTCTCTTTTAAAATTTTGACATCACAACTTGTACTGAAAACTTTCATTAATTTTTTTTTTAGAAAATGAAAATTCTTAGTACAAATTGTCATGTCAATTTTTTAAAAGCGCACGAATTGTATTATTATTTTCAATTTCAAGTAATTTGCTGCTGTGGTTGTTAAGATATTAAAGGCGGAAACAAGAACTGAAAAAGCGAGAACATAAGGGTTTCGAAACCGATCTCCGATCTTCGAAACCCTAAAACACAAACAAACAGTTTGGCGTTGAGATTCAGACATATTGTTTTTCATTTTAGGTTAAGTATGGGCGCATAGTTTTTGTTTACAAACATTTCACATCTAATTTGCCTGGAGTAGGCTCGGAGTAGGTCGCTAGGCCAACATTGAGGACCAGTTCCTTTTCATTCCAAAACTGTAGCATCTACGAAGAATGTACTTAGGTTATGGTACATGTTTTATAAAACAGTTTCATCTTATTGCATAACTGAGCATTACAACCTCAATATTACATCATATTAGTATTTTGCCTTGAAGCTACGAAGCTTCAAGGCAAAATACATGAAATGCATGATATTGAGTTCCTCCGTTCAAACATTTCAGTCTGCATCGAATATTAATAATGAAACTGACATTCTGTAACAGTGAATTAAACTTACGCGATCTGTACAAATTATTTACCGACATATTGGACCTGTTTATTTTCTTTGAGTTTATCTGACGTTAATATGGATGTCATTATCAATTTGTACACACTAAGCATACCTATCTACATTTTTATGACATCTTTTATTACTTATTTAGACATTAAATTTATATATTTTGACTACTCCTAGTCTGACATTCATTTGCGATCGTTTTATTAGATTGAAAACTTAACCTTAATCTTATATATTCTTGTCTTATATAACCAATACTTATTTTAATCAAGGCATTCCATAATTAATTAATTCTATAAATACGAAGTTGCAAAGTTATCAATCTAACAAGAGCGAACTCATAGTATTTGTAGCGCCCTGACAGGTTTCTTATGCATTGTGTACCCACTGAGACTACCTTCACCTAATTACAATATCTAAGTAGAATATCTAAAGCTCAAGTAAAAATTTAAAATAAATTAATATTAGCATTTATGAAAGCTCTGCATGTCTCAACGCATGAACCATTAGGTACCTAGGCATCATCATCATCATCGTCGTCATATGGCATAGGCCTCCCCCATACGACGCGGCGCCACAAATAGCGGTCCTGAGTCGCTTCCATCCATCGACTCCCTGCGACCGCTGCCTAGCCTATGCATGCTCGGGTACCCTTCTTGATAAATATTATAAATTAAAAATATATTTGTAGATACCGAAATAAAAGATTTTTACAGCTTTAAAATTTAAATATTTTCATAGTCGTCGACAAAATCTCTGCATGTGTTAATTTAAATGCCTAGTTGTGTTCAACCTAGTCTATTTGAAACATCAACACAATACAAGATGGCTGTACGCCTCGACAAACAAAACAACAACAGCCAAAACTACGAACACTTGTACATTGTTATTCATGTCTGCTGATAGTCTGCCAAGTTTCCTCCGCCAAAGTTGCCGGTTCGATTCCCAGCTGGGAAACCTTAGCAATAAAACTTCTATCTCTAACTTTGAGTTTATAAAAAGTTGTTGGATAGATAGAAGTGTTTTTTTTCTTTGCAGCATAAACAAAATACTACTATAATATTATACATTGTAAGCGATAGTCAAATGCTTTTCAAGAAATAGCCTTTATTAAAGGCCTCCCTTCCCTCCTTCCATACATCCCGGTCCAACGTCGGAAGGCCCATCCGAGCAGTAAGCGTCCAGGGGCCCTATTGGGTCAAACTAATCGCTTCACTATTGTAATAGTCTACGGTTAATTATTTAAGACAATTTGTGCCAAATCTTGCTAGTATTGCATCACCCCTAAAATTACAGTTAAAATAATTTTGACTGGATTTGGAGTGTTGTTCATGAAACAACTTTTGTTGAAATTAAGAAAAGAGTTTGTCAAGCACCGGTTTTACAAAATTTTAACCCAGAATTGCCAATTGTAATGCAAAGTGATGCTTTTAAAGATGGTTTAGGTTGCTGCTTATTGCAAAATGGCTTTGCATCAAGAAGGCTTACACCATCAAAGCAAAATTTTTCACCAATTGAAAAGGAACTACTTAATGTTGTGTGGTCAACTAAAAAATATTATTATTATACATATATACGGCCAAAAGTGTAGAATATTGTATGATCATATGCCATTAGAATCATTGCAGAAAAAACACATTCATGAATTCATGAAGTGACATCACCAAGATTGCAGAGATTATAATGAATTAATAAGTTATTAAGATATGATTTAGAGTTCCAATAAAAAATGAAAATTAAATGTAAATTAATGTTTATAGCGGACTTATTGTCTCGCAATTATTTAAAATGTAACACAGATGGCTCATACATGCAACACTGTGTTGGTCTTGCAAAATATTTGCAGTGTACCGAGGAAACAGAACTGACCCAGAGCTGGTAAAATTAATAGAGTTAAAGAACAAAGGTTGACCTGAAAATATGAAAAATGTACTATATTATAAAAAAAATTATGGGTGACATTACTGTTGACCCCCAACTGTTGAAGCCATCAGTTAGTATTTTTGCATAGTAAACTTATTATTCCAAAGACATTATGGATAATATACTTATAAAATTACATGAAGGTCATCTAGGAATAAGTAAGATGAAAAGTTTAGCAAGAGATATTTTATTACTGGCCCAAAATGGGAGATAACATAGAAGTGTTTGTACACATCAAAATAAAACTATAAAAGAACCTTTGTTATCACATGAAATACCTGAATTAACTTTCGTTAAACTAGGAATTGATAAAAACTACTTTATTGTTTATGATTATTACTGTAAATGGCTGGAAATCAAACCTACTAGTAAAACTGCGAAGTGTATTAACATGCCCTATTAGATATTATTTGTGTCCATGGTTCACCAAGTGAGGTGGTTTCAAAACACGTTCCATTTGACTCTCGGGAATGCAAAAAATTTGCTTCAGAATGGGGATTTAAATATTCATTTACTAGCCCCCGGTATTCACAGACAAATGGAATGGTGGAAAGGACTGCACATGTACAGATTGCTAAAAAAATGCTTAAAAATGTTATGATGATAAGACCGATGTAAGGGTTGCTATGTTTAACTTTTGTAACTTCTTCTTGCGTTTGTAACTTCTTAATGGTCTTGCGCCGGTGTAAAGTTTGTATCACATGGTACAAACTTTACACCGGCGCAATTAGCTATGTTAACTAGTTCTATGTTAACTGTAGTTATTTGAAACCAAAAATTAATAGTAACGTAAAATATGAATTTGAAAAACAGCAAAATTACTTAGCAAATACTCCATACATAATAAATAAACAATACATATCAGGAATTATAATAGGTACAAATAATAAAGACAAAAGGGAATTGTATGTGGCCCACATACAATTCCCTTTTGTCTTTATTATAACAAGTAGTGTTTTAGAAGGTACCAAAAGTAAATAAATGCCTTATACATAATATTAATGGTATAATATCATACAATGTACTGTATATAACGGAGTGATGTACATTAGAACATCATATCATGTTCGACCTGGATAATGTGTCAGCTGGAAGGATGTGCAGCTGTGTTGGCACAATAATGTAAAAGAATGTTAAATTAATTAATAAGTAATTTGTTTGTATGAAAGGGGGAGAGAAAACAAGTTCATTTAAGCTATACAGATATGTATGTTCAATGTACTTAAACTAACTTATATATCTAGAGTTAGACTAGAATATCCTTATCATTTAACTTTTTTTGAAAAAGGGAAAGATGTCTACCTCTCCATAGAGGTATGGCTTTTATCCATATAAAAGCAGCGAGCAAAGGGATTATCTGTGGCGAGTACGCACTTCACGAGAAATCTTAAAAACTTGAGAAGACTCAATAAACCAATTATTAAAAGAAAACTTTTATTTGAACTATGTCAATAGTATTGTCACATGAGCAAGAAGCTACAGACTGAGGGACGCGCGTCAAAAGTGTCAAGGATAAAACCATTCTATCAAACTCTTCGTGCAAATAGCAATATCTAGAGTTTATTTCATCTAAGGATTCTACGTGACGATCCTACGACGATACCATTGTCATAGTAAACCGATTCGTTAGCAGAATTGGGCGCCTTCGTTCCGCCATCTGCATCTCGCCGCGTGTCCGTGATTTAATTATTTCAATAGACAAATTCTACTAAATTTAGTATCTGTAGCAAAATACCAGCCTTTTTGTTTTTAGAAATCAGGCATTATAATGCAGCCAGCATTCTGGGCACTACCTTTTTAGAGGGCCTCATTACGGCCGCAGGGTATTTTAAATTGTAACCTTGTTGAGCCTGTTAACTCAAATAAAGCACCCTTAAGGTTACCTATGTCAGGGTTACAAATTCTTTGTCACGCAGCAGAGAGTCGATTTCACATTATGCGCTACTTACGTTATTCGTCTTAGTTTATTTATTGCCGATTAATGTAACTCAAAGTACCAAGGTGTAATTACAGTAATTTAAAAGAATAATAAAATAAAATTATGTATATTTCATTACCGAAATATTATATTAAACAGTTCCGTGCTCGGAACCTAGTTCCATGAGTATAAAGTATCAAATGAGTTTCTTACAAAACCAGATCCGCCGAGGGCGAGTGTGACTCGCGCGCCAGTTTCGAACGTTTGTCAAGTATACCAATATGTACGTACTTTATGTACCGATTAGAAACTTTGCGATTTAATTTCGGATGGATTGGTTTGCAAACTTCGGAGTATTAGAGTATGAAACCTATAGAAAGTTCAAATACTGTTTTGAAATGTACAAATGGATACCCACTCATTGTAGGTCTCTTTTATAATTTCGACATCACAGTTTGTACTGAAAATTTTCATATTCATTTCTAATTTTTTTTTTCTTGTATTCTGGAAGAGCGCACGAAATGTATTATTATTTTGAATTTCAACTTGTTTGCTGCTGTAGTTGCTGAGATATTAAAGACGGAAATCAGGACAGAAAAAACGAGACCATAAGGGTTTCGAAACCGATCTCCGATCTTCGAAACTCTAAAACATTGTAAAATTACATTAATATTCTTTGTTTTCATCATTTTAACAAAACTACTCGGCAGGCCAACCAATTTACTTGTACCAAACTGTTAGAAACAAACTTGAGGTAGATATCTCCAGATTATTTGCAACAGTCTGCAGATAACTCAACATTTTCATGTTTATTGTGTATATTTCGTTGACACTTGTACCAATTGTACCTATTAGTTCTATAAATTCATAGTTTAAATAGTCAGGACGGCTACAACTCCGTGTATACGATACGATAACCGCGCCATCTAATGTGAAACTGCCGGCGTGACTTGACCGTAACAGACTTCCATACCTTACATTAAATACAAGCCTATAGGCTTGGCTTATAGGTTTTGCTATCACGCTATAGCGTGATAGCAAAACGTTTCAATTGTAAACCATGTGATTAAAAATTACGCTGAAAATGGCTGAAGCATTGTTTTTGATAATAAATCTTTTGAAATGGCTGGTTAATCATACTCGAGCGTGCCTCTCGGCACTTTCAGCGCGGATTTAACAGTTTTTTTCCGCAGAAAGCAAAAAAATTCGACTTAATAATAAAATATGGCGTTTGTTTTGGCGTTTCATACACAACAATATTTTTGACATTGACCGTCATTGCTGACATTTGTAACATTGATTGTTATTTTTGATACTATCTGTAATTTTTGACATAAGATGTAATTTTTGACATAAAATGTTATTTCAGCTATTTATTTCGTCTAAAATATGTTCATAAAAAATCTATCCCAAATTCAAACAACAACTAGAAAGTGTTCAATTTTGCAATTAATTATTTACATGAGCTATGGGAACAAAATAAGTTGCGCAAAAGGGAAGCCTCATTTTTCAACTATTCGCAGTTGAGTTATCTTAGTTGCGCAAAAGCGAATTCGCGAGAAATTGCTTCACTCGGACCACCCGTTTAAAGCTTGCGGTAAGCGATGAGCAAATCAACGAGTGGCTGTCCCTATTGGTCCTTGTAAAATGATTCTAAATATAACGAGTTTAGGCCCATAACAGTGTACCAATATGCTATGTTAATATTTGTCTATGTATTTATGTACAGACAGCGTGATCAACTGGTAACCCTCTAGCGCCAGAAGTGTAAACGTTAAAAGGATTACCAAATGATGCTGCTCTCCGTATCTACTGATTATATTTATTATGTATTGTATCATTAAAAGATCCAACAGAAAAACACAGCCTTCATTTATACGTTCAGCTATTTTTATCGTAAGTACTATATAAATTATAGTTTTCCTTTAAAAACGTTTGTTTACTGCCAACAGAGCTAGCTCAAACCAGTTCGTAGTTAACCCGCTTGCATTGTAGACTGGTTCGCACATCAATGCTCTTGTGAGATTCGCTCGGCGCTGAAACTCTCAGAATTCTTGCTTCAAAGTATTACCGCGAAGCTCTACGAAGTTACAGAATACCAAACAACTTTAAGACATTTACAATGACAGACACGTGTCAAGTTTCCACCATTTCCATTGTGACAAGATGGCGGCAAATGAACTGTCAGCGAGATATTTAATTATTAAGCGGTATCAATTAATTTGATCTTTCGCTTCGTAATCAGTCGGATGATGTGGTTCATCGTTACCTTAGCTTACAATTTCTACTTACATAGACCAAATCAAATCAAATCATTTATTTGCTGAATACATTATTACAGGTACATGTCAGATCTTATAACTAGAGTGATGTCAAACGTATTCAACCGCAGCAAGCAGGTGTGCAAATTTTAAATATTGGCGATTTATATAAGTACTTAGTTAAAATAATCAATAATAAAATAATCAATAAAAAAATAAAATAAAAACTGTTTTGATCAGGGACATATATAGATAGACAATCCTTAATTACATAGCCTTATAAAACATTCAGTAGGTACTAAATTAAAATTATCTTAATGAAAGGCAATGGAATTGGCGGCCTTATGGGACAAACCAAACGGCTTTGGTTGTCAAACTAGGACTCAATACTTACGTGCCCCCGTGGTAAAAAACTCGAATAACAAAAACCCAATTCTTTGTTTGGTTTCTTGAATGTGAAAATACGATTGAGAAAACAAATACGACAAAAAAACATGAAAGTGCACCCTGCGGTCTTTTGAAATTACTTATGTTTTGATTCGTAGGTACCAAATAATTAGTTATAGTTATAAAACTATAACTAATTATTTGATCCCTTGAACCATTTTCTTGTACCTACATTTCTGAGATTAGTTGCTCCGAATCAGTAACCTACATCGGTATAGGAAGGTACAGTACAAGTACGAGGTAGGTTAATATGAGGTAAAGGCAACAAGGACCACTCCTTGTTTGTCGCTTTTGGGTCAGCACAGAAATAAATTTTGTTGCAAGGAGCTACCACAATTGTTGGTAGCGTCAGCAAAACAGAACAAACCAATTACTGAGAGTGGCATAAAATATAGCGTTACAGGTAGGAATCCTACCGGATAGGTATTTAGATATTCCATGGTTACATTTTTATTAAAAAATTTAAACCATGGAAAATCAAAAGTATTTATAACATCTCTTAATTTTATCCTATAAATCTTTTACAGTATAGTGCGTAACTTTCTGACATCTAACTATACTTATAATAAAACTGTAACAGGTCCAATTCTGTACATTGAAGATATTTAATTTTTTTTTGGAGGTCACTCTATTATTATTATTGATACAGAAGCCAAAACTGTATTTTTTTTTATTTTTTGTCTGTCTGTATCTTGGCCACGCATCACGCCAAAACTATTTAGTCCTAATAAAGTTTTTGTTTCCTTTTGACGGTTCTATACATGTGTTCGATTTATTTATTCGTTTTATACGTTACAATTATTTTGGATTCTTTATTAAGTTAAATCTACTATAACTGTGATGTAAATTAAAATTAAAAAATTGCAAGACTAAAATGTCAAATATAAGTACAATAATAATACTCTATTCTAAAATCATCATTAATATAATAAGTAATAACCTATATATTTAAGCAAATAAATACAATTTTATTTTATTTTATTTCATAGTGAAGCGATTAGTTTAGTAGAATTAGGGGGGCCCTATTCTGCTTCAGCTCAGCTTGGGAGCTGCTGAGAACGGAACCACAAGTAAGAAGCGAAACCGATCATATTTGGTTTTCGCAGTTTATGACACTTCTTCACACTTACACAGGACGAGTCGTAGCTAAAAGTCGTGTAGGTAAAGAATGGGATTGAAGTATTGATATTTTATAATTGATATCGTATGATCCCGTAACTTTCCGTATCACAACATGTCTTCGGTTGGGTGCAATGTGTTGCGCGCCTCATCAATGCCAGTGCGGTACTGCTGTCGAACAGCTTGGTCATCACGGATTATCGTGTACTAGGGCCGCCGGTCGGATATCTCGTCATGCCAGCCTTAACGACGTCATCCGGCGGGCCTTTGTCACTGCTAACGTACCAGATATTCTCAAACCTAATGGTCTGTTGCGTGACAATGGTAAGTGGTATGATGGCATGACACTAGTCCCATGGGTGTTGGGGAGGCCCATTGTGTGGGACGCTACATGCGTCGACACACTTGCGCCTTCCCATCTTCCGAGGACATCCGTGAGGGCTGGTGCAGCGGCAGATTTGGCCGAGGATCTCAAGAGACGCAAATATGCAGGTCTCGACAGAGCCTACATATTTGCTTCCTTTGGGATCGAGACCCTAGGTCCGTGGGGTACCGACGCTCTCTGGGTTTTTAAAAAAATATCTGAGCATCTGGTCGACGCGACGCGGGACCCGAGAGCTGGCGGGTATCTGGCGCAGCGCATCAGCATTGCCATACAGCGGGGCAATGCAGACAGCGTCTTGGGGACGCTTCCGACTGGTATTGATATGGAACACACGTTCACGTTTCTTAATATTAGAAAAACTCTGGTCAAATGTGAATACCTATTACGTCGGTAGGTATGGCAATCGCGAACGAAGTCGCTGGTGTCGCTAGTGTAGAATAATTTTGTCGATCTAGTCACAATAAGGCACTGCTTCTTCACGATAAAACACTTGTCCGTTTACCTGTCTTTGGTTAATATTACAACCCAACGCAATAATTTCGTACCTGTCCTTAGCCATAAAACCACCCCATCGAGTCGATGCTTCAAACTTATGTTTATCTCTTTTTAACTCTAAATCATAGGTGCCTTAGCTTTATTCCCGTCTCAGTCTGACAATATCTATCAATATCTTCTTAATAAATAAATAAATAAATATTTACTCTAGTTCACTAGTATATCGTCGCTTGCATTTCGCGCGCAATTCTGCATGGAGTTGAATGCTAAAAATTTAAATTATGTAGCGTTTTAGGTAATTTTAGTTAATAATATCGATAAAAAAACTATCATAGATTAGGAAAAAAGACCTAACGGTTAGGTAACTTTCTATAGATGTACCTACATTATACTTCTAGAACTGCAATAACTTTATAGGATTTTTACCCTACAGCTAGTCTAAATTCGAAACTTCTGTTTAAAACAATTTCGTCTAGCTTGTTATTAAAGTCTACTTTACGTCCGCTTTTTCTGCCGACCGTCCACATTCTTATTCCTAGTTCCATTAGCAACGGTGCTGTTCCTAATTCAATTCCAAGACCTCTGTACTACGAGTCTACGAGCACAGCAGTGTTTAGCCTTGTCTCGGAGAACAACACACTCTGACTGTACCTGGAAGACAAGTGAATCGCGGGGTGACTTGGTTTTAAAATTAGAATCAAAGTTTGAAAGAATAAAACAATAGAGACACTGCCATGCCGGTAATGATTTTGACTATTCTAATATTTATGAGCAAATCGAGTAATAAGCTGAATTTGTAAATCGAATTACAATGCCGGGAAAATAAGTTTGAGTTTTTATTTGATATCTGATTGTTGTGCGATTGTGTGTCTGACTACGTCTATTTTAGAGTTTAAAATGCACTGTTGAAGTTATGTCTAGGGAGTCGGAGGGTGGAGTAGTACTCCGTCAGTGGTAAGTTAGTACCTACACATCTTAACTCACCTTTTACGCCAAAAACCTCATTTTCTCGCTAAGGAAGCCACCATTTTAAAAATAAATGCTACTTTATTTTGAGTCTACAAGGTTTAAATTACCTTAAGTAATGGACAAGGATAAATAAATACAAGTCTTGAAAAGGCCAGTTTATTGACTTAAGTTTTGATTGATGTTGAGTTATGGAGAGCTCTTTGAGATCTGTCCACAATTTGTGCAGAAATTTCAACTAGTTGCTGCCCGATGCTTCGCACGTGCTTTTCAAGTATCATATGTCCGTTCCGGGGATACTATTTACCTCCCTGCCAAATTTAATTAAACTCCATTCAGCCGTTTAGGCGGGAAAAGGTAACGGACAGACAAATACCTAGACAGACAGAGTTACTTTCGAATTAAGGAAAATATTAAAAGCCTAGTGTAGTACCTAAGTACCTAGTGTCTGGTAGAGATTGCTCTAGAGCGATAAGACCGCCTATTGTCACTTAATTTTTTAATTTGTTTTGTTGTCATTTGTTCTATTTTATTTATGTGTGTAATAATAAAGTAGAATTATTTATATATTTACTTATCACATCACACTAATTTTAAATGCGAACGCTTTGGTTGGACATCCAACAACTTACAAACATGCTTTCATACGGATAGATGTTTCTTCTTCACACTAAAACTGCTGAACGGATCGGTGTGAAATTTTGCATGGAGGTCTACCTGTAATCGCATAATGGGCTACTCCCTATCCCATAAATCTGTTCCCACGGAACAGAAACAACCTTAAATAAAATGTTTCCATAGAACGTTAAAAGACTATTGTTATCTTGGAACGTACCTATCTTTAAGCTGTTTTTATACCGGAGCCAACGCGTGAGAAGCCGCGGGCAGAAACTAGTCAGCTATAAAATAGACAAGGTTCATAATTAATTTTCATAATAACTTAACTCTCGAAAGTGCTTCCTCAGAAACCTTGCTAAATTCTCATTTTAATATCACTATATTCATCCTTATCACAACGTAATAAAGCTCACCGCGGTTATGGTAAAGTGACACATCTAGTAATAAATCCATCTTGAATATTAAATTCATACTTCCTCTTTAAACAGCGTCTCAAATCATTCGCCGCGTCTTCGCTAGCTCTATGAGGCTGTATGGCTAGAGACCGTGGGTACGAGCCATTCCTTATGACTGGTAGTGGAATAACTAGAGGTCCAAGATGGCGATTTTGCACAGCTAAATTCTCGCCGCCGTAACGTACGTAGATACTTTAGACGTCCTCTTTTTGAAATAAGCGTTGGTTCCAGATGGGAATATAAAGTCCATTACCAAACATTATTGTTATCGAGGCTCACATGGTGTCACGACAGAATGACCAAAACACTGACAGAGTGGTAACTCTAACCTTAGGGGAGATTTTCAGGTGCAAAACTGGAATATTCCTTTTGTAACAGTTGGCGTGTTATGTTGTGGGCCATATTGGTCTGTCGAAAATTTGGGTTGGAAATCCTTTGTACCAACGGTATACGAAACATACAGCTCAGCGATTCATAGTGCGAATGGCTGAGCACCATTCGTACTATGTACAGAAAGCACAACGGTCTATACCATTAGTGCTACATACATACATACATACATACATAGTACGTGACGTGTACGTGTACGTACAGTGTCTATACACTTTTCACCGAAGGTCTCCCGTGCCGACACGATGACAGTAAGTAAAAGCTTCCTCCGTGCCAGAGAAATATTGACGGAGCTGAACTTACGAAGGCAAAGGTCTTCTGAGACGCAGAAGGTGAAAACAATATAGGTATATATATTTATATTTATTTACTGCATCATATTATGGTACATACATTTATTGTCAGGACTTATTGACATTAAGGAATACACACAATATGTACCGAATAATGGCGGCTTTCGCCATCTACAAATATAAATGCTTGCTGGCCAGGGGGGTTAGTAAGAAAAATTGTCGCAGTTTTTGCAGCATATGATATGGTACTAAATGCACGCTCGGATACGAATATTTGGTTTTCTTAAGCTGTCGTTTATTTTAAATAAGCTGTAGAAGCCATCAGTATTTTTCCGCTCCCCCTTTGCGATAGCATACCTTTTACACCACAATCGTTAGTTCCTTTAGCTATCACTATTACTATTAACCAAATGGCTGAGCACCCGTATAGTAAGCACTAGCGGTATAGAGTGTATTTGCCGAGGGTCTCCCGTGCCGACACTCTGACAGTAAGTAGGTGCGTCCTCCTTGCCAGGCAAATATTGGCGGAGCTGATCTTACCGATCGTTCTGGGACTGCTATTGAGCTATTTTTAACACGGTATTAACTATTAAAGACTGAAGTGGCGCAGCAGACGAAGGTCCGCCTGCTCAGGAGGCTGCTGGTTCGATTCCCGCTTTGGAACATATGTTGGTACGATCTGCTAATATTTGTTCCGGGTGTTCTGGGTATTTCTAAGTATAATAAAAATATATATCTATGTAATGTATTGTATAATGTATATCAGTCATCTAGTACCCATAACAATCGCATCTTAGCTTGGGGCTAGATGATGCTGCGTGGATTCTCCAGCATTATTATTAATTCTACTAATACAAATGCACATATGCATGTGCATTGTTTCAGACGTGACATCAGCGAGATATTGTGCTGACCATAACGAACGTAAAATGTCCTACAATCTAGAAAATTAGACAGCATGGTATGTGGTGCTGACCACATACCATGGACACACACACACACACACAGCCTCGTGGATTTTCGCCTGTATTTTAAGCGGACACACGGCATGCAGCCGTCATGCATATTAAGTAAATTACAAGCACCGTGCACCTTGTCCGCGCAGTGAACGGTAACAACATAGAAGCATTCCTTGCGCTAGTGGATGAATATCCAAAAAAAAGTGCTGTGGTAGGCGGCGCTTGTAAACTATGCTGCGCACGAGTTTAGTTCGCAAGGCGACTAGCGGTAGCAATTGAAGGGCGTTGTAGAAAATGACGTTCGCGATTTACACGTTGAACGACAATTTAATCTCAAATGTCTAGGGAACAAAAACGACTTTGAACTGAGCGTCCCGAGTGTTAACATATTGTTGGCTAATCAATCAGCGAAGGACATGTAATTTTATGTGACATGAAGTTTTTGTGTCAAGTTCCGCGCATATTTTTCTTGAAGGAAGGCTTCCATGTTTTTTCCGTTCACTGTTTCCGGGCGCATTAAGTTACCAGAAGAAAGCTTACTTCAATGAAAGTTGTGTTGAGTATTATTTATTGAGCACATTTATTTTTATTTTTAACTGACTTCTAAAATAGGATAAGGTTCTCAATTCGTCTGTGTTTTTTTTAAAATATTTATGTATGCAGTTATGTTACTTGATATCTCCGCCATTGGTTAACCGATTTTGCTGATTTTTTTTTACTATTGTATAAAAAATGATTTCGATGTGGTTCCATAAAATTTTTATTCCCAAAGAATTAGTATTTATCCCGTAAAACTTAAAAAACTACAATTTTTTTTAAGGAATTAAGACTAGCTATAACAATTTTGATCTGCATCCTTGAAAATTGGCATTTGCGCCAATTCTTGAAAGATTACGATGATATTTTAATTTTTGTTAAGGTTGATTTTAGGTGGTCTCCTATAAGTTTGATTCTCGAGGGATTGCTAAGTGCGCCGTAAAACTACCACTAACTAGGTAAAACATCATCACATTTCACAATCACTTGGGGTCTACTCGTAAAACATCATCACATTTCACAATTACTTGGGGTCTACTCGTAAAAACATAAACCGAAGTTCCTGATTCGTTATCGTGTTAAACGCTATCATATAGCCCGGCCACACGCTCCATCTTACCTGCAAGCATGCTTGCACAAACCAGTTTGCGCAGGTAAGATGTTATGTGTGGACGGCAGGACGGCAATAATTGAGCAATGATTGACATGCTAAAGATTGGAATGCGCAAATTTAGTTTGCACGTATTTACTTGAGCGAGTGGCCAATCATTCAAGCCGCGCTTTAGTCCGGCAAAGTGTTTTCGACCGTATAAACCATAAAAATGAGTGATGTGAGAGAATATTCGGGGAAATTTTTAAAGGAATTCATAGAATTGTACAAATCGTCGCGATCCTAATAAAACCCATCTGTAAGCGACATCGTGACATGACGGACACCGAAAATAAAAAATAAAAACAGGTTACCTCTCCGTACTGACATTCAGTCCAGACGTATGAGGCATGACTTGAGGTTTGCGCAGTCTAGTTTGCACGAGCTTACTTGCACGTGTGGCCACTGTACCGGTATTCGGTGTTTTTGCACAATCATAGCTGCACAAACTGCACTGGGCAAGCAAGACGGAGCGTGTAGCTATTATGCAAGTGGCATTAAATTCAAAGTCTCAAAGATTCTTGTACAAAAATTATAATTAAATTTTTTATCTTAAGATCTGTTGCTATACTCTGTCCGACAGGGTGCATTAATGTTTACAAAACTCTGTAATATTTTAGTTTAGCAATAAAATATTGAATACTGAGTACTGAGTACTGAGTTGACGAATCAGAAACTTCGATTTTGTTTTCTGACCCTATGGTAACGTAGTTACCAGAGTGGGCGTATACAGCTTCCTCCAAGTGTCATCAAACTAATTTCTATACCTAGATTCTTTAACTCAAACTACCTAGATTCGACGTGAGATGTAGAGACGTGGATGTAGAGACGACTTCCATAGTACTATGTCTTATGGTATACTACTGTGGGGGAACGCTGCAGATATTAACACCGTATTTGTGTTGCAGAAGAGGGCTGTTCGTGCTATCTATAGTATGGGTCCCAGAGAATCCCTGTGTTATAAATTTAAAGAAATAAACATAATGACAGTACCATGTCAATATATACATATATGAAAACCTATTGTACACTCATAGAAATATCAATCGCTTCCCTAAAAATAGCGATGTACATAATTTGAATACAAGAAATAAACTTAAACTCGCTGTGCCCACAACTAGACTACACAAAATTAATGTATCTTTTAAAGGGCAATGGCAGGCTAAAAATTCTTCGTCGCTTCTTCACTTTAGTCTACATACCGAAACGACTGAAATCAAAAATATCACTTTATATCCGTGTCAGTGTTTAATTATTAAGAATTTTAAGAACCTTTTCTAAGTGTACATTTATTGTATTTATGGAAATAAAGAGTTTTTGACTTTGACTTTGATTCTACAAGTCAAACTATAACTAGATGTCGCCACTAGAAAAATTAGATCGCGTTTTAGAAGTGTTCCGGGCACCAACACCCAATTTTTTGCTTCAAAGAATATTATTCAGGAATGTGAACTTAAGTAAATGAATACTATTGACCGGAAATTGAAGTCGGTTTAGGTACCCATAGTTTTTTTGAATCACGCCATATTGTTGTATTTACTATTACAGTTCTTAGTATTATTTTAACTTAAGTTTAACTTACTTATTTTGTAATTACTACATAAAAAAATGCTTTTATTTCCTATGGCAGCGTTTCAGCTATCGCTGTCGCGGAATTTTTTTATTTTTGTATGCGCTTCCTATTTTGAAAATTCACGGTAAGGATACCATCAACATTAAACTCTCGTATTCAATCACATAACAGACTGTAAACAGATAAACTCTGATTAATCATAGATTGGAATGGTACAACAAAGTCGGGCTCAGTTTACTCGTACGTTCTGATTGATTGTAAATAACGGTGACCTTTTTAGACGAGGCTAGTAACTTGCATGTTTACTGGAATTATAAAATTTAACAATGAAAATAGAATTATATTGTTCTTTGAAGCTAGATTTTTCTTCATTCAGCGGCGCTGGAGCAAATACACCATAGGCAAAGTTTACGTTTAGAACAGGGGTTTTTTTTTTATTTGCTTAAGGTGGCTTCTGTGTCACTATGGCCATGATAGGCCTATTGTGATCGCCACTCGAATGTTCAGCCCTGAAGCTGCGGCGTTCATAGTTCGCCACTAACCCTTGCAGCTGCTAGGAACTGTAGGATTTTCTTCGGGATGATGGCTCGTAGCTCTTCTGGGCTGTGCAGGTGCTTACCCAGATGGAAGCTACGTTTTTGCATCTGTGCTCCGCACTCTCCTAGCTGGTGGAGAGGCGTTTCCTTCGTCTCTTCACAGAATCTGCAGGCTTGTGTGTCGCTTAGACCCAATTTGAACATGTGCTTGTTAAGGCGCCAGTGTCCAGTTGGGGCTTTTGTCATGATGCGAAGGTTGCTTCTGCTTAGCGCTAGGATTCGGTTGGTGTACCATTTATCGAAGGCTTTTATTAATAATTTTGAGTGACCCATGCCCAAGGAATTAGGCCGTTTTGCAATCAGCCTAGCCATTCCACAAACGGGCTTATTCTACGATCCGGTGGCGACATATGGATTTACAGAGCTCCTGGTATGCTTGGCAACACATCTGGTTTTGCTGCTTTGGCAAGGCTCCCTCAAGATTTTTTCTCAATTTTTTCTGTCGAAAAGTAATTTGCCGCCAATTTTAACCACTTATGAAAAAACTTAATTGAATATAATTTAAGCACTTTTTTGATAAATGTAAGAAAACTACCAATAAAAGTGTTTTTTAATATGAGGCTTTATATTAATTCCCTAAAATATTCTTCGGCAGGGGTCCGTGGTTGCATAAAGTTTAAGACACCCTGGTTTAGAAGGTATGACAAAAAAGTGCTCTAGAAAGTGTAAAATAAAAAGTGGAATTTAACTATTTTAGTTTACCTACCTATGATTTTTTATTATTTCTTATTCCACTGTGTATCCGAGACAATACTATCCAAGGGGTAGAGTACTAGCTAGATAACTTCTTATTTTATTCAAGGCTTTTAACTGTTAAACTGAAAGCATTTCTATGTTCCTGCGCTGAAACAGAGTTACTCTGTTTCAATATTGATTTATATTTTGCCCTGTGTAAGAATAATCATAAAATATATAATAGCACTAGCAACATACAAATACACCCTCAAATGTTTCATGGACGCCGCGTACTAAAGCGAACCGTAAAATTCCCGAATATTTGGAATTGCTCCTCCCGTATTCAAATAAAACGTATTTGTTACAGGTACACTCGCAAAATGAACGAGGCCGAGAGAACTCGCTCCACATGCAGAAATGAAAACGAGAGAAAAAATTAACAAAATGGACACGCCGAAGCAGAACCTGTGCCACCAGTGCCAAAACTCCACGAGAATCAACTTCCCCTTGCGACCTCCCGACCCGAACAACACTTTTCGAATTGACGACCGAAACGATTCGAACTTCAGAACGCTTCTTTATTTAAATGAGACTTTTTTCTCGAACTGTACCGGTATCGGTAACGGTAGTGAGTGTAGTGATGTGCATAGTTATAACTACTGGGCGTTGTCGTTACTGGTGTTTCCGCTATTGACGTTATTCGGGAATGTGTTGGTAATTATGAGTGTGGCGAGAGAAAGGAGTTTGCAGACAGCTACAAACTACTTTATTGTGAGTCTGGCGGTGGCTGACTTGCTGGTGGCGGTCGTCGTCATGCCTTTTGGAGTTTATTATTTGGTAAGCCCTAGAAAACTGTTTTTAGTTAATGCCTAGATTGCAAGGCTCATCACATCAACATAAAACCACCTGAAATGAATTCCAAACGTAACTTTAAATTAAATTAGGTAGTTGGTTCAATACCAATTATTATTCTGTATTATAAGTAGACAAAAAATATCAGATTCAAGAACTGTTATTTCATGCGTTGAAAAAACACCTCCATTCGCATTTTATTCACAATGAAATTAATCATTACATCACAGAATATTTACTCTACGTGTTTTCGTTGGTACTATAAGGTATTAAATATCATTAATTTACAGATTCAATTTATTCCGGGAAAATCCTTTGTCGAAAGTGGATTATAGTAATTAATTTCGATAACTCGTTTTCAGCCCTAGCTTCTCTATAACATCACGAAGCGTGCCAAATTATAATGTTCATTATATAACATTATTTATTTATAGAGTAGGTATGTTTACTAGGAAAATTTAATATCCGTCGTTTGGGCGACGCCTTTATTATGATACCTACGACATCTTAACAACAAGGTTGACTTTGTAGAGCTTTAACTTCATTATGTGGAACTAAAACTTCCACAGCTTAGAAGATCTAGTATTAATTAATTACATAATTACGCATATTACACTTTAATGTGATTTTAGTCTGTAAATGCCGAACGATTAGTAAGTTGAGGGTAGCAACACTGATATAGTTCCAGCGTTTCAAGCGAAGATAAAAGGGGTCCTGTCCTAAAGGAGACCAGATTATACAATACAATACAATACAATAATCGCGCGGCGGGCGCGATGTATCAAACATATGAAACCACTCTTTGCGTTCATACTAAAGTGACTTAGGCGTGCGCCTAACGCGACGGGCTTGAGCGAGTTAGCACGCGTAATTTTCAAACGTTTCTATCCGCTCGTTATGGCCACACTACGGGCCTAGTCAAAAAGCGACCTAATGAGCGGGGTATCAAACGTTTTGGGTTTTGTCGCGCGTGTCTTCAAAGTAGCGTTGAAAATTAAGCATATCTATATTTTAATCATGAGTATAGACTATATATAAGGTAAGGTATGTAGATTCAGGTCAAGAACTCACAAGTTTCGGCCTGTTCAATAGTTTTGGCGTGAAGAGTATTAAACATCCAACCATTACCTATACAAATAAATAAATATAATATGTGTCCAACTTTATTTATTTCGCGCACACCATCTCTTGCGTTTAACACCTCCCATCGCAGGATCAAAGTGTCTAGTAAAAATAACAAATCCTCGTCCATGGTTTGCCACACTGCAATACGTCTAAACGCTACAACAGCCCGCCCGTCACTTTGACCACCGCACGCACCCGCTGTCGCGCCCGCCTTAGCCCTAGCCACCGCGCATTCACTGTGAACGCACATTTAGGTACGTACTATGAAAGCTTGCTCTGTCACAGATCTATGCTTGAGTGACGTGTGTGCCATAGAAAAGCGTTACTCAAGCATAGATCGGTGACTGAGCAAGCTTTCATAATACGGGTCTAAGAACAGAGAAAGATTGCGAGAAATCGTGAGGGGATTCACAACTGCCGTCAGCAATTAACATTATAATTAATTACTGCTCTGTGAAGAATATTACGAGGATGAAGAGACGTCTGCATCATGCATTATTTATTATGAAGACCTCAGTGACGAAGCGGATGAAGGTCTGCGACGCAAGCGGTTGCGGGTTCGATTCCCGCCTCGGGATAAATGTTTGTACGATCTGCAGATCTGTTCTGTGTGTTTTCTATGTATAATTAAAAATATCGATTTATGTTGTGTATCGAATTAAGTATATCAGTTATCTAGTACCCATAAAATAGGTTCTGCTTAGCTTGGGGCTAGATAATGCTGGATGAATTATCCATCATTATTTATTTATTTTTGTAAGCTGCAAAAGCTCACACTATTTACCCCCGTCTTGCCACTCGCATGCCCAAAATTTTTATTGTATTTAAGGGAGGTACCTAATTAATAAGGTTCTTTATTAGGTACCTAAAATACAAGTTGTATTCTACTACCAGGGGCCTAATTCTGCTATCCTACAGCATTACTATGACAATGATATCGTCGCAGAATCGTCACGTAGAAGTCTTGGATGAAAGAAACTCTAGAGTGTGCTTGCGATGCTGTTTGCACGGAGAGATTGATAGATAGAAAGAAGTTTTGACGCGGGTCCCTCCATCTGCAGATTCTTTGATCTAAGGTAGAATGTCAAAATGTGTCATTTTGAGACGATACCATTGTCATGGTGAAGCGATTAGTTTAGCAGAATAGGGCCACTGACTTGTTGACAACGAAGTTAGGCCCAAGAGCCAATTACGACGAAATTAAAAGCCTCCCACAATGGACCTAAACAAACAAACTATCAAACCGAGGCATGTTTATTTGCAGAGCTGCAAATTGTGTTACAACAAGCCCAACAAGGGCCTTACCGCACAACACTGAGTTAATAATAATTAAATATTTTATTTATCTACATTTCCTAGCATTACTTACTAGAATTAGCAAGTAGGTACAGTACCTAGACCTAATGATAATATGGGCTGATGGCACAAGTTGTACCAGGAGGACTACTTTGATAATTCAAATTCCTATTTTAATTTTATAATAACAACCTGCCTCATCTTGTTAAGAATAATCACGAGATTGTATTGTTTGCTGATGATAATTCATTAATTTTAAAATAAAACGACAAAACACAAATTTCGACTATGTGAATAAGGCAATCTCAAAAGTACTATTATAATACTTATCCGTCTGATGACTTATGATCTTTGACTCCCGAGCTTTTCTAGTCAACTAGATAATCCATTGAGAAATAACAAAAGGATAACCAATGGGACACAGTAGTGCCTGGGACATGAGGAGATGGATTGAGCCTGTATCAGCTTACTCAGCAAATCCAGAGACAAGAACTATCAATAAATCCAGAGAAAAAAACTATCAATAAATCCGGTTGATGTAGCCGCGTGATTCCGTACGTATTTGGTTTTACGCAATTGTTGAATTCTCGTATCCGAAATAATAAAAGTATAAAATTAATAATAAACAACCTTAGTGGCGCAGCAGGCGAAGGTCCGCCTGCGACGCAGGAGGTGGCGGGTTCAATTGCCTCAGGACAAATGTTTGTACGACCTGCAGATATTTGTTCACGGTGTTCTGGTTTGTACAATAATAAAAAAATATCTATCTATCAAAGTCAAAGTCAAAAAATCTTCATTTCCATAAATACAATAAAAGTTACACTTAGAAAAGGTCAAATTCTTAATAATTAAACACTGACACGGAAATAAAGTGATATTTTTGATTTCAGTCGCTTCGGTATGTAGACTAAAGTAAAGAAGCGACGAAGAAATCTTTAGCCTGTTAGTTGTTATTTTTCGAGTTGGAGCAAATCCCGTCCCAAGCTTTTTTATCCTCTAGATAATCTGATATTTTATAGTAGGCCTTTTTACACAAGAAGGTTTTGACAATTTGTTTGAATTTATTTACTGATAATTTTTGCAACTCACTAGGAGTTTTGTTGTAGAAGCGTATACATTGCCCTTTAAAAGATACATTGATTTTGTGTAGTCTAGTTGTGGGCACAGCGAGTTTATGTTTATTTCTTGTATTCAAATTATGTACATCGCTATTTTTAGGGAAGCGATTGATATTTCTATGAGTGTACAATAGGTTTTCATAAATATATTGACATGGTACTGTCATTAAATATGTATGTATGTATTAAGTATATCAGGTATCTAGTACCCATAATACAAGCTCTGCTTAGCTTACGGCTAGATGATGCTCTGTGGATTGTCCAGCATCATTATTATTTTTTTGAATGCTACACATTTTAACGAAGACAACCTTTGTACAAAATTGCATCAATGGGTGGTGTTTCTTACAAGATTCGATAATTAGCAGCTTTTTCGGTTAAATTTGACGCAGAATGGATGAAAATTTCTAACACAAGCGAGGTTCGTACTTAACCCTTTCACGTTCATAATGAATTCGTCAAACTACGAGAGTTTTTATAGGTAATTAGTCCATCGGCGCAAGTTCAGATTCAAACCTACGGCTTTCAAACTGAAAGTTCTACTCAACCAACCAGCTCAATGTGTTTCTATCAGGTAGGGGCGCTGCAAACTGCTGCAAGACGCTAAATCTATGGAAGGGAATGGACACTTTTATAGTTTTCGTAAACAATGCTAAAATCATGTTACAGGAACATAAGCTACATAAGCTGAAAGTCACGGAAAACCCTTCGCTTCTGAAATCTAAACGGCCCCAACGTCAGAGCTCCCAAATGCGAGTTCTGACGGACAGTTCGGTTTAATACCTCAACTCCGACCTGATACAACTAACTTCCACCGCTGACTGGTAGATCATCTCTGACGACAGGGATGTAGTCAGACCAGCAGGGTTAATATGCGCGCCACAAAAGGCGACACGCGCGTGACGACTTTTTTTGTCGTCGTCAGTTGTTTTCTCATTTAATCTAACATGATAACCACGAAAGATATAATACTCGTTGTCGAGTAGTCCTTCTCGCGTAGAGACAGCCACCCAGATGAACACCCGTTTAGTTCATTCAATTGTTTATGGTTTTTGTGAACTGCACGAAAAAAATAAACTAAACTTCTTAGTTTTCACCTTCTTATTGGTAGTTTGAAAATTTTCGCTGGTAGAATGGTGGTAAGCAATCCTAAAAGCCACGAAACAAAAAAATAGAGAAGGAGAAGGTATTTCAACATTTTCAGGCGAAAATCTCCACCTCAACTTCTGGTTTAATAGGTACCGATTGCAAGATGGTAATACGCAAAACATAATAAAAATAAAATAATCGTTCAGTTTAGTAGCAATAAGTATTGGTTATGTTTTATATTAAGCACTTGCCTGACCCATGACCTATCTTATAACAAGGTCAAGAAAAATGCGAGCAAGTACACTAAATACTTGGTTGGTACCTACTAGTAATTAGGTACTTCTGCAAAAATCTTTCATGTCTCTATACATCTCGAATAAATAATTTTGATAGAGGACCGCCACGACTGACAAAATTCGAAGAAAAAATTCATATAAAAGTTCTCGTGAATTCTGGTGCTCAAATTGAATGACGATAGTTGTTCCCGCGCTAAGCTGTAAAAGCTTGGCGCGTGTGTGTAAGCTTGAGAAAATTAGGCGCGCATCTTAGCGTTTGACGAGAAAGGTTACCACAAATAATATTCACTAAAATCGTTCACGTGATGAGACGTGACGACTATTGGTGCAGCATTTTAGCATCGGTCGATAAATCGAGCTGCCGCCATTTTTCTCGAGTTATCGAGACGAAACAAGCTTCTCGTGGCGCGCTTCCTAGCCCTGCACAACTACTTATAATATTCAAATACTATTGTAAATATTGTTCATGATTATATCATCTATATATCTATCTTTATTCCAGAACTGTCAAAAATTGTTAAATTTCGGCTGATGTGGTGCGGTGGGCAAAGGTCCTCCTGGAACGCATGAGGTTGCGGGTTCAATTTAAAGATCTGCAAATGTTTGTTCTGGATGTTCTGGGTATTTCTATGCATAATAAAAAAATATGTATCTAAGTATTGTATTAAGTATATCCAGTCATCTAGTACCCATAACACAAGCTCTGCTTAGCTTGGGGCCAGATGATGTTGTTTGGATTGTCCAGCATTATTTATTTATCTTGATCTCTCTTTCTCTCTAATTCTAATGAGAAATTATTATTTCCATTTGATGGTGGCCTCTGCTTACCTTGCGTTATCTCTGTCATGTCTCGATAGGTACTAATTTGCATCTCACCAAATGGTTGATGGTCTGTCCAAATTTAAACGAAATCGGGCATAATATCGAATATCTCACTAATATTATAAACGTGAAAGTTTTAGCACCTACATATGTATAACATTATAGGTGTGTGTATGTTGCTCCTTCACACTGGTACAAAATTGCATCCGAATCCGTTCAACCGAATGGGCTGAACGGATTCGGATGCAATTTTGTACCAGGGTAGTATATATCTTGGATTAATTAATACTACTTTTGTTTCACTTATGCTGAGACAGGGACCATTTTGTGACTCAAGCAAGTGAGTTTGTGTTTATTTCTGTCTTTTTATTTTTTAATAATGTATGTTCCTACTTGTTCGAGTGACAAATAAAAAAATTATATCTTCTTATTTCTATTCCGGAAAAGTGCAGCTTGATGATTAAAAATTAAAATACAAACTTATTCACAGCGGTTAACACCACGGGGCGCTGCTAGTAGTTCCATTAAAATTCAATTGTGCAAAAGCCTAGCATTCAATAGAGTAGGTTCAATACCCAGCAGTAGGTGCTCTCAGACAAGGTTGATCGATTCGGCATTCAAGAATGCCGAATGCTGCGAAATCCAGTTGGTATTGGAATAGTTTTCACGAGCACGCTTCAAACTGCAAATGTAGGCCGATGAAAAATTGCCAGTTGCCAAATCTAAATTGGAAACAGTGAAATGAAATACAATAAGAATATATTCAAAATAAATCATGAATTCGGTCCGCCCTGAGTCCGTCCTGGTGCTACACTAGCCAAGTGTCAGAGCTTAGCCACAGCGGAACTGCCTTATCTGCGATCAACTACTGAGTTGAACTTCATTTGAGAGGTGACTTGTTTTACTAATCTGTGCTTTAACTAAGTACTTACATTATGTTTCAGTGAGCTGGGCATATCAAGTTAGTACCTTATCGTTTAGAAATGTACTCAAATTAAATCAAAAATCTCTGTCTTTGTTTCGACAAAAACAATAGACTAACAATTGGAAAAAGTAAACTCTTAAAATTAAAATAAACATGGAAATAATATGATTTTTTTTTGGTTAATGGTACTGTGGGGAGCATCTATTTGACGTTAGTTTCGAGACGTGATCGTGACGTCTCCTTTTCCCATACAATTTGGTACAACGCAACGCCTCTATCGTGCGGACAGGGAACTACGCAAATCCCATACTAAAAGGACTCACCCCTCTGTAAGTACAAAAAGCCTGCAAAATTTTATTGAAATAATCAAACCTTTTATATCTGTGGTGGCAGCTGATCAAGCGCCAACTAGGTGGTAAGTACGCTTTTATTAATAAATAAATTAACAAAGAAAATTACAATTCAATAATAAAAACAAATTAGAACTAGTATTTACAATTGAAACAATTAAGCTAACTGCAGACTGTTGCAAACAATCTACAGGTAGCTCAACTGATCCATATCAATACCAGTCGGAAGCGTACCCAAGACGCTGGCTGCATTGCCCCGCTGTATGGCAATGCTGATGCGCTGCGCCAGATATCCGCCAGCTCTCGGGTCACGCGTCGCGTCGACCAGACGCTCAGATAACTTTTTAAAAACCCGGAGAGCCTCGGGTATAAATAAATAAATAAATAATGCTGGACAAACCAGAAAAAACTATACCTACCTAGTACAAGAGTTTCTACGTCACAAAACTCTATCTATCCAAGAATGGTCTAACTCAAAAGATAGGTGCAAATTATGTAAAAAAATACGAATTTTATATTGAAGAAGGCATATCAATGCAACATGTACCAAAAATTAACAATAAGAATTTTAATTACATTCAGTACTGTGGGTTTCTTTATATTTTTACAGATAATAAAGAATCGGGTAGTATAGGTAGCTGTTTTGATACTACGTGGTAACAAAAACTGAAAATCTATACCTGTAAAACATAATGCTCTTAGGATAAAGAGATCTATTTATTTCTAAAACCTTTAGACCTAGGTGTTGGTTCACAGAATTTATAGAGGCAGCTTCAAAATCAATATTCAAATGATACATGAAACCCTTTTTTGAATAACGGCGGCCAAATATATGTACAAGGTGTTTGGTATTGGGACTTTTTTGAGTGGTTGGCCCCCCCCGGTCATGTGCATTACCTCGGTAGATTCAATGTCCGAAGTGATATGATATTATAAGTGTTTTATACAATCACCCAAAATCTTGTCATTTATTCGTCATATATTTTTTATTTGTGGTTGTAATGTCACAAAATAACTTATATTTAACTTATATTTGCTGCTTTCTCACCTTATGCAAGCACAACACGTTTTTGTTATGTTTTATATTTTTTATAAAAAAAATACCAAACACTATGTAGATGTGCCTCGTGAATCCTTGTTAGAACGTAGCTCACGTAGCCACGAATTACAACATTATTTAAATTTGTAAAACATGTATGAAAAATAGCATATTAAAATGTGTCTGTACTGTGACGTAATACTTATTGAGGGCAGTGCATTGTAATGGATTGAATTGTTTTATCCTTCGTCATCAGCACACTTACTATTTCTGACCATGACTCGGGAGGTTTGTCATAATCACCACGCTTGGCAGGCGGATTAGTGATCGCAGTGGAGGTGTTAAAAATACACAGAGTGAAGCTGCCCTTCCTCTGGTAGGTTCCTTTAGTAGATTCTAAAACGTAGTCTATTATTATCCATCATCAAATAGATACTTCAAATCATTTACATTACAAGTGGCCAGTTTAGAATTACAAATACAGACTTTTATTATCATAAGGGCAGATTTTCAAATCTGCCCTTATGATTCACCCTTTCAAATCGTCAGAGTACAGTCAAGTGTAAAAAAGCAGAAAAAGTCGATATCAGGTACCAGGATAGCATAAACGATGGAGAGGTATTTCACTGTATATTCGTAAAATCGGAAGGTGCCAACTCGACGAATAAGTCTTTACAAAGAGTCAAGATCACGGTTCGCGGGAACCTCTTCTTGGTTTATGCATTCCTGGTACTTGAGTATCGATTGTCATGATAAATGTTCAGTACTACCAATGCCGCTTAAGGTCACTAGTACGACTGGTACTAGAGGTACTATTTATAATGTTGTCAATATTTATTTAAAATTATCTTTGGTACACACGCTGCCCTTCTAAAATTCACATAATTATTTCCATCCAAATGTTGCCTGGAAGAGATCGGTTCTAAGCGATAAGGCCGCCCATTGTACTTGTGTCTTATGTAATGTCTTTTGTATTGTATTTTTGTTAGTGTACAATAAAGTATTTTTGTATTGTATTGTAGAGATACAAAGGTGTGTCATTTGTACCACCAGTCGTACTTCTTAGTAGTACTACTGACACGGAGGCCTTACGACACTAACGGGCTGAGCTGGAGAGGTCGATTCTTATGCCGTACCCATAAAGAAACGGCTCTATTGGTAGGACAGTTTTAGCCTCAACACAATATTTGATTATCTTTTCATCTGCTGGTATTTAGGTTAGGTTTAAAAAACTTTATTCTCACACAAACACAGGTTTTACTTATAATTAGATACATAAGAACAAATTAATCTAGGTTTTATAATATTTCAACTAACCTCAGGTACCTATAATAAATTATAACTAAATATTATCAATAACTAAATATCGTTTAAAAAAATTGTATAGGTATATTAATATCATATAAATATTAAACATTATAACAACTAGTAGGTAAGTCCTTAGTTAATTTTGAAATATGTTTGCTTTTATTTTGGTGTTGCTAAATAATAGATAGGTATGGCGTTATTATTCGTGTTTTGTTACAGAGTATGTACATATGTACATGTAGATTAAGGTTATTTTTAAAGGCATTCAAATTAACACATTCCTTTATATTTCAGTTAGTTATTTTTCTATTCAGTTATAAAAGTAGGTAGTATATATATATATAGGTATAGGTTCGTTTTGATGGCCATCAAAATAGATGCACCTAGGTACCGAACGAAGCCACGTGCAAAAGTTATTATAATTTTGCATGTAAATAATATAAATATTCAACATTGCACACAAGCTTTATGTATTTAGTACCTAACCAAAGTCCGACATGGTATGCCAAAGGTCGTCCGACTCAAAGCGGGCATGTATTTAGAAGCCTCGAGGCATTCAAACCGTTTCAGAAACGTGATTTCACAAATCTAAGTTTTGCAGTAAAGGGCAGACGGACTATCTCAGGAATTTTGATTGTCATAGAATCATTCTGAAGTAAATGTACCTTAGAAAATGTAGACTTGAAAAGGTAATTATTTGCACAGATTTATTCTATGTGCGTGCTGGTCAAATTATAGGATGTAAAAACACCTAAACTTACCCAAAAAGTCAAATGTGCGTTTTTATTTTAATGTAAGGTATTTATTTGACCTTTGATTTAAAAACATTTTATACAGGTTTAATGTGTTCAATTTCAATTCATTTATTTCCATTATAAACAAAATACATTGTGTGTGGAAATTGTTAATTCATTCATTCATTCATTGTTCTAATTTGTTTTTATTATAGAATTGTAATTTTCTTTGTCAATAAAGATTTTAAATACAATTCCAATAGGAAACATGCTATTGCTTTGAATGACAAAAATATAGGCCCAGAAGTGTGTCGACAAGGGCTGATTGATGGTGATGAAGGTGTCTTCTGTCCCATTAATTAAACCATGCACCTAAATCCTTAAATAAGTCTGTAAACTAATTCAAGTTCGCACAGGTTCCTTTGTCGAAGTGCTAACTATTTCGGTAAACTAGTGGAGCTCAATCATGCCGCCTCAATTGTAACACGACTATGGGCCGAATTCGGATTAAGGCTGCCTCCCCACCACACAATGAATTGCAAAGGAAACCTAAACTCATTAAGTTGTTTTGCTCACGTCACGACAATATTTGTACTGGCATTCGATTCATCTTTTGTTTGCGCAAGTACGACCATATAAGCGAATATCGTGCTAAACTCAAGTGGCTCCCTATTCGCGAACGTAGGAACGTTAGAATACTTTGTTTTCTTTTTTCTGCACTTAAAAATCCTTCTGCTCCTGCCTATCTCAAAAATCGTCTTTCATTTCTGGCTGACTCACATGACAGACCACTCAGATCATCCAGCAATCTACTCCTAGAGATACCGGCACATAGCTCATCTTTTCGGGAAAAATCATTTTCTGTTGAGGCTGTTAGACTCTGGAACTCTCTTCCCTATGATATCAGAAAAGTCGAATCAAAGGATAGTTTTAAAAAGTTGACACGTGAGCATTTTTTAAGTAATCTTTACCCGACTTCTAGTTAGGTATCTCAACCATCTTTTTAACTTTTTGTGATTTTTATTGCTACCTTTCTTCATTAAAACATTGTAAGTACCTATTATAATATATATTTATTTATATATATATATATTTAGATATTATATATATTATTATATAGTGCAAGTTTTAATATAAATTAATGTAGTTTTTCTAGCTTAGTTTAATTATAGCACGCCTTTTTGTTTTATTTCTACCATGTGTGGTTGGCAGGTAGAAAATGCCATCGGCATTAAGCCCACCATTTGTATACTTTTGTTAAATGTGTGCAATAAAGTATTTAAATAAATAAATAATATTTATTTCAAATGATGGAAAAACAAAAGCCAACTATATTTTTATTCCAACCTTTTTTTCTTCTCATCTCAGAGTTCTCGCTCTATGTAGTAAAGAAGTTACATTAGTACATGAATTACTTCTTGGTTATTTTGTGTACTTATTAAATTAGCTACAGGAAATATTAAGCAGCTTAGCTCCAACCTAATTCATTTTGATATTATATGAAATGAAAATTATTTATTTCTCCTAAACCACAATACAAATCAAGCCAAACATTGAAAATAAAACTACTTAGAACTAAAGAATAAAACGTATGATTTAAATACGAAATCATTTTGAAACTATTTAATCATTTCATATTCTCTAAGCTCAGGTATAAATAGAGAGGTAAAAGTTTAACGTTTGTTTGTTTGTTGGAACGTCAAGTCCGATAAAACCTTTTTTTAAACTTTTAGTAGCATTATTCCTGAGTGCATTTTGTTGTATCCAAATGTCATGTAACTAAAACTGTGGGTTCAGCCTGCCACCCACCCGCTAATGAAATTTCTTTAAAATCCCTTAGTTTGATTATCTCGCATGGCGCACTTGGGTGCGGAGAACACAGGCCAGTGGAAGCTGGCAGACTCGAAAGGAGGCCGAGATACCGTGCTGGTGGTTAATCTCGAGCCGATGATGATGTAAATGCAAAACCTTGTAACAATATCTCAAATATCGCAGGGAGACACCCTAAGGTCCATATTGACGGATTCCATTATGCTAAGCAGCGCGGGCGCGGCGCGCGGTCAGGCGTGAACCATGGGATAAATGACGGGTTAGGGGTGATGGACTGGAAAATAACGATATACCGATATATTTTAGGGTATTTTAATGATACCTATCTCTAAAGATAAGGTATATTTGACAAGATCTTGTCAAAAGATCTCGTACCAAGACACGACCACTACCAAAAAAGGTCTGTACCATGTACACTTTAATGTTTATACAAGAAGGAAAGGAGACTTTAAAAAGTGAATAGCAAATCAAAAACCTCGATGATTTAGTTTTGAATTAAATATCATGGCTGTATTTTTATTAATCATGAACAAAGGTGACACTTTCGATGATGTTCACTTTCAAACAACAAAAGTAAATCAGATATGGTTCACCTGTCAAAACAAATTTCTAGTAACAAACTTTATTGTTTAGTAAAACTAAAACTAGAGGTAAATCATCTGACTGGTATTGCTGGTATCAGTTGAGCTACCTCTAGATTGTTTGCAACGGTCTTCAGTTAGCTCAACTGTTTAAATTGTAAATACTAAGTACTTTTTATTTGTTTTTATTCTTAAATTGCAATTTTCTTTGGGTATACTTTATAACCAAAGAAAATTGCAATTACTTATTAAATAAACTAAGGACAAAGATGCAAAGATACTTGTCTTCTACTCTTTGTCTATCTTATCCCAGCTCCACTGTGTTAGTTTTATCGTTTTGGGAAATTTGTTAAATTAATCAACTTCCTTTCAGCGTGGGGCTCCGACACGTGGCCTAATCCTTAGAATATGGGTCCAAATTAATCACAACATAAGCACCTCATCGGGTCCGGACCAAATTGAAATGTGGCCTATATCCCTGTTAGGGCTGCCACGTCAGAGCAAAGCTTGGATTAATTTAGGGGTCCATACAATGTTTTTACGTAACTTTGGCAAACGCTCGAGAACTTATTTTGATCGAACTTATACACATACTGGCTATTCGGTGTGGTTAGGTAATTTATATTGTACGTGCATAATGGATGCACGATTGAAAGTAAAAACTAATCACTCCTTAGCTTTTGGCATGACATGATAGCATAAGTTTAGCTAGAGAGCTTAGGAGGGCTACGTCCTATTTATCAACCTTATCATCTCGCAACCCTTATACAAAACAACTGAAGAAAAGTTTTACATTTCACACATTTTGTTGCATTTGGAAAACTTTTCAATAAAAAGTGTTTTGGTGTCATCAGTTCACAGAGGTATAGAGAGATGCCAATCCTTTACGCTGAGTACAAAACCTAGTGTCGCATAAGAAGCTCAAGCACACACAGTAAACAAAATAAAAACAATACTTCGCGTTGTGTGCTTGTCATGCACACAAGGCATGGAGTGCAACTATTCGTTCAACCACTAGGTTGCAAGTGATGTTCTTACAGCACCACTACATACACAACAATATGCGCTTACGATAGGGATTGCTTGACGATAAAACGTGAAACGATAAGTGTGAAGTCCGTAAACAGACATTTCTTATCTTTTTATGGGTACTAGACGTTATTGTAATATAAAATATAGATTTGTGGATAACGATTTATTCAAAAATATGTTATTGTATAGGTTTTAACAGTATTAAGTACTAACCAAGTGGAGCATACATAGATTACTGTCCAATAAAATGTCTGTCCAGTTAACAGCCCCCTCCTCTCTTTTTCCTGCTCTACCATCAGACCCTGATCACCATCTTTCTGTCACCTATCTGTCTTCCTTGAGACGATTCTAATAAGCCCAAACACGATATATTTGACTACTGGCCCATCTGAACCTGATCCTGCAGCATCAGGTCAAGGTTACCATGTCTTTGCAAAATTGTTGAAGTGACAGGATACCAAGTTTTTAATCGATCATACCACTCGACAAACGTAGTGTAGGTCGCCCTCTAGCCAGGTGGGCGACGACCTGCGAAAGACTGCAGGCAGGTGCTGGATACGGCAAGCTGAAGACGGGCCCTCATTAGGGGAGGCCTATGTCCAGCAGTGGATTAATATAGGTTGATGATGATACCACTGGAAATTGCTCATATCAGCCGCTAGAAAAGAGCTGATAATCTTCAAACGGCTGAACTGGTTTCCATAAGACATAGCTAAAAACACTTTCGATCACGTCAGCTTACATACAATGCCATAGACGGACACACAGACACGTCAAACTTATAACACTCCTTCCTTTTTCGGTCCGGGGTTAAAAATTAGTAAATAACGTAAAAGCGAGTAATTTAGTAAGAAGCTCAGTTACATATTATTATAAACCTGTTTTATAGTAATAATACTTATTATACACATAATTATACCTTTGTATACATTAAATCCAAAAGCGTAAGGTTAAAGCCGTCCATATAATAAATAGATATCAAAAATGTCAATCTATATCGACGAAGGCACATCTAACTCACGCACAGGGTGTCATGATGCTTAAAAATTCATAGAAAATGGGAGAAATATTTTAAAGTTTTTTTCTATGCCGAACCTAAAATAGGTACGTAATTTTTATCACGTTTATAAAACCAGCATCATCAGACGTTAAAACGCCACAGCTGGGTATACGCCTCTCTTGGCGCTGGTCTCAGACTTACCAGCAAAAGTAGCTCTATGTTATATTTAGTGCTCAACCAGCACACATGTGTTGCCACGTGATACCCACGATCCCTACCGACTGCCGTGAATCGGATGCAAAGTGTTTTCCGATGACGCGGCTATTATTCGAGCCCTTATACGGCGTGATTTATTTGCTTGACTGTACCTTAGTGAGGAACGTGTTTACCATGCTTCTGAGATCCATTAATTCTGCTTTGTGAGTGTTGATAGAATTTTTGCCGACTTTAAAATAAGGAGTGGTTTCTCCGTTACGTCATTTATTAGGCGAATTTTTTGGTGCTTATTTTTATTGAATCCTAAGATAAGGTATCTCATATTGAATTGGTACTTTTAGTAAGTAATGTTCGATTTTCTGGGACCACCAGATAATCGTAGTCGCGTGGTGGTTATGGCAAAATCCCCCTTGTTTGGGGGAGGCACGTTTACCAGTAGACGTATGTGTACTAATGAGGAAACGTATTGTAGTCTTCTAAACTAGCATGGTGAATATCTTACTAAAACTGTATTTAGCTTAAAGTCATTTAAGCTAAATACAGTTTTCAAGTCATGAGTTTTGAGCTTTCGCTTTGTTTGATTCGCAGTGCTTTCAGTTATTTCGTGATCATGGCGCATGAAACTGTGCCAGAATATTGGGAAGCTCAAAACTCAAATCATGGTAAATATCCCGTTGTAAATGACTTTAGTGTTAATAACCCTGATGGATTTAAAAGATTTATTGTATTCAGCGATCTCAGCTTGTTTTATATTTATCAAACTACACATATAGGACAAATAGAAACAGTTACAAATAGAAATAGGTACAGTTAGTAACGAAAGTCCCAAGATGGCACCCATCATTGGCGCCTTTTGTTGCTGAAAAGATGTTAAGAAAACCTCTACCTTAACACGGACAGTTACTTTATACCAAATATATTACGCATTCGATGACGCTTCACTATCAAATCTGACAAACTTAACAGAGAACTTAGGAACAGAAAAGGACAAATCACAGATCTGTAGTCGGCGTAGTGCGTTCGCATAGTAAAGTGTCGCTTGAGTGTTGTTTGTGAATAAAATGGCCTACCACATGACGAACGCGGTGAGAAATGCCTTACATAGCACAGTATTGTTTGCTACCTTACATAAGTATTGTTCTTGAATACGGGTGCTACTCAAACCTATGTTTCCCCCGCCGTATCAGACTACGGCTTTTATACTATGTTAGACTTCGCTACGAGGTGAACTCCGACCTCATTATAAGTTAGTTCTGAACTACTGATTAATACGCATTCTAATGGTAACGCTCTGGCGGATTTACACGAATAATGACGAGCAAATGAGATGAATTGATACATTGTACTAAAGACTCATAGTTGGGGTTGTGCATAATTTATGAAAACTATAAAAGTTATCAGTTCCTCCCATTCATTTAGGGCCCCTACCCGATAGAGAAAAACTACTTTTCGTATCATGACAGCGATCTAATAGTTTCATACGAGCTCTTTCTTTGTTTCGTGACTTTTGCAACTATTTCCTACATATCCGCCAATCATATTGAAGTTTGTGAATGATTTTTAGTGATTTGTTGCATTTTAGAAGTATCTTCAACTTTGACAGGTCGGCGGCGGGAGTAAATGAAAACTTTTTTATTTGGTATTGTGCAAAGCGTTCTAGCCATACATGATTTCTGGTAAAATTATCGCAAACAATCAGTGTCACGTATCTGCTCGTAACCAAAAAAAATGTATCTTTGTACTTCTACAATCAAAAACTTCGCTGAAACTGTATGATTCAGTCATTAAAATATCATGATTTTTAAAAACAATCAAGTTCTATGTTCTCGAAGTATTGCCTTGCTTCCGCCTGCAGCTTCGCTTATGTACTTGCTTGGATAAATTGTAACTTATATCATACTAATTATATAAAAGCGACGGATGGATGGATGTAAGTATGTTTGATTCTTCTCCACGCCAAAACCACCTTACGTATTAGGCGAAAATTTTACGTAGATGTTATTCTAAATCTTAAATAACATAGGTTTTTATTATCTTATAAATTAGTTCCCATGGTATTGTACCTATCTATATGGGATAGAAATAACCTTCAAACGTTTTCATAGAAACAGTGCAGAACCAAGTCTGGAATAATTAGGCAAAGTGTCAGTGGCAGAAAGATACCTACACAATATGAAGTTTCGAAAATTCTCAATTTTAAAGGAACTTATATGCTAGTTGCTTATATGCGATGTCGTTGTATTGTAAGGAATAGACGAGACAATAATAAAGTTTGTGTCCCTAAGTGTAAAACCACGTTCATGCGCAAAAGCGTCTTTTATATGGCTCCTTACATCTATAATAAACTCCCAGAGTCACTGCGTAAACTCTCTTGTTCATTGTTTCAGAGGAAGTTAAAATCATTCTTATCAAAAACCGCCTAATACACTGTAAATGAATTTATGAATGATAAAAATGTTAATTCAAATATTACTTGACCCATCATATCTTATAGAGGTAGTATATACTTGACATGATTGTGTTGTATTGTATATTTCTTTTGGTTTATTGACATTTATTATTTAATTATTCTTCGTTTGTTTTTATATTTTTATTAAACGTTATGTTATTGAATTGTGATAAAACGATTGCCCGCCTAAAGGCAGAAAACACTGATTCATATTTAACAAATATGAAAGATTTTTACAACATTGTATTTTCAAGCAATAAATTAACTTAGACTTTTACTTTTTTTTACTTTAGTTTAAATACAAATATATTTCTATAAGTTGCAATAAATAACATGTATTTTATCGTTTAAATAACACCCAAACTGATGATAAAACTTATTAATTATTATAATCATCCCTTGTCGACCCACATCGATGTCATCGATGTCGATGTTTATGCAATTCGCCTCGGTCCTGCCTGCACTAGTCTGGGCTAGGTGAAGCCCAAACTTATTCATACAAGCTGTATAAATATTATTTTAACTACTTTCAGAGATATAAAGCACTAAAATGAACAACTTTTAAAACTTATTTAAATAAATTTCTACGCGTTAACATATTAATATTATTTTGCCGGAGTCCTAAAAGTTAGTTGTAATTTAAATTTCAAAGACATTATAATGTAAGGGTTGGGGTAGACATGCCGACCCCCGAGACCACCAAAAGTGATGACTACTCACAGCAAGTATACATTAGGCGTTTTGAAGCACGCGCTTTGGTAACGCACGTTTTAAGAACCATCAGGTCCCATAATCCGTACATACCCAAACGCGTGTCCCTCATCTTACAGGCTTTACAGAGACCGTCGAGTTCATTCAGCTAATTTGTTTAAGTTTAAACTGAAACTAACCTGAAGCCTTTACATAAATGTCTACCTCAATTTTCTTTTTGTTTTGATAGTTAACTTACTTTTTCGTTTATTTTCTAATTGAAAAAAAAAATCAATGATAAATAATTCTAAGATCCATTTTGACAAGGCGCGGTTTGTATGAGAAATGTGACTATTTACTTTGACATGATTCCGTCCTATTCTGATCGCGCGCGGATTATTTCTACAGTTGGTTATTTGTATGATTGTACGTTTATTATACTAAAGTTCATGTTTCTGGTACGACATTATCATTTTACTAATTTAACTGATTTGACGTTTTTTAAGCATTTTTAATTTTAGACAACACCTATTCGTCTATTTCATTATACCTATGCTTGTCTACTCCAAGCCTTACAATGATAAATTGTTTGTTAAACCTCTAAATGGGTTAAGTCATAACTCAGCTTTGGGCACATTACATTATTATTCCAAACAAGTACTGGTTGGGACCTGTTGAAAGCTAAGAACTTTCTAGAAAAAAAGGAAAAGGGGCTTATTTCAGAGAAACTCAAAGTTTATCTCGGTTTGAGTTTAAGGTAGTTAGGTTTTCTAAGATGTTAACGGACTTTGTAGTATTTTCACAGATCCAAACATAATGCTCAAACATAAACAAAATTATAGATATGCATTTATATGTTATTTACACCATTAGGATTAGAATATGGTGTTATATTGTTTGATAATATCAACTGATATTATCAGTGTCGTTGGAACTATCCAACGACATGGATGCACACATTCACAACGGCTACGGGGTGTAGTAATGGTAATGTAGGGTAGTCCCAACATTATATTACTACACACCGTAGCGAGGTTGTAGCAGAGATGCGATGTAGCAAAGACGTAGCAGGGCTATGGCGTAGCAAAGACGTAGCAGGGCTACGCCGTAGCAATGCTACAGAGTTGTAATGCTGTAGCAAGAAATATTAATTCATTTATTTCTCGACTTACTTTGGGTCTAGATGATGCTGTGTGGATTGCTCAGCATTATTATATCACGGACGTACTCTTAGTTCAAATTCGGCGAAGATACACCATATTGGATATCGTCACTAAATTTGGCCTTTAAATTCGAAAAGGTAACAGGCACACAGAGTTAGTTTTGCATTTACACAAACATTGTAGGGTAACCCATCCGAACTGCGATACCTAACCCGCATACCCAGCGTGAGGATTATGGGCATTACCGCCCGTGAGATAAAAGCCAATAAGACGTTTATCAGGGGGAGACCTGAGTTCAGCAGTGGACCAATACGCTGAGAAGGCGGAGGTAGGGTAAACTTCGGATAGTCGTAGTGGTGAAACACGCTCGATTGCCAAATACTAACTGCTTAAATTCACAATCAAGTATTGTTTGGAACATAATTTTGTTTTTTTTTTATAGGTTACATACATAGCTAACCTAACAAAACTTGGTTACAAATTTCGGAAGTTGAGTTTTTTGACAGTAGGGCATAAATCCCTTCTAAGCCATGAATTTGGACCTTAGATAGATAGATAGATAAGGTTTTTATTTAAGACTTCAGACACACACATACATATCAGACAATAACAATTAAACAGGATGGTAGTAAAAAAGAAACAATAATAAAAATACAGTTGACTAAATAATAAAAACAAATAATAACATAATAACAATCTAAGTAAAATGTCTGTGTGTGCTGCAGTACATCAAAAAGGCAATGGCTCAGCGGAATATTTTGCTCAAGAAGCAAAAACACTGATTTTCAGCCATAACCCATAGAGAGCAAGCAGAACGAGTTTCAAGTGTAATGTGTACTAAAATGTTTGTGTTTGTGTAGTAATAATGTAGTCCAATAGGGTGTAGCAATATCGGCGTTTCTTTGTAATGTACCTACATGGCAACAGGGCGAAGCGATAACAGAAGTAGGTGTTATTTTTGGCAAACGAAGCGCTTAGGAATACCCTCAACTTGTTTTTGTAACAAAAACTTTTTAAAATGTAATTTAAATGTAAATTTAGTTTTAACATTACGAATTGGGGGAGAAATATTGTTCCAGCACTTCGATGCCGAGTATCTAAAACTTCCTCTGAAGGCTGCAGTTTTGTGATCGTGATAGAACAATGCAGATCTAACTGAGCGTAACGACCTTTTATCAGAATGGAAATTAAGTTTCGAGTGCAGATATTCAGGCTTTCCAAACTTTATAACATCAAAGACCAGTCCTACCAGGTGCAAAAGGCGACGTGACTCCATGTTTAACAGGGACATGTTGTTCAAGAACGGTGTTATGTGGCTACGAGGCGAAATATTGAAGCAAAAACGACAACAAGCATTCTGCACTCTTTGTACAGTTCGCCGCGTTCTTTCAAGTAACCGAGGACCAAAAACTATGTCCCCATAATTTCATTTTGAGATAATCAGCGACTCACAAAGGACGACACGAGATGCCTCGGACAATTGACTTCTTATTTTGTACAGTACCTTTAGACGATAGAAACAAGTTTTTACTAAATTAAGAACATGATTCTCAAATCTAAGATGGCTGTCCATGATGATTCCAAGATTCCTTGCTTCTTCCACCCTAATCACTTTAGAATTTTGGATCGTTACAACAGGGTCGCCATTAAGTTTGTCAATTTGGGATTTGGTACCCAAGACCATACTGTAACTTTGTTGGGTTTAACATGAGAGCATTGCGTGACGACCAGTCTGCAATGGCGTTCAGATCTGTGTTTAGCCGTTGGATTGCATGTGCTAATTGATCAGGTGTCTCTGATATATATATCTGTACATCATCTGCATAGCAGTGATGATTACAATGAGTGATAACCTTAGATAAATCCGCACAATAAATTATAAAAAGTAGAGGTCCGAGTATAGAGCCTTGCGGGACACCACGAACAATAGGCATCGGTTTCGACAGTAAAGTTGATCCATTGCCCTTTACCAATTTCACGGCTTGTGATCGATTATTCAGATAACTATCGAACCACGCAATAGACAAAGTACTTATACCATAATAAGAAAGCTTGGCAAGAAGAAGTGGTATGTTGAGGCAGTCAAATGCACGCGAGTAATCAAGCAGAGTCAGCAATGTACAACGTCCTCTATCCTGCTCTGCTAGCACATTATCTGTGACATCCAGAAGGGCAGTCACAGTTCCGCGACCCTTACGGAATCCAGACTGAAGCGAAGGCAAAATGTTATTGGCTTCCACATACCTAGTAAGTTGGTCACTGATAACTCTCTCAAGGAGCTTCGACAGAAAAGGCAAAATACTTATTGGCCGAAGATCCTTAAGCTCAACTGGAGTATTAATTTTAGGTATAGGTGTTACAATCGAGGTCTTCCATTGACTTGGAACCGTACCCGTTGTGATAGATTTATTTACGATTGCTGTAATTGCGTCCAAGGTACAAGGAAGCGAGAACATGATAACTTCCCTACTGATGCCATCATTGCCTAGGGCGTTGGACTTTATTGACATTATAATTTTAGATAGTTCAGTAGACGTGATGGGTTCTAATTGCAATGTCTCGGCTGTAAACTTATTATTTCTAAAGAAATTAAGATCTGAAGGTAATATAGTGTTATCTCCAGGTATATTTAAAAAATGTGCATTAATTTTATTAGGGTCATCAAAACAGGCGGGTAACGATTTTTCTTCAGTAGAATCAATCAAAATTTTATTCTTAATGTTTTTCCAAAAAGTTTTACTATTTTTTATTTGCGAATTTACAAAATCATTGTAGTATGCACGTTTTTCAGCAGCTATACTGGATACAACAAATTTCTTTAATTCCCTATAATAAGTTCCGTCTTGGTCTGTTCCTGACTTACGGTACGCCTCGTGAGCTTTGTTGCGTTCATCAATCATAATCTTACAAACATCAGTCACCCAGGGTAGTGAATGATTATTTCTGATAGTTATAATTTTAACAGGAACGTGTTTATCAAAAAGGGAAATAATCAAGGAATTAAATTTATCAACCATCATATCTACAGTAGGCAACAAAGAGATCGAATCCCAGTCAATAGCGTATAACTCTTCATTAAACGCGTCAAAATTAATATTATTAAAAGGACGAAAAGATATTGATCTGGGTACAGGTTTAGGCTTACTTATGGATAACGTAACATTTACCATCGCATGTCCATATTCACCAGTTATATTGTCAATTGAAAGGTCATAGACAGGTGCATTTGTACAAAAAACATCTATAAGTTTTTCACTATGCGAGGTCAAATGTGTGGGCTGATTAACATGTTGAGACAAGTTCATATAAGTGAGAAACTGATTAAATTTAATAGTGCTGCTGTCCGTTTTAACGAGCATATTTATATTGATATAAATATGATACCTTAGGCTGCTGGACATGTTTCTATTTGTGTGTTACCTACATCAAACGGTTCAAGGGCAACCCTTGTATTAATTACATTGCCCATTGAGTTACAAACAGGTTGTTGGTCGTTATTGTAATTGTAACCATCCGTTTGATTCCAGTTCAACGGAGTGTGGGGCCTGCCTGCCGTGGTCTGCGACTGCTACATTGCGATGGACGTCACCTGCTCCACCTCCAGCATATTCAACCTTGTCGCTATCTCTGTAGACAGGTTAGTATTGCCACCGCAGGCCGCATTATTTTATTTGTTTATTTATATTTGGGGATCTTTCAGCACAATATACATAATTGCGATGTGTGAAGAGATAGGTGGCTATTAACAAGTTCCCCAAGTTCCAAATAATTTAATCTCTGATAAACGCGTGCGAAGCCATGGGCAGAATCTAGTTGTTGACTGATATAGGTACCTACACAGCTGGCGTACAGCGTGGTTGTTAAGTAATTTCATTGAACAGCGGGAGCGAAAGGGGAAGCATGAACAGATTTTTAGCAGGTTTCAAACCTAAGCTGCAAAAATTCCATTCAAAACTGTGCAAAAATCGCTTCTACTCCTACTGGCCTCCAAAATCGCATCAAATCAAATCTAATCGTTTATTTGCAAGAATACAACATTATTATACAATGTCAGATCTTATAACTATTTTAGTAAATGTATTCAGCCTGCACGCAGGCGTGCAAATATTAAGCGAGTAAATCCTTATTGTGTCTATTAATAATTAAATGGCAAGACCTCCAACAATACGACTCTATTGTATAATCTACTCGCTCGTTAGCACCGCCTGGTTTAACACGCACATTTAACATTTTCGGCATGTAAGAGTTCTTTCTACATAATAATGCAAAGTTCTATAAATAAACTGAAAAAAGCTATTCGCTTTTGCAAATTAAATCCGTCTACATGAGCACGTTTCCGATAATAAAGCCGGCGGCCGGCGACATTGTCCTTTCTCCGGGCGAAAGGGCAAAGGTTTTTGTGGAAAATATTTTTAGGTTAACAACATTGTTGTTAACCTAAAAATATTTTAGGGATTCTAGACTTTCAGTGTGTTGATCCCTTCCATCACAATATTGGTAAAGTCAACACCGAAACTACTGAACTCTGGAGAATTTATAAAGAAACTAAGGTACCTTACCTATACTTAGTCCTTATGTTCTGCCAAAATAAATATGTATTTACTATACTTATGCCTCGTCAATTGACTCTCGACGCGAACAGAGAGGTGTTATAAAAACGTGTTATCTGAGAGTCTGGCTATGGCATCGTAGCTTCCAAGTGGATAAACCAATTTCGATTACTTTTATTTTTTCATAAAGTGGAGGCTGGTCGTAGCTATGGAAATTGGTGTAGCCATTTTATGGTATGATAGTACCCCACTTCCAAAGTAAAATTGTAGAGTTTAGGATGAGGATTTATATTTTTGTCTAATTAGCTTAGCTACTAGGTTTGGGAAGGTTGACCTAACAGAGCTCCGTGGTTGATCCTGTTCAGAAAAAATGTGGTTGACTGTACATTGCCAGAATGATCAATGCCAAGATTGTGTGTTGAGAATGATTCCCCAAAGACACTTTTACCTTTCAGATACTTTTTTGAAATCTCTTCCCAACCCAAAAGGCTCGATACCTCTAGCGTAGCGAGTCTCTATGTCAACGTTAGAAGCTTCAAATTCCTTTAACCACAACTCAATTTCGGAAAGTTAGCGTCCCTGAAATGTGGCTTCTAAATTAGCAAAAACGCTAAGCTTTTCCCATTTATTTAATGTTACTTTAATCAGAGAAATCATTGTCAAATAAATTTTACATGAAAATACTCATCAAAAGTTTACACGCACCGCCTGCTACGAAATGCTGCCTACTCTAACCAATCGATGGTATAAATGCGGGTTCAAGTCCCAAGAGTTTTGATACGCAATAGAAATCATCTAAAAGGCACTAGGGATCTTCCTAAAAATAAATTTTAATATTTCTCTTAGGCATCCCCAAAATTAATTTTCATTTTGAGCAATGATAAAATCTTAAGAACTTCTGAACAAAGGTGCGATGGGGCAAGTAGGGATTAGAAGAAGCAAGTAAATGTAGCGAGCGGCAGATTGCACACAGATCATTGGGTCCGAAGCTTGCACGAGTTCCAAAGGATTGTGCTCGTAATTTATGTAAATGATTTGTGCGCGAATGAGTTCTTTGAACTTGATTGTACACAGTGTTATTTATTACAGAATCTCCGTTTTGTTATTAAAACATGTAAATATTAATTGGGTAACGTCAGTGATTAAAGCATTAATAATAAAGTTAATCACTCAGCCCTGTGTTTGGCTTTCTCTGTAAATAGGGGTGCGGTATGATCTACAAATTAATAATTTTGTAGAAGCATCTAAAGATTTTTTTTTCTTTTAGAAAAATTTTGTGGAAAAACTCTTTGAAATTCAACATAGCCAGAATGTTTCGTTTAATAGAGTCTACACACTGAACCTGCCGACACAGCCCGGCGGGTGGTGAGAAATTACAGTGTAGGTATGGATGGATATTGTAGGTCACTGTCAGCGTTTTGTCAACTTGTCGACGCCCCGGTTACTTTGGTGTGTAGACTGTTTATGGCAGCAATATTTGAAAAAAATTCCCATTTTGTGAAAAACCATGGTCGGTTACATTTTTAACTATTGTATTTTTCCTTTCAGATATATAGCTGTAACCCAGCCAATAAAATACGCGAAGCACAAAAGCAACGGTCGCGTGTGGTCCATGATCGGAGTCGCGTGGCTGGTCTCCGGGGCCATAGGCTCCCCCGTGGTGCTGGGGCTCAACGACAGCCCGGACCGCAGCCCCGACCAGTGCCTGTTCAACAACACCGACTACGTCATATACTCCTCGCTCGGCAGCTTTTGCATACCCTGCCTGGTTATGATGTTCCTGTACTATAGTATTTTTAAGGTGAGATAATCCACCAGCGTCCTTATCGACTAGCAACAAAGCTTATTTTTTTTTTTTATGCTGGACAATCCACACAGCATCATCTAGCCCCAAAGTAAGCAGAGCTTGCGTTATGGGTACTAGATGACTGATAAACTTAATACAATACATACATAGATAGATATTTTTTTATTATATATAGAAAATATCCAGAACACCCGGAACAAATATTTGCAGATCGTACAAACATTTGTCCCAAGGCGGGAATCGAACCCGCAACCTTCTGCGTCGCAGGCGGACCTTCGCCCGCCGCGCCACATTGGTCGTATTTGAGTCCTATGCTGCCTAATCTAAGAGTGCATTTTAGTTGACAGCGAAATGATTTAGAGAAAGTCTTCGATAGAAAATTTACCGTCCACGCGCGAAATTTCTTTAACACACTCACTACACCCTGGCTCAGTAGTGCGACCTGTAAGGGCTCGCCGCTGCTCAGTGAGCTGTCGAACATGCACATTACGCGTCAAAGGCCCTTTATGTATCAATAACACCAAAAATATCCACACCAAAACTTTATAATCTCCCACTATTATATCTCCGCAAAATAATATTCAACGCCGTAGTTTGCGCATCTAGTATCTAATAGCTGACCCTTCCAGGCAATAAGACAACGCGCGAAGAAGCAGCGTTCAGCTAAGAAGACAGCATCAGCGATAGGATCGGCCGTGTCCAGTGGAACAGCCGCCGTCATCATAGAGAACGTGGCGCAGACCAGGGGGCCCCCGGTGGAGCACGAGCCCACCAACACGGCCTCCGGGAGCAACGAGGACGAGGATGATGACAAGTAAGTCACACTAGAGGAGAAAGAATAGATGGATGTTTGTGACTTCTTGACGCCTAAACTACCGGCATGATCAGACTGTTATGCATGGTTCTTCTTCTTAGTCGTTACTATCTCTAGACAGTGGTCGCGGTCGTCATCAGAGTCATTCCTCAGAAATAGCACCGGATCTTGAGGCGTGCCACCGCCTGGCACGTCTTGAAATAATAATTATAAAAAATGCTGAAGAAATCACATTGCATCATTCATCATGCCCTCGCTCTCACTCGCACCGCTGCCTTTTTGGTTGTTTCATGTAGGGGACCGTGTAATGCAGCTTTGATTTGTTCCATCCAGTACCTACATAGGGGGATAGGTTATTTTTTTGAAAAGATACATGTCATGTTACCTGGTGAGGAGGATGATGAGTGAGTTGGTTTTAACCTTATGACAAAAACTGGACACTATTAAAACTTGTATGTCGTTTATAGAATGGGATTCAAAAGGACGACAACTCTCGCGCTGTCCTGCTCAGAGGGGTGAGTCTATTTGACGTTAGTAACGAGATGTGATCGTGACGTCTTTTCCATACAGTTTGGTACAGCGCCTTTATCGTGCGGACAGGGAACTACGCAAATCCCATACTAAAAGGAGACATCACGGTCACGTCTCGTTACTAAAGTCAAATAGACTCACCCCTCAGTTCGATTTTGATCTGACAATTTAGTTCTAACTAAATAGTTAGATGTTATATCTACCTCGAGTACGAGTCAACCACGTCGTAAAAATATATTTTTAGTTACCGCTTCATATTTTGAGCGCTTGCACACCTATTCGAGTTATTGAAACAAAATGGCGTTCAAAAACGATAAAATAAAGGATTTTGCTACGTAGTACTGTATAGTTATTCTGTATAGTTATCATGGAACGGAAAGAAATGATTATACGTTTAAATGATGAAAGTTCGCATTAATTTGTGTAGTTATTTTTTCACCGCGTGAAGCTTATTGTGGTGTGAAATTACAGTGTAAAAGGACAGCTACACAATTGGTTGCTCTAAAATTTAAAATTTTGGGCTCGTCCGTTATTTGAACCCGGGACCTCTCGAACCCGAAGCGAGAATCATACCCCTAGACCAACGAGCCGATGTCTTATCCTAAGATTATGTGAAACAGGCGTCGGTTAATGTACCTATATATGCAAAGGTTCACAGATTAATGGTGTTGATAAAACATAATTTTCTACGGAGCACAAATCAAGATAAGTTTGATACAAATCGAGTGTTTTAAACTAGCATACTCGTACTCATTTTATTGATAAAAAATCGCTTATTATCCGCGCCTTCGCACGCGCATTTTCCATACATAAGCAGATTTTGATCCAAGTTCCTCTTTTGTAAATTCTGGAACTTCTCTGGCAGCAAAATAATCTAATAATGACGTAATAATAATGTTTAGACCTTACGGGACTATTGGAAATATCAGATACTTATTTTAAAAAATTATTAAATCTAGGAAATCAAGTAATTACTTTGATTTTTGTTCACTTCAATCGTTTAAAGAAAAAATAAAGAAATTGACAAGAAACTGCAAGAAACCTCTTTGTTAGTTGTTAGTATTCTAATTGGAGCAAAACCCTTGCCAAACTTTTTATCCCCTAAGAGGGTTAAGGTCCTGAAAGTGAAATCTCTATTTTCAGATCTGAAATGGGAGTATACCCAGAGGACATGGCCACCACCCGGTCTGCCAGGTTCATGCTGGCTGCCGTTGTCGAGGAAACTGGTCTGTAAGTACGCAAAATCATCATCCGGGTATATTATTTCACTCGTTTTTCACCGCAGCTTCACTAACGTTATCCGAATACAACATCTACCATGTTGTATCTTTAAATGACGTCGCGTGGTGCTGGCTTAGGATTTGCACCACCCCAACTCTTCCCGCGGGTGTCTCGGGAAGTGGCACCCCTGCAGAAAAGATCAGCCACCGAACAATCCCCAACCTGCACCCCAACGTGGGGATTACCCTGTAACGATAAGAGACATTAAAGGGGGGCATATGACCAGCAGTGGGTTAGCCTATAGGCTGTAGATGTAGTCTTTAAAATTATTTAAAGTTTCTACTTGAACTATGAGTTCTTGAATGAACTATCAGTAATATTTTTCATTAAGGCAGGTGCCTTCAATGAATAATATGTCTTAATTACTTTTTGTTGTGTTTATTTTTGCCAGGAGAAGGTTCATATGAAAGAAAAAATTCAGAACGTTGCACGGAAAATTAGAAAATTTAAGAAAACCTAATAGTTATAGACAGGACAAAGTCTGTCGGATCAGCTAGTTTGTATATATTCATCGATGAGACTTATTATTCACAGAAGGCCTTTATGAGGATAAAATTGGCAGCTATAACTAAAAACTAAATGAAGCGAGCGTAATGAAAAGGGTGAACTGTACTTCATTGTATACATGTACACATGTCGTAAATCTATGGCTGACATGAGGCCTTCGCTGACGAACGTTGTCGCTGTGCCATGGTGAACTGAACCAAGTAAGCTATTATCAGTTTTACACAATTTGCTGAAACACCGACAAATTTGTCCCGTTGAAACCGTTGAATTGCTGGCGAAAACGAATAAGAGAATGAAATACAATTTGGCGTGTTTAAAAAAAAGTATAAGACGGCTTCTGATTCTGGTAAATACCTAGTATTCATCTACTTAAGTTCACTTTCCTGAATTCTCTGAAGCAAAAAATTGGGTTTGGTGCCCGGAACACTTCGAAAGCGCAATCTAATTATTATTTGAGTCTAAATAATAATAATAATAAATAAATAATAAATAATGCTCGACAATCCACACAGCATCATCTAGCCCCAAAGTAAGCAGAGCTTGTGTTATGGGTACTAGATGACTGATAAACTTAATACAATATATAACATAGATATATATTTTTTATTATATATAGAAAATACCCAGAACACCCGGAACAAATATTTGCAGATCGTACAAACATTTGTCCCAAGGCGGGAATCGAACCCGCAACCTTCTGCGTCGCAGGCGGACCTTCGCCCGCCGCGCCACATCGGTCGTCAAAATTAAGTTGGACACATTGATGAAACTGTTTACGCACGTTGCCATGGAAACCATTAGTTACCAGAGGGTCTACTCAGAAAACGAAAGCCAAAGTTTCTGATTCGTTTTCAAGCAACACCAACTCAATTCTGTATTTAATATTTTAATGCTTAATTATAATATTACAGAGTATTAAATAAAATAAAAATAAAAAAAATTAAAATATTTTAATTCAAATAACTAAGATTCATCATTTGTTAGTACATACAATTAGAACTCATAATTACGGTTAGCTATACAAAAAATAATAATAATAATCATACTAAATTAAATTAAATCACTCTCCCCATGAAACATTTCCACGGGGCGGAGGTGATTCTACCTGCTATGGTTTTTAGGATGGTGTTGGGGCTGTCACGTACCCTGCGCATTAGGGATGCGGTCTTTTTACGGAGGATGGCAGCAAAGCCATCCGTCTCGTATTCCGCAAACATCCCCGATGCACTGCAAAATCGAGGCAGTCCCAACATCATCCTAAATATATTATTGTACTGGATGCGTAGGGTCTCCAGCGGCCGTTTGTTGTAGCTGATCCATAGGTTCCCGGTGTAGAAACCCTGACAATAGGCTTTAAAAAGCGTTATTTTGTCTTATTCTGAACACCGGGAAAACCTACGAATCAACATGTTACCCCTCACCGCTAGAGCCCTACGTTCCCTTTCAATGTCAACATTGTCTTTAAGGTCGTCGGTGATATAATGCCCTAGATATTTAAAAGATGAGACTTTGTTGATGATCATGCCGTTTAGGGTTATCTCTGGGAAGTCTTTGAGATTATTTCCGGCGGCCTTAAAGACAATGTATTCGCACTTCTTAATATTATAGCGCAGACCATGGGAAGCAGCGTAGTCAGCACATACCTTCAGCATCTCTTCGACTGATCTCGCTGTAGGGCCCAACAGCACCATGTCGTCCGCGTAGCTGATGTTGTTTATACAAAGACCATCAACACGACATCCAACACGCATACCACTGAGCCCAACAATGAGCTCATTAACATACAGGTTGAAGAGCGAGGGAGAGCTTACCCCCCCTGTCTCACCCCGCACTCCAACCCGTATGTGTCAGAGAAGGCATTAGACCACTTTACAGTGTTACTTTGGTTCCCGTACCAATACTGAAACATTTTAAGCATGTCCGGCGGTACGCACCTGTCCCTCAACTTCTCCCAAGGCACATCATAACAGACAAGGTCAAATGCCTTGGATAGGTCGAGGAAGCAGGCGTATACCGGCGTCCTGCGACTCGTGTAGTATTGAACAGTATGCTTGAGTGCTAAAATTGCGCTTTCTGTGGATAGTCCGGGTCTAAATCCGAACTGTGCGTCATGTAGGTTTAGGTATTTTTGTAGCATAGATTCAAGCATACAGTCCAACACCTTAGCAATTGTTGTGGCAAGAGAAATTGGCCGGTAGTTCCCTTTGTCCGATATGTCCCCTGTCCTGTTCTTCACAATTGGTACTACTGAGCCCAACAATGAGCTCATTAACATACAGGTTGAAGAGCGAGGGAGAGCTTACCCCCCCTGTCTCACCCCGCACTCCAACCCGTATGTGTCAGAGAAGGCATTAGACCACTTTACAGTGTTACTTTGGTTCCCGTACCAATACTGAAACATTTTAAGCATGTCCGGCGGTACGCACCTGTCCCTCAACTTCTCCCAAGGCACATCATAACAGACAAGGTCAAATGCCTTGGATAGGTCGAGGAAGCAGGCGTACACCGGCGTCCTGCGACTCGTGTAGTATTGAACAGTATGCTTGAGTGCTAAAATTGCGCTTTCTGTGGATAGTCCGGGTCTAAATCCGAACTGTGCGTCATGTAGGTTTAGGTATTTTTGTAGCATAGATTCAAGCATACAGTCCAACACCTTAGCAATTGTTGTGGCAAGAGAAATTGGCCGGTAGTTCCCTTTGTCCGATATGTCCCCTGTCCTGTTCTTCACAATTGGTACTACTACAGTCTTCATAAGGTCAGCCGGTAAGTACGCATGACTAAGACACATTGTGAAGAACATGGAGAGGAGACCGGGCAAGTGGTTCCCCGCGTGCTTAAGGTGTTCGATGCTGAGCCCATCGTGACCGGGAGACTTGCCTCGTGTCATACCTTTGATTGTAGCGCGGACTTGGTCCGCAGACACTTGCAATAGAGGTTCGTCACCCGGCACGCTGAACTGAACATCGATTGCCCCCGTGGAAGGGCCGAGAGGGGAGTGAACTTTAAAATGATCCATGAACAATTGCGCTATCTCCCTTTGATCACTCTTCCCCTCCACGCTCACGGGGGGGCCAGGCCTAATATTCAGTTTACTAGTGGATTTCCAGAAAGTCTTAAAATCCTTCGTTGCTCGCTCATTAGCAATCTTATCCATTATAAGCTGGTCCTGGTTTTTCTGACACCACTTCAGACGGCTTTTAAAGATTTTGCGAGATTCGCACATCTGTTCATAGGCTTCGCCTGAATTGGGTCTGTTACTCAGAACCCAGCATTTGAAGTTAAGCCTGGCCTCCCCGTGCGCAGCCCGCACATACTTATCCCAGCCACAGAAGCTATTACCTTTCATAGGTCTCGCACCACCACGCTGCCTCGTCTGAGCTGCCGCCTCAGCAGTATTGTAAACGTTAATAATAAAAAATAATAATAAGTATTTCAATTTTTTTTGTGCTATTAAATCTTCGAGATACATTTGTCTATACGTAATATCGAATCAAATGATATATAAGCACATATTTTTAGGAGCTTGATCAAGAATTAACACCTTTATAAACTCGTTGACTGGACTAATAGCAATCCCTCGAGAACCAATCTTATGAGGGACCATCTCAAAATCAACTTTTATGCGACAGCGAAAAAATCATCGAAATCTTTTAACAATTGGCGCAGATGTCACCGAAATTGTTGTAGCTAGTCGTGATTCCTCATAAATGTTATGATGTTTTTTTTTTTAAGTTTTTCGGAATAAATACTAATCCCTCGGGAATAAAATGTTATTATAGTACCACCCCAGGACCATTTTCTATACAATAGTGAAAGAATCAGCAAAATTGGTTAACCATTGGCGGAGATATAAAGTAACATACCTGCACACATAAAAAAATAAAAATACATACAGACGAATCGAGAACTTCCTTTTTTTGAAGGCGGTTAAAAATTATTCAAGTCAAAGGTTGTTGATAAAGGTCACTGTTACGTGCGCATCAGTGTAGCATTTTTTGAGTTTCATATCATTTCTATACACGATTGAAATACATTCCTATATTTTAGAAATAAATCTATAAAACCATACTAAAATTATAAATTCGAAAGTAACTCTGTCTGTCTGTCTATCTGTTACCTTTTCACGCCTAAACGGCTGAACGGATATTAATGAATTCAGCAGGGAGGTAGACGGTACCCCAGGTACGGACATAGGCTTCTTTTTGGTAAAGTGCGTGCGAAGCCGCGTGTAGAAGATAGTAAATCTAGGAATACATTTAAACCTAAATTTTCATCAGAGTTGTGAATTTGGAGTCAGTGTTTTGTTTTTCAGACAAATGTGGAATATTTATTTTCTCTGTGTCCCACAGAATCATGGCAAACCTAGCATCACCGATACCAATGATGGACCCAAACACCAACAACGACTCAGGATACGCGCCTTCCAACATCGACGGAGATACGAAGGAGCACTCCCCGCCCCCCTCTCCCCTCAAAGAGGAGAGCCAAGAGACGGAGACTACCAGGACTGAAGCGCCAAAGAAGCCTGAACTCAAGTGAGTACAGGATAAGGCTCAATTTTTTAGGAAATAGTCGTAGAAGAAACTGAGGAACAGGACTCTACCTACCTACTGACACCCCTCAAGGAATATCTTTGAATTTACTCCAAGTCCAGTATTTATTTTATTGTACGAATGGAAATACATATTTTTGTATGACATTTGATAATTTTTTGGAACTAGAAAGAGGCAGCTGAAGAAACACCAGTATATTAGAAATCATAATGTATCCAAAATCATAAATTACATTGTTTCTAATGATTTTCTTTCAAATGAACCTATGAATATAAAGACTAACATCTATAAAAATACGTAGACTGAAAAATGCATAAATATTTTTCAAAGGTAGTTAATTTAACCTAGCTATCTAAGCTATTCCAATCCAAGTTCTACAAATGAATTTGGGATGGTACCACTCCTGATTAACAGCTCTCGACGACCAATCAGAATCAATTTGATGGCAAAATTGCATCTCTGTAAGGTTAGCTGTACCTCAAAGAGTCCAATCGTGGCTTCCAATGGTTCCAATCAGGGTTTTGTCGAAATATCTTTCAAAATTGGAACTAAAGCGAAATGTAGATTTAGAAATCTTCTAAATGGATTTTAACGAACGTTGGTCAGCAATTGGAATTGCTACGGAATAATATTCGAATGCTAGTTTCGCTGGCTGACCATCGTGCATCGTACTAATCTTACGGGCTAAACATAAACAGAAATGAATGATAGAACTTATTAAAATCGCATAAATTACTTTAACTTTAGTTCAAGGTTCCCTTTACTGAACGAAACTTAAAATAATTAAAAATAACTTCCTCTTTATTTTATGCAATCTTAATACTAAGCAAAGGGGTGGGTCTAATTAATTTTGACGTTAGTAACGAGACGTGATCGTGACGTCTCCTTTTGGTATGGGATTTGCGTATTCCCTTTCCGCACGATAGAGGCGCTGTACTAAATTGTATGGATAATTGGTGGACGTCACGATCACGTCTCGTCGCTAACGTCCAATAGACTCACACCTCAAGTACCTACAACATTACAAAACGTTGATCAATAAAATAATTTAAAACCATATCCTTTCACCAGTTTCATAATGCAGAGCGCCGCCGCGTCTCTCCGGCGAGAAAACCTAAATTTCACCTACTACTGTAATTTTCCACAAGTTTATGTCGGTATTTATACGTAAAAAAGTTATTACTATTTCACCTAGGCATAGGTAGCTGTGTGCAAAACATAAAAGGTAACGGAACAAGCCCCACGGCAAAGAGCGGTTGACATTTTGCAGCCTCTTTTGAGCTGAGCTTTATCTAAATCCTATTTTTGCAGCGAATCCTATTTCCCGGTTGGCAGGGCACAGGGATATGCCATCTACACGATGTAACGTATTACGAAACACCTGGAAAACACAAGAAGGGACATTATGTGTTTTGTTTATCCACCATTTTAAAATGAAGTCGCTTCTGGTTACATACTCATACAATAATACACATACATACATGTAAAACCAAAAATCCCCATAATGTTTGTTTTGTAGATGGATCGATTAAAATGGCTAACGATTAGCGGCAAATTACTTTTCCGCTAGTTTTATTCCTTTTATAACGTCCATGTAGAACGCAAAAAAAATAACAACCGCAATCAAAATAAATATTCGGCGCAATTTAAATTGAATGCCCTTAACAATCCGACGGCGTAGAGGGGTGTTACAAATATATCGTGTAATATTTGTGTCTGTCTGTGTCATCGTACTTAGCTCCTAAACGGAAAAAATCGATTTGATTTAGTTTTCTAAAGTATTAAAGGTGGCTTCGTCAAGAGTTTTCTGTTTGATTTAAATCGGACTAGCCGTTTTAATGTAATGATAGTATTTCTAATCTATAGCCGAGGTTTAAGTAAGGTCATCGGGGATTTAGCTTTTTTGTCAAATTAGTTTATTTGAAATAAACAGTTGGATGATAGAGAAGAAACTGTTGTAAGTTTTTTGCAGGAACCCAGAAATTAGTAGATAGTGTCGAGATCTTATGATCAGATGGGAAAATTATGAAAACTGGGATTAAAACAACTCTCAAGAAGCCAACAGAGCAACGACGCTTATACCTGTACCGTCCAAAGAACTTTGAAACTTAGCCACTCGAGCATAACAATCAGTTTACCGCCCTAGTCCCCAGTCGAGGCTCACGTTCGCATTGGCAGCCATAAACTGCAGCCGAGCTTTAGCATTTCGCTCAAAGTTTCCGATAGACGGTGCACTTTGTAGGTTTCTGAGGAAAATTAGGGATGCATTGTCCGGCGTTTTGAGCTGTTTGATATGCACAGGAACAAGGACCATGACAGAGCGCGATAGAAAGAGGACCGGGGCGTTTGAAATGTGGTGCTGGAGGAGGATGGAAAGGATTAGCTGGACGGAGAATGTTACTAATTAGGAGATCTTGAAAAGAATTGTGCTGGTTTTTCATGAACACTATTTAAAACAGAAGAGGCAGCACGATTGTACATCATAAACGACATGACAACTTCATACGTAACAACATACAAGGAGGTAGGGGAAGACAAAACGTCAGATCAAAGAGCAAGTCGCTTTCATGTCGAATAAAGAAGTAAAAGGCATTACCCGTACCCTACCTATTATGTACCTATACATAACAATGTACCTTTTAATGCAGAAGCTCGAAATCACTAGCTCTATATGTTTTTCTTTTTAACTTATTTCCTCTGTACCTACCTACAATTAAGATTAGTTATGTTACTTTGACATAATTATTTGTTTATATTAGTTAGAGAAGCCACTGGCTCCTGAAACACAGTTTTTTACTAGTTCAAGAGCCTATGGACTCAAATTGTCTGTTACACTAGCTTTTATGTCATTAAACAATTTGTTATTATATTTTATTGCATTGGAGAGAGAAAAGTGGAGAAGTGCATCATTACTCCGACAAGAGCTAGGATCTTTAATTTATAATATTGATATGCACAGGAAATTATAAAGTTATAAATACTATCGTAATTTCACGAATTTATTACGGAAACGTTGGTGTTCTTCCAACACAAATAAGGTTCGTAGTTAACCCGCTTACATCCGTAATGAAGTACAAAGTTATTTTAACAGCAATTGTTTATTAATGATACACCTATTGTCTATTGCATTAGCATATTGTGTGCCAGTTATGCAGCCCAATAGCGAAAGAAGTTGAGGAAAATGATTGCAGTGAGACGATCTTTTTTTCGCTAGCCTTACTCGTCTCATTGCTGGAAAATCGCATCTCCCAACCGGCGGGACGACTTTATGTTGGTAAAAATGTTTTATACCTTCCTACGGCTAAATTGACATGCAGGGACTAAAATATGGAAGTATAATAGTAACTTTTTTCAACCTTAAAAAATATCTATCCAATGAATCACACTATTGAAAAGGAAAAATTAGGGGAAAATACCAAAATTTGCATCATCCTTTCAAAATAAATCTGGACAAAAAAGTACCAAGAGATGCTTATTAAATCATAAATCTACATGATAAGGGTTATGTTTACAATAAATCTAATGTATCTATCTAAATAGTCTGCATAGTAGGGTTGGTTACCCTACTCCATTTTACTATGTCCCAGCTACATGCAGAACTTTGCTTAAATTGGAATTTGCATGTTGATAGCATTCATTTGAATTTGTGTACGTTTTGAAGGTACACGGTAATTTGATGTCGAACAGTGTGTACTGTTCGGTCATTGAGAGTGATAATTAGATGGATCAACATAAAACTATTAAACATTTATTTATTTTAGTAAGGACTTTAATGTATTAAGTATATCAGTCGTCTAGTACCCATAACAAATGATGAATCTTAGTTATTTGAATTAAAATATTTTTATTTTATTTATTTTATTTTTATAACACAAGCTCTGCTTAGTTTGGGGCTAGATGCTGTGTGGGTTTTCCAGCATTATATATTATGGTAAGAAAGATATTGTTTATTGTCAAAGAGATTACATATTTGTGGTTAATAGTGTCTCAAATCCTAAGTTAGGTTTATCTAGACACTAGGGTTCTCTAAAAATAGCAATAAGTATAGATAAGTTGTAAACACGGTAAGCAGTTACGTACACCAACACAGCGGTGTCACCGTCTTGTTTTCGTAATAAGATACGACCACGTAGTAAGGTACGTATTAATCGTAATAAGGTAGGAGCATGGCGCGGTCGTGGCGTTGAAACGGAATCTTTGAAAACTTCAGATTTAACTGAAACCTTGCACATTTATCAAGGACCGATGACAATACAATATTTTATTAATTTGTCCAGTTACCTTGACCAGGATCTTCAGGTTCATCGATTTTTACCTTAAAATCATATATTAGGTCCTTACATATGAAATTGGCGTTTTGTATGGGAGGAACAAAAAGTCGAATATTTTTTAATATAATATATTTAATTAATCAAAGTATGAACCATTATTTTCTATGCACTTTTGCCATCTTATAGGTAGTTCATTGATCCCTTTACTAAAAAAACCAGTCGGACGGGAATCAATAAAATCTTTGAAGGCGATTTGGACTGCCCCATCGGAGTTGAATTTTTTCCCTTGCAAGAAGTTATCCAAATTTCGAAAAAAATGGTAATCTGTTGGAGCAAGGTCCGGGGAGTACGGAGGATGTCTTAGACTTTCCAATTGAAGCTCTTCTAATTTAGTAGCCGTCTGTTGCGCAGTGTGTGGTCTAGCGTTGTCGTGAAGCAGCAGTGGCGTGGAGCGATTGACCAGCCTAGGTTGTTTAGCCGCTAGCTTTTCCATCATGGTTTGCAATTGCTGACAATAGACATCAGCCGTAATAGTCTGGCCAGATTTGAGAAAACTGTAATGAACAATACCGGCACTAGTCCACCAAACGCTTACAAGTAACTTTTTTGGGGTTAATTTTCGCTTGGGGCAGGATTTGGCTGGCTGGCCAGGATCCAACCATTGCGCTGAGCGCTTCCGATTATCGTAAAGAACCCATTTTTCATCACAGGTAATGATTCGGTTTAAAATACCTTCATTATTGTGCCGGTTTAGTAATGTAACGCAGCAGTCGACGCGCGTTTGCCGGTTTGCTTCAGTCAATTCGTGAGGTACCCACCTTTCAAGCTTTTTAATCTTCCCAATTTGCTTCAAGTGAATTAAAACAGTTTTATCACTAACATCGCAGCCTGCAGCTAACTCGGACGTGGTTTGCGATGGATCCGCTTCCACAATAGCCTTCAACTTTTCATTATCAACTTGAGTCTCAGGCCGTCCACGGGGCTTGTTCTGCAGGTCAAAATTTCCAGAACGAAAACGTTGGAACCAAAAACGAACTGTGTTTTCTTTTGCAACACGACCGCCATACACATCATTCACCCTTCGAGTTGTTTCCGCAGCACTAGTGCCACGGCGGAACTCGTACTCGTAAATAATGCGATATTTTAAGTTTTCCATTTTGTAAAATGAGTGACGCAAACAGAAAAAAACAGAAGAAAAAAAACAAATGAATGACGATCATCGAAGCACAAATACATGAGTCTATAGCTGTATAAATTTGAATTTGGAATTCCTTACCAAAGTGGAGAAATTTGTGATTAAAGTGGCCAGTACGAAAAACGCCAATTTCATATGTAAGGACCTAATATCATCATCTTCTATACCGGCTGTATTTAATCTACAAACTTATGCCAAATTCACCTAATATCCGTCTCTTTACATTTCTAAGAAGTGAATACAAAAAAATTAACTCGCGAACTGAAAAACGCGTGGGTGGCGGTCCGCCCCGGGTACCAAGCTTCGAGAGGTGCCATCTTGGCAGCCCCTTGGTGCTTGCTTGATTACGCCAAGCATGCACCAAGAAGGGGTGACAACGACTGCTCACACGCACAGCCAGATCATAAAAATGGTCACGGCTCGCTTCGCTCACCGTTAATTCTAGAGCCTTTATTTTAGCTTCCTTGTCTTGCTAAGCATGCCTCACCAAGTTCAAAAAAGGCTGCGACTCACTCCAGAGCCTCGCTCCGCTCCGCTCGTTATTACTTATTTTTTCATACTCTTCTGATCTTGTTATGACCACCTGAAAACGTAACATATACAACGGCGACGGCCCGCGCCGCTCGCCGTTAAATCTTTTTTGTATTCCTAACTCTTTTGTTAATAGCCGACAAAAATCGCAAAAATGCTGCAGCTATCTCCGCTCGCCGTCGTCTTAGCTTCCACCAAACTCCAAAATTATCTCGGCTCGCTTCGCTTGCCGTTATTTATATTAGTTTTTATTTACCACCGCAAGTTTAAAATATTTGAGGTTTGCTTCGCTCGCTATCGTTTATTTTGTCATAGGTCCACTTGCATACTTATCCCCAAACATCTAAAATATTTCGCGTACAAAAATGTTATAGTTAGTTGTCTTGATATGTGCGTCTTGGAAGAAAAAAATAGATCATAGATCTTAAACTTAAGAGAGAAACTAAAGAAGCTTACTTAAAACAGCTTTTTTCAAAATCTACTGATTTTTACTCGACTTTCTACTTATTTAGTCAAATTTGATCTTGCAACACTGTTTCTAACAAAAAAAAGAATGAATGAAATCGGACGACGCGTTAATGAATTCCAACTAAGTACACATTTTGACTTTCGGCCCCTCTTCCAGGGGAACCGTAGTGAGTTCCGAGGTTAAAAGTATCCGTTTTCCTTCCTCGTAGTATGAACTCCAATCGTGCCAAGTTTCATTTGAATTAATTCAGTAGTTTCAGCGGGATGCGCGGCTAAAGAATTTTACTTTCATACCCTCTCCCAGGGGAACCGAATTGAATTCCGGGATAAAAAATATCATTTGTCCTTTCTCGTAGTATGAACTCAAATCGTGCCAAGTTTCATTTAAATTCATTTAGTAGTTTCGGCGTGATGCGCGGCCAAGATACAGACAGACAGACAGACAAAAATGAAAAAAAATATTGTTTACCTCTCGGCAAATAGCTTACAGGCAACTGTTTAGGTTTTATAACAGTTCAGATGCAGCGATTTTAATAAAATTAAAGCAAAAATTTAAGCAAACAAACTAGAAAAAAAAATAAAAATAAAGAAACACAGTAAGTAAACTACATAATTGATCAAATGCAATATTAATACTACTTTATTGATGAAGACAATTTATTTTGAATTTATTTTCTAACCGGTTCAGCCAGTGAGGATTGTAGGTGTGTGTCTGTGTGTTTGTACGCAAGTGTAGTGTGTGTTTGTGTGTTTGATTTTAAGTGTGTATATATGTATGTGTTATAGATGTATAGAGCCAGAAAAGGAAAACGCTTTTGTGCTGTTTGGGTATTACAGTGTGGCGTTGTATATATTAAATCGTTCCGCCTCTTACTGAATGATGCTGTCTCAATATGAATTGTTATATACATAATTGTCTTACAGCGAGTAGTTTACAGGCTGCGTAAATATCGACCGTAGAGAACCTGTAAGGTTTTGAGAAGTCTACCTTGAGTACTGCCCTGTCTCTAGAGGGAGCATATGGGTTTTGGCTGCCCCTAATCAGTATTAGGGGCAGCCAAAACCCATCTCTATTAAATAATGAATTCTTTGGATTAAAATTACAAGTTAAATAATAAAGTGCAATCGATTGTCAGTAAATTCAATTGATTGTAAATTCGTATCGGTTTAGTAATCATATATGCGCGCTCCGTTGCATTGATGCTATAATTATTGTTGTTGGAGCGTGAATTTATATTATAAACAAACTCTGTAGGCTGTATTTTAATTATTCATCCGTCATTTTATAAATTACTAGTTTCAGCTCTTGATTTCGCTCGCGTCCCAATTTTTTACCTTTCCCTAGAATGCAACATACCTCCCATCCGTGTCTTCAATGAAATCCATTCAGCTGACGTTAAGGTAGGCATATCTGCCGATATCAATGCCATGAATATTGTAAATACCGACACCGCGTACGCTGAATACGCTCCGATTCCGATGCGATGGGAGCGCAGCTTAAGTCGTGAAAATATACCACCCAAACAAACAGACAGAGTTTCTCTCGCATTTATAACATTAGAATGGAAATGGATCGATGATAGGTACCCATTATTTATTTTATTTTTTATAACTTATTTGTATTTTCTATTATTATTATTATTATTTATGTATTTTATTTTATAAATTATTTGTATATTCTTTTATTATTATTTTTATTTACTTTAAGTTATTACCGGTTCAGCCAGTGAGGATTGTAGGTGTGTGTCTGTGTGTTTGTACGCAAGTGTAGTGTGTGTTTGTGTGTTTGATTTTAAGTGTGTATATATGTATGTGTTATAGATGTATAGAGCCAGAAAAGGAAAACGCTTTTGTGCTGTTTGGGTATTACAGTGTGGCGTTGTATATATTAAATCGTTCCGCCTCTTACTGAATGATGCTGTCTCAATATGAATTGTTATATACATAATATAACCTATATCTCTACCTTTGTAAAATGAAAGAGTACTTATGTTTTGATTTTTAACATTATTTTAATCTTGCTATTTGACTGTCTGTTTTAAAATTATCATCTATAAAATGTAAATCCGTTATTGGTCATAAGAAAAAATTATATTATGTAGAATTGTTTGAAAGAAGTTTATGTAGAATAAGGACTGTGGATTTTGTAAAAATAAATAAATAAGTAAAATTTAATTTATTCACATGGATGTCCAGAAAAGTAACACCTTCGTACTGTAGGCACGCAATCTGTGTGGATGATAATACCTTCAGCGTAATGGAACCGTGACCTCGTACCGAAGGTCGCGGGTTCAGCTCCGCTGGCATGTTTGCACAGCCCTTCTAATTTACGACTGCATTTATCACTTCCGCTGAACATTAAGACATTATCACAGCGAAAGATGATAATGTGTTCATCATCAGTTATTTCATCTTTACACAATTATAGGTACTCGTAAAAACTTTCTCTCGATCTCTACCAAAATCTGTTGAAAGTTAATCTTCTAACGCGATAAATGCCCGATAATGATCATTAGATAAGGACTTTGTTAAGAAATCGTGAAAGATTAAAAATTCTAACCTTCAATCCTCAGGAAGAAACTAAACCGCCTCAGCAGCAGCTCCCTCATCTCAACCCCCCGCCGCCGGTTCCGCAGCGCAGCATCGGCAGCACGGTTCACCATCTTCCGCGCCAACCGCGACGGCAAGCTGAGGGCTAAAAGCTTCGCTAAGAAAGAGAAGAAGGCTACGCAGACTCTCGCTATTGTACTAGGTGAGGCCACACTTAAGCAGTTCTTCGGTCAAACTCAAGATACTAAGATTGTAAACATTACCCCCGAACGTAACATAAAGATCACATTCTTGTTGATTTTTTGACAGAATTTGCACTGCTTGTCGGTAGACCTCTTTCCTACAATGCATAGTGCAGACAATTATTTTTTAAACTCGACGCCAAAAAAGATACTTTGTGGTTTTTATATTCCAACACTTGCATATACACACACAGCCTGAACACAGTGCTGGTATACATGCAGCAGCTGTGGCATACAAATTAACAAATTATTATGCCATCCCTGCGGCCTTGCGTCAGTCTTAAACAGAGCCCCGTGGCCCGAGGTTGAGACGTCACGATGACGTCTCAATACTATCGTCAAACGGAACTCAGGCCTCAGGTTCGCTCTGTGACGATATATTGTTCGTTCATCATGCGCTGGAACGTGAGCTTTCACAAAAAAATATGACCATCACCACGCTTAACAAGTGGATTACTATTTTACCTAGTCTTCATATTCATACCCGCCAGAAACGTTGACAATTTTACAGCGTGCGTGCGTCATCTCCACAGGTGGTCATACAAGTGTTCAGAGATAATTAAATTAAATGTTTTTTTTTTTAATCTGACTACTTCGACCATTTTATTAGTGGGCTTAAAGCAAGAGGGGTTAGTACCTAATATTAAGCAGGGACTTCTAAAAGAGTTAATACATCAGAGGGCAATCATATTTCATAGATATAGCATTTAGAATGCTGTTGCGGCTTCGCGTTCTGCAGCAGTGACGCTGTCTATTTGCGCGACATCACACAAAGTAATCAAGATAAATGTTCTAGTTAAACAAAGTTAATGCAACTTCTAAAACTTCGTCTAAAAAATGATTACAGCTGCAGCTGCTTATCTTCTCACGTTCTTTCCAGGTGTCTTCCTCTTCTGCTGG